>CM061549.1:97441709-98771293 GCA_030864215.1 Capsicum pubescens | reverse complement strand
AAATATGTTAATAGATTCTTGATCTATATCTTCCATTTTTGGGTGTATGTTATGTCTATGTAACCGGGACCTCTCATGAGAAATTGGATCCTAGAGCTGTGAGATGTGTCTTCACTGGTTATCCGACATCACAAAATGCTTTGATCCCATTACAAAAAGAAAGTATGTCTCTATGGATGTTACTTGATTTTCAAATCAACCCGATTTTCATGACCCAACCAAGAAAACCTTGAGTCATCAACAAGAAGAACCTGAGTCAAGTGATCAGCCGTCTTTTATAATCCCTATGTCATCTGCCCATAGAGAAAACAATGCTACTACTCCTCCAGGGGAAGATGTGGTCAAGACCAATTAGTGGAAGACATACTGACCTGACGAGGTAAGAGAGGACTAGTTGTCCCTTATGTTCCTCTTGTTAACAGCGAGGATCTTTCCCTTGAATTGGGAAATGTTAATATGCCTCAAGATGAAGAGAGTGAAACTAACCCTGAAACTTCTGATCTTGATCTTACGATTGCAGTCAGGAAAGGGGGAAAAGAGCCTGTACCTAACTCCCTTTGAACTACTATATATCCTATCCAAAATTGTCATCCTCCTACAAGGCCTTTATATCCACTTGTAATTCGGTATCCATACCAAAGACCAGAAGGGAAGCCTTGTGTGCCCCTCACTGGAAGAGGGCGATGATGGAGGAGATGAGTGCACTTGAGAAGAATGAGACATGGGAGATTGTTGATTTACCTCCTGGAAAGAAGATTGTGGGATCTAAATGTAAATGGGTATACACAGTGAAATTCCAGCCAAGTGGGGAGATTGAGAGATATAAAGCAAGGTTAGTGGCAAGAGGATTCACACAAACCAAAGGAATAGACTATGGCGAGACCCTTTCAACAGAGGCAAAGGTCATTTCTATTAGAATCTTACTTTCCTTGGCTACACAGAGATCATGGCCATTGTATCAGTTAGATGTGAAAAATGCCTTCTTGCATGGGGACTCGCACGAGGAGGTGTATATAGAGATAGCACCCGGATATGGAATGAAAGGGGAGTCACATAAAGTATGCAGATTGAAGAAAGCCCTGTATGGATTGAAGCAATCCCCGAGGGCGTGGTTTGAGAAGTTCAGTAAGGCCATAGTTTAGTTTGGCTACAAAAGGTGTGCTTCTGATCACACACATTTCGTAATGTAATAAAAGGTGAGAAAGTGAGCCGGATCATAGTAAATGTTTAGAATATTGTGGTCACGGGTGATGATGTTGATGAGATTGCAAGATTGAAGGCTTACCTGAGCCGCACCTTCGACATAAACTTGAATCTTTCGCGATGGAAATGCACTCTCTTCTTCTTCATTCTCAAGAGGAATGCATCAACAAAACTGCCCTTCCATATAGATCGTCGTGGCATGAACGAATTTCTTCGCTTCGATTCCGCCCCTAAGGCTAGCTCCTACTCCTCCTCCTTCTCCTGACGGATAGGATCCTCCTTGGTCCTTTTTACATAACACTCTCGGCCGCCCAAGAGGACTGGCTATCTTTCTCTTTATACGCAATATCTTTCAAGGCAAAGAAAAAGATCTACCTTGGCAACGAACACGAACAAGATACGAAAGATGTTAGACAGCGGACCACTTAAACTACAACGTTAGAGATTGTTTGCCTACTGCTTATGCCTCAGCAGAGAAGTAAAGTTCTGCTCTCCTCTCTTTCTCTTACGTATCTAGTTCTATAGCTTAACCCTTACTTTTACGATGTAAGGGCAGAACGTAATAGTAATAAAGGAAAAGCAAGGTGTGGCGGTAAGTCAAAACTTTTTGGTCTCCATGTTCCGGTCCCGGAAGAAGCTTATTTTTATCGCTACGCTATAAGGCATAAGTAGTGAAAGAAGTAGACCATTATCTCGGCAATAATGAGCCAAGCTAGTATTTGCGGTGAATCCCCCCGTTAAGTAGTCATGCATTACGATTGGAACGCCCAATTCTCTAGCAAATACAACTCTTTTCATCATTTCTTCGCATGTACCTGTAGTAGCATTCAAGTAATGCCCTTTGATTTCACCTGTTTCAGTCTGTGCTTTAAAAAGTGCTTCGGCACAAAATAAGAAACGATCTCTCCAACGCATAAATGGTTGTGAGTTCACGTTCTCATCATCTTTGGTAAAATCAAGTCCGCCGCGAAGACATTCATAAACAGCTCTACCGTAGTTTTTAGCAGATAACCCCAATTTAGGTTTAATAGTACATCCCAACAGGGGACGACCGTACTTGTTCAATTTATCTCTTTCAACTTGGATCCCATGAGGCGGACCTTGGAAAGTTTTAATATAAGCAGTAGGGACTCGCAGATCTTCCCGACGTAGAGCGCGCGGGGCTTTGAACCCAAATACATTACCTACAATGGAAGTAAACATGTTGGTAACGGAACCTTCTTCAAAAAGGTCTAAAGGGTAAGCTACATAAGCAATATATTGATCTTTTTCTCCAACAACACGCTCGATGCGGTAGCATCGCCCTTTGTAACGATCAAGACGGGTAAGTCCATCGGTCCATACAGTTGTCCATGTACCAGTAGAAGATTCGGCAGCTACCGCGGCCCCTGCTTCTTCAGGTGGAACTCCAGGTTGAGGAGTTACTCGGAATGCTGCCAATATATCAGTATCCTTGGTTTGGTACTCAGGAGTATAATAAGTCAATTTGTACTCTTTAACACCAGCTTTGAATCCAACACTTGCTTTAGTCTCTGTTTGTGGTGACATAAATCCCTCCCTACAACTCATGAATTAAGAATTTTCACAACAACAAGGTCTACTCGACACGAATTACGCGTTAATGAAACTTTTCACAGGAATCTTTCAGAAAATTTCCAACTAATACTAATATTATCAATTAATCAGAATGGTTGATTATTAGACCATGGTATTTGATTTGCCAAATACATCATTATTGTATACTCTTTCATATATATAGCGCAACCCAATTTTGATTTTATACCTTTTTTTTTTAAATGGAAATACCTAACTAACCTAAATAATAAGAACTTCCCCCTTGACAGTGGTATATGTTGTATATGTAAATCCTAAATGTGAAAATATATGGAATTCCGCTAGGAAAGGTATAAAAAAGAAAGAAAAACGCAAAGAAAAGAATAGGCTAGGCATAAATAAATATGCTTAAATTTAACTAAAAAATAAATAAGAAAAATAAGAAGAGGAGCCCATTAAATCCAAATAGTGAATCGTAATAGAAATATAAAATAAAGTTCAGGTTCGAATTCCATAGAATAGATAATATGGATGGGATTGTCTATAATGATAGACAAATGAAAGACTTTCTCAAGATTCTGATTCATCCACTTGAGATTTTTAAATTAAAATAGGTTGGGTGAGCTTGCAAATTAACTCAATCTCATTGAATAAGTAAACAATTGAATTGGTTCAATTGCATGGTGCCAACGAAATCGAGTGCTAATTCCCATTTTATTGAATTAACCGATCGACGTGCTAGCGGACATTTACTTTGAATTCGATAATTTTTGAAAAAACATTTCGACATATTTATTTATTTTATTATTATGAGAATCAATCCTACTACTTCTGGTTCTGGGATTTCCACGCTTGAAAAAAAAAACCTGGGGCGTGTCGTCCAAATCATCAGTCCGGTACTAGATGTAGCCTTTCCCCCGGGCAAGATGCCGAATATTTATAACGCTCTCGTAGTTCAAGGTCGAGATAGTGTTGGTCAACCAATTAATGTGGCTTGTGAGGTACAGCAATTATTAGGAAATAATCGAGTTAGAGCTGTAGCTATGAGTGCTACAGACGGTTTAACGAGAGGAATGGAAGTGATTGACACAGGAGCTCCTATAAGTGTTCCGGTCGGGGGAGCGACTCTGGGACGAATTTTTAACGTGCTCGGAGAGCCTGTTGATAATTTAGGGTCTGTAGATACTAGTATAACGTCTCCTATTCATAGATCTGCGCCCGCCTTTATACAGTTGGATACAAAATTATCTTAACTAGATTTTATACTTGAATTTAAAAAGGAGATAATTTGTTTTTTCATGATAAATGAAAATTGCATGATTATTTTATTATTATTATTATTGTCATAAACATGAGCATTTTTTTCTAAATAACACCTTTAAAAAAACCTTAAGAAAAGTATCGTGTCAAAAATATTTTACCAATAATGGAAAGTTAGAATTCACGAGAAAAGAAATTTACATCTTGAGCTTGAAGAGAATAATTTTTTAACCCAAGTGACTATTAGTCATATTAACAAACCAAATGTCATTTTTTTTAGGATTAAAGTACTCATTTTTTCTCTTTTTGTGAATTATGTGGAAAAATTTATAAAATAAACGAAGGATTTGAGGTAAATGAAATGGCAACAACGTATGAAATCACTAGGCTAATTAAGTAAAATTAATGCTAATACAAATAGACAAGTATATAAGTGGCAATTCATAAGAGAATAAAAGATTAAAGTTAGAGTTGGGCCACTTGTTGGCTCATTAGTGAGTTGCCCAGCCTTTGAACTTCTCATTTTATGGACTTTAGGTCCATTCTCCTGCAGTGTATACCATATACCAGCTGTGTTTTCCTACGTTTTGTGCATATACGGTGTATACGTGACCGTATTTAAGTCAAATACACACAAACTTAATCTACCCCCAGTATAATCATCTTCCTTTTCCATTTTTCACATTATATAAATGATATATCGTTGTATACTCGATGTATATTGTTGCGGATCAGTCTTTTTGAGAGCTTTAGCATGAGGTTGGACTCGAATTTATGCTTGGCCCAAAGAGAATGTGTGGGTATGGAGTCCAATTGGACCCGGATGAGTTTAGATGTATCAAAGAAAAAGGCAAAGGATTAATGTGAGGACTAAGAGAGTTGAAAACATACCATAAATAAACACTTTATATGCATATCATAATCAATAAATCACGTAGCACTCATAGACAAATTAATCTGTTAATCTTTAACAAGAAAATGTTCCACTACGGACAAAACTGAAAGTGACATGATCTCAACTAGCTTATGACACACATAACATAAGACCGGTTCAAGATAATTGATTGTTCATATATAAGACCATGACTAATGTTCAACCAACCACCATTTCCTTCTTATTAAAAATAAAAAATCAGAACTAAGGAAAAAATAAGACTCACCAAGATTCCAGAAATCTTGATCAAATTCAAGGTAAAGCTGTAGACTTTGGAAAAAGAACAAACGAAATAGACTAGATAAAAATACGCATAAAATAGTGTAACAACAAGAACACACGTATTTGATATTTTTTTAGAACAAAAAAACGAGTCAACCAGTAGTCAAAATGTGGAATTTCTTAAAGAGTCCTATAGTTATAAATAGGAAGTTTTGCAAGACAGATTAAGACAAAGCAAAGTATATGATAATTCAAAGCATATGTAAGTTTTATTACATTCCATTTATACATCAGAAGAGTATTTAACAAATAGAAAGAGCATAGTAGATAAAAGAGAGGTTAGATGAACTCCCACATATCCAGAAACGGTCTGATCTATCACGTATACGCAGAATCCAAGTAGATTATAGGGAACTAAAATAAATTTGAGATCAACATAAGATCTAAAATCAACTAAACGAAATCGAGCAGGGATCTGAATCTGATATTACACGCGTTGAACATTGGTCAACCATACAAAATATACGATCATAATTGAATAAATAAGCTTATAGTATTTGAAGGTTAAAACGATAAACTATCAAAATCGCATATACGATGAATCAAACATTCCGAGAGAAGTAAGGAGAATGCAAACAGTTCAAATACATACGCGATCGAAAAGAAAATTTGAAGGAGAAGAGATTACCTTTTTTGGTGCAGGAACTGAACAAAATTATAACCATGAAGCTTCCACCACATCGAATTGATTCTAACCAATAGAATTTGAATGAGAACGTCGAATTTTTATCTTTTGAGGGTTCTTGAGAATTTTGGTTGCGTAACCCAGAATCATAAAATTTTTCTCCAAATTCCCCCCCCCCACCACCACCACCACCACGCACCACCCCTATCCCTTACTATTTATTTATAGGAAAAATTAGGGTTTTGATAGGGTATATTTCAAATCCTAATTAGTTGATTTCTTGAGAAATTTCGGTTCCACGGTAAGACAAAGACCAAGTCAGTGGATGGAAGAAAAGAAGACGTTGGCTTGGTAGGTCAAAGAAGGTGAATTAATTTTTTCCCAAATTGGTAAACCACATACTGAAAAAGATGAAAGTTTTCGGATCCTTAGCCATGAACGACCATCCTAGAGGGCAAAATAGTAAATGGGATGTATGGAATTTTGTCGTTGAAGACTATTGTTATTACTGTTATTTGTTGTTGTGGATATTATTGTTTGTTGACTGTTTTGGCTGACTTGTATGCTTTTCACGCTGTTGTTGTACGCCGATTCGGAAGCTGTTGACATTGTTGTTGTTTTGAATGCTGTTTAAGGGGAAAGGGAATGGGACGTTGGGCTGGGTTTTTTCCTTGGGCTAGGCAGCTGATTTGTTATTGATGATGGGCCGTTGGTTGGAGCAAAGTGGGCTGGTGGCTGTTGTCTTGGGCCTGGGGCGGTGGAGGTGTTATGTTGGCTGTTGGTTGGAGTAAAGTGGGTTGGTTTAATTGAAAATAGGGAATGAGTTGGAGGGATTTTAAATATTGTTACATAGAATAAGGATTTAGGGATTTTGGTTCTTTAGGCCAGTGAATGAAAATTTAGATAATTATATTAAAATTTTAGCCTAATTAAAAGTCAATTGACTAATTTCATTATAATTATGGTCAATTTGATTTTCAATTAGGTTTTAATTTAATAAATTAATTAAATTAAAATAATATTTGAAATAAATTAACATCCAATTCAATATCGAGCTTCTTGATTCAATAAAATCAAACAAATATTTTTTCAAATAAATAAATTATTTTGAGAATAAATTATATTTAAATCAAAATTTTAACCGTTTGAATACTCAAGACAACCCTTGATTAAAATCCAATTTTCGTAAAATAATAATTTAAGTGATGAAACTATATGATTTGGTATATGTGAATACAAAAATATATAGTTGTTACTTAAAATGACAAAATCACCCAAATAAATACTTTGGTAAGTCCTTTATTCGGATAAAATAGATGTTGTAATTTTATTTAAGATCGAAGATGCCCGAAATTAATTTAGTCGTGGAGGGTAAGAATTAGGTGTCAACAACTGCCCCCTCCCTTTGGGTAGGGTGGATGCAAGTAACCCTAGTCAAAGGGAGTTTGATGTTTCTAATTTTTATCGATCATAAATTTATTTTTTAAAGAGGTTGGTTTTCGCACGAGTTTCATGGAGTTATGGCCGGACTACGGTGTCAGGCTTCCTACATATCTCAGGTTACATGAGAATTCAGGACACTTGTAGTTCATAAAGCTTGATTTGTTCACGATTTTCAAAGAATTCACGAGCTATTCTGATTTTAAATTTTAGTGAAATCGGAAAGTAGGAGAATAAGCGGATTGGGGGAGGTTGGAATGCAGTCGAGTTTTCCACATAGATCTCAACCTACATATCCCAAAGACTCAGGAAATTAGATTGTTTGTAGTTCGACTTGATTAGTGGAAAAAGTAATCCTTTATGATAAGATGATTTGGCTCAGGATGGGCTATGGACAATCGAGCTAGGAACTAGAGGCTTGTAATTATGTCATATACAAAATGTGAGGCCCTCATAAATATAAGTATGAGTTGTACAAACATAATTCCCAAAGCTCTAAGTATACGTCTCCCTAATTTGAAGGAAAAGAAAAGTTGCTTTCGCGTGAGTTTGGAGATACTCCGAAAATAAAAATGAAACCAAAATTCCAAAACACCCACATGGCTTCTGATAGGGATGTGGTTTGATGGTGGTGGAAGTCATCTTGTAGCTCGCATTCGGGGAGTTTGATATTTCTCTTCGGACCATGTCCCAGTTCGCTGCTAAGAAAAAGTTTCATGTTGTGTTGCATCCTTTTTGGAGTCGTCCACGCCTGTGGTTTCAATTTGAGATTTTCATCCTTTTGGATGCTCTTGACAACATCTCAAACAAAATTGTTAGTGATAAACATAATTCGCTAAGGTATTTATAGTCTTTTACCATATCTCTGCATGAGTTGCTACCTGAAAAGATGCCATCCTCTCATATACCTATTAGAAGGACGACAATTGTTACAATAGTTGACCCAACCTTTTTGTTGTTGGATAAAATAGTAGCTTCAACGATTGAAAATTTTCTTTAAAGTGGGGTGGCCCTCTTGGGCACCGACAACACTTTGTATAGAGCGGTTTCTGCACTCGCATGATCCTATTCTGATGTGGCAATCTCTTGATCACCTATAATGTTTGTCGTATGTGGAATGATAACTCCTTCAACTATCGAAAATGGTCCTTTGCATGTGACCTAAGGTAAGTCTTATGCATCTTTAGTATCAATACGACTTATAGATTTCCCTTGAATTGCCAATCTTTAGATAATCTTATGCACTATTTGATGTTGGATATGAGGCGGCTTACAAATATCGTTTTGAGTTTCTAGCTTTTGAGTAACCCTGCACATTATCCGACCTTGGACACAATATGGCTTACAAATATCTCTCAAATCGGTGGTCTTTGGGTAATCTTGCACATAATTGATCTTGGATATGACGCGACTTATAGAGAACCCTTGGACCTATCAACTTTGATAATCTTGCATATTTTCTGGTAAGAATTTAGTTGTGACTTATGAACAACCTTCAAACTGTCGATCTTTGGGTAACCTTGCACACTATAAGGTTAGGATGTTTTTGCGGCTTACAGATGACCCATTTGCTGTCAACTAGTGGATAATCTTGCACACTATCCTATTTCAAATAATGTGACTTATAAATGACCCTTGGATTGTTAATTCTCGAAAAATATAGTACATCGTACGTTTTTGGATAGCGACTTATAAACATCCTTCGGACCATATATTTCTTGAGATCCAATAGTGAATGCAATTAAATCTTTGATGATTGATGCACTTGAAGATGATGAATATCTCTCAATTCCAGACTTCTTTGCCTTTGCATGATTTGATCATATGTGAATGCTTCAATGCCAGACTCTTTTGTCTTCGCATGACTACCGAATATATATGGAAATGCTCAAGAATATCCTTCAACAATAGACTCTTTCATCTTTGTGTGATTAACGGATATAGAAGACTTTTAATCAATCATGGGCATCATATGCAATATGGAGATGCCCTTGGATTGTCGTCTCTTCGAAACTAGTCGGAGAAGGCGATATAGTTTTCAGGACATGACCCTTACGACAGGGTCCTCTTGGCATGGCCTTTTGGCACGGCCCTCTCGACATGGACCTCTCAGTGTGGACCTTTTGGCATGATATGATGCAGTAGAAAAATGAGGAGGGATGTAAATAATAGTGCAGTGATTGTAGAAAACATCATCTTGACCATTCCACTAGCATGTTGGTCCTTTTGCATGTACCATTTCGAACATTCATCCTTGATTTGCCGGGGATGTGAGTAAGTCATCATTATTTTCCATGTTTGATGATACTTGCAACCATAAAAAACCTGATAATTTTGGGAAACTCTACTCTTTTTATGCTCTTGACCTTCCTACCACTTTTTTATCGGCCTTGGGATGTTTAGTTTTTTTGTATTCCTTTAAACCAAAGGAATATTGTGCATAATCGACGCTTTTTTTGGTTTTCGTTGGCTTCAAGATAACCTGCATCCACAGAAAATTTGTTAACTTTTGGTAAAATTGATCCATGTTGACTTCCTTGGTCTTTAGCTCCTGTCATCGCCATCATCGGGTCTCATATTCTTCATGTGCTTGTCGTATTTTGACTCCTTCTTTGACTCTCTGGGTTGGTGGGTGTAAGGCAAAATCATAACATAAATTAATTTAAAATAAGTACTTTTACAAATAATTGAATTTTCAAATTTTTTTTATAAGATTGGGAGGAGTCTGTCAAATAAGTCATGTCATATACGAGCTTTAATGAACATTCTTAGCTCGAGGCGTTGAGCCCTTGTAGATGAAGGTCCATGAAGTCAACTCTACTCTTTCGGCATCGAAATCTTTGTTGCCATCTTTGAACTCTTTAGTACAGTATAGTGGAAATTTTGAGGTCTGCCTCAAAATTTCTACCCCAGTTATTGATATCTTTCTTAAAATTCAATTTGGCTTGCGAGAGGATGACATCCATTCCCCAAGCTACAAACGGCCAAGGCGAGCTCATAACATTAAGCTCGTTTGGGGGCACTCGGATCAGGTCCCCATGTATCTGGCACTTATGTCATTTTTGCACAAACTTACTACAGTCACTTTCCATCATCATCCAGAAGTAACCGTCTCTTAGGATCTTCTTGGCTAGAGTAAAGCCGTTCATGTGAGGTCCACACGTTTCAACATGAATTTGTCAAGTAATTTTGTAGCTTCAATTGAATCTACACATCGCAGAAATCCCAAATCTAGGGTCCTCCTGTAAAGGACTTCCCCATTCAAAAGGAAATTGTTGGCCATCCGAAGGATTATTTTCTTTTGATTGACGGTTGCATCTTTGGGATACGCCCTAACTTCTAAATACCTCTTGATATCGAAGTACCATGGCTTTCCGTCTGGTTCTATCTCAACTTATGCGCAATGTGCAGGTTTCACCTTTACAGTTATTTCCAACGAATCGATATAACTTTGATCCAAATATTGAATCATGGAGGATATAGTGTGCAAAGCATCGACGAACTCATTTTGTATTCTTGGAACATGCTTGAGTTCCACTTCATTGAATCTTCTGCATAACTCCTGTACCAATTCTAAGTATGGCGTGATTTTAAGGTTCTTTACGGCCCATTTACCCTAAACCTGGTGAACTAATAGATTAGAATCTCCAATAACTAGTAGCTCCCTAACATTCATATCAATAGCCAGTCTGAGACCGAGAATACAAGCCTCGTATTCAGCCATATTATTGGTGCAAGGGAACTGCAGTTTGGCGGTAACCGGATATTGTTGACCATTTTATGATTTTAAGACTGTCCCAATTCCTGAACCCTTGAAGTTAACCGCCCTATCGAAGAACAATCTCCAGCCCGGATACATTTCGACAATGTCTTCCCATATATATGAACAATACCTCTTCATCTGGGAAATAAGTTCGAAATGGCTCATAATCTTAATCTACTGGATTCTCCGCTAGGGCCTGCCCTTTGATCGCCTTTTGAGTCACGTATACAATGTTGAATTCACTCAACAACATTTTCCATTTGGCCAGTTTCCCCATGGGCATGGCTTTTTGGAATATGTACTTCAGAGGATCTATTCTAGAAATGAGATACGTTGTAAATGACGTCAGGTAATGCCTCAGCTTCTAGTCCACCCAAGTCAATACACAACACGTCCTTTCTAATAGTGTGTAACGAGCCTCATTAGAGTGAACTGCTTACTCAAGTAATAAATTGTTCTTACCTTCTTACCAGATTCATCATGTTGCCCTAAGACACATCCAAATACATTGTCTGAGACTGATAAATACAACAATAGGGGGCTTCTTTCTCTTGGAAGAACTAGTACTGGTGGACTGGATAGCTAATCCTTGATCCGATCAAAAGCCCATTGGCATTCTTCAGTCCATTTATTTGCCACATCTTTCTTTAACATCTTGAGGATTAGTTCACAAATAACCGTTGACTGGATATGAACCTGCTGATGTAATTCAATCTCCCTAAGAAACTCATGACTTATTTCTTCATCTTCGAAGGAGACAGCTCTTGGATTGCCTTAATTTGTTTGGGGCTGAGCTCAATGCCCCTTCTACTTACTATAAAACACAACAGCTTTTCGGCCGATACCCCAAAAACATACTTAGCAGGATTCAACTTCAAATTGTACTTTCGAAACCGATCAAAGAACTTTCCCAAATAAACCAAGTGGTCCGAACCCTTGCGAGATTTGATGATCACATCATTCACGTACACCTCATTCTCATTATGGATCATATCATGAAATATGGTTGTTATGGCTCTCATATACATAGCACCAACATTCTTAGGACCGAAGGGCATTACCCTATAGTGATAAACACCCCAGGGTGTGATGAAGGTCATTTTCTCTGCATCTTCTCTGTTTATTAGTATTTGATGATACCTGATAGAAGAATGACCTAAAGAGATGAAGACTAAGAGAAATAAGATAACAAACAAATGCAATAAAGTAAGATAGATAGCTTGACACACGAGATTACAAGAAATAAGAACCAAACCGTGTATCAAACGATAAGACCCCTAAAACCTGCAATAACAACACCAAACTCTTACGGTGACCGCTAAGGAAATCAACTCCGCCTTACAACCACCATTTCTAAGCAATGATCAATAATGACTTTTCCAAGCCCTAAACTACAGTCTCAAAGAGAAGAAGAAGAAGTCTTTCAAATATCAATAATCAACTAAAGAGAAAATGACCTAATAGAAGACTATTTATAGGCTAGCTTATTACATAGCAAATTGGCCAAAAAACCCTTAATGAAAGAGGTGGTCACGGAGTGTCTTTCCAACAAGTGTAATCCTCAAAATACCCTTAATGAAGGGTGCTTCTTCAATGCTCCAAAACCAAGGGGTCATGCTTCAACACTTGTGGACTCGGGTTGGCATCAAAGGTAAGCCCCCACGCAATCTTCCACACACGGGTTTGCTTTATGTCATGCTCAAAACGGGTCCTTCATGTATGTTCTTGTGTTCTCGAGGTGGCCAAGTCTTGAATCTTTAAGCATTGGCCTCCAATGATGTCTTCAAAATCATAGATGATCATTTGGATTATATCTTCCTCCCTTTTTGAAAAAGATTCGACCTCGAATCCATACCTTGCAAAACTAAAGAAAGAAAAAAAAAGCACAACTTCCTCATGGCATGAGGGTTAGGGTTAGTACAACAAATAACTTCATTATGCCAAGGTGGTATATACTTGAGATATAACCACAAATCATTTGTCTTAGTCATGAAAAGCTTAGTAAGAATGTTACAAAGGAAATAGCTATGACAAGTATCAAGAGATAAAGAAACTATAAAGGTCTTAATGGGATCACTAAGTACAAAAGGTAAGGCTACTCTTGTCTTAGGAACCATAAATCACAATTGTTTCATTACCTCTTCAAGTGGCCTCATCAAACGTGGAGCCACTATTGGTCTCAAAGTCCACCAATCCCGTATAGTCTTATCAATCAAACAAGTGGACCAACCAATAAAACCCCTACCTCTACTTAATGCAAACTCAAAACTAGCATGAATGTCATCAAAGGCAAAGAGGTATTATAGGAAAGAATCAAGTATAAAGACGTGCACGAGTGAAGACAAAGCATTTAAGCACATACACACTCTTCTCTTCAAACAAATAGACAACTTGGCATCCACAAGTTGGGATTTAGGCAACTTAAGAACAAGTGTGTCAAGCAAGGATGCACATTTATAAGCATTACCCCAAGGAAACAATGACACGTTTGCTCTCAAGTTTTCAAGAATGAAAATTTGCTTGTCATGTAGACCAAGCAACAAGTTGTGTGCACCAACATCACCATTTCCACATTTGGCACCGGGGTCAAATGAAAAGAGTATCCATAGACACGGGTCTAGACAACACTCTGTTTCCCCATAAGCTTCACCCAAACTACAAGATATACTCTCTACAATAGCATATATATCATTAAAAGCAAATAGAGAGTGGAGAAAGGTATCACTCAAGTCAACTTCAACTAAGGTGTCCTCATGTATGTACTCACTACTAGTTTCAATATCATCAACATGAGTACTCTCAACAATAAGGTCATACATAGTAGAAGAAGTAATTTCCAAACAATGGACACCTTTCCTTTCTATGGAAGTACCCTCAAGTAGACACATACCACCACCAAAGTCCAAGGAATTATTACTTAAGTCTTCACAAGAAGCAAGCAATTTATCCGCATAGTCATCAAACATGGGTGGGGTGTCATATAAAGGATCACAACCACAATCAATTTTCAAAGAACAATCACTTATTGGGTTTCTTAAGAATTCAAGCAAGTCAAAATTATCATCACCCAATTGATCATTCATTTCCAAGACCTCACATTCTTTTCCCTTAAGAGTACTCTCATCTTCCAAGAGGAGATTTACATCTTTAGGAGGAATGTTGTCACACCATAGTGGATTGGCATATAGGCTATAGCTTTCAAGACAAGCTATACCTTCAATTTCATTCTCACCACTAGGTTCATTAGGAGTAAACTCATCATCTTCAAATAAGATATTGTCCTTAGAGAGAGAAGGATCTATCCATGAAGAGGATATAGAACATGCAAATCCATTCTCTAAAAGATCATTATCAAGTATCACAGATGTTTCAAGCACATGATTATCCCTATGAGCATAACCGAGAGTAGAACATTCACTAAAGGTCATGCTAAAGGGGTCACTCCTATTTATTTGATCAACATTTTCAATATCATCAATCACTTGAGATCCATTAAACATATCACACACATCCTCAAGTGGTGGACAAATTTCGCACATAAGTTGATCAACACAATTCCCACAAGATGATGTGCTATCATTCAACACATTGGCTTCAACACTAGGTGGACATAAATTGATCTTACAAGAAGAGTCAATTCGGTCATCAATGGGATCAACTAGTGTATCCACATTCACAACATGTATATCATCATCAAGGGGCAAAGAATCAATAGATGATGTATTATGATTCAACACAATGGCTTCAACACTAGGTGGACTTAAATTGATCTTACAAGAAGAGTCAATTCGGTCATCAATAGGATCAACTAGCGTATCCACACTCATAACAAGTACATCATCAACAAGAGGCAAAGAATCAATAGACTCACAAATAGGTAAGCTACTACTACTCACACTTAATGGGCTACTAGCCACACAATTATCATTCACATGCACAAAAGTGTAAGAGTTAGCTATTTTACCTTGAAGTTCTTGAGTAGATTTTTCTTTGTCGTGGTGTGAAGGTTTCCCACATGTTTCGGCAGCAACTTCTCCTTGGCCTTGTGCTCCTCCGCTTGCCATATTACTACATACACAAATATCCTTAGAAATAGAAGGACAAACATAGTTAGCACGGTTTGGTGGCAACCCCCTCACTTCACTCCACACAACCTCTTTTTTTCCACTCTTGGATTACCACCTTGCACACCCTTACTCCTCTCAATCTTTTATCTCTCATAATCATTCGTCTTGGAGTAAGTGATCACATTTGCTTACAGTTTGGGAAGAATTGAGGTAAAGAGATAATTTCCCCAATGGTCCACTACAACCTTAGGCCAATTTAGCATATTTGGAACTCTATGTGATGCAAACCAATTGGCACCTAAGCATACATGAACTGGTGTTAAGGGGAAGATATCGCACCACACCTTCTCATAGTATTCAAATTGGGTGAAGACAATCCTCACTCTCTCGGTAACCTTATACCTGTCCAAGGAATATGGAACAAGTAAAGGTTCTCGAAACAACCCCAAATAGTCTACCATGGGTGGCATGATGTAGTTCTTATAACCCCAATTATCTAGCACAAGGAAGCAACCCAGTACCCTATAAATGCTTACTTTTCCAGAGTGAACACTTCTCCTATGATCAACATTGTAGAGTTTAGGAAAACCCATGGGCACATGAGTACCCCTCGGCCTTGGAGATGTATTCTCTTTTCTTCTTATGGGACAACCTACATTATAGCTAGTATACTCATTCACACCACTTCGACCTTGATAAGATGTACTATAAGGTGAAGAATATGAATCTTCATGCTCCACACGTGCACTCTCACCATGGATCTCATAAGTTTTGCGAAGGAAGGGATTATACCTTACATCAATTCTAGGTTCGGAGTGGAAAGTGTAAGACTCCTCACATGCACCAACTTCATCATAAGAACTATCACAAGGCCCTACATCATCTCCATAATCACCATATGCACTAGGAACTTCATTCACCTCATTTTCTCCCTCAAAACCATAACTCTCAATTCTGCCCATGTCTTGATCATGGCTATATTCATAGCCCCCATAATATCCAATATCATCGTAGCCATAAAATCCCTTACTACAATCATAGTCTCCCATGTTGTAGTCACAATAGTTTGAGGCTACCAAGATATGTTCCCCTTATATCACCTTGTACCTACAAAATGAACAAATAAGATTAGTAGTAAAAGCTCCTCACCAACACTCGTATACACTCACCTTTGTGATCCTCACAATTGGAGCGACGAATATTGAAAGTTACTTATACTACGGTAGTCAATAAGGTGTCAATCACTACTTAGCGGCCGGAATAGATTCTTGTTTGATCGACTCAAGACACAAAATAAAATCTACTTAAGAACTTGAAACAAAGAAATTCAACGAATCAAAACGAGAAAAACACACAAAGAACGAAAACACGAAGAAAACAGACTCAAACAACTAATTCACAACTAAGTAGGTGATTACTAGTTGTTAATTAGTTCTAGAATCAAGAAATGAAACTAAAGAAACAAATAAAAGAAACTTAGAATCTAAATTAGAGCTTCAAGGTATTTTGGAAGTTGATGATGTGGCACTTTGATGACGTGGCAGCCTTGGTCAAAATTGGTTAACGTTTTGGAGTTGATTTGTTTCCAATTTAAAATTCAACAATCTTCTTCTTGATAGAGTGGTAATCGATTTTGGTGAAGAAAACACAAAGAATGGACCCTTTTTCAATCTCAAAAGAGTTTGAATTTGTTGTGGTCCCCTCCTTATACTTTCCCTTGTCCTCTTCTTTGAGAATATTCCTTTTTTGATGCTTTTGAACTCTTTCTTCCTTTGGAAGACTTGGAATATGCTTGGAATATTCTTTGTACAAACAATGACCACACTCTCTTTCTTCTTCTTTTTGGATCAACCACCACTTTTTGAATATTTTTCTTCAACAACATATGAAGAACATGAAGAACACCAAGAACATTCAAAAATGGAACCTAACCCAAATGAACTCCAAATTGAAGGATTTTTGAATATTCAAGCACACTTTGAACTCCCAAACACCAATATCACGTTTTCAAGCCACAAATCTCACAAAAACCCTTCCAGTTTTGAGATCCACCTTTCAAGTTTCTTCAACGTCAAGTTCAACAATGGTGGATGGCGCAAAACAACCCGAAAATAGCTCAAATGCAAGATCTAGACTCCTATAGTGTTAGAGAACATAAATCTAACATTCAAAACACAAGAAAAACATAAAATCAAAAACTTAAATTTTGACCTAGGGTCAAAAACGGGAATAGTACTTTTTTGAGATTTTTGATACCTTTTTTTTTTGTGATTTTTCAATTTCGAAACACCAAAAGACACAAAAATCTAGGACCTAAAATTTTGGCCTAGGGATAAAAATGGAATAACAACTTTTTTTGCAATTTTCAGATTTGACACTTCTTTTTTTGTTGATTTTTAGATAGCAATCCCAAGATTGATTTTATTAGAATAAAATAAAACCTTGCTTTGATACCAAATGATAGAAGAATGACCTAAAATGATGAAGACTAAGAGAAACAAGATAACAAACAAATACAATAAAGTAAGATATCAGCTTGACATACGAGATTACAAGAAATAGGAACCAAACCGTGTATCAAACGATAAGACCTCTAAGACCCATAATAATAACACTAAACTCTTACGGTGACCGCTAAGGAAATCAACTCCGCCTTACAACCACCGTTTTTAAGCAAAGATCAATAATGGCTTTTCCAAACCCCACATTACTTGGCTTTTCCAAGCCCTACATTACTTGGCTTTTCCAAGCCCTAAACTACAGTCTCAAAGAGAAGAAGAAGAAGTCTTTCAAATATCAATAATCAACTAAAGAGAAAATGACCTAATAGAAGACTATTTATAGGCTAGCTTATTACATAACAAAATAGACAAAATACCCTTAATGAAAGAGGTGGTCATGGAGTGTCTTTCCAACAAGTGTAATCCCCAAAATACCCTTAATGAAGGGTGCTTCTTCAATGCTCCAAAACCAAGGGGTCATGCTTCAATACTTGTGGACTCGGGTTGGCATCAAAGGTAAGTCCCCCACGCAATCTTCCACACACGGGTTTGCTTTATATCATGCTCAAAACGGGTCCTCCATGCATCTTCTTGTGTCTTCGAGGTGACCAACTCTTGAATCTTTATGCATTGGCCTCCAATGATGTCTTCAAAAGCATAGATGACCATTTGGCTTATATCAATACCGGCAAAGCAATCCACGAATGACTGTATTTCATGCCTCACACAGTTGTTAATTAGAATATGGATATTGGGTAATGGAAAGTTATCTTTAGGAATGACTTTGGTCAAACCCCTATAATCGACACAAATCCTGACCTTTCCATCCTTCTTTTATACTGGAACAATATTGGCTAGCCATGTTCGATACTTATTGACTTCAACCACAATGGCTTGGATTTGCTTAGTGACTTCTTCCTTGATTTTCAAACTCAAACCTGGCTTGAATTTCTGTAATTTTTGCTTCACAGGATTGAACCCCGGATCAATGGGCAATTTGTGTGATACAATATTTGTACTCAATCCTGGCATGTCATCATAGGACCAAGAAAATATGTCAATGTATTCCTTAAGCAACCCGATGAGTTCTCTTTTCTTGCCTCTGTAAGATGAACACTGATTTTGGTTTCTTTGACTTTGTCGTCATCACCTAGATTAACAACCTCGGTCTTCTCTAGCTTGGGCTTTTATCGATCCACAAAATCTTTCAATTCCTCTTTTAATCGGTCTGAGGCCATCGTTTCTTCATCATAGTCCTCTCATTCATCATCATTTGCCTCGATTTGTTCATTTAGCTCTTGATATGACATGGCATTGACAGGTTTTAAGTTATTATTACTGAAATCATAACGACATAAGTTATACTATAGCGATCGGATAGTGTAGGTAAAATTAGGAAAAATATCTTAGCGATAAGAGAGGCTTTCAATGAAATTTAAAACATTACAAACATTGGCTATGATCTGCACCAGTACGGGTTTGGGACTTTTAGGAAACGTAAAAAGTGAAAATAAGGTAAATAAAACTTAAAGGGTGGGTCTCGAGCCTCATTTGGACTACCAACGATTTTGCAAAAGTTAAATGTCATCCTTTCATCTACCACTTTAATCAGGGAGTCACGATTGGAGTGGAAGTGCAGTTTGATAGTTTTTCCCCTTGTTCATCTTTCTTGATCTCGATTTTCTTAGAGAAATCCTCCATAATAGCATCACACTCTTCAAATAATTTCCCTATTCCATCCTCGAGACCATCGCTTGTAGGCTTCACAGATACAGGAAATGACTGATAGAGCGAAGGTAACCTCTTTGCTGATTCTTGGCCTTCTTTCTTTATCTCTCTTTCACCTTTCTTACTTGGCACATAACCTATCCCATATTTGAACAACTTTTCTAAGATTGTGACAAGGTCAATGATCCCATCCAAATTCTTTCCTAAGCCGCGCCCGGGTTCAAAACCGTTCCTCAACATAGCAGTGGCCAATATCTTGTAAATCGAAGGCATTGGCCCATAAGGAGTTGGGTCTTTCTCAGTTGTATTCACGATCTCCACTATATAAAAGTCACTCATTTACGAGAATTCATCAATCACAGGAACACAACCATTAGGGTGACTCAGACTGCCTCCTTCACCATGGATGACCACTTTATCATTTTTCCACACGAATTTCATAGATTGGTGTAATGTTGAATAAACGACCCCCATTGCATGAATCCAATGCCTTCCCAAGAGTAGATTATAACTTGTGAAAATGTCCAACACCTAAAACTCAACTAAGAACTCTACGAGCCCCATTTGAATATGCAACTTGACTTTCCTAATGGTGTTTCTCTGACCCCCGTCAAAATCTCTCACATTTACCGTGTTTTGATGCATTTTCCCTATATCATAGTTTAGTTGAGTCAGAACGGATAGAGGATAGATATTCAGTCCTGACCCATCATCAATTAATACCCTATTAACGATCTTATCTTGGCATTTGACAGTGATATGCAATGCCCTGTTATGCATCACTCCTTCAAAAGGTAACTCATCTCCACCAAAGCTAATGCAATGGTCTCCCACCACTCTACTGATCATGGCCACCAAATTTTTGGTACTTGTGTCTACGGGCACGTAGGCTTCTTCAAGGACCTTCAGCAAATCTTGTCTATGATATTAAGAACTCATAAACAGTGACCAAATAGAAATCTGAGTAGAGGTCTTCTCTAAATATTTTACAATAGAGTACTCTTTTGGTTGTATTCTTCTCCAAAATTCTTTGGCGTTCCTTTAGTGATTGGCCCTTTTTTAGCACTCCTCTTGTATACATCATTAGCAAGCTACTCTGGAGTGTAGCATCTCCCTGATCTAGTCATTCCTTGCACAGCGGTGGCTTCTACCATAAATTATTCTCTTACGGGAACTAAGGCAAAGACTTGATGAAGTGCGATGAATGCAACAAACTTGGGCTTCTCGATAACACTTCAGGCAACCACTGTCTTTTCTATATCTTTCACCTTATACATCGCTTTCAGGCTAGCCTATGTTATAGACTTGCTCACCACCCACTCATCATTTGTTCAATCATACTGATGGTTGGCCCTTCATTGTTTGGGAGTGGGTTGGTGGTAACATTTGGCGGCACCGTTTGAAGCAAAATCACCTTCTGATCAATCAAATCTTAAATCTTGTACTTTAAATTAATACAGTCTTTAGTTGTGTGTCCAACACCTCCTGAATATATACATAATGTTGGTCAGCATGGAAGAATCAAGAATTGGTAATGGCGGGTTTCGATAGGATAGGTTGGATGAGATCTTCTTTCTTTAGCTTTTCAAAAAGTTGAGTTTTAGTTTCAGACAAAGCAGTGAAACTTCTGGTGACTTTTTTTTCGTTACTTGGACGAGGAAGATTTTGGTAAGCAGGGTGAGGGACTTTATGGTAATTTTGGTTAACCGGGGCTTTTTGGTAGGCTTGGAAATTTGAGAGTGGAGCTTGGTAAGTGGGCTGATAATTTGGCAATAGAGTTGAGTAATTTGGTTAATTGGTAGAGAAATTTAGATGTGGAACTTGGGGATAGGTTGGGCGTAAAACACAGGTTAAGGATTTTGTGGAGCTGAGGGGTATATAGATGGTGATGTCATTTTCCCAGAATTGGGCCCGAAATATTTCTTAGACTTTAGGTTTGGACTAAAGGATATGAAGGACATATCTTCTCTCTTTTCTTTAGAAATCCTGAAGATCCAGGTTGTGTAGAGGTCTTGTTGATTTTTCCTGTCCTGAGTCCTTCTTCAACTATTTCACTAATATCAACCAAGTCAGCAAAGGTAGCACGAACTACCAATATTATTTTGTCATAAAACTCTCCCTCCTGAGCTCGGGTAAACACAACGACTATTTTTTCTTCTGTCATAGAAGGTCGTACCTTTGCTTTCTCTTTCTGCCAACTGTAAGCATATTCATGAAAGAATTCATTTGACTTTTGCTTGATACGGTTCAAAGAATATCGATCAGGAACTATCTCTAAATTGTAGGCCAAATATATCAACAAAATCCCAGCCTAAAGGCCTCTATTCAGGCCACTTCTTCAGTTCCTATGAAGCAAACCATTCTAACTCTTCCCCATTCAGGCTTCGACTAAAGAGCCTCATTAGCAATGCCTCATTTCTACCAGCACCCACCATTTGGTCATAATATCCTCTCAAGTGAGCCCTAGGGTTTCCAGTACCATTGAATATCTCAAACTTAGGGACTTTAAATCCTTCGAGAAGGTTCAAGTCAGGGTGAATGCAAAGGTCATCATCACTAAATCCTACTGCATTGTGTGAACTATGTGTTTTCTTCATCCTGGCGATGTAATAGTATCTCCCTAGCATGTTTATCTTCAGGCACCTTACACTCCTTCTCCATCTCCTCAAAGTGGTCAATTTTTGGATTTGAGGGAATCTATGGTAGAGGTCGGCATTACAGTAGCATGAATGGTAGCGGGAGATATATTTTGGGTGATCGAAGGATTTTGAGTGGTGTGAGCAAAGTTTTGGTATGTGGGAATTGGATTTTGGGGAACATTGGCATTAGGACTGAAAGTGGAGCGGGTATTTCGGGAAGTGAAGGTATTTTTGAAGGTATTTTGGTAATTTGGAGTGAAGCTTTAAGGGTGGTAAATATTTGGATTGTTTTCTCGGTTGGTATTGTAAGTAGGAGAGATATGGGTTTGACACGACAGATTAATGGGATTAGTGGGAGGTCTAGGCAGAGAAGCGGATGGTATGTCATTTGGTTGGTTTCCATTATTAAGAGAGCTAAGAGGAGAGAATCAGAGTGGAAGTGCATGGTTATCCAAGACTGGCGTATTAGTGGCAATGGCCAGATTAGCCATATCTTTTGATCGTTGTACTTCTTCTTGAAGATCCTTCATTCTCCTAGTTAGTTCAGCGATCATCTCACCTTGTGTCGTTATCACACTGTCTCTAATAGTAATTTCAGTGAGAGCATTATCATTGCTACTACCAGTCATTCTTTTCTCTTCAACTAAGTTATGGTCAAAGAAAGAATTCTTATTTGCCTTAGATCTAGTGAAATATTGATGCTCAACCAATTTTGTCAACACAGATCAATTTCTACCTACTTGATACCTGATAAAAAAACTCCAAAGACAAATATGTTAGATTCGGTTAGTGAGAAATAATGGAAGATATCCGACATAAAGTTGCTTTCATCTTAGGTAAATTGATCCACAGTGGGTATTGACTCGAAAGGAATTAATGGGCAAGACTTTGTCCATTAATTTTTGGATAAATGGTTCTTAAGGGGATTTTTGTCAAGCCTTCTAATTTAAGACTCGTACGAATTCCCTTGACAAAATGAGATATAATGATTTTTAATGATAGAGGTTAGGCCGAAAGGCTGCCTACGTATCTCCTAAAGTAGAAATCAGGCCATACATAGTTCAAATAGGTAAGGATAAAACTTCATTTCATTGAAATATCATTAGAGTTCATTACATCAGAAGAACATGAAAGGGGAAATGACAACAGAAAAGATGAAACTAAATGACTAAGCCTTATATGGATGCAGACATTCCTATTTCATTCTGCTTCTTCCACATCTTGATCTTCTACAGGTGATATGGAGGAAATTCCAGCTCGACTTTTCCTGTATCCACCAGGCTCTCCAAATATGTCTTAATAGCATGGCAAGTCTCCAAATTATGCGCTCCGATCCCTCCATGATAGTGACAAACCTCTCTGAATTTCTCCCAAGCCTTAGAGATCGTATTAGGCTTCCTTTCCACGGACTCCAGAATCATGGCATGGATGAGCTTTGAATAAATTTCATGGTAAGTATCCTCAAACCTCATGAAGTCATATTTGTAAATCTACAGGTTACTGGTGATGAGCATGCCTGGATCAACCCGATCGCAATAGAGAATGGTTTGTGGTCCCCACAAATTATTTATTTGACTATCGTAGATCATATTGAAAATCCGGGCCTTTATAGCAAGACACTCATTAGTGGTATCACCAAATTGATTCGGATGATAATGACATCTTTTGGGATCATCCTCAGGAAAACAACTGAATCCTTCCATTTGATCGAGGTAGAGGACCCCCGTATCTCTTAGGATTTGTTAAACTGCTGAGCATGTCATGATCTGGGAGAACTGAGCGTATCCTCTGAAGTAAGCTCTGAGGGTGATCTTTTCACTTCCCGACCTAATCCTAGTTGGCCAGACGGCATCCCCTTTAATCTTGGCCCAGCGGTCCTCTCTTAAGTTTGAAGGTTGAGCTTTCTCAAAGTTCTTCTTTTCCTGCGCGATCAATTGCTTGACTTCGGCAATTTCCTTATCAGCCCGATCGGCCCTCCTAATCAGTCTCTTGATCTCTTCTTTTTGCATTTTCTCCACTTGGGCTAACTTCTCTATCCGTCTTTTCAGTTGTGTGGTCCTTGAATTAATGACAAATTTTTCTGAAAGAATAGGAATACGTTTAAAAAAGCTAACGAAAATGGTTGAGGACTTTCTGAGAAACTTGGGGACCTAGAATGTTTTGGGTGAACTTTAGATAGTAACCGTATATTTTTGCCTAAAGGGTTTTCTAAGACTTTGTTGAGGAGTAGATCAATTTACCTTTGAATTAACAACACATATAGCACATAAACAATTATATCACATAAGACAGTTAAATTACACAATAATAGAATAATAAATAGCGTGTCCTAATTGGGTGACCCTTTTGAGCCAAGGGTTGACCTAGCAAATTCGAAGAAAACATGTCTCTTAAACCAATCAATTATCTCCCCCCCCCTCCCCGCCCCCCAAAAAAATAAAAATATCCATAGATATATAGAAAGCCATAAATTTTTACAAAAGTTGAAAAAAGGGATACAATCTTTAGGGGAAGGGGAAATGATCTGAAAAGAACAAAGGCCCGCGCAGGAGATAAAAACTAACTCCTAGATGCTCCTTTGTTGGCCTTCGCTTTCTTAGCTTTATCCACCTCTTGCCATATGTGATACCTGTTGATTACTAGGTGGCTCCCGCAAAATTGTTCCTTATTCTCGTAAGTCATCTTCCATATGCTATCAATTTGAGAAGCCATGTGATCATCCAAATCAAGCAAACACTGTCTTGCATTATCAACCTCTTACCTAGATCGCTTTAACTCCTCTCTCAACTGGTGTATCATTAAGTCATCCTCCGTATGCATCTGTTGGTGCACTATTTTACTTCGTCAAAATTTTTCCTGAAGTATGTGAAGCCAGATCTGATGTTTTTATTCTATATCAATGATCTGTGTGGGTACATTCGAACCCGGGACCAATATTCCAGCAAGAATCTCCTTCAACCACTCTTTGTAGGTATCACTAACCTCGGGTTCATACCTGATACGAAAGGAGACTTTCTTTGTCTTTCTTCTTCTCTACCCATCTACCATATACTGTTTGAATGGAGTTTCACCCTCTTCATACTCAGTGATGAATCTAACCTAGTCGTTGTTTGCAGTGTTTCCTGCTTGATTTCAAACTGCTTAAAAACCCTGCCGGGGTTATATGGACGAGTTCCCCTAAGACCTGGAGGTACTAAAAAAGGCCATTCATTTCCTCGAGTGATGTACTTCCCTAGGTGAAGATATCTGATAGACTACTGAATGTTGTCCTCTCTCAATCTCTCGAAAACCTTGAACCAAAATCCCGGAATGTCTATCCCCTTAAACCTGTGCAAGGACAACTAAATGTCATATGATGATAAAAGATCTACCCTTGTCTGAGGGTCTGGCTGCTCTACTATGGTATTTTTCAATAAATCCTTCATCATCCACCATTGAAATATAAGGTTGCACCCTTGGGAGAAATGATGCCTACCTTGACACCTTCCCAAAGCCCTATATATTTCAGCGACGATCATAGGAGCTAGAGTAT
Source organism: Capsicum pubescens (assembly GCA_030864215.1). NCBI lineage: Eukaryota > Viridiplantae > Streptophyta > Magnoliopsida > Solanales > Solanaceae > Capsicum > Capsicum pubescens. The sequence continues at coordinate 98,745,765 of CM061549.1, read as the reverse complement.
GGAATACTTTAATGGTTTTATAATCTACTCCGTAAAAAAGGGTGTGCGTCACCGTAACAACTCTCGGATGAATGGTGTCATTCTCTTCTTTTGGCAACACCATAGCTCCAAGCAAACCTACGACGAAAGAAAATGTTTTTTTCTCCCTTAATTTTGACTCTGATTTGAATTTGTGTCCAAACTTCTAAAAAGCGTTATACTTTCCAAACCGGCGATACAACTCATGAAAAGGTACGTTATCCATCATGTTCCCCTAACCAGGTATTATTGTTGATCGAAAAGGCATCTTTGATCTCTTGACGATTCCATACAGTAGGGACCAGAATACTTTTGTCGGGTGCACTCCTTCTTTTCCTACACATATCAAGGCTCTAATAACAGGTCACTACTTCTTTAATAGTGGGGGTCAATTTGACTTCCCCAAAGTGAAACACCATGTTGTCATTATCCCAGAATGTTGTTAGCAAATGGATCATTTTAGGCCAAACGTTCATCTCTACAAGCGAAGGTAGATGCCCGATATGTGTACTAACAATCTCTTTGTCTTTTCCACCTATATTAGTCCATCATACCTTCAGGAAGTTATCAGGTTCGATACCCATCTTGAACTTTCTACAGGGGTATGCTTGAGTCATTCCTACACGAAAGAAATAAAATTAAGTCTTCCTCCCCCCCAAAGGATAGTTGATTGGATTATTTTTTCAGCACATAAGCATGATTCGTCTGTAATTAGCTCGTGGTCAATAGACGCAGGGTAGTTTTTCTAATGGCCCCAATACCCCTTTGGATATTGGGTCGTCCTAGGCTTATGCCTAAAAGAGGGTTTTGATTTCGCTCTATCCTAGGTGTCTAGAGTGGGCTTTTGACCAGGTTCCCAAGCAGATAACTTGGGTTTGGAAATACGAACAACCATCGGACGCCTAACGCGTCAATAAACTATCTATTTCCAACATTTGATTTAGAGTTGAACTATCGAGGCCGGGACATCAACGAAACCCCAAACAATTTATATATTTTGAATGCATGAATGACATGAAATGCAATAATTTAAAATTTGCGAAAATTTAAACACATAAGCAGACAAACATTTTAAATATTGAAACTCAAATAGTTAGTCAAAGAAGTTAGCACACATTTGGTTAGAACCTAGTGAACTCCCCATCAGAGTTGTCATTTTTGTTTTATCCCTTTTCAAATTTTATTTTAAAGAAAATGGACTTGACCCTTTAAACTATTTCGAAAGAGTCAAGAGAGTTATAAATAATTTTTGACAAAATTTATAGAGTCGCCACTTATTTTTTATCAAAAATGTCAAGAAAAAAAATCTTAAAGAGATTTCAAAGATTCAAAAAAAACAAATAAATCTTTGAAAATTAAAAAAACTGAGTAAGGGTTCAAATTAATGCCCTGAAAAGATTTTACGGCACTTAGGAGCGTTCATTTTAAAACGGTTCACCAAAAGATTATTTTTTGACTAACTTAAAAAAGGGGTGACTAACTTTACGAAAGAGTTGATTTTAAAAATGTAAAATTATTTATTCACACATTTAAAAATGACATTTGTTTATTCAAACGAGAAATAGTCTACTTAAATTGAGATAAAAAGAAAAAAATTACAACATGTTCTACTCAATTTGATATTAATTTTGAGAAAAATTACGAAATGTTCCAAAACGTTACGAAATATCTTGCTTGAGAAAATATCTTACTTAATCATGCAAAAATCAAAATTTTGAGAAAACAATCAGGGAATATGCTAATTCAAAAATTTCTACTTAGTTCGTCATTATTTCTGGAGAAATTATGAAACATTTACTTGAATAAAAAAAGAAAAACCTATCTAAACTAGATTGCATACTTGAATTTAAAAAGGAGATAAAAGTTGGTTTTTCATGAAAAATGAGAATTGCATGATTATTTATTATTATTATTGTCATAAACATGAGCATTTTGTTCTAAGTAACACCTTTAAAAAAATCTTAAGAAAAGTATCGTGTTAAAAATATTTTACCAATTATGAAAAGTTAGAATTTACGAGAAAAGAAATTTACTTCTTGAGCTTGAAGAGAATCATTTTTTAACCCAAGTGGACCGTTAGTCATATGAACAAAACAAATGTCATTTTTTGGGAATTAAAATACTCATTTTTTCGCTTTTTGTGAATTACGTGGAAAAAATTATAAAATAAATGAGGGATTTGAGGTAAATGTTATGGCAACAACGTGGGAAATCACTAGGCTAATTAAGTAACATTAGTGCTAATACAATAGACAAATATATAAGTGGCAGTTCATAAGAGAATAAAAGATTAAAGTTAAGAGTTGGCCACTTGTTGGCCCATTAGTGAGTTCCCAGCCTTTGGGCTTCTCATTTTATGGATTTTAGGTCCATTCTCCTGCAGTGTATACATATGTATACCAGCTGTGTTTTCCTACGTTTTTGTGCATATACGGTGTGACCGTATTTCAGTCACATAAACATAAACTTAGTCTTCCCCCCTGTTTAATCATCTTCCTTTTCTATTTTTCACTTTATATCAATGATATATCAGTGTATACTCGATGTATATTGCTGCGAATCTAACTTTTTGAGAGCTTTGGCATGAAGTTGGACTCGAATTTACGCTTGGACCAAAGATAATGTATGGGTATGGAGTCCAATTGGACCCGGATGAGTTCACATGTATCAAAGAAAAAGGCAAAGGATTAATGTGCGGCCTAAGAGAGTTGAAAGCATACCATAAATACACACTTTATATATCATAATCAATTAAATCATGTAGCACTCATAGACAGATAACCAATTACCCTTTAACAAGAAAATGTTCCACTATGGACAAAACTGAAAGTGACATGATCTCAACTAGCCTATCCATAAGACCCGTTCAATATAATTGATTGTTCATATATAAGACCATGAACTAATGTTCAACCAACAACCATTTCCTTCTCTTTTTAAAAAATCAGAACTAAGGAAAAAATAAGATTCACCAAGATTCCAGAAATCTTGATCAAATTCAAGGTAAAGCTGTAGACTTTGGACAAAGAACAAACGAAATAGACTAGATACATATAAGTACAGAATAGTTTAACAACAAGAACACACGTATTTGATATTTTTTTTGAACAAAAAAAAGAGTCAACCAGTAGTCAAAATGTGGAATTTCCTAAAGAGTCCTATAGTTATAAATAGGAAGTTTTTCAAGACAGATTCAGACAAAGCAAAGTATATGATAATTCAAAACATATGTAAGTCTTATTAATTTCCATTTATACATCAGAAGAGTATTTAACAAATAGGAAGGGCATAGTAGATAAAAGAGAGGTTAGATGAACTCCAACGTATGTCTTATTTATCACGTATACGCAGAATCCAAGTAGATTATAAGGAACTAAAATAAATTAGAGATCAACATAAGATCTAAAATCAACTAAACAAAATCGAGCAGGGGACTGAATCTTATATTACACGCGTTGAACATTGGTCGAACCATACCAAATATACGATCATAATTGAATCAATAAGTTTATAGTATTTGAAGGTTAAAACGATAAACTATCAAAATTGCATATACGCTGAAATCAAACATTCCAGGAGAAGTAAGGAGAATGCAAACAATCCAAATACATAGGCGATTGAAAAGAAAATTTGAAGGAGAAGAGATTACCTTTTTGGTGCAGGAACCGAGACGAACAAACTTATAACGATGAAGCTTCCACCACCTAGAATTGATTCTAACCAATAGAATTTGAACGAGAACATCGAATTTCAATCTTTCGAGGGTTCTTTGAGAATTTTGGTTGTATAAGATTAGGAGCGTGTGCCCTAGAATCTTCAAATTTTTCTCCAACCCCCATCCCCTATCCCCTATCCCCTATCCCTTACTATCTATTTATAGGGACAATTAGGGTTTTGAAAGGATGGATTTCAAATCCTAATAAGTTGATTTCTTAAGAAATTTTGGTTCCACAGTGAGATCTTTGTACGTAGAAGTCAGTGGATGGAAGAAAAGAAGACGTTGGCTTGGTTGGTCAAAAGTGGTGAATTAATTTTTTCCTAAATTGGTGAACCACAAACTGAAAAAGATGAAATTTTTCGGATCCTTAGCCATGAACGACCATTCTAGAGGGCAAAATAGTAAATGGGACGTATGGAATTTTGTCGTTGAAGACTGCTGCTGTTACAGTTGTTTGTCGTTGTGGATATTGTTATTTATTGACTGAGTTGGCTGACTTGTATGCTTTGCACGCTGTTGATACAGCTGTTTTTGGTGTTGTACTGTTGCTTTTTGCTGGTTGTACGTCGGTTTGGAAGCTGTTTTTAGGGGAGAGGGAATGGAACGTTGGGCTGGGTTTTTTCCTTGAGCTGGGCAGCTTATTTGCTATTGATGATGGGGCCGTTGGTTGGAGCAAAGTGGGCTGGTGGTTGTTGTGTTGGGCCCGGGGCGGTGGAGGTGTTATGTTGGGATGTTTGTTGGAGTAAAGTGGGCTGGTTTAATTGAAAATAGGGAATAAGTTAGAGGGATTTTAAATATTGTTGGATAGAATTAGGATTTAGGGATTTTGGTTTTTTAGGTCAGTGAATGAAAATTTAGATAATTATATTTAAATTTTAGCCTAACTAAATTCAATTGACCAATTGCATTGCAGTAATGGTCAATTTGATTTTCAATTAGGTTTTAATTTAATAAATGGACTAAATTGAAACAATATTTGAAATAAATTAACAACTAATTCAATCCCGAGCTTCTTGATTCAATAAAATCAAATAAATATTTTTTCAAATAAATAAATTATTTTGAGGATAAATTATATTTGAATCAAAATTTTAACCGTTTGAATCAATTTTCAAGACAAACCTTGATTAAAATCTAACTTTCATAAAATAATTATTTAAGTGACGAAATTATATGATTTTTTATATGCGAATACAAAAATATATAATTGTTATTTAAAATGACAAAATCACCCAAATAAATACTTTGAGAAATCTTTTATTCGGATAAAATAAATATTGTAATATTATTTAAAATTAAAAAAGCCCGAAATTAACTTAGTCGTGGAGGGGAAAAATTAGGTGTTAACATTTTGGTCTTAGAATCATGCTAATGGATGCCTTGACTCATCATTCGGGGACGAATGATCCTAGGAGAGAGAATGTAACACCCCAGAATTTTGGCTTTTGAAAATTTTGAGGTTTGAGCTTACTGCTCAGACTACGGCTCACCTAACGAGTCCTGAAGACTCTGTACGAGTCATAGTGCCCCAATCATAGGGTGACCAGTGTAGGTACCAAAGTTTCTATCCTAGGTACGATTAAGACCATATGAGTCATGGTGAGACATTACGAGTCGTAATATGGGATTCATAGTCTCACCAGTGTAGTGTTCCCTTTTTTTCTGTTGTGACTACGACTGGATCCTATGAGTTGTAATGTGGGACTACGAGTCGTATGGTACTACTCGTAGGGTCAATAGTGAATATGTCTTGGGATACTGCGCAGACTACGATTCTAGGAGACTACTCCTAGTCAGTCATTACGAGTCGTAAGGTCACCCGTAATGACCGGGAGGTAAATTTTCAATGTTTTATTAAAGGTAATTTGGTCATTTCTCTTTTTCTCCAGTTGTGACCCACAATCTTAAAACCCTTTTGGGACCTCATTATCATCCTAAAACATAATCAAACACACTCTTAAACTCTTTTAAATCCCTAAGTTAAAAACAAGCTAGGGTTTCTGTCACGACCCAAAACTAGGGCCAAGACGTGACGGGTATCTCAAGTCTCGTGTGGATCGCATATCACCCCCTTCACCTAACCTAGTCAGCACAACAACCTCAAGTATCATATGAATTCCAAACATATAACAAGATAACGTAAAATAAAACTAATAATGATTCATTATATATACCATCTACCGGTAACCGGACAATCGTCTGTCACCGAAACAATCGATCAAATCACCAAAGTACACTGTAATCCAACGAAGCCTTTACTAATGTCGGGACATGCCCCTGACAGTATCCAAAATAAAGTCTAAATAAGGTCTAATACATAGGAAATAAGGACCATGAAATGAAGTCTTCTAAAGTATGAAAACTCACCACTTCAATGTCAACTCACGATTAAACCATTCATTGCACATACACAACCCCACTTGCAAGCGTACAACATACCATAACCATTATTAATCAACTTGGGACTCGAACCCATTGTCTAACAAAGTCATCATTTTAATTCAACATTTAGGGACTCGAACCCCTTTAGTATTTCAAATCAATTTATAGCCACAAGGATTTCATAAAACCATTTATCAATCATTAACATTGTTAGTCAATGCTTTAGTTCAAAACACAATTCACATATGACAAGATCATTCTCATTGACAATTGTCCAAATAGGTTGAGGGCATACCATTATCAAAACCAAAAACCATCAAATTTGGGGTTAAACATGACCGCTTAGTTAAACCACAATTCGCATGCACGCACATATGAAAAACCATTATTAAAACATGTATAACCATAAACTAAATCACGAGAAGCAATACCCAACAATATTCATTCAAAACCTCACCCGTAGTTTTTAAAACCACCATTAATGACTCATGATCAATGTTTTAAACATATTCTTTTAGTGAACTAACAATGAGAGAAGAGTCACATGCCTGAGTTATGAAGATTCACGGAGAGAATTTGATCTTTAAGCCTTAGATGATCACTTTGAAGAAACCCTAGCCCAATCTTGCTTGAGAGGTTTTAGAGAGAATTTAGAGAGTGTTTTAATCTTGTAAAGGGTATAATGAATGACCAAAAGGTGTTATAAGACGTGGGGTATTAAGGTCTTAGGGTGGGAAATATCTAAAGTACCTCCAACTTAAAGTTATAAAATCCTGCCTTTGGTTACGAGTCAAGCCATTGACTCGTCACCGCAACTTATGACTCATACTATTGAGTCATCACCCAGATAGAGAATTGGAAACCACACACTGTCCAACTTACGACTTCCTAGTCCCACTCGTTACTAGACTATACAATTCGTATAGTCTAAGTCGTGACCATTACAGAATACCAAGGACTTGGACACTGGACAACATACGATTGGACCCTAACCACTCATCACATGATCATACTACTCATGAGGAGTCTCTCATAACCAGGACAAAACCTAGCCAATAATACACTGGTTAACTTATGACTAGTGTCACCTGACCCGTAACCACACCATACGACTCATGGTGTAAGTCGTAAGAAGGGTAGAGAGCCTAAAGCTTAAGAAATTTGCAAAGAAAAAAGTCTGGGTCGTTTTAATCTCCGCCACTTAGGATCATTCATCCTCGAATGACAGGACAAGGCATTGACTAGCATGATTAAACCCCAACATCTCTACTCTTACCTTTAACTAAGTTAGAAAACATAGATGCCTAGGAAATCAATCTTTCCTTTACCAAATTCAGAAAACCAATATGTTAAGAATACAAACATACCTCAATCATGGATTTCCGGAATAGGGATTAGGAATGGATACTTGGACTTTATGTCCTCCTCGACTATCCAAGTAGCCTCAAACTTTTGGTTCCTCCATAGAAACTTCCTCGAAGGGACGTCTTTCGTTCGCAATCGATGAGTTTGCCGATCCAAGATCCTCATCGGGACCTCTTCATAGGACCAAGAATCTGAAATACCAATGTTCTCTATGGGAACAACCAACAAAGGATCACCCACGCATTTTCGCAACATGGATACATAGAATACCAGATGAATGGAACTTATGCTAGAGGGCAAATCCAACTCATATGCAACATTACCAACCCTTCTCAAAACCAATTACAGGCCAACATACCGGGGACTAAGCTTTCCCTTCTTCCCAAACTGCATTACTCCCTTCATGGGAGACACTTTTAAGAATACCTAATCTCTAATCTCAAATTCCAAGTCTCTTTGCCTTACGTATGCATAGGAATTTTAGAGACTTTAGGAGGTTTTAAGCCTATCCCAAATCACCTTCACCTTCTTCATAGCTTAGTGAACCAAATCTTGGCCAAACATCTCCGTTTCATCAACCTTGAACCACCAAATAAGAGATCGATACCTTCTACTAGACAATGCCTCAAACGGGGCCATACCAATGTTATAATGGTAACTATTTTTATAGGAAAATTTAATGAGAGGCAAATGGTCAAACCAACTACCACCAAAGTCAATTACATTGGCTCACAACATATCTTCTAGAGTCTGAATAGTCCTTTCTGCTTGCCTATCTAACTGTGGATGGAAAGTAGTGCTAAGACTCACCTCAGTACCTAGACCACACTTAAAAGAGTGCCAAAAATACAATGAAAACTGAGTAACACGATCTGAGATAATTGAGATAGGCTGTAACGACCTGATTTTCTAGAATCGGAATGTTACACGGTGCTCATGATCCCGAAGGACCACAAACCAACCCTCTACTGATATCTGTACCTGAACACTGCATAATATAGATAATAAATACGAAAACTGGCCATAAGGTTCAAAACTTCTAAAAATACTCAAAATTGAAAACTGAATACTGATATATCTGTCTGAAAAGCCTCTAAACTTCTGAACTGTGGAGTTGATGGGACATGTCCCCAACTAACTCCGTCTACTAAAATTAAACCAAATCTGATACAATAATGAGGACTCACTGCTATGTCTACTGCTGCTGACTGGGACTAAGCTGCTAAGGGTACTTTGGATCTCGTGCCTCTGAACCTATGGTGTCAAATAAAACACCATAGCGCAAATGCGTCAGTACGGGAATGTATCGAGTATGAAGATGAGGTAAGGCTAAATACAAGGGCTTATGCATGAACAATTACTTAACTGAATAATCATAAGAGTACTGAATGAGAACACATGCATGAATGTACGAACCATAACTGAAATCATCGTGACTCGAAGTACTGAAACTGATTAACTGAATTTACTCATATCAATGGCTGAATTCAGAGCTTTCTACTCTCGACTGACTGCATCGGAGATCAAACCTCTCATATGGATGATTCCAGAATCTACTATCAATGATAAGAAAAGTTCATGTCCAAATCTGACAAAACGAATACTCAACTGAATTTGAGACTGAGATCAAGCCTATCTGACGGGTGATCTCAGGATCTGATAATGAGATTAATCAACTAAATCTGAGACTTAGATCAAGCCTATCTGACGGGTGGCCTCAAGATCTGATAATGAGATTACTCAACTGAATCTGAGACTGAGATCAAGCCTATCTGACGGGTGACCTCGGGATCTGATAATGAGATTACTCAACTGAATCTGAGACTGAGATCAAGCCTATCTGATGGGTGACCTAGGGATCTAATAATGAGATTACTCAACTGAATCTGAGACTGAGATCAAGCCTATCTGACGGGTGACCTCAAGATCTAATAATAAGATTACTTAACTGAATCTGAGACTGAGATCAAACCTATCTGACTGGTGATCTCTAGATCTGATATAGAATAACTTTATATGGGACCAAGCCTATCTGACGGGTGGTCCATGAATCAATGGAACTATCTGAGTTCCTCACTGAGATAGATGACTGTATCTGACAGTCTTGATTTTTTAAGATTGATACTGAAACTGTAACTATGGGAAGTAGTTACTTAACTGAATGCCCCGAATCTCAATTGGTGGGGTCCAACCTGTAACCCCAGCTGGAAGGGTGTCAATACCGTGCCATGGGTAAAGACCTCTCTATCAAGCCTATCTGACGGGTGACCCTCACAGAAAGTCAAGCCTAAGGCAATATAATAGTCAAGCCTATTTAACGGGTGACTAGCCTTTCCTGATGGGTAACTCCTGCATCCTGCGCTGGCTACATAGTTTTGGAGTTTAGGGATTACTCCTAATGATTCTGCCTCTCTGACAGGGAGCTGCCATCACTTTTCTCGCTCGGTGCTAGCTCCTACTCCCAACTGAAAGACTCTGAACTAATTCTTAACTGAATACAAACTAAACTGAATCTGATACTGATCATATTTCTTGAATGATCTGACTGAGTTAAGTTGGATTCACTTGGTTCCGTATCTGATGAAATACTACTGAATCTCGTTATCTAACTGAATGACACTGAGCTTTAAATAGAGTACTCGATTACTATAGAGGTCATAAATGAACACTTGAATACTACTAGATCTGAGCTGGGTACAGAACTGAGGCTAGATTACTAGCAATACTGAGATTATGGCGATTATAGAAATTACTGAGATTTCTTAAGTTCTGTATTTGTCTGAGAATACAGAGTTCTATAACTCACTGAGTTTTGAGAATTGTGGCTTGACTGAGATTATCATGAAAACTGACACGGGCTCTAGACTGCAGCTAAATTCTCGGGTGTAAATACCCCTAGGACTCGATAACATAAAAGTAAAACATAACCATTCTTGAATAATCAAGACCATGGATAATCATTCACCATCACAATCACAAAGGCATCACTTTAAGAATTTAGGAATCATAAACATGTGATAGTATAGGGAGATATGCTATTGGATCATACTCCATTCAACAAGGCTTTGCATCAAGCACTTCGCACATATTTAAGTCTTGGCATGTACCGAAGAACACATAATTGGGGAACTTCATGCTATCATGTTACAATTCATTCATCAAACACTTAGCATGTATTAAAGTCTTGGCATCTATCAAAGAGCACAAAATTGGGGAATTTCATGCTATCATACCACAATTCATTCACTAAGGCTTTTCAACAAACACTTGGCATTCATGGGATTACACACAATTGGGGATTACTAGTCAACATGCTATAATGGCTTTAATTCATTCACATAAGCATTTTATCAAGCATATGGGGAGCATGTTTTGCTTATTCAATAATTTTTACACTTAATTGACATGAACACACCACTTAACAAGCAACTTGAAGAGGGTTTTATCATGAACATCACATGAATACCACATACTAGGGTTAAAGCTTGAAAACCTTGTAAATAAACATGAATCACAACTCAATAATAGCATGAACATCAATTTCAACTCACATAAATCATGAAAACTCATAAACATAAAAGCTTTGAAATTTAAAAAGGGGTTCTTGAGCTTCTTGGATGAAAGGGACCCAAGAATCAATATCTACATACCTTAGAGAAACTCTTTCTTGAAAGCCCTTGGAGAGATTCTTGATTTCTCTTGAACAAGAAGGAAAGGTTTTGATTTTGTAGAAACCCTAGCTCTTGTTCTTGAACAACTTTGAGAGAAAACAATGATACTTTGGGTGAAATGAGGCCAAATCCCGTGTTAAGGAGTATATATAGGGGTTGGGAAAAAACCCTTTTCGCCCTTGGAATTAAACTGAAAAATCTCAATTTTACATGTTGGCACGACGCGCCATAATCACGCCAGCTCACTGGAAATTAGACAATTGGGAAACTGCTTGATGGAGCGACGCGGTAGAAATTGCATTGCTACCTTGGTTGCGAACTGGAAAGGCACACGATGTGGTGAAATCGCATTGGTGCACTGAAAATTGACAATTCTAAAATTAATCCTTGGCGCGATGTGCCATAATTGCGGAGGCTCACTGGATTTTGACGATTGCCACTTTGGCTGGCTCCGTGATGCGCTAAAGTGCTAGGTGGTGCACTGTCTCACTAAAATGGCTCTAACTCTTTTCTCGAGTGTCGAATTTGGGTGAATTTGGTATCGACGAAAATCTTATTCAATTCTCTACATGACAAAAAGTCGATATTAGGAAAATTCTACAAGGTTTAAAATATTTCTCACTTGGGAAGACATTTCTCAATCTTTGAAGGTCGGATTTACGCTTCACTGAACACCCTTTAAGGCTCAAACTATGAGATAATTTTGTGGGGTCTTACACAAGCGTACCATTCAACTTTACAATGTCCTAAAAGAATAATTTTGCATAATCCTCGATAGAAAAATTAGCCCCTACTAGAAAGAATGAGCCAACTTAGTCATCCTATACACAATTACCCAAATGGATTCACACTGATTCTGCGATCGTGGAAGAAAAATAATAAAATACATATTAATTATCTCACATTTCCATACCGATAATTCAATTTTTTGACTTAGCCTACCGAGCCTCATGTACTCTACCTTCACTTGCTGACACACCATACACTTTGCCACAAAGTTGGCTATATCCTATTTCATATTACTCCACTAATACACATCCTTGAGATCATGATATATCTTTGTGTGAATCAGGATGAACCAGATACTGTGATTCATAGGCCTCAGCCAAAATCCTACCTCGCAACCCATCAACGTTGGGAACACATAACCTCCCTTGGTACCTCAAGATACCATCACCACTAATTTTGAAGGCCATCACCATTTGTTTACCCACATCATCCATGATTTTTATCAAGAGAGGGTTTAATACATGTTTCTCCTTTATTTCAGCCCTAAGAGATAATTGCACCACATATTTCTCAAACACACCACCATCCTCAAAGTCTAAGAGACGAACTCCAAGGTTAGCCAAATGGTGAATATCCTTCACCAATCCTCGCTTATCCTTATCCACATGAGCTAGACTCCCAATGGATAACCTATTAAGAGCATCAGTAAATACGTTACCTTTAGGTGGATGGTAGTGAAGTCTCATATCATAGTTATTCAGCAACTTAACCCACCGTTTTTGCCTGAGATTAAGCTCTTTCGAGTGAACACGTACTATAGGCTCTTATGATCAGAAAAAATATCAACATAGACCCCATACAGATAGTGATGCCAAATAATCATCGTCAACACCACAACCAATAGCTCCAAGACATAAGTTAGATAATTATTCTCATGAACCTTCAATTGTCTAGAGTAATAAGAAACCACCTTGCCATGCTGCATCAAAACACAACCCAAAATAATCGGGGGCGCATCACAATAGATGAAAAAACCCTCGGTGCCTTCAGGCAGAGTCAAGACTAACAAACTCTTCTACTTTTACCTCCCTCAACTCGTGAGAAAAAAGGTGGTCCAAAAAGGCACTAGAGAAGTCATTCCACAATGTAGAGTTATCATCACCTCCACTAGACTGTTCCCACTCTTTGTACCACTAGTATGCCATATCCTTTAATTGGTAGGCAGCAAACTACACACCTTCAACATCTGAAGCATGCATAATCCGGAGGATCTTCTCCATCTCATTAATAAAAGCTTAAGGATCCTCCTCAACCTTAACACCATTAAAATTTAGAGGACTCAACCTCATGAATTATTTAGCCCTTGTGGCCTCAGAAGATGGAGTACTACGCTCAGACTGAGAAGCTACCAGCTGAGCCAACATAAGAATAGACTGACAAAACTCAACATTCATCACATCAACCTAAGGAGCTCGATAAGGACTGGAGGGGACCAGTGGAACTACAGGAGGGCAATTAGAACTCGAACCCTAGATCGAGTTTGGACCCTATAAGTAGGACGTTTCTCATCAACATTCTCCTCGAGCAGGACAGAGGAGTTTCCCTAAACTTTAGATCACCTGGAAGGCCTGATCTGAAAAGCGAACAAACAAAAATTAGAAAGACTCAAGACCTTAGACTCTACAACCTGAAACAGAACAACAAGAAAGAAAAACATTTCTAAATGCCTCGTAGACTCTCTCTTATAAGTGTGGTGCATTACACACCCAATTACCATAAACCTAGGCTCAGATACCAACTTTGTTATGACCCAAACCAGGGCCTGGCTGTAATGGGTATCTCAAGTCCCACGTAGACCGGAGATCACACCCTTCACTCAACCTAGCCAGCATAACAACCTCAAGTGTTGGATAAATTCTGAACACAAAACAAGATAACATAAAATAAAACTAATAATGATTCATCATATATCTATACTATCCACCGATAATCGAAAAATCATCTGTCACCAAAATAATCAACCAAACCACCCAAGTCCATAGTAATGCAACAAAGCCTCTAAAAAATCAAAATTAATAAAATGTCGGGACATGCCCCCGATAGTAGCCAAAACAAAGTCTAAACAAGGTCTAAGACATAGTAAATAAGGACTATGAAATAAAGTCTTCAAAAGAATGAAAGCTCACCACTTCAATGTCAACTCATGAACTAACTCAAGCACTTGATCACTGTGCAGGAAAAGTAGAAGAAGTTTTGGTACCTGCATCTCATGGGGATACAACATCTAAAGATAGTTAACGGTTGGAGTGATACCATGTAACTCAGGGATAGGGGAATAAAATAATGCCATGATCACAGTTCAAAACCAACACAACATCCAAAGCATAATATTATATGAAATACTTATACATATATATATAAATGCAATATCACATGTAGGGGTAGGGAATAAGGCTTAGAACAAACTTTTAAAACCTTAACATGGGTTGTGTAGCATAACCTCCATATAACAAGGCACCCACAGGCTATATGGGCCCAGTTCTTCCCTAGCTGGAAGGGCCCCAGTGTGTGTAGCCTCACAAACTAGAGAATATCTATATCTATATATACTTTTATGGGGGACTCAAACCTCCCGGCATAGTCAGGGTGACTTAAGCACTAATGGATACAATATGAGGGACTCAAAACTTCCATTTATATATTCATTTGGAGGACTCGAACCTCCTATTCATATATTCATTTGAGGGACTCGAGCCTCCCGGTCTTATAGACAACCGCACAAGCTAGTGCGATTTCCAAAGTTAGTCCTTCAGACTCAACTTTCACAACTCAGCTACACCCCCCTTTAAAGCCTAATTAAAATATTCATTGTGCATACACAACTATTAATCTAATTACTTACCGAAGGCATTCTGTTGGTATCACCATACCAACCCTACATGCAAGCGTACTACATTCCATAACCATTATTAATCAACTTAGGACTCGAATAACCATTATTAATCAACTTAGGACTCAAACCCATTATCTAACAAATTCGTTAATTCAATTCAACATTTAGGGACTCAAACCCATTTAGTATTTCAAATCAATTTATGGCCACAAGGCTTTCGTAAAACCATTTACCGATCATTAACATTCTAGGCCAATGCCTTAGTTCAAAACACAATTCAATATATTTCAAGATCATTCTCATTGACAATTGTACAAACATATTAATGGCATACCATTATCAAAACCAAAAACCATCAAATTTAGGGTCAAACATATCCCCTTAGTTAAACCACAAATCTCATGCACCCACATATGCAAAACCATTATTAAAACATGCATAATCATAAATTAAATCACGAGAAGAAATACCCAATAACATTTATTCAAACCCTCAACCCTGTTTTTTAAAACATCATTAATGACTCATGAACATTATTTTAAACATATCCTTTTAGTGAACTAACAACGAGGGAAGAGTCACATGCCTGAGTTATGAAGATTCACAAAGAGAATTTGATCCTTAAGCCCTAGATGACCACTTTTAAGAAACTCTAGCCCAATCTTGCTTAAGAGGTTTCAGAGAGAATTTAGAGAGTGTTTTGATCTTGTAAAGGTATAATGAATGACCAAAAGGTGTTATATGATATGGGGTCTTAAGGTCTTGGGGTGGGAAATATCCAAAGTACCCCCAACTTAAAGTTTTTAAATCTCGCCTTTGATTGCGAGTTAAGCCATTGACTCATCACCACAACTTATGACTCATACCATTAAGTTGTCACCAAGATAGAGAATCAGACACCACACACTGTCCAACTTACGACTTCCTAGTCCCACTAGTCACTAGACCATACGAATCGCATGGTCTAAGTCTTGACCATCACAAAACACTAAGGGATTGAACACTAGACATCATATGATTAGACCCTAACCACTCATCACATGATCATATGACTCGTGAGGAGTCTCTCGTAACTAGGACCAAATTTGGCCAAAAACACACTATTAAGCTTATGACTAGGGTAACCACATAATATGACTCATAGTGTGAGTCGTAAGAAGGGCAAAAAGCCTAAAACTCTGGAAATTTGCAAAGGCCAAAGTTTGGGTCATTTTAGTTTCTCTAGGTTGATTATTTAGAGCTTCCAAGTGGTGTTTTCTCTCCATAATTGTGATACTTTAAGGCATGTTACTCTTTCTCTTAAACTTATTTACTTAAAATATGTGTTTAAATGGTTATTTGTGTGGATTTAAATATTTGTTTTGATATGGGTTGAGGATTTTGGAATTAATGTAACATGAATTAGATTTCTATGGTTTTATATGCATTGTTTATGCTTTATCAATGGTTTTTGAACTAATTAAGTGCATGGGTATAGGAATTGGAACGAGGGTTGAGGCATTCTCTCAAATTGATGATTTTGGTTCCCACTCATATATTTGGCTTTGAATTATGATTTGTCACATGGTTTGACTTACTCGCATAAGCTATTGCATTACATAAATGGTTAAATAGATGAAAATTGGTTTTGAAGGCCTTGTTGGCCATGTTTTATATTTTAATTAGAAGCTTGGGGGTTAAGGCATTCCCCAGAGTTGATTTGATAAACTAAAAGGGGTCGAGGCATTCCCCAAACTTTATTTAATAAACAAAGAGGGTCGTTGCATTCCCTCAAGTTGATGGAATTAGTATGAAATATATAAGCTTGAAAGCGTAATGGTATGATGCCTTATTGGATAATTCCTTGGTTAAATAGATGGGTTATGTGAAACTTATTTTGATTAGGATTAAAAGGGGTTGTGTATCTAGGTAGTGAAGGTGGAGGTCCTAGGGGGATCGATACTGAAAAACTTATGTTTTCTGACGTAAGGGCTGGTCTTGATGACCATGTTCTTATGTCACACTATATATATATATCTTAGATTGACGTAGGGTCAGGGTATTCCCTGGTCTTCCTTGTATATCTATGGTTCGCACGACTAACACACATATATATATGTATGTATATAATTATGCGCATTGGTTTTGAAGGATTTTGAACTAATTTGATCATGGCATTATTTTATTCCTTCCCTGAGTTACATGCTAGCGCTTATTCCACTAACCATCTTTGGATGTTGTATCCCCACGCGATGCAGGAATCGAAGACACTTTTGTTTTTTCAATGCAATGTTAGGTCATTCATAGATTGCTCGTGAGTCATCTTGAAGTGGTAAGCTTCAATTCTTCGAAAGTCCCTCATTTCATGTTTTGTTTTCCCTATGTCATAGACTTTCTTTTGGTGTTTTTTGGCTATCTTCGGGGCATGTCCCAACTTAGATTGAAGTTGGTTTCATAGAGGCTTATCGAACTGTGGGTTGGGATGGTTGTTGAAATTCTTTGATTTTTTCTGAGCTAGTTTCTTAATAACTTATTATATATGCAGAATTCGTTCGCTGCTAATTGTATTATGCTTTGGTGTCTAGGCAAAAGGGGTGGTCTTCGGTCCTCAATGGACTTGAGATACCTGTCATGGCAAGGCTCAGGTTTGGATCATGATATATTAAAGTATCCCAGGTTTGGACCCTTAGAAAATTTCCAGGAATCTCATTCTTTGGACCTATTATGACTCATAGTACGAGCCGTAAGATGGGGTACAAGTGGTGAAGACCAATCATAAGCTAACCAGTGTTAGTTGGTGAGATGGTATTGGATACTAGAATGGATACGACTTGAAGGTATGAGTCATAAGGCATGGGTACGAGTCATATAAGTGACTCATAAGGTGGTCAGTGTTTGATCCTCCTGGTGTTACATTTTTCCAGGGATACAGATCACGGGTACAGATCAAATACTGAGGTTACGACTTGGTTGGATGAGTGATATACTAGATAGTTTCTGATCCATGGTTGAGGATGGTTTACATTTGGGTGGGTATCAACCGTAAGCAAAGTTATAACTTGCAAGGAAGTCGGTCGTAACCCTGTGTTGGGTTTTTATGGGATATAAGTGGGGGTATTCTTGATATTTTTCTACTTACCCTAATAAAGACCCACGACTTCTAATATACTTAGGAGGTTATTTACCCTATTATTTTATTCTTAAAAACTTAAAATCTCTTTCAAAATATATCATAATTCTCTTAAGAGCTTTTAGGGGGAAAAGCTAGGGTTTCAACTAAGGGATTATGTTGGGGCTTGTCTTGGTGAATTCACTCCATTAATCTTCTTGGTTTAGGGCATGATTCTCTTCCCTACTTGTAATTTCAATTAAAGGCATGGTTATATGGTTGATTTCATAGTTTTTACTATTGTATGGTTTTGGTTTTCAATCATTGATTTGGGAGTTTTGATATTAAAGGCTTAGTTATGATTTTTAATGGTTTTAATTATGCTTTCTAAACATTAATGGTAGTTTTGGATAATGGAATTGCATGGTAATAGTTTAATGGTAATGGAATTTTGTTTTGGTTATACTATGCCCCCAAGGTGTTTGATAAAATATTTATAAAGATATGTTTATTGCATTGATTTATGTTAATGGAAATCTTGCTTGTTTACAACTTATATATGAAACCTTAAATGTTTTTCAATGGTTTATAAAGGTTAATTACTAATTGGTAATGCTTGTGGAGAACATGGTAGTCTCCCAAGAGGTTAATATGGTAAACAGAAAGGACACCGAGAGTCTCCTTAATCTAAATGGTTTGACTATGGATAATGCTTGCAAGTATGGTGGTATACCGATACCACTGGTTTAACAAATAGCCTTGGTTAATAAATGTATGATTGGATTGTTTGGGCTTGATTTTAATTGGGTATTAATGGAAGAAAATATAAGCTAAGCCATGGAAGGTGGCGATCCCGGGAGGATCAAAACCAGAAACTAATATTTGCCGATATGAGGGGTCTTTGATGGCCAATGTGAGTGTTACATTTATATTGGAGGAATGTACTAGTCATCCCAGGGTTATTACTTGGTTGTGCGACTATATGCACCGAGGCCCTTTTAGTAGGGGAAGCTGAATCCATATGGCCCATGGGTGGTAGGATGGTTAAGCTACACGACCCAGGTTAAGGTTTTTAAATGGCATGCTAAACCCAATCTCTTATCCCAACACTTATATATATGTACTGTTGTTTGCATTGGATGGTTTACACTTGGTTTTGATAACTTGCATTACTTTATCCTTATCCTGAGATGCATGCTAGTGTTCACCCACTAACTCGTCTACTGGAGATTGTATACCCATGCTATGCAGCAAATCGGACATTCGACACCTCCTTCATAGTACTTGATTCAGGGATAGCTTATTAGATTAAATTGGTGAGCTTCCATGTTTTCGAAAGGCATTTTTTATGTTGGACATTCTTAGACTTTTTATTTTCTTTTTCGATATTGGTTTTGTCCATGGTTGGGGGCATGTCCCAATTAAATATTTGTATTCTTTTGGATAGAGGATTTGTGGTACTTTTGGGGGTTAGAATGGGTGGGATCAGTAGTGGTGTTAACCTTAATATCGAGATAGATGTTGGGGATTACACCCTTAGAAGATATTGTTGGTTGTTCCATCGTATTATATTTTGGGTTTGTATTATATTTTGGGTTTGACTTTCATAATATGTTTTGATATTCTCTTTGGTTTTGTATGGTATGTATGTTTGTTTTGGTGTGGACAGACTTGGTTGAGTCGGTCATGGTTGTGACCTTATCCTAAAGTCTTCATGAGAGCATTGCATAATTTTGTTAAATGCTTGAAATTTAGCTCATCTAAGGTTGTATAAGGTGGTTGGGTTGGGTTAAGGGGGTGGTGTGGATTTTTCATAGTTGGTGCCAACGCGTATGCAGCTGATGCACATTACGATAAGGCCCAAGTCTGGGCTATATCAAGTTGGTATCAGAGCCAAGTTTATGGTCAATTAAGAGTCTATAAAGCCATGTTTAGTAGAGTCTTTTTTAGGGGTGTGCAGCGTGACACACTCATAAGGGAGAGGCTGGAAGACATCTAGAAATATTTTACTTTCTGGGTATTCTTTCTTCAATCTTGACTTCTCAGTCCTGGAATCTTCTCTAATCCTTATTTGTTCATCTTTCAGATCATGCCTCCTAGATCTGGAACACAGGAAAATTCTTTCGTCTCATCTGGGGATATTGCTGAAGGAGTACCTCCTACGTCTAGAGTACATCTTTGATCTCATGGTCCTGTTCCTGATTTTACTGGAGTTCCTCCTTCTACTTCTCAGGTTTCTCAAGGTAATATGATGAATGCGGAGTTTTGCCAGTATATGCATGTTATTCCCTACTTAGTTACTGCTCAGGCTGAGTGGGGTATGGTCGGCGTTGTATCTGTTGAGGTCCCTAGGCTTACATATTTTATGAAGATAGGTCCTCTAACTTTTATGGGAGTAAAGGTGGAGGAAGACCCTCATGGCTTTCTTGATGAGATGGAGAAGATCTTTTGGGTAATAAGGGCTACTAATGTAAAAAAAGTAAACTCTGTAGCTTATCAGCTCAAAGAGGTTGCTTATATGTGGTATGCGGAGTAGGATAGAGATAAGGGTGATATAGAAGAGGTTGGTTTGTGGGAGGCCTTTTTTAATGCCTTCATGGATTGGTTCTTTCCTCAAGAATTGAAGAAAGCTAAGATGAAGGAGTTTGTGAACCTGAGGTAAGGGAAAATATCTGTGAAGGAGTATATTTTGAAGTTTCATGAGTTGTTGAGGTATGCTCCTGATTTGGTGGATGATATGAGGTCAAAAATAAGGAAGTTCACTTCTAGGCTGAACAGAGATCTGATTTTGGAGAGCAAGACCATTTTGCTCATGAAGGACATGGACATATTGAGGCTGACTGTTCATATACAGTAGGTTGAGGATGAGAAGAGAAGGTAGGTAGAATATGGAGACAGGCAGGGTAAGCAGCGTAGGTTTTCTAATCAGGGAGGTGCCCAGTCTCAAGGTGGTAGAGATGGTAGGAAATGGTAGAAAAAGAAGTAGGGGAGTTTTGGTTCCTTCTTTACTGCCAGTGCTCCTTACCCCCAGCAGTCGAGTGATAGGCGTCATCATGGTGGTGATAATTATTGGGCACAGGGAGCCCAGTCTCAGGAAAACGGAGGTCAGAATATTTCTTTGTATCCTCTTTATCAATTTTGCGGTTGTCCTCATTGGGGATTTTGTGAGGAAGGTAGGGATAAGTGCTTCAAGTATGGCTAAGTAGGCTATCAACTCAGGGATTGTCCGTCTAACAAGGTTGCTACGGAGGCGAATAAGATTGTGGTGGTTTCATCTTCTGTTCCTACACCTGGTAGTGTGGAATCTTCTTCTGTTACTGCTCTTAGTTCCAGTACTAGTCGACACAGGTTATATTATTTAGCGTCCCATCAGTAATCTGAGGCATCGCTTGATGTTGTTACTAGTACATTATATCTTATCTCCCATGATGTGTATTGTTTGCTTGATCCAGGTTGTGCCCTTTCCTATATGACTCTTTATGTAGTTGTGTCTTTTGGTTTTGATCTGGAAGTTATCTCAGATCTATTTTCTGTTTCTACTTCTGTAGGAGATTTGGCCATTATTGAATGGGTGTATAGGGGGGTGTGGTATCTGTGAGTGGTAGGCAGACTTTGGTAGATCTATTTGAGTTGGGTATGGTAAATTTTGTTGTAATCTTAGGCATGGATTGGTTGCATTATTGTTATGAAAATTTGGATTATCGAACCCGTAGGGTTATCTTTAGGTTTCCTAGTGAGTCGAAAATAGAATGAGAAGGTTGTTTCTTAGCGCCTAGGGGAAAGTTTATTTCTTATCTTAGAGCCCGAAGGTTAATCTCTATAGGTTGTCTTTATCACTTGGTCCGGGTTAAAGATTCTAATTCGAAAGGTCCTTCTTTGTTTTTGGTCCCTATGGTTAATGAGTTTCCAGAGGTCTTTTCGGATGATTTTCCAGGTATTACTCTGGATAGGGAAATAGAGTTTGGTATTGATTTGCTTCTAGACACTCGTCTAATTTCTATTCCTCCATATAAAATAGCTCCGGCTGAGTTAAGGAAACTCAAGGAGAAAATTAAAGATCTTTTAGATAAAGGGTTTATTTGTCTTAGAATTTCCCCATAGGGCGCACTGGTGTTGTTCGTGCACAAGAAGGATGGTTCTCTTCGTATGTGCATCGACTACAGGCAGTTGAATAAGGTAATTGTCAAGGACAAATATCCTCTCTTTTGGATAGATGATTTGTTTGACCAATTACAAGGTGCAAAGTTTTTTTTAAGATAGATCTTCGGTCTGGGTACCATCAATTAAAGATTAGGGAGGTAGATATCCTTAAGATGGCTTTTTGCACCAGGTATGGGCATTATGAGTTTTTGGTGATGTCATTTGGATTGAAAAATGCCCCAGCAGTATTTATGGATCTGATGAATAGGGTGTTTCAGTAGTATTTGGATCTCTTCATTATTGTGTTTATTGATGATATTCTAGTGTATTTGAAGAGTGATGTGTATTATGATAATCACCTTTGTTTGGTGTTGCAGACCTTAAGGGAACAATAATTGTTTGCTAAGTTCTCTGAGTGCGAGTTTTGGTTGAATATTGTGACTTTATTGGGTCATATCATTTCTAGTGAAGGAATCATGGTGGATCCGCAGAAGATGGTTGTGGTAAAAAAGTGGCCTAGACCTACAACACCATCTGGTATTTAGAGCTTCTTGGGTTTAGCCGGGTATTATAGGCACTTTGTGGAGAGATTCTTATCAATAGTTGCTCCTTTGACTAAGTTGACTCAGAAGAAGTTTAAGTTTTCTTGGTCGGATGCATGTGAGGGGAGTTTTGAGAAGTTGAAAGATAAGTTGACTTCGGCTCCAGTTCTAACTTTACTGGAAGACAATCCTGGGTTCGTGGTTTATTATGATGCATCTCGGGTTGGTCTTGGTTGCGTGTTGATGCAGCATAGGAAGGTGATAGCCTATGCTTCCAGGTAGTTAAAGGTGCATGAGAGGAACTATCCTACTTATGATTTGGAGTTGTTGTCCATTGTGTTTGCTTTGAAGATATGGTGGAATTATTTATATGGGGTCCATATGGATATCTTTTCTGATCACAAGAGTTTGTTGTATGTGTTCTCACAAAAAGAGTTTAATCTCAGGTAGATGAGATGGCTTGAGATTCTCAAGGACTATGATATGAGTCTACACTACCATCCAGGTAAAGCTAAGGTGGTTGATGATGCTCTTAGCTGGCTGTCCATAGGTAGCTTGGCTTATGTGTAAGAAGAAAAGCGGGGATTGGTGAAAGATATTCATTGCTTTGCAAATCTTGGGGCTCATTTCTTAGACTCCAAGGATGGTGGTGTGATGGTGCAAGAAGTGGTTAGATCGTCTCTTGGTGCGGAGATTAAGGAGAAATAAGTGTTGGAGTCTGCCTTGATAAAAATCAAAGAGAGCGTTGGTGAGAAAAATGTGGTGGATTTTTTAGATTAGCGGAGATGGTACTTTGCGGTACCAAGAAAGGTTGTGTGTTTCTGATGTAGATGGTTTACAGTAAAGGATCTTGGCTGAGGCGCATGAGTCACGCTATGTTGTCCACCCTGGTTCTACTAAGATATACCATGATCTCAAGGAGATCTATTGGTGGAGTGGCATAAAGTAGGACGTTGTTGATTTTGTGTCCAAGTGCTTGGTGTGTCAACAAGTTAAGGTAGAGAACATGAGGCCTGGGGGGTTGTATCAAGTGATTATGTTTCTTGAATGGAAGTGGGAGGAGATCAATATGGATTTCGTTACCGGTCTTCCTCGGTCTCAGAACTAATTTTATTTGATTTGGGTCATTGTGGATAGGATGACAAAGTCTGCGCATTTCTTTCCTCTGCGGACTAGGAAGAGGTCCCAATTTCTATCTTATGAAGAGGTCCAGATTGAGCTACTGGATAGGCAGGTTCGTCGGTTACGGACCAAGGATATGGCTTTGGTTAAGGTTCTATGATGAAACTACAAGGTGGAAAAGGCCACGTGGGAAGTGGAAGAGGGCATGAAGTCCAAGTATCCTCTCTTGTTTTCTTCTCCTGATATTCGTGCGGAAGGTATGTGTTCTTGAACACATCTTTATTTTCTGAGTTTGTTAAAGGAAAGATTAAAATCCTTGCCTCTTTGTTTTCCAACTTAGTTAAAAAGATGTTTGATAATGAAAATGGCTTTATATGTGGTTACCCCTACCTTATCTGTCATTCGGGGATGAATGTTCCTAGTGGGGGAGACTGAAGCATCCCAGGTTTGGACCCTTAGAAAATTTCTAGGAATCTCATTCTTCGGACCCATTACGACTCATAGTATGAGCCGTAAGCTGTGGTACGTATAGTGATGACCTGTCGTAAGAAGACCAGTGATAGTTGGTGGGATAGACTTGGATATTGGAATGGATACGACTTAAAGGTATGAGTCGTAAGGCATGGGTACGAGTCATATAGGTGACTCGTAAGGTGGTCAGTGTTTGATCCTCCTAGTGTTACATTCTGCAAGGAATATGGATCATAGGTATGGATTGAATATTGATGTTACGACTTGGTTGGATGAGTTGTATACTGGAAAATGTCTGATCTATTGCTGAGGATGGGTTACGATTGGGTGGGTATCAACCGTAAGCTAGGTTACAACTCGTAAGAAGGTCAGTTGTAACCCTGTCTCAGGTTTTTAAGGGATATAAATGGGGGTATTATGGATATTTCCCTACTTACCCTAATAAGGACCCATGACTTCTAATACACTTGGGAGGTTATTTACCCTATTATTTTATTCTCAAATATTTAGAATCTCTTCCAAAACATATTATAATTCTCTTAAGAGTTTTTGGGGAAAAGAGCTAGGGTCTCAACTAAGGGATTAATTTGGGCTTGTCTTGGTGAATTCTCTCCATCAATCTTCTTGGTTTAAGGCATTCTCTACCCTACTTGTAATTTAAATTAAAGGCATGGTTATATGGTTGATTTCATGGTTTTCACTATTGCATGATTTTAGTTTTCAATCATTGATTTGGGTGTTTTGATGTTAAAGGCTTGGTTGTGATTTCTTAAGGTTTTAATTATTCTTTCTATACATTAATGGTGGTTTTGGATAATGGAATTGCATGGTAATGGTTTAATGGTAATGGAATTTGGTTTTAGTTATACTATGCCCCCAAGGTGTTTGATAAAATGCTTATAAAGATATGTTCATTGCATTAACTTATGTTAATGGAACTTTTGCTTGTTTTTAGCTTATATATAAAATCTTAAATATTTTTTCAATGGTTTAAAAAGGTTAATGACTAATTGGTAATACTAGTGGAGAACATGGTAGTCTCCCAAGAGGTTAATATGGTAAACGGAAAGGGCACCAAGAGTCCCCTTAATCTAAATGGTTTGGCTATCGAAAATGCTTGCAAGTATAGTGGTATGACGATACCATTGGTTTATCAAATAGCCTTGGTTAATAAATGGATAATTGAATTGTTTAGACTTAGTTTTAATTGGGCATTAATGCTGGGAAGTGTAAGCTAAGCCGTGGAAGGTGGCGATCCCGAGGGGATCAAAATCGGAAACTCATATTTGCCGATATGAGGGGTCTTCAATGGACACGTGCGAGTGTTACATTTATATTGGAGGGATTTACTAGTCATACCAAGGTTATTGCCTAGTCGTGTAGCTACACGCATCGGGACCCTTTCAGTAGGGGGAGTTGAACCCATATGTCTCGTGGGTGGTAGGACGGCTAAGCTACACGACCCAGGTTAAGGTTTTTAAATGGCATTCTAAACCCGATCCCTTATCCCAACACTTATATATATGTATGGTTTTTTGCATTGGATGGTTTGCACTTGGTTTGATAACTAGTATTACTTTATCCTTATCATGAGATTTATTCTAGTGTTCACCCACTAACCTATCTACTGGCAGCTGTATACCCATGCTATGCAGGAATCGAACATTCGACTCCTCCTTCATAGTACTTGATTTGGGGATAGCTTATTAGACTGAAGTGGTAAGCTTACATCCTTTTTGAAGGAATCATTTCATGTTGGACATTCTTAGACTTTTTATTTTCTTTTCGGATATTCATTTTGGCCATGGTTGGGGGCATGTTCCAACCAAATATTTGTATTCTTTTGGATAGAGGCTTTATGGTACTTCTGGGGGTTGGAATGGGCAGGATCAGTATTGGTTTTGACCTTGGCATCGAGATGGATATTGGGGCTTACACCCTTGGATGATATTTTTGGTTGTTCTATCGTATTACATTTTGTGTTTGACATTCATAATATGTTTCGATATTCTCTTTAGTTTGGTATGGTATGGATAGTTGGTTTGGTGTGGACAGACTTGGTTGGGTCGGTCATGGTTGTGACCCTATCCCAAAGTCTTTATGAGATCATTGCGCAATCTTGTTATATGCTCGAAATTTATCTCATCTAAGGTTGTATAAGGTGGTTAGGTTGGGTTAAGGGGGTGGTCCCCGGTTCTAGTGTAACGCCCCAATTTGCTGAACCGGAATGCTACATGGTGCTTATGACCCCGAGGGACCACAAGCTAACCCATGACTGATATCTGTACTTGTACACTGCATAATATACTTGTAGAATGTGGAAAACATGAACAAAAGGCCATAAGGTTCAACTGAATAGAATATCTGATAAATAGTAACATCCATATAGGGTAACAAATACCCCAAACAACTGAAAGCTGAATCTAAAATCTGAACTAAATCTGAAAGCCTCTAAATACTGTCTGAAATAAGGAGTTGAAGGAACATGTCTCCAACTAACTCCTTCTAGAAAAACTGAACTGAAATAATGAATGAAATAAAATAATATCATCCTCGAATGGATAAGGACTCACTGCAACTCTGCGACTGGAATGCTACTACTGATCTAGAACTCGTGTATCTGAACCTATGGTGTAACATGAAAAAAAGCACCATAGCGCAAATACGTCAGTACGACTGGGAATACTGAGTATACGAGTGAGGTAGGTTAAATGCAAAAGGGTTTACATGCATGAACAATGCTAACTGACTGACTGATATGAACGTAAGAGTACAAACATGCATACATAGTAACTAAAATCGTGAATACATGATATCTGGATCTGTACGCTAATACATGGTTTACTGTTATCCAACATGACTGATACTGAAATTTTGATAACATGGATGACTGTGTCTGACAGTTCTGAATCTGATGGAACTACCTGAGTTCTTTTACTGAGACTGGGACTGAAACTGTGGGAGGTAGTTTCTTAATCGACATGCCCCAATAACTTATATATCTAGGTTGGGGTCCAATCTCTACCCCAACTGAAAGGGTGCCAATACCGCGCCACTGGTGAGGACAACTGTGAGTGACTCTTAGCTGGCAGGTACTCGAATGAGAATAGTGGGAGCCCTAAACTGACAGGTTAAGAAACCTCATCAACCCTAATCTGGCAGGTTAAGATGTCTCAACCTACGCTGGCTACGTAGTTCTGGAACACAAGGATGACTACTAAGAATCACACCCTAAACTGGCAGGTGAGTTCTCATCCCTGGGTTAACTCGGTGCTAACTTCTACTCCCATTTGAAGAGACTGAACATGATTTAACTGACTGTACATAGATTGAGTAACTGACTTCCATTGATTGACGGAATAGTACTACTATCTGAGAATTTATTGAGATCATGAGATTTCTGAGATTTCCTGAGTCACATAACTGACTGAGTTCTATAGATCATGGCTTGACTGAGATTATCATGATAACGTGACATGGATCTAGGCACACAACTATATTTTTTGGGTACTAGTACCCCCAGGACTCGATGGAAGGAAACTGACACACATAACTGACTTGATCATAAAATGGAGTCCACAATTCACCATATCATAAGTAGGGCATTTCACACTAAGCATAGTTCTCAACATCTTATGTATGGAAGGGAAATTCATACAACATGTGTATACTTGCATAGCTTCAATATCATGCTCAATCCATATCACAACAACGACGCATATCAATCACGTGGAATTCATGAAAAATCATCAAGCATAGAGCATGGACTTGTCATTTAAGCATTATTAAATCATGGGACATGAATTCTATCATCCTAGGCCTTTTATCAAACACTTTTCATGCATTCTTTTAGCTTAGGTGTGTTTTCATGAATTTCCCCATTTTAAACCACATAAAGTTCATGGATTTCAACTAACGAACACATATACCTCATAAAAACACCTTTAGATATCATCTTGAAACTTAAACAACAATCATCAACATGTACATGGTCATATAACAACAAGACAATCATAATATAATATTTAAAACATGGTTCTTGAGCTCTATGAACGAAATGGATCCATAGATGAGCACTACGCATACCTTAGATGGAAGATTCTTGATGATTGATGGAGAAATTTGCTTGAAATTAAATCCCCAATTGAAAACCCTATTGTGTTCTTGAGAGGATTTTGAGAGAAAGAGTATGTTTTGGTGAAATAAGGGCTTAATTCCGTGTTTATGGAATATATATAGGGGTGGAAAGATGACCCAAATACCCCTCTAGATGCGTCATTTAATATCTGTGAAAATTACCCGATTTGGGGCCCCGATGCGATACGGAGATATCGTGTTGCCCCCCGTTTATGACCTGGAAACTCACCGCAACACGGTGGAATCGCGTAGAGACACTGGAAATTGACAAACGTCATTTTGGCTTACGGTGCGACGCGCCACTGACTTAAATGACGCTGCTGAAACTTTAAATCTCCATAACTTCTTTATCGGGTGTCTGTTTTAGGAAAATTTGGTATCGATGGAAATATTATTCAATTATATAAAATTTGGAGGGTATAAATCTGCCAAAATACCACCTATAAACCAAGTTATGCTCGTTCAAAGATGACCTATGTGAAATCACACACAAAAACTTGGTGGATTCAAATGTTCTTAGCTTGGCTTACTTTAAGTGACTCTTATGAACATTATTAACATATTATAAGCTCTATTATCACTAGGATACTCATCCTAATTCATTTACTCCAATATGAATCATAGGATAGGAGGTTTCATGTGTAGGAACAACGGTTTATTTTCTAGCTTAGAAATATACGGGGTATTACAATATCTCCCCCTTGGAAATATTCATCCTCAAATGAGACTGACTGAAATGAGGATAGACGATAAACTAGAGTACATTCAAGACATACACTATTGGAACATGATCTCATAACGGATATGACTGATAAGCTAAGCATATCATGCTGGACATGCATATATGATGTATGAGTAACTGATTCATGAATGCATAACTGAGATTTCTGATAACTAAGTTCTCCCAATGAGAATGTATATTTGATGCATGATTATACAATAGACTGATACATGAATGCATGACTAAATATGCAATGGTACTTGATACCAGATTTGTGATGAAACGTGAGCATGAACTGAATACCAAGTTGTATAGAATACTGAACGGGAAACTGAATGAGCTTAAGTAGAACTATTACCTTGAGCTTAATCTAGACTGGCGGAGAAGAGGTGAGGATACTTGGTATGCATGTATGCTTCTGCTTCCCAAGTATCTCCCTCAACGGACTGATTTCGCCAAAGAACTTTGACTAGAGAGACTTCTTTGTTCCTCAGTCTACGAGTCTGATAGTCTAGAATTTTGACTGGAATTTCCTCATAGAAGAGACTGTTCTGACTGTCAATGCTCTGAATAGGAACTAGGACTGATGTATTACCTATACCCTTCTTGAACAAAGAGACATGAAAGACCGGATGAACTGAGGCTAGATCTGAAGGCAATTCGAGCTCATAAGCTACCTTACCTAAGCGATTGAGAATCTTGAAGGGACCGACATATCGGGGACTGAGCTTTCCCTTCTTGCCGAACCGCTTCACTTCATTCATGGAAGAGATCTTTAGATAGATATAGTCATCGACCTCGAACTCGAGATTCTTTCTACGAATGTCAGCATACGACTTTTGTCATCTCTGAGCATCCCAGAGTCTTTCTCTGATTAACTAGACTTTCTCATAGGCATCGAATACTAAGTCAGGCCCTATGACTGAGGCCTCACTAACTTCGAACCACCCGATTGGAGATATGCACCTCCTACCATAGAGAGCTTCGAATGAAGCCATTTTAATACTGGAATGATAGCTATTGTTGTATGCAAACTCAATCAAAGGAAAGTGGTCATCCCAACTTCCCTTTCAATCAATTGTGCATGCCCTTAGCATATCTTCAAGAGTCTGAATGGTCCTTTCTGCTTGACCATCTGTCTGAGGATGAAAAGCCTTACTAAGATGAACTTGGGTACCAAGACCCTTTTAGAATGCTTTCCAGAAATAAGAGATGAATTGGGTACCTCTGTCTGAGGTGATAGATAATGGAACACCGTGTAATCTAACCAACTCCCTGATATAGAGTTTGGCGTAATCCTTGGCTGAATAAGAGGTATGGACTGGAAGGAAATGGGATGACTTGTTCATTCTATCTACAATGACACAAACTGAATCATACTGATGATGAGTTCGAGGCAAACCCATCACGAAGTCCATGTTCACTTCTTCCCACTTCCAAGTAGGAATAGTGAACTCCTGCGTGGAACTACTAGGTTTCTGATGCTCTATCTTAACCTGCTGATATGTAGGGCACTTAGCCTAAAATTCTACAATATCTTTCTTCATCCCATTCCACCAATAGATCTCCCGTAGGTCACGGTACATCTTAGTATCCTCTGGATGAATAGAGTATCGCGCACCATACGCTTCTGCAAGAATTCGCTGCTTTAAATCATCTACACCTGGAACACAGAGACGACCCTGACAACGAATGACACCATCTCCCCCTTGGGAGAAAACCTCTACTTTATGATTCTGAACTGACTCTTTTAGCTTGACAAGGCTAGGTACCCTGTCTTTCTTTTCTTTCACCTCAGAAACTAGAGATGACTCTGAACTATCCTGAACACATACACCACCCTCTGAAGAATCGATTAAGTGAACACCTAGTATGGTAAGTTGATGGATTTCCTGAGCTATTTTCTTCTTTCTATCTTAAACGTGAGAAACACTACCCATGGAGAGTTTACTGAGAGCGTCGGACACAACATTAGCCTTGCTCAGATGATAAAGGACACTCATGTCATAATTTTTCAAGAGCTCTAACCACCTTCTCTGATGAAGATTGAGATCTTTCTGAGAAAAGACATATTGTAGACTCTTATGATCTGTGAAGATATCTACATAAACTCCGTATAGATAATGCCTCCAAATCTTGGTAAGACCAAAGGACATAACTAGAAATTCGAAGTGACCATACCGAGTACGGAAAGCTGTCTTCGAGATGTCACATTCTCTAACTCTGAGATGATGATAGCCTGATCTGAGGTCTATCTTAGAGAAATAACTGGCACCCTGAAGTTGGTCAAACAAGTCATCTATTCTGGGAAGAGGATACTTATTCTTGACCGTACACATCATGAGAGAACCATCTTTCTTGTGCATGAATAAGACTGGTGCGCTCTATGGGGAAACACTGGGTCTAATGAATCCCTTATCTAAGAGATTCTTCAACTGATCCTTCAGTTCTTTGAGTTCTGCTGGTGTCATTCTGTATGGAGGAATAGAAATAGGTTAAGTATCTTGAATAAGGTCAATGCTGAAGTCTATTTCCCTTTTGGGAGGAATGCCTAGAAGATCTTCGGGAAAGACATCTGAATATTCCTTAACCACTGGGATTGATTCAAAGCTAGAATATTTGGAACCAGAGTCTTTAACATGAACGAGATGATAAATACATCCCTTAGAAATCATTTTCCTTCCTGAAGGTAGGAAATAAGCTGACCTCTGAAAGATGAAGTACTACCCTTCCACTCTAGGATGGGCTTATTTGGGAACTAAAATTGAACTATCCTGTTTCTGCAGTCGACTATGGCATAGAAGGAATGAAGCCAATCCATACCGAGAATGACATCAAAATCTGTCATCCTTAACTAGACTAAATCTACTAATGTGGCTTTCTTAAATATCATAACCGGGCAGTTCCTGTATACCCGCCGAGCTATGATGATTTTACCCACTGGGGTTGACACTGAAAAGGGCTCTACTAAAATTTCGGGACTGATTCTGAAATCGTCTGCTATATAAGGAGTAACAAAAGACAAGGATGCACCTGGATCTAGCAAAGCATAAACATGAACATGGAAAATCTATAACATACCAGTAATAACATCAGGAGAATTTTCCTGATCCTGTCGGGTTTGAAGACCATAGAGTCTATTTGGGTGTTGCCCACTAGTAGCACTGGAAGTGGCACCCTGCTGATTTGGACGACTGGACTGGGCTGTGGAATGATTCTGCTGACCCTGTAGACCTGACTGCGGATACTCTCTAATCCTGTGGCCTGTCATGCCACAACCGAAAAAAACATCGCTACCAGCTCTACAGGTACCCTTGTGGTTCTTACCATAAGTTTGACACAGGGGATTAGTTCGGGAACTGCTGACACTGCCCTGAGACTTAGAGCCTGGTGCTCGATCTCTATTGTCGTCTCTGAATTTCAGCACTGGGGCACTGGCGGAGGAAGGAGATGAAACTGCTGGCTTAAGACGAAACTGCGAACGGTTTTCTCCTTCTGATTTTGGTTAAGCAAAATTGAAACTACCTAATCTTGCTCTCTTGTTTTGCCTCTCCCTAGTCCTAATCTTCTGCTCCTCTATTTGCTGAGCATGGGTCATAATCCTGGCTAAAGTCATATCACTGTTCAGCATCGCAGACCTACACTCATTTACTCCTAACACGATCTTGCTCATCTTAACCCTGTTGTCTGCAACCACATGAGGGGCATATCTGGATAGTTGAGTAAATTTGAGAGAATACTCTTTAACCGTCATATTTCCCTGCCTGAGGTTGATGAACTCAAAAACTTTTGCCTCCCTCAGCTCTTGAGGAAAGAATTTATCTAAGAAAGATGTGACAAATTCCTCCCACTCTATAGGACCTGCACCATCTACCCTCTCAGACTTTCACTATTTGTACCAAGTGTGAGCAACATCCTGTAACTGGTATGCGGCTAACTCGACACTCTAACAAGAAGTAAATCCCATGATGTTTATGACCTTCTGGACTTGGTTAATGAATTCTTGAGGGTCTTCATCAGACTTAGACCTGAAGAAAGATGGAGGGTTCATTCGGTTGAAGTCTCAAATCCTAGATGCGGCTGAGTTGGCCACTGTATTGGCCGAAATAACTGGTGGCCGTTCATTTTGGGCAGCCACAGATTGAGAAAGTGTGGTGAATGTGGCCCTAAACTCCGCATGATAAACATGTTCGCCCAAAGGATCTTCGGGCTGAGGAGCGGGCTGGTTTCTTCTCTTTGGAGGCATATTTTTAAATAAGAGAAGAACGAATTATACTGAGAGTTTAACTTGAGATTATGCTCACTAGCACGACATGAATACTGAAAGAGGGGAAACTGTTCCTAAAACATCTCATAGCCTCTTGCACATAAATATGGCGCGCAACACACCCATGCACAAGACTCTACTAGATGCGGATTTCAGACTTCCTAGGACTCTATTGAACCTTAGGCTCTGATACCAAGTTTGTAACGCCCCGATTTGCTAAACCAGAATGCTACACGGTGCTTATGACCCTGAGAGACCACAAGCTAACCCATGATTGATAATTGTACCTATACACTGCATAATATACTTGTAGAATGCGGAAAACATAAACTATAGGCCATAAGGTTCAACTGAATAGAATATCTGATAAATAATAACATCCATATCGGGTAACAAATACCCAAAACAACTGAAAGCTGAATCTAAAATCTGAAGTAAATATGAAAGCCTCTAAATACTTTCTAAAATAAGGAGTTGAAGGAACATGTCTCGAACTAATTCCATCTAGCAAAACTAAACTGAAATAATGAATGAAATAAAATAATATCATCCTCGAATAGATGAGGACTCACTGCAACTCTGCGAATGGAATGCTACTGCTGATCTGGAACTCGTGTCTCTAAACCCATGGTGTAACATGAAAGAAAGAACCATAGCGTAAATGCGTCCGTACGACTGGGAGTACTGAGTATATGAGTGAGGTAGGCTAAATGCAAAAGGGTTTACATGCATGAACAATGCTAACTGACTGACTGATATGAACGTAAGAGTACAAACATTCATACATAGTAACTAAAATTGTGAATACATGATATCCGGATCTGTACGCTAATACATGGTTTACTGGTATCTAACATGACTGATACTGAAATTTTGATAACATGGATGACTGTGTCTGACAGTTTTGAATCTGATGGGACTACCTGAGTTTTTTTACTGAGACTGGGACTGAAACTGTAGAAGGTAGTTACTTAATCGACATGCCCCAATAACACATATATTTAGGTTGGGGTCCAATCTCTTCCCCGACTGGAAGGGAGTCAATACTGCGCCACTGGTGAGGACAGCTGTGAGTGACCCTTAGCTGGCAGGTAATCGAATGAGAATAGTGGGAACCCTAAACTGACAGGTTAGGAAACCTCATAAACCCTAATCTGGAAGGTTAAGATGTCTCAACCTACGCTGGCTACGTAGTTCTGGAACACAAGGATAACTTCTAAGAATCACACCCTAAACTTGCAGGTGAGTTCCCATCCTTGGGTTCACTCGGTGCTAACTTCTACTCATATCTGAAGAGACTGAACATGATTTAACTGGCTATACATGGACTGAGTAACTGACTTCCGTTGACTGACAGAATAGTACTACTATCTAAGAATTTATTCAGATCATGAGATTTCTAAGATTTCCTGAGTCGTCATATGACTGACTGAGTTCTATAGATCATGGCTTGACTGAGATTATCGTGATATTGTGACATGGATCTAGGCACACAACTATATTTTTTGGGTACTAGTACCCCCAGGACTCGATGGAAGGAAACTGACACACATAAATGACTAGATCATAAAATGGAGTCCACAATTCACCATATCATAAGTAAGGGATTTCACACTAAGCATAGTTCTCAACATCTTACGTATGGAAGGGAAATTCATACAACATGTGTATACTTTCATAGCTTCAATATCATGCTCAATCCATATCACAACAACGACGCATATCAATCACGTGGAATTCGTGTGAAATCATAAAACATAGAGCATGGACTTGTCATTTAAGCACTATTAAATCATGGGACATGAATTCTATCATCCTAGGCCTTTTATCAAACACTTTGCATGCATTCTTTTAGCTTAGGTGTGCTTTCATGAATTTTCCCATTTTAAACCATATAAAGTTCATGGATTTCAACTAACGAACACATATACTTCATGAAAACACCTTTAGATATCATCTTGAAACTTAAACAACAATTATCAACATGTACATGGTCATATCACAACAAGACAATCACAATATAATATTAAAAATATGGTTCTTGATCTCTATGAACAAAATGGATCCATAGATGAACACTACACATACCTTAGATGGAAGATTCTTGATGATTGATCGAGAAATTTGCTTGAACTTGAATCCCTAATTGAAAACCCTAATGTGTTCTTGAGAGGATTTTGAGAGAAAGAGTATGTTTTGGAAATAAGGGCTTAATTCTGTGTTTATAGAATATATATAGGGGTGGAAAGATGACCCAAATACCCCTCTAGATGCGTCATTTAATTTTTGTGAAAATTACCCGATTTGGGCCCCCGACGCGATGCAGAGATATCGCGTTACCTCCCGTTTGTGACCTGGAAACTCACCGTGACATGGTGGAATTGCGGAGAGACACTAGAAATTGACAAACGTTATTTTGGCTTACGACGCGACGTGCCACTTACTTAAATGACGCTTCTAAAACTTTAAATCGCCATAACTTCTTCACCGGATGTCCGTTTTAGGCGAATTTGATATCGATGGAAAGATTATTCAATTTTGTAAAATTTAGAGGGTAAAAATATGCAAAAATACCACCTATAAACCAAGTTAAACTCATTCAAATATGACCTATGTGAAATCACACACAAAAACTTGGTGGATTGAAAAGTTCTTAGCTTGGCTTACTCTAAGTGACTCTTATGAACATTCTTAAAAAATCATAAGATCTATTATCACTAGGATACTCATCCTAATTCATTTACTCCAATATGAATCACAGGATAGTAGGTTTCATGTGTAGGAACAACAGTTCATTTTCTAGCTTAAAATACATGAGGTATTACACCTAGGTGGACTTGGGATGCCCATTATGACAAGGCCCCGGTTCAGGATATTTCACATAAAACCTTATCAATCTAGGTATAAGTGGAAAGCACCACAACACTTTCGCTGGATTTATTTTTCTCTTTCGTTGGTCATAATTTTCAATATTTGTACCAACATTATTCATCTGATATATAACTGGAAGTATTGCACTTCTTGCATCTATCTTTATTCATTTCTTCAGTGATCCCCAGTATAACATACAATGATTCGAACATGCATCGATCTTATCATAGCTTAAACCCAACCTCTTGATCATCTTTTTTGACTCATAAAATAATGATGGTAGTTTTGCATGGGGAACACATCGTTTAATAGGTCAAGAATCATTGAGAATGTTTTATCAGTTGCACTACATCAGACCATAATATGATAAATATGAACAACGAATGACAATTTACTATATTTTGCACAACCATCATAAAGTTCTTGTTTTACATCCTCCAGCAACTCCTTATTTTTATCTCTTTGTTCTTGACTTTAGCCTTCAGCACCCCAAGGATGGTCATTATCTGATAAATTTAGTGGAAAAAAATCTTGAAAATTATTATCATCAAAAATACCAAAAGCATCATTCAACATATTTTGTATCTGATATTGTCTAACCGACTCAGATTGTCATCGAGATATTGACACTACATTAGAAACTACATGTTTTTCACTATGCATAAACCAACATCTGTACTTTTCTGGAAATTTCTTTTGAATAAGATGACTAAAAACTTCATCTCTATTACGTATAATATAAAATCCACATGTAGAACAAAGACATTAAATCTTTTCATCTACAAACACTTTTGAAAAGACAGTCCAAAAATTGGACTTCACAATCTGAGTATTCTTTTGATTTAATTGGCTTCCAAATCCAACTCTTGCCAATCATGTCAGATTCAAGCTATTTCAAATATGAAAACTCAATACACGTAAGAAATAAGGCTAAGATCTTAATAAACATAAGTAATAAAAATTCTGATAGAATAAACAAGTACTCAGCCACTAGATTCAAATAAGGTTCTACAAAATTGAAACTCTTACTAACAATTACAAAATACCATTGTATTCAAAGAGGAACAAAACCAATACTTACTTTGCACTTCAAACATTTCAACTTAATGTCATTAGTTTAAACAATGATTAAAAATACAAAAAAATCACAAGATAATGGTGAGCCAAAGATCACTGATGCAAACGTCTAAAAATAGCTTCAAATCAAGTTCTTATAGTTAAAGATTTTGCAATATGAAATGCTATGTCAAAAGAAAACATACATACATATAATGATCAGGTTATTAAAGGACTAGCAAGACAACATGATAATAATAAAGATGAATCTTTAATTGAAGATGGAAATTCTCTATAATTCTCCTTTATAAATCTGTATCACAGACATACCACAAATGGAAAAGAAAAAAAAATTCGTATTTCGCCATGTTCTCAATTTCTTAAAGAGGCCAAACGAGTCTTTTCTAATAAGAAGTAACAGTAAGCTATTAAGAACTACGAAACCCACTAAAATCATAAAATTTATTTCATAAGTAAAAGAAATTCATGATAACAAAAATATCAAACTCCAATCCGTTTTCTTGCTATTAACAAAAATCTCTATTTTTTGTAGAAGCTAAATAAAAAGTGACGACGTTGGAAACACTTGGATTACATTAGCCTATAAAGAATCAAGAAGAATCAATAAATAGCAAAAATAGACATGCATTATAGATAGTGTTTTAACAAAAACTAATTTAAAATTATGTAGTGCGGGCTATTCAAGAATAGTAATCACATGACAACATATAAATTGTGACATACTGAAGTTCAGACCATAAAATATATAGTTGGAAGTATCTGGTGATCATTGTAAGCATGGGAATCCTTTATACGAACTTCTTCAATGATCACTGGTTTACCATTGCACATATATAGTTATAACTGAATGTTACCAAACTTGCATACATACAAGTTGAAACTTTTGATAATTTTTTTCCTCTTTACAATCCGATAAAAAAACTCATATCATACTCCTATGAATCTTTAACAGATTTATTCCTTCTGTATATTCAACTAGAAAATAAAATGATGATGGGTTATTGTAGCTTTATTTTTCGTTAACTGAAGAAATTGATAAATGTTGATGGCTTTCAACAAATGAGGATGAAAACTAATGATAGAAGTCTAGAAGCAGCTGCATCTATTTTCTTATTATTTGAAGTTTTTTCTCTTAAAAAAAATGGCCCTAGTGTCTTTTAAAGATTTCTTTTAGTGACCTAAGTTACTACTTACTATGTTTTGTTGGATACTTTCAGGGCCTTTTCATTAGATTTTATAATAATAAGAGAGAATTTCTTGCTCAGATGTTGAATAATAAATTTTATTTCAAAGAGATTGTGGTTTGTCAAGACTTTTAGAGTTTCCTTCATCTCTCTTTGTATTACATATGATGCCAACAATCATTTGTTTTTAATTTGTCAGACTTTAGACTTTCCTTCATCCCTCTTTGTATTACATTTGGTGCCAATAAGCATTTTTTTTAATTTGCCCCGACTTTAGAGTTCATATTTTCCCCTAATACGTGCAAAATTACAAATACTAATACAATCCTACAAGAGTATTATTATAACATTAATACATTTGTTTCTGACTAGGTATTTGCAGCCTCGTCCCCTCAAAGAATGCCTTTTTTCTTTCCAACCATATTGTCAATTTAGTTTTACATATCTTCTTTAAGCCTCTTCTAACTTTTTGTAAACTGCCAAACTTCCAAAGGGGGACTGATCTTCCGCGGTAATACCAAATATATGCCCATAATGTTAAAGAAAAGTTCCCAGCATTATCTTCAGGAGCTGCAATTTAAGAATAAGTAATCAACAGTTTCCTACTCAGAATTACATAAATGACATCTGTTGCACAGTGACTAACCTCTCCTTTGCAAGTACTTCTAAGTTAATCAAGCTCCCGTATCTGCTATCCAACCAAAACAAGCTACTTTCATAGGTGCTTTAGTTCTCCAAATCATTTTCTTAGGACAATTATCAACTCCCTAACTATTTTGCTGCAACAACATTTTATAACAATTATTCACTAAAAATAATTTATCTTTGTTGTTGCCAATATGGTTTGTTCTGATCTTTTAAGCATGTCCCCAGTTGTTGTAATAGATGGAAGAAACCATCTAGTTCCCAATTGTTTAGGTTCTTTTGTGAAAGTAACATTCAAACCCAAGACTAAATTAAAATCTACTAACACACCCTTTTTTTAACCAAAAAAGATTTCATTTTAAGTTTGAAAGAGTTTTTATTATTAAGTGACAAGAGACAAATTTTGTTTTGAAAAGGACTTTTAACAATCAAAATTCAGAGTCGTCACTTGGCATAATCTAGTGTGTCAAGTCACCTTTGGAAATCCTTTTTCAGAATAATTTTTTTTACTCTTTCAAGACTGGTCCGCGAACAGAGCTTTTGGTTAAGGAATTCTATTGACTGAGGAAAAAGTGTTAGTCATCCCTCGATCCTATGGTTTAACCACGGTCGCTCCGTAGAGTATATCGGCTAGTTTGAGACTATGGAAGGCATAAACCAACAAAACAAATAATAAGAAAACATACAGCTACACAAGTCAAAGCTCTAAAAAATAGTGTTCAGTCCAATTAATACAGATTAAAATAAGAAAGGTTCTGAAATGTATACCTACACTAAGCTACACTAATTCTAAACTATGCTCTACCCGATACCTCGAGCAGTGATCACAAACCTTCTTTGAAGACATAATACATCGGGGCATTCCTCGGTGAATGAATATAATTTCCTCGGGGCATCCCCGGCCAAATGAGTACAATGGATTCGAATGTGATAAAGCAAAAAACATTAAATATACATTCAACATTCCATAATTTCTACAAATTAAATACCCCATACCTAAGATTTGCCTAATAATTCTTGGCTTAAAATATGATACTATCGAGATCGGCATAATCGACGTTTATTCCAATTTAAACAACCATCAACGGTCGACATAAACTAACATTCACTTTTCAATCCTATCCCAAACAAATGATTTTAATTCTCAAATGAGATATCATTTCATTACATAATCCATAACCAAGGAAATCTAATTATTAATTAAAACCAATAACCATTCACACCATCAAACGCACCAAAATCAAATTATACGATAAAGTTAAGAGATGATGAGATAGAATTGGACCTCAATTGGGGTTTAACCACGAAATTTCTTCGGCAATTTCCACTAATACATAGAAGAGGAGAAGCCACCAAAACAAGATCACGAACTTTGAACCAACGACCTTAATCTAAAACCAAACTTGGTAATTCAAAATAAAACCAAAAAAGTAAGGATGATTTAACCAAAATTTATGGACTATTTGATAGGGTTTTGGCTGCTGAAACTGAGATAGACATCGTACTGAGGTATTCCGGTGAGATTCAATGGGATTTGGTTGGAAAATGGAGCTGGGTTACTGATTGGTGCTTTCTGATGTGTTTTCGATAATTGCATTGATGGTTCAATCAAAAAAATCAGAAACTACAAACTTTCCTCCTACCTCGTTCAAACCTCAACTTTCCTATATCTCTCTCAATCGATCTTTCTTTTTCTATCACTCTATTTTTCCTCTTTTTGATTTGTTCTCTCTCTTGCTAACTATTTTTCCTCTCCTTCCTTATCTCTCTCAATTTTGCATTTTTTTCTCCCTGTGTGTTACTGTATGCGTGAGTGTGTGTAAATTAGTGAGGACAAGTGATATGTTGTGTGTATGTGTAAATTATTATGTGTGAATTTATGAATCCCAAGAAAATGGAAGAGTCTCACCTTCTTTTATTTTATGTGTGAAGCGTGTATATTATTTTGTTAAAGGGGAAGGAAAATATAAAAGGGGTAGGGGTAGGGGATAAGGGTTATTAGGATAAGGTAATTTGTTGAGAATTTTGTTATTTTTTCCCTTTTGTAAAATGATCATCGCATGGGGGTTGGGTACATGGTAAGGTGAGGGCAAATAGGTAAAAGTTGATTTTGGGAGGGATAAAATTATGTGTCTACATCATGCCCTTCTTTGGGTGTAAACACAAAGTATTTTTAGACAAAGAAGTGGACAACGAGATAGAATTTTATCCTGATTGTTATTCAAAAGAAAGAAATAGAAGGAAAGAGGGTAACTGAGTCTTGATTTTAGGCATCCTATCTATCCTAAGATGTGTAGGAATCAAGTCACATTTGGTTCATGGATTGAAAAGACGAGGGGCTATATCGAGTTTGAGAGTCAAATGAAATCTTGTCGAGTTTTTGGTCCGCAGCTCTATCGTTACATCAAAAATAATAATTACAAGTTAAAAGAAAACATAAATTGCAAAAGTCCTATCTATGCAGCTTCTCTGGACTCTTGACTTAAGTTTCTTATGCTTTCCAAATTGACAAAAGATCTGATTTTCTTTGGGTTGAACTAGAGAATAGATTCTTTATCCATACAAAATTTGATGTTAGAGATGAACTCATAAATTAACCATGTTCTGTAGGTGGTTCTTCTAAATTTGAACTTGAATTTGAAAAATCTTTACCCTATTATTTAGGCGGGCTCCTGACTTACAATTTCTTCATTTCGATGCTTAACTTTCAATTTCCTCACCTTGTTTCTTGACTTTTAATTTCTTCACCCTATTCTCCAAGTGAGCTCCCAACATGTAATTTTATCACTCTGTTCTTCAGGCAGGTCTTGACTTTTAATTTTATCACCCTGTTCTTCAGGCGGGCTCTTATCTTTCAATTTCATCACCCTGTTCTTCCGATGGGCTCCTGACTTTCAATTTCATCATCCTGTTCTCCAGGCGGGCTCTTGACTTGAAATTTCTTCACTCTGTTCTTTGTGAGAGCTTCTAACTTACAATTTCATCACCCTATTCTTCAGGCGGGATTCTTACTTTCAATGTCATCACCCTATTCTTTAGGCAAGCTCTTGACTTTCAATTTCATCACCCTATTCTTTAGGCGGGTTCATGACTTTCAATTTCATCACCCTGTTCTCCAGGCGGGCTTCTAACTTGTAATTCCCTCACTCCATTCTTCGGGCGATCTCTCGACTTGTGATTTCATCACCCTATTCTCCAGGCATACTCCTAACTTGCCATTTCATCACCCTGTTCTTCAGGTAAGCTTCTGACTTTCAATTTCATCACCTTATTCTTTAGGCGGGATCCTAACTTTCAATTTCAATACCCCATTCTCTAGGGGAGCTCCTGACTTACAATGTACTCACCCTGTTCTTCGAGCGAGATCTCAACTTGCAATTTTATCACTCTGTTCTTCAGGTAGGATCTTGACTTTTAATTTTATCACCCAATTCTTCAAGTGGGCTCCTAACATTCAATTTCATCACCCTATTCTTCAGGAGGGCTACTGACTTTCAATTTTATCATCCTGTTCTCCAGGCAGGCTGCTGACTTGCAATTTTCTAACTTTGTTCTCCAAGCGATCTCTTGACTTGTGATTTCATCACCCTGTTCTTCAAGCGGGCTCCGGACTTGCTATTTCATCACCCTATTCTCTAGGCGGGCTCCTGACTTGCCATTTCATCACCCTATTCTTCAGGCAGGCTCTTGATTTTCAATTTCATTGCCCTGTTCTTCAGGCAGGCTCTTAACTTTTAATTTCCTCACTCTATTCTCTGGGCTAGCTCCCGACTTGCGATGTCATCACCCTGTTCTTCAGGCGAGCTTATAAATTGCCATTTTATCACCCTATTCTTGTGGAGGGCTCTAGACTTTCAATTTTATCACCATGTTCTTCAGGCGGGCACCTGAAATCAAATTCAAAACTAGAACAAAAATTATCCCCCATAAAGATTATGATAAAGAAAGACTCCATTTTCCAGAAAAATAAGGTCTCATTACCTAGGAGGGTCCTAAAGTGAAGTTCCAAATAACAGGAATTATGTAACACCTCGGGAGTACACCCTAGATGCCACATGGTGCTTACAGTCACATGTGACCACAAGCTAACCCATGATTTGGTACCTGGTGTGAGAACTGAATAAAACTGATAACAATGACATGAGCAGAAATTAACTGAAAAACGCCATAAGTTTTTAAGTTCTGAAAACAATACAACTGAATCCACAACATTGAAATATATGCGGAAATACTAAAATCTAACTGATAGGACTGACAAACTAACTGACTGTTTGAATTGTCTGAAAGCCTCTAAGCTGACTGAGGAGTTGATGGGACAAGCCCCTAACTAACTCCGACTGATTAACTAAAAGAAAATACTGAAAGAAATATAATAGGTCCTTAAAACATAAGGACTCACCACTGCTTTTGTTGTTGATAAGCTGAACTATCTAAGCGCGTTTAGTAAATTATGTGTCTGAACCTATGATATAAGACATCATAGCACAAAGAAAATGTATGCGATCAGTATTTTAAAGGTACTGGTATGAGAGATGAGGTTAGGCTGAAATACATGGGTTTATGTGCATGAGATAATGACTGAATGAATAGCATGTGATAATGGCATTTAAATGCATAAAAGCTGAAAAATATAAGAATGTGTCACCAAGTATATAATCTAATTCTGAATTAGTCTGTAGACCAAAATATTGAAATACTGATAGCTGAATAACTGATAATTGTATGGTATGATCAAACAAACCTAAAACTAAAATCTATACTGAATACTGAACTGAGACTACAATTGTGGGAGGTATTATCTAACCGACATTCCCCAAATCTGAGATGATAGGGGTCCAACCTATGACCCCAATTAGAATGGTGCTAGTACTATTCCACAGGTACTAACAATGGCTATGGAGTCAGTCCTAAACTGGAAGGTG
Organism: Capsicum pubescens; assembly: GCA_030864215.1. Taxonomy (NCBI): domain Eukaryota; kingdom Viridiplantae; phylum Streptophyta; class Magnoliopsida; order Solanales; family Solanaceae; genus Capsicum; species Capsicum pubescens. The sequence continues at coordinate 98,701,802 of CM061549.1, read as the reverse complement.
ACCCCTGAGATTAGTCCTAAACTGGTGGGTGATCCCTGAGAGAATGTCAATCCTAAACTGGCGGGTGATATGTCTTAATCCTACGCTGGCTACGTAGTTCTAAAACATAGTGACTGCAACTAAGGAACCAATCCTAACTGGCGGGTGATCCCCCATCTCTAGGTTCGCTCAGTGATGAATCCTACTTCCAACTGAACTGACACTGATTACTAAACTAATCTAAGTTTGACTGACATGATAACTGACTGAACTTACAATGCTCATACATGTTTGAAACCATTCTGAAAATACTAAGACTAGGTAAATAGCTAAATTTTGGGTATTAATAACCCCCAGGACTTGATAGAAATAACAATAGGACCACATAAAAACTTTGAAACCATAGAGGGGAATCCTTGTTCAATATTCAACACTTAGGCATTTCATTATTCATATGAGGGTCATAAGTTAAATCATGGGAATAGTTAAAACTTGTGCTACTAACATAATTGGAAAACTAAAATCGTGGTTTAAGGATGTAACATACGAAAATTGCCATTCAAATGTGTCACGGACAAATTCCAATGAAAACACATGGTAAACATAATTTGAAATCAAAGTTCATAATAGCTTCTTGAAGATAACTCATAATAATATGTAAAAATCATGGCTTTAAACTTAAAAATGGATTCTTGGGCTCGATGGATTAAAAGGACCCATGAATGAACATCACACATACCTTAATTGATGAATTTGTGAAGGTTCTTGATGATTTTCTTGAAAACAAAGCTTGAATTTCCTTGATTATTTTGGGGAGGCTAGGGTTTATTCTTAAGAGAGGATACTTTCTTTTGAGAGGACTTTGTGAAATAGTATAGCAAATTATGCTTTTAGGACCCTAAATCCCGTGTTATGGACCAAATGGGTAAAGGGAAAAGACCCAGTTGCCATTGGAAAAATGGAAACAAAAGATGGAAAATAAGGGGTGGGCGATGAGCCGGGTGCTGCAGGCTCTGGACAGACAGTCTAAGCCCCGCGCCGCAGTATCTGCAGCAAGCACCCCTAGCAGTGCACCAGAGGGTGCGCCGCGGGCTTATCCCGATGTTGCTACTATTTTGGACTTCCAAACATGCCCTTACGCTCATTCAATAATTCTAAAAGTCACCCGAGATGTTCTATTTACAACCCCGACCATTAATCAACTTAAAAATTAACTTTCCGATATCGGGAAGGTCTAAAATATAATCATCGAAGTTTAGGGGATTTATAAATGACTAAGTCCTAACACTTGGTGAAATTTTATACCTCTTGGACCCTCTTTACATACAAGGGTAAACTGAATTGAGCTAGGATCTTACGGGATCTTACAATATCTCCCCATTGGGAACATTCGTCCTCGAATGAGACTAATTAGATGAGAATACTGGGAGAACTGAGATCATATACTGAACATACATGACTAGAAATATTATTACATGACTAAGTCTGACACATGATACATGACTGAACTGATTTCATGAATACATGCAATGATTTGAGAATGATTATAAGGCTGAGATAGAAATGAGAGAGTCAACTTATGAGTAACCATTACTTTAAGATGGATCTTGTTTCATGGAGAAAGGTTGAGAGGTTTAGTTTATGTAAACTGTGGGTATTACAACATCTCCCTCTTGGGATAGTTCATCCCGAATGATACTGACTTAGCTAAAATACCAAGGATAGACTGAGATGATGGACGGGGCACTTACGAACTGAATTATGACTAAATATCTGGAATTTGAAACATGATGCATGGACTGAACTGGATTCATAATTTACATGGATGCGGATAAAATATCTCTTGGAATGGACATATTCATGAAACATCAGATAGTAAGACTAGATCGGAAAATGGAAAGACCATAAGAACTTGTCTGTCTGACTACTAACTGAACTGCTGGCTAAACGGACTAAATTATACTGAAAGCTTATACTCAACTATACATACCACTTCAAAACTGTACTTCACTTGAGTCTACTGAAAATATTCACATAGGCACTGATAACTCTACCCACTGAAGTCTGAGCTGAACTGAATTCTCTCACTATTTTCAAGCCTACTCGAATCTACAAAGTGCACACATAACACTGTAATACTAGCCTGAATCATGAATTCTTCACACCCTGCATTTTCACAACTCTTTATCTCATAAATAATTCTTATTATCACTTCAGCAACTATATTCAACCTCTTACTAGACATTCACTAACGCGCAGTGCATTTATCCATATATATATATATATGCAAACATGACATTCAAGCCTGTCTTTATAACCACATATGTCCTTTTAAACAAACACCCATAAAAACATCTTCCTCATATCCTCCAAACCTCTATTATTGACAACTTCTATGCACTGCCCAAAGAAAACACACATAAAATTTCAACTAACCATGACACACATAAAAAACTTGGCCTCAATATTTTTTCACACTTACAGCCTTATCTAAAACAAACATACAACAATCTTTCATCAACGAGAAATATTTACGCTCTTCCATCTAAGAAACTGTTCATCATCGCTAGCTTGACATAATGAAAAGTCACTCAAAGGTTAGAACATGAGGACACAAAACATGAAAGGATACTACTCATGGCTCGACACTTTACTGAGGACAGAGAAATAAAGTATCAATATTATGGATTTATTACATAAATTAAAACTGAGGATATACATGACATAGTCTGAAATTCATTGATCATTAAGAGTGTAGCATAAGTACTGGAACTGAACATACTGTAAAGCATGAGTACATGAGTTATGAGTTACATAACCTAAGTTTGGAGTTACTAAATTCATGGAACATGATTCTCACTGTTGAGTGGATTGGAACTTCCTATACTAGGAACTAGGAGAATGCATGATTTTCTATAAGGTGCACGAATATGAGGTATGATCATAGAGATGACATATAAGGCATGAGTAGATATCATGATTACTGAAGTACAAAACTTTGCACTGAGATTGAAATGTGTTGGGCATCTCCCTCCCTAGTGTTGTTCTACAATACCCTGGCATCACTACTAGAACCTGAGGCTGACTTGGTTACTGGTGCCATCATCTCCCTCTTAGACTAAATCCATCACTCTAGGTTTGTAGAACCCTTTCAAATAACTATAAACTGAACTGCAATCACTTTACTCTAGAGTCTGAGACATAATAATGCACATAAATATTATACTTATCCTGAAAGACTGCACCTGATAATGTAAGGCCCACTGCTAGTACTTCCTTCTGATACACAATTCTTAGTTTTTTATATATTTAACAATCATTATACAATAACTTAAGAACAAACTAACTTAGAACTTTTTAGGAGTATTACCATACCATGAGTTCACACTATCTAGTACTTCAACTCTACTTTCTATTAGCTCAATTTTCAAAGATTCAAGCTTAGATTCTAACACTTAACATGGATATTCTCGAACTCTTAATGAACCATACTAACTTTCTTTATAGCCTACTAATATAGCATCTCTATACTTATATTTCGAATCAACAACATAAGTTCTTGCATGAACTATTTCAAGCCTACTGATTCACCTTTATACAATTAGCCCCATGGATACAAAATTTACTAAATCCATATAATATTATCCCCACTTCACTACTGCTAAACTTATTGGTTCATGCTTCTAACTCTAGTTCATAGGATTCTGAGAAGGGATCTAAAATCACATCTGACTTTGCCTTAGTGCACAATTTTCATGTACATGGACGAACACTTTCAAAGTGTAGAGCATAAGGGACCTGATGGAATCTTTTTAATCCCACATGCAATACCATAACTATCTGTAGAACTGTCTGACAAAGCTCTATCTATAGGGATTTGAGCTTGACTATTTCTGTTACCTTGAAAATAAGGCAGAGCTGGCATGAATAGAGTAAGGTAAGAATCTGTATAAGTTTCTTAGAGAACCATTCTATAGCACGATCAGAGACTTTAAAGAAGGGAAAAATTTCCTAAAATTTCTTGTAGCCTCTTGTCTATAAGTGTGGCACGCTTCACACACATGCACAAAACTCTACGCAATGTGGCTTTCAAACTCCCTAGGACACTGTAAAACCTTAGGCTCTGATACAAAGTTTGTAACGCCCCGGGAGTATACCCTAGATGCCACACGGTCCTTATGGTCATAAATGACCACAAGCTATCCCATGAGCTGGTACCTACTGTGAGCATTGAATAAATTTGGTAACAATGACATGTGCAAAAATTAACTAAAAAATACCATAAGGTTTTATGTTCTGAAACCAATACAACTGAATTCACAAAACTGAAACATAAGCAAAAATACTGAAATCTAACTGATAGGACTGACAAACTAACTGACTGTCTAAAATGTCATAAAGCCTCTAAACTGAGAGGAGTTAATGGGAAAAGCCCCCAACTAATTTAGACTGACTAACTAAAAGAAAATACTGAAAGAAACATAATAGGTCCTTAAAACATGAGGACTCACCACTACTATTGTTGCTGATAAAAAGAACTATCTAAGAACGTTCAGGAAATTATACATCCGAACCTATGATATAAGATATCATAGCGCAAAGAAAATGAATGTGATCAGTACATTAAAGGTACTGGTATGCAAGATAAGGTTAGGCTAAAATACATGGGTATATGTGCATGATATAATGACTGAACGAATAGCATGAGATAACTGCATTTAAATATATAAAAGCTAAAAAATATAAGAATCTATACCAAGCATATAACCTAATTCTGAATTAGTCTATAGATCAAAATACTGAAATATTGAACGTTAAATAACTGATAACTGTATGCTATGGTAAAAAAAACCTAAAACTAAATTATATACTGAACAGAGACTGAAACTATAGAAGGTATCATCTAACCGACATGCCTCATATCTGAGTTGATAGGGGTCCAACCTGTGACCCCAGTTAGAATGGTGCTAGTACCGTGCCACGGGTACTAACAATGGTTGTGGAGTTAGTCCTAAACTGGCGGGTGACCCTTGAGATCAGTCCTAAGCTGGCAGGTGATCCCTAAAGGAATGTCAGTCCTAAACTTACGGGTGATATCTCTTAATCCTACGCTGGCTACGTAGTTTTGGAACTTAGAGACTGCTACTAAGGGCCCAGTACAAACTGGCGAGTGAGATCCCATCCCTAGGTTCGCTCGGTGTTGAATCCTACTCCCAACTAAACTGACACTGATTACTGAACTAATTTAAGTTTGACTGACATGATAACTGACTGAACTGAAAATGCGCATATGTGTCTAAGACCATTTTGAAAATACTGAGACTAGGTAAACAACTAAATTTTGGGTATTAATAACTCCCAGGACTCTATAGCAATAACAATAGGACCATATGAAAACTTTGAAACCATAGAGGGGAATCCTTGTTCAATATTCAACACTTAGGTATTTCATTAAACACATTAGGTTCATAAGTTAAAGCATGGGAATAGTTAAAACATGTGCTACTAACATAACTGCAAAACTAAAATCATGATTTAAGGATGTAACATACAAAAATCACCATTCAAACGTGTCATGGGCAAATTCCAATGAAAACACATGGTAAACATCATTTGAAATCAAAGTTCATAATAGTTTCTTGAAGATAACTCATAATAACATGTAAAAATCATGGCTTTAAACTTGAAAATGGATTCTTAGGCTCCATGGGTGAAAAGGACCTATGAATGAACATCATCCATACCTTAGTTGATGGATTTGTGAAGGTTCTTGATAATTTTCTTGAAAACTAAGCTTAAATTTCCTTGATTCTTTTGAGAAGGCTGGGATTTGTTATTAAGAGAGGATGCCTTCTTTTGAGGGGATTTTTTTAAATAGGATAGCAAATTATACTTTTGTAACCCTAAATCCCGTGTTATGGATCAAATGGGCAAAGGGAAAAGACTCAATTGCCCTTAGAACTATAGAAACAAAAGCTGGAAAATAAGGGGCAGGCGATGAGCCGGGTGCCGCGGGCTCTGGACTGTTGTTCTATGCCCCGCGTCGCAGGCTCTGCCATGGGCACCCCTAGTAGTGCACCGGAGGGCGCGTCGTGGGCTTATTATCCTAATGCTTCTACTATTTTGGACTTCCAAACATGCCCTTATGCTCGTCCAAAAATTCCAAAACTCACCCGAGATATTCTATTGACAAACTCCGATCATGAATCAACTTAAAAATTAACTTTCCAATGTCAAGAAGGTCTAAAATAAAATCATCGAAGTTTAGGGGATTTAGAAATGACTAAGTCCTAACACTTCGTGAAATTTTCTAACTCTTGGACCCTTTTTACATACAATGGTAAGCTGAATTGAGCTAGGATCTTATGGGGTCTTACAAATTAAATTTTCTTTTTGCCCTAGTTTCTCATCAAAAGATTTTTCGGGTGTCAAACCCAATCACAACTACTTGCAATAATGCATAATGCAAAGATAAAACAAAATTCTAATCAACAAATGCACCTTTTAAGGATAAAATTGAATGACTGAGACCAATAAGTCCCTCTCTTAAGAGTGAAAGTGAAAGGTTCTTACTAAAAATGCATCTTTTAGAATTAATGGTTTAAATTAGGAAGTGCACCTCCTAGCCATGAGACATGAAAGACCCAAATTAGAGAATGTGTATCTTATGGGTACAAGATTATGAGTTTTACCATAATTGTGATTACCAAACCTGTACAGCAACATTGCTCTTGCATTTTTCGAAACGAGAAATTGCACCTCTGGATATTTGCGCTTTGAAGCCTTCACTACTAAAAAAACTGTAAAAAGAGACCTAAAAAGAGACCTCATGATGTCTTTTTCCTTGGAAAAAACTACTTAATTTATATTTTATAATTTTATTTTTATATAATTTTAATTATTTTGGTGCTAACTTTTTCCAGTTTTTATTTTCAACCTCTTGAAGTCTCTAATATTGTGTTGTTGAATTTTTTTATCTTTTACCGACTTCATGAGGTCTCTTTATTCAAAAATAAATTAAAAAAATAAATTGAGGGAATAAGCGACCTCGTGAGGTCTCTTATTTTCAACCTATTTTTGAGGTCTCTTTTTACCACATTTTTAGTAAAACTTTGATTAGAAGGTAGCAACTGTTCCTGTTTCATACTAAGAAAACTTGTGAGTTTAAAATAGGGTGGTTGGCTTACGGCTATGGCTTTTGAGGTGATTTATCTTGCACTTGTCTTGTTGCACCACTGACCCAAACTTAGATCATTAAAAGTGACTCAGAAGCAAGCACAGTATCTTTATTTTTCTATATCTATCTGATAAATCCTTCAACCCTTGGTAATTCCTTGATTTCCCAAACTTATTTTCTGATAAAACTTTCTGCTTGTCTTGTTTTGACTTACAATTATGTTTCTTTCATATGTTGGCCTTTTGTTTTGCTTTATGCAATTGAAAAAGTTGATAGCAAGTTTTGAAATCCTTCCTCACCTGTTTTGACAGGGACTTGACTCAAAGACATGAGAAAAATGAATTTCTGTTTGAATGATAGACTCAAAAGGACAAAAATAGAAATATAAAAAAGAAAGAAATAACAATGTTCATCCCTTTTTGAAAATAAAGAAAAGAAAAAATTATCTGAAAATGACAATCAATTCTAATAATTATGCTATGCATTTTAGATTAAGCTGTATGATCTTTTCATTCAAAATTTCCACCAATTGTTGTTGAGTTAATGACCCTGACACTGAGTTGCTTCCTTGGGCCAATTGCATTCAGAGACCTCATTTGTCTAGTGACACCTTGAAGAGTTTTTGCCAACAAACTTCTCTTATTTTTCTTTCTCTCAGTTTACCAATGCCCTATGGTGTCCGTGAGGGTTTTCACCAATGAGACTCTCTCATTTTTATTTATCTCAACTCTAAATCGTCTTACGGTACCTGTGAGGGTTTTTACTGATAAAACTCTTATTTTTATCTCTTAACTTAACATTGTCTTACGATGCCCGTGAGGGTTTTCACCGATAGACACTCTCATTTTTATTTCTTTCCAGATTCCTTATGTTGAAGAAGACAAGTAATTCCCAAAATGCATCATCATATGCATTGCATGCTTAGACTTAACATTCTCAATGATTGATCTAAAGGTCTTTCTTTGGTTGTAACTTGACTTTTTGATAGGGTTAGAAAGAAAGGATGGCATGAGGCCCAAATGACACTTAAAGTGGGGTGGGACTTACAACTTTTGGAATAAACTCAAACAACAAAGATTAACTCATGCCCCATTTTCTTTTGACTAGGCAATCCTAAATTGTTTATTTGGTTAGATCGAGCCCAAAGTAAGGCAACCTACGTATCTCACCTCCGAGAGAGAAGAATCGGGTCACATATAGTTTTGACAACTTATTTTGCTGGATTTTAATTTCTTTTATTCCATTATTTGGCATTGTTTGCTTTGGGACCCTTTCTGACTCTATTTTTCTTAACACTCTTTTTTTTTCTTTTTTTTTACATATTTTCTTTCTTTTTTTTGAAACTTTTCTGACTTTATTTTTTTTTACTCGACAGTGTTTCTTGAACTTTGTTGACTCTGTCTTGATTACAAAAGAGGGATATGAAAGAAAATAGAACTAAAGCTCAAACGGGGTAAACAAAAGATGAAACAATGTTTGGATAATAGAATAAAATGTCTTCGTCATATCAATCCTTAAAAAATTCAAGTACATAACATGCAATATGCAAGTGAAAGATGAAGATCACGTGTGACACTTTTTACAACACTAACTTTAACTAAGCATGTGCGTCACTACTTCTTCTGCACTAGTCCAGCATACAACTCCACCTTTGTTGTAAATTCCTTACATCAAATGGCCTATGCTTTCGCAGAACTGATTTTCTTTTTGTTTCTCTTGATATAGAATTGTGCATCTATTATTTGACCTAAATGAGATATGCCTTACAATTTATGACCAAGTTATTCTTGTGATTCTCAAAATAATTTTCTTAATTTTCAAATAAATCTTCAACATAGTCACCAAATGTCTCAACACTCTACCTATTTTCTCAAATGCTTCTTTTTCTGACTTTAGCCCTCTAATTCAATGTTTCATGATTAAACTGAATTTTAAGATCTAGCTGAAAATTCCGCGAGCGTTTCATAACACTAGAACCAACATAACATGTATTGTATAAAGAAGACAAATAAATAACTTAAAATAAGATAAAACAATAAGAGACACCATATTTTAATGAAAGAAAAGACAAAAGGGTTTAAATGAAAACGACAAAGAAACCAAAAAAGTTAGATTTTGAACTACAACCCTGAGATAATTCAAAAAATAAAAAGAAAAATAAAATAAACTACCAACAATCCTTCCTGGTAAGGAGAGGAGTAACTTTCCAATTATGGAGCTTGATATCTTAGCCACTTATTTGCATATTACCATGACTAGAGCTTTCACCACTGTCAATGTTCTACACCATAATCAATTTATCTTGAATCATCTTTTCTATTTCTTTTTTCAAATCACGACAATTTTCAATACTGTGACCTTAAACATTAGAATGAATGCACATTGTACATTAGGATCAAAACTTCTTGAATGTGGGTCAGGAGTATACAAAAGGAGAGGACTGATCATGCCCACTTATACTAATCACTGGAATAGACTAGCATACGATTCTCCAATTGGTGTGAAATTATCCTTAGGCTTCTGCCTATTTTCATTGTTTGACTTGGATCGAACATTGGGCCTAAAAGGGCTTTGATATGTTTTTAGAGTTGGAAAATGGCTCTGAGGAGTTGGTGCGTGTCATTGTGAGTAAGAAGGGGGTTGAACATATGGTTGTGCATTGTACATTGGATATAGTGGTAGAGAAATAAAGTATGATAGATTTTAGGAGTTATTATATAGATATTGGGTATGAACTTGGTCTTGAGATTGAGGGTAACGACGATGAGGTCTTCTTTGACGTGCCCATTGTCCAACTACAATAGTAGCTGCATCTTTCTCATTCTTCTTCCCTCCAGTTTTCCTTAATTGATTGCAATATCATCCCAAATATTTAACGGAATGCTCATATCCATCATGCTCCTCAAATTTCGATATCTCAAATCTTGGAGGAAGGTTAACACTTGAAGATATGCCCCAGTCTTTATATAAAACATCTGTTTTACCCACAAGTCCTAGGGAGATTTTCATAGCATTTTCTGCACTCTTCATTTTTCCAACCATTTTCTCTAACTCTTCTAGCATGCTAGGCTTCTTGTTAAGAAATTTTGGTGGTCCAGTTAACTAAAATGTAGGGTCAGACGCATAGAAATGATCTTCAAGAGTATTGAACATAGACTCATTAGCAGATTCAGGAAGCACAACCATTTGGTTAATAGCCATAGAAGCCTCAGTAGAAGGTTGCACAATAAAAGAAGAAATAATATGTGATGCTATCGATATGATAGACTTGTACTGAAGATCTAGAGAACGGGTGATGGAAGTATTGGGATGCTTTTGAATTGGAGTAAATTCTGAGGAATATTGCGATGCATCAACAACAACAGAAACCGACCTTGTGATTTGGGTGAAAAACTCAAGGTATTTGTAGGGTCAAAAGTGGATAATGGAGGAGGAGGCAACCCATTGGCCCAAGCTCGATACATTTTCATCATTTGATGCCTTAGACTCACAATCTCTTGCTTTAAAATCTCATTTTCCTTGATCTTTGTCTGATCCATGATGTCACTCTCTATATTCTTGTTGGACACAACTAACCCTTCCTTTGATTTGGTGTGATATGCAGGACCATCCGAAATGCCACAAACCAACCACCTTAAACTAACTGACTAAGAAATGACAAATATGTTAGAGTTCAACACTTTCTCAAAATCTTTTTCCCTTTTTTTATTTTTTTTACTTTTGAAAAGGTCACCGAACCTAAAAAGGGCGCCTACGTGTCTCACTCCCGAGAGAGGATAATTAAGTGTGGGTAGTTTGTAAAGTTTCGGCACAACATGGACAATCAAACTCTCTTTCTTTTCTTTTTTTTTCTTGAAACTTTAAGAAGAAAAGAAAACAACAAATTATCAAAAGAATTGGCGAAAATCTTTTTAAATTTTTTCAAATTTAACATCCCTATACAAAATGAAACCTATGATTACCAAAGATTTTTTTTTTTAGATTTTTGATTTTGAATTTCATACGAAGATGAAACTTGAAACTATTAAAGAAAATCTTTTTGGGTTTTCTTTTAAAGATGTATATGAAACACCTACTCTATATGAAGAGTGAAGAAAATATTTTTGGATTTTTAAATAAGATCACCGAACTCACTAAGGGTTGCCTACGTATCTCACTCCCGAAAGAGGAGAATCAGGAGTGCATAGATCGTTCAGATTGGACAATTAAAGATTAAATAACCGACTGAAACCTGACTTAAGAGACACGACCACAAACAGACGATGAAAAACGTCAATAAAATCTTTTTGTGTTTTTAATTTGGTACTTCACATAAAACTGACACCAACAACTATGAAAGGAAAATCTTTTAGGTATTTTCATTATATGAAATGTACAAAACTTCTTCTATTTTTTTTTATGAATTTTACTGTTATAAGAAGCTCCTATTGAAAAAAATCTTTTTTTTGAAATTTTGAAATTATGAATGCTTGCTAAAGGAAACAAAGGCAAAATCTTTTTGATGTTTATTTTTTGAGTAAATGAGTGCAAAAGGTAAAAGATATTTTTGAATTTTTGAATTGTGAAAAACAAAATCCATAAAGAACACTAAAAACTACGAAACTCTCTTTTTCTTTACTCACTTTTTCTTTTCTCTTTTTTTTTGTTTTTTTTAACTCTTTCTTGCCTACACATTTTTTTTAATTCTAGCACATGCTCTCCCCAAATCAGTTCATTGAATGATCCTGTAACCCTCAAAGATACAATAATTAGCACATACAGATGCTTTAGGTGAGTCTCCTACAAAGGAACAAGTGGGTCTTGCTAGGTCTCAATATGTTGCAGATAAGCTAAACACTGACGTATGCTAGGGTCCACTAACAAAGTTGTTCGGAAGAGCGTATGATCGATGGTGGCTGCGATATCTTTTTACCCACTCCATACCAGCTGATGGCTCCCCCTCCTAAAATAAGAGTGACTCAACAAGAGGTCGTGTACACAGCGTGTACCATAGGACTTGTTGCGAAAGAAATGACTCGGGTTATGCAAATGATGACAGATATAAAGTGGTAAAACATAAGAAAGAAACTATAAACATGTAGCACGTAGGCACTCAACAATGATAAAACAACAACACAAATGATAAAGCAAACAAGGCGTCTATACACCTATAGTGTCATATTAAGCTGATAAAACTCAAAATAAAGCTCGAATTCTGAAATTCCCTAGTAGAGTCGCCAGAGATGTCACACCCTCTTTTTAACCAAAATAGATTTTATTTTAAGTTTGAAAGGGTTTTTATTATTAAGTGAGAAAACATAAAGTTTGTTTTGAAAAGGACTTTAAACAATCAAAATTCAAAGTCGCCACTTGGCATAATCTGGTGTGCCAAGTCACCTTTGGAAATTCTTTTTCAAAATAATTTTTTTAACTCTTTCATGACTGGTCCACGAATAGAGATTCCGGTTAAGAAATTTTGTTGACTGAGGGGAAGGTGTAAGGCATCCCTCGATCCCGTTGTTCGACTACGGTCACTCCGTAGAGAATATCGACTAGTATGAGACTGTAGAATGTATAAACCAACAAAACACATAACAAGAAAACATACAGGCACACAAGTCAAAACTCTAAGAAATAGTGTTCAACCCGATTAATACAGACCAAAATAAAAAAGGTACTAAAATATAAAACTACACTAATTCTAAACTATGCTTTACCCGATGCCTCGGGCCTTGATCACGAACCTCCTTCGAAGACATAATACATCAGAGCATTTTTCGGTGAATGAATATAATTTTCTTGGGGCATTCCCCGGCCAAATAAGTACAATGGGTTCAAATATGATAAAGCAAAAATCATTCAACATACATTCAACATTCCATAATTTCTAGAATTTACCTACCCCAAACCTAAGATTTGCCTAATGATTCTCAGACTAAAATATGATACTATCGAGATCGGCATAATTGATATTTATTTTGATTTAAACATCCATCAACGATCGACATAAACAACATTCACTTTTTAATTTTTCAATTCCGTCCCAAACAAATGATTTTAATTCTCAAATGATATATCATTTCATCACATAATCCATAACTAAGAAAATCCAACAAATCAAAATCATCAACTATTCACACCATCAAATGCACCACAATCAAATTATACAATAAAGTTAAGAGATAATAAGATAGAATTGGACCTTCATCGGGATTTATCCACAAAATTTCTTCAGCAATTTCCACTAATATATAGAAGCGGAGAAACCACTAGAACCAGATCACGAACTTTGAACCAACAACCTTAATCCAAAATCAAATTCAATAATTCAAAATATGACCAACAAAGGAAGGTGATTCAACCAAAATTTATGGACTGTTTGATGGGTTTTAGGATGTTGAAACCAAGATAGAGGTCATCTTGAGGTATTCCGATGAGATTTAATAAGATTTGGTCAAAAAATGGAGATGGATTGCTGGTTAGTGCTTTTCAATGTATTTTCAATAATTGAGGGGACGGTTAGATCGAAAATGGGATGGACAACTACTGGTTGGATATTTTATGATGGGTATCAAACGATAAACTCACCAAAAAATTCAAAAACTACAAACTTTTCTCCTACCCCATTCAAACCTCAACTACAAACTTCCCTCCTACCCCGTTCAAACCTCGACTTTCCTATCTCTCTCTTGATTGATCTCTCTCCTTCTTTCACTCTGTTTTTCCTCTCTCCTATTTCTTCTCTCTTTCACTAACTATTTTTCCTCTCCTTTCCTATCTCTCTCAATTTAACTCTCTCTTTTCTCCCTATGTGTTACTGTGTGCGTGAGTGTATGTAAATCAGTGACGATGAGTAATGTACTGTGTGTATGTGTATATTATGATGCGTGAATTTATGAATCACAAGAAAATGGAGGAGTCTCACCTTTATTTATTTTATACGTGGTGTATGTATATTATTCTGTTAAAGAGAAAGGAAAACATAAAAGGGGTATGGGGTAAGTGGGTAGAGGGTGGGGTAGGGGATAGGGGGTTGTTAGGATAAGGTGAGGTGGTTAAATTTGATTAGGTGGGGGTGCTAATTTGTAGGAAATTTTGTTATTTTTGTTCTTTTGTGAAGGGATCATCACATGAGGGTAGGGTACATGGTAAGGTGAGGGTAAATGGGTAAAAGTTGATTTTAGGTGGGATAAAATTTCGTGTCTACATCTGTAATTTACCTGACTTTGTTCAAATAATAGTGAAATATGTCTGGGAATACGCTTCTATGACTTTCATCTTCGTACCACGTATCCAGCTAAAATCTCATTCTACCATCATTTCCAACCTCTGGACTAGTATATTATAGAAATATATCCCATCCTTCATTTATTATCTTCCAGATACCCCCATAATTTTCAACTATAAATGATTTTGTTTCCATCCTACCTTATCACCATAAATAGCATCAATCATTCTATATCAGATTTCCTAACTCCCTCTACTTTATCCATAACTATTTAAAGAGTAAGTTTCTTTTGTGTAAGCTCAGATTCCTCACTCTCAGTCCCCCTTTCATCTTATCTTTAGACTTGCCGCTTGACAGATATGTCCTTTTTTTAGGGCGAATACCTACTTTTTAATAGGAATTTTTAATTTTGCAGCCTAGAATATCTACTACAATTTAATCACTTCAACCAAAAAAGAAAGACAAATAAGGTGACTGAGGATTTCTCTGTCTGAAACCTATCTGGAGACTGAAAAATCAAGGATGTGCATTGATTAGAATAAAAAATTTGACATAAAATGTAGAATCTAATCTACTTTGGACACTTCTTACCGAAGTTATCAACCTTAACAAATTCAGTAGGTTGTGTCAGTTGACATGATCATATGCCTTATCTAAAACAAGCTTACGAGACACTTTTTTTTCTTCAATAAACTATCAAGACTCAATTTTTGTGACTATTTGTTATTTTTTGTACATTGATTGTGGAATTATTTGTTGTAGTGATTGCTCTTTTTTAGTATATGTTTTTTTGTGCTTTCTTTAGCATTTTTTCTTGATTTCTTTCTTCTTCTTTTTCAAATTGCTTTAAAATGTTTTTAATTTAGCCAAGGGTCTATAAAAAACAACCTCTCCATCTCATAAGGTAGGGGTAAAGTCTACATACTAAGACCCCACTTGTTGGATTACACTGAGTATGTTGTTGTAACGGGTTGTCAAGACTCTTATTAGCTATGATAGTTGCATCAGAAATACAACCATTCTCAGAACTAGCATTGCACTTGGTTACTATCTTTCCATCCCGTAACAGTCCCATAATGCTTCTCAATTCCATTTGTCATATTTAACTTCCATATTTTACATCTTCATCTATCGTTTCTTATAAAAATTTATCCTAAAACATTTATTATTTTAGTGTTTCTCCATGGTTGCAACTTTTGGTTGGGTCACTTGCTAGTTTCATCGATTAACATAATTTCATCTGAAAATAACATGTCTCATGGAATCTAATCTTGTAACTATGGGCAAGTCATCTATAATAAAGGTATAGACGCGTTCAGGGTCTAGACAAATCACAAGTATAAGCATGGTTATTGGAAACTTCCATGTATCTTCTCCTTCTACTTGTGATCATTTCTTCAAATATTTCTTATGACATTTATATATTTGCAAGTATTTTTTCTTCATTAGTGAACTTGCTTCATGATACTCTATCTTATTCTTCTTTAGATATACTAATAAGTAATGAGAAATGACATTGCTCTTCCTCTAAAATTTTCATCAATATTCTTACAAAAAATATATCATCTATTGTAGATTTACCAATCATAAATTTGAATTATTTTTTTGTCACCCTTGTAATGCCCTTAAATTATGCTATACCACTTTTATTTTAGTTTAATTGTGTGATTAATAGGTTGCTATGAAGAGGGACCTATCAAACTGTACCATACCGCAATCCTTCTAGACATGCTACAAATGGTGCCAATAGGCATATGCAACTTTCAGTTTTGTGTTTTATATTTGTTTATCATAAGACACTTTTGATTGTTTTGTTCGACGTGCGGTGTAATAATTATGGTTAAATATGTGAATAAAAACCTTTAGGCTGACAGAGGAAAAGAAGTACTAAAAGAAAAGAATTAAATTAAAAAAATCCCAAAAGAGCAGGTAAAAGATAAATTGCATTAAATGTAAGAGTTTGTACGTTGCAATTGAGTATTTAAGAGATTCAAAACAATCTCATATATATGTAACAAGAAATCTGAACTAATAACAACCACATTACAACACGAAAGGTACATAAATACCCTAATACAATACACCTTCATAGCAAGGGAAATAATCTGATTAAATATGGGATGCACTTTGAAATCAAGTCGACATTAAGATGCCAAGAGATTTCTTATTTTTGTAGCTCATCAAGTAACTAATCTATTGTGAAATATAACTGATAACAAAATTTAGATTCTTCGAAACAGCATGTGAAGAAGGTGATTTCTAAATAATCTTTAATATCACATCAGTCAGAGAAAAAATCCAATGATTAAGATGTTAAATGATTGAATGTTTTATAAAAATAAAACCTCTCATGAAACATTCATTGCGATTTTTCTAGTATACAATAAACAATAAAGCTATATCTTTTTTCCACCTTATGCAACTTTCTATGCATAGACATAAATTACACACACAATTAGCATAAATACATATAAATAACATAAGAAACAATTCAAGTTACATGGTAATCTGATTGATAGAATCGTCGATTAAGGAAACATCCATATAAAAATTTATGTGGTGCCTTGCGGGTTGCAAGATCCAAATTTCTTAATTTTGACCATGAATGCGGACATCTTTTAAATTTTTTGAATATAAATTTATAAGTTTAAAAATCACCTAAACAAAACTACTATATGTCGCAATAATTAATAATTCAATATATTCAGTAAAATAAATAGCAACCAAGGACTTCAGAAAATGCAACCAAGCACTTCAACATTAAAAGCTAAAACAAAAATGACCAGCCATGAACTTCAAAAAATTAAGAGAACAGAAGTATACTTCAACATTTGCTTTATCCATCGATATTGAGAAATTGATCATGTTTAAGTGATAGTAATTACCTTTGGAACGTTTAGCTTGAGACCGAATTTAGGGTCGTCATAATAATGAAAAATTGGCCTGAATGAATCCTCTTTTAGTGGTTCATAGACTTTCCTAGTCACTACACAAACCTTTAAGCAAGTAGAGATAAGTTGAGTTCCCCAAAACTGATGAACCAAAAACAACTCTAAGCATGTTGTTAAAGTGTATGACTATCTTGTCTAACGTCTTAATAGGAAAGAGTATACTTTTATTTACTTCATGATTTCTGGATACATGTTATAATTTAGATTGATTATAATTCATCTTTAAGTTGAATCAAGTACACTGTAATACCTCACACTTTTTCTAGCTTAAAATTGTTCCTAGAATGTTACAAAATAGCTTCCGAAATAAAGAATATTTATTTAGTATGGAATTTTCTAGATTTATACCTCTCATTGTGTGGGAAATTGAATTAGCTTTCCAACGATATAAGATTCACCTAAATTCGATAACCGAGTAAGAAGTTAGGGCGAATCTAAGTTCCAGTCGTAAAACACTATAATTTGGGCCCGTAGCGCGTCGCGGAGAAGTGTAAAATGATGATTATCAAATTCCAGTGGCCCTCCGCGATATCCCCACATCACAGAGAATTCCAAATTCCCAATTGTCCCATTCCGGTAAACCAACGCGATATTGGCGCATCGCGGAGAGTGCCAATTTCCCAGTTGTCAATTTCCAGTAGCCGAAGCGATATTGGTGCATCGCGCCAGTGGCCAAAATGGCATTCCAAAGGGGAACCGCGATGGTGGAACATCGTGAAGTCAGCCCAATTCCCAATTGTCCTATTTCTAGTGAGCCACCGCGATTGTGGTGCATCGCGGTGTACATCCAAATCAGAAAAATCTTACATTTTCCAGTTCCGTTTAGAAGTTTAAAAAGGGTATTTTGGTCAATTCCCAAGGCCTCAATCCATTTAAAATACAAGATTAATCATATTCAAAGAACTTTGTGCTCATTATTCATCATTCTCTTCAAAAGCAAAACCCTAGAGCTCTAAAACCTCTTCTTCAAGAAATCAAAATCCTCCATTGATTCTCCAAGGAAGCTTAAGATTGAGGATTCTCAAGGCAAGATAATCAAGAATCCATCTCCAAGAACTCAATTAGGAATCAATAACTCAAGTTTCTCCATATAATCATCTATCAAGGTATGCGGGGGTTATGAATAAGGATTTTCTTCCTTCTTTGTGCCCCAAACCAAGTTTTTATTTAAAAGTTATATGATTTTGAATGATTATTCGTGAGATTTGAACAAGGGTTCATACCCATTATTTCTCTTTGTAAGATTTTGAGATTTCAAGTATTTTAGAAGTTGAATTGCATGTCTATTTCATATTTTCATGCCTATTGTAGTAATTTACTGATTTTGAGATGAATTATCATTGTTTTCAATATCAAGCATGATTATTATGATGTTTTGACATGAGATTGATTCATGGGTTATTACCTGAAGATTGAATATTATTATTTCAAGAAAGATGATGCTTTAAGCTTTCTATTATCAGATTATTTACAAATATTTAGTAAAGCTTTGATCTTTTGATCATCGGATTAGCTATGGAATCCACTTTTCTAATTATTATAGATTATAAAATTTAGATCATCTCTATTTAAAGATTTTATCAGATGAATGCATAATTGGTTTTAGATAAACCCTTCTACTAGTTTTAAAGTGGTTTTCTAACAGAATGAGTGTAGCAAATAAAATGGGAGTAGTATTTAGTATCGAGCGGTAAGTGTGGGATTAGCGTGCCCTATCTTCCACAGAACTACATATCTAATGTAGGTACAGATTATCAGATTATTCCTATTTTTATATGGATGAAAGACATCGCTTGTAATTGATCACATGGAAAATAGGTTATACTCCCTGGCAAGAGTATAAAACCTCTCCCCAATATGAGGTTTCTTCCTTAGAAGAACGAGAAGTTGGACTCCATATAGCTCGCATGGTTTATGTCGGTTAAGAGAACCTCTGTAACAGTAAAAGCTTTCAGAATAGTTTTAAAGTATTTTTCCCTACTAGTAAAGAAAAGCTTTGAAAGAATTCCCTTAAGATAAAGTGTTTTTCCTACAGTTTAATCGTAAATAATTTCATAAAAATAAGTGTAAAGGCTCACAGTTTACTCAGATTATGCTTTACAGAAAGATAACAGTTACAGACTTCAGCTTTTAGATTTCAAATTTTAGAAGTGAGCTCTTTCTACACTTAGACAGTATGATTTATGGACAGAATACAAGTATAGCTTTCAGAACTAAATGTTATGACTCACTAGATTTATAAAGTATGACTGATTTATCATTTATGATCTTAGTATTTCAGAGATTCCAACTTATGTGAGTCATTTACATTTAACATGCATTTTTTTTATAAATTATGATGATGGGATGATGTTTTACTTATGCACTTCACCCCCATATACTCAGTACATCCTCAAAGTACTAATCCACATATATGTCTATGTTATAAAATGTCTCATAATGTAGGTTCAGGTGCTCAGTATCAGCAGCGTGAGTAGTTCGAGCATCTTCATCTACATCCTACAGTTGGTGAGCCCTTATATTTCAGGGACTTGTTCACTCAGATTTTGTAGCTTATCAGTTTATATGATTTACTATTCTTTTCAAATAGTTCGATTTAGCTGGGGGTTTGTCCCAGTGACTCTCTAGATATTAGTAGTAGAGGTTTGCCAGACCTACTAGTTGTGATTCCGCTTATTCAGTATTGATGTTTCATACATTATATTCAGATTATTCTTAGTTATTTCAGGCAACTTCTGTATTCAATATGACTTTCATGTCTATATTACCTTGATTATAAGATTTATATCTAGAAAGGATGACAGGGTTAACTTAAGGCTACTCGTAGTCTTGAGCACCGTGTGATATATCGGGATCAGATTTCAGAGCATTACAAACTTGGTATCAAAGCCTAAGGTTTTTAAGAGTCCTGGGGAGTCAGACAAGCCGCATTACATAGAGTCTTGATCATAGGTGTGAATCATGTCATATTTATGAGCAAGAGGCTACAGAACATTCTTAGGAAATTATCTCTTTCTTTCATTATCCATCATACTTACAGTATCTCTATCTACTTTTAACTCATTCTCTTATGTGACAGTTGAATATGCCTCCTCATTGAGCTAACGCCCACAGAAATAATAACCATCAACCCCAGCCCGCCGATCCTTTGAATGAAAATGTATACTATGCTGATTTTAGGGTTTTCTTTCAAGCGTTAGCCCAAGATATGACTGCCAATGTTTAGGACAATCATCAGAATTAGGTTGCAGTTCTATTTTAACATAATAGGGATATAACAGTAGCTAGAATCAGAGACTTCAAAAGAATGAATCCTCCAGAGTTCTTTGGGTCAAAGGCAGGTGAGGAACCACAGCTTTATCTAGATGAGGTGAAGAAGATCACCCAGATTATGTATGTTTCTGAGGAGAAGAGTGTAGAGTTATCATCCTATAGATTGAAGGATGTAGCATATGACTAGGTAGTGATGTGGAAGAATGGTAGAGGTGAGAATGTTGTTCCTATGAGTTGGCAGGTGTTTCAGGATGCTTTTCTAGATAGGTTCTTCCCTATTGAGATGAGGAAATCTAAGATAGAGGAGTTTGTGAATTTGAGGCAGGGCTCGATGACAATAAAGGAGTACTATCTTAAGTTTAATCAGTTGTCTAAGTCTGTCCCTGATACGATGGTTGATCTTAGGGCTAATATAAGTAAGTTTGTTACTGGAGTGTCTGGTTTAGTAGTCAAGGAGTGTAGGACTGTCATGCTTATTGGAAACATGGATCTTACTAAATTGATGATGCATGCTCAGTATATTAAGGTAGAGAAGTTGAAGAGGAGAAATAAAAATAATAAGAGGGCTAGAACAGTATAGTTTGAGTATGGTCAGAATAGGTCTCAAGGAGGAAATCATTCACAGTTTTAGAATCATTCATCTATGCCAGCACCATCTTCAGCTAATGCTCCTACTCCCAGAGGTAGACAAGAGCAGTGGGTAAGTCTTCTATATCCAGATCCCAGAATAGTGTGATTGGTAGGCCCAGTTATCCTTCATGTACTAAGTGTGGTAAAAGTCATACCGATGAGTGCTTGGCTGGATAGAATGGTTGATTTGGTTGTGGTAAGTTGGGTCATAGTATTAGAGATTGTCCGCATGCTAAGCATGGAAATAGAGATGTTCGTCCCCAGACTCAGACTGCTAGTGCACCAGCTCCTTTAGGTCACCCAGATCCTCTTCAGGGCACATCATCCAGTATCGGTGGTGGTTAGCACCAGTATTGATTCTATACTTTACCATCCCATTAGGAGTAGGAGGATTCACCAGATGTTGTTACTAGTATGCTTCGTGTCTTTCATTTTAAATTTATATATTGTTAGACCCTGGGTCGAGTTTCTCTTATATGACCCCGTTAGTTGCAATAAATTTTGAGATAAGTTCTGAAAATATCCCTGAGCCTTTCTTAGTGTCTACCCCAGTGGGTGAGTCAGTTATTGCCAAATAGATTTATAAAAGGTGTCCTATCACTATCCTTTATAAAGTCATGTTAGCAGACCTAATAGAGTTAGATATGGTTGACTTTGATCTTATTCTTGGTATGGATTGGATCCATTCTTGTTATGTCTCTATAGATTGTCACACCCGAGTGGTGAAGTTTTAGTTTCCAAATGAGCCAATTTTTGAGTGGTCAGGTAATTCAGTGTCTCCCAAAAGTCATTTCATATCTTATCTTAGACACCGAAAGTTGATCTCCAAAGGGTGAATCTATCATTTTGTTCGAGTTAAAGACACTAAGTCAGAGACTCTAATAGTTCAGTCAGCCAGTGTCGTTGATGAGTTTCCAGATGTCTTTCTCGAAGATTTTCCAGGGGTACCTCCAGATAGGGAAATAGAATTTGGTATTGACCTTCTTCTAGATACTCAGCCTATTTCTATACCTCCATATCATATGGCTCCATACGAGCTTAAAGAGTTGAAGAAACAACAAAAGATCTTTTAGATAAAGGCTTTATAAGGCCTAGTGTTTCTCCATGGGGTGCTCCCGTCCTATTCATGCGAAAGAAAGATGGTTCTTTGTGTATGTGCATTAACTATCATCAGTTAAATAAAGTTGCAGACAAAAACAAATACCCTCTTCCTAGAATTGATGACTTATTTGATCAACTCTAAGGTGCCAGTTATTTCTCAAAGATAGACCTTAGATCCGACTATTATCAAGTTAAAGTAAGGGAATGTGATATTTCAAAGACAGCTTTCAGGACTTGTTATGGTCATTTTGAGTTTCTAGTCATGTCTTTCGGACTAACAAATGCCCCAGCAGCTTTTATGGACCTGATGAATAGAGTGTTCAAATCGTATTTGGACATGTTTGTCATAGTGTTTATCGATGATATTCCTGTCTATTCTGGTAGTGAGGATTATCATGCAGACCATCTTAGGATTTTGTTGCAAACCCTTAGAGACCACCAGTTGTTCGCCAAGTTCAGCAAGTGTGAATTTTGGCTTAGTCAGTAGCTTTCCTTGGTTATATCATTTCCAGTGAAGGTATTAGAGTTGATCCCCAAAAGACAAAAACCATAAGGAATTGGCCTAGACCTATTTCCCCATCAGACATTAGGAGTTTTTTTGGGTCTAGCTGGTTATTACAGATGTTTCTTTGAGGGTTTCTTATCTATTCCGCCTCCTATGTCTAGATTGACCCAAAAGAAAGTTAAGTGCCAGTGGTCAGATTCCTTCGAGAAGAGCTTACAGGAGTTGAATACTCAACTCACTTCAGCCCCAATTTTAGCATTACCTGATGGTACAAATGATTTTGTGGTTTATTGTGATGCCTCCAAAGTTGGTTTGGGTTGTGTTTTGATGCAGAGAGGTAAGGTCATAGTCTATGCCTCTAGACAACTTAGGACTCATGAAAAGAATTACTCAACCCATGATCTTGAGTTAGCAACTGTTGTATTTTCTTTGAAAATCAGGAGACATTATTTGTATGGTGTGCATGTTGATGTGTTCACGGATCACAAAAGCTTGCAATATGTGTTTACTTAGAGGGAGTTGAATCTTTGTCAGAGGATATGGTTAGAGTTGTTGAAGGATTATGATATGAGTGCGTTGTATCAACTGGGCAAGGCCAACGTAGTGGTAGACGCCCTTAATAGATTGTCCATGGGCAATGTTGCTCATATGCAGAATGATAAGAAAGAGTTAGATCGGGAAGTTCACTGGTTAGCTAGATTGAGTGTTAGCTTGTTTGACTTAGCCGAAGGAAATGTTTGGGTTCAAAGTAGTTCCAAATACTCCCTAGTTTTGGAAGTGAAGGAGCAGTAAGATAAGGATCCTAGTTTGGTCAAACTGAAGAAGTCAGTTAAAGACCAAAAGGTAGAGGTTTTCTCCCAAGGGGAGATATGGTGTGTTGAGATACCAGAGTAGATTATGTGTGCCTTGTATTGATGATTTAAGGCAGAGGATTATGGTGGAAGTGCATGGTGCACATTATTCTATCCACCTTGGATCCACCAAGATGTACCGCGACTTGTGGGAAATCTATTGGTGGAGTGGTATAAAAAGAGATATAGCTGAGTTTGTATCCAAGTATGCAACTTGTCAACAAGTTAAGGTAAAGCACCAAAGACCTGGTGGTACGTTGCAAGAGTTTGGTATCCCCACTTGGAAGTGGTAAGAGGTAAATGTGGATTTTGTGACTGGTTTACCCCATTCGCATCATCAGCATGACTCGATTTGGGTTATTATAGATAGATTGACTAAGTCAGTACATTTCTTGCCAGTTCACATGTCTTACACGACTAAAGATTATGCTAAGTTGTATATCCGAGAGATAGTCAAATTGCACAGAGTTCTTTTATCAATCATCTCCAATAGGGGTACTCAATTTACCTCTCAGTTTTGGAGAGTCTTTCAGAAGGATCTTGGTACCCAAGTTCATCTCAGTTCATCTTTTTATCCACAGACAGATGGTCAGGCAGAGAGGACCATTCAGACTTTAAAGGATATGCTGAAGGCATGTGCTCTTGATTTCAAAGGTATTTGGGATAACCATTTGCCATTGATTGAGTTCACTCATAATAGAAGTTATCGTGCTAGTATTCAGATGTCTCCATTTGAGGCTCTTTATGGGCGGAGATGTAGATCACCAGTTGGTTGGTTCAAAGTGGGTAAGGTTTCTTTAATTGGGCCAGACATGGTGTTTGAGGCCATGGAGAAAGTTTAGTTGATTAGAGAGAGATTGAAAGCATCCCAGAGTTGTCAAAAATCTTATGCCGATGTGAGAAGAAGATATCATGAGTTTGAGGTTGATAATGTTGTGTATTTGAAAGTTTCACCCATGAGAGGGGTGAAGAGGTTTGGCAAAAAAGAGAAACTTAGTCCCCGTTATGTAGGTCCCTTCCGTATTTTTTGTCGTATTGGGAAGGTGGCATATGAGCTTGATCCACCGCAGATTTATCCTCTGTTCATCCAGTATTCTATGTATCCTTGTTAAAGAAGTGCATGGATGACTCAGCTATTATAGTGCCTCTAGAAAGTACTGATATTCAGAATAGACTTTCTTACGAAGAATTTCCAGTAGAGATTCTTGATTATTAGATTCGTAGACTAAGGAACAAAGAAGTTCCCTTGGTCAAAGTTCTGTGGCGAAATTAGACTGTTGAGGGTTCTACTTGGGAAGTGTAAGGCCCCGCAAAATTCTCTTCCAGTTTGTGCCTTAGAGCGTATTTGGTAAAGCAAAAAATCCGAGTCTAAATGTTTTAGAAATATCTTCCCAAGTAGGAAATAATTTAAATCATGTGGGAACCTATTTGAGCATGAATTAAGATCATAGAGTTCCCCTAACTCCAGGACGAGTTGAAAGCTTTCCTATCGATCAAGTTTTAGTGACCGTCAAAATTTGGGTCAACATCAATCAACAGTAACTCCTTGTATATATCGAATTAGAGGATCTACTATATATTAAATGAAATCTCTTTGAATTATCTTCCCAACGATATTAATTTTGTCAAAAACCGATATCGGAGCAAGGAGTTATGCCCATTTTACTCCAGCATGTCTGGCTGGGAAACTGGTGACGACAATTGTGACAAGCCGTCACGCCCGTGACGGCCTATCACCAATGTCGTCAGACCTGGGTAGATTTCTGACCCTGGTGACGACATTTTGTGACAAGCTGTCACGCCCGTGATGGCCTATCACCAATGTCGTCAACCTTAACCAGAAACTGAAAATTTTACCCTTTTGTGACGATAATTCGTGACGGCCTATCACCAACTTGATGGCTTGTCACGGATGTCGTCAGCTATTTTTTTCCAGCAATTTAAGGATATTTTTGCAAGGGTATTTTGGTCTTTTCCCATCTTTTGGAGGTCTCTATAAATATAAGGAACCTCATCCAAACCTTAATTTCTCCATCTTCTCTCTCAATTCTCTTAAGAAGACATAACTAGGGTTTCATTCAAGAACCCTAATCTTAAAAAAATTCATCCATAATTCTTCAAGATTTCTTCAAGAATCAAGTTCCTCAAAGTGTGGGCTTCGAGAATTATTTATTACAAGTGTGGATAGAGTCTCAAGAAATAGAATTCATTCAATTTCAAAGATTAAGGTATGTAGATGTTGATTCTTGGGTCCCTTTCATCCAAGAAGCTTAAGAACCCATTTCAAAACTCAAAATTTTTTATGTTTATGAGTTGTTAATGATTTGTATGAGTTGAAATTGATGTTCAAAGTGTTGTTGAGTTTTGATTCATGTTTGTTCACAAGATTCATAAGCCTTAACCCTAGTAGGTGGAATCCATGTGATATTTGTGATGAATCTTCCTTATGTTGCTTTCTATGTGATGTTTTCATGTCAAATGGGTGTAGAAATCATTGAATAAGTGAAGCATGTTCCCCTAGATTAGTTAAAGAGCTTAGGTGAAGCATAAGGGCCATTGTAGCATGTTGAAGATGAAACCCCAAATTGTGAGTTAGTTTATGCATGCCTAGTGTTGGATAAAATGCCTAAGTGAATGAATTATTCCATGATAGTATGAAGTTTCCTCAAGCCATGTGATATCTAAACATATGTGAAGATTGATATAGGTATGAAATAGTTGAGGTAAAATCTTGTTGAATTGAGTACAATCTAGTAGCATATTTCCCCTACGTTATTATATGATTGTGATTCAGAGATGCTTAAAGTGACCCCTTGGCGATTATGATGATGAATAGATGTTTTTGATCCTTAAATGCTTGAGGTGATGTCTTAATGAATGTGAGATACTTTAATGATTGTGATGATGAATGAATGTTTGTGATGATGAATGAATGATTGTGGTGGTGACTAGTCAAGAATGATTATGCTTTACTTTTATGTTATCGAGTCCTAGGGGTATTTATACCCGACAATAGAGTTGTTGTCTAGAGCCCGTGTCAGTTTCTCAATAATTTCAGTCTAGCCATGATTCTCAGAACTCAGTGAACTATAGAACTTTGTATCCTCAGACAAGTGCAGAACTTAAGAAAGCTCAGTAATCTCAGTTATCTCTATAATCTTTGTATCGCTAGTAATCTAGCCTCAGTCATGTAATCAGCTCAGATCTAATATTATTCAAGTGATTCAATTCTAATCTCAGAAGCGATTCGAGTAATCTATTCCAGCTCTGTATCGTCAGTCAGATACCATGATTTGATACCTTTTCCATCAGATACGGAACTAAGTAATCTCAGTGTAACTCAGTCAAATCTTTTGAGAAACATGATCAATATCAGATTTAGTTCAGTTATGTTCAGTTGAGAATTCAGTTCAGATTCTTTCAGTTGGGAGTAGAAGCTAGTACCGAGCGAGGGAAGAGATGGCGGCTCTCCCGTCAGAGAGGCCGAGTCGCTAGGAGCAATCCCTGAACTCCAGAACTATGCAGCCAGCGCAGGATACAGGAGTCCCCGTCATTAGAGGTTGTCACCATCAGGGAGGTTTGACTATTATATTACCTCAGGCCGACTTCCTGCGTGGGTCATCCCATCAGAAAGGCTTGACCAGAGAGGTCTTTACCCGTGGCACAATATTAACACCCTTTCAGCTGGGGTTACAGGTTGGACCTAACCTTTGGTAGGTATGGGCATGTTGGTTAAGTAACTACTTCCCACAGTTACAGTTTCAGTATCAATATTCAGAAATTAGGACTGTATGGTACAATCGTTTATCTCACTGAGGAATTGAGATAGTTCCATTGATTCATGGACCATCCCATCAGATAGGCTTGGTCTCATATACAGATTTTTATTATCATATCTAGAGATCTCGCATCAGAGAGGTTTGATCTCAGTCTCAGACCATGTTGAGTATTCTTATTATCATATCTAGAGATCTCTCATCAGGTAGGCTTGATCTCTATCTCAGATTCTTTTGAGTATTCTTGTTGTCAGATTCGGACATGATCATACTTTTTATCATTGATAATCGCTTCCAGAATAATATGTTATAAAAGTTGATCTCTAATCCTGTCAGTCGAAAGCAGTAAGCTCAGAATTTAGTCCTTGATGTGAATACATCTAGACTCTCAGTTATCAGTATCAAATGAGTGAGTGATTTAGTATCTCTGTGTCAGTAGTGAGTTCAGTCTGCAGTAAAGTGATATCCGAGTTTCAGTATCTAGAGTTGCGATGATTGTGTTCATGGTTTGTGCATTCATATATGTGTTCTCATACGGCATCTCGATGATTATTCAGTTTAGACACTGTGCATGCATGAGCCCTTGCATTAGCCTACCTCGTCTACATACTCGGTACATTTCTGTACTGACGTATTTGCGCTATGGTGTTTTATTTGACACCATAGGTTCAGAGGCACAGGATCCAGAGTATCCTCAGCAGTTCAGTCCCAGTCAGCAGTAGTAGCAGTAAGTCCTCTTCTTTCGAGGAAAAATCTCAGTTTACTATTATTGCTTCAAAATTTGTTTATTTTCAGTTAAGGGAGTTAGTTGGGGAACTGTCCCTTCAACTCTACAGTTTAGAAAGTTTAGAGGCTTTTCAGATGGATGTATTAGTATTCAGTTTTGTTGTATTATGAGTATTCATAGATGTGTTGAACCTTATGGCTAGCTTTCGCATTTATTTCAGATATTATGCAGTGTACAGGTACAAATATCAGTAAATGGTTAGCTTGTGGTCCTTCGGGGTCATAAGCACCATGTGACGTCTCTGGATTAGATCTCGGGGCGTTACAAACTTGGTATCAGAGCCTAAGGTTCAAGAGTGTCCTAGGGAGTCTAAAAAGTAGCATCTAGTAGAGTTTTGTGCATGGGTGTGTAGCGCGCCACATTTATGTACAAGAGGCTACAGGATGTTCTTAGGAGCAGTTCCCCTTCTTTCAGTGATCAGTTTGTGCTAGTGAGCATGAGCTCAAGTTAGTTCTTATTCTAATCTACTTATTTCTTCCAATTATAGAGTATACCTCCTCGTAGAGATTTTGTCCATGGTGTGGATGACCAGCCCCCGCAGCCAGTAAATACTGAGAATGAGAGTGTGTCACATGCAGAGTTTCAGACAGTTTTTCAGTTGCTAGCCCAAGCTGTGACTAGTGTTCAGGGCAACCGTCAGACTGCAGCCCCACCTCAGTAAGATGGGGACTCAGCCGCAGTCAGAATTAGAAGTTTCATGAAAATGAACCCGCCAAAATTCTTTGGGTTAGTAGTAGGTGAGGACCCACAGCTTTATCTAGAGGAGGTGAAGAAGATCACCCAGATTATGCATGTTTCTAAGAAGGAGAGTGTTGATTTAGCATCTTATAGGTTGAAAAATGTTGCTCATGATTGGGTAGTGATGTGGGAGAAGAGTAGAGGGGGGAATGTAGCTCCTGTGACTTGGCTAGAGTTTTAGAGTGCCTTTCTAGATAGGTTTTTCCCGCTAGAGATGAGAGAGGCTAAGGTAGAAGAGTTCATGAACCTAAGGCAAGGTTCCATGACCTTGAAAGAGTATTATCTTAAGTTTAACCAATTAGCTAAGTATGTTCCTGACTTGATAGCTGACCCTAGAGCGAGTATGAGTAAGTTTTTGTCTGGGGTGTCGAGTTATGTATTGAAAGAGTGTAGAGCTGCTATGCTCAATAGAGATATGGACCTTTCTAGGCTAATGATTCATACGCAATAGATTGAGGGAGATAACATGAAGGAGAGAGAGAGAGTAAGAGAGCCAAGATAGGTAGTCGTGGTTTCTTGCAGTCAGGGTCTCAAGGTGGTAGTAGTTGTCAGTATGGTTGGAGATTTTTAGTTCCATATCCATCTTCAGCTAGTATACCCGAACCTATTTTCGAGGGTGTCAGATCTGAGGAAGTGCCAAGCTCCAAAGCCCATAGTAGTGTTAGTGGTGTTCGTACCCATCCACATTGTGGAGAGTGTGACAGGCACCACCAAGGTGTGTGTAGAGCTGGTAGTGATGTGTGTTTTGGTTGTAGTGATCCAGGACATAGAATGCGAGAATATAGAGTGCTGACTCAGAGGGGTAGACTCCGTGCGTTTCAGGCTCGCTTTGATCCGGAAAGATCCCCTAAAATAGACCCGGGTATGTTATGAGCCCTTTATCTTTATGACATGCATTGATAGATCCTTTGCTCCCATTTTGAGCTTATACGTTAGCATGAGTCATGCATGAGTTTCAGATCTTGGTCGGTCAATCATGACCCAGTCTGTAGGTGCCCCGCGCGTCGCCCCAATATTTCAGCGAAGTATGTTTAGAAGGACATAGAGTCCCAAGGGGGAGACACCCCATAGTATTATGATGTTACATGCCATTAGATTCATCCATATCCATGTTTAGATTTTCTTTATGAAGTTACCATTAGTCATTATTGCATTGTCAAGTCGTGCTTTCGAAAGTCAAATTAGCCGGACATTCATGCATTAGATATGCACATGCAGTATAAAAAGTTCAGCTTGTCAGTGTGTGATCAACTATGCATTCTTGAGATCAGCCCAGTTATGAGTCCATGCATCAGATATGCATGAGTGTTATGAGAATTCAGCTAAGAGTAGATTCAGTCGAGTATTCCATGCACCAGATATGAATCATGCCCAGTATGAGAACTCATTATGTCGGTTATTCCAGTTGCGTAAGCATGCCTTGAAATGTTTCTGTTTCTTGAGTAGGTTTTGTTGATCCATATTTTCAGTCTATCAAGCGATATTCGAGGACAAATGTTCCAAAGGGGGAGATAATGTAATGCCCCGCAAAATTCTCTTCCAGTCTGAGCCTTAGAGCGTATTTGGTAAATCAAAAAATCTGAGTCTAAATGTTTCAGAAATATCTTCCCAAGTATGAAATACTTTGAATCGTGTGGGAATCTATTTGAACATGAATTAAGATCATAGAGGTCCCCTAACTCCATGACGAGTTGAAAGATTTCCTATCGCTCAAGTTTTAGTAACCGTCAAAACTTGGATCAATTTCAATCGACCATAACTCCTTGAATATATCGAATTAGAGATCCTACTATATATGAAATAAAATCTCTTTGAATTATCTTTCCAACGATACTAATTTCATCAAAAACCGATATCGGAGAAAAGAGTTATGCCTATTTTACTCCAGCATGTCTGGCTGGGAAACTGGTGATGACAATTGTGACAAGCCGTCACGGGCGTGACAGCCTATCACCAATGTCATCAGACCTGGGCATATTTTTGACCCTGGTGACGATATTTTATGAAAATACATCACGCCCGTGATGTCATATCACCAATGTTATCAACCTTAACCAGAAACTCAAAATTTCACTCTTTTGTGACGACAATTCGTGACGGCCTATCACCAACTTGACGGCTTGTCACAGATGTCGTCAGCTATATTTTTCCAGCAATTCAAGGATGTTTTTGCAAGGGTATTTTGGTCTTTTTATATCTTTTGGAGGTCTCTATAAATATGAGGAACCCCATCCAAATCCTAATTTCTCCATCTTCTCTCTCAATTCTCTTAAGAAGACATAACTAGGGTTTCATTCAAGAACCCTAATCTTCCAAAGATTCATCCATAATTCTTCAAGATTTCTTCAAGAATCAAGTTCCTCATAGTGTGGGCTTCAAGAATTATTTATTACAAGTGAGGATACAGTCTCAAGCATTAGAATTCATCCAATTTCAAAAATTAAGGTATGTAGATGTTAATTCTTGGGTCCCTTTTATCTAAGAAGCTCAAGAAATCTTTTCAAAACTCAAAGATTTTTATGTTTATGAGTTGTTAATGATTTGTATGAGTTGAAATTGATGTTCAATGTGTTGTTGAGTTTTGATTCATGTTTGTTTACAAGATTCATGAGCCTTAACCCTAGTAGGTGGAATCCATGTGATATTTGTGATGAATCTTCCTTATGTTGCTTTCTATGTGATGTGTTCATGTCAAATGGGTGTAGAAATCGTTGAATAAGCGAAGCATGTTCCCCCTAGGTTTGATAAAGAGCTTAGGTGAAGCATAAGGGACATTGTAGCATGTTGAAGATGAAACCCCAAATTGTGAGTTAGTTTATACATGCCTAGTGTTGGATAAAATACCCAAGTGAATGAATTATTCCATGATAGTATGAAGTTTCCTCAAGCTATGTGATATTCAAACACATGTGAAGATTGATATAGGTATGAAATAGTTGAGGTAAAATCTTGTTGAATGGAGTACAATCTAGTAGCATGTTTCCCCTACGTTATTATATGATTGTGATTCAGAGATGCTTAAAGTGACCCCTTGGCGATTGTGATGATGAATAGTTGTTATTTATTCTTAAATGCTTGAGGTGATGTCTTAATGACTGTGAGATACTTTAATGATTGTGATGATAAACGAATGCTTGTGATGATGAATGAATGCTTGTGATGATGAATGAATGATTGTGGTGGTGACTAGTCAAGAATGATTATGCTTTACTTTTATGTTATCGAGTCCTGGGGGTATTTATACCCGACAATAGAGCTGTTTTCTAGAGCCCATGTCAGTTTCTCGATAATTTCAGTCGATCCATGATTCTCAGAACTCAGTGAACTATAGAACTCTGTATCCTCAGACAAGTGCAGAACTTAAGAAAGCTCAGTAATCTCAGTTATCTCTGTAATCTTTGTATCGATAGTAATATAGCCTCAGTCCTGTAATCATCTCAGATCTAATAGTATTCAAGTGATTCAATTCTAATCTCAGAAGCGATTCGAGTAATCTATTCCAGCTCTGTATCGTCAGTCAGATACCATGATTCGATACCTTTTCCGTCAGATACGGAACTAAGTAATCTCAGCGTAACTCAGTCAGATCTTTTGAGAAACATGATCGGTATCAGATTCAGTTCAGTTGTGTTCAGTTGAGAATTCAGTTCAGAGTCTTTCAGTTGGGAGTAGAAGCTAGCACCGAGCGAGGGAAGAGATGGCGGCTATCCCGTCAGAGAGACCGAGTCGCTAGGAGCAATCCCTGAACTCCAGAACTGCGCAGCCAGTGCAGGATGCAGGAGTCCCCATCAGTAGAAGTTGTCACCATCAGAGAGGTTTGACTATTATATTACCTCAGGACGATTTCCTGCGAGGGTCATCCCGTCAGTGAAGCTTGACCAGAGAGGTCTTTACCCGTGGCATGGTATTGACACCCTTCCAGCTGGGGTTATAGTTTGGACCCTACCTGTGGTAGGTTGGGGCATGTCGGCTAAGTAACTACTTCCCACAGTTGGAGTTTCAGTATCAATCTTCAGAAATCAGGACTGTGTGGTACAGTCATCTATCTCAGTTAGGAATTCAGATAGTACCATTGATTCATGGACCATCCCGTCAGATAGGCTTGGTCTCATATACATATTCTTATTATCATATCTAGAGATCTCCCGTCAGAGAGGCTTGTTCTCAGTCTCAGACCATGTTGAGTATTCTTATTATCATATCTAGCGATCTCCCATCAGATAGGCTTGATCTCTATCTCAGATTCTATTGAGTATTCTTGTTGTCAGATTCAGACATGCTCATACTTCTTATCATTGATAATCGCTTTCGGAATAATATGTTAGAAAAGTTGATCTTTAATC
Organism: Capsicum pubescens; assembly: GCA_030864215.1. Taxonomy (NCBI): domain Eukaryota; kingdom Viridiplantae; phylum Streptophyta; class Magnoliopsida; order Solanales; family Solanaceae; genus Capsicum; species Capsicum pubescens. The sequence goes on along the minus strand of CM061549.1, from coordinate 98,668,484 downwards.
TTGTCAGTCGAAAGTAGTAAGCTCAGAATTCAGTCCTTGATGTGAGTACGTCCAAACTCTTAGTTATCAGTATCAGATGAGTCAGTGATTTAGTATCTCAGTGTCAGTAGTGAGTTCAGTCTGCAATAAAGTTGTATCCGAGTTTCAATATCTAGAGTTACGATGATTGTGTTCATGGTCTGTGCATTCATATATGTGTTATCATACGGCATCTTCATGATTATTCAGTTTAGATATTGTGCATGCATTAGCCCTTGCATTAGCCTACCTCTTCTACATACTCGGTACATTCTTGTACTGACGCATTTGCGCTATGGTGTTTTATTTGACACCATAGGTTCATAGGCACAAGATCCAGAGTATCCTCAGCAGTTCAGTCCCAGTCAGCAGCAGTAGCAGTGAGTCCTCTTCTTTCGAGGATGATCTCAGTTTACTATTATTATTTCAGAATTTGTTTATTTTCAGTTGAGGGAGTTAGTTGGAGACCTGTCCCTTCAACTCTACAGTTCAGATAGTTTAGAGGCTTTTCAGACGGATGTATTAGTAGTCAGTTTTCCTATATTATGAGTATTCATAGATAATTTAAACCTTATGGCTAGTTTCCGTATTTATTTCAGATATTATGCAGTGTACAGGTATAGATATCAGTAAAGGGTTAGCTTGTGGTCCTTTGGGGTCATAAGAACTGTGTGACGTCTCGGGATGGGATCTCGGGGCGTTACAGAAAACATAAGCAGACATGCGTACCAAGTATCGTCATCTCTTCTCTACGAACTCATATTCAGTCGAAGGTAATAGTTTTCCTTTATTCAGTTCTTTTCCAGTTTTAGATTCAGCTATATATAGTTATCTTCATGAGAATTCATGCACTCTCAGATCAGTTCAGTAGCTCATTTTAATTGAGATTCAGTTATTTAGTTTATTTTAGTTGTGCATGATAGTTTATAGCCTCAGATTTCTCAGTATTTTTCAGCTTATCTAGCCACATACGAGGACGAATGTTCCCAAGGGGAAGACATTGTAATACCCTACACTTTTTCTAGCTTAAATTTGTTTCTAGAATGTTAAGAAATAGCTTCCAAAATAAAAAATATTTATTTTGTGTGGAATTTTTCAGATTTAGACCTCCCATTGTGTGGGTGGGAAATTGAATTAGCTTTCCAACAATATAAGATTTGCCTAAATTTGGTAATCGAGTAAGAAGTTATGACGATTCTAAGTTTCAGTCATAAAACACCATAATTTGAACCTGTAGCGCGTCGCGGAGAAGTGTAAAATGATGATTGTCAAATTCCAGTGGCCCTCCGCGATAGCCCCGCGTCACAGAGAAGCCTAAATTCCCAATTATCCCTTTCCAGTAGACTGATGTGATATTGGCGCGTCGCGGAGAGGGCCAATTTTCCTGTTGTCGGTTTCCAGTGGCCAAAATGGCATTCCAAAGGGGCACCGCGATGGTGGCACATCACTGAGTGAACCCAGTTCCCAATTGTCCTATTTCCAGTAAGCCACCGCGATTGTGGCGCATCGCGGTGGCTACCCAAATTGGAAATATGCTACGTTTTCCAGTTTAGTTTAGAAGTTTAAAAAGGGTATTTTGGTCAATTCCCAAGGCCCTAATCAGTTCAAAACACAAGATTAATTATATTCAAAGCACTTTGTGCTCATTATTCATCATTCTCTTCAAAAGCAAAACCCTAGAGCTCTAAAACCTCTTCTCCAAGAAATCAAAATCCTCCAATGATTCTCCAATGATTCTCCAAGGAAGCTTAAGATTGAGGATTCCCAAGGCAAGATAATCAAGAATCCATCTCCAAGAACTCAATTAGGAATCAATAATTCAAGTTTCTCCATCAAATCATCTATCAAGGTATGTGGGGTTTATGAACAAGGATTTTCTTCCATCCTTGTACCCAAAACTAAGTTTTTATTTAAAAGTTATATGATTTTGAATGATTATTCATGAGATTTGAACAAGGGTTCATACCCATTATTTCTCTTTGCAAGATTTTGAGATTTCAAGTATTTTAGAAGTTGAATTGCATGTCTATTTTCATATTTTTCATGCCTATTGCAGTAATTTACAGATTTTGAGATGAATTATCATTGTTTTCAATATCAAGCATGATTATTATGATATTTTGACATGAGATTGAAGCATTGGTTACTACCTCAAGATTGACTATTATTATTTCAAGAAAGAAGATGCTTTAAGTTTCCTATTATTGGATTATTTACAGATTTTCAGTAAAGCTTTGATCTTTCGATCATCGAATTAGCTATGAAATCCACTTTTTAGATTATTACAGATTACAGGATTTAGATCAGCTTTATTTACAGATTTTATCAGATGAATGCATAATTGGTTTTAGATAAACCCTTATGCTAGTTTTAAAGTGGTTTTCTAACAGAATGAGTGTAGCAAATAAAAAAGGAGTAGTATTTATCACTGAACGGGAAGTGTGGGATTAGCGTGCCCTATCTTCCACAGAACTACGTAGCCAACGAAGGTACAGATTATCAGATTATTCCCATTTCTATATGGATGACAGACTTAGCTTGTGATTGATCACATGGAAAGTAGGTTATACTCCCTGGCAAGAGTATGACACCTCTCCTCAAAATGAGGTTTCTTCCTTAAGAGAACGAGACGTTGGACTTCATGTAGCTCGCATATTTTATGTCGGTTAAGAGAACCTCCCTAACAGTAAAATCTTTTAGAATAGTTTTAAAGTATTTTTCCCTACTAGTAAAAAAAAGCTTTGAAAGAATACACTTAAGATAAAGTGTTTTCCCTACAGTTTAATAGTAAAGATTTTCATAAAAATAAGTGTAAAGGCTCACAGTTTACTCAGATTATGCTTTATAGAAAGATAGCAATTACAGACTTCAGCTTTTAGATTTCAAATTTCAGAAGTGAGCTCTTTCTACACTTAGACAGTATAATTTACGGACAGAATATAAGTATAGCTTTCAGAACTAAATGTTATAACTCACTAGATTTATAAAGTATGATTGATTTATTATTCATAATCTCAGTATTTTAGATATTCCGGCTTATGTGAGTCATTTACATTTAGTATGCATTGTTTTATAAATTATAATGATGGGATGATGTTTAATTTATGCATCTCACCATCATATACTCAGTGCATCCTCAAAGTACTGATCCACATATATGTCTATGTGCTACATTGTCTCATAATGTAGGTCCAGGTGCTCAGTATCAGCAATGTGAGTAGTCCGAGCATCTTCATCTACATCCTACAGTTGGTGAGTCCTCATAGTTCGGGGACTTGTTCACTCAGATTTTGCAGCTTATCAGTTTATATGATTTAGTATTCTTTTCAAACAGTTCGAGTTAGCTGGGGGTTTGTCCCAGTGACTCTCTAGATATTAGTAGTAGAGACTTGTCAGACCTATTAGTTGTGATTCAGCTTATTTAGTATTGATGTTTCATACATTATATCAAGATTATTCTTAGTTATTTCAGGCAGTTTCCGCATTTAGTATGACTTTCATATCTATATTACCTTGATTATGAGATTTATATCTAGTAGAAGGCAGACAGGGTTAGCTTAAGGCTACTCGTAGTCTTGAGCATCGTGTGACGTCTCGAGATCAGATATCGGAGCGTTACATACACATTATAACTTTAGTCAGGAAAATCAAAATAAAGATAGTAGGCTAGTTCAAAATAATCAACTTTTGATGACAATCCAATACGATGACGACAACTATGTCTCAATCCTCAGCAAGTTGGACGAGCTATATGAATCCTCACTGACTATGTTGCTCCACTTAAGCACACACTCAAAAAAATATCATCAACACAATAGATTAGAAAACCAAATGGTTGAAATCTTAGTCTTCTTCTCATAGATTTTATACAAAGAAAAAGGTAAAGGGTGAACATTTATAAACCTTTTAACTCTTGCAATTATTATTCACTAAAGAAGAAAGATGAGAGTTCGCGAGTCTTCTTGACAAAGTAAATAGATTACAAGTAACAGACTAGTTCATAAATAAAAGAAGCAACAAATGACTCGAGACATCAACGAAAACCCATTAAAATTGCAGATTTCATAAAACCCATCAAAATTTCCATTCATAACAACTAGAAAACTCATCAAAATTTTCATTCTTAACAACTAGAAAATCCACAAAACACATCAAATTGCAAATTTCATAAGCTCAAAACTTCAATAAACAAGAAAAATATAGAACCCTATTTTTAATTTTGACCTTAAAAATTCTAAATTGCAATGATTTGCTACCTGGAAGAAGTACTTTTACCACTTTCCGCTACTATTGAAGCTAGGAATATTGAAGAAGAGGTAAATTTTTAGAAGAACTCAAGCGGAAATCTGAAAGAAAAGTCGTGATTTACATTTTGGGCATTGTGTTTTTTAGGGAAAACAGAGATCTTTTGGGCGAGAATCTGAGAAAAGTAGGGAAAATAATATTTTTCCACTTTTGGGGGCAAATAAAAAATAGGGAGGGAATGAAATATTTACCCGCCTATGTTAACCACTATATTTTGCCACATTTTTAAAGTGTAGAGAAGGTTTTTTTTGTAGTTAAGGCAAAATGACCTTCTGAACCTCTTTATTATGTCGGTTTTGTAAGTTGGACACTTCTACTTACATGTTTGTCATCTGGACCCTTAAACCCATTAAAAAGCAATATTTTGAACCCTTTGACCATTGACCTTGCCTATGTGGCATTGAAATGGTGACTAGGACAAAGAAAGTGTAGCCACTCGCCTAGGGGTGCGAGTGAGGGTCAATTTTTGGCCAATTTTACATTAAAATAATTTAAAAAAAATAAAAATAATATTAAAATTAAAAAAAAAGGATCCTTTTTTCCCTCCATCTTTTTTAATTTAAAAATATTTTTAAAAATTTAAAAATAATTTAAAAATATTTTTAAAAGTTAAAAAAAAAAATCTCTCCTCACCCCACCCCAGCCCGTCCCCACCTCCCCACCCCACCCAACCTCATCCCATCCCAATCCCAGCCCCTCAGCCCTGTCCCTACCCCCCACACCTCACCAGCCCCGTCCAGCCCCTCCCCACACCACCCCCAGCCCCCACCCCACCCCACCCCTCTTCCAGCCCCCCCATCACCACCTTCACTTTTTATTTTTTATTTTAGTTTTCCCTCAATTCAATTCTTTTCATTTTTTTTTGAATAAAAATTTAAATTTGAATTTTTTTTTGGGATTAAAATTTAAATTTGAATTGAAAGTGAATGATAGTGAATATTGAAAAAAATTAGTGAATTTTGCTTGAAAAAAATTAAACTTTTTGTGAATTTTTTAAAGATATTCAAATTTAAAAATCAAAAATTTATTATGTTTGTATATATGAATTTATAGTTAAAAATTTAAATTAGTTGTAGAAGAATTTTAATTATTTGAAATGAATTTGATGTTTAATTTGTGAGCAAAAATAAAAACATGATTATTCAAATTTTTCTACAATTATAAATTTTTCTTATTTAATTAAATTAATTTTAATATTTAATTTGTTATTTAGCATTTTAAAAATGACTTGAAATTTAATGTAATACCTTTTTTATTTTTTTTATTTTTTTAAATGACGTGGCAGATGACGTGGCAGATGAGGCAGACGTGGCAGCAGACAGGGGTCCAGATGACAAACATGTAAGTAGAAGTATCCAACTTATAAAATCGACATAGTATAAGGGTCCAGAAAGTCATGTTGCCTTTATTTAATTTTGCCACTATTTTTATTACCGTGGCGAAAAGGCGTTTTCTTGGTAGTGTTAGTTATTAAGTATTTCGTTTTATTTTTGTCTAATATGGGAAATCCACATACTTTAAATTTTGAATTCGCCACTGTACATAGGGCGAGGTGGACGGGATGGAACAGGCCGGGTCTTGACCCGTTAAAATTTTAACCTGTTTTAGTTGATCTGCCTCGTTTAGAATATTTCCTAATTTTGTTATGTCCGACATCGCTCAATTAAGCCCTGTCCCGCCATGCCCCCATTTAAATGTTAACCTATTTCCCCCATTTTTATGTTATTTTGTCTAATCATTTTAACAAAAACTTGTTTATAATTTTATAACATGAGGATCAGCTTGTGGCCAGGCTTTTTTTGAATTTTGTATATAGCAAAAGTTTTAATACATCAAATTGCATTTTCAGTAATCAGTTTTTGGGAAATAAAAGGAGACTCTTAACAAGATCCAACAAAAAATCATGAAAGATACAAGTAAGAGATCTACTATTAGATTATTATTTAATTCTCTATATTATTAAAAATAAATTTTAAGTTTAAAATATATTTTTTCATAATATATTAGCAATTCTTTTTGTGTGAGGGTGGGCCAGCTTTGTATAGTAGATTCCTCTTCTTTTAACTAATAATTAATAATTAATAAACTTGGTGCATTCATCTTCCCCTTTTCCATAATCACGGACGGAACATACGGTATGAAAGTTCTATGATTTAATGTATTCATCAATCATGCATAATGTTCACTGTGACTTTTTGGTTACTATATTTGTTTTGTATACTTATTTTTTATTTGTTTTATTTGAGGTGACGATCTAGCGAAAATAGATTTTCTATTTCCATAAAATATAAATAAGACTTTGTATACGCTATTCTCTCTAAATCTTATTTATAAAATTACACAAAATTTGACATTGTCTGTTGTATCAATCATGCATAATATAAAGACCAGCCAAATACGTGAAAAGACTCTATTAAAACTTTTTCATTATTACTATTGCCTTTTCAAGAAATTAATCATTTCTATGCTCATGCAAAGTTTTCTTCTTTTTTTTTTTCCTTTTATGAAATTTTAAAAAGTAAAAGTAGATGTAACAGGAGAGGAGAGGATGACGGGGAGAAGATATGTAGAGCTTGGTTAGCCATTATCCTGTTTGAAGAAGGATAATATTGTCCTACTATATACTTGTAGGAAATTAATTATCGTTTTACTAACACATCAATTAATTATTTTCATAAGCATTTACTACCGTAACTTTAAAGGGATAGCGATGGAACAGGACGGGTGCTGAGCGGGCTTGAACCGTACGCTGGTTGAAGTAAGTTTGGACTCATGCAGTTGTGGGGTGGGTAGTTTTTTTTCTGGAAAAGGGTACAGATGAACCCCTTAATTTTAATAAATGGTATAAATATATCTTTCGTCATACTTTGGGTACAATATATCATTGCCGTTAATGAAAAGATTCAAATATACTCTCAAATTTTAATAAATGATACAAATATACCCTTCATCATACTTTGGTACAAATATATCCCTGTCGTTAATGAAAAGATACAAATATACCCTTTTCATTAACAACGAGACACGTGTCAGCATCGTATTGGTTGTCCCTTTTTAATTTATTATATCTGTGAATAATTTAATCTATCCTAAATTATAACTCATACCCGATTCAAATAACCCGACCTGACTTGTGATACAATGAGGACATTGATTTGGTCAAGGAATGTCCAACCTTTGCAAGTTTTGCTCATGTTTTTGTTCTTAAAATGTTGTTTTCTTGTTCATTCTTTGAAGTTGGTGAATAATGGTGTAACAATGAATTTAAAGCAGGTAACAACAGCCATGAATCAGAAATAATTTCTGATTCATCGACCTCATAAATTAGAAAAAATAAACAACAGTCATTCACGAGGAATATTAAACAGTATCAGAATATTAATATAACATTAGAACATTAAACAACATCATAATATTAAACAAATCTCTACTTGATTCTAGATGGCAGATGAATCAAACCGACGCGTTTGTTAAGGTTTTTTGGGTTAGTGAGAGGGTGTGAGTGAGAGACTGAAAGAAAGAAACACGCGTGAATAGAGACGCGTGATATGTCTCTTGAAGCTGACACGTGATATTACACGGGTCGGGTTGTGTTATTTGGATCGGGTATGAGTTATAATTTAGGATAGATTAAATTATTTACAGATAAAATAAATTAAAAAGAAATAACTAATACGATGTTGACACGTACTTCGTCGTTAATGAGAATGATATATTTGTACTTTTTCATTAACGACAAAGGTATATTTGTACCCAAAGTATGATGGAAGATATATGTACCATTTATTAAAGTTCGAAGGTATATTTATATCTTTTTCATTAACGACAAGGGTATATTTATATTCAAAATATGATAAAGGATATATTTGTACAATTTATTAAAGTTCGGAGATATATTTGTACTTTTTCCTTTTTAAAAAAAAACTAGCGGGTTTGGACTTATGCGGTTGTGGGGGGGGGGGGTAGCTTTTTGTTTTTTCAACTCTTCCATCTCAATTTACATTGGTGTTTTCATTTTTTATAGTTCTAGTTTGTACCAAAAAGGATTTCACGAGTTGGAGGAACATTTTTACATCAATGTTTGCACAAACATATAAGGGACAGAATTTCTTCTCACATATATTGTGACTGAGAATTGGCCACAGTAGACAAGTTGAGAGAGATGGTTTGGATTGATAGAAAGATAGATAGGAACAAGAAGCATTATAATCATCATTGCTAAAAAACAGATTATTCTGTATAAGTGGCCACCATGATTCAATGGGGAGTGTTTCACGTCACACCATCCTATCAAAAGTTTCTATAAATTTCCACAAAAACAAAACAAAACAAAACAAAAAAAATAATCTATTGGATATTAATCATATCTGTATGTGATGAGGAGATTCCTGATTTGAGCCTTGAAAACAATCTTTTACAAAATGTAATGTAAGACTGTATATAATAAATTCTTATAATTCGATCCTTTTCCCTGTGCAGAACGAGCGAAGCTTTATCTACTGAACTGCTCTTTAATCATCTCTATCAATTTTTGCCTTTGCTTTTTGCTCCTCCCATTCCCCAAGATTTCGTTATCATTGGCATTTTGAACAGAAATTATTATCATACGTTCATCTTAACCACTCAAATTTTTCCAACATCGGCTTTACTTTGCTAATTAATAATAAGAGAAATGTCCAAAAATATCCTTGTGTCCTGCGAATTGGGATCAATCATGTCGTCGTCATTTTAAAATTCACACACATTTGCCATTATTTTATAATTAGCTAATGAAATTAGTGGCAGACCTGAAATTTTCACTTGAGGGGATTCAAAATATGAGAAAATCAATGAAAATGCCGAAAGAGATTCAGCATATGCTATATATACACAGAAATAATTTTAATTATATATAAACAGTATAGTTTTCCATAAATGATAGTTTGAGTTAACCCCATCGGATCAGGCTGGCTGCGCCCTCCGATGAAATCACTAAAAAAAGTAGTAGAAAATAATCATATTTACCTTCTTTTTAGAAAAAAAAAAATATATTTGTACTTTAAACTGATGGCAACAGTAGCTAGAGCACCTCTGATCCGGTCTCTGCTAATACTTTACTATCTTTTCTTTCTTAAGTTTTGCAAAATACTATTGAAGAAGAGGATGGAGTGTTTTTTAAAAAAAAAAAATGTTTTCAGGTTTTAGATTTTGATATATATATATTATTGTGCTTTATCTTTAAAATTTAAAATCAAAACGCTAACATTTAATCTTCCTCCATCCTGTTTCAACAGAAATATTATGGGGTCGTTTGGTAAAAGGAATAAGAAAAATAATCTCGAAATAAAATTTGAGATTAATTTTATCTCAAGTTTGATAGAAGGGATTATTTAATTCTGTGACTATTTTATCGCACCGTTTGTACTAAAATGGTGTCATTACTATCCCATGAATAGGAAGGAATAAAATAATCCCATGAGATATCCCACCTCATAGAATATCCTTACTTATCTCATCCCTCCTACCAAACGACCCCTAAAGTGTAATTGATGATTAGATACCTTAAAAGGCTTTCAACCTATCATTATGAACTTATATAAAAGGCATAATACATAAACATGTCCTTTAACTTAGCTTCAAATCACATTTATGAACTTCAACTTTGGTGTGTACAAGGAGTCACTTAAATTTGTATAAAGTTGAACAAGTATACACACAAACGTCTTACGTGGCATAATACATATAGGACATCATATAAGATAAGAATTGGTCATGTAAGACGCCACGTAGGACATATGTGTCTGCTTGTTTAACTTTATACAAATTTAAGTATTTACTTGTGCACACAAAGTGAGAAGTCATAGATGTGATCCGAGCTCAAGTTAAAAGATATATTTATATATTGTGGTTATATAAAACGACAAAATATGTTTCATGATTAATGGAACCTAACAATACAGCACTCCACACTCTAAAAAGCATGATAGAAATACCTCAATGATGATAGAAAGGACAACTCTAAAATTATGTAAATCATCACAAAGAAGTGCTTACAATTTATTCCATGTTAACTTGTGTGTATATACAATAAGCTATATATATAATTACACAAAAAAAAACATATTACAAAAGGAAATGAAACTAATGACTAAGATGAACAAAGTCATAAATGAATATTACCACATATTAATCATCGTAAACATTGCCGATAACATTAATATAAGATTAGAAAAAACTACTAGGTCAATGAAATCTTCTAACAAGCTACTGTTTCTTGACCTTCTGATCAGGATGATTGAATCCACCAACATGTTATGAGTAAGTAGTACTCTATAGCACTATATATTCCCATCAAACAATAATCTTGAAATGTTCCTATCTTTTCTTGATCTTTCTTCTCCACCAGAAGTCCCACATTGATCATATTGATCAAATCCACCATGACTTGCATCAACTTGATCATGATGTTTCATCCCCATTTCATCCAAACAAGGAATTGTACTAGTAAATGACTTACTAATTTGACCAAATGTGGAAGCATTTGTAGTACCGACTATGTTATTATTTGTTGGCAATAATGTATCATTAATCACGCTAGAACTCAAAAATGGTGACATAAATTGAGAATTTTGAACCTTTTGTGTGGATGGCCTAATAGTATAATTAAGAGGTCCAACATTATCCAAATGGGCTAATCTCTTCATGGATGAGCTGGCAGTTGAGAAAAGATCAAAGCGGCGAGTGTAGGCTGAACCAGTAAACGGAGTTGTTGGGATGCCAGTGAATTCTTGAACCATTTGTCGAAAATTTGTAGTGTCAGTAGTGAGGACAGTTGTTGGCGCGCGCCTCGATGCCCTGCTTCTTTTCTTAGGATTTTTAGGCGGAACAATATTGGAAGGATTTATTGGTATTGAAGTAGAATCATAGTGTGGACCTTGATGATGAGTAGGAGCAATTGATGATGATGAAGAAGTTAAGTTTCCAAAGTTGTTAAAATTATTGTTGGGATGATTAGATCTTATGTCTTTAGGCCAAACAAGATCATTGTTGTATGGACTATTTGTTGAATCTTGGAAACTAGAGTTGAAATTTTGTGTGTCATGAGGATCAAAGAGAGAGGATTGTTGAGAAAGAAATTGTGGCAATGGACTTGATGAGATTAATGAACCAAAATGGCTTGAAGAATTCAAGAAAGTTGAGATTGATGATGCCCGATGATGTGAATCATATTCTTGATCATCACCACTTGAAGATTGTACACTACCACTGTTACAAGAATCCATGTCTCCTATTAGGAAAACAAAAGGAGAAAGAGAGTTAAAAAGTTTGAAAAACGAAAAACGAAATGAGATTAATCTAAGAAAGGAATATGAGAAAGTGAGCAAAGATGCAAATTGCACCCACTAGAGAAGTTTTCACAAAGTATATATCCTTATATCTTGAAAGATCTAAAAATTAGGAGTTAACAAACTTGTCCTTTGCCTCTTATTCATGGACCACTAGCTAGTTAGGTTGTTCTCACACGTTTAATTAGAAAGAAAAGAAAAAACGAACATGTTGGTTGTTCAAAATAGAAGATTTGAGAGTCCTCGGATTATATATTTTCTTGAATTTTCAGATTATTTGTAAGTTCTTGGATTAGGGTTTAGTGTGAAAGGAAAGAGAGAATTACTAAAGAGAGAAGGAAGGATGAAGAGATAAAAAGGTTATAAAATATAGAAGGCTTTGAGAATGGCTCTAAAAGAGAGGCATATAAGACAATAAAGCTTCAATTTATGTTTCCAATCGCTCAAAAGAGAAACATGAAGCAATTAATTTTTTCTTTTTGAAGAAAAAAAGAGAAAAAAAATAGGAAGGTAGGGTGGGAGTGGGGGTGGGGGATTTTGGGGGAGGGGGTCTCCATAGGAAGGAAACTTTGAGGGTAGGTGTGAAAACGAGAAAAAAATGATGCGACTAAAGTTTCATGGAAGAAAATTGTGTGCATAACGTATTAAAAATATCTTCGAATTTTGTAGTTTTAATCAATCTATGTCATTTTTTAAATAAAATGAAAATTCTAAAATTAAAAATTTATTGAATATATAAATATGACATTTTTTAAAACAGATTAACTAAAGTATACGTAAATTGAAATGAATGTATATTAGTAATAAATTAATTATGTTAAAAAGATATTCTTTTTATTTTAATTTATCTGTCTTACTTTTAATTCTAGTCTATTTCAAAAGCAGCCACTTTCTATATTTAGTTTTTTTTTTTTTGGTTTCCCATCCGGTGTTTGGTGTCTGCATTGGAGCCCCGATTAATCCGGATCGCGCGTGGCAGGGCCCAATAAGGTGGCAGCGCTCCCAACAGAATTTTCTCCATACCCAGGGTCGAACCCTCGACCTCTAGTTAAGGGTGGAGCAACCTCATCCACTACACCACAACCCATGTCGGTTCTATATTTAGTTAGTACTCCTTAATTCAACATTTCATATGGTATTATTTAAAATAACAAAATTCAAAAATATCTTAATACATTACACATGTCTTTAAATTGAAATCACTAAATTAAAAAGTCTGGGGGGTGCGGATTAGGAGCGTAAATTCAACTAGATAATAACTGCATATGTATTTATTTTTATAATGAATATTATTGATTGGAATAATTTTCATTTTTATCTTCTTGACTTAAGATGTTTTATTAATTCATATTCTAAATTAGATATTATCGTGATTAGATTATCTAGTGTTTTAGGATCCTCATTAGTAATATGTAATCTTTTGTATTCTAGGTATAAACTATATAGTTGAGTTTCTATTTCTTTTAATGATTTATTCTTTTCGTGAGATGTGTTCATTAATTTATTTGGTTTATTATTTTATCCTGTAGTAACTGCAGAGTTACAAATTTCTGTATAATAATTTATCCTATCTGTACTGTAGTATATAACTAATTCTAGATTTTCTATGTCATTTATTATCTTGTGTTGTTCTTCTCGTAGTGAGTTTTTTAAATTATGTAAACTATCACATGTACTTTTTTCTAAATTCTCTAAGGTTTTTTCTATCCATATTAACTTTTCTTTTAGATCTTCCATTATTTTTTTAATTCGGTTTCTGTAATTAATCTCATTGTTTAGACTATCTTGGTTTTCCCTAGTTTTTCTAATATATTCTAACATCCACAGTCTTGATCTGAATAATATCCTTCTGGGTAAATGTCTTCGTATATCTGTTCTAACGCATTTATTGTTTCAATTTCGTAGTTTATTACTTCTTCTAATATTATTTTCTTAATATCTATAATTTCAATGTCTTTAAGTATATATAAGATTAAAACTTTAAAGTAATCTAAATGATCTATTTTCTAAAATTAATATTTTATAATTGTTTGTTTTAGCCTTAGTAGTTCTTGCATATTTTTATTAAGAGATTTTATATAAAAAAAAAATTCATGTATTTGTCTATATTTATTTTCATCTGTTTTTCTAGTAACTGTATATTTCTCATATCTTTTTCTAAAAATTCTATGTAATTTATCGTGCTAAGTATTTGTAAGAGTAGTTAGGTAGGTATGGTATATAATTTACTCTAGTCATGTAAAATTTACCAAATGCTTTTTCTAATATGATTTTTCTTATATCTACTACTTTTATATCTTTAAGTGCATACAAAATAAGTATTTTAAATTTATCTACCATCACATCAGATAAATAATTATTCATTTTCATAAAATTGTTTTTTTCAAAATATTTCCTTCAACCACGTACATAACAAAATATAGTCATCTTAGATTACTATATACTAGATTATTCTTGAATAACATGTTCTTCGGTCACTATTAGCATGGTAATCTTGATATTTTCCCTTAAACAACGCCTCTACTCTGAGTACTCCCCACCACGGCTTCTTGCCTTATTGGTTTCACCTTTAGGATGGCATAGTTCTTAGGGATTTTTCTCCTTTTCCACTTTGCTAATAAACTTCTTAACATATTATTCTTCGAATAATTCTACTATAAAGTAACTAACATGAATTTATTTTATCATATCATGATTGTTGGGAATTATGAATTTAGCTATTCATAATCATAAATAAATATACCTGTTCTGGTAGGTTTGATATTTCTGAGCTTTGTTCCTCCATAGATTTTTCCATTGAAATATACCTGTTTTTAATAACTAAGCAAAAATATTTGTTGTAGACAAGAGAGAGTTTTTTGTGCTTCAACGCATGAAGGCTTGCCCTTTGCAATGCCTTCTTCCTCTTCTATTTATAGAAAGAATACATCTTTACATTATTTTACATCTGTCCGCTAAAAAACAAACAAAAACTATTAAAGAAAGACTAAAAAGTCTTCCATTCTACCTACCCTAAGCCTATAAGGCTAAAAATTCAAGCTTTACATTAAATTTACATTAAATGATGCTGCCAATCTACTATCTTTACGTAAACAAATTTACAATAAGTGTTCCGTCTATTTTGTCATATCTGCTGTATCTCCATTATTGCTCTGGTCTTATCTTTCCAGCTGGCGTCTTTATCTCTTTTTATTCTAGCTGAACTGCTGGGACATCATTATCTCCTCCATTACATTTTGAACATCTGTGATCTGGATATTTATGTCCAATAGTCTTGCAGTATCTGGTCAATAATTCTTCCGAAATAAATTTTTCTCTGATAGCTCTGGCAATAGGTTCTGTTTCTGGTTTAAGCAACGTGATAATCCATTGCCTAATAGTTTCCATATCTGTTTCTCGTAACTCTTTTGAATTTGAATATATTAGTACATGATTTCTTGAATAGTAGCTCCGTATGGGATTTTGTTTGCAATATGTATTTGCTAGCTCTTGTAAAATTGTAGATAGTCCGATAATCCTTTTGTTTGCATAAAATTTTGGTATCTCGATTCTAGGTATCTCTGGTTGTGAAATAATATCTTGTGGTATAATCATATCTCGTGTCATTCCTATCTTTACAACTTGTATAGGTTTTTTAACTTCATCAAATAATATCTCTGTTGGTGCCGTGTAAATTTTTATAAAAAACAAGGTACCTTTGGTTATTCTTTTAAAAGTGATAAATGCTTCATATATCTCTGGTATAGTGGATATCTCAGTTCCGTCCGTGGTATATACAGTACTAAGTAGTCCATATTCGTAGCAAGTTTTAACTAAGTTTGGTTTGGTTTTAGGTAAGGCAATTAGTTTATTATATCCGGTCAATCTCTGGGTTATATAGTTTGTATCTGGTTCTTGGATATTTGTAGCTTTGGGGTTGCTATTTAAAAAGGTTTGTACATTGTAGATATTTTCTATGTATGTACGGGTTGTGTAGTTGTATGTCTTTTTGTCTTGGTTTAAACTATCTCGGTATATGGTAACTTGTGGGGGGTATAAACATGGGATCTTTTGATATATTTGGGGTATATGGTTTTTCAAATATCTTATTTTGGTTCATATTTTTTCTAACTCCTTTGCTTGTACCTGCAGAAGTAGATAGATAAACCTTATGGGTTTTATGAAGTGTCCCAACGTCTCCTTCTAGCTCTGGAATTTTACTGTCTTCCGATCGACATAGCTCTGCACACTACTGAGTTATCTGATTTGTAGCTATAGACTTCAGTTTATCTTCATTAGTCTTTAGCTTTTCTATCTCATTACCCATACTGTCCACTTTTATTGGAAGTGTAGTTAGGGTGTTGAGTATTTTTTCTAAAGTATCTTCTTCTATGATTTCAGTCTGTGTAGCTTTATCTTGATATGTAATCTGCAATAACATTTTTGTTAGTACTGATTACTTCTATTATAAATGTAAAATTTAATATGTTTAAAACTAGTCTCCGAATCTCTTTTGTTGTAACAGAATTTTGTATTTTCTTTGTTAGCCACCAACGTACCTGTGTATTATCTGTTCGCACAATAAATTTGTTATATACAATATATGGCTCAAATGCTAACAAACATTTATATAATGAACATAATTCTTTTCTATTTATTTCCCATTTTATTTCTTTCTCGTTGAACGTACCTGAGTAGTATCTACAATGGTGTTCTATTTTTTCTTCTTCATATTTATATTTAAGTAATCCTCCGTAACTATATTCACTAGCATCTGCTTCTACTATATATATAAATTTTCTATTTTCATCTGAAAATTGTAATTTTGGTAATTCTTTACAAAGTATTTTTATTTTTTGAACTTGTTTTTTATCTTCTTCATTATAGTTATATTCTATGTCCTTTTTTAGTTTTTTCTGTAGTGGTTTTAAGTTTTCTACTAATTTTGAAATATATTCTCTTACTTGGTTTACTAATCCTAAAAATGATTGTGATTTCTTTTTCGTATCTAATTCTTCTTTCGAATTTATTATTTTTTGTACTATATGTTGTTGCATTTTTACTCCACTTTTATCTATTTGTATTCCTAAAAATTCTATCTGATTTTTCATAATCTCAGCTTTCTTTTTACTTAAACTTATTCCCGATTTTTCTATTATATCCGTAAATTGTTCCAATAATTTTAAATGTTCTTCTTTGGTCTTTGTATATAATAGTATATCGTCTATATATACTATACAATTAGGTAGTTTTTTAAAATAACTATCCATAAAATGTTGATATCTACCTGGTGCATTTTTATATCCAAATGGTAGTACATTCCATTCATAAAATCCTTGTGGTACCGTAAATGCGGTTAATTCCTTAGATTCTTCTTCTAACTTTAGATGGTAAAATCCTGATTTGCAATTAAATTTACTAAAATAATTATATCCTTGTATTTGTCTTATTTTTAATATCTTATTTGGTATTGGGTAATTATAAGTTATTGTTTTTGCATTTAAATTTCTATAATCAATAACCATTCTACTTTTTCCTCTTTTTTGTTCACTATGTTTATTTACTATAAATGCTGGGCTATTATGTTTGCTATTACTTTTTTGTATATATTGTTTTTCTAATAATTCATCTATATGCATTTTAAATTCTTTTAAATCATCAAAATTATATGTTAATGGTTTCTGGGTTATTATGCTATTTTTATCTATTAATTCAGTTTTTATAGTAGTTTTATGTCTTTCCCATCCTTTTAATGGATCTTCACTATATAATTGTTCTAATTTTCTGTTAACTATTTCTATCTTATTTATTGAAAATATAGTTATTTCTGTTTTATTTATCGAAAATACGACTAGTTCTATTGTATCTTCAGTATTTTTTATATTTTCTAACTTTTGTGTAATTTTTTCATTTCCTTTTATCCAATTAGTTTTCTTTCTTATTTTATTATTAACTCTTTTTGCTCTTACTTTCTGTTTACATGGTGTTGTAAACCACCAGTCTGTTCTAGTTATTATATGTGGGTATAATTTATCTAGAAACGGCATTCCTAAAAGTATATCTTTTGATGTTAGTTCATATTTATAAATTTCTTCTATTGTTAATATTTTATCTCATACTTGTGTTTTTACATTCTTAGCTTTGTAAGTAATTAAGCTTCCTTCGTTATTAAATCCTTTAACTATTATTGGTGTTTTTAATTTATCCCATTTACTTTCTGGTAAGCAATTATATCTACATAAATTAGCTTCTGCTCCTGTATCTATCATAGGCGTATAATATCTACTGTAATATCCTTCTACTACTATCTTCATTAATACATATATTTTCATTTTATGTTAATGCTCTTCTTAAGAATAATTTTTCTCTGTTATATGTTATAGTTAATTGTGTATGTTCTATATTATATGGTTTTACTTGTTCTAACCATTTTATTCCTAATATTATGTCTGTTTTTTGCATTTCTTCTTTTACTTCAAATTCTATTTTTATTTTTCTTATTCCTATTATTATTTCTTTTTCTGCTGTATTTTTAGTATTTATTAAACTTCTTGGTAGATCTGGGCATATATTATTGTCGGTTTTTATTTCCTCATTTTTTACTAGATATTTTGCTATATAATTTTCTTCTTGTCCTGTATTTAAGAGTATTAAATATTCTTTTTCATTTACCTTTCCTGTTATGTAATATTGGTTTGAATTATCTATTGAACTTGTTTCATAACTTATTCTTTTTTATGAGCTTGATGATTCCGGTTTATCATAAGCTGTTCTTTTTGTTGTACTTATTCTATCATTTATTATTTCTAGATTTTCTTCTACATCTATGTCTCTATAGCTATAATCATTATAATCTATTGTTTTTACAAATTGTTCAAATGGGCTATCTATTTGTATCTTGTTAATCTTATTTTTTCCAGTTATTTTATGTTTTGTCGTTAATACATATAAATTTTTGCATCTTGCTGTAAATATTTTACTTCCTGGGGTTAATTCTATTCCTGATATCTTCCAATATAATACTAGTGATTTATCTATATTTCTATCCGTTATTGCTACTGAATAATTTGCACTTATTATAAATTTAAATTTTTGGTATATTAAATTTCCTTTTATGGCAGTTATTATACTTTTTTCTATAGGTTTTATAATTCTATCATCTGCTAAATATAATTCTATTGGTGTATCTATTCCTTCTCTAAAACATGCTTTTATTAATATTTTTGTACCCCCAAGGTGTACATATTTTATTGGGTCTCTACTTTTTATATCGTTTATCTCTTTATTAATTATTCTTTTTGTTACTAGTGGTATACTGGCTTTACCTTTTGCATATCTACAGTCTATTACATGTTCTTTTTGACTTACTACATAATATTCTTCCTTTTTTCTAGTAAATATATTTTTTATTGTTGGTATTTTAAATATTTTTTCTACACTTAAGTCTAACTCTTTTCCTTTTATTTCATCAAATACATTGTTATCAAATATTATTTTTTGATCTGTTCCTTCGTCATTTAAATATTCTTCTTTTGTTAATATTTTTATATCTTCTTCAGTCATTTAATTCGTCTAATTCACTATCTATTTCGTTATCTGTTTCATTCTCTGAAATTTCATATATACTGTCTTCACTTTCTAATTCGTAATCTATGTAATCTATCTGCATATATTCTGTGTTTTCTATTTTTATTTCTGATATTTGTTTATTTTTTGCGTTTTTAGGTAATTTACAATCTCTAGCTAGATGTCCTATTTTTCCGCAATTATAACAAGTACATTCTTTTATAGATTTCTTTTTCCTATATGGTCTTTTATGTTTATAGTTTTTTACATAATATCTTTTTCTTGGTTTCTTATACTTATATTTTGATTTTTTGTATTTCTTATATTTCTTATGTCTTTTTCTTTTCTTATAATATCTATCTTCGCATCCAAATTGAGGTGCTATCTTATCTTTGCAACATGCTAAATTTTTTATTAATATTTTTTTCATTTTTATTTCTTCTCTATATTTTTCACATAGGTTTCTAAACCATTGTTGTAAAAATTTTATTCTTGCTCCTAGAGTATCTACTATTTTTGTTTTATCCCAACTTTTTATTATTTTTGAACTAAATGGTTCAGGTAATTTATTAAAATATAATTTTCTTATTTCTTTACTTTCTTCTATATTATATGCTCCTTTATAATAATATTCATTAAATGCGCAAGTATATTCATCTATGTAACACATACTACATATTGCTAATTTTAATATTAAATTCCTATTTAAATCTTTCTCTTCATTTTGTTCTTCTTCTGTTGTTGTCATGCTACTAAATTCGTCTTTTATAGCTGTTTCATATTTTTTTAATAATTCTATAGGTGTTAATATTTTTCCTTCTGTAGATTTGTTAGTTCTTAATATTCTTTTACTATTTTCAGTTAGATTTAAAAACCATAATTTCACTGTTCCTATTAGTGTTCTTTCTATATTCTGGTGCATCTGTTACACTTATATTATTATCTAATAATTGTTTTGTCATATATCCTATCCATAATTGTATCATTTTTTCTGTATCTATTACACAATCTAAGTCTAAAAAGTTATAATTTTTATTAACTATTTGTTTTGGTGTCCATTTGTCATATTCATTCTTTAGATTATATCTTTTAAACTTATTCTTATAATATGTAGGTTTCTTATTTCTGATGTAATAGATATTATATTTTGATCTCCTTTTTTATCAAGAGTATTTATTTCTGTGTTGATATTTTCTAAGTTTTCTTCATTAATTTCTTCTTGTTTTTCATTGATTTCTAAGTTTTTTGTATTTGTTAATATTTCTGTATATGTTTCACTATCTTCTGAATCATAATTATCTGTTTCTTCAACATCTATATTATTTATTTCTAATTCTTTGTTTTTTATTTCTTTATTGTCTATTTCTAATTTTTCTTTAAATTGATTTATCTCGTTTAATAATTTTTGTTCTTTATCTTTTTCTTCTTGTCTTTTTTCATACAGATCTTTTAACATTTGTAGTTCTTTTTCTAATTCAGCAATCCTACTATTTTTAGTTTCTTCTATTTTTCGTATCTCTTCTGTAGTTTGTTGTTTTATTTTTTCTATTTCCTTTTTTCTATCTATTTCTTCGTTTTCTCTTTCTATTCTTACCATAGCTGTCAATTTATCTTCTAATTTTAATTCTTTTTTTTCTAACATTAAATATAAATGTTCGCCTATTTTCTTATATTTTCTTCCTAAATTAGAAAATACTATTCTTATTTTTAATCCTTCGTGATTTTCATATATTTTTTCGTCTATTATAAATTCTTCTTTGTTCATTTTATTGTAAATAGTTCATGTTGATATATATATATTCTAAACTATCTATTTGTGATTCTAAATTTGATATTTCATCTTTTTGTGCATTTATTGAGTTTTTACTAACTCCGGCAAATATATTATAATTTAATCTTTCTATTCTTATTTTTAATTCTTTACGTTTTTCAGATATAGTTTGTTTTAGTTCTTTGTATTTTTGTATTTTATTCATTCAAACAATATTTATAGTACTTTGGTGGATATCTAAATCTAATTTTATCATAATTAAGTGGTATATGTCTCATTCTTCTAGATTTTAAATGGATTATTAATTTTGCTTCAATACTAGATATTAAGGTAATTAGGTAAGCTAATCTTTGTGGGTTTTCTTTTGTTTTATTTAAACTTATATATTCTGAATAATTACTAATTAAAGATTCTTTAATTTTTCTAAAAGCTTCTCTGTTTTTAAATGGTCTTCTCATAATTAATATTGATTAATATTGATTAACTCCATGTTAAGTAAATCCAATCTAAATACATAAACTAAACTCAAACATATATAGTACTTCTAAATTCATAAACACATAAACTCAAACATAATATTAATTATTGTCAAACATAATTAGTACTTCAATAAACTAAACTCAAACATATATAGTACTTCTGTATTTTTTAAAAGGATGCAAAAACAATAACTTATAATTACCCAATACCAAATAAGATATTAAAAATAAGACAAATACAAGGATATAATTATTTTAGTAAGTTTGATTGCAAATCAGGATTTTACCATCTAAAGTTAGAAGAAGAATCTAAGGAATTAACCGCATTTACGGTACCACAAGGATTTTATGAATGGAATGTACTACCATTTGGATATAAAAATGCACCAGATAGATATCAACATTTTATGGATAGTTATTTTAAACAACTACCTAATTGTATAGTAAATATAGACGATATACTATTATATACAAAGACCAAAGAAGAACATTTAAAATTACTGAAACAATTTACGGATATAATAGAAAAATCGGGAATAAGTTTAAGTAAAAAGAAAGCTGAAATTATGAAAAATCAAATAGAACTTTTAGGAATAAAAATAGATAAAAGTGGAGTAAAAATGCAACAACATATAGTACAAAAAATAATAAATTCGAAAGAAGAATTAGATACGAAAAAGAAATTACAATCATTTTTAGGATTAGTAAACCAAGTAAGAGAATATATTCCAAAATTAGCAGAAAACTTAAAATCACTACAGAAAAAACTAAAAAAGGACATAGAATATAACTATAATGAAGAAGATAAAAAACAAGTTCAAAAAATAAAAATACTTTGTAAAGAATTACCAAAATTACAATTTCCAGATGAAAATAGAAAATTTATATATATAGTAGAAGCAGATGCTAGTGAATATAGTTACGGAGGATTACTTAAATATAAATATGAAGCAGAAAAAATAGAACACCATTGTAGATACTACTCAGGTACGTTCAACGAGACAGAAATAAAATGGGAAATAAATAGAAAAGAATTATGTTCATTATATAAATGTTTTTTAGCATTTGAGACATATATTGTATATAACAAATTTATTGTGCGAACAGATAATACACAGGTACGCTGGTGGCTAACAAAGAAAATACAAAATTCAGTTACAACAAAAGAGATTCGAAGACTAGTTTTAAACATATTAAATTTTACATTTATAATAGAAGTAATCAATACTAACAAAAATGTTATTGCAGATTACATATCAAGACAAAGCTACACAGACTGAAATGATAGAAGAAAATATACATGAAAAAATACTAAACACCCTAACTACGCTTTCATTAAAAGTGGACAGTATGGGTACAGAGATAGAAGAGCTAAAGCTAAAGACTAATGAAGATAAACTGAAGTCTATAGCTATGAATCAGCTAACTCAGCAATGCGCAGAGCTATGTCGATCGGAAGACAGTAAAATTCCAGAGCTAGAAGGAGACGTTGGGACACTCCATAAAACCCATAACGTTTATCTATCTACTTCTGCAGGTACAAACAAAGGAGTTAGAAAAAATATGAACCTAAATAAGCTATTTGAAAAACCATATACTCCAAATACATCAAAAGATCCCATGTTTATACCCCCACAAGTTACCACATACCGAGATAGTCTAAACCAAGACAAAAAGACATACAACTACACAGCCCGTACATACATAGAAAATATCTACAATGTACAAACCTTTTTAAATAGCAACCCCAAAGCTACAAATATCCAAGAACCAGATACAAACTATATAACCCAGAGATTGACCGGATATAATAAACTAATTGCCTTACCTAAAACCAAACCAAACTTAGTTAAAACTTGCTACGAATATGGACTACTTAGTACTGTATATACCACGGACGGAACTGAGATATCCACTATACCAGAGATATATGAAGCATTTATCACTTTTAAAAGAATAACCAAAGGTAACTTGTTTTTTATAAAAATTTACACGGCACCAGCAGAGATATTATTTGATGAAGTTAAAAAACCTATACAAGTTGTAAAGATAGGAATGACACGGGATATGATTATACCACAAGATATTATTTCACAACCAGAGATACCTAGAATCGAGATACCAAAATTTTATGCTTACAAGAGGATTATCGGACTATCTACAATTTTACAAGAGCTAGCAAATACATATTGCAAACAAAATCCCATATGGAACTACTATTCAAGAAATCATGTACTAATATATTCAAATTCAAAAGAGTTACGAGAAACAAATATGGAAACTATTAGGCAATGGATTATCACGTTGCTTAAACCAGAAACAGAACTTATTGCCAGAGCTATCAGAGAAAAATTTATTTCGGAAGAATTATTGACCAGATACTACAAGACTATTGGACATAAATATCCAGATCACAAATGTTCAAAATGTAATGGAGGAGATAATGATGTCCCAGCAGTTCAGCTAGAATAAAAAGAGATAAAGACGTCAGCTGGAAAGATAAGACCAGAGCAATAATGGAGATACAACAGATATGACAAAATAGACGGAAGACTTATTGTAAATTTGTTTATGTAAAGATAGTAGATGATAGCATCATTTAATGTAAATTTAATGTAAAGCTTGAATTTTTAGCTTTATAGGCTTAGGGTAGGTAGAATGGAAGACTTTTTAGTCTTTCTTTAATAGTTTTTGTTTGTTTTTTAGCGGACAGATGTAAAACAATGTAAAAATGTATTCTTTCTATAAATAGAAGAGGAAGAAGGCATTGCAGAAGGCAAGCCTTCATGCGTTGAAGCACAAAAAACTCTCTCTTGTCTACAACAAATATTTTTGCTTAGTTATTAAAAACAGGTATATTTCAATGGAAAAATCTATGGAGGAACAAAGCTCAGAAATATCAAACCTACCAGAACAGGTATATTTATTTATGATTATGAATAGCTAAATTCATAATTCCCAACAATCATAGTATGATAAAATAAATTCATGTTAGTTACTTTATAGTAGAATTATTCGAAGAATAATATGTTAAGAAGTTTATTAGCAAAGTGGAAAAGGAGAAAAATCCCTAAGAACTATGTCATCCTAAAGGTGAAACCAATAAGGCAAGAAGCCGTGGTGGGGAGTAACCAGAGTAGAGGCGTTGTTTAAGGGAAAATATCAAGATTACCATGCTAATAGTGACCGAAGAACATGTTATTTAAGAATAATCTAGTATATAGTAATCTAAGATGACTATATTTTGTAGATACATATTTATCTGATGTGATGGTAGATAAATTTAAAATACTTATTTTGTATGCACTTAAAGATATAAAAGTAGTAGATATAAGAAAAATCATATTAGAAAAAGCATGTGGTAAATATTACATGACTAGAGTAAATTATATACCATACCTACCTAACTACTCTTATAAATACTTAGCACGATAAATTACATAGAATTTTTAGAAAAAGATATGAGAAATATACAGTTACTAGAAAAACAGATGAAAATAAATATAGACAAATACATGGAAAATAAAAAAATTATATAAATCTCTTAATAAAAATATGCAAGAACTACTAAGGCTAAAACAAACAATTATAAAATATCAATTTTAGAAAATAGATCATTTAGACTACCTTAAAGTTTTAATCTTATATATACTTAAAGACATAGAAATTATAGATATTAAGAAAATAATATTAGAAGAAGTAATAAACTACGAAATTGAAACAATAAATGTGTTAGAACAGATATACGAAGACATTTACCCAGAAGGATATTATTCAGATCAAGACTGTGGATGTTAGAATATATTAGAAAAACTAGGGAAAACCAAGATAGTCTAAATAATGAGATTAATTACAGAAACCGAATTAAACAAATAATGGAAGACCTAAAAGAAAAGTTAATATGGATAATGGAAGACCTAAAAGAAAAGTTTAGATAATTTAAAAAACTCACTACGAGAAGAACAACACAAGATAATAAATGACATAGAAAATCTAGAATTAGATATATATTACAGTACAGATAGGATAAATTAATATACAGAAATTTGTAACTCTGCAGTTACTACAGGATAAAATAATAAACCAAATAAATTTATGAACACATCTCACGAAAAGAATAAATCATTAAAAGAAATAGAAACTCAACTATATAGTTTATACCTGGAATACAAAATATTACATATTACTAACGAGGATCCTAAAACACTAGATAATCTAATCACGAT
This sequence comes from Capsicum pubescens, assembly GCA_030864215.1. Taxonomy (NCBI): domain Eukaryota; kingdom Viridiplantae; phylum Streptophyta; class Magnoliopsida; order Solanales; family Solanaceae; genus Capsicum; species Capsicum pubescens. Next base: position 98,642,815 of record CM061549.1, on the reverse strand, counting down.
AATATCTAATTTAGAATATGAATTAATAAAACATCTTAAGTCAAGAAGATAAAAATGAAAATTATTTCGATCAATAATATTCATTATAAAAATAAATACATACGCAGTTATTATCTAGTTGAATCTGCGCTCCTAATCTGCACCCCCCAAGTAAAACAGAAATAACTATATTTTCAATAAATAAGATAGAAATAGTTAACAGAAAATTAGAACAATTATATAGTGAAGATCCATTAAAAGGATGGGAAAAACATAAAACTACTATAAAAATTGAATTAATAGATAAAAATAGCATAATAACCCAGAAACCATTAACATATAAGTACCATTAACAAATGGTATCAGAGCGCAGTTATTTAAAAAATACAGAAGTAGTATATATGTTTGAGTTTATGTGTTTATGAATTTAGAAGTACTATATATGTTTGAGTTTAGTTTATGTATTTTGATTGGATTTACTTGACAATAATTATTCAATATTAATTATGAGAAGACCATTTAAAAACAGAGAAGCTTTTAGAAAAATTAAAGAATCTTTAATTAGTAATTATTCAGAATATATAAGTTTAAATAAAACAAAAGAAAACCCACAAAGATTAGCTTACCTAATTACCTTAATATCTAGTATTGAAGCAAAATTAATAATCCATTTAAAATCTAGAAGAATGAGACATATACCACTTAATTATGATAAAATTAGATTTAGATATCCACCAAAGTACTATAAATATTGTTTGAATGAATAAAATACAAAAATACAAAGAACTAAAACAACCTATATCTATAAAACGTAAAGAATTAAAAATAAGAATAGAAAGATTAAATTATAATATATTTGCCGGAGTTAGTAAAAACTCAATAAATGCACAAAAAGATGAAATATCAAATTTAGAATCACAAATAGATAGTTTAGAATATATATATCAACATGAACTATTTACAATAAAATGAACAAAGAAGAATTTATAATAGACGAAAAAATATATGAAAATCACGAAGGATTAAAAATAAGAATAGTATTTTCTAATTTAGGAAGAAGATATAAGAAAATAGGCGAACATTTATATTTAATGTTAGAAAAAGAAGAATTAAAATTAGAAGATAAATTGACAGCTATGGTAAGAATAGAAAGAGAAAACGAAGAAATAGATAAAAAAAAAGAAAATAGAAAAAATAAAACAACAAACTATAGAAGAAATACGAAAAATAGAAGAAACTAAAAAGAGTAGGATTGCTGAATTAGAAAAAGAACTACAAATGTTGAAAGATCTGTATGAAAAAAGACAGAAAGAAAAAGAAGAAAAAGATAAAGAACAAAACTTATTAAACGAGATAAATCAATTTAAAGAAAAATTAGAAATCGACAATAAAGATATAAAAAACAAGGAATTAGAAATAAATAATATAGATGTTGAAGAAACAGATAATTATGATTCAGAAGATAGTGAAACATATACAAAAATATTAACAAATACAAAAAACTTAGAAATCAATGAAAAACAAGAAGTAATTAATGAACAAAACTTAGAAAATATCAACACAGAAATAAATACTCTTGATAAAAAAGGAGATCAAAATATAATACCTAGTACATCAGAAATAAGGAAACCTACATATTATAAGAATAAGTTTAAAAGATATAATCTAAAGAATGAATATGACAAATGGACACCAAAACAAATAGTTAATAAAATTTATAACTTTTTAGACTTAGATTGTGTAATAGATACAGAAAAAATGATACAATTATGGATAGGATATATGACAAAACAATTATTAGATAATAATATAAGTGTAACAGATGCACCAGAATATATAGAAATAACACTAATAGGAACAGTGAAATTATGGTATTTAAATCTAACTGAAAATAGTAAAAGAATATTAAGAACTGACAAATCTACAGAAGGAAAAATATTAACACCTATAGAATTATTAAAAAAATATGAAACAACTATAAAAGACGAATTTAGTAGCATGGCAACAACAGAAGAAGAACAAAATGAAGAGAAAGATATAAATAGGAATTTAATGTTAAAATTAGCAATATGTAATATGTGTTACATAGATGAATATACTTGCGCATTTAAAGAATATTATTATAATGGAGCATATAATATAGAAGAAAGTAAAGAAATAAGAAAATTATATTTTAATAAATTAACTGAACCATTTAGTTCAAAAATAATAAAAAGTTGGGATGAAACAAAAATAGTAGATACTCTAGGAGCAAGAATGAAATTTTTACAACAATGGTATAGAAACCTATGTGAAAAATACAGAGAAGAAATAAAAATGGAAAAAACATTAATAAGAAATTTAGCATGTTGCAAAGATAAGATAGCACCTCAATTTGGATGCGAAGATAGATATTATAAGAAAAGAAAAAGACATAAGAAATATAAGAAATACAAAAAATCAAAATATAAGTATAAGAAACCAAAAAAAAGATATTATGTAAGAAACTATAAACATAAAAGACCATATAGGAAAAAGAAATCTATAAAAGAATGTACTTGTTATAATTGCGGAAAAATAGGACATCTAGCTAGAGATTGTAAATTACCTAAAAACCCAAAAAATAAACAAATATCAGAAATAAAAATAGAAAACACAGAATATATGCAGATAGATTACATAGATTACGAATTAGAAAGTGAAGACAGTATAAATGAAATTTTAGAGAATGAAACAGCTAACGAAATAGATAGTGAATTAGACGAATTAAATGACTGAAGATGATATAAAAATATTAACAAAAGAAGAATATTTAAATGACGAAGGAACAGATCAAAAAATAGTATTTGATAACAATGTATTTGATGAAATAAAAGGAAAAGAGTTAGACTTAAGTGTAGAAAAAATATTTAAAATACCAACAATAAAAAATATATTTACTAGAAAAAAGGAAGAATATTATGTAGTAAGTCAAAAAGAACATGTAATAGACTGTAGATATGCAAAAGGTAAAGCCAGTATACCACTAGTAACAAAAAGAATAATTAATAAAGAGATAAACGATATAAAAAGTAGAGACCCAATAAAATATGTACACTTTGGAGGTACAGAAATATTAATAAAAGCATGTTTTAGAGAAGGAATAGATACACCAATAGAATTATAATTAGCAGATAATAGAATTATAAAACCTATAGAAAAAAGTATAATAACTGCCATAAAAGGAAATTTAATATACCAAAAATTTAAATTTATAATAAGTGCAAATTATTCAGTAGCAGTAACGGATAGAAATATAGATAAATCACTAGTATTATATTGGAAGATATCAGGAATAGAATTAACCCCAGGAAGTAAAATATTTACAGTAAGATGCAAAAATTTATATGTATTAACGACAAAACATAAAATAACAGGAAAAAATAAAATTAACAAGATACAAATAGATAGCCCATTAGAATTATTTGTAAAAACAATAAATTATAATGATTATAGCTATAGAGACATAGATGTAGAAGAAAATCTAGAAATAATAAATGATAGAATAAGTACAACAAAAAGAACAACTTATGATAAACCGGAATCATCAAGCTCATAAAAAAGAATAAGTTATGAAACAAGTTCAATGGATAATTCAAACCAATATTACATAACAGGAAAGGTAAATGAAAAAGAATATTTAATACTCTTAAACACAGGACAAGAAGAAAATTATATAGCAAAATATCTAGTAAAAAATGAGGAAATAAAAACCGACAATAATATATGCCCAGATCTACCAAGAAGTTTAATAAATACTAAAAATACAGCAGAAAAAGAAATAATAATAGGAATAAGTAAAATAAAAATAGAATTTGAAGTAAAAGAAGAAATGCAAAATACAGACATAATATTAGAAATAAAATGGTTAGAACAAGTAAAACCATATAATATAGAACATACACAATTAACTATAACATATAACAGAGAAAAATTATTCTTAAGAAGAGCATTAACATAAAATGAAAATATATGTATTAATGAAGATAGTAGTAGAAGGATATTACAGTAGATATTATACGCCTATGATAGATACAGGAGCAGAAGCTAATTTATGTAGATATAATTGCTTACCAGAAAGTAAATGGGATAAATTAAAAACACCAATAATAGTTAAAGGATTTAATAACGAAGGAAGCTTAATTACTTACAAAGCTAAGAATGTAAAAACACAAGTATGAGATAAAATATTAACAATAGAAGAAATTTATAATTATGAACTAACATCAAAAGATATACTTTTAGGAATGCCGTTTCTAGATAAATTATACCCACATATAATAACTAGAACAGACTGGTGGTTTACAACACCATGTAAACAGAAAGTAAGAGCAAAAAGAGTTAATAATAAAATAAGAAAGAAAACTGATTGGATAAAAGAAAATGAAAAAATTACACAAAAGTTAGAAAATATAAAAAATACTGAAGATACAATAGAAATAGTCGTATTTTCGATAAGTAAAACAGAAATAACTATATTTTCAATAAATAAGATAGAAATAGTTAACAGAAAATTAGAACAATTATATAGTGAAGATCCATTAAAAGGATGGGAAAACCATAAAACTACTATAAAAATTGAATTAATAGATAAAAATAGCATAATAACCCAGAAACCATTAACTTATAATTTTGATGATTTAAAAGAATTTAAAATTCATATAGAAGAATTATTAGAAAAACAATATATACAAAAAAGTAATAGTAAACATAATAGCCCAGCATTTATAGTAAATAAACATAGTGAACAAAAAAGAGGAAAAAGTAGAATGGTTATTGATTATAGAAATTTAAATGCAAAAACAATAACTTATAATTACCCAATACCAAATAAGATATTAAAAATAAGACAAATACAAGGATATAATTATTTTAGTAAATTTGATTGCAAATCAGGATTTTACCCTTTAAAGTTAGAAGAAGAATCTAAGGAATTAACCTCATTTACGGTACCACAAGGATTTTATGAATGGAATGTACTACCATTTGGATATAAAAATGCACCAGGTAGATATCAACATTTTATGGATAGTTATTTTAAACAACTACCTAATTGTATAGTATATATAGACGATATACTATTATATACAAAGACCAAAGAAGAACATTTAAAATTATTGGAACAATTTACGGATATAATAGAAAAATCGGTAATAAGTTTAAGTAAAAAGAAAGCTGAGATTATGAAAAATCAGATAGAATTTTTAGGAATACAAATAGATAAAAGTGGAGTAAAAATGCAACAACATATAGTACAAAAAATAATAAATTCGAAAGAAGAATTAGATACGAAAAAGAAATTATAATCATTTTTAGGATTAGTAAACCAAGTAAGAGAATATATTCCAAAATTAGCAGAAAACTTAAAACCACTACAGAAAAAACTAAAAAAGGACATAGAATATAACTATAATGAAGAAGATAAAAAACAAGTTCAAAAAATAAAAATACTTTGTAAAGAATTACCAAAATTACAATTTCCAGATGAAAATAGAAAATTTATATATATAGTAGAAGCAGATGCTAGTGAATATAGTTACGGAGGAGTACTTAAATATAAATATGAAGCAGAAAAAATAGAACACCATTGTAGATACTACTCAAGTACGTTCAACGAGACAGAAATAAAAGGGGAAATAAATAGAAAAGAATTATGTTCATTATATAAATGTTTGTTAGCATTTGAGACATATATTGTATATAACAAATTTATTGTGCGAACAGATAATACACAGGTACGCTGGTGGCTAACAAAGAAAATACAAAATTCAGTTACAACAAAAGAGATTCGGAGACTAGTTTTAAACATATTAAATTTTACATTTATAATAGAAGTAATCAGTACTAACAAAAATGTTATTGCAGATTACATATCAAGACAAAGCTACACAGACTGAAATCATAGAAGAAGATACTCTAGAAAAAATACTCAACACCCTAACTACACTTTCAATAAAAGTGGACAGTATGGGTAATGAGATAGAAAAGCTAAAGACTAATGAAGATAAACTGAAGTCTATAGCTACAAATCAGATAACTCAGCAGTGTGCAGAGCTATGTCGATCGGAAGACAGTAAAATTCCAGAGCTAGAAGGAGACGTTGGGACACTCCATAAAACCCATAACTTTTATCTATCTACTTCTGCAGGTACAAGCAAAGGAGTTAGAAAAAATATGAACCTAAATAAGCTATTTGAAAAACCATATACCCCAAATATATCAAAAGATCCCATGTTTATACCCCCACAAGTTACCACATACCGAGATAGTCTAAACCAAGACAAAAAGACATACAACTACACAGCCCGTACATACATAGAAAATATCTTCAATGTACAAACCTTTTTAAATAGCAACCCCAAAGCTACAAATATCCAAGAACCAGATACAAACTATATAACCCAGAGATTGACCGGATATAATAAACTAATTGCCTTACCTAAAACCAAACCAAACTTAGTTAAAACTTGCTACGAATATGGACTACTTAGTACTGTATATACCACGGACGGAACTGAGATATCCACTATACCAGAGATATATGAAGCATTCATCACTTTTAAAAGAATAACCAAAGGTACCTTGTTTTTTATAAAAATTTACACGGCACCAGCAGAGATATTATTTGATGAAGTTAAAAAACCTATACAAGTTGTAAAGATAGGAATGACACGAGATATGATTATACCACAAGATATTATTTCACAACCAGAGATACCTAGAATCGAGATACCAAAATTTTATGCAAACAAAAGGATTATCGGACTATCTACAATTTTACAAGAGCTAGCAAATACATATTGCAAACAAAATCCCATATGGAGCTACTATTCAAGAAATTATGTACTAATATATTCAAATTCAAAAGAGTTACGAGAAACAGATATGGAAACTATTAGGCAATGGATTATCACGTTGCTTAAACCAGAAACAGAACCTATTGCCAGAGCTATCAGAGAAAAATTTATTTCGGAAGAATTATTGACCAGATACTGCAAGACTATTGGTCATAAATATCAAGATCACAGATGTTCAAAATGTAATGGAGGAGATAATGATGTCCCAGCAGTTCAGCTAGAATAAAAAGAGATAAAGACGCCAGCTGAAAAGATAAGACCAGAGCAATAATGGAGATACAACAGATATGACAAAATAGACGGAAGACTTATTGTAAATTGGTTTACGTAAAGATAGTAGATTGGCCGCATCATTTAATGTAAATTTAATGTAAAGCTTGAATTTTTAGCCTTATAGGCTTAGGGTAGGTAGAATGGAAGACTTTTTAGTCTTTCTTTAATAGTTTTTGTTTGTTTTTTAGCGGACAGATGTAAAATAATGTAAAGATGTATTCTTTCTATAAATAGAAGAGGAAGAAGGCATTGCAAAGGGCAAGCCTTCATGCGTTGAAGCACAAAAAACTCTCTCTTGTCTACAACAAATATTTTTTCTTAGTTATTAAAAACAGGTATATTTCAATGGAAAAATCTATGGAGGAACAAAGCTCAGAAATATCAAACCTACCAAAACAGGTATATTTATTTATGATTATGAATAACTAAATTCATAATTCCCAACAATCATGATATGATAAAATAAATTCATGTTAGTTACTTTATAGTAGAATTATTCGAAGAATAATATGTTAAGAAGTTTATTAGCAAAGTGGAAAAGGAGAAAAATCCCTAAGAACTATGTCATCCTAAAGGTGAAACCAATAAGGCAAGAAGCCGTGGTGGGGAGTAACCAGAGTAGAGGCGCTGTTTGAGGGAAAATATCCAGATTACCATGCTAATAGTGACCGAAAAACATGTTATTTAAGAATAATCTAGTATATAGTAATCTAAGATGACCATATTTTGTTATGAACATGGTTGAAGGGAATATTTTGAAAAAAGCAATTTTATGAAAATGAATAATTATTTATCTGATGTGATGATAGATAAATTTAAAATACTTATTTTGTATGCACTTAAAGATATAAAAGTAGTAGATATAAGAAAAATCATATTAGAAAAAGCATTTGGTAAATTTTACATGACTAGAGTAAATTATATACCATACCTACCTAACTACTCTTACAAATACTTAGCACGATAAATTACATAGAATTTTTAGAAAAAGATATGAGAAATATACAGTTACTAGAAAAACAGATGAAAATAAATATAGACAAATACATGAAATTTTTTTTTATATAAAATCTCTTAATAAAAATATGCAAGAACTACTAAGGCTAAAACAAACAATTATAAAATATTAATTTTAGAAAATAGATCATTTAGACTACTTTAAAGTTTTAATCTTATATATACTTAAAGACATTGAAATTATAGATATTAAGAAAATAATATTAGAAGAAGTAATAAACTACGAAATTGAAACAATAAATGCGTTAGAACAGATATACGAAGACATTTACCCAGAAGGATATTATTCAGATCAAGACTGTGGATGTTAGAATATATTAGAAAAACTAGGGAAAATCAAGATAGTCTAAACAATGAGATTAATTACAGAAACCGAATTAAAAAAATAATGGAAGATCTAAAAGAAAAGTTAATATGGATAGAAAAAACCTTAGAGAATTTAGAAAAAAGTACATGTGATAGTTTACATAATTTAAAAAACTCACTACGAGAAGAACAACACAAGATAATAAATGACATAGAAAATCTAGAATTAGATATATACTACAGTACAGATAGGATAAATTATTATACAGAAATTTGTAACTCTGCAGTTACTACAGGATAAAATAATAAACCAAATAAATTAATGAACACATCTCATGAAAAGAATAAATCATTAAAAGAAATAGAAACTCAACTATATAGTTTATACCTAGAATACAAAAGATTACATATTACTAACGAGGATCCTAAAACACTAGATAATCTAATCACGATAATATCTAATTTAGAATATGAATTAATAAAACATCTTAAGTCAAGAAGATAAAAATGAAAATTATTCCAATCAATAATATTCATTATAAAAATAAATACATACGCAGTTATTATCTAGTTGAATCTACGCACCTAATCCGCACCCCCCTCCAAATGGTATCTTTTTCAAACTCATTATCTAGTTGAACCCAGATCAGAGGCATCAAATAAAAATGAGAGAATAAGCAAATGAACATGTCCTAAGTGGTCCAAACTAGCTTAAGGTAGTTGCAAGAGATACTCTAATGTGAAACAAGATTATAGAAGCAAGATAGTAATTAAAGATAGAAAATAAAGAAAGATAGACACAATTAGATTCAAACAATCAAAAGATGTAATGGTGAAACTAACCAAAACACCCCTTAATTGGGAACCAAAAGCACCTAATCTATTAGAATCCTCAAGAAGGTAGCAACCTTACTTGCAAATCCTAGGACAATTGTTGAAAAATCAACAAGGGCTTTTCAAGCTCTCAAAGGAGGCACAAATATTCAATATTCCAAAAACTAATGGTTCAACCCTAATACCTAACTATTTATACTAAGGGTTAAAAGAAGTAAATATTGAACCACTAGTATATTAAATATCATCAAGTCATCCATATTGGAGCCTTCCAAAGATTTCATCTTCATCCATAAAGCTTGATATGTTTGAAGGTCCTTAGATTGACTTCTTTTGAAAGGTCTTCTTAAAGTAGCGTCACTTTGATGTGCATCACTCTCCTCTTTTTCGAAAGTATTCGTCCTCAAATTCGTCAATCCTACATAAAAAAGAGATAAATCACTAACATTGAAAACATTATGAATCAAATACTCACTTGGTAAGTCCACTTTGTAAGCATTATCTCCAATCTTCTCAAGAACTTGAAAAGGTCCACCTCCTCTTGGTATAAGCTTGTTCTTCCTTTGCTTGGAAATATCTCCTTTCTAAAGTGAACCCATACCCAATCACTAGGTACAAAGGTGACTTTTTTCGGTCCTTTGTTGGCTATTTTGGTTGCATCATTATTAGACTTCTCAATTTGCAATCTTACTTTCTCATGGATGTGCTTCATAGATTTTGCCTTAGCTTTTGCTCTACACTCACAATAGCATCTTTGGGCTAAGGAGTTAAATCCAATGGAGTCAAAGGATTAAAGTCATAAACACACTCAAAGGGAGTTATACCAATAGATCTATGAATAGTTCTATTATAGGCAAACTCATGTAATGGCAATTGATCCTCCCAAGAAGTTAACTTTCCTTTAACCATAGCTTTAAGCATGTTACCTAAAGTTCTATTAACCACCTCGGTTTGATCATCCGTTTGAGGATGACAAGAAGTAGAAAATAATAATTTAGTTCCCAAATTTTCCCACAAACACCTCCAAAAATGACTAAGAAATTTTGAATCTCTATCACTAATAATTGTTTGGGGAACACCATGCGATTTCATCATATTATGAACAAATAAATTAGCAACATGAGATGCATCATCCCTTTTATGATAAGTAATAAAGTGAGCCATTTTTAAAAATCTATCCACAATAATAAAGATGTTATCCTTACCATTCCTAGTCCTAGGGAGCCCAACAACAAAATCCATGGAAATATCTAGCCAAGGATCGATGGGAATAGGCAAAGGGGTATACAAGTCATGGGGTTTGGGTACAAAATTTTGCATGCTTACAATCCAAACATCTAGCACAAATTCTTTCCACATCTCTTATCATTTTAGGCCAAAAGAAATGTTCACTAAGAATAGCTAAGGTTTTTTATACTCTAAAATGACCCATCAAACCTCTATTGTGTGCCTCTTTCACCAATAACTCTCTCCATGAAGACATAGGCACACAAAGTTTTCCATTTCTAAATAAGTAGCCCTCATTCAATTCAAATCTAGGAGTTCTAACTTTATTTTCCTCCTTAACAGCTTGCACACACCTATTCAAGCTCACTTGACACTCTCCAAAGACTTTTACAAAATCATAATCATTAGAATATAACTCCTTCAAACTCTCAAAACCCATCAACCTAGAAGTCAAGGTATTCATCAATGCATATCTTCTAGATAAAACATCCGCCATAATATTTTCTTTACCTTGCTTATAATTAATCACATATGGAAAAAACTCAATGAACTCTATCCACTTGGCATGCCTCTTATTAAGCTTATTTTGGACCCTAATATGCTTCAAAGCCTCATGATCAGTTCTAATCACAAACTCCTTCTGCCACAAATAATGTTTCCAATTTGCTAAAGCTCTCACTAAGGCATAGAGTTCCTTGTCATAGGTATAATATTACAATTGAGCTCCTCTTTTTCCTCACTAAAGTAAGCTATGGGTTTCCCTTCTTGCATCAAGACCGCACCAATGCCTACTCCACTAGCATCACACTCAATTTCAAACATCTTCTCAAAGTTGGGAAGTTAAAGTAATAGAGTAGAACTAAGTTTCTCTTTCAAGATTCTAAAGGTTTTCTCTTATTTTCTATCCCAAATGAAAGGCTTATCCTTCTTAATGACCTCTATTAGAGGAGCAGCTAAAGAATTAAAACCCTTCACAAATCTCCTATAAAAATTTGCCAACCCATGGAAGCTTCTAATATCACTAATGGAGGTAGGAGTTGGCCAACTTCTAATAGCCTCAACCTTTTCATCATCCACCTCAACTCCTCTTGAACTTATAACAAACCCAAAAAAAATAACATGGTCCACACAAAAAGAACACTTTTTAAAATTCACATACAACTTTTCATTTCTCAAAACATCAAATATCATTCTCAAATGTTGCACATGATCATCCAAACACTTGCTATAAACCAAAATATCATCAAAATAAGCCATAACAAAATTATTAATAAATGACTTAAGCACATGGTTCATTAGTCACATAAAAGTGCTTGATTCATTGGTTAGCCCAAAAGGAATCACCATCCACTCATATAATCCAAACTAAGTTTTGAAAGCGGTTTTTCATTCATCTCTGAATTTCATTCAGATTTGATAGTATCCGCTTCTCAAATTAATTTTAGAGAATAAGGTAGAATCACACAATTCATCTAGCATATCATTAAGTCTAGGGATGGTATATCGATATTTTACTGTAATTTTATTAATGGCATGATAATCTACACACATTCTCCATTTTCTATCCTTCTTGGGTCCTAGAATTATGGGCACCGCACATGGACTTAAACTTTCTCTCCCCAAACTTTTATTCACAAGTTCTTTCATTTGTCTTTGCAATTCTTTGGTCTCTTGAGGATTGCTCCTATAAGCCGCTTTGTTGGGTATTTAAGAACCCGGCAAAAAGTCAATTTCATGCTCTATTCCTCTCAAATGAGGCAACCCACTTGGTATTTCTTTCTGAAATAGATCTTTATAATCTTGCAACAAAGAAGAAACAACACTTGGAAAATATAAAGAGGTTATTTCATTGTTAGAAAGCAAAGAATAACCTTTAGGTTTAATAAATATGACTTGAGTAGCATCTTAAATGTTTAGCTCTTTCATGCTCTCTTGATTTTGCAAAATCATGCACATTTTCTCTCTTTTTTTAGTTTTTTTGTTTTTCTTGTTCACCTCTTTTTTTCGTGATAACTCATTCTCACTTGAGCTCTCAACCTCTCCTTTTTTCTCTCTTGAGTTATTATTTTTTACTCCCTTACTCCTCTTTTTTTTCTCTCTCAAGTTTTTCTTTCAACTCTCCCATTTTTCTATATTTCTCACTTACTTGAAAAGGAGAAAGTGGGTTAAGAATGTGCTTTTTACTATCCTTAACAAATGCATATTTATTTGACCTTCCATCATATTTAGCCCCCACATCATATTCCCATGGCCTTCCCAACAATAAATGACAAACATGCATTGGTACAACATCACAAAGCACTTCATCATGATAACTTTCAACCTTGAATTTTATCAACACTCTCTTGGTTACCTTGAGTTCACCATACTCATTGAGCCATTGCAATCTATAAGGTTTTGGATACCTTTTTGTTGGAAGTTTTAATTGTTCTACCATAGATACACTAGCAACATTGACATAACTTTCACTATCAATGATAGAGATACATAATTGCTCTTGCACTCTACACCAATTATGAAATAAGTTCCCTCTTTGATTAAAATCTTCCCTCGATAGAGAACTCATACTTCTCCTCACAACAAGAACAAGTTGTCCATCATCATTAATTTCTTCTCCATCACCTTCTCCCATAAACTCATCACTACTATATCCTCTATGTGGTCATCTTTAGATTCATCTTCAGTTTGATAACCACCACCCTTCAATGCAATGATGTTCTTCTATTAGGACACTCATTTACTTTATGACCATATCCTTGGCATTTAAAGCACTTTATTTTAGATGGAGTTTCAAGTTTAGCTTTGTTACCTTCATCCTTGTAGTCCACCTTTGATTTGCCTTTGTCTAAGTTGGACTTCAATTCATTTTTTGCACCTTTGGATTTGTCCCAAGTGGGAGATGATTTCCAAATTTACTTATTTTAGCCCATTAAGAAGAAGAAGATTGCACCCTTGACTTGTTTTCCTTTTGATGACCCTCCACCTTGAGTGTCATTTGATAATCCTCATATAAAATAGAAAGACGATGCAATTCCAATGGTTGCCTTACCTCTTTATTTAAGCCTGAGATAAATCTTGCCATAAGTTTCACCTCTTCATCATTGACATTAGCTCGAAGCCTAGTATGATCTAGCTCCTCATAACACTCTTCCACACTCTTACTTCCTTGTTGAATATTGTAATACTTCTTGAGTGTATTTTTCTCATAATCTTGATGCACAAACCTTTCTCCCATATGCCTTTTCATGTCATTCCAACTTGTAACAAAGTCTCTATTCACCAAAGCATCTCTTTCAACTTTATCCCACAATGTAGAATAAAAATCCTCATGGTGACTTATAGCATAATTCATCTTTTTAACATCACTCACATTGTTGAGATTATATTGCCTTTCAAGTTTCACAATCCAATCAAGATTTTATTCGGGTCACTACTTTCTTTGAAGAATGGAAGGGTAACCTTGATGTTGTTGAATCCTCGATCTTCATCACCATTCCTTCTATTGTATTCTCTACCATTAATCGAATGCCATCCTCTATTCCTATAATATCTCATATTTCTCTAGCCTAGATTAACTCTCAGTACATGAGTTATCCAATATATTTTTTTCTAAATACTCAGTATTTTTTATTTTAAAGCCTGCCATTGCGTAGGAAATTGAATTAGTTTTTCAATGATATAAAATTCGCCTAAATCCGATAACTGGGCAAGAAGTTATAGCTATTTTAAGTTTCAGTCGTTAAACACTGTCATTCAGGCCAATAGCGCATCGCGGAGTATGTCAAAATGGAAATTGTCAGTTTTCAGTGAGGTACCGCGATACCGGCGCATCGTACCACAACTTATATTCACAATTGTCAATTTACAGTAAAGCAACATAATTGTACCGCATCGCGCCAAGCTTCCAGGTCCCATCTAGTATTGCAACGCGATTCCACCGTGTCGCGCCACCAGTCACATTCCCAGTTGTCATTTTCCAGTGGCTTGGCGTGATAGTAAAGCGTCGCACCGGGGGTAATTTAGAAATTTTTGACGAAAATCCAAAGTTTTATCCAGGGTTAAATTATTCTTTTCCCATGATTTTATTACATCCAGATATGGGATTAAAGACATAAAAATGTTTTAAGTTATTCATTATTCAATTTTTGCCCAAAATCAAGAGTCTTATCTCTAACAATACAAAACCCTAACTTCAAGAAACCAAGAGCAATCTCAAGAATTCACCAAAAACCTTCAAGGATTAATCCTCTCAGGTATGTTAGGTATTCATCAATGGGCCCCTTCCACCCATAGAGTCCAAGAATCCATTTTTAAAACTTTAAGATTTATGATTTATGATTTTCATGCTTGAAATTGAATGTATTCATGTTCATGATAGTAATTGGGATCTAATTCATGTTTAATTATAAGTTTCCATGAAAATTAAGATATTTATGTGGTTAATTATATGAATTGCATGCTCAACCTTTGATATTGAAATTGAACATTGTATTCATGCTTACATATGTTGACCATTATTATGTAAATAATCCATGCTCCCCAAGTGTTTGCTAAATTGCCTATGTGAAGTAAATAGTGGAATCGTGACATGTTATTATGTGGTCCCAATCATGTACAAGATTATGACCTACAAGTGTTTGGTGAAATGCTTATGTGATTTGACTAGTGAAAGCATGACATGGTATTATGTGATCCCATTCATGCACAAGTTCATGTATATCAAGTGTTTGACAAAATGTCCAGATAAGTGCATTGTTAGCAAACAAGTATGGTTATGCTTTATGATCATGTTATATCTTTCTTTTATGCTATCGAGTCTTGGGGGTATTTAATATCCAATAATTTAGCTGTCTACCTAGATCCAGTGTTAGTTACAGAATAGTATCAGTCATGTCCCAATCAGTAGAATCCAGTTAGTTACAGAACTTGGAAAAATATAAAAACTTAGTATCAGTCCAGTCCAGTTTAGTATACTCTGTTCAGTATCTTTCAGTTGGGAGTAGGATTTAGCACCGAGCGAGTGTAGGAATGACGGCTTCCCCGTTAGAGAGGCAGAGTCATTAGTAGCAGTCCCTGTACTCCAGAACTACATAGCCAGCGCAGGATAAGGATTTACCCGTCAGACTAGGCTTGACTAACTCCCAGGGGTCACCCGTTAGATTAGGTTTGGCTCTGCCCAGGTGTCACCCGTCAGTTAGGCTTGGCATCTTGGGTTTTCGGTGTTAGTACCCATAGCACGGTATTAGCACCCTTCCAGCTGGGGTTACAGGTTGGACCCCTATTAGTTCAGAGAGGGGCATGTCGGTTAGATGATTACCTCCCACAGTCTCAGTTTCAGCCTCAGTTTAGAATTCAGTTCAGTTCTACATAATCAGGACTGTCAAACACAATCACTTAATATCAGTAATTCAGTTATTAGTAACTTCAGCTATCAGTTACTCAGTTATCAGAATTTGGTACTTAGTTTCAGATAAGCTCAATCACAGTATTTATTTATATGCACAGTAGTGCATACTCAGTAGTTACACCAGTATCAGTTATCTATGTACTCTTATGTACAATTATTTTATATCATTCAGTCAGTTATTGTTCATACATATGAACCCTTGCATTCAGCCTTACCTCATATAGCATACCAGTACATTCCATATACTGACCGCATACTCTTTCTTTGCGCTATGATGTCTCATATCATAGGTTCAGATGCTCAGGTTCCTGATCGTGCTTAGACAGATCTAGTCAGCAGTCGCAGATATAGTAGTGAGTCCTCATCTATCGAGGGCATACTTTTATTTTAGTATTTCTATAGTTTCAGTATTTCAGTTGCTGAGTTAGTTGGGGGTTTGTCCCATCAACTCCACTTTCAGCTAGTTCAGATTTGAGGCTTTCAGACTAGATTTTTCAGCTAGTATTCTATTTTATGGATTGTTATTTCAGATGTTATATTTTATCAGTATTTTAGATTTTGAACCTTATGGCATTTTACCTTTATTTTGTATTTATTTCAGTATTATTATCCAGTGCTCACAGCACATATTAGTCATGGGTTAGCTTGTGGTCCTTCGGGATCGTAAGCACTGTGTGATGACTAGGGGTAGTCTCGGGTCGTTACAAACTTGGTATCAGAGCCTAAGGTTCAATAGAGTCATAGGGAGTCTGAAAGCCGCATCAAGTAGAGTCTTGTGCATGGGTGTGTAGCGCATCATACTTATGGATATGAGGCTATGAGATATTTTAGGGAAACTTTTCCTTCTTTCAGTATTCATATCGTGTGAGCGAGCATGAGCTCAATATAAATTCTCAGTCTAATCTTTTTCTTCCTCTGGTTACTGAACATGCCTCCCAAAAAGACTATCGGAAGAAGAACTGGAAATCAGTCAGCACCTCAGCCCATTCAGGCAGATCCCCTGGACGAGTATGTTTCTCATGCAGAGTTCAGAGTTGCATTCACTACTCTAGCCAACTTTGTAATAGCCCAGAATGAACGACCAGCTGTTGTTCAGGCCAACCCAGTGGCCAATACTGTTGTAGCTATGATTTGGGACTTTACCCGAATGAATCTTCCCCTATTCTCAGGATCTAAGTCAGAAGAGGATCCACAGGAGTTCCTCGATCAGGTTCAGAAAATTACAGATATGATGGGAGTAACCTCCAATAAGAGTGCTGAGTTAGCTTTCTATCAGATACAAGATATAGCTCATACGTGGTTTAAGAAGTGAAAGGTAGACAGGGGCGCAGATGCAGGGCCCATAGAATGGGAAGAGTTTGCTAATGCTTTTCTTGATAGATTCTTTCCCTTAGATATAAGAGAAGCCAAGGTGTTAGAGTTCATCAATCTCAGGCAAGGCAGTATGAGTATGAAAGATTATTCCCTCAAGTTTACTCAGTTAGCCAGGTATTCTCCCCATGTAGTAGCAGACAGTTGGTCCAGAATAAACAAGTTCGTGTCTGGGGTGTCAGATAGTGTGGTTAAAAAGTACAAAACTGCGATGTTGATTAAGGAGATAGACATCTCTAGGCTTATGGTCCATACTCAACAGATTAAGGAGCAGAAGCTTAAGAAGAAGGACAAAAGAGCTAGAACAGGTAGTTTTAATTTTAATCAGCCTAAGTTAGAGGGTGCTAAACGTTCCCAGTTTTATCCAAAATCTTCAGTCCTAGCTCCATTCTCAGCTAGTGCACCAGTACCAAAGTTCAGGAATGACAGTCATGATGGGGAGCCAGGATCCAAAACCCAGGGTAGTATGAGCAGTGGTCGTACCCATCCGTTTTGCGAAGAATATGGTAGACATCACCTAGGTGCATGTAGAGCTGGAAGTGATGTATGTTTTGGATGTGGTAAGCCATGCCACAGAATGCGGGAGTGTAGAGTAATGGCTCATAGGGGAAGGGATTTGCGCCAACAAAGTCAGTACAACCATCCTTCAGCTCAGTTCGATCACCCAAATCAGCAGGGTGCTACTTCCAGTACCGCCAGTGGGCAACGCCTAAATAGGCTTCATGCCCTTCAGTCCCAACAAGAATAGGAAAATTATCTTGATGTGGTTACTGGTACGTTATAGATCTTTCATTTACATATTCATGCCTTATTAGATTTAGGAGCTTCTCAGTCTTTTGTAACTCCTTGCATGACAGTCTACTTTAAGTTAGACTAAAAATCTTAACAGAACCTTTCTTAGTGTTTACCTCAGTAAGTAAATCTATTCCAGCCAAACGAGTGTACAGAAATTGCTTGGCTACAGTATTTCAGAAAATCCCTTCAGTTAATTTCAGTAATAGAGTCATTCCATTTCAGTTTCTTGATGAACCAGTCCTTGAATGAAGGGGTAGTACCTCAGTTTCAGTTGATTTAAGTTTGAATCTCTAGATTGACCTAGTAGAAAGAAAAGTTGAGGATTCTAAGTTAGTCAGTGTTGAGGTTGCTATATGATGATTGTTGGGGCAATAGAAAGCAAAGAATCATGTATCTGAAGGAAGTACTAGCAGTGGGCCTTATATTATCAGGTGTATTCCTTCAGGATGAGTTTAGTGTTTATGAGC
Organism: Capsicum pubescens; assembly: GCA_030864215.1. NCBI lineage: Eukaryota > Viridiplantae > Streptophyta > Magnoliopsida > Solanales > Solanaceae > Capsicum > Capsicum pubescens. The sequence continues at coordinate 98,624,264 of CM061549.1, read as the reverse complement.
ATTATCATATCTCATACTTTAGAGTAAGGTGGTTTCAGTTTGACTTAGAGTTAATTAAGTGGTTCACAGACTTAGAATAACAGCTTTAAGCTAAGGGGGAGATAGTAGAACAAGTAACCAAGTCATACTCTCAGATTTTAGTAGTAATGTTAGTATATGTAGAAAAGCAGTGAGAGAGGTTGATGCCCAACCCGTCCTTACCTCAGTGCAAAGTTTTGCACTTTATCTATCGCGATATCTACTCACGCAATACATGTCAGCTCTATGATCATAGCTCTTGTTCGTGCACATTATTGAAAATCATGTACACTTACAGTTCCTAGTATGAGCAGTTCCAGTTCACTCGGTATTACAAATCACGTTTCCTGAATACAGAAACTCCAAACTCAGGTCATGCAGCTCATGACTCATGTACTCATGCCTTACTGTGTGCTCAGTTTCCATGACTTATGCTATACTCCTAATGATCAGCTAAATTCGGATTTCGTCATGTATATCCTTAGTTTAGATCTCTTGTTAAAGTCCAGGATGTTGATGTTCTACACCTCAGGCCTCAGTTAAGTGTCAAGTTCAGTATAGTCCATTCATGCTTCAGGTCCCCATGCTTTTACCTTCGGTGAACTCTCCTTAAGAAATGTTGTAGTGATGAGCAGTTACTTAAAAGGGAGAGAGTAGATGTTTTATGTTAAGAAAAGGTTGTTGCGTGCTATTTTTACACGAGGCTGTAGTTATGAAGATAGGCTTGAATGTCATGTTTATGTGTAAGTGGCTAAATGCATTTCAGAGATTTGAGTAGTCTTGAACATAGCGGGAGAATTCAGTCCAAATTAGACCTCAGTAGGTAGAGTTATTAGTGCCCATATCATAAAATTTTAGCCATGTTGTGTTTCTTATTTAGATGTCTCATTCAGACCATGCCAAGACTTCCTTGCTCCCTAAAGTCAGTAGAACCTTATAGAAAGAGTGTCAAGAAATGTTCCAGTTGAGTCTAAATTTTTAGTATGAGTTAGTCCGTAAAGCCAGGAATTCAGTTTAGCAGTCAGGCAGACAAGTTCGTATGGTTTCCCATCTTTTCATCTAGTCGCCCTATCCAAAGTCTCCTGAATATGCCTATTCCAAGATAGAGCATCCTAGTAATTACGAATTCAGCCCAGTTCATGTATCTTGCCTCAGTTTCAGATCCTAAAAATTCAGTTCGTAGGTGCATCATCTCAATTTTTCTTAGTATCTCAACCAAGTCAGCATTCTTCGAGGGACATAATATCCCAAGGGGGAGATGCACTATAACCCCCGAGCTTTCGGGTCCTAAACCTTTCAGTTTATCTTCATGTAACAAATACAGTTTGGAGTAATGGGTACTCATAAGTTGACCCTCTCATTCTAATCTCAGTCGAATGACCATTCCCAAGTCAAGAAATGTATTCAAGAGCCCAGTTCCATTCATGATAGTCAGTTCATGTATCATATTTCAGACTCAGTCTATTCTCATGTTCCCATTCATACATTTAGTAAATGATCTCAGGTTTATTAATATTCTCAATTTAAGGTAATAGTTTTCCTTAGCTCTACTCCGTTCCATGTTCAGTTACAGTTTTAAACTTGGTATCCCTTACCATTGCATTACCAGTCATGCATTCATGAATCAGTATAGTCATGTATTCCATGCATCAGATATGCATATTCAGTATGAAAAATTAGCTTGTAAGTAGTTAAGTCATGTATTTCATGCATTAGATATTCATGTTCAGTGTGTAAACTCAGTATATAAATGTTTCTCAGCTTAATCAGTCTCATTCGAGGACGAATGTTCCCAATGGGGAGATATTGTAATACCCCGTATTTCTCTAGCCTAGATTAAATCTCAGTACATGAGTGATTCAATATAATTTTTTTCTAAATACTCAGTATTTTTATTTTATAGCTATCCATTGCGTAGGAAATTGAATTAGCTTTTCAACGATATAAAATTTACCTAAATTCGATAACCGAGTAAGAAGTTATAGCTATTTTAAGTTTCAGTCGTTAAACGTTGTCATTCAGGCCAGTAGCGCATCGCAAAGTATGTCAAAATGACAATTGTCAATTTCCAGTGAGGTACCGCGATACCAGCACGTCGCGCCATAGCTTATTTTCATAATTGTCAGTTTTCAGTAAAGCAACGCGATTGCACCGCGTCGCGCTAAGCTTCCAGGTCCCATCCAGTATTGCAACGCGATTCCACCGCATCGCGCCACCAGCCACATTCCCAGTTGTTATTTTCCAATGGCTTGGCTCTATAGTGGCGCGTCGCGCTAGGGGGTAATTTCAGAAATTTTTGACGGAAATCCAATATTTTGTCCAGGATTAAATTAGTCTTTTCCCATGATTTTATTACGTCCAGATATGGGATTAAAGCCCTAAAAACATTTTAAGTCATTCATTATTCAATTTTTCTCCAAAATCAAGAGTCTTCTCTATACAATACAAAACCCTAACTTCAAGAAACCAAGAGCAATCTCAAGAATCTCATCAAGAACCTTCAAGGATTAATCCTCTCAGGTATGTTAGGTGTTCATCTTTGGGTCCCTTCCACCAATAGAGTCCAAGAATCCATTTTTAAAACTTCAAAATTTATGATTTATGATTTCCATGCTTAGAATTGAATGTATTCATGTCCATGATAGTAATTGGGATCCAATTCATGTTTAATTATAAGTTCCCATGAAAATTAAGATAGTTATGTGGTTAATGATACGAATTGCATGCTTAACCTTTGATATTGAAATTGAATATTGTATTCATGCTTACATATGTTGACCATTATCATGTAAATAATCCATGCTCCCCAAGTGTTTGCTAAATTGCTTATGTGAAGTAAATAGTGGAATCATGACATGTTATTATGTGGTCCCAATTATGTACAAGCTTATGTCCTACAAGTGTTTGATGAAATGCTTATGTGATTTGACTAGTAAAAGCATGACATGTTATTATGTGATCTCATTCATGCACAATATCATGTATATCAAGTGTTTGACAAAATGCCTAAATAAGTGCATTGTTAGCAAGCAAGTATGGTTATGCCTTTATGATCATGTTATGTCTTTCTTTTATGCTATCGATTCTTGGGGGTATTTAATACTCGACAATTTAGCTGTGTACCTAGATCAATTCTCAGTTACAAAATAGTATCAGTCATATCCCAATCAGTAGAATCCAGTCAGTTACAGAACTAAAAAAAACTCAGAAAACTCAATATCAGTCCAGTCCAGTTCTGTATACTTTGTTCAGTGTCTTTCAGTTGGGAGTAGGATTTAGCACCGAGCGAGTGCAGGGATGACGACTTCCTCTTCATAGAGGTAGAGTTATTAGTACCAGTCCCTGTACTGTAGAAATACATTGCCAGCGCAGGATGAGAAGTCACTCGTCATACTAGGCTTGACTACCTCCCAGGGGTCACCCGTTAGATTAGGCTTGGCTTCATCCAGGTGTCACCCGTCAGTTAGGCTTGGCATCCTGGTTTTCCAGTGTTAGTACCCGTGGTATGGTATTAGCACCCTTTCAGCTGGGGTTACTGGTTGGACCCCAATAAGTTCAAAGAGGAGCATTCGTTTAGATGATTACCTCCCACAGTCTCAGTTTTAGTCTCAGTTTATAATTCAGTTCAGTTCTACACAATCAGGACTGTCGGACATAGTCACTCAGTATCAGTAATTCAGTTATTAGTAACTTCAGATATCAGTTACTTTGTTATCAAAATTCAGTACTTAGCTTCAGATAAACTCAGTGATAGTATTTACTTACATGCATAGTAGTGCATACTCAGTATTTATAGCAGTATCAGTTATCCATGTACTCTCATGTCCAATTACTCTATATCATTCAGTCAATTATTGTTCATGCATATAAACCCTTGTATTTAGCCTTACCTCATCTAGCATACCAGTATATTTCACGTACTGACCGCATACTCTTTCTTTGCGCTATGATGTCTCATATCATAAGTTTGGATGCTCAGGTTCCTGACCGCGCTTAGATAGATCTAGTCAGCAGCCACAGATTTAGTAGTGAGACCTTATCTATCGAGGGCATACTTTTATTTCAGTATTTTAGTAGTTTTAGTATTTCAGTTGTTGGAGTTAGTTAGGGACTTGTACCATCAACTTCACTTTCAGACAGTTCAGATTAGAGGCTTTCAGACTAGATTTTTCAGATAGTATTCAGTTTTACGGATTATTATTTCAGATGTTATATTTTATCAGTATTTTAGATTTTGAATCTTATGGAATTTTACCCTAATTCCTCATTTATTTCAGTATTATTATCCAGTATTCACAACATATATCAGTCATGAGTTAGCTTGTGGTCCTTCAGGATCGTAAGCACTGTGTGACGACTAGGGGGTAGTCTCGGGTCGTTAAAATTCTCCCCTCTTCTTCCTCTCCCACTTAACCTCTCTTGTTGAACTTGATCATTGACTCCATAATCATAATTATCACCATCAAAAGAATCATGCTCTTCAAGGTTTTGTTGGGCTCTTATTTGAGTTCTATTGGCTTGAGGTGGAAGATTTCTTTATTGATTCCCCCCTTTGGAAGTGTTGCTTGGTTGCAAAATTTTGGTAAAGTAGCATTAGGAGAGAGGGTATCTTGCACTACCATATAGAATGGAGTTGTATCAAGAGGAGTTTTACTTGATCCCTCATCATGTTGACCAATGGGATTGAAAACCTCAAGTGGTTGCTTTGCTATTTCTTGATTTCTCACCCTTCTATCTACATCTTCCAATTTTTCCTTCATTTCTTACAATAGCTTTTGAAGTAAAATTTCTATTTTGCTAGTGGATTCTCCCTCCAATTGAGTCATTGTACCTACAAAATAAATAAAATGTGGTAGAAAGAGTTCCTCACCACTCACTCACATCATGTTTACCTCTTTTGTCACTCACACTCGTGTATCACTCTAAGACCATCCGCAAATGAACTCACCTTATTCTTGATTGTTACCACTCTTGAATAACCCAAGGTTGAGAGTCAACACCGTCAAATAATTCGCAAGTAGTACCACTTCTTCGGGATGGAGTGGAGTTTATGTAATCAAGAACGGACAATTAAAACTAATGAACAAGGAAACAAATAAGCGTACAATGAAATGAAAGAAAAAAAGCACGAAAAAAAATTAACACGAATAAATTAAACAGACACAAACCAGTTTAACATTAAGTATGAATTAATACTCAAAGCAAACTAGCTAGAATTAACAAGAAAGGAAGAAACAAGTTTGAAAGATTTGAACTATTTTATAATTCTCAAATTCATCCTCTTTAATACCCAAACAAATGAGCTCAAATTTGAGATATAACTTCCCCACAACTTTACCAACAATTTCTTCAACCATACACCAAATCAACAAAACCCATTTTCAAATTTATTCTTCAACATGACTTTCAATTTTTTTTTGGTCATGTATTTTTTTGAACTAGGAAACAACATGTAACTCAAAGAATAATATCAAACAATATTCAATCAAATTTGATTTTTTTTTGAAATATCAAAATTCCAAGATTTAGGTTTGTGAAAACAAATCTAATCCAAGCTCTTGATACCAAATTGATATGACACAAGATTATAGAAGCAAGATAATAATTAAAGATAGAAAATAAAGAAAGATAGACACAATTAGATTCAAACAATCAAAAGATGTAATGGTGAAACTAACCAAAACACTCCTTAATTGGGAATCAAAAACACCTAATCTATTAGAATCCTCAAGAAGGTAGAACCTTACTTGCAAATCCTAGGACAGTTATTGAAAAATCAACAAGGGGTTTTCAAGCTCTCAAAGGAGGCACAAATATTTAATATTCCAAAAACTAGTGGTTCAACTCTAATACCTATCTATTTATACTAAAGGTTAAAAAAAGTAAGGAAAGATCAAATTGTCCTTCATTTAAATTACAAGCTAATTTAAATGGTAGACACACTTATTATATTAAATATCTTCAAGTCATCCATATTGGAGCCTTACAAAGATTCCATCTTCATTCATAAAGCTTGATATGCTTGAAGGTCCTTAGCTTGACTTCTTGTGAATGGCCTTCTTAAAGTAGCGTCATTTTGATGTACATCATACTCCCTCTATTTAGTAGTGTGACATTTTTTGCTTCACAAAATGTAAGAGACTATTTGAATGTACTTATTTTAAGCACTTTTAAATTAAAATAGTATTTAAATATTTTTGAAGGGATTGGATAAAATAAAATGTATTTATAAATACTTAATTTTAAACAAAAAAATATTAGAAATTTTAGCTTTATGACTTTTGACTTATAAGTCAAAAGTCAAAAGCCATTCTAAATAGGTCCTAAATTTGGAAAAACTTCTCATCACTTTGATATGAGAAGTGAAATTTATCATTAAATGCTTCAATCTAGTTAAAGTTTTGTGATAATATTTTGTTAGAGAACAGACGTAAAGACAACATTAAAGTTATCTCTAAATTTCAAAAAGACACTTAAAGATTATGGGGTCCTATTATCCTGCTAAATCATTTCAAATTGATATTTTATGTCATTTTTTAATCAAACCTAATTTTTAGAAATAGATGTTGACCACACACCAATTACTAATTGACACGTATTAATTTAGTTTAAAATAATATTTTTTATTTTTCCTTAAAACTTTTCACTTTTTCTTTTTCCTACTGACTATCTTCCTCAAATTTCTCCTTCAGTCAACCCCCACTCCTGACATTTTTTCTTCTTCTTTTTTAACTAAGTCCTCTTCCCCTTATCGTCCTAACTCCACCATTTTTTACCCTTTTATTTGAAATAAAAAAGAAATAAACTTATAATTGTGTGTGAATTTTCTTCTCTGAAATTTCACTAAATATCAGTTCACCTTACTGATGATTTCTCTAACTATTGTGATTCACTGATAGTCAAAATTTCACCATACCTTTTATTTTCGGAAAGTCCTTTTCGCAGAAAAAAATGTTGGCTGACAGACGATGTCTTTTCATTTTTCTTATCACTTTTTTATTTTCATCAAAAAATAAACACCAATAATAGTAAACTTTCACATCATAAAATTTCTTACCTTTTTGAGCCGATTTTGTTGAGGTCAATGTCTCTTTTTTCTTCAAAGCTTCAATTGCATTTCAATGGAGATTGAGGAACATGGAAAAAAAATGGGTTTTAAAAAGAATAGAATTTTTTTGATGCGTGACATTTTTCAATTTATTCTTGTAGTCAATTTTCCTCCTTCACGTGGTTATTTTCATGGAACACAAACCTAAGATGAAATTCAGTCAAAATGATCCATTTATGATGGTCTTTATAACTTTTATGGGGTAAAAAGACGCCCACATACTTAAGGTGTCTTTTAGTAAATTCGGGACAACTTCGATAATGACTTTATGTCTTTTCTCTATTTTGTTATTGATTTATTCAAAAAGAGAATGATAAAATTTTATAATTGAAAATGTTTTACTTCACATAAATAATATGGAAATATTTAACCAAAAAATTAGTTTTATACTCCTATTTATATATATAATAAAGAAAAGAAGTTTGCATAAAATTATGCCAAGTGGCATATTGAGAACTAGCCACTTGGTATTTTGGCAACAACAATCTATTTTCTTGGCAACAAAATTTATTTTACTGATTAATTATTTATTTTATATATAGATTTTTAAATTTTCATATCTATTTTCATATCTATATATATAATAAAGCAAAGAAGTTTGCATAAAATTATGCCAAGTGGCATATTGAGAACTAGCAACTTGGTATTTTGGCAACAAAATCTATTCTCTTGGCAACAAAATTTATTTTACTGATTAATTATTTATTTTATATATAGATTTTTAAATTTTCATATCTATCTATATATATAATAAAGAAAAGAAGTTTGCATAAAATTATGCCAAGTGGCCTATTGAGAACTAGTCACTTGGTATTTTGGCAACAAAAATCTATTTTCTTGGCAACAAAATTTATTTTACTGATTAATTATTTATTTTATATATAGATTTTTAAATTTTCATATATACTTTCATATGTATATATATAATAAAGCAAAGAGGTTTGCATAAAATTATGCCAAGTGGCATATTGAGAACTAGCCACTTGGTATTTTGGCAAAAAAAATCTATTTTCTTGACAACAAAATTTATTTTACTAATTAATTATTTATTTTATATATAGATTTTTAAATTTTCATATCTATTTTCATATCTATGTATATAATAAAGCAAAGAAGTTTGCATAAAATTATGTCAAGTGGCATATTGAGAACTAGCCACATGGTAGTTTGGAAACAAAAATCTATTTTCTTGGCAAAAAAATTTATTTTACTGATTAATTATTTATTTTATATATATATTTTTAAATTTTCATATCTATTTTCATATTGTGGTAAAAAATATTGAATATTTATTTTTATTCTATTATTTCATATTTTTATATTGTGATAAAAATAATTATAATTGACTACTATGAATGAACACTATTATAATTATTTATATATTTCAACTCTCTATATATATAATAAAGAAAAATGTTTGATGAATACTTTTGTTTATTTTTATCTATTATTTCATATTTGTTTTACTGATTAATTATTTGTTTTATATATAGATTTTTAAATTTTCATATCTATTTTCATATTGTGGTAAAAAATATTGAATGAACACTATAATTTATTTTTATTCTATTATTTCATATTTTCATATCTATATATATAATAAATCAAAGAAGTTTGCATAAAATTATGCCAAGTGACATATTGAGAACTAGCCACTTGGTATTTTGGTAACAAAAATCTATTTTCTTGGCAACAAAATTTATTTTACTGATTAATTATTTATTTTATATATATATTTTTAAATTTTCATATCTATTTTCATATTGTGGTAAAAAATATTGAATATTTATTTTTATTCTATTATTCATATTTTCATATTGTGATAAAAGTAATTATAATTGACTACTATGAATGAACACTATTATAATTATTTATATATTTCAACTTTATATATATAATAAAGCAAAATGATTGATGAATACTTTTGTTTATTTTTATCTATTATTTCATATTTATTTTACTGATTAATTATTTATTTTATATATAGATTTTTAAATTTTCATATCTATTTTCATATTGTGGTAAAAAATATTGAATGAACACTATTATTTATTTTTATTCTATTATTTCATATTTTCATATTGTGATAAAAATAATTATAATTGACTACTATGAATGAACACTATTATAATTATTTAAATATTTCAACTCTATATATACAATAAAGAAAAATGTTTGATGAATACTTTTGTTTATTTTTATCTATTATTTCATATTGTGATAAAAAATAATTTGAATTGACTCCTATTAATGAACACTATTATAATTATTTATATATTTCACATTGTGGTAAAAATATAATTAAGTTTGACTTCATAGGAGTAATTCCACAATCTGTATTCCAATTTCCAAATATATATTGCAATCAAACGATACTCCTAATTCCACAATTTGTATTCCAATTTTCAAATATATATTTCAATCAATCAAATGATTTAAGAAGTTCATACAAATGGTAAATGGATATGGTAAGTAAATTGTAGATTTCCTTACTCCCATGTATGAAAAGTAGATGACTATGGTAAGTAAATCGTATATATATTAAATCAAACCATTACACTGCCAAGCATTACCATATATGCCTATGGTAAGTGCTACTAAATTGTAATACAACTAATCATGAGGTAATAATTTTATATGAAAAAGTAATATATTTTCATCATATATTCTGATCATAGTTGATTCTAACTAATTTTGTAAAAAAAACATATAATTATAAGAGAAAATGCATATTTAACATAATTATTATTAATTAGTTAAGACAAGTGTCATCTTGAGAACTAATTATTTGAATTCTTATAACAAAAAACTATCATTTCATAACAAAAAGCTATTTTGTTGATTATTTAAATATTAATTATTATTTCATATTCTGGTAAAAAACAATTAAGATTCATTTCTATTAGAGGAAAACTATTATGATTTAATATTATTTCGTTTAATGTTATTTCATATTGTGGTAAAAATCAATTAACATTCATTTCTATTAGATGAAAACTATTATGGTTGTTCAATTATTTCATATTAAGAATAGTAGTTAATTAATTATTTCATATTTATTTTATATTGTGATAAAAAATAACTAAGGTTTATTTATATTGGATGAAAAATATTAAGAGTAGGTTAAAAGGGTTAGTGATAGGGTGGTGTCTATCAAATTAATTATTGGGGGCTCTTCTGTGAATATCTGTAGTGCGTACGCGCCACAGGCGGGCCTGGATGAGGAGGAGAAGAAGAGATTTTGGGAGGTTTTGGATGAGGTGGTAAGAGGCGTGCCTAGTTCAGAGATATTTTCATAGGAGGGAATTTTAATGGGCACATCGGGTCTCTGCCGATAGGTTATGATGATGTGCATGGAGGTTTCGAGTTCGGGGATAGGAATGTTGAGAGAGTTGCTCTTTTAGATTTTGTGAGGGCCTTTAGGTTAGTGGTAGTTAATTCCATCTTTCCAAAGAAGGAGAAGCATCTGGTTACTTTTTGTAGTGGCTAGCCAAGACTCAAATTGAGTTTTTGCTGCTTAGGAAGGGGGATAGAGCAATGTGTAAGGATTGTAAAGTTATCCCGAGTGAGAATCTTGCGACCCAGCATATACTTCTAGTGATGGACTTGGGTATCAATAACGACAAGAAGAGACGGGGTGGGGAGGGCCATCCTAGAGTTAGGTGGGGTGGACTGACTTCAGCTAGTGCCCTGGAGATAGGGGCGAAGTTGAAAGGGATGGGAGTTTGAGGAGAATAACGGGGACGTGGATAGTATGTGGGATAGGGCCGCAGGATGCATCAAAGAGTCGGCTAGAGAGGTGTTGGGTATCTCGAGGGGCTGGTCGGGCCGGTATCGAGGGGATTGGTGGTGGAATGAAGATGTTAAAAAGAAGGCGAAGAAGAAAAAAATAACTTATGTTAAGTTGGTGGAGAGTAAGGATGAAGAGGAAAAACGGGTTAGTAGGGAGAAGTATAAATTAGCTAAGAAAGAGTCTAAGTTAGCAGTTATAGATGCTAAGACAACAAATTTTGAGAGTTTGTATAAGAGGTTAGAGGAGAAAGACGGGGAAAAGAGGTTGTTTAGGCTTGACAAGGCTAGGGAGCGGAAGGGTCAGGATCTGGATCAAGTGAAGTGCATTAAAGGGGAAGATGACAGAGTATTAGTGAAGGGCGCACTCATTAAGAAAAGATGACAGTCTTATTTTCATGAGCTCTTGAATGACGAGTGGGACAGAGGTGTTGTGCTAGGGGAGTTGGAGCACACCGGGGAGTGTCGCGATTTTGGCTATTATCGACGTTTTAAAGTAGAGGAGGTCAGCGAGGCTATTTGCAAGATGTGAAGGGGCAAGGCGATGGGTCCCGATGAGATTCCAGTAGATTTTTGGAAGTTTTCTAGCGTGGCTGGGGTGAGGTGGCTGACCAACCTATTTAATAATATTTTCAAGTCCGTGAAGATTCCTGAGGCGTGGAGATGGAGCACGATGATTCCACTATATAAAAACAAGGGTGACATTCAGAGTTATAACAACTACCGGGGTATTAAGTTGTTGAGTCACACGATGAAGATTTGGGAGAGGGTGGTGGAGCGAAGGTTGAGAAATATTGTGTCTATTTTAGAGAATCAATTTGGATTTATGCCTGGTCGCTCGACGACTGAGGCAATTCACCTATTGCGGAGACTGGTAGAGCAGTATAGAGAGATGAAGAGGGATCTTCACATGGTGTTTATTGACTTGGAAAAGGCATATGACAAGGTCCCTAGGGAGGTTCTTTAGAGATGCTTGGAGGCGAGGAGGGTTCCTATGGCGTACATTAAAGCGATTAAGGATATGTATGAGGGGGCGAAGACTCGAGTAAGGACGGTGGGAGGAGATTCTGAGCACTTCTCGGTCTTGACAGGGTTGTATCAGGGATCAGCTCTTAGTCCGTTCTTATTTTCTGTGGTGATGGATATGTTAACGCGGAGTATACAAGGACAGGTGCCTTGGTGTATGCTTTTTACGGATGATGTAGTTTTGATTGATGAGTTGCGGCAAGGTGTTAATGATAAGCTGGTGGTTTGGAGACAAACTCTGGATTCTAAAGGTTTCAGATTGAGTAGGACCAAGATGGGTTATTTAGAGTGCAATTTTAGTGACTCGAGGCAAGAGGAGGAGGTGGTGGTGAAGTTAGACTCTCAGGCAGTTTGCAAGAGGGATAGTTTTAAGTATCTTGGTTCTACAATCCAGGGAAATAGAGATATTGATGAGAATGTCTCGCACCGTATTGGGGCAGGTTGGATGAAATGAAGTCTCGCTTCGAGGATTTTATACGATAAAAAGGTGCCTCCCAAGCTTAAAGGCAAATTCTATAGAGTTGCAGTCCGGCCGGCTATGTTGTATGGAGCGGAGTATTGGCCAGTTAAGACTTCCCATATCTAAAAGTTGAAGGTAGCGAAAATGAGGATGTTGCGTTGGATGTGTGGTCTTACAAGGGATGACAGGGTTAGGAATGAGATTATTCGGGAGAAGGTGAGAGTGGTATCGGTGGAGGAAAAAATATGGAAAGTGAGGTTGAGATGGTTTGGTCATGTGATGAGGAGGGGCACGGATGCCCCAGTTCATAGGTGTGAGAGACTAGCGTTAGATAGTTTCAAGCGGGGTAGGGGTAGACCGAAGAAATACTGGAGAGAAGTGATTAGACGTGACATGAAGCAGTTACATCTCACTGAGGACATGACTCTGGATAGGAAGGTTTGGAGGAAAAATACTAGGATAGAGGGATAAGGTGGGGGGATGAATAGTAGTCCGTAGTTAGGAGGGTTTTGGTGTCTTTTGTTTGGTAATGTACATTATTTTTGTGGATGTTGTATCTATGTTAGTTTTATCGTGTTTCATGCTTTGAATATTTTTGTATATTGTCATGTATTTTGAGCCGGGGGTCTATCGGAAACAACCTTTCTACTTCTTTAGAGGTAGTGGTATGGACTGCGTACATTCTACCCTCCCAGACCCCACTAGTTGGGAATATACTGGGTTTGTTGTTGTTGTTGAAAAATATTAAGAGTTAAGGAACATTAATATTATAGATTTATTCAAAATTTTCATATTATGGTATATATAAATCAACTAAGTTTGACTAATACTGAATGAAATCTACAATTATGGAAAGAGAGATAATTATGTAATCAATTAAATATAAAAAATTACAGGAGATGTAGTGCACAAAAATAGAAAACTTTAAGTTTTTACTTTTCAACAATTCTATATTAATCAGAATTAAAGCATAATATTTACATTTAAACGATTTATACTTGAGTTGTAGGTTAAGATTTATAAATTGCTAATAAAATTATTAATTCGTATTAATTTCCCTTTACAAATAGACTTTTTTCAACATGTTAGGTTATTCTATAAAACATTTACTATATTGTGTATAATATTACCATAAAAAAAATTTACATGATATAAAATCTTTTTTTTGCCATATTAATGAGTTTTAAAAAAAATATAAAAGCAAACGATTTATAGTAAATTTCAATCAATATCGATTATTTCCTTTTTAGCTAGAAATATTTTTGCTAATTCTACCTAAACAATTTATTACTAATTTATTGCTCAAAAATAGTAAATTGATTACATATTATAATCTCAATTAATTCTCTTCCATGTAGGGACTCTTTTTCACAAGTAAACAAACTTATTCATTTAAATCACAACCTTTTGCATGACTAAATTATTTGATCAATTTATTTATTTTTACTCTGTTTAGATTTTTAAGTAAATATTAATATGAAAAAGTTATTTCATATTTTAATTATCACATTAACTATATGAAAGTTATTAAATGATTAGCAATCAAGAAACATATATGGTAAAATAATATTGTAATTAAGAGTCATTTCTATATAAAAATCTCTATGTAAAATACTATATATATGTGAATTCTAACTCCACAATATCAATCTATGAGATTATCTGAAGAAGAAAGCATAGAAACAAGAACTCGCTCGACTAAGGAGGAGGTTTTATTCAACTCTTAGTGTATTTCCACAGAAGAAAGAAAAGACCATTGTTGTGTACACATACGGTTAGATAGAGAATTAGTTTTAAACTTTTCGATTATTTTTTTCTGAATACTAATCACTTACATACTCACTATCATATTCTATAATGATTTAATTATTGTAATATAGTTTCTTCTGCAATTTGTAAAAAAAAAAGTTGATATTAATTGCTTGAGGATATGTCTTTTATTTTTTAATTTATTTTTGAGTAGTTGATGATTTCTAGATTATGAACCCAATTGATTTTATTTTCTTATTTAGTCTTGCTATTTTTTTATCTTTCAATTAATAGTTGTATTCTCTTTCCTGTATTTTTCATTACTTCAATTTTGTTTACATTTTTGAAATCTTTATTATTGGTATGGTTATTCATTAAACTTAACTGATACTACTTTATTTTTCTATATAGATTTTGGAAGATATAAGATACAAAAACCTAACAGAATTGCAAATTATTGAGTGTCATTTTGAGAAAAGGTGAATTTCCCTATTTGATTTCAAATGAGGTTGTGAATATGTGTGTGTGTGTGTATTGGTGAAATATTTATATACACATCTATATACATAATAAAGTTGTATAGTCTAGCCTAAATTTAAGCCAAGTGGCATCTTGAGAACTATCCTCTTGAATTTTTACAATAAAAAACTATCATTTTATAACAAAAAAACTATTTTTTTATTATTTAAATATTTAATAGTATTTTTTATTTCATATTTTGGTAAAAAATAACTAATATTTATTTCTATTGGGTGGAAGCTATTATGATTTCATACTATTTCATTTAATATTATTTCATATTGTGGTTAAAAAAAATCATTTATGTCGGATGAAAATCATTACGATTGTTCAATTATTTTATATTAAGATTAGTAGTTAATTATGTCATATTATTCTATGTTTTTATTGATTATTTATTTATTTATTTATTTATTTAATATTATCTCACATTTCATATTGTGGTAAAAATAAATGATTGTTCAATTATTTCATAGTAAGATTAGTAGTTAATTAATTTATGTTTTGTCGATTATTTATTTATTTCATAGCATATGTAATATTAGTTGTGCAATTACTTGACATATATGAAAAAACATCTTGAGTAACTCAATATGACAGGGTAATCAATTACAATCAAGAGACATAATTGGAAAAGAAATATTTTAATTGAGATGAAATTTTTTTAGTATTAATGGAAGGATGTAAAATTTTGAATTCAAATAAAACAAAAATATGAATTTAATTGAAAGATAGTAAATATTAGATATTACTACTATATTGAGACTAATCCAACTAATTAAACAATCTTTGTATGAATTTCACTAATTACATTTTTGTATAATAGAAAATAGTTAATTGTCAATCTTGAAACAAATATTATCAAATGGGGAATATAATAATATAGATGTCACCAATATGAGTTGTGGTGCAGTGGATGAGGCTGCTCCACCCTTAACTAGAGGTCGAGGGTTTGACCCTAGGTATGGAGAAAACTCTGTTGGGAGCGCTGCCACCTTAATGGGCCCTGCAACACGCGATCTGGATTAGTTAGTGCTCCAATGAAGGCATCCGACACCGGATGAAAAACCAAAAAAAAATATAGATGTCATCCCTCAAAATATGCAAACAATATAAATAATGATATTATATTAAGAAAATTATGATTTCATTACAGCTGAGTAAATCAAGAAAGTATTACGAGAAAAATTTGTGAATTAATAATCAATTAGCAATCAAACAACTTATATGAAAAAAGTTTAATTGACATTTTTTAAAAAAATATTTCAACTTTAGTCGCAAATAAGTTTGACCTGTTTTTGTAAAACAATAAATGAATCAATATAAGAAAATCTGTAATTAGGAAAGAAAATAATTGTTTTCTTATTTGAGTGATTAGAAAATTATAAAGATAATTAAATAATCAATTGACTATAGTCAAATTATAATTTTATAAGAAATTTTTGAGAAATAAATCAGTAATTGAGAAAAAAATTAATTGTTACCTTTTTAAAATTCTTCCCCAAATTATAAACGTAACTAATATCAAATTAATATAATCAAACTATAAAAATATGAGAAATTTTTGGGATTGAATTTCCGAAATCATAAAGGTAACTAATATCAATTGTTTCCGTTTTTGAGTCATTTATGTAATTGTACATTAACTAAATATAATCAAGATATAAAATTAGGACAGATTTATGGTAAGTATATATTTATATTATTAATAATAATTTTATTTTCATCAAATTAATTAGATTAAATTGATGTAAAAATCAGTTAATATTGAAATTATTTTAACAGAAAATATATGCAAAGTTACGTAATTGATATACATATATTGGTAAAAAAAACGACGAACATTGACTACTACTTTAGCCATAAATATATTTTGAAATTTACAACATTAAATTTAAGGAACTTGAGTTTATATATTATGATTATAAAATTGATTCTTGTTAATTGAAATTAATTAGTTGATTGTGTAGTCGTATTACAATTATGTCGTACATTATTTATTTAATGGAAATACATATAATTAATTAACTTATTTTGTGCAATCTACTATGAACTTATTAATTCATATTAAATAATTTTTAAATGGTAAGTTTGGACTATAAAAGAAAGGAGATTATTTTGTTGAAATTTTAAATTAATATGCATTGATCTATTTTAGTGGGGGTATTAGTCTTCAACAAGATCTCCACATTTAAATGGAGTAATTGTATGGCTTTAGCATCTCTTATGTATTAAAAAAAAAATAGAGACAAAAAAATATAATGCCACAATATTTTTGGATTATTTAATTCACTTATCACATTTTAAAACATTGTTTATATCAATTTAGTGATGTTTATATGGAAAAGTTAAATTTTGAAAAGATAAATATCTTAAGTTTTATAATTTAAGTTAATTTGTGTACTAATCTGAAAAAGTTAATTTATAATTTACATTCTATTTTTATTATATGAAAAATTTGACCTTATATGGCTATATATACTAATTCAACAACACAGAAATATTGTCACACTTTTCTTCTCTCTCTGTTATTGTTATTGATCATTAGCCTTATTGGTATTTATCAAGTTTTTCATTATGAATATGTAGAAATAAGAATTGTCAATAGTTTGCTAAATATTAATTCAAAATTTTCTTCATAAATTTCAGGCTTTAAATATAAAGGTTTCGACATAATAAGAATCACACATATTGATGAAATGTTATCAATATTTCAGAATGAGAGTTCAGCAGAAGAATATACATATGAGAAGGTTGAACAATGTAATCACAATGTAACATTGGTTTGAAACAAGAAAACCATTTGTTGAAAATGATTTGAATTATTCGTAGTGATTCTTATTTCTCGAGAAAATTAAGTTTGTTATGCAAATATAAATTATACTATGAATAATATAATTTCTTGATTATATATTATTTTGAGGTCTTGCATAATTATGATATAAAAATGATTGATTTTTTTAATTTTATTAATCGTTATTCAATATCATATTTTGGTATAGTAAAAAATCCCCATATTGAAGGAGTGTTGTCACTAATTAATAATGAGATTTCAAGAAGGAGAAACCTATGAGAAGGTCACTATATATTCAAACAATATAGGTTTGAAACAAGAAAATTATTTGTTAAAAATGATTTTAATTATTCATAGTGTTTTCTTTCTTGAGAAAAATAAGTTTGTTACCTTAGTGATTTCTTTATCCAAATACAAATTTTCGTAATATGCTCTCACTAAATAATGAATCAATTAATAAAATTAAAAAAAAATATCAATTTTTTTGACGCGAATGAAAAATAAAAATTTCAAGATCTTGCTTGAGATTATTATGATCTATTCGTTTAAAATTTTTAGAGATAAATTTTATCTCTTTTTTATATTTAGTATTTTATGATCCTTTTTTGACTTAAATGTGAATGTTATAAATGGTATAACTAGAACGATAATATTTTTTCTTTATACTTGGTCTCCTTTCAATATTCGTATATAGGTAAATATTTTTAACAAATTCAAATTGATTTTATCTACTTTTTTTTTTCATTTTGAAGTAATTTTTATGAATTATTTGTTATGAAACTATTCAAGAAACTATAATTGACTAGAGATTTTGACTTACATTTCATTAGTTTATGTTGGCTTATCTATTGGTCAATGAAATATTTTTTTATGCTTTACTATTTGATAAATTTGTAAATCTAAATTATTTATTTAATCTATCTTTGTTTAATGCTTACTTTTACTTAAATATTATCCGCACATCGTGCGGGTACTAATACTAGTTAATAATGAAAGATAATTAAGTTCACATATATCAAAAGTTTGCTATCATCATATAAACTTTGTCCAAGTCAAACTATTCTCTCCATCTATCTTTATTTATCCACTATTGATTTGACACACACCTTGATAAATAATAATTAATATGAGAAATTTTAATATATTACCCTTTGAATATAATAAATTTAATATTTTTGAAAAATATATTGAGTAATGACTATAGGTAATAACTACGGGTAAACTAGACATAACTGAGTAAATTATTATTTGATTTTTTAAACTAGAAAAATATTGCTGGACATTTATTTTTAGTAATATGATCAAGTAAGGATAGTAACTTCAATTGAAATGGAAATCATAATTATGATATAATTATAAATGTATTTATATTATAGTGAATGTCTATCAAAATATATTGAATATCTATCAAGATTTAGGGAGTATCCATCAAGAGATGAAATACCTACCTTTTGGAGAGAAATTAGGAGAAATTTTTTCTATAAATAGAGATTCTAAATCATATCTCAAGATGATCCCTCATTATTCAAGAAAAATAAAAAGTCACCTCTCTTCTCTCTCTTATTCTTCTTGTTCTTTCTATATTAGTTCATAACACGTTATCAGTACGAGGCTCTGCAATGAATTTAATTTTCTAAATCAGATGCAATTTCTGGAACTACACGAATAAAAGATAAATATTTTACTTTGATAGTCTTTCACCATGTTAAATTAAATTTACGTTGATAATTGTTTAAACCAATATCAGAACTTTAAAGATGTCACTTGTTCTCTTACTGTGTCAAAAAGAAATTTTTGTTGCCAATTTTTTTTGGCAAATAAGGGATAAAAGTGGTGTTGTGTTTTTATAGATGTTTTATCGTATAAACTTATAAATATACTATTGCGCTGGTATATTATAATTTCATTTTAAAAAAATTGCAGTTTTGATGAGTAATTACTACTATATAAATAAGCGTGAGTGGGGTGGCTGGAAGCAGGCAGCTGACGGTCGACATGCCTGCTTCCAGCTGTCTGCTTGTTCCGTGATTTTACTATATCACTCCTAATTAATTATTATATGACATTTACGTATTAAAAAATTAATAAAATTTATTTTTTTTTAAAAATAAAACAGATATTTATGACATATCTGTTTCAGCTGTTTCAACCGCAATTTTACTATATCACCCCTAAGTAATTATTATAAGTCAAGTATTAAAAAATTAATAATATTTAATAAAAAGGTAAAAATAAATAAAATGATAAATTAACTCTTGATGTTAAATTAATTTGACATCTTATATGAGGTACACTTAAAATATCACCCCTAATTAATTATTATATGACATTTAAGTATTAAAAAATTAATAAAATTTAATTTTAAAAAAAGTAAAATAAATATTTATGACATGTCTACTTCAACTGTTTCAACCGTAATTTTACTATATCACCCCTGAGAAATTATTATAAGTCATCTAAGTATTAAAAAATTAATAATATTAAATTTTAAAAGATAAAATAAATATAAAATAATAAATTAACTCTTGATGTTTTAAATTAATTTGACATCTTATATGAGGCCCACTTAAAAAAATTTCACAAATATGTTTTATATCAATTTTTCTATGTCACTTCTAATTAGTTATTATGAGTCATTCAAGACGTGCCAGTTTCGTTACTTCAATAGTGATATTTGATTGACTCTCGAAATTATGTCAGTATCGCTTAAATTGAATAGAAAAAAAATATTATAAATTACAATAATTAAAAAATTAAATTACTTATAAAATATAAATTGACTATCACTATCACAAAGTTTGAACAAGAAGAGTATTATAAATTACAATAGCAAACAACTTAAAATAGTAAATTACAATGTCGAAAAAGCATTATAGATTACAATAGCTAATAGTTTTTAAAAGGCAAAATGACCTTTTGGACCCCTGTACTATGTCGGTTTTGTAAGTTGGACACTTCTACTTACATGTTTGTCATTTGGACCCCTGAACCCACTAAAAAGCAGTATTTCAACCTCTTTGACCGTTGATTTTGCCTATGTGACATTAAAGTGCTGACTGGGACTTGGAGAGTGTATCACTCGCCTGGAGTGCAAGTGGGGGTCAATTTTTGACCAATTTTATATTAAAATGATTAAAACAAATAAAAAAAAGATTATTTTTTTCAGTTTTTTAATTTAAAAATATTTTAAAATTTTTAAAAATAATAAATATATAAAAAAAGCCCCCCCAAACTCCCTCCCCCGTCCAACCACTACCCTACTCCAACCCAGCCTTCGTCCCAGCCCCCCCATCCAGTCCCATCCCAACCACCCTCACCCCACCCCAACCCCTATCCCAGCCCCTCACCCCACCCCAACCCCTATTTCGAGCCCCCACCTAACCCCATCCCAGCCACTCCCACCCCAGCCCCGCCCAAACCCCCACCCCACCCCACCCCACCTCCATCCACCAGTCCCCCACCCCCACCGACTGCCATGGCCATTGTAAAATCATAATTGCAATTGCAAAGTGCAACTTCTCAAGCCTAAAGTACAACAATTCACACAACATAAAAAGAAACAAATCAATACAATCGAATAGAACTTTGAGATTTTTTTTTCCAAACAAATCAACACAACCAACAAGAATCAGTTAATGAAGATAGAGAATCAATAAGATACAAACAAACAAATGACATAGTTTTCTTTCTTCTTCGATTCTCACTTCTCAATTTTTCCAAACAAGCAACAAGAATCAAATAACAAGAATCTTTCTTCTTCGATTCTCACTTCTCAATTTTTCCAAACAAACAACAAAAATCTAATCACTAGCTGCTACAAATTGAGTTATCTTGAGATCATCATCATCTTCAACAACAACCAAAGCTCAAACACAGACCAACAGGTGAACGAAAAGCTTCAAGAACCGCCAGAAATTGTGCAACAAAAGAAAAAAATAGTATTTTTTTGGCCTCTTAGTGCTTTGAGCGTTTCTTTTCAATTTTTTCAAAGAGTGAGAAAAATAAGAATATTAAAATGATGAAGGAAAAGAAGAAGGAGAAGAGGAGGGAGAACCATAAGAAAAAAAAAGAAATGCAAATAAAAAAAATAGGGAAGAGAGAGGAAGGGGGAGGGGTTTATTTATTTATTTAACTATTTATTTATTTTAATATTTAATATTTTTTATATTTAAAAATAAAAATAACGTGGAAACTGATGTGGTAGCTGACGTGGCGAGAGTGTATTGTACTCACCAAAAAAATGTTTAAAATATTGCTTTTTAATGTGTTTAAGGATCCAGATGATAACATCTAAGTAGAAGTGTCCAACTTACAAAATCGACATAGTACAGGGATCTTGAAGGTCATTTTGCCTTTAAAAAATCTTAAAATATAATTAATTATCTAATTTTATTTATGTCACATAAATTAAGATAAAAAATAATATACATTGGGCCGTGCTGGCACGGACCTTCGGACCCTAGTGTTATATAGAAGTATTTATGAAGGTGTTGGCTAGCTTATTGACATTTCATAATATGATGAGTCATGTCTTGGACGCTGACCCCTTTTAGGTAAAGCTACTTGTGAGTATATATTACTATTATGAGCTTGATACCAATGGTACAACTTGCAGTGATTATAATACTTTTATAATCATCAGAAGTGATTAAATTTGACGGTGATTCATACTTTCAAAAGTCTGAAAGTTGTATTAGAGAAAAGTTCTCTACGTTATATGTATGCCTCGATTTGCTCCTGGAGTAACAATATTTTAAAGGAAAAGTTTCAAAAATATCAAAAGTTTGACACAAAATCCATCTTCTATAGCCACACTTAACATATTTACCATTTATAGCCGTTGTATTCGATTCACAACCGTTGTATTCTCTTTTACTCAGTGATCTGTATTCATAAAAAACATAAATACATTACTTATTTAGTCTCACAAAAAAACACTATCATTTTTTTCTTTTTCATTTTTTTATATTTTTTTCCTTTTTTGTGTGTTTCCCCATTTTTTCTTCTTTTTTCTATTTTTGTTTTTTTCGTTTCTTTCTTTTTCTTTTTTTCTCTCTTCTATCT
Organism: Capsicum pubescens; assembly: GCA_030864215.1. Taxonomy (NCBI): domain Eukaryota; kingdom Viridiplantae; phylum Streptophyta; class Magnoliopsida; order Solanales; family Solanaceae; genus Capsicum; species Capsicum pubescens. The sequence continues at coordinate 98,601,737 of CM061549.1, read as the reverse complement.
ATAACTTCTATTTCTCTTTCTTCTTTGATTTTTTTTGTTTTCTTTTTTGTACTTATTTTCTTTATTACTTTTTTTGTTCTATTTTATATTTATTGTATTTTTGAAAAATATGACTACTCGAGTACAAGTCATAGATGATAACGTAAATACCATAATTATTTATCGTATTTGTAGTCACACCGTCATTTATATTTTTGTATTTATTGATACAACTATATTTGTATTTTAAAGTTCGTGCTTGTATTTGTATTTTGTAGTTCGCATTGGTATTTGTATTTTATAGTTCGCACTTGTGTTTGTATTTGTTAGTTTGGATCATCATTTATATTTTATATAATTCGCACTTGTATTTTAAAAAACTGTTTTGTATTTGTATTTTATAATTGACTGCATATTATATTGGATTATATCTGTATTGTGATTTTATTATGTTTGTATATTTAGATTATATTTATATTTGTATTCTATTTTCGTCAATGTTTTTTTATTTTTAAAGAATTATTTTTGTATTTATATTAGCAAATTGATTGCATATTGTATTTAACTGTGATTATGTACAATTTATCATTTGTATTTGTATACAAACAAGTAAATACATTAATTGTATTTTCTTGATTCTAAAATATATTAATATGTAATGTATCATTTGATACAAATGTACCATTTTGTATTTGTATGTCAAAATTATCATTCGTATTTATAAATAAAAAAATATCACTTGATACACATACAATTACAAACAAATGAAACAAATGATTTTACAAATACAAATACAATATGTATTTGTATAATAATTTGAATTGTATTTATTTTTATCAATAAATACAACTCGTATCAATAAATACAAAAAAGTATTCCTAGAAAGAAAATCAATCGTTTCTTTTCAATAATTAAGAAATACAAATGATAGTTCGCATTTGTATTTGTATTTTATAGTTCTCACTTGTATTTGTATGTTATAGTTCACATTTGTATTTTATAGTTCTCACTTGTATTTATGTTTGCTAATTCTCACAAATGAAAAGAAGGAGAAAAAATAAAAAGGAAAAAAAATATAAAAAAAGAAGAAGAGTAATAGAAAATAAAGAAAAAATACCAAAAAAAGAAGGAGAAAAAAAGAAAAGGAAAAAAAGAAAAACAAAAAAAAACAAAAAAATGAAAAAAAAAAACGAAAAAGAAAAAAGAAAGAGAAAACAAAAAAAAAAGAAAAAATGAAAAAAAAATTGAAAAAGAAGAAAAAAGAGTAATACAAAATAGAGAAAGAAAATACATGAGAGAGGTTATGAATTGTAATTAAAGATAATTAACAGGCAAGAGGAGGTTATAAATTGTAATTAATTGAAACTTAGGCTAAATAGGGTAATTAAGAGTCTATGTTTGCTAAGTTATATGTAGTTATCCTTATCATAAAAGAGGTTATAAGCTATCATAATTTGATACGCTATTCTCGGAGAATAAGAATTTTGATTATTGTAAATATAGATCTATACCCTAGGAGTTAATGTGATTGTATATAAATTCGAACATTTCTTAGTTTTGATGATATCATAATCCACCTCCAAAAGAGGTAGAATAATTAGAACATTGAATATCTCCAAGTTACTATGGTAAGAACCACAAATATAAAAAATTACACAAGTACAATGAGATCACTTGCCATAATAAACTTAGAGTTTATTGTTTATTGATACAAAATTCATGTCACAGAAAATAAGAAACTTACTAAAGTAAAAAACACTGTCATGATAAATTTAAAGTTTAATAGTACATATAAGTTCATATGTTAACATGAATGATTCTGATATTTCAAAAATGTGCATATTGAGTATTGGACATGTAAGTCAAGAATTATTTATGTTGCTTGTTTTCATGATAAGTTGGTAAGTTCAAGTAATGTTGGGATTTGATCCCTCAAAATATGAAAAGTGTAAACAAAAAAGGGCCTAAAATGCCCTTCAATCAGGTAAAATGGTGCACAAATGCCCTTCGTCTACCTATTGGGCCGAAAATGCCCTTTTCGTCTATCTATTTAGCCTAAAATGCCCTTTCCACCTACCTATTAGGCCTAAAATACCCTTTTCGTCTACCTATTGGGTTTATTTTGCCCTTTTATGTAGGCAAATTACATGAAAAGGCCATCCTTAAGACTTAACTACATAAATAATAGTACTTTTTCATTGTTTTAAAAATAAAAGTTTTTTTTTTACATATATAGCCATTTAAAAAAATCAGAAAAATAATTATAATTCATAATTTAATGCTATAACTAATTATCAATTTACCTTAATTCAAGATATATATTTTCAATCTTCAAATTAAAAGTGGAAAGATAATCCTTGCTTCCAAATATTTCTCTCTATTGTATTCAAAATTCAAATATTTTAAAATAAATTAAGTATACCATTATTTGCTCGTTCATGTTTCTTTTTATTTTCATGTATCTTGATCATCTAGTATGATTTCATTATCGTATATTTTTAATTCTAATGTAATGAATTAACCATAATTTTTATGAATAAATATTCATGGAATAAAAATCATTATGTTGGAAATACAGATATACCATATATTTTTATTGTATAAATATAATTTATGTAAAAGTCAGATTATTATTATATTTCTAATATAATTTATGGGATAAATATTCATTGTATAGCTCATTATGTCAGAAGTACTTTTCTTGTTAAAAAATTATTTTATTAAATATAAATATATATATTTCCAATATTTTCAAAATCCTAAGCTTAACTCAGTCCTTTAAAGCTTGTTAAGGGGTTCAGACTTAGAAAATTTTAGCTAAGTGTTCAGACTTAGTGTTATTTTAGCCTTTGTAGGTTGATGACTCTATTTCACGATTCTCATGACCTTAAAGTAATGATTTTTAGGTTGAATCATGATCAGGAATGTCAGTGGGTGTTCCCAGACAAGTTTTGGATTTTTTGGACTTCGTTTGGATCACATTTGAAAGCTCCAACCAGTGGATCGGCGCGCCGCGTCGTCTATCGCTTCGATGAATATTTTCCTCCAGCTCCCAGTACAAATTCCAGTGAATCGATGCGGACTCAACGCGGTGCGTTGGCTATCGCATTGATGCCAACGATGCGGAGCGTCGGTCTGCGCGTTGCTAGTCCAGTTTTTAGTAATTAAAACCCGCGTCCAGAGGGGTAAATGGGTCTTTTCTCATCTTATATGAGCCCCCAAAACATGAAATTAAGTCGTCCAAAAGGCAAAATTTACTCATTCTCTCTAGAATTTTTCAAGAACAAACCCTAGTTCATCACATTCAAGAATCCAAGTTCTAAGAAAATCCATCAATCTTTCACAATTCAAGCTTTAAGGTATGTCAAGTGTTCATCCAAGGGTCCCTTCCACCCTTGGAGTCCAAGAAACTCTTTTAAACTTTAAGTAAATTGATTTAATGATTTTCATGATTTGGATTCAAGTGTTTTCATGATTATAGTGTTGATTGAATTTTTATACCATGATTAAGTTCAAGATTTATGTAAAAAAAATTATTATGTATGTAGTATCATGTGAATTCATGTTAAAACCTTGAAATTGTGATGCTTATGTGTTGATTAGTACTATGTGCATATACAATGCCTTCCAAGTGTTTGATGAGTTGTTCATGTGAATTAAATAGTGAGATTATATCATGATAGCATGTATACTAGTTCATGCCATTCAAGTGTTTGATAAAATGCCTCTATAGATGCATTATGAACAGGTGTACATTTCTAAGCTATGCAAGGTCATATGATGCTTTACTTTTTATGCTATGAGTCCTGGGGGTGCTTAATACCCGATAATTTAGCTATTTACCTAGAGCCAGTGTCGGTTACAGAATAATCTCAGTCATGTCATGATTAGTAGTACTCTCAGTCAGTTATAGAACTCAGGAAAAACTCAGTAGACTCAGTAGACTCAGTATCAGTCCAGTTCAATAGTTAGTTCAGACCTCAGTAAATTCAGTTAGTGAACAGAACTCAGTAGTATTCTGTCAGTCAACAGAACTCAGTGAACTCAGTTCAGTTCAGTTAGACAATATAATCAGTAACAGTTCAGTCAAGCCTAGTATGAACTAAGAGTTAGTTCATTGTCTATTCAGTTGGGAGCAGGATTCAGCACCAGGGATAGATTTATTATTATAGTATTTCAGTACTCAGTTTATTTTAGTAGTCGAAATTAGTTGGGGACTTGTCCCATCAACTCCTTGTTCATAAAGTAGAGGATTTTCAGACATAGAGTATTTATAGACAGATGTTCAGTTTTAGTATTGATGTACTGTACTCAATATTTATTACAGTTTTGAACCTTATGGCAAGTTTCCACCTAATTTCTGCATAATTACAGTATTATTATTCAGTTATTGCAGCAGGTACCAGTCATGGGTTAGCTTGTGATCTCTCGAGATTATGATAACCGTGTAGCATTTGGGGTACAAACTCGGGGCGTTACAAACTTGGTATCAGAGCCTAAGGTTCAACAGAGTCCTAGGAAGTCTGAAATCCCCATCTAGTAGAGTCTTGTGCATGGGTGTGTAGCTCGCCACACTTATGGACAGGAGGCTATGAGATATTTTTGGAAAAGTTTTCCTTTTTACAGTATTCATGTCGTGCGAGTGAGCATGAGCTCAAGTTAAACTCTCAGTCTAATTCGTTCTTTCCTTTTCATTTACAGAACATGCCTCCCAAAAAGACTAATGAAAGGAGAACCAGAAATCAGTCAACACCTCAGCTCATTCAGGCAGATCCCCTGGATGAACATGTCTCCTACACTGAATTCAGAGCAGCTTTCACCACCCTAGCTTATTCTGTGGCAGCCTAGAATGAACGCCCAACTGCTTTTCCAGCCAACCCAGTGGCGAATACTGCTGCAGCTTAGATTCAGGACTTCACCCGAATGAACCCTTCATCTTTTATCGGGTCAAAGTCAGATGAGGACACACATGAATTTCTTGATCAGGTGCAGAAGGTTATGGATATTATGGGGGTGACAACTAGTGAGAGTGCCGAGTTAGCTACATATTAGTTGCAGGATATGGATCACTCATGGTTCAAATAGTGGAAAGCAGAGAGGGCTACAGATGCAGGGCCCATAGAATGTGAAGAGTTTTCTATTATTTTTCTGGATAGGTTCGTCCTACTAGAGTTGAGGGAAATGAAGGTTTTGGAGTTTATAAATCTGAGACAGGGCAACATGATGGTACAAGAGTATTCTCTTAAGTTTACTTATTTAGCCAGGTATGCCCCTCATGTGGTAGCAGATAGCAGAGCAAAGATGAGTAAGTTTGTGTCAGGGGTGTTTACCGGTGTGGTTAATGAGTGTAGGACCGCAATGCTGATTAAGGAGATGGACATATCCAGGCTTATGGTCCATGCTCAATAGATAGAGAAGGCTAAGAATAAGGAGAAGGAGAGAGAGAATAAGAAAGATAGAATAGGTAGCTTTAACTTCACCCAGCCTAAGTCAGAGGGTGGTAATCATTCTCAGTTCCACCCGAAATCTTTAGTTCCAGCTCCGTCCTCAGCCAGCGCTCCCGTGCCAAAATTCAGAGATGGCAATAGAGATAGAGTGTCAGTCCTTAAACCCCAGGGTAGTTTTAGCAGTGCCTGAATAAATCCTCTCTGCTAGAAGTGTGGAAGAAACCATCAGGGTGTCTACAGAACTGGCAGTGATGTATGTTTCAAATATGGCAAGCCAGGACACAAAGTCAGATAGTGTCCTCAGGTGGGTTCGCAGAGTCAGCATAACCGTCCCTCATCTCAGTCCGGTCACCCGAATCAGTAGGGTGCCACTTCCAGTGCCACCAGTGGGCAACACCCAAATAGACTCTATGCACTTCATTCCTGACAGGATCAGGAAAGTTCTCCAGATACTGTCACTAGTACGTTATAAGTTTATCATTTGCATGTTTATGCTTTGCTAGATCCAGGAGCTTCTTTATCTTTTGTAACTCCTTATATACCTGTTGACTTCGGAGTCAGTCCTGAAATTTTAGCAGAGCCTTTCTCAGTCTCTACCCTAGTGGGTAAATCTATCATAGCCCAGCGGGTATATAGGAACTGTACGATTATGGTATCTCAGAAAGTCACTTTAGCAGACTTAGTCAAATTAGAGATGACCAATTTTGATGTCATTCTTGGCATGTGTTGGCTTCATTTCTGCTATGCCTCAGTCAACTATAGAAATAGAATTGTCCAATTTCAGTTCCCAAATGAGCCCGTCCTAAAGTGGAGGGGCAGTACTCCAGCACTTAGGGGTCAGCTTGTTTCCTACCTTAGGGCAAGATAAATGATATCTAAGGGATGCGTCTACCATCTCGTTCGAGTCCAAGACTCTAGATCAGAAACCCATACTCTTGAGTCAATATCAGTAGAATATGAATTCCCAAACGTGTTTCCCAAATATCTTTTTAGAGTTTCTCCCAAAAGGGAAATCGACTTTGAAATAGACCTTCTTCCAGATACTCAGCCCATATCTATTCTACCATACAGAATAGATCCAATAAAACTCAAAGAATTAAAAGAATAGTTGAAAGATCTCATAGATAAGGGATTCATCAGACCCAGTGTGTCCCCATGAGGTGCACCAGTTCTATTCGTGTGTAAGAAAGACAGTTCTCTCAGAATGTGTATAGACTACCGTCAGCTAAATAAAGTCATGGTCAAGAACAAGTATCCACTTCCCAGAATCGATGAATTGTTTGGCCAACTTCAGGGTGCCAGTTACTTTTCTAAGATAAACCTCAGATCAGGATATCATCATCTCAGAGTTAGAGAATGTGACATTCCGAAATAGCTTTTAAAACTCGGTATGGTCACTTCGAATTCTTAGTCATGTCATTTGGTCTTAATAATGCCCCAGCAGCTTTCATGGACTTGATGAACCGTGTGTTCAAGCAGTACTTGGACATGTTCGTCATAGTCTTCAAAGATGACATCCTTGTCTACTCCCACAGTGAGCATGATCATGCAGACCATCTCAGAATAGTATTACAAACTCTCAGAAACCATCAGCTATTCACCAAATTCAGTAAGTGCAAATTTTGTCTAAGTTCATTAGTTTTCCTCGGTCATATTATTTCCAATGATGGGAACCTCTGAGTCTGTTTCACAATCCAAAATAACAAAGTCTGCTAGAAAGATGAATGAAGAAACCTTTACCAAAACATCACATAGGATACCAACAGGTCGTTTTACCGACCTATCCTCCATGACGAGCCTCATATTGGTTGGAGTAGGATCACCCAACCCCAAATTTTTATAGATAGATAATGGCATCAAATTGATGCTGGCTCCTAAATCACATAATGCTTTGGCAAAATTCAAAGATCCAACGGTGCAAGGAATAGTGAAAGCTCCGGGGTCAGCCATCTTCTGAACTATTGATCGGGTAGCGATTGCGCTGCAGTGATGGACATCATCTTTCAACTCATAACCTGCTGCCCGCTTCTTTGTCAAAAGATCCTTCATAAATTTCGCATACCCAGGCATTTGTTCAAGTGCTTCCACCAATGGAACATTAATAGTCAGCTGCTTTAACATAGTCATGAATTTGCTGAACTTTGTATCATCCGCCACCTTCTTCAATCTTTGGGGAAAAGGTGGTGGTGGGTATGGAATTGTTCTCTCCACGACTTTCTTCTCCTCTTGCTTCCATTTTTCAGCTTTTCCAGGCTGCACGTCGTGAGGAGTGACGTTAAGGATGTTAGGATCGGCTGCTGCGGCATCTTCCCCTTTCACCTTATCATCAATTTCCGCTTCTTCGTCAACCACTTGCTTGCCTTTTTCTGAAGTTTCCAGCACCTTACCACTTCGAGTAGTAATAGCCATGCATGATCCCTCATTCCTTGGATTTTGCACAGTGTCGCTAGGTAAAGTGCCAGCCTTTCTTTGATTGAGTGCTGCTGAAAGTTGGCTCAATTGCTGCTCTATTTGCTTGATTGAAGTGGAATGTGAATCAACTAATTGCTTCATAGAGGACAAATTATTTATTACCTCCGTTACTCCCGCGCTAGTTGCTTCCAATTCTTTCAGTAGTTTAGCCATCATGTCTTCCATACTTCCAGAACTAGATGTGGTGGCGTCACGTCTTCCAGGGGGAACATACAAACCACTACTGTCATTCTTGTTCTTCCAACTACCTTGGTCCATGTTTCCAGATTTACCATGATAGTTCCGACCTTGGTTTCCTTGGGCATTGCCTCGGAAACCCCCCTGATTGTTCAAGTAGTTGGCTTCCTCTTCCGAATCAGATTCGTCTCTTCCTTTTGACGCAATAGCTTTCACTTTTTCGGTCTTCCCTGATAATAAATGCTTTGTAAGAAGATCCACTTGTGTTTTCATGTGCGCCATATCTTGATCACGTTCTTCTTCTCTTCTCCTTTGGTCTGCAGTCATGCCTATAGATAAAGTGGGGCTTGCTACCTCAGAATCCCTGGTATGCCAAGCTCTACTTTGTTTCGTCATACGATCTAGCATATTGCTTGCTTGACCAAAGGTGAGATCCATAAAGGATCCTCCAGCCGCATTATCCACCACTGGTTTAGTTATTGAATTCAGGGCTGTAAATAATATCTCCATTAGGTGAACATTAGTCATATGATGGTTTGGGCACCTCACTAGCTTTGTCTTGAACCTCTCCCATGTTTTATGAAGAGCTTCAGTGGGAGGCTGACGAAAGTTGCTGATTTCATCTCTCAATTGTGCTCTTTTGGATGGTGGAAAGAATCTTTCTAGGAAAACGTCTCTCAATTGACTCCAATTTGTAATAGAATCAGGATTCAGCCCATTCAACCATAGAGTTGCCTCCCCAGACAGAGACAATGGAAATAAGCGTAATCGAATTGCATTCTGACTAACACCAGGATTGTCAAACGACTTGCATGTAGAAATAAAGTTGATGAGATTCATATTCGGATCATCGCCTGCTAGTCCACCAAATAATCCCTTGAGTTGCAATAACTGAATCATGGTGCTTGTGATGTTGAACTTGGCTTCGGGTGCCAATGGTGGAGGAATAATGGCTCCTGTGGCTCCGACTCCATCAAGATCATCATCATCATCGTCAAAAGCTGGTTGCATAGCTTGGCGTTCAGGCCTAAACCTAGCTTGACGATCTTTTCTGTTGGCAGGTGTTGCGATCTCAGCGGCATGCCTAGGGTTTAGTAGCTCGTCATCACCTAGATCTTCATCGTCAGGATTTGTTGCTCGCCCAGGGTTATCAATATTCTGTTGATGCACTTGAGCGGCGGCTAGTGCAGCTAGTCTCGCCTGTTCCTATTGAGCAACCATCCTTTCAATTGCGTGTTGTGCCTCCATTCTGCGAATACGTTGTGGTTCAGGATTGATAGGTAATAACGGTTGACCAGAACTTCGGGTATGGGGCATGCACTGAATAAAAACCTGCAGTAAACAAAAACAAAAACTAAAAGTAAAAGTACGAGAATCTTTGACCAAAGGGTCTAGTAATTATTACAAACTTAATTGACACTTGTATTCCTCGGCAGCGGCGCCAATTTTTGATAACGCTCAATCTACAACTCTCGTAGGAGTGTAACGCGGTCGTTAGAAAATATAGAACCCAACCTGGGTTGGGTATCGATCCCACAGGGAATAGCTTGGTCAACAAGTAAGCAACGATTACTAGACTTTTAGTGCAAGTCTCGTAAGAAGGGGGGAATTGTATTGTGAAAGTAATGTAACCAAAATAAGAGAGTAAAGCAGAAAATACCAAAGTAAAAAGAAAGAATGTTTAGTAGGTTGTGAAACAATGAGAATTCAGGAGTTGGGGTTATGTTCACCTTCTGAGTTATACGTCTCTATTGACTATGAGTGTGTTGAATTCAGACATGCATGTGCTTATAGAGAATTGTATTCGATGGTAAATCCAGGCGTCTTTCGACCTATTCGAGGATTATTTCACTTTAACTCTTTCGAGCTTAAAACGTGTCTAACGGTATGAATTCTCCAAGAGGTTAATCCAGTTATGGCACTAACTTTTTAATAGGGGATGGGACCCTACTACCTTGACATTATCTCTTTTCCAGACAGATAACCTTTCTTTCGAACAAGTTAAATGTTATACTGGCGTATTCTTGCATTTGCAACCACAAAGAATTTAGATTAAGATGAAAAGAATAATGATATAAGCAACATACGTGTCACGAACTTACAAACTCACAGCAATAGATAGTATCTCATTCAGCTTCCATAACCCCAACAGATAAGTTTAGTTACCCATGAGTGCGAAGGAAATCAAAATTGACATTGTTGTTATACCACAATAAAGATTTCACGTTTGTAATGGTGTGGTAGGCGTTAGGCGTGAATCCCTTAGCAAAGTAACGTTTCTCTTGTTGTGGAATTTAAGAATAGATGAATAGAAGAAGAAAAATAGAATTAATGGAAGAATGATTGTTTAGAACTAGAATGTCTTAGAAGTAGAATAGAATAGAATTGAATGTCAGAAGATGTCTCAAAATCTCTAGCAATATAGGGTATTTATAATACCCATATCCTATTCCTACTAAGCTAATGAAATGCTTAACCAAATCCTACTAAGCTAATGAAATACTTAACCCAATTGTACTAGGTTAATGTATCATTATCCTAATCCTAATAAGCTAATGAAATACTTAACCAATTGTACTAGGTTAATGTATCATTATCCTAATCCTAATAAATTACTGCTAGTCCCCAAAGTCTACAGAAATGTTGTTTTAGCCCGGGACAGAATTTCCATGCGCCATCTTTAGTCCTTGGCGTCCAAGATTGGCTTTTCTCCTTTTGTGAAGCTTTCTTTGGCGTCAAGTTATCCATGAAATGCTGAATTCTGCATCATTTATACCTGAAACTTTGCTAATCATGTTCGTTAGCTCACTTACAGGAAAAAGGACTAAAAGTGCATGAAATATATAATTTGTTCTCAAAACTAGGCTAAAATATGGGCAAAATATAGTGCTATAGGCGTGTAAATTCGCCTATCATCAACACCCCACACTTGAAGCTTTGTTCGTCCTCGAACAAAATATCATGTCCCTCTAAACATCAACTTAGGGTTTCACAGCAACAACACAAAATATTCGTCAAGACAAGCACAACAATTATCAACAAAGAGTAGTTTTTCGATTATTAGTAGAAACAGTTTAACCTCTAGCATAGACTCGTGATGGTGGTCAACTCATATTCAAAGGTTAAGGCACAAAGAATCATACACGACTACCCAAAACTCATCAACCATGTGTGTCTCACAATATATTACCCATAATCACTCACAAGTATAGCATATTTTTCAAACATGGGTATCAAAATATCCTTGCTCTCACTCTCACAAAGAATTCATACGTAGCAACTGATGACCATAGGCTTGCCCTTAGTGTAATGCTCCACTAAATGTCAGAATGCTAAGCTTAGAATCAAATAGGTATTTTGATGGTTGTAATGTAGGCTAAGGGACGGGTAGGACTATTTTGGCCAGAAATAGTGACTATGTTCCTAAGCGCTTTAATACATCACATTGTGTCATTAACACTTTTCTTTCTAACAACCTTTCTTTCATTTATTCTACCACCCTTTTTCTCCTCTTTTGTTTTTCGATTTTAAACATGACTAACTTTTCAGTTTTTTTTCCTTTTTCTTTTCATAACATACCTCTTATGATAGCACTTCTTTTTCATAGCAATTTCAAGCACCAATGCATTCTAAAGAATCATACTCACCCAATTTCCTCTTATTTTGTCACATGACTTTTTCACTTTAAAGCACTTAGGAATTTGGATCAAATTATGGTTTTGAAAAAAATGGATTAGGCTTACATACGAGGTTTGTCAAAGAAAATAGGCTAGAGGCTCAAAAGGGTTTAACTAGGATGATGTCCATGGGTAGGTAAAAAGAAGGTAAATAATCATAGGTTGCCAAAGAAATGCCTAAATCATCTCCTAGACTTGCACTCTTTATTTTTGCTTTACATACATACCAGGCAAGTTCTAGCATCAGCCACAAACACAGAATATACTATTATCTCACACACACAAGGCACATGGTCGACTTTATTGGGAGTAGTATAGACTCTTGACCCAACAGATGAAGGAATTAAACCAAACAATATCACATAGTGAGTCACAATTAGAGCCTAAATGTCTCAATAGTCATGATTTTAGCACAAACTCCTGTCATAATCTCATGCTGCCTATTAGAATAATTTCATGCGAAGCTAAGCTAAAAAACAATTAACTATAAACAAACATAAATAAATGCAAATGTGGATGGATAAGTATAGCATGCAAATACCAGCACCCCACACTTAGACGGGACACACTGTCCTCAGTGGAAAATAAATAAGAAGAACCTGGTCAGTCGGACTCCTCCTCAATGTCGAGGGTCATACCCCCTTCGTCGGAATCATCATCAGAGTCGTCGCCATCAGAGTTCTCCTCCATGTCGGAGTTTGGCATTCTGCAATCATCATCGGTTGGCACATCGTCATAAGGAGGTTCCTCAAAGTATACCCCTACTCCACACATGGCCTTCGCATGCTCATTCATTGGGTAGTCATAGTCTAGCTGTTGGAGCTCTGCAGCAGTTGGAACACGACCTCAGCTCATCATTGTAAACCTCATCATGCCGTACATATGGCGGGAGAAACTCTCATCCTGAGCATGTCTCTCTGCCGTAGTAAGGTTGATGCCATGTGTTGATTCAACATCTTTGACCTTTGTGAGGTCAACCTTCTTCGGATTTTGTGGGAGTTTATGATCAGCTGGTTCCTCTTCAATGTCTTCCTTCCTCAAGATTGCAGTCAACAGATTGCCAAAGCTGAAATGGGACCGCTTGTGTAGCCTAGCCTTCCGCATTGTAGATCGGATGATTACACCAATATTGATAGGGACATTCGTCATCAATGCGTATACCAAGAACACTCTATCTCTTGTTATTTTTGTGTATTGCGTCCCTGGAATGAGGCAAGAGTTGACCATGCGCAACCATATCCTTGCTTCCCTATTCAAAGAAGCATATGGGAAAGTGTTGTGTCGACCAGTGTCCTTGTGTCTACTCCAGCGTGCCATGGATCTACTTCCACAAAGTGTGTGCCGAATTTCTCTATAAGGAGGTCTGCTGTACAACTCTTTGAATGGTGCTGGATCGACTGAAGGCAAGCCAAGAAAGGAGTTGATCAAATCCGTATTGAGTTGTAAAACTTGGCCCCGAATCTTGACTTCACTGCCTGTGGTTTTCGGCGACCAGTTGGCATAAAATTCTCTTGTCAAATCAAGATTACATTCTCCCATGTCGCGGAAGATGAAATCTAGATTTAATGCCATGATCTTCGCCAACATGCGCAGCTCCTTCTTCGCTAGGCTTTCCTTGTTTATCAAGTCGATATGAACATATTTTATTTCCTTGTTGTTCCTATACCATTCCTTGGCTTCCTACTCAAGAACACATTTTATTCCAAACATACGGCGTGGTAATTGCATTGAGGATGATTCTCCTTGCTCCTTGCGGCCTCTTTTCTTGCCCTTTTGGGAAGTGGTAGCCTTCTCCTTGCCTTGTCTCGCTTTGGGTGTCATTGTACCTGAGACTTGAAATAGAGTTCACGTTAGCACAATCTCAATGGATACAATCTATACATAAGCAGTAGGGGTACCACCCCATACTTAGTTTGTTGATACGAATTAGTGAAGTGAAAGTGGTCGATTACTTAGACTTCATCGACATACGTTGTAGGATCTATATTCCAACAAGAAAATCAGAGATGTATCACTTCTTTCAACCTTTGCAATATTTTCATGTTAGATATATCAAGACTGCTACATAGGGATTACATCATGGTATTGTTTCTATCAATAATCACAACCTCCTATGTCGGTAGGCAACTATAAGTCTTATTCCGATGAACGGGACATTCTAACATGTAAGAATTCTAGTGACAAGATTATGAAATGTTCATGACTATAGAAATTCCGCAAGTAGTATAACACTGCATCAAAATCAATATTCAAGTCGGAAACAAGTTAAGAGTATCCTAACGTACATGTTCACTCACTTGGTTTTGTATCGACAATTCAAACACATTAACATCACCAATATTTCTTCAAGATGTAGCAATTCATAATAGACATAGCAACGTAGCACTTACGAAAAATAGATGAAGAACAAAAGAGTACTTACGTGATTGAAGCCTTTGGAGATGTTCTTGTGAAGTGGGAGAGCAAAAAGAAAAGTTTTGAGATGATTTGGAGAGTATGTGCGGCGCCTAGGTCAAGTTTTCAATGTGTTTGTGTTTCAAGACTAAGTCTCCTTTATATAGGAAAAGAATGGGTCGGGTTTTGACCCATTTAAAATCGGTTTTGGAGACAAAAAGTGACCATAGGCGGTGCCTTTAGCTTTGCCTATGGTGACCATAGGCGGCGCCTAATGCAAAGCATTTGCTAGCATAGGCGGCGCCTAGTTCAATGCCTTTAGTGACCATAGGCGGCGCCTTTAGCATGGCATATGAGATTCAGAGACCAAATGATTTAGCATAGACGACGCCTATGCTATGGCATACTTGAGCATGGGCGGCGCCTATGCTATAGCACACTAGATTCCGAGACCTTGGGCTATAGTATAGGCTTTGCCTTGTTCGTGGCCTAGTTTTACCTAGGCCTAGCCTTGCTTGATGCCTATTTTGTCATGAGCAATGCTCAATCCATAGCCTTATGCATCTTAATTCCTAACTTACCACCTTTACCATGCCATACATCCAAATCGTATCTGAAATCGATCTCCTCATTTTATACCTCTTGCACCTACATTCGCTCAAAACCAATGAAAACGATTAGTACGATGGGTTGCCTCCCATCAAGCGCCTTAGTTTTCGTCGTGGCACGACTCTTATTTTTGGATTTTTATTTATCAAAAACGAAACACGTACTAGAATGAGAGAAAGACAAAAAAATGAAAAACGATAAACGATGGGTTGCCTCCCATCTAGCGCTTGATTTATTATCGCGGCACGACATAGATATCTCGATTACTTAGACTTCATCGAGATAGATGGTTGATCATTTTCTGACTGGATTCAGACGATAATAAGGCTTATTTGTAGGCATGCAATCTTCTTCGAGATGACCCTTGTGCATGCCTATCCCAGGAGGGATACCAATTATATCATCAATAGTCCAACCCATAGCTCTCATGTATCTCTTCAGAGCAGAGATGAGAGCCTCTACATTCTGTTTACTTAAATCATCCGCACTCACCGGAAGTATATTTATACTTTCCAAGAACACATACCTTAGATAATCGGGGAGCTCTTTCGATTCTAGCATTGGTGGCTCTTCAAGGGAAGTCTTCGCTGTTGGTGATGGTTGATTCTTAAGATCATGGTCCGGTTGCTTAGGAGTATGGGAATAGGACTCTATTTCTGTTAGAGCACCCATAAGTTCTTCATAATCTTCATAGTCCTCATGCTCAACATTCAGCGGCGCAGCAGACAATGGCTCAACAGTAAGCTGTTTCTCAACAGATAATGCTTTCTTATCCTCTTGATGAACATCAGCTATAGAGAACACATTCATATCGCTGGGATGCTTTATTGCTTTGCATATATCAAAGTGGACCACATCGTCATTCAACCGAAATAAAAGCTCATTAGCTCTCATGTCAATAAGAACACTTCCCGTTGCAAGGAAAGGGCGTCCCAAGATTATGGGAACCTCCTCTGAGTCCGCTTCACAATCCAAAATAACAAAGTCTACTGGAAAGATGAATGAAGAAACCTTTACCAAGACATCACATAGGATACCAACAGGTCGTTTTACCGACCTATCCGCCATGACGAGCCTCATATTGGTTGGAGTAGGATCACCCAACCCCAACTTTTTATAGATAGATAATGACATCAAATTGATGCTGGCTCCTAAATCACATAATGCTTTGGCAGAATTCAAAGATTCAACGGTGCAAGGAATAGTGAAAGCTCCGGGGTCAGCCTTCTTCTGAACTATTGATCGGGTAGCGATTGCGCTGCAGTGATGGACATCATCTTTTAACTCATAACTTGCTGCCTACTTCTTTTTCAAAATATCCTTCATAAATTTCGCATACCCAGGCATTTGTTCAAGTGCTTCCACCAATGGAACATTAATAGTCAGCTGCTTTAACATAGTCATAAATTTGCTGAACTTCGTATCATCCGCCACCTTCTTCAATATTTGGGGAAAAGGTGGTGGTGGGTATGGAATTGTCCTCTCCACGACTTTCTTCTCCTCTTGCTTCCATTTTTCAGCTTTTCCAGGCTTCACGTCGTGAGGAGTGACGTTAAGGACGTTAGGATCGGTTGCTGCGGCATCTTCCCCTTTCGCCTTATCATCAATTTCCGTTTCGTCGTCAACCACTTGCTTGCCTTTTTCTGAAGTTTCCAGCACCTTACCACTTCGAGTAGTAATAGCCATGCATGATCCCTCATTCCTTGGATTTTGCACAGTGTCGCTAGGTAAAGTACCAGCCTTTCTTTGATTGAGTGCTGCTGAAAGTTGGCTCAATTGCTGCTCTATTTACTTGATTGAAGTGGAATGTGAATCAACTAATTGCTTCATAGAGGACAAATTATTTATTACCTCCGTTACTCCCGCGCTAGTTGCTTCCAATTCTTTCAGTAGTTTAGCCATCATGTCTTCCATACTTCCAGAACTAGATGTGGTGGCGTCACGTCTTCCAGGGGGAACATACAAACCACTACTATCATTATTGTTCTTCCAACTACCTTGGTCCATGTTTCCAGATTTACCATGATAGTTCCGACCTTGGTTTCCTTAGGCATTGCCTTGGAAACCCCCCTGATTGTTCAAGTAGTTGGCTTCCTCTTCCGAATCAGATTCGTCTCTTCCTTTTGACGCAATAGCTTTCACTTTTTCAGTCTTCCCTGATAATAAATGCTTTGTAAGAAGATCCACTTGTGTTTTCATATGCGCCATATCTTGATCACGTTCTTCTTCTCTTCTCCTTTGGTCTGCAGTCATGCCTATAGATAAAGTGGGGCTTGCTACCTCAGAATTCCTGGTATGCCAAGCTCTACTTTGTTTCGTCATACGATCTAGCATATTGCTTGCTTGACCAAAGGTGAGATCCATAAAGGATCCTCCAGCCGCATTATCCACCACTGGTTTAGTTATTGAATTCAGGGCTCTATATAATATCTCCATTAGGTGAACATTAGTCATATGATAGTTTGGGCACCTCGCTAGCTTTGTCTTGAACCTTTCCCATATTTCATGAAGAGCTTCAGTGGGAAGCTAACGAAAGTTGCTGATTTCATCTCTCAATTGTGCTCTTTTGGATGACGGAAAGAATCTTTCTAGGAAAGCGTCTCTCAATTGACTCCAATTTGTAATAGAATCAGGAGTCAGCCCATTCAACCATAGAGTTGCCTCCCCAGACAGAGACAATGGAAATAAGCGTAATCGAATTGCATTCTGACCAACACCAGGATTGTCAAACGACTTACATATAGAAATAAAGTTGATGAGATGCATATTCGGATCATCGCCTGCTAGTCCACCAAATAATCCCTTGAGTTGCAATAATTGAATCATGGTGCTTGTGATGTTGAACTTGGCTCCGGGTGCCAATGGTGGAGGAATAATGGCTCCTGTGGCTCCGGCTCCATCAAGATCATCATCATCATCGTCAAAAGCTGGTTGCATAGCTTGACGTTCAGGCCTAAACCTAGCTTGATGATCTCTTCTGTTGGCAGGTGTTGCGATCTCAGCGGCATGCCTAGGGTTTAGTAGCTCGTCATCACCTAGATCTTCATCGTCAGGATTTGTTGCTCGCCCAGGGTTATCAATATTCTATTGATGCACTTGAGCGGCGGCTAGTGCAGATAGTCTCGCCTGTTCCTATTGAGCAACCATCCTTTCAATTGCGTGTTGTGCCTCCATTCTGCGAATACGTTGTGGTTCAGGATTGATAGCTAATAACGGTTGACCAGAACTTCGGGTATGGGGCATGCACTGAATAAAAACCTGCAGTAAACAAAAACAAAAACATAAAAGTAAAAGTACGAGAATCTTTGACCAAAGGGTCTAGTAATTATTACGAACTTAATTGACACTTGTATTCCCCGGCAGCGGCGCCAATTTTTGATAACGCTCAATCTACAACTCTCGTAGGAGTGTAAAGCGGTCGTTAGCTAATATAGAACCCATCCTGGGTTGGGTATCGATCCCACAGGGAATAGCTTGGTCAACAAGTAATCAACGATTACTAGACTTTTAGTGCAAGTCTCATAAGAAAGGGGGAATTGTATTGTGAAAGTAATGTAACCAAAATAAGAGAGTAAAGCAGAAAATAGCAAAGTAAAAAGAAAGAATGTTTAGTAGGTTGTGAAACAATGAGAATTGAGGAGTTGGGGTTATGTCCACCTTCTGAGTTATACGTCTCTATTGACTATGAGTGTGTTGAATTCAGACATGCATGTGCTTATAGAGAATTGTATTCGATGGTAAATCCAGGCGTCTTTCGACCTATTCGAGGATTATTTCACTTTAACTCTTTCAAGCTTAAAGCGTGTCTAACGGTACGAATTCTCCAAGAGGTTAATCCAGTTACGGCACTAACTTTTTAATATGGGATGGGACCCTACTACCTTGACATTATCTCTTTTCCAGACAGATAACCTTTCTTTCGAACAAGTTAAATATTATACTGGCGTATTCTTGCATTTGCAACCACAAAGAATTTAGATTAAGATGAAGAGAATAATGATATAAACAACATACGTGTCACGAACTCACAAACTCACAACAATAGATAGTATCTCATTCGGTTTCCATAACCCCAACAGAGAAGTTTAGTTACCCATGAGTGCGAAGGAAATCACAATTGACATTGTTGTTATACCACAATAAAGATTTCACATTTGTAATGGTGTGGTAGGCGTTAGGCGTGAATCCCTTAGCAAAGTAACGTTTCTCTTGTTGTGGAATTTAAGAATAGATGAATAGAAGAAGAAAAATAGAATTAATGGAAGAATGATTGTTTAGAACTAGAATGTCTTAGAAGTAGAATAGAATAGAATTGAATGTCAGAAGATGTCTCAAAATCTCTAGAAAGATAGGGTATTTATAATACCCATATCCTATTCCTACTAAGCTAATGAAATGCTTAACCAAATCCTACTAAGCTAATGAAATACTTAACCCAATTGTACTAGGTTAATGTATCATTATCCTAATCCTAATAAGCTAATGAAATACTTAACCCAATTGTACTAGGTTAATGTATCATTATCCTAATCCTAATAACTTACTGCTAGTCCCCAAAGTCTTCAGAAATGTTGTTTTAGCCCGGGACAGAATTTCCATGCGCCATCTTTAGTCCTTGGCGTCCAAGATTGGCTTTTCTCCTTTCGTGAAGCTTTATTTGGCGTCAAGTTATCCATGAAATGCTGAATTCTGCATCATTTATACCTGAATCTTTGCTAATCATGTTCGTTAGCTCACTTACAGGAAAAAGAACTAAAAGTGCATTAAATATATAATTTGTTCTCAAAACTAGGCTAAAATATGGGCAAAATATAGTGCTATAGGCGTGTAAATTCGCCTATCATCATGATTATATATATTTGAACATCTTTCCTATGAAAGGAGTGAAGAAGTATGGTAAGAAGGGGAAACTCAGTCCCCGATATATCGATCCTTACCAAATTCTTAGCTGTTTATGAAAGGTAGCTTACGAGCTTGAGTTGCCTTCAAATTTAGCTTCAGTCCATCCAGTGTTCCATGTCTCCTTGCTAAGGAAATGCATAGGTGACCCAACAGTTGTAGTCCCTGTAGGGAGTATAGACATTCAGAACAGCCTCTTTTATGAGGAGATTCCAGTTGAAATCCTTGATTTTTAGATTTGCAGACTTAGGAACAAAGAGGTCCCTCTAGTCAAAGTTCTTTAGCAGAATCAGTCCGTTGAGGGAGCTAATTGGGAAGCATAATCAGATATGTGGACCAAATATCCTTATCCCTTTGCCGCAAACTCAAACTTATCCCAAGGTAACAGTTTTTCCTTGAACTTACTCAGTTCTATGCTCAGATTTTCCTTTATAGACTTGGTAGCAGTTACCATTGCATATTTAGTTGTGACTTCATGCATCAGATATGTATGTTCAGCATGAGAAACTTAGCTTATTATCAATCCCAGTCATGTATCCATGAATCATGTTCAACTATGTACTCATGCATCAGATATTCATGTTCAGTATGAAATTTCAGCATATTAATAATATCAGTTATGAAATTATGTTGCAGTTGTGCATATCCAGTATCTAAATTTAGTCTATCAGTATTCCCTGCTTAGTCAGTCTCATTCGAGGATAAATATTCCCAAGGGGGAGATATTGTAAGACCCCGCAAAATCCTAAGCTTAACTCAGTCCTTTAAAGCTTGTTAAGGGGTCCCAAACTTAGAAAATTTTAGCCAAGTATTCAGACTTAGTGTTGTTTTAGCCTTCATAGGTTGGTAACTCTATTTCATGACCCTCGTGACCTTAAAGTAATGATTTTTAGGTTGAATCATGATTAGAAATATCAGTGGGTGTTCTCGGATAAGTTTTGGATTTTTTGGACTTTGTTTGGATCACATTTGAAAGCTCAAACCAGTGGATCGATGCGCCGCATTGCCCATCATATCGATGAATATTTTTCTCCAGCTCCCAGTGCAAATTCCAGTGAACTGATGTAGACTCGATGCGGTGCGTTGGCCATCACATTGATTCCAACGATGCGGCTATCGGTCTGCGCATCGCTAGTCCAGTTTTCAGTAATTAAAACCCGTGTCCAGAGGGGTAAATGGGTCTTTTCCCATCTTATATCAGCCCCCAAAACATGTAATTAAGTCATCCAAAAGTCAAAATTTACTCATTCTCTCTAGAATTTTTCAAGAACAAACCCTAGTTCATCATATTCAAGAATCCAAGTTCCAAGAAAATCCATCAATCTTTCAGAATTTAAGTTTTAAGGTATGTCAAGTGTTCATCCAAGGGCCATTTCCACCCTTGGAGTCCAAGAAACTCTTTTAAACTTTAAGTAAATTGATTTCATGATTTGGATTCAAGTGTATTCATGATTATAATGTTTATTGGGTTTCTATACCATGATTAAGTGCAAGATTTATTTAAAAACAATTATTATGTATGTTGTATCATGTGAATTCATGTTAAAACCTTGAAATTGTGATGCTCATGTGTTGATTAGTACTATGTGCATATACAATACCTTCCAAGTGTTTGATGAGTTGTTCATGTGAATTAAATAGTGAGATTATATCATGTTAGCATGTATACTAGTTCACGCCATTTAAGTGTTTGATAAAATGCCTCTATAGATGTGATAACGCTCAAACTACAGCTCTCGTAAGAGTGTAAGCGGTCGTTGTCAAATATAGAACCCAACTGGGTTGGGTATCGATCCCACAGAGAATACTTGGTCACTAAGTAAGCAAAGATTATTAGACTTTTGGTGCAAGTCTCGCAATAGGGGGGATTTTGTAGCTTGCAATAATGTAACAAAGTGAAAATGGCAAATAGCAAAGTAAAAAGAAAGAATGTTTAGAAAGATGTTAATCAATGAGAATTGAGAGTTGGGGTTATGTCCACCTTATGAGTTATACGTCTCTATTGGCTATGAGTTATGCGGAATTCAGACATGCATGTGCTTATAGAGAGTTGTATTCTATGGTAAATCCAGGCGTCTTTCGACCATCAAGGATTATTTCACTTTAACTCTTTCGAGCTTAAAGCGTGTCTAACGGTACAAATTCTCCAAGAGGTTAATCCAGTTACGGTACTAACTTTTTAACAAGGGTTGGTGCCCTATTACCTTGACATTATCTCTTTTCCAGACATATAACTTTTCTTTCGAACAAGTTAATGCTATACTGGCGTATTCTATATGTTTGCAACCACTAGAATTTAGATTAAGATGAAGAGAGTAATGATATAAGCAGCATACATGTCGAGAATTCACAAACTCATAGCAATAGATAGTATCTCATAAGGCTTCCATAACCCTAACAGAGAAGTTTAGCTATTCATGAGTGCAACGGAAATCACAATAGACATTATCATTATACCAAAATAAGAGTCTAACGTGAAGTATGCTTTGGTAGTGCTTGTGGCGTGAATTCCTTGCAAATAGCGTTTCTCTTGTAATGAAAATTAAAAAGTCGAATAGATGAAGAGAAGGGAAGAAGAATTAATTGAAAGAGAATGAGTGAGTTGAATGAATTGTATGAATGGAGAGAGATAATAATAAAAACTTCAGCAACATAGGGTATTTATAACACCCATATCCTATTCCTACTAGGCTACTGCGTACTTATCCTAATCCTACTAGGTTACTGCATCCTTATCCTAATCCTATTAAGTTACTGCTAATCCCCAAAGTCTTTAGAAATGCTGTTTTTGCCCGGGACAAGTTATCCATGCATCACTTTCAGTCCATAGGCGTCCAAACGCTGCTTTCCTTCTTTTGTGAAGCTTCCTTGGGCGTCAAATTATCCATAAAGTGCTGGAATCTTCATCGTTTATACCTGAAAACTTGCTAATCACATTTGTTAGCTCACTTACAGGAAAAAGGACTAAAAGTGCATGAATTATATATTTTGTTCTCAAAACTTAGCTAAAATATGGGTAAATTAAGGTGCTTTAGGCGTGTAAATACGCCTATCATCAACACCCCACACTTAAAGCTTTGTTCGTCCTCGAACAATATATCATGTCCATATAAACATCTACTTAGGGTTTCGCAGTAACAACACAAAATATTCATCAAGACAGGCACGACAATTATTAACAAAGAGTAGTTTTCTAATCACTTCTAGAAACAATTCAACCTCTAATATAGACTCGTGATGATGGTTAATTCGTATCCATAAGTTAAGCCACAAAGAATCATACAAGACTACCCAAAACTCATCAACCATGTGTGTCTCACATA
This sequence comes from Capsicum pubescens, assembly GCA_030864215.1. Classification (NCBI taxonomy): domain Eukaryota; kingdom Viridiplantae; phylum Streptophyta; class Magnoliopsida; order Solanales; family Solanaceae; genus Capsicum; species Capsicum pubescens. The sequence continues at coordinate 98,578,760 of CM061549.1, read as the reverse complement.
AGATACTACCCATAATCACTCACAAGTATTGCATTTTTCAGAACATGGGTATAAGCTTCTCCTCTCTCTCACTCTCACAAAGAATTCATATGTTGCAACTGATGACCATAGGCTTGCCCTTAGTGTAATGCTCTACTAATATCAGAATGTTAAGCTTAGGATCAATTAGGTCTTTTACAGGTTGTAATGTAGGCTAAGGGACGGGTAGGACTATTTTGGCCAGAAATAGTGACTATGTTCCTAAGCGCTTTAATACATCACATTATGCCATTAACACTCTCTTTTAATCAACCCTGCTACCTTTCTTTCATCTATCACCCCTTTTCACCTATTTTGCCATTCAAGCATAACTATCTTTTTATTTAATCATAAACACAATTTATCTTTTTATTTTTCTATTTCTTTTTTTTTTTTTTTTTTTTATAACACACCTCTATGATAGCCACTCTTTTTTTATAACAAATTCAAGTACCAATTCACTTTAAGGCATCACTCTCATCCAATTTCCTCTTATTTTGTCACATGACTTCACAACTTAAAGCACTTAGGAATTTGGATCAAATTATGGTCTTGAAAAAAAATGGATTCGGCTTACATATGAGGCTGTCAAAGAAAATGGCTAAAGGCTCAAAGGGTGTTAACTAAGATAATGTCCATGGGTAGGTAAAAGGAAGGTAAACAAATACAGGTTGCCATAGAAATGCCTAAATCATCTCCTAAACTTGCACTCTTTATTTCGCTTTACACACACACCAGACAAGTTCTAGCATCGGTCACAACCAAGAATATACTATATCCTCACACACACAAGGCACATGGTCAACTTTATTGGGAGTATTATAGACTCTTGACCCTAACAAATGAATGAATTAAACCACACAATTATCACACAGTGAGTCACACTTAGAGCCTAAATGTCTCAATAGTAATGATTCTAGCACAAAATCTTGTCATAATACCATGCCGCTTATCAGAACAATTTCATGCATCAAAATCTAAAAAAATCTACGACTAATTAAAACAAACAAAAAAATATGACAATAAATGTAGGCAAAGAAGTACAACATACGAATACCAGCACCCCACACTGCCCTCAGTGGAAAATAAATACGGAAAACCTGATTAGTCGGACTCCTCTTCTATGTCTGGGGTCATACCCCCTGCGTCGGAATCATCATCAGAGTCATCATCCTCAGAGTTTCCTCAAATTGTACCCCACTTGATCCAAAAGTGCGTTGAGGTATTTGTAGCGAGGAGGATTCATCTTACTCTTTTCTTCCCCTTTTCTGGCCTTTCTGTGAGGTGGTTGCTTTGTTTTTTCCTTGGCGTGCTTTTGGTGCAATTGTACCTGAGATTAAAATGATAGTCATGTTAGCTTCATCTCGGTAGATACAGTCGACAAAAAAAAAATAGTAGTGGCACCATCCCACACTTAATTTGTTGGCATAAACTAATTAAGTGAACATTGTCGATTACTCAGACTTCATCGATATACGTTTAGGCGTTATGTTCCAACAATATGTTCAGCACAGTCATACTTTCATATCGTCTTAACTATCCTTTCCAACTCTATTTCATGTAATCTTGATCATACTTTCATGTTTGGATTAATGCACTTTTTGAACAAGACTACTACATAGAGATCGTATCAAGTTATGACATAGAAATAATCACAACATCTCATGCTTGTATTCAATCATGATCTTTATCTCGATGAACGAGTCATTCAAACATTCAAGCATTCAATTTTGAAGATTATGCAATTAACTTCACCATGTCGACTCCGCAAAAGTATGACAGTCTATAACAATCAAATACAAGTAGAAACAAAATCAAGAACACCCACATGTATTCTTTCACTCAACGAGATGTATCACAACAAGTCAACCACATTCAAATCACCAATACTACTTCAAGATTTAACAATTCATTATAGGCATAGTAGTGTAGTACTTACGGAATATAAAAGAAGAACAAAGAAGTACTTACTTGGTTGATGGCCTCGGAAGATGTTCTTGCAAAGTAAAAGAGTAAAAGGAAATTTTTTGAGAGATTTTGGAGAGGTAGGCGGCGCCTAGGTTGAAGTTGCAATGCATTTTTGTTCTAAGACTAAGGTTCTATTTATAGGACAATCTTGGGCCGGGTTTTGACCCATTTGGAAACAGATTTGGAGACCAAAAGTGACCATAGGCGGCGCCTAATGCTTTGCCTATGCTTGGCATAGGCGGCGCCTATGCTATGGCATTGTTAAGCATAGGCGGTGCCTATGCTATGGCATACTAGATTCAGAGACAAAATGCTTTTGCATAGGCGGCGCCTATGCTATGGCATTGTTGAGCATAGGCGTCGCCTATGCTATGGCACTCTAGAATCCGAGATCTTAGGCCATAGCATAGGCCATGCCTTGGTCGTGGCCTAGATTTACATAGGCCTTGCCTTGTTCTTTGCCTATATTTTCATTGGCAATGCCTAACCCATAGCCTTTTTCTTCTTCATTCCTAACTTACCACCTTCAACATGCAATACTTCCAAATCAAAATTTGAAACCAATCTCCTCCTTTACACCTCTTGCACCTACATTTACTCAAAAACAACAAAAAAGATTAGAACGATGGGTTGCCTCCCATCAAGCGCCTTAGTTTTGGTCGTGGCTCGACAAAATCTTAAGAAAACAAAACAATTAAAAATGATGGGTTGCCTCCCACCAAGCGCTTGATTTATTATCGCGGCACGACATAGCTATCTCGATTACTTAGACTTCTATCTCGATTACTTAGACTTCATCGAGATAGATGGGGCATCATTTTCTGAATGGATTCAGACGACGCTGATGCTTACTTGTAGGAATGCAATCTTCTTCGATATGACTCTTGTGCATACATATCCCAAGAGAGATACCAATTATATCATCAATAGTCCAACCCATAGCTCTCTTGTATCTCTTCATAGCAGAGATGAGAGCCTCTAAGTGTTGTTCACTTAAATCATCCGTCACACTCACCGGAAGTGTATTTCTACTTCCCAAGCATGCATACCTTAGATAATTGGGGAGCTCTTTCGATTCTAGCACTGGGGGCTCTTCAATGGAAGTCTTCGCTGTTGGTGATGGTTGATTTTTAAGATCAAGGTCCGGCTGCTTAGGAGTATGAGAATAGGACCCTATTTCTGTTAGAGAACACATAGTTTCTTTATAATCTTTATCGTCCTCATGCTCAACATTCAGCAGCGCAACAGACAATAGCTCAACAGTAAGCTGTTTCTCTACAGATAATTCTTTCTTATCCTCATAATGAACATCAGCTACGGAGAACACATTTATATCGCTGGGCTGCTTCATTGCTTTGCATATATCAAAGCGGACCACTTCGTCATTCAACCTAAATAAAAGCTCATTAGCTCTCATGTCAATAAGCACACTTCCTGTTGCAAGGAAAGGACGTCCCAAGATTATGGGAACTTCAGAATCCACCTCGCAATCCAAAATCACAAAGTCTGCAGGAAAAATGAAGGTAGACACCTTTACCAACACATCATTCAAGATACCCACAGGTCGTTTTACCGACCTATCTGCCATCATAAGCCGCATATTAGTTGGTGTAGGGTCTCCCAACCCCAAATTAATGCTAGCTCCCAAATCGCACAATGCCTTAGCAAAATTCATAGATTCAACCGTGCAAGGAATAGTGAAAGCACCAGGGTCTGCCTTCTTCTGTACTAAGGACTTTGTGGCAATTGCACTGCAATGATGAATATTATCTGCTGGCTCATAGCTAACTGCCCGCTTCTTTGTCAACAGTTCCTTCATGAATTTAGCATACCCAGGCATTTGTTCCAGCGCCTCGACCAAAGGAATATTAATAGTCAGTTGTTTCAACATAGTCATAAATTTACTGAACCTGGTATCATCAGCTTTCTTCTTCAGTCTCTGCGGAAAAGGTGGTGTAGGAAGGGGAATTATTTTCTCCACCATTTCCTTTTTATCTTGCTTCCGATTATCAACCTTTTCAGGCTGTAAACGTCTAGAGGTGACGTCATGAACACACTCATCAGCTTCTTCAGCCTCTTCACATTTTGCATCAATAACATTATCCGCTATATCATCAACCACCTGCTTGTCCTTGGATGGATTTTCCAATACTTTACCACTCCGGGTAGTAATAGCCATGCATGATCCGTCGTTCCTTGGGTTTTGCACCGTATCGCTGGGTAGTGTTCCAGCCTTTCTTTGGTTGAATGCCGCAGATAATTGACTCAATTGTTGCTCCAGCTGTTTTATTGAAGTGGAATGCGAGTCAACCAATTGCTTCATTGAGGACAGATTATTTATTACCTTAGTTACTCCTGTGCTGGTTGCCTCTACTCCTTTCAGCAGCTTAGCCATCATATCTTCCATGGACATATTTCCAGAACCAGATGCAGCGGCCTCACGATTTCCAGGAGGAACATACAAACCACTCCTGTCAGTCTTATTCTTCCAACCACCTTGATCGCGGTCCTTGTATCCATCTTTATAGTAATAGTTCCGACCTTGGTTTCCTTGGGCATTGCCTCAGAAACCCCCCTGATTATTTAAGTAATTTTCTTCCCCCTTGGAATCTGACTCATCTCTTCCCTGTGATACAACGGCCTTAACCTTTTCGGTCTTCCCTGATAATAAGTGCTTGGTAAGAAGATCCATCTGCGTTTTCATGTGAGCCATATCTTGGTCATGTTCCTCTTGTCTACGCCTCTGCTCTGCAGTCATGCCAATAGATACGGTAGAGCTTTCTACCTCAGAATCCCTGGTATGCCAAGCTCTACTCTGCTTTGTCATACGATCTAGCATATCACTTGCCTCGAGAAAAGTAAGGTCCATGAATGACCCACCTGCAACATTATCAACCACTGGCTTAGTCACTGAGTTCAAAGCCCTGTATAATATCTCCATCAAGTGGATGTTGGTCATCTGATGATTTGGGCATCGCATAAGCTTCTTCTTGAACCTCTCCCATGTTTCATGGAGAGCTTCAGTTGGAAGCTATCGGAAGTTGCTAATCTCATCTCTCAACTGTGCTCTCTTGGATGGCGGAAAGAATCTTTCTAGGAAAGCGTCTTTCAATTGCCTTCTATTGGTGATAGAATCAGGAGTTAGCCCATTCAACCATAGAGTTGCCTCCCCAGATAGAGACAATGGAAATAAGCGTAGCCGAATTGCATTCTGTCCAACTCCTGGATTGTCGAATGACTTGCATGTAGAGATGAAGTTGATCAGGTGCATATTCAGATCATCGCCTGCGAGTCCACCAAATAAACCTTTGAGCTGCAATAGCTGAATCATGGTGCTAGTGATATTGAACTTTGCTCCAGGTGCCAAGGGCGGAGGAATAATATCTCCTGTGGCACCAGCTCCATCCAGATCGTCATCATCCTCATCAAAAGGAGCCTGCACAGCTCGGCGGTCAGGTCTCATTCTAGCTTGACGATCTCTCCTATGCATAGGTGCTGCCACTTCATCTGCATGTCGTGGATTCAGTAACTCATCATCACCCAGGTCCTCATCATCAAGATTTATTGTTCGCCCTGGGTTATCAATATTCTGTTGATGTACTTGAGCAGCTGCCAGTGCAGCTAGTCTATCCTGCTCCTATTGAGCCGCCATTCTGTCAATGTCACGTTGTGCATCCATTCTGCCAATAAGTTGCGGTTCAGGGTTTATGGGTAATAATGGTTGACCAGAACTTTGAGTATTTGGCATGCACTGAACAAAACCTGCAGAAAACAAAAACAACAACTAAAAGTAAAGTACAAGAATCTTTGACCAAAGGGTATAGTAACTATCACAAACTTAGTTGACAACCGTATTCCCTGGCAACGGTGCCAATTATTGATAACGCTCAAACTACAGCTCTCGTAAGAGTGTAAGCGGTCGTTGTCAAATATAGAACCCAACTGGGTTGGGTATCGATCCCACAGAGAATACTTGGTCACTAAGTAAGCAAAGATTATTAGACTTTTGGTGCAAGTCTCGCAATAGGGGGGATTTTGTAGCTTGCAATAATGTAACAAAGTGAAAATGGCAAATAGCAAAAAAAAAAAAGAATGTTTAGAAAGATGTTAATCAATGAGAATTGAGAGTTGGGGTTATGTCCACCTTATGAGTTATACGTCTCTATTGGCTATGAGTTATGCGGAATTCAAACATGCATGTGCTTATAGAGAGTTGTATTCTATGGTAAATCCAGACGTCTTTCGACCATCAAGGATTATTTCACTTTAACTCTTTCGAGCTTAAAGCGTGTCTAACGGTACAAATTCTCCAAGAGGTTAATCCAGTTACGGCACTAACTTTTTAACAGGGGTTGGTGCCCTATTACCTTGACATTATCTCTTTTCCAGACATATAACTTTTCTTTCGAACAAGTTAATGCTATACTGGCGTATTCTATATGTTTGCAACCACTAGAATTTAGATTAAGATGAAGAGAGTAATGATATAAGCAGCATATATGTCGAGAATTCACAAACTCATAGCAATAGATAGTATCTCATAAGGCTTCCATAACCCTAACAGAGAAGTTTAGCTATTCATGAGTGCAACAAAAATCACAATAGACATTATCATTATACCAAAATAAGAGTCTAACGTGAAGTATGCTTTGGTAGTGCTTGTGGCGTGAATTCCTTGCAAATAGAGTTTCTCTTGTAATGAAAATTAAAAAGTCGAATAGATGAAGAGAAGGGAAGAAGAATTAATTGAAAGAGAATGAGTGAGTTGAATGAATTGTATGAATGGAGAGAGATAATAATAAAAACTTCAGCAACATAGGGTATTTATAACACCCATATCCTATTCCTACTAGGCTACTACGTACTTATCCTAATCCTACTAGGTTACTGCATCCTTATCCTAATCCTACTAAGTTACTGTTGATCCCCAAAGTCTTTAGAAATGCTGTTTTTGCCCAGGACAAGTTATCCATGCATCACTTTCAGTCCATAGGCATCCAAACGCTGCTTTCCTTCTTTCGTGAAGCTTCCTTGGGCGTCAAGTTATCCATAAAGTGCTGGAATCTTCATCGTTTATACCTGAAAACTTGCTAATCACGTTTGTTAGCTCACTTACAGGAAAAAGGACTAAAAGTGCATGAATTATATATTTTGTTCTCAAAACTTAGCTAAAATATGGGTAAATTAAGGTGCTTTAGGCGTGTAAATACGCCTATCATCAAGATGCATTATGAACAAGTGTATATTTCTATGCTATGCAAGGTCATGTGATGCTTTACTTTTCATGCTATGAATCCTAGGGGTATTTAATACCCGATAATTTAGCTGTTTACCTAGAGCCAGTTTCAGTTATAGAATAATCTCAGTCATGTCATGATCAGTAGTACTCTCAGTCAGTTACAGAACTCAGGAAAAACTCAATTGACTCAGTATCAGTCCAGTTCAGTATTTAGTTCAGACCTCAGTAAATTCAGTTAGTTAGCAGAATTCAGTAGTATTCCGTCAGTCAACAAAACTCAGTGAACTCAGCTCAGTTCAGTTAGATAATATAATCAGTAACAGTTCAGTCAAGCCTAGTATGAACTAGGAATTGGTTCAGTGTCTATTCAGTTGGTAGTAGGATTCAGCACCGGGCGAACCTAGGGATGAGGGCATTCCTGCTAGCAGAGGGCTTAACCCTTAGTAGTTATCCCTGCGTTATAGAACTACATAGCCAATATAGGTTGAGATATCTTTCTGTCAGACTAGGGTTGATACATCTCATATGAGTTTTCCTGCCAGCGAGGGTTGACGAAAGAGCTTCCTGTCAGAGAGGGTTAACTCACAGTTGTCTTTACCCGTGGCACAGTATTGATACCCTTCCAACTTGGATTATAGGTTGGACCTCAATCTATTTAGAAAGGGGCATATCGGTTAGATGATTACCTCCCACAGTCTCAGTTTCAGTCTTCAGAATAGAACTCAGTTCAGTTCTACAGAAATAAGGACTGTCAGATACAGTCATTAAGTTAACAATAATACAGTATCAGTAAACCCAGATATCAGTAAATCAGTAATTCAAAACTCAGTATCCAGTGTTATCACGACCTCAGTTACAGTTTACATACTCATGCATGTACTTTCATTCAGTTATACTCATGTTTTTAGTCAGTATTGTTCATACATATGAACCCATGCATCTCATCCTACCTCACTTAGCATACCAGTACATTCAAAGTACTGACACATACCTTTCTTTTGTGCTCTGATGTCTTATATCATAGGTTTAGACGCACGGGCTCCCGATCATACTTAGCAGCCCGATCCATCAGCAATAGACTAGTGGTGAGTCCTCATTGTCTGAGGATAGATTTATTATTACACTATTTCAGTACTCAATTTATTTCAGTAGTCGGAGTTAGTTAGGGACTTGTCCCATTAACTCCTTGTTTAGAAAGTAGAGCCTTTTCAGACATAAAGTATTTATAGATAGATGTTCAGTTTTGGTATTGATGTACCGTACTCAGTATTTATGACAGTTTTGAACCTTATGAAAAGTTTTCGCCTAATTTTTGCATAATTACAGTATTATTATTCAGTTATAGCAACAAGTACCAGTCATGGGTTAACTTGTGGTTCCTCGAGATTATGAGCACCGTGTAGCGTTCGGGGTACAAACTCGGGGCATTACAGATATAAATATAATTAATATGGTATAATGTATCATGTATTTATGGTATAAATATAATTTGCATGGTATAATTATACCATGTAGTTTTATGATATAAATATAATTTGTATAATATATCAATATACCATGAATTTTTACAATATAAATATACCATTAATTTTTATGAAGGCATCATGAAAGAAGACAATAAAAATGAAAAACATAAAATTTTGATATAATATATAAACAATGAATGAACAAAGGCTTCCATAAAAATAGACAATAAATAAGAAATATGAGAATTTAATATATGATTATTTTTCTATATATTATAATCTGTTATAAAAGTATATATTCTATATGCTATATCTGACAACCAACTAATACGACTATGTATATGTAATAATTTCTTTAAAATAGCTATTTGTGTTGTTTTTCCTTATTTATCAGATTAATTTCGAATGATAAAAATTGATATTGTGCACTATTTATTTGGTTAATATTAAAAAAAGGATAGGGATTTTATGCAGTTTAATAAAGATAAGTTGTGGTATTATGTAATTTTTTTCTAAAATAAAATGGCAACATAACCCCAATAGGTAGACGAAAAGGGCATTTTAGGCCCAATAGGTAGACAGGAAGGGCATTTTAGGCCCAATAGATAGACAGAGGGAATTTTCGCACCATTTCACATAGTTGAAGGACATTTTAGGCCCTTTTTCGAAGTATAAAAGGTGAATATGAGATCATTCACCTCTCATATAATATGTTTAATAGATACTGCAATACATGATTACATAAAAAGGATATCACAGAGTTTGTAGCTAAGTGCTCTACAGGTCAGCAGGTGAATATTGAGCACTAGAAGCCTAGTGGGTCCATGCAGGAGTTTAGTATTTTCACATAGAAATGAGAAGAAGTGAACATGGACTTTGTGACGGGTTTGCCTCGTACTCGTCATCATCATGATTCAATTTGGGTTATTGTAGACAGGATGACCAAATTTGCCCATTTCTTGCCAGTTCATACCTCTCAATCAGTCGAGGACTATGCCAAACTCTATATCAGAGAGTTGGACAGGTTACACAGAGTCCTAATAGCTATCATCTCAGATAGAGGTACCCGTTTAGCTCTTATTTATATAAAGCATTCCAAAAGGGTCTTGGTACCCAAGTTCACCTTAATACAACCTTTCACCCTCAGACAGATGGTCAAGCAAAAAGGCCCATCTAGACTCTAGAAAATATGTTGAGAGCATGCGTTGTTGATTTTAAAGGTAGTTGGGATGACCACTTGCCTTTGATCAAATTTGCATATAATAACAACTATCATTCCAATATTCAGATGGCTCCGTTTGAGGCTCTCTATGGTAGGAGATGTAGATCTCTAATTAGTTGGTTCAAGGTAGGTGAAGTCGCTGTAGTAGGGACTGACTTAGTTTTTGATGCCTTAGAAAAGGTTCAGTTGATTAGGAAAAGGCTTAGGGCAGCCCAGAGCCGACAGAAATCATATGTTGATGTGAGAAGAAAATACCTCAAGTTTGAGATCGATGACCTTGTGTTCTTGAAAATCTCTCCCATGAAGGGGGTGAAGAGGTTTGGCAAAAAGGGAAAACTCAGTCCTCGATATGTCGGTCCTTATAGAATTCTCAGTCAGTTTGGAAAGGTAGCTTACGAGCTTGAGTTGCCTTCAGATCTAGCTTCAGTGCACCCAGTGTTTCACATATCCTTGCTAAAGAAATACATTGGTGACCTAGCAATCATAGTTCCCTTAGAGGGCGTAGATATTCAGAATGATCTCTTAGTCAAAGAGGTTCCAGTACAGATCCCCGGTCATCAGATTCGCAGACTGAGGAAGAAAGTAGTTCCCTTGGTCAAAGTTCTTTGGCAGAATCAGTCCGTTGAGGGAGCTACTTGGGAAGCAGAAGCAGATATGCGGACCAAGTATCCTTACCACTTCTCCATAAACTCAAATTCAGCTTGAGGTAACAGTCTTCCTTAGATTTTCTCAGTTCTATATTCAGTTATAGTTATAAACTTGGTATTTTTACCATCGCATATCATCTTCATGACAGTCATGCATTCATGAATCAGTTCAGCCATGTACCCATGCCTCAGATATGCATGTTCAGTATGAAAAATTAGCTTATCAGTAGCTTCAGTCATGTATTTCATGCATCAAATATGAATGTTCAGTGTGCAATCTCAGTCTATCAGTGTTTCTCAGCTTAATTAGTCTCATTCGAGGATGAATGTTCCCAAGGGGGAGATATTGTAATACCTCATATTTCTCTAGCTTAATTTAACTCTCAGTATATGAGTTATCCTATATAAATTTTTAAAATTCTCAGTATTTTCCAGTTTAGAGCTTACCTTTGCATAGGAAATTCAGTCAACTTTCCAACGATATAAAATTCACCCAAATTTGATAATCGGGTGAGAAGTTATAGCATACTTTGTAAAATAGTGTGCCAAATTAGCAATAAACACGTCGCGGAGCAAGACCAAATGTCAAATCCAGTGAGCCTCCGCGATCATGGCACATCACGCCAATGCTCATTTTCACAATTATCTTTTTTCCAGTAAAACTACGCTATTTCACCACATCGCGATGAGTCCCAAATTCCTATCCAGTATGGCAATGCGATTTCACCACGTCGCACCATTAGCCCAGTTCCCCATTGTCATTTTTCAGTGAAACAACACGATAGCGCCACATCGCGCCAAGGGCCCAAGTAGGATAATTTTGATGAAAATTTAAAGTTTCGTCCAGGGTTAAACTAGTCTTTTCCCATGATTTTAATATGCCCAGATATGGGATTTAGTCCCTAAAATATTTTAAACTCATTATTTATTAACTTTTTCCCAAAATCAACAAGCTCTCTCTCAATTAGCAAACCCTAATCTTCAAGCAATCAAAAGCAATCCTCAGGAAAATCATCAAGAGCTTCAAGAATTAAAATATCCAGGTATGTTAGATGTTCATTCATGGGTTCCTTTCACCCATGAAGTCCAAGAATCCATTTTTTGAACTACAAGTTTATAGAATTATGAATTCCATGCTTGAAATTAATTGTATGCACGTTCATGATATTAATTGGGTTTTAAATCCACGATTATTATAAGATTCATGAAATTAGAATAGTATTTATCGGAAGTTATATGATTTGCATACTAAACCCTTGAATTTGCAATTGAGTATTGTATTCATGATGTTCATATGTTGACCATTATCATGTGAAATAATCTATGCTCCCCAAGTGTTTGCTAAAATGCCCATGTCAAGTAAATAGTGGATTCATGACATGTCATTATGTCATCCCAATCATGAACAAGATTATGCCCTACAAGTGTTTGATAAAATATCTCTTTGAATGAAATTATGAACAAGTGTATATTGTTATGCTTTTCAAGATAGTGCTATGCTTTACTTTTCATGCTGTCAAGTCCTGGGGGTATCTCATACCCGACAATCTAGTTGTTTACCTAGAGCTCCAGTAGTTACAGATAGCCTCAGTAGTGTCATAATAAGTTGCACTCTCAGTTAGTTATAGAACTCAATAAACTTAGTCAGTTACAGAACTTAGTGAAACTCAGTATCAGTATAGTTCAGCTTAGTGTAATTAGTTCAGTGTCTATTCAGTTGGGAGTAGGATTCAATACTGAGTGAACCCAAGAATGGGGGATCACCTTCCAGTAGAGGGTGTGATCCTTAGAAGCAGTCCTTACATTCCAGAACTATATAGCTAGCATATGATGAGACATCAACCTACCAGTTGAGGGTTGATGAGGTGTTTCAACCTAATAGTTGAGGGTCCACCATTCCCATTAGAGTACCTTCCAGAAGAGGGTAACTCTTCAGGTTGTCCTTACCCGTGGCACGGTACTGACACCCTTCCAACTGGAGTTACAGGTAGGACCTCAGTTATCTTATTTGGGGCATGTCAGTTAGATGATTACTTCCCACAGTTTCAGTCTCAGTATAGAACTTAGTTCAGTTCTACAGAATTAGTACTGTCAGACATAGTTACCCAGTTATCAGAAATCCAGTTATCAGTAATCTCAGATATTAGTTGCTCAGTTATCAGAACTCAGTACTCAACTTCAGTAAAAGCTCAGATACAGTATACATGCATATTCACAGTATTGCATACTCAGTATTTATAGTAGTTTCAGATTTCTTTGTACTCATAATCAGTTATTCTATATCATTCAGTCAGTTACTGTTCATGCACATAAACCCTTGAATTCAGACTTACGTCATCTAGCATACTAGTACATTCCATGTACTGATGCATACTTTTCTCTTTGCACTATGATGTCTCATATCATAGGTTCGAATGCTCAGGTTCCTAACCGAATATAGACAGATTCAGATTCAGCCTACAGTGTCAGATTTAGTAGTGAGTCCTCATCTATCGAGGATATATTTTATTTCTGTATTTTAGTAGTCGGAGTTAGTTGGGGGTTTGTGTTGGAGGCTTGTCCCATCAACTCTGTTTTCAGATAGTTCTGTTAGAGGATTTTTAGACTAGACTATCAGGTAGTATTCAGTTTTGCAGACTATTATTACAGTTGATATTCCTTATCAGTATTTAAATTTTGAACCTTATGGCAATTCAGTTTATTTTTTGCATTAGTTTTAGGATTATTATTCAGTACTAACAACAGATATCAGTCATAGGTTAGCTTATGGTCCTTCGAGGTCGTAAGCACTATGTAGCATCCAGGGTACAGAATAGGGGGTTACACATGGGTTCTCGAGAATCCGTTTCCATTTGTTTCCTCATAAGAGGTTGGTGTTATACGTAATTGATAGGAAGGTATAGGGTTTAATATACCCTTATTTTTCCTCTCGTTATTGACTTATGTTAATCTATCTATCCTTTACTTTATTGTCTCATTTCTTTTTTTTCTCATGTTTTTGTCTTGGACACTATCATCCTTTTCAGATGGAGGGTTAGTTGGAGAGTTCATCTTTGTCTGAGCAATGTAATCGTTGGAAATATTTCTTAAGAAAAGAGGAGAAAATTTTGTGATGGCAAATTGCTCCTCTGAGCCTAAAGAAATAGAAGGCGTTTATATCACCCTTAAAGGAATGGGCTCGTCCTTTTGAGAAGATGAGAAGGAGTACGACATTCTTTTAAGGGTTGGATGGACTACAAGTTAGAGAGAATCAAGGTATTTGAACGGTTAGAGAACTGATGAGGTTGTATGAGAGAGGATTTTCAAATATAGAGAGAAAATGATTTGATATTTGACTTCACAAAAAAAAAGAGAACGATTCAGATTTCTTGAGTAGGTATGCCTGATGAAATGTGTCCGGTCAGATGGATGCACCTCTTTGACTTAAAGTATAGAAGACAACCTTTTTGAGAAGAGGTAGGAGAGTGACATGGCACACATATTAAATGTTTAAAAGAGTCACTACTTAGGAATAGTAAATGGTACTAACCTGTTTAAGGAATTTATCCCTAAATGATTTATGAATCCAATCACTTTCACTGTCTCACTTCCCTTCACACATCTTTCCATCCTTGCCATGGTGTATATCTGCAGAAGATATAAAACTGAGTTAGACATGTAGAACATCATGTAACTAGGATACCTTTTTACCAGTTCGTAGCCATGTAAGAAGAATTTTTAGAGTGTCCAGTATCATCTAGATCTCATCACTTCTGTCCTTTTTTGTTCTACTCAACCAGTTCCCTACATACTTATTCAAAGATCTACAAGTTATATTTCCTTCATAACTATAGGAAGGTCATTTTGTAACTCGATTACAACATTACCAACATTAATATCCTCTAAATATTTGTTTCCATCACTACGGAGACATTGCCTCCACTAAGGTTCTTAAGCAATAGATGACCTTTAGGTCTTCAATTTTGTGCTTTGTGCAATCATTGTCATCATCCTTGTTGCCTGCCTTCTCTTGCCTTACCCTGCATTACAAATCAGTTATTTGTATTGGGTACCCATTTCAGTCTAGGTTCCCAGTAAGAGGATATAGAAAAGTCTAGGTTCCCAGTAAGAGGATAGAGGAAAAATTATTTTGCCAAGTTAGGTAAGATCTTCTTCTTCTTCTTTCTTGAGGCAGTAAAATTCCTTATGCCTTTCTGAGCTCCATCTCTGGATGGACACATTTCTCTTGTGTGATCGTCTTTCGCACAATGGAAGCATAGAAGATTATCCTTTCTCTTTGTAGGTATGGTAGGGAAGTTTGAACCAACATCTTGACAGTGACATGCCGATCCTTTTTTGTTATTAGACTTTTAGTTTATAAGAGAACTCGGATCTTGTGAAGGTGTAGTCTATTTGAGGGCTTTCTCAAAATATGTCTTCACCCAAACTAATTCCCTCTTGAGAACTAGGTTTCTTTCAAATGAAGCAGTCATATTGTCCTTAGTTTCAGTCAGTTTTGCCTTCAACTAAAACTGTATCCTACTTCCTTCACCTTTTTCCTTGGAATTCCATTTGGTGATTTCATCTAGCCTTTTATTCAGAAGATTATTTCCACAAAAGAGAGTCTTACAAGTTGCTTGGTGCTCCACCACTTTCACACCTAGCTCCACCATTTCTTATTCATATTTTCATAGATCTTCCTTCAACTTTGCCTTCTCATTGGTGAGTTTAGCTACTTCCACACCCATCTCCGTCACTTCTTCCTCATATTTTTCCAAGGCTTCCTTCAGAATTTCTTTATCCTTAGCAAGGTCAATCAGGAAATTCATCAGCATAGAGGCAAGAGATTTCATCTTACTGTGGGATTAATCCTTCAAATTTTCCTTGATGTCAAGGAGAGTAAGTAGTTTATTTTTATCATTGTCAGTGTCTGACATTAGCGCAAAGAGTGAGTCAAAGTAATATTTCATCTTTTGTTGCCATCATGGAAACATCTTCTCCTTGTTCTAAATTATTTGAGTCACTTGAAGAGTCACCCCAACAAGATGCTAACACTTGATTGACAACTTTGTCAAATTCAACCTTCTTGCTAAACTTCATAAAAACATAGTCCTTTCCTTTCTCTTTCCTAGAAGCTTTCTTTGTATATTCTTTATACTCTATTTTGTGTATTGGGCAGTCCTTGATGTAGTGACCAAACTTGCCAAATTTGTGACATGTGTCACTTGACTTACCTTCCTTGAAAAGCTTGTTGGACTATCCCCTTCTAGAAATAGACCTTGATTTTCTCAAGGCTCTGAGTACTCTTTTTGCAATATAAGTTGTCTCCTCATCTTATCCTTAAGAACCAAATTTTTTTCTACCTTGGGTTTAACTTTTAATCTTTCAAGATTCTTCAACAATTCATAGGTTTTGAGATTGTCAATAAGTTCACCCATGGCCATTTATTCAAATCCCTGGCTTTAGATATGACATCCACTTTGCTTTCCCATATTTTAGGAAGAATGCTTATGATTTTCCTGACCTGCTTGTGTGCTGGAATAACCTCACTAAGAAAATGCAGCTCATTTTTCATAGCAATGAATCTAGTGTACATCTCTTGAATGGACTCTCCTTCCTGTATGGTAAAGGTCTCATATTGACTGGTCAACATTTCCACCTTAGAATGCTTTACTTGATTAGTTCTTTTATGAGCTATCTGTAGACAATCTCCAATTTCCTTAGCAGTTTGGAAGGCAGAGATCTTATTGTACTCATCAGGACCAATGTGAAACACCCTGGGTTTTGGCTCTTGGAAATTTTGTTTAGCTTTGAGCTCACTATCTTTTAATGACTCACCACACGAGTTGTATGGCGTGGGTACGGGTTAGGGACACTACTCATAAAGTGTCCAATGAATGGTAGTTGGGTTTCTATTATGGTTATGGTCTGGTGGTGACTAGTCATTAGGTGAGGTGACGGGTCATTAGGACGATCATTTATCAAATTAGAAACTTAGTTACTTGACTTGGCTTTGAGTACGAGTGGATCACTAATAGCCATGAGGATAGGTTACGAGTCGTTGAGAGAAGTCGTATGTTGTTGATAACGTTCAACTCATTCCCATGTTTGAGGGGTGAGGTGGTCATTGTTAATAACCCAACTAGAGTTGGGGTCGAATCCACAAGGAGCAAATTATAAATTTTGAGTCTTATGGGTGTTCTGGTTACTAAAACGACATCTAGAATGCTAACAAATACAACATGTAAATTAAAATGAGGGATTTTAGTTAAGGATGGTTTGTAACAATTATTGATTAATAATGCATGAATATGATATTTTGATTTAAAATCAAGAATAGAGAGGGTCTTGGGATTATGTCAACCTAAAGGTAAAGAATCTGGGTTAATGACGGTTTAACATGAAGCTTAGTTTTTGACCAATGGATAAGCTAGGTCGAAATCCATTGGAGTCAATCTTTCAATAAAACTACAATGATTTCACCCATTGGCTCTTTCGAGCACCTAACAAGTGTACGATTCATAATCACCCAAAACCTCAATCAAGCATCCCTATTTCTAGGATGATGCTCTTGACATGATTTACACTCCAACTACACTTATTTCTAAGATTACAAAAGGTAGTAAACCATAGGCTCAATTGTCCACCATTACCTTGTACTTCTATAACTCTCTTTCAAGGATGTTATGGGTTACCTTAAGTTCACTTTCATCCCCCTTTCAAGGATGATGAAGGGTTTTTAGAGTTTGGGGTTTTCACCCATCAAACCCATTTGGAGATTTGTGGTTTTCACCCATTAAATTCTAACTCATTAACACAAGCAATGGTGAAACCCATACTCAACAACTAAAAATCATGCCAACACATCAATACCCACACACAATTACACTTTAGTTCAACATAATCCCAAGACTAAAGAAGTTAGCTACTCATGAGATAGGAGAAAAGAATTTTACCAAGTATTTCATCCATGGTGTTCATGATGATAGAGGATAAAAATAATCTTCAATTCTACAATCCTATGTCTCTAATTTTCTCTCGGAATAAAAATTACAATAACTATGAACAATCAATTTTTCACTCAAAATTCTAGGGTTCTTTCTCTCTCTCTCCCTTCCACCCTCTTTATAGTGTTTTGAATCCCCAATATAAGTCTTTGATTCTACTGTCCGGATTGACTATAATTCCCTTTACTCAATAGTCCCACTGTGCCACAGTCGCGGAGCTTTAACTGCGATTGCACAATCACGATCGCGGCTATGACCGAAAAATCACGGTATATTGGCTATTTTGACAAACAACGATAGCGTTCTTCTGATCACTATTGCCTAACACGAGGTTGGATATGCTCCCTGCTTAATTGGTTGCGATCACAGTGTTCAGACCATGATTGCGGTAACTGAGGCCACTTTTGCTCTAACTCATTAGCAGCATTTTCTTGATTCCTTTTATAATTTCAAGCCCCAATCTATATCTTCTAATTTCCTAACTCTATGCTTGCAAGGAGTGGTTATTAGTGCATTTTATCACCAATATGTCTCATTTATTCATTCAAAACAAGGTAATGTGCACAAATGTTTTGTGAGAATGAGTGGTAAAATCATCACTCATCAACACCCCCAACTTAAAGCATTTGTGTGTCCTCAAGCAACACTATCTCTTATCATGAGACAATAATTCTTTATGCTCAAACCTTATACCTTAAAGCTCACAATGACTTCAACTTTAGTCGCGGCCATAGGTAGCTCATTGCATATGGGCTAAGATAATTCCCACTACACCTCTTATCCTAAGATGTGACATTTAAGGATACATAGGACTTTGAAGAGCAACCAAGCAACAACAACCAATACTCTAGAGGTGGCTTCCACTTAACCACAACTTAGCTATACTCCACTTGCCTTATTCTTCGAAACGTGATAAAATCACCCAACCCAACTTGTTTCACATGCCAATCCTCACAAAAAAGAAAATTCTACACACCGAGCTACCAAAAATGCAACAAGGATTTTTTAGTACAAGAACTTTCTCTCTCACACAAAAGAGATCTCTATGCAACAAGTGTCATACCATAAGCTTGCCCCTATTTTCAATCGTCACTATGAAGAAAACACATGGTTAGAGATTTCAAAGGACTTTCTAAGCTTGAAACATAGGTTCGGGTTAGGGTAGGATATCATTTGGGAATAACATAGCTACACCCTTCCTTGAACATCTACATCACACTTTTTTAAATCCTCCTTTTTTGACTAAGGGCTATTTTTCTTTAATTTATCTCTTTTATCATGCCTATTTTTTGCTTCCTTTGTTTACCTATTTCTTTTATCTCTTTTTCCTGCAATTTTCATCAATTCATTCCTTTATTGGATCCTTTCTTTTTGTTTCCTTTATTTCCACAATTAGGCACATTCGGCAATTTACTAGCACTTCGTGGCCTCAAACATACTTCCATCAACTTTCACCACCCCCAACTTAGGATTTTATCTTCAAGTTACATTTTCAAGTCCAAAGAGGGTTTGGTTCAAAAGAGGAATAAAAAAAATGGATCACGGGTTGTAATGAGTTTGCCAAAGAAAGGTCTAAAGGCTTCAAAGTGTGTACTAGGAATTATAATTATGCATGAGTAGGCTTTTTTAGGCTAGAGTGGGTTCCAAAACCACAAAGGTGGCCTAATATTATTTCTCCAACTGCATACAATCAAAATTAGTTTTGAAAGACTAACGGGGCAAGTTTAGATAACACAAGTATACAAGAGATAAATACCAAAATCTCACCACACATGGCATGCAAAATTTGCCAAGGGGGCTCAAATGTCCCTCTCGCGAGAGACAAAATGGGAGTATATTTTTCTATTCATAAGTCAAAATTTATGAAGCCAAAAAAAGAGAGTTTTTTTACAACAATGCTCACTTCCATGCCCTTGATTTTTCAAAAATTTTGGATGGGGGGGGTCATTTATTTTGCATTAGCCTCTCCTAGAATTTGCTAAACTAGGGCTACAACTAAAGCCTTAGTCTCATATC
Source organism: Capsicum pubescens (assembly GCA_030864215.1). Lineage (NCBI taxonomy): Eukaryota > Viridiplantae > Streptophyta > Magnoliopsida > Solanales > Solanaceae > Capsicum > Capsicum pubescens. Next base: position 98,559,198 of record CM061549.1, on the reverse strand, counting down.
TAGGCTTAAAACGGGAAAACTACCCATATGGCTACTCAGACTTCGCTAATGGTGTACAAAGTGACCCCAGTTTAACAAAAAACAATGCCACAGGTACTCAGACTTCCCTTACATTAATGACATTTATGCTATGGCTACTCAGAATTCCCCTAAACCTATGTACTTTACCCTTAAGAAGGTCATCACTCAATCTATCATAAGGTAAAGTTCATCCGTAACTAGAAACACCCAATTAGCCTTGCTACACCTCCAACCCAAAGGCCAGAAGTGTCCTCACTGAAGTAAGTTTAAGAAGTAAAAGGGATGAGATAGACTTCCGGAGATAGCAGGCAGTGTAGGAATCTGAAATCGCAGTCGCGTCAATAAGTCCATAATCGCGTTGACGCGACATAGTCTGCTGACCGTGATCGCGGTAATTGAGACAAAATTCCCCTATTTTTGCTTTGTTTTTTATTTCCTGCATAGCTTCCAGTTTTCTATCTCTATTTTCCCCATTTTTTCTGAGTACACTACTTATGTTAAAAGACCTACAAGGCATCAAAACAAACACAAGATGAGTTAAAAATGGGTTGTCTCCCATCAAGTGCCTAATTTAACGTCGTGACATGACTCTTCCCTTTTACCACATAACATATTTAAAGTTAATACACTTTACCTTGGCCTCCATGGGGATTCTCTTATTGTAATGCTTCACCCATTGACCATTTACTATGAATTTTCTTCCTTTATTATCTTTCAATTCAACGACACCACTTGGGTAGACATTAGAAATCATAAATGGTCCCGACCACTTTGAGTAGAGCTTCCCCGTGAAGGGTTTCAAAAGGGAATTATAGAGGAGTACATTCTCTCTAACATGGAATTCTCACCGTAATATCAGAGCATCATACCATTTCTTTATTTTCTCCTTATACAATGCCAAACTCTCATATACCTTTAAGCAGAATTACTCCATCTCATGGAGTTGCATCACCCGTAACTCGGATGCTTCTCCCCAATTCATATTGAACCTCTTTAAAGTCCACAAAGCCTTGTGCTCAAGCTCAAAGGGTAAATGGTATGCTTTTCCAAACACCAATTGATAGGAAGACATTCCAATTAGTATTTTGTAGGCCCTTCTATAGGCCCAAAACATTTTATCAAGTTACTTTACCCAATTTGTGTGGCTTATATTTACCGTCTTTTTGAGTATGGCCTTGATTTATCAATTCAAAACCTCCACTTGTCCGGTTGTTTGAGGGTGGTATGGAGTGGCAACCTTGTGTTTAACCCCATACTTGTCAAGAAAAGCACCAAACACCCAATTGCAAAAATGCGAGATGCCATCACTAATGATGGCCCGAAGAGTTTCAAACCTTGTGAATATGTGCTTTTTTAGAAATGAGGTGACACACTTACTTTAATTAGTCAAGAGTGCGATGGCTTCCAACCATTTGAAGACATAATCGAATGCCACTAAAATGTTTTTATTCACAAATGAACTCACAAAAAGATCCATGAAATCAATTCCCCATACATCAAAGAGTTCCACCTCAAGGTTAGGCTTGAGGGGAATGTCGTGACTTCTTGAAATACCCCCATGCATTTGACATTTGTTACAAGATTTAATCCATTCAATGGTGTCCCTATGCATTAAAGGCCAATAAAACCCACATTGAAGAATCTTTGCGGTGGTTAGGATTCCTCCATAGTGACCGCCATAAGGCGAAGAGTGACAAGCTTCCAAGATATCATTTATTTAAATATACATGAAAAAATACCTAATAACTCCATTGGCACATTACCGAAACAAAAATGGCTCATCCTAAAAATATCGCTTTACGTCAAACAAAAATCATTTTTGATGGTAACTCAATCCTTCAGGGAGTACTCCACTCGCTACATAGTTGGCAAAGTCAGCATACCATGGTATATTATTCTTCTCGATGGACATGATTAATTCATTGGGGAAAGTATTATCAATTTCTATTTCCTTATGCTTTTCACTGTTGCCTTCAAGACGAGAGAGATGATCGGCCAGTTGATTTTTGCACCCTTTCTGATCTTTCACCTCAAAGTTGAACTCTTGTAATAGAAAAATCCACCTAATTAAATGCAATTTATATTTTTTCTTGGACATGATATACTTAAGGGCGGAGTGATTCGTGTGTACCACTACTCTCGTGACTAACAAATAGGCCTGAAATTTTTCAAAGGAATATACTACCACTAATAATTCTTGCTCGGAGATGGTGTAGTTGTGTTGGGAGTTATTCAAGGTTTTTCTTGCATAGTAGATAGTATAAAATAGCTTTTCCTTGCGTTTCCCTAACATCGCACCCAATGCAATACCACTTGCATCGTACATTATCTCAAATAGTAATAACTAATTTGGGGCCAAAATAATGGGGGTTGAAATGTGCAATTCCTTAAGATGTTAGAAAGCTTTCAAGAATGCCTCATCAAATTTGAATTTAGATTACTTCTCAAGAAGTTTACATATGGTGTGTGCTATCTTGGAAAAATCCTTGATGAAACATCGATAGAACCCGACATGTCCACGAAAACTTCGAACATATTTTACAAAAATGGGAGGTGGGAGATTAGAAATTACCTCAACCTTGGCTTGATCGACTTGAATGCCATTTAAAGATATCTTATGGCCTAGTACGATCCCTTCTTTGACCATAAAGTGGAACTTCTCTCAATTCAAGACAAGGTTCTTTTCCAAGCAACTTTCAAGCACTTTGTTTAAATGTTCGAGGCATGACTCAAAAGAGTTCCCTACTACCGAGAAGTCATCCATAAACACTTCCATAGAGTCCTCAACCATTTCCCCAAATATTGACAACATGCAACGTTGAAAGGTTGTCGGGGCATTACATAACCCAAATGACATTTGCTTGAATGCAAACGTACCATATGGGCAGGTAAAAGTTGTATTTTCTTAGTCCTCCAATGTGATACAAATTTGATTATACCTTGAGTACCCATCCAAGAAACAATACTATCCTCTCCCGACAAGCCTATCTAGCATCTGATCCATGAAAGACATTGGAAAATAGTCCTTCTCAGTCCATGAAATCATTTTTTGGTAGTCCATACATACACGCCATTCGATGACCGGTCAGACGGGGATGAGATCATTTTTTTCATTTTTAACTACCGTGAAACCACCCTTCTTCGAAACATATTGTACCGTACTCACCCACGTGCAATTGGATATAGGATATATCACTCCCGTATAAATCCACTTTATAATTTTCTTTTTTACTACCTCTTGCATGGGTTTATTTAATCACCTTTGGTGCTCAACACTAGGTATGTGATCTTTCTCAAGTTTAATTTTATGCGAGTAAGTGTCGGGGGCTATTCCGATTTGGTCCTCTATCGTCCAACCAATGGACCGAATGGATTTATTCACCACCAACTTTAGTGCTTCTACTTGAGAGGAGTTTAGGTCACTAGCAATAATAATTGGCAAGGTATCATCCTTCCCTAAGAACACGTATTTGAGATAAGGTGGCAAGGGATTCAATTCAATTTTAGGAGGTTCAAGGATGGATGGCTTTGCGAGTGGACTTTCTCAGTTTTTTAGATCAAGATCTAATTTAACCGGGTTCTTGGTGTGAAACCCAAGCTCGGTTAAATATGCAACCACCTAATCTTAATCCTCCACTTTATCTCTTTCATAATTCAATAGCACCCCAACTAATGGGTCATTCAAAAAATCCATATCAACATGGTTTGACACTTCTCTGTAAATAATATCAATCATCGAGATGACTTGTAGGTCCATTGGTTGTTTCATGAACATGCATACATTAAAGGATACCTCCTCATTATTCAATCTAAACTTTATTTCCCCATACTCCAAATCTCCCAAAGCCTTCCCGATAGCTAAACATGGCCTCTCAAGAATAACAAAAATTTCAACGTCCATTGATCAATCCAAAATAACAAAGTCGGCTGGGTAGATGAACAAGTCCATTTTTACTAAAACATCATGGAGGACTCCCATGGACTTTTTGATGGATCGATCGGCCATGAGCAACTTCATTTTAGTGGGCTTTGGCTTATCCAACCCAAGTTTTGGAAATATAACATAAGGCATGAGGTTCACACTTGCTCCGAAATCACATAATGCCTTAGCAAAAGTGAAAGAGACAATGGTGCATAAGATTGTAAAAGCACCGGGGTCCTTCTTCTTTTCGACATATGCGCTTGTCATAATGGCACTATATGGTGAGTCATCTCTATGGTTTCGTCCTCCAACAAATTTTATTTTAGACACCAAATCTTTCATAAATTTAGCATGCCCCGACCTGTCTTGCAATACCTCAATAAAAGGAATATTAATAGAAAGGGTACTAAATTTATCAAAAAAACTTATTTAGCTTATCACGTTCTCCCTTTCTTATCATGCTCTTCCTTTCTCAAGGGAAAATTAGAGAAAGGAGGATGAATGGAAATTGATGGCATAGAGATAATTTAATGATCGTTTACTATTGGTGTTCCTATTAATAGCTCACTTAGATTAATTGATGGCATAAAGACTATTTGATGATCATTAACTATTGGTGTTCCTATTATTAGTTCACATGGATTTGGCTCTTCATCATTGGATCTTTTTCTCTTCACCTATGTCTCCTCCCCACTTAGTATTTCTTCACATTGATTTTCCATGAGATACCTTGATATTTGTCTTACTTTTGCCAATAGTTGTTGGATGGCAGTGGAGTGAGATGTAAACGTTTAGTGGAGCATGGATAATTCACTTCACATCCCATTCAATATTTCTTCGGTCCTCTCAACACTACTTAAAATCCGTGCTAAAATACCTCTATCAATTTCCTCTTTCATTTCACAATGTGTAAAGCTTAGATGTTTCTGGTTCCGACCTTGATTCCCATCTTGTCCTTATTGGGAAATATGGAAACCCTCCGAGCCTCTAGGCATCATACCTAATTTGTCACCAATCACCTCTTCTTTTGCGTCTTCACATGGTTCAACTTCTATTAAACTTATCACACTTACGCTTTCTATTTGGTCACCTAACAAATGCTCAAATAGGAGTTCGAGGCATGACATCATTTTGTCCATATTTGCATCGGTCTCTTCCTCTTCATCTTTCTTATCATGGTACACAAAGGACGAGAAGGGATCCCTCATGGCCACCTCAATATCCTTTATGTCCCAACCCTTACACCAAATTTCCACTTGGTCCAAGACTTTTGAAATAATCCCATATGATGAGTTGATGAATGATCCACTGGATGCATTATCCACTCTATCCTTATTTTATTGGTCGAATTCTCTATAGAAGATTTGGAGAAGCATCTTCTTCGGCACCTCATAGGTTGGGCATTTTAAAAGTGTTTCCTTAAATCTTTCGAAAACATCGTACCATGTTTCTTCGTGATATTGGCGGAAATGAACAATCTAATCCCTCAACTTCAACTTTCTAAATGGTGGGAACTATTGACATAAGAAAGCCTCCATGAGACTTGTCCATGAAGTAATAGATCTGGTGGGCAAGGATCTTAGCCAAAGCACTGCCTTTCCCGTTAGAGGCAATGGAAAAAGACGTAATCAGATGGACTCTTGGGATATATGTGAAAATTTAAATGGATCACAGACTTCCATGAAGCCCTTTAAGTGAGAATTCGGGTCTTGATGAGGTTGTCCCCTAAAGATTCCTTTTATGTGTTGCAATTTCATCATTACACTTGTAACATAAAATACCCCATGCTCCTCGGTGGAGAGAATAAGAATGGAACTTTCATGATCTCCGGCCCCGAAATAAGCTGAGTCCTCTTGAATCATGATGATTTAGGAATAATAATGTTGACCTACTCAATGATAAAAAACAATAAAGAAATTAAATAACATACACTATGGGTACACCTAAGTAGAAATCACACCGTACAAGTGAAATCTAGATTTCACTCCCTGGCAACGGTGCTATTTTAATAATGCTCAACTCATTCCCATGTTTAAGGGGTGAGGCGGTCATTTTCAATAACTCAAATAGAGTTGGGGTCGAATCGACAAGGGGCGAATTATAAATTTTGAGTCTTATGGGTGTTCTAGTTAATAAAATGGCACCCAGAATGCTAATAAATACTACATGTAAATTAAAATGAGGGATTTGAGTTAAAAAGGGTTTGTAATAATTGTTGATTAATAATGCATGAATATGACACTTTTGATTTAAAATCAAGAATAGAGAGGGTGTTGGGATTATGTCTACCTAAAGGTAAAGCATGTTGGTTAATGACAGTTTAACATGAAGATTAGTTGTTGACCGAAGGGTAGGCTAGGTTGAAATTCATTGCAGTCAATCTTTCAATAAAACTACAATGATTTCACCCATTGTCTCTTTCGAGCACCTAACAAGTGTACGATTCGTAATCACCAAAAATCTTAATCAAGCATCCCTATTTCTAGGATGATGCTCCTGACATGATTTATACTCTAACTATACTTATTTCAATGATTGCAAAAGGTAGTAAACCATAGGTTCAATTGTCCACCATTACCTTGTCCCCCAATAACCCTCTTTCAAGGATGTTATGGGTTACCTCAAGTTCACATTCATCCCACTTTCAAGGATGATGAAGAGTTTTTAGAGTTTGGGGTTTGCACCCATCAAACCCATTTGGAGATTTGGGATTTTCACCCATCAAATTCCAACTCATTAACCCAAGCAATAGTGGAATACATTAGCAACAAATAAAAATCATGCAAACACATCAATACCCACACACAATTACACTTTAGTTCAACATAATCCCAAGACTAAAGAAGTTAGCTACTCATGAGATAGGAGAAAAGTCTTTAACCAAGTATTTCATCCATGGTGTTCATGACGATAGAGGATAAAAATAATCTTCAGTTCTACACTCCAATGTCACTAATTTCCTCTTGGAATAATAATTACATAACTATGAACAATCATTTTTTTACTCAAAGTTCTAGGGTTGTTTCTCTCTCTCTCGTCCACCCTCTTTAAAGTGCTTTGAATCCTCAATATAAGTCTTTGATTTAGTTGTTCAGATTAAATACAATTCTCTTTACTCATTTGTCCCACTGTGTCGCGGTCGCAGAGCTTTGACTGTGATTGCACAACCGCGGTCGCGGCTATAACCGAGCGATCGTGGTATGTTGACCATTTGACAGACAACGATCGCGTTCTTATGATCACGATTGCATTACCCAAGGCTGGATATGCTCCCTGCTTAACTGGCTGCGATCGTGGTGTTTATACCACAACGCGGTAACTGAGGCCACTTTTTCTTTGACTCATTAGCAATATTTTCTTGATTCCTTTTATCATTTCAAGCCCCAATCCACATCTTCTCATTTCCTTAACTCTATGCTTGCAAGGAGTGGATATTAGTGCATTTTATCACCAATATGTCTCATTTATTTATTCAAAATAAGGTATTATGAAAAAATGTTTAGTAAGAATGAGTGGTAAAATCATAACACATCAGTTGTCCAGTGTTTTATCCCTTACGTTCGGTATTGGATATGACTTGACCATACGAGTCATATGGTCTAGCCATGAGTGAGAACTAGGGAGTTGTATGGTGGAAAGTGTATGGGCATCCAATGATGTTCTGGTTTTTTACGAAATATTTAGCATCATCTTCTTGGGAAAATTGTATGTTTTCAAGCAACCAAAGTGGTATTTAATGTGTTTTTTTAGTATTTCAGGGAAAGGAGTGAACCACAGAAAAAACTTAGAAAAAGTAACAAAAAAGAAATTTGACGGTCAAAATGGTGGACCGTCAGTCTTGCGACGGATCACCAGGTGGATCGTCAGGCTTAACCAGAACATGGCCTCCCAAAGGACTCAGTGACAGACCAAATGGTGTACCGTCAGTTTTGCGACGGACCACCAGGTGTACCGTCAGGCTTTATCCAAAAACCACTCTTCTGAAGGACTTAGTGATGGACTAAATGGTGTACCGTCAGACTTTCGATAGACCACCAGTTGGACCTTCAGGATTTATCCAGAAACCATTATTCTGAAGGACTAAGTGACGAACCAAATGGTGGACCATCAGAGTTTCGACGGACCACCACTTTGGCCGTCGACTTGGATGCGTTTTTTCTGATTTTAAATTTTAAATTTCTTTTTACCTGGGAACATATAAATACTAAATTTTAGGGTTAGTGGAGGAGCTTTCTTATCTTTTACAAGTTTTTCATCTATAGAAACTTTCTATAACCTAGTACTTTGGGGATTGAAGCATATCTTTGGGGAAGTTAATCATTCAATTCTTTATTGAAGATTCAAGAACTGATTCTTGAGATTTTTGTAAGTGAATTCTAAATCAATTTATGAATAATACAAGAATTATTTCTTCTTCTTTTATGGAATTTTGTGGCTAAGTTCCCATAACTAGGGTTATGGGATCCTTAATGTGAAAAGAATCTTTGGGTTGTGAATCAAATTGAGTTCCATGAATAACTGATATTGTATAAACCTTTCTTCAATTTAATGGCTTTTCTTGGTTACAAACTTGAAAAGTGAGCCCAAGAACATCACTTGTCTGAAAGGAAAGTGTTTGTTGGGAAAAAGGAAGTGTTTACATGAATTCTAAGTGCTTTAACCTTTGGATTAATGGCAAATGCCCTAACAGGATTAACTTATATGAGAAAATAGTTGAAAGAACAATGTATCCTTTGAGTTTGAGAGAATTAGAGGATAATCTATCCACTTAGGTTGAGAAACTAATGGATAAAGAATAGGATTCAAACCTTCTTGCAATTGAATTTACTAATTGAAACTCTTAAGTGATTCACAACTCTAGCTGTGCTAGCATTTTGGTAACCATAGACCTGGTTCGTTTAATCTCATTAAATTACTAATTGCCAAGAGAATAATTCATTGGAATACTCTTGTTACAATTAATTACTTTATAAGTTACAAATCAAACCCCCCCTTATTTAGGAAACTCTGATCAACAGTCCAGTAACGATTACAATACTTAGTGAGCACAGTATTCCCTGTGGGATTCGACACCCAACGTAGTTGGGTTCTATATTTGACAGCGACCACTTATGCTTTCTAACGAGAGTTATAATTTACGCTTTCTATATTTGACAGCGACCGCTTACACTGTTGCCGGGGAATACGGTTGTCAACTAAGTTTGTGATATTTAATAGACCCTTTGCTCAGAGATTCCTAAATTTTATTTTTTATTTGTTATTTTTGTTTTGTGCAGGTTGAGTGTCTTTTATGCCAAGTACGTAGAGATCAGGTCAACCATTATTACCAATTCATTCAGAACCATAACTCATTGGCAGAATGGATGGTCAACATCCCTCGTAAAGAATAGCTGCTCAGCAGGAGTAGGCTAGATTAGCAGCCTTGGCAGCCGCGTAAGTAAACCAGCAGAATGCAGACAATAATGATCAGAAAGTAAACCCAGATGATGAGGACCTGGGCAATGATGAGTTATTAAACCCAAGGTGTACAGATGATGTATCCGCACCACTGAATAGGAATATCAATAGAAATTGCCAGGCTAGGATGAGATCTAAACACCGAGCTGTCCAGTTTGCTCTAGACGATGGTGATGATGACTTGGATGGGTCTGGTGCTACAGGGGATATTATTCCTCTTCCCTTAGCACCCGAAGCCAAGTTTAATATCACGAGTACCATGATCCAGTCATTGCATCTTAAGGGACTGTTCGGTGGACTTGCGGGTGATGACCCGAATATGCATTTGATTAACTTTATCTCAACATGAAAATCATTCAACAATCCAGGAGTAGGAAAAAATTCTATTCGGCTGCGACTATTCATGTTGTCTCTATCTGGAGAAGAAACTTTATGGTTGAATGGGTTAACCTCTGATTTTATTATAAATTGGAGGCAATTGAAAGATGCTTTCTTAGAAAGGTTCTTTTCGCCATCCAAGAGGGCACAATTAAGAGATGAAATCAGTAATTTTAGGCAGCTTCCAACTGAAGCTCTTCATGAAACTTGGGAGAGGTTCAAGAAGAAGCTTACACAGTGCCCGAATCATCAGATGACCAACATCCACCTGAAGGAGATATTATATAGGGACTTGAATTGGGTGACTAAGCCAGTGGTGGATAATGCTGCGGGTGGGTCATTCATGGACCTCACTTTTCCTGAGGTATCTGAGATGCTGGATCGTATGAAAAACAGAGTAGAGCTTGGCATACCAGGGATTCTGAGGTAGCAAGCTCTACTGTATCTATTGGCATGACTGCAGAACAGAGGCGAAGGGAAGAGGAACGTGACCAAGACATGGATCACATGAAGATGCAGATGGACTTTCTCACTAAGCATTTATTATCAGGAAAGATAGAGAAGGTTAAAGATGTTGCATCATAGGGAAGAGATAACTCTGATTCTGAGGAGGAAACCAATTATTTGACAATCAAGGGGGTTTTTGAGGAAGTGGCCAAGGAAACCAAGGTCGGAACTACTATGATAAATCTGGATACAAGGACCGAGACCAAGGAAATTGGAAAAACAAGAATGACAGAAGTGGGTTCTATGTGCCTCCTGGAAATCATGAGGCTACTACAACTAGCTCTGGGAAGATGTCCATGAAAGATATGATGGCTAAATTATTGAAGGAGGTGGAAGCAACCAATACTGGAGTAGCAGAGATAAAAAATAATTTATCCTCGATAAATCAATTGGTTGACTCGTACTCTACTTTAATAAAATAGTTGGAGCAGCAAATGAACCAACTTTCTGCTACGTTTAATCAGAAGAAGGCTGGCACTCTACCAAGTGACACAACTCAAAATCCAAGGAAGGATGGTTTGTGCATGGCAATTACCACTAGGAGTGGAAAAGTACTGGCAAGCCCATCTGTGGGTAAGCCTGTGGTTGATATTATGGAAGAGAATGTTAATGAAGCAGATATTGATCATACGGTAGAGTCTAAAAAATTGAATGAGGTTATTCATGATGTTGCATCCAAATGTCGGCAGACTGATGAGTTGAAAAGAGAGGAAAACAAGGAAAGGGAAATAGTGGTGAACACTCTCCCAAAACCACCACCTCCCTTTCCTCAAAGATTGAAGAACAAGATTAAGGATATGAAGTTTAATAAATTCATAGCTATGTTGAAGCAGTTGACGGTAAATGTGCCTTTGGTTGAGGCACTTGAGCAAATGCTAGGGTATGCCAAATTTATGAAGGATCTTTTGACAAATAAAATAACAGTGAGCTACGAACTAGTGGTAATCTCCATCATTATAGTACTATTGCTACAAGGTCCTTGGTACAGAAGAAGGCTGACCCAGAGCATTTACTATTCCTTGCACGGTAGGGTCTTTGGAATTTGCTAAGGCCTTCTGTGATCTGGGAGCTAGAATTAACCTAATGCCGCTAGATGTTTATAAAAAGTTGGGTTTGGGAAACCCCACACCCATCAACATGCGACTTGTGATGGCGGATAGGTTGGTAAAATAACCTGTTGGTATTTTGTATAATGTGCTGGTGAAGGTGGCTATCTTCATATTTCCTGTGGATTTCGTAATTCTGGATTGCGAGGTGGATTTTAAGGTGCCCATAATCTTGGGTTGACCTTTTCTTGCAACCGAAAGTGTGCTGATTGATTTGTGAGCTAATGAGCTCTTATTTAGGATGAATGATGAAGTGGTGCATTTTGATGTGTGCAAATTAATGAAACAACATAAAGAGATGCGTGTGTTCTCAATTGTTGATGTATATTATGAGGACGAGCAGGAAGTACCAATAGAGGAGCAACTTGCTTTTGAGCCTTTAGCTGCAGTACTTATGAATTTTGATCGTGAAGATATTGAGGATTATGAAGAGACCATTTGTGCTTTCACAGGAATGGGATCATAATCTTATGCTCCTAAGAAACTCGATCTTGATCTTAAGAATCAACTAACACCATCGGCAAAGCCATATGTCGAAGAGCCACCGGTATTGGAATTGAAAGAGTTACCCAGTTATTTAAGGTACGTGTTCCTGGGTAGTGGTAATTCACTACCCGTCATTATTGCTGCTGATCTGGGTAAGCAACAGGTGGAAGCTCTTATCTATGTTCTTAAGAGATATAAGAGAGCTATTGGTTGGACTGTTGCGGATATCATTGGTATTTCTCCTGGCATATGTATGACTAAAATTCAGCAAGAGGAGGATTGTGTGCCTATTATTAAGCATCAGTGTCTCCTAAACCCACCTATGCAAGAGGTGGTAAAGAAAGAAATCATTAAGTGTCTAGATGCAGGGGTGGTATATCATATATATGACAGTAAGTGCGTAAGTCCTATGTAATGTGTGCCCAAGAAAAGGGGCATGACAGTGGTAGCCAATGAGAAGAACAAATTGATCCCACTCAGTCCTGTTATTAGGTGGAGGGTATGTATGGATCACCAAAAGTTCAACTCGTGGACGTTAAAAGATCACTTTCCAATGCCCTTCATAGATCAAATGCTTGATCGATTGGCAGGAAATGGATGGTATTGCTTTTTGGATGGTTATTCTGTATATAACCAGATTTGTATTGCTCGCGAAGATCAGGAGAAGACCACTTTTACATGACCGTATGGCACTTTTGCATTCAAGTAGATGTTGTTTGGGTTATGTAATGCACCTGCCACCTTCCAACGGTGCATGATGTCTATTTTCTCAGATATGGTTGAAGAAACCTTGGAGGTGTTTATGGATGATTTTTCGGTTGTGGGAGATTCATTTGAGTTGTGTTTGGCAAACCTGAGTATGGCCTTGCAACGATGTGTGGAATTCAATCTTGTACTTAATTGAGAGAAGTGTAACTTTATGGTTAAGGAGGGCATTGCTCTTGGGAATAAAATTTCAGCGAAAGGAATTGAAGTTGATCGAGCCAAGGTTGAAGTTATTGAGAGACTACCACTTCCAGTTTATATGAAGGGGGTTCGTAGTTTTCTCGGCCTTGCTAGTTTTTATCGGAGGTTTACAAAGACTTCTCCAAGATTGCAAACCCACTCTGCAAAATTTTGGAGAAGGAAGTGAATTTTTCCTTCGATGAAGATTGCTTGAAGGCATTTGAATGCCTTAAAGGGAAGCTGGTTGAAGCCCCTATCATTGTAGAACCGGATTGGTCCAAGCCGTTTGAGATCATGTGTGATGCAAACGGTGTTGCCCTTGGAGCTGCTTTGGGAAAAAAGAGGGACAAATTGTTTCATCCAATCTATTATGCCAGCAAAGCTCTGAATAGAGTTCAAAATAACTAGACTATTACCGAACAGGAACTCCTTGCTGTAGTGTATGCTTTTGAGAAATTTAGAGCTTATCTTCTTGGAACCAAGGTGGTGGTCCACATTGACCATGCAACCTTGAGATATTTAATGGCTAAAAAAGATGCAAAACCGAGGCTGATTAGATGGGTATTACTACTCCAAGAATTTGACTTTGAAGTCAAAGATAGAAAGGGTTGCAAAAACCAAGTGGTGGATCATCTGTCTAGGATGGAAGGTGAGCGAGCAGTTAGAGATGAGATGGAGATCAATGATGCATTTCTGGATAAGGAGATCTTAGCTACTGCTCTGGAGAGATAACCTCGGTATGCTGATTTTGCGAATTATGTGGTGAGCGAGGTGATTCCAGAAAATCTTTCTTTTCATCAGAGAAAGAAATTTCTTTATGATGTGACACACTACTTCTGGGATGAGCCATATTTTTTTGGCAATGTGCTGATAATATAATAAGGAGATGTGTTCCAGAGGTGGATGTATTGAGCATATTGGAAGCATGTCATGTTTCCCCAGTCGGGGGTCACCATGCAGGTGATCGAACTACGAGAAAGGTGTTGCAGAGTGGCTACTATTGGCCATTATTATTCAAGGATTCTCACAAGTTTGTGTTGAAATATGACCAATGTCAGAGGCAGGGGTCGATCTCCAAGAGGCATGAAATGCCTTTAACTAAGATGCTTGAAGTGGAATTGTTTGACGTCTGGGGCATCGATTTCATGGGCCCTTTTGTAAGCTCGTATGGAATGAAGTACATTTTAGTTGTTGTGGATTATGTATCCAAATGGGTCAAAGCTATTGCCTTGTCTGATAATGAAGGGAAGAGAGTTGTTGTGTTTCTTAAGAAGAACGTCTTCTCTCGCTTTGGAGTGCCACAAACTATAATAAGCGATGGAGGATCCCATTTTTGCAACAAAGTGTTCTGGGAAGCTTTAGTGAAATATGGGGTGAAACAACATAGAGTAGCAACTCCATATCACCCACAAACTAGTGGGGAGGTGGAGGTATCGAATCGGGATATTAAAACCATCCTAGTCAAAACAGTGAATGCTAATAGGCAAGATTGGGCTCGAAAGCTAGATGACACTTTGTGGGCGTATCGGACTGCTTTTAAGACTCCAATTGGCATGTCACCGTATCAGCTAGTCTATGGAAAAGCATTCCATTTATTGGTTGAGCTGGAACACAAGGCATTGTGGGCTCTAAAAAGGTTAAATCTGAATTGGAAGGAGGCAGCAGAGCTAAGATTAGGGCAACGGAATGAGATGGATGAATTCCATCTCGGAGCTTACGAAAGAGCGGACCTTTACAAAGAGAAGATGAAAAAGTATCACAACCGAACACTTGAAAGTAAAGACTTACGAAAAGGTGATTTGGTACTTCTGTTCAATTCCAGGCTCAAATTGTTTCTAGGTAAACTCAAGTCTAAGTGGTCAGGACTATTTAAAGTTAGTCAAGTCTACTCATCTGGAGTAGTCGAGCTTGAAAATGAAGACGATAATGTCTTCAAAGTGAACGGGCAACGAATCAAATTTTATATCGGTCCAAAAGACTCGATAAGAATTGTTGATATCATTTATCTGAATGAAATCTGAGTAATCGAGATAACTGAGTTGTGCTACGATGATAAATCAGGTGCTAGTGGGAGGCAACCCACAACGTGTTATTGTAACCATAGTTAGAGTCCATTTCATGTTTTTATGAAATTTTGATGTGTTTGTGAAGTGTGCAGGACCAGAAATATAGTAAAAAGGAAAAAGAAGGATACAAGTGAGCTACTGGAACAAGGTGACGGACGACATGGCGGACCACCAGTCCCCTGACGGACAACCACTTTCACCCATCAAGAAATGGCAAGAAAGTTCATTCACTGGATAAGCCACGACGGCCTAAGTGGCGGACCATCACAAAACTGGTGGTCCATCATAAAAGCCGTCAAAAGTAAGATTAGTGATCTACATTCTGGTAAGAAGTGACGGTCATACTGGTAGACCATCAAATTCTTGGTAGACCGTCCTATTGAACGTCATATCAAAACAGAAACACCCAAACTCTGGTGATGAGTGACGTTCAAAGTGGTGGTCTTCCATACTTATGACATACCGTCAATATCACTATCACTTTAACCCTAATTCTAAATCAGGTTGGGTTAAATCGGTACTCTTTATAAGTACTCTGTATTTGACCCGAAGTGAGATTTTAAGGATAAAATTGAGCAGGTACATTCATTGTAACCGTTCCATGACCTTTAGCTATTCCACTCCCTTAAGATTCGAAGAACCTGAAGGGAGTTATCCCATCTGAGACTCCCTATCTCCTTTATTTTTACCTTATTTAAACAAGATCACTTCTTCCCTCTTTTAATCATAAATAAAGAGTAACACAAGAGCTAGAATCTGTAAGTTAGCTTTGTCTCTGAAGTTTCAAGCACGTAGCATACCTGTAAAATCAAGGTATGTGCATACCCTTCTCTTCTGGTTGTCCATATTAAGTGTAAGAGCATGATTTATTTTTCTTGGTTTGTTCCTATTGTGTTGAGTTTGAATGACTTGAGTTGGACTTCAATGTTCCAATTTGTGTGAAATATGAGTAGCATAAGTTGTAAAATTCGAAGAATGTGCTTAAAATATGAGTTTAGTATTGTGTTGATAGCTGGAAATTTATTTGATATGCAATTGCTCGACAAAAGGGTCAAACCCAAAACTGTGGCTGAAGATGAAGGTGCGATGGTTGAATTGGCAGACCGTCAACTTTATGACGGACCACCGACGTCACAAAGCACTCTGAGATGGCACTTTCTGGATAAGCTGCGATGGTTGAATTGGTGGACCGCTAATTTTTTGACAGACCACTAACTTGACCGTCACAAGGAAAAATTACATAATATGACTGTTTTTGAATTTTGAACTAATTCATGACTTCTTTTTTAGGTGTTATGGCCCCTAAACTTCCACAAACCAGAGGAGGAAGATCTCAACGAGGTAGGAATGCGTCCGCAACGGCTTACAACACCAGACAAAATAAAAGAGAAGCTCCTATACTCTCCCAGTCTGAGGAGAAGAGTGAGAGTACCTCTAGCAGTACAAGTTCAAGCCTCGATGAGGCAACTGTTGCTGCAACTCAACTATTACCTGTAGAGGGTGAAACTGAAACTGTTAATATGGAGGATCAAACGAAAGTTCTTGATGCTGAAGATGAACCGGAGAGTGATAATGTTATCAGATAGAACTATCCACAGATTCGAGAGGCTATCAGGTGGCAGATGATTATCCCAAGTTAGACAACAGAGCTTCATGATTATCCCAAGTTAGAGCGCTGGTTCAACGAATATGGACTGGCATGGATGAGCAGGCCACCAGGAGAGTACCAACCGAACTGGGTAAGGGAATTCTTCGCAAATTATCTGTGTTTGGTGAAAGTGGAATGCCGAAAGGGGACTCTAATCCCAAATAAACCAAATAGGGAGTTTGTCCAGGTCCGAGGGGTCACCGTTGATATCTCAGCCAAAATAATTAACAGGATGCTATTCGGGACAGGATATGAGGCTCCACCCGCTGTCCCAGATTTTAAGTATAGAATAAGAAATGCTTTCAGTCAGAGACGTTGGGTAGCTTCTTTATTGACTGATGATGGAAATCCTTCCTCGTTGACTAATCCCAAAAAACGCATTGCAAAGTTCACTCTTAGCTTTAAAGCTAAGTTCTGGTGGGCTATTGTTCGATTGAGATTAATGCCAACAAAATAAGATGGGAACCTAGATCATCATAGAGCAGTTGCAGTACCAGTTTGGTTTCAGGGCTACCAATTGATTTTGGCCAGCTAATTGCAGACGAGATGTTCGTGCGGGCACATAACTTGACCACTTTTGTACCCTTCCCATGTTTGATCACTGAGTTATTCAAATGAGCCGGTGTGCCACATATCCGTAGGGTTGACAATGAAGTACAGGTTACATATAGGCAGGACATTGAGAAGTCGAAAGATGAATCAAAGTTCAAAAATCGTATGATCAAGTCTCCAGCATATCAACTTCAGTCTGCACCAGCTCCTAAGGCCACAAAAATGCCCGAAGGTATACCTTTACCCATCACCACGTATATACCACCTGATTATATGCCCCAGGGTATGTCTGCAGGGTCAGGTTCTACACAGTCTGTTGGTGGAGTGGAGTTTGCTGAATACAGGTTCAACCCAAAAAACTTTGTTAAGGTGGTAAAGAATCAAAAGAGGTTTCAAAAATAGTTAGAAAAGTGGGCTGGAAATTTCAAACCTTTTGTGGATGAAATTATAGCCGAAGCAGTCAAGCCATTTCAAACTATTCAAGTTAGGATGGATAACATGGAAGCCCACATCAACAAAAGGCTAGATTCACTGTCTCTCCCTAATCTTGCCAAGCTCATGGCAGATTTCGAGCAGGCAAAGACTAACATAGCAGAGTTAAAGGGGAAGCAATCACAGCCGCCTGTATTTGACCTGACTTTAGTGGTAAGTAATGATGATGAGAGCATTCTGGATCTGATGGGTAGACCCGTGAAGGATAAAGGAAAGCAGAAAATGAATGAAAAAGCATCAAGGAAAGAAGAAAAAAGAAGGAAGAGAGAAGCAATGTCACCTGAGGAGTTAGACCAGCATAACCTAAAAAGAGCTACAACGAAGTCAAAGAAAGAAGCTGAAAGGAAGCAAAGAAAAGCAGAAAACAAAGCGTCAGGAGTCTCTACTAGTGCTGCCCCAACAGGGGGGTAAAGTGCAGGTTCAGCTCGGGAGACGATCCCTAAAATTGTGGAGGGTGAGATTGTGAGTTCTCCTACCACCATAGGGGACAACATTGCATCAGGTGAGGATGCAGTGACCTCACCCCACATGACAGATACCTCAGAGGAATAGGAGGCGAAGTAAATATCCCAATCCAACCATGTACGGTAATTTATTTCTTTGAGAACAATGCATATCTTTTTGTGGGGGGGTGGGTGTATTTACATCATAGTTGGATGTTGTTGCCAATATTCTGAATCCAATTAAGTTCTATCTAGTAGAAGCGACATGTCTAGGGTGTTTTTATTATTGTATTTTAAATTTTACAGCTTGTGATGTAAATATCTGTGCTTAATGATTATCTATAAAATATTTCTGTTTTAGTACTTCACTGTAAATATGGATAATGAATGATGTTGGCATAAGACTATGAGCATGTGTATGTAATTATTTACTTTATTTATGCAAACATGTGTACATAACCTTCAGTAAATCTGCATTTGTCATTATTCTATAAGAGGTGTATGAATTATGTGATGAATATTCTAAGAGTTACAGAAGAAGTTTAGCTCATTTGCCTATGGGTGTGAGGATTTACCTTTAGTTCTTGCATAGTCTAATTCCTAGAACTTGCCTGAGTCATTGATATGGTCTTCTAGTGGATTCAATAGGATAGGATAACAGGCTTCCTTGTTCTTTTAGCCCACTTAGCCTAAATAAATAACCCTACCAAAAAGATTTTTATCTCATTTGAACCGTCTTGTGCCTTTAGGATACTTTTTAAATTCCAATAACTTTCATTTACTCTCCATAGGGCGTTAGCATCCTACTCTGGCCTTAGCCCAATATTTGGGTATTTTTTACTTTAACTTAGGCAAAACACCTAAGTTGAGGGTGACTTTTGTCAAGGTGCAAATGCCAAATGGAAAGTGAGTTTAAATTTTAATCTAAAAGCTTTTTTCCCTGATCAGTTCAAAGATATTGTGCACCTTAACTGAATGCATCGGCATAAGTTGAGGGTGGCTGATGCTTGTCTTTTTCCCTCTAAATTTTTTTTTTATGTCTGAAAAAGAGCCTGTTGTTGGAAGTAGTAAATGAATTGATCTGGGCTACAGCGATGCCAAGGCAAGGAGAGTTTAGTCTTAATGAGTCACTTTATCCAAAAGCATATCCTTACCTAACCTAAAGATTCATTACAAGCCTTGAAAACACCTGTTTGATCCTAGCGAGTCGACCTTGAGGAGGTATCATATGGCTAGGGAAAGCCTATGGGTACTTTGGACTATGCTTGTAACTTCTTTGACAAATGTGAGAGTTTAGATTGTGTCTACATCATGTGATGAGTGGTGGACTTCATTGTTGTGAGGGAAACTGGAGTTTCACTGAGTTTTTCTGTTCTCTGTGGGATGTAACATCCATGTTTATGTGTTGAATTATGATCAATGCCGGGTATAGACGCTGATGTGTTAAATTTGTATGAGTGAAATGATGAGTGAATAGTTGCATCAAAATATTTCAGTGGTTGGTTGCAGGTCATTGTATTGTTCATGTTCGCAATTAGGTGCTGAGTTGCTTGAGGACAAATAATTATCTTAAGTTGAGGGTGTTGATGTTCCAATTTTTTTATGAAATATTTAGCATCATCTTCTTGGGAAAATTGTATGTTTTCAAGCAACCAAAGTGGTATTTAATGATTTTTTTAGTGTTTCAGGGAAAGGAGTGAATCACAGAAGAAACTTGGAAAAAGTAGTAGAAAAGGAATTTAATGGTCAAAACGGTGGACCGTCAGTCTTGCGATGGATCACTAGGTGGATCGTCAGGCTTAACCAGAACATGGCCTCTTGAAGGACTCAGTGACGGACCAAATGGTGGACCGTCAATCTTGCGACGGACCACCAGGTGTACCATCAGGCTTTATCCAGAAACCACTCTTCTGAAGGACTCAGTGACGGACCAAATGGTGTACCGTCAGACTTTCAACAGACCACCAATTGGACCGTCAGGTTTTATCCAGAAACCACTCTTCTGAAGGACTCAGTGACGAACCAAATGGTAGACCTTCAAACTTTCAATGGACCACCACTTTGTCCTTCGACTTGGACGTGGTTTTTCTGATTTTAAATTTTAAATTTTAAATTTCTTTTTACCTGGGAACATATAAATACTAAATTTTAGGGTTAGTGGAGGAGATTTCTTATCTTTTACAAGTTTTTCATCTATAGAAACTTTCTGTAACCTAGTACTTTGGGGATTGAAGCATATGTTTGGGGAAGTTAATCATTCAATTCTTAATTGAAGATTCAAGAACTGATTCTTGAGATTTTTGTAAGTGAATTCTAAATCTATTTATGAATAATGCAAGAATTATTTCTTCATTTTTTATGGAATTTTGTGGCTAAGTTCCCATAACTAGGGTTATGGGATCCTTAATGTGAAAAGCATCTATGGGTTGTGAATCAAATTGAGTTCCATGAATAACTGATATTATATAAAACTTTCTTCAATTTAATGGCTTTTCTTTGTTGCAAACTTGAAAAATGAGCCCAAGAACATCACTTGTCTGAAAGGAAAGTGATTGTTGGGAAAAAAGAAGTGTTTACATGAATTCTAAGGGCTTTAACCTTTGGATTAATGGCAAATGCCCTAACAGGATTAGCTTACATGAGAAAATGATTGAAAGAACAATGTATCCTTTGAGTTTGAGAGAATTAGAGGATAATCTATCCACTTAGGTTGAGAAACTAATGGATAAAGAATAGGATTCAACCCTTTTTGCAATTGAATTTACTAATACGAACTCTTAAGTGATTCACAACCTTAGTTGTGCTAGAATTTTGGTAACCATAGCCCTGGTTTGTTTAATCTTATTAAATTGCTAATTGCAAAGAGAATCATTCGTTGGAATACTATTGTTACAATTAATTACTTTATAAGTTACAAATCAAAAACCCCCTTATTCAGAAACCTGTGATCTACAGTCCAGTAATGATTACAATACTTAGTGAGCACAGTATTCCCTGTGGGATTCGACACCCAACCTAGTTGGGTTCTATATTTGAAAGCGACCGCTTACGCTTTCTAATGAGAGTTGTAATTTGGGCGTATCATCCAACTCAATGTTTTGGTGATGACTCAATGGTACGAGTCAAATATTGTGGTCACAAGTCACGGGTTTAACTCGTAACCACCTGCGGTATTTTACAGTTTTAAGCTGGGGAAATTCTGGATATTTTTCTTTTTAACTCCTTTTGATACCATGACATGAAACACTTTTTGGCACTTAATTAACCTATTATTTTCAATCAAACACTCTCAAATTCTCTATCAAACTATCTCTCAAGCAAAAGGCTAGGGTTCCATCAAGATTATCAATCAAGCCAAGGGTGGTTTTTCTTCGTCTTCCTTGGTGTCTACGGCGTGTTACTCCTCCCTCATTGTTATTCTACAAAGAGAGTGTGTTTTAATATATCAATTTCATGATATTGTTATGGTTTGAAATAATGGTTGGGGGTTTTGGATGTTCATAGTTGAATAATTATTCTCATGGTTTAATTATGTTTTCTAGAATGCTTTTAGTATGATTTTAATATTATGGGATGTATGTTAATGGTAAATGGGTTTTGGGGTATTATGGATTCCCCTAATTACTTGGTTATGGTTTAGAAACTCATGTGCCCTCACCTGTTTGTTAAAATTCCAATAAGAATGATTTGGTCACATTGTTTGTCTACTTTTGATATCTTTGCATTACATAAATAGTAATGGAACTTGAACTGGTCAAGTTGATTTTAAATAGTTTGAACAGGCCTTGGTGTCCATGGTTTTGGCTTAATTGGAAACTTTGGAGTCAACTTGGTTTAAAAATTTTGGTATGGCATAAATAGATAGACACACAAGCTTTAATTTTGGTATGATGATATCAACGGTTAATGCCTAAACAAAAGACTCCTAGGTAAATAGTTAGAATGGGTAATTGGTTTTAATATGGGCTTAAAAAGGGTCGAGTAGCAAAGTTGTGGAAGGTGGGAGTCCCGGAGAGACCGACACTTGAAACTCACGTTTGCCGATGTGAGGGTGATCTTGGTGACCGTGTGCATGATGTCACACTTTATATTTTAGGAGACGTACTAGTCATCTCAGGTTCTTTTCTTCGATCGTACGACTTACATACACTGGAGCTCTTTCAGCAGGGAGAGTTGAACCCATATAGCCCATGGGTGGTCTTAGGATGGTCAAGCTACTCGACCCAAGTTATGATTTTAAATGCATGCTAAACCCGATTTCTTATCCTAGCACGATATATATGTATATGTGAGATTGAATATGGTTATTTGATTTGGTTTTGAATAATGACATTATTTTATCTTTATCCCTGAGTACATGCTAGTGTTCACTCCTCTAATCGTCTTTGGGCGCTGTATCTCCATGCGATGCAAAAATTGGCCATACTACCATTCCTCTTTCTCAGTGACTTGGATTCGGGGATAGCTTTGATTTAGATTGAAGAGGTGAGATTTCATACTCCGAAAGACTCCATTTCATACTATGAACTTCTTTTCATTATTTTTGTTTCTAGGATTTTGGTTTTGGCTATGGTCGGGGGCATGTCCCGATCGGATGTTATTTGATTCTGGTTAGAGGCTTTGTTAGCCTACTATAGGCATGGACGGTGTTGATATTGGTGTCATGATTGGTATTAGTATTGGCATTAGGGTTGGCATCGGTTTGATATTTGGTTGAGGTTGTTGGATTATAATTATAAACTTTAGTTAATATCTTTAAATTATTTTTGTTTTATCTTGTTATATGTTCAGAATTCATCCGACATAGGGTGCAGGGCGGTTATGATTGGGTATCAGGGGTGGTCTCGGGTCCTGGTTGGACATGAGATGCCCAACACGACTAGGCTCTGGTTCGGGTCGTGTCATAATACCACAAATAAGTATCTCCTTGGCCTTGTAATCCATTTCAATTTTTTTCCTATCTGCAACATCAAACTCCTTCTTGGTCTTGGGAACTTGTATGGTTACAACACTAACTTTCACTGCCCTTGTAGGAACACAAGGGCCATTCTCAATGACATCCCATAGCTCTGAATCTTTAGCCATGATGAAGTCATGCATTCTTGTTTTCCACAACCCATAATATTCACCATTAACTCTTGGTGGTCTGGTGGTTGACTGGGCTTCTTTTAGATTTGGAGGAGCTGGCATTTCTAAGGACCCTTCCAAGGTGTGAGCCTTTTTATGAAAGACTGGATCTAATACCAAATGAGGGGTTTAAAGTGTGTTGCTCCTCACCTTTGGAACCTATTTCCGAATGAACTCACATAACAAAGAACTGGGAGAGATGAAAGCTAAGAAGTGCAAAAATAAAGTAAATAACACACACAAGGATTTTTACATAAAAAGTCCTTGCTCAAGAGAGAAAAATCACGACCTGCCTCCTGGATTTCTATGCTCCACTATATCCAAGCAACTTCTTGAATACAGAATCCAAGGATTAACCTCCAAATCCTTTGTCTCCTAGAAATAACTCTATAATAAGAAGACCGAAACAGTAACTCTTCTGCCTCAAGCTTCAACTACTCTAACTGGACACACCAAGCAAAATCTAGCTTGAAAATTACCTAACTCTAGATGATTACAATAAGAATGATTTGCACCACAACTACTACTAACAATCATAAGAAAATGCAGGAAAGCGCTTAAGAACACTTTGCAAAGACTCAATTACAACAAGGAAGTAAAAATACAACTCGATGATTAATCACTTCCCTGTTGCAAAGTTGAGTCTTTGATTTCAGCTTTAGAGATATATTTATTTGTCAGAATATGAAAGCGTTGGTTTAATTGTTATGAAAGATGAGAAATAGTATGACACAAGAAAAAACCTTGGAGCGATCCTATAGGCTGTGACAAAAAAGTGGTAGCAGCTTTTTCACCAACTTTTGTACGTTGCACCATCTGTGACTATTGACTGTGATAGTGATTGGTGAGCCCAAAATGTTCCCTAAGAATTAGAAACTTTTTTATCACACCATCTCCATGAAACAGGTCCCAACATACCATTTGTCAATCATCAAAACTAAGGACTTAACAAATTAAAATACGAAGATTCAAGATTATGAATTGATTTTGTCATCAGGGGGAGCTTATACACCTTGTATGCTTTTTTCCTTATAAGGTTTATCCTAATGGGTTTTCCTTGTAGTATTTTCAATGAGACAACTGAAATACATATTATAGAGATGTGTACTCTTTTTCCTTTACTAATTTTTTTCACTAGGTTTTTTGTAGTAAGATTTTAATGAGGAACATTTTAATTTTATTTTTTACTACCTCTTGTATGGGCTGGTTTAATATCCTTTGGTTCTCCACACTAGGTATGTGAGCTTTCTCGAGTTTTATTTTGTGCGAGCAAATGTTGGGGGCTATTCCGATAATGTCCTCTATCTCCAACTAATGGACTGAATGGATTTCTTCACCACCAACTTTAATGCTTCTACTTGAGAGGAGTTTAGGTAACTAGTAATTATAATTGGCAAGGTATCATCCTCCCCCAATACCATGTATTTGAGATGAGGTGGCATGGGCTTCAATTCGATTTTGGGAGGTTCAAGGATAAATGGTTTTGCGGGTGGACTATTTTGGTTTTTTAGATCAAGATCTAATTTAACCGGGTTCTTGGTGTAAAACCCAAGCCCAGTTAAATATGATACCACCTCATCTTACTCCTCCACTTCATCTCTTTCATAATTCCATAGCACCCCAACTAAAGGGTCATTCAACAAACCCACATCAACATGGTTTGACACTTCTCCGTTAATAGCATCAATCACCGAGATGACTTGTAGGTCCATTGGTTGTTTCATGGACTTGCATACATTGAAGGATACCTCCTTATTATTCAATCTAAACTTCATCTCCCCGGACTCCAAATCTACTAAATCCTTCCCGGTAGCTAAAAATGGCCTTCCAAGAATAACAGAAATTTCGACATCCATTACAAAACCAAAATAACAAAGTCGGTCGGGAAGATAAACCAGTCCACTTTTACTAAAACATCATGGACGACTCTCATGGACTTTTTGATGGATTGATCGGCCATGAGCAACTTCATTTTGGTAGGCTTTGGCTTACCCAACCCAAGTGTTTGAAATATAGCATAAGGCATGAGGTTCACACTTTCTCCAAGATCACATAATTCCTTAGCAATAGTGAAAGATCTAATGGTGCATGATATTGTAAAAGCACCGGGGTCCTTCTTCTTTTCAACACATGCATTTGTCATAATGGCACTATATAGTGAGTCATCTCTATAGTTTCGTCCTCCAACCAATTTTTTTTTAGACACCAAATCTTTAATAAATTTAGCATTCCCCGGCATGTCTTGCAATACCTCAATAAGAGGAATATTAATAGAAAGGGTGCTAAATTTATCAAAAAAACTTGTTTAGCTTATCACGCTCTCCTTTTCTCAAGGAAAAAATAGGGAAAAGAGGATGAATGGGAATTGGTGGCATAGAGACAATTGGATGATCGTTAACTATTGGTGTTCCTATTAATAGCTCACTTATCTTTGGCTCTTCATCATTGGATATTTTTCTCTTCTCCTTTGTCTTCTCCCCACTTTTTATTTCTTCACATTGATTTTCCATGAGATACCTTGATAGTTGGCTTACTTTTGCCTCTAGTTGCTGGATGGCGGTGGAGAGAGATGTAACCATTTTTTGGAGTATGGAGAATTCACATCGCATCTCATTCACTATTTCTCTGGTCTTCTCAACACAACTCAAAATCCATGCCAAAATATCTCTATCAATTTCCTTTTTTCTTTCACAGTATGCCAAGCTTAGATGTTCCCGATTCTGACCTTGATTCCCATCTTATCCTTATGGGGCAAGAAGGAAACCCTTCAATCCTATAGGCATCATACCTAATTTGTCACCAATCACCTCCTCATTTACGTCTCTACATGGTTCAACTTCTATTAAACTTATCACACTTACGTTTTCTATTTGGTCACCTAACATAAGCTCAAATAGAAGTTCGAGGCTTGACATTATTTTGTCCATATTTTCATCGGTATCTTCATCTTTATCTTTCTTATCATGGTACATAAAGGATGAGGAGGGATCCCCCATGGACACCTCAGCATCCTTTATGTCCCAGCCCTTACACCAAATTGCCACTTGGTCCAAAACTTTTGAAATAATCTCATATGACGAGTTGATGAATGATCCACGGGATGCATTGTCCACTCTATCCTTATTTTATTGGTCCAATTCTTTATAGAAAATTTGGAGAAGCATCTTCTCTGGCACATCATAGGTCGGGCATTTTAAAAGTGTTTCTTTGAATCTTCCCAAAACATCGTACAATATTTCTTTATGATATTGGCGGAAATGAACAATCTCATCCCTTAACTTCAAATTTCTAGATGGGGGGAAGTATTGACATAAGAAATCCTACATGAGACTTGTCCATGAAGTAATAGATCTGGCGGGCAAGGATCTTAGCCAAAGCACTTCCTTTCCCATGAGAGACAATGGAAAAAGACGTAATCAGATGGACTCTTCGGATATATGTGCAAATTTGAATAGAGCACAGACTTCTATGAAGCCCTTCAAGTGAGAATTCGGGTCTTGATGAGCTTCTACCCTAAAGATTCCTTTTATGTGGAGCAATTTCATCATTACACTTGTAACATAAAATACCTCATGCTCCTCGGTGGGGGGAATAAGAATGATACTTTCATGATCTCTGGCCTCAAAATAAGCTAAGTCATCATGACTCATGATGATTTAGAAATAATAATGTTGACCTACTCAAAGATCAAAAACACCAAAGAAATTAAATGATATACACTATGGGTACACCTAAGTAAAAATCACACCGCACAAGCAAAATCTAGATTTCACTCATTGGGAACTATGCCATTTTGATAATGCTCAACTCACTCCCATGTTTGAGGGGTGAGACAGTCATTGTTAATAACCCAACTAGAGTTGGGGTCGAATCCACAGGGAGTGAATTATAAATTTCGAGTCTTATGGGTGTTCTAGTTACTAAAAGGGAACCCGGAATGCAAACAAATACTACATGTAAATTAAAATGAGGGATTTGAGTTAAGGATGGTTTGTAATAATTGTTGATTAACAATGCACGAATATGACACTTTTTATTTAAAATCAAGAATAGAGAGGGTCTTGATATTATGTCTACCTAAAGGTAAAGCATGTGGGTTAATGACAGTTTAACATTAAGCTTAGTTGTTGATCGAAGGATAGGCTAGGTCAAAAGTCATTGTAGTCAATCTTTCAATAAAACTACAATGATTTCAACCATTGGCTCTTTCGAACACCTAACAAGTGTACGATTCGTAATCACCCAAAATCTCAATCAAGCATCCCTATTTCTAGGATGATGCTCTTGACATGATTTACACTCCAATTACACTTATTTCCAAGATTGCAAAAGGTACTAAACCATAGGCTTAATTGTCCACCATTACTTTGTCCCCCTATAACCCTCTTTCAAGGATGTTATGGGTTACCTCAAGTTCACCTTCATCCCACTTTCAAGGATGATGAATGGTTTTTAGGGTTTGGGGTTTTCACTCATTAAACCCATTTTGAGATTTGGGGTTTTCACCCATCAAATTCCAACTCATTAACCCAAGAAATAGTGGAATCCATTCCCAACAACTAAAAATCATACAAACATACCAATACCCACACACAATTACACTTTAGTTCAGCATAATCCCAAGACTAAAGAAGTTAGCTACTCATGAGATAGGAGAAAAGTCTTTTACCAAGTATTTCATCCATGGTGTTCATAATGATAGAGGATAAAATAATATTCAGTTCCACACTCCAATGTTACTAATTTCCTCTTGGAATAATAATTACATAACTATGAACAATCAATTTTTCACTCAAGGGTTCTTTCTCTCTCTCGGCTACCCTCTTTAAAGTGTTTTGAATCCTCAATATAAGTTTTTGATTTAGTTGTTCTAATTGAATACAATTCCCTTTACTCATTTGTCCCACTTTGCCACGATCGCGGATCTTAGACTGTGATCGCACAACCGCGGGCGCAGCTATGATTGAGCAATCGTGGTATGTTGGCTATTTTGACAGGCAACGATCGCGTTCTTCTGGTTGAAATCGCATTACCTAAGGCTGGATATGCCCCCTAATTAACTGGCTGTGATTGTGGTTTTCAGACCGCAATGCGGTAACTGAGGCCACTTTTTCTCTGACTTATTTTCTTGATTCCTTTTATCATTTCAAGCCCCAATCCACATCTTCTCATCTCCTCAACTCTATGCTTGCAAGGAGTGGATATTAGTGCATTTTATCACCAATATGTCTCATTTATTCATTCAAAATAAGGTATTATGCAAAACTATTTAGTAAGAATGAGTGGTAAAATTATCACCCATCAGTTTTCTAGTGTCTTATCCCTTACATTTGATCTTGGATACGACTTGACCATACGAGTCGTATGGTCTGGTCACGAGTGGGAACTAGGGAGCTGTATGGTGGACAGTGTATGGGCGTACAACTCACTATTTTGGTGATGAGTCAATGGTACGAGTCGTATGTTGTGGTCACGAGTCACGGGGTTAACTCATAACCACCTGCGGTATTTTACAGTTTTAAGCTGGGGAAATTCTGGATATTTTTATTTTTAACTCCTTTTGATACCATGACATAAAACACTTTTTGGCACTTAATTAACCTATTATTCTCAATCAAACACTCTCAAATTCTCTCTCAAACTCTCTCTCAAGAAAAAGGCTAGGGTTCCATCAAGATAATCAATTAAGGCTTTCAAGGGTGGTTTCTCTTCGTCTTCCTTGATGTCTAGGGCATGTTACTCCCCCCTCATTGTTATTCTACAAAGAAAGTGTGTTTTAATATATGAATTTCATGATATTATTATGGTTTGAAATAATGGTTGGGGGTTTTGGATGTTCATGGTTGAATAAATGTTCTTATGGTTTAATTATATTTTCTGGAATGCTTTTAGTATGATTTTGATATTATGGGATACATGTTAATGGTAAATGGGTTTTGGGGTATTATGTATTCCCCTAATTACTTAGTTATGGTTTAGAAACTCATATGCCTTCAACCTGTTTATTAAAATGCCAATAAGAATAATTTTGTTACATTGTGTCTAGTTTTGATATCTTTGCATTGCATAAATGGTAATGGAACTTGAATTGGTCTAGTTGATTTTAAATGATTTGAAAAGGCCTTGGTGGCCATGGTTTTGGTTTAATTGGAAACTTTGGAGTCAAATTGGTTTAATAATTTTGGTATGGCATAAAAGTATAGACGTGCAAGCTTTAATTTTGGTATAACGATATCAACGGTTAATGCCTAAAAAAAAACTCATTTGTAAATGGTTGGAATGGGTAATTGGTTTTATTATGGGCTTAAAAAGGGTCGAGTAGCAAAGCTGTGGAAGGTGGGGGTCACGAGGAGACCGACACTTGAAACTCACATTTGCCGATGTGAGGGCGATCTTGGTGACCGTGTGCATGATGTCACACTTTCTATTTTAGAAGATGTACTAGTCATCTCAGGTCCTTTTCTTCGATCGTACGGCTAACATGCACTGGGGCCCTTTCAGCAGGGAGAGTTGAACGCATATAGCCCGTGGGTGGTCTTAGGACGGTCAAGCTACTCGGCCCAAGTTAAGATTTTAAATGCACTCTAAACTCGGTTTCCTATCCTGGTACGATATATATATGTCTATGTGAGATTGAATATGATTATTTGATTTGGTTTTGAATAATGACATTATTTTATATTTATCCCTGAGTACATGCTAGCATTCACTCCGCTAACCATCTGCGGGTGCTGTATCCCCACGCGATGCAGAAATCGGCCATACTACCATTCCTCCTTCTCAGTGACTTGGATTCAAAGATAACTTTGAGTCGGATTGAAGAGGTGAGCTTTTATACTCCAAAAGACTTCATTTCATACTATGGACTTCTTTTCATTATTTTTGTTTCTTGGATTTTGGTTTTGGCTATGGTCGGGGGCATGTCCCGACCGAATGTTATTTAATTCTGGTTAGAATCTTTGTCAGCCTACTAGGGTCATGGACGGTGTCGGTGTTGGTGTCATCCTTGGTATTGGTATTAACATTAGGGTTGGCATCGGTTTGCTATTTGGATGAGGTCATTGGATTATGATTATAGACTTTAGTTAATATCTTTAAATTATTCTTGTTTTATCTTGTTATATGTTCAGAATTCATCCGACATAGGGTGTAGGGTGGTTACGATTGGGTATCAGGGGTGGTCTCCAATCCTGGTTGGACTTGAGATGCCCAACACGATTAGGCTTTGGTTTGGGTCGTGTCAAAATGCCACAAATAAGTATCTTCTTGACCTTGTAATACATTTCATTTTTTTTTCGATTTGCATCATCAAACTCTTTCTTAGTCTTGGGAACTTGTATGGTTACAACACTAACTTTCACTGCCCTTGTAGGAACAGAAGGGCCATTCTCAATGACATCCAATAGCTCTGAATCTTTAGCCATGATGAAATCATGCATTCTTGTTTTCCACCACCCATAATATTCACCATTAAATCTTGGTGGTCTGGTGGTTGACTGGTCTTCTTTTAGATTTGGAGAAGCTGGCATTTCTCAGGACCCTTCCAAGGTGTGAGCCTTTTTATGGAAGACTGGCTCTGATACCAAATGAGGGGTTTACAGTGTGTTTCTCCTCACCTTTGCGACCTGTATCCAAATGAACTCACATAACAAAGAACTGGGAGAGATAAAATCTAAGAAGTGCAAAAATAAAGTAAATAGCAGACACAAGGATTTTACATGAAAATTTCTTGCTCAAGAGAGAAAAATCACGACTTGCCTCCAGGATTTCTACGCTTCACTATATCTAAGCAATTTCTTGAATACAGAATTCAAAGATTAACCTCCTAATCCTTTGTCTCCTAGAAATAATAACAAGAAGACCCAACCAGTAACTCTACTGCCTCAAGCTCCAACTAACTCTAATTGGACACACCAAGCAAAATCTAGCTTGAAAATTACCTAACTCTAGATGATTACAACAAGAAAGATTTGCTCCATAAATACTACTAACAATCATAAGCAAATGCATACAAGCACTTAAGAACACTTTGCAAAAACTCAATTACAACAAGGAAGTAAAAATACAACTCGATGAACAATCAGTTCCCTGTTGCAAAGTGAAGTCTTTGATTTTAGCTTCAGAGAGATATTTAGTTGTGAGAATATCAAAGCATTGGTATACTTTTTGAGAAATATGAGCAATAGTATGACACAAGAAAAACCTTGGAGCGATCCCATAGGCTGAGACAAAAAGGTGGTAGCAACTTTTTCACCAACTTTTGTACGCTGCTCCATCTGTGACTGTTGACTGTGATAGTGACTGGTGAGCCCAACATGTTCCCTAAGAATTAGCAACTTTGTTATCACACAATCTCCATGAAATAGTCCCCAACATACAATTTGTCATTCGTTAAAACTAAGGACTTAACAGATTGAAATACGAAAATTCAAGATTATGAATTGATTTTGTCATCAGGGGGATCTTATACACCCTGTATGCTTTTTTCCTTGCAAGGTTTATCCTTCTGGTTTTTCTTGTAATATTTTCAATGAGATAACCAAAATACATATTATAGAGATGTGTACTCTTTTTCCTTCACTAATTTTTTTCACTAGGTTTTTTGTAGTAAGATTTTAACGAGGCACATTATCTATCAATTAGACATTCAGGAGGGGGGAAGGGAGAGTATTATAAATTTCTTTACATTATATTGAATATCTATCAAGATATACTGAATATCTATCAAGATGAAATACCTATCTTTTGGAGAAAAATTAGGAGAATTTTTCTCTATTAAATAGAGAGATTTTCTTCGTTGTAAATCATCCCTCATCCCTCAAAAAAATAAATCATATTCTCTCCATTCTTCTTATTTTTACTTTATATTGCATAAAAGATATGACTTTATACCTTTTTATTTACTCAGATTATGAAACATGCAAAATATTAAATTGCAAACTATAATTGACTCAATTTTGGTGCTATGGCAATACACTTTTGGTTAGCACTAAAGATTATTGTTTACTTCATCTCAAATTATTTGTCTTAATTCGTCGTTTACGTGTCCCTAAAATATCAATTAAGAGAGAATTTTGATTATTTCACCTTCATTTATATTTTAAAATTTACTTCTTTCATTTATTTGTACTTGTAAAGATTGAATTTTGCACATAGTGACCGAGAGCATCCAAATAAAAATGATGAGTAAAATTAAAAATTTATTTTTTTATAGTAGATAAGTAAAAGTAAACTAAGAGAGTAATCTCTGATATTTAATATTTACTCTAGTAACGCGTTTGTAATTTTCAAGAATAATTACTACTAAAGATAAAGAAAAAATAATTTAATTTTGTTTTAACTTCTAAAGTAAAAAATAATTTAAGATATCTATTTTTGAAAATTATGACAGTTTGAGATGAAGAGAGTTGTATTTTAAGTTGTCCCACGAACTAAGTAAATATTAGCCTTCTTTTGAAGGGTCATTCCCACAAATACCATTATTTTGGGTGGTCTTTAATTTGTATCTTCAAATATGACAGTATTTACTTTTTTCCCTTCAACACTTAAATTTAAAAATAAGTGACTGAAATATACACCTTACGCCAAAGTAACAAACAATCTTCACCGATAAAATTTATATTTTCGTATTATAATATACCACAAGTTATGCCTATTAATACTACAAAACTTATGTTGTAGGAGGCATAAATTCTATTTTAGAACTCACAAGTTATGCATTAAGAGGCATAACTTAATTCCTACAAAACGTCGTAGAAACAAAAATTCAATTTCAGAAATCACAAGTTATGCCATTAGAGACATAACTTAATTCCCACCCAAATGAATTAGGTCATAGAAATACTATAAAATTTATGCATCATAACTTAATTCCTACAGAATTTTTGCGGAGTGAGACAGAGGTTCTATAAACTTTTTTCAAGCGAATTAGGTCATATAAAAGGGTCAAATGATCCACATTTTTTTATTAAATGAATAGTAGAAGCAAAAATTTAAAACCGTCATATTTAAGTAGAAAAACTAAAGATCACTCCAAAATACAAATGACATCTAAGAAAATTTATATTTTCGTTCACTAGCTTATTTTAGATTTAGTTTGTGGACTCATGAACTTGATCATGAAAACCATTTGTTCACAAATTAATTTTCATACAAAATCAAATAATGAGCGGGATCATGAAAACAATGTATGTAGATAACTATACAAAGAAAATCAAGTTTTATATAAAATCAAATAATGAGCTGGATCATGAAAACAATGTATGCAGAGAACTATACAAAGAATATTTCATAAATAACTATTTTTTAGACTATAATAATCATTATTAGTTATATTTTGTCTGATTACGGCCCATAACAATTGGTTCGGAGATGTATTTGTTCATTTGAATTCATTATATTTGTTCGCTCAATTTATTATATCTTTTCACACAATTTTATAATATTTGTTGCTCAAATTCACCCGAATGAATTAGGTCATAGAAATACTATAAAATTTATGCATCATAACTTAATTCCTACAGAATTTTTGCGGAGTGAGACAAAGGTTCTATAAACTTTTTTCAAGTGAATTAGGTCATATAAAAGGGGCAAATGATACACATTTTTTTATTAAATGAATACTAGAAAAAAATAAATTAAAACCGTCATAGTTAAGTAGAAAAACTAAAGATCACTCCAAAATACAGATGACATCTAAGAAAATTTATATTTTCGTTCACTAGCTTATTTTCAATTTAGTTTGTGGACTCGTGAACTTGATCATGAAAACCATTTGTTCATAAATCAATTTTCATACAAAATCAAATAATGAGCGGGATCATGAAAACAATGTTTGTAGATAACTATACAAAGAAAATCAGTTTTCATATAAAATCAAATAATGAGCTGGATCATGAAAACAATGTATGTAGAGAACTATACAAAGAATATTTCATAAATAGCTATTTTTTAGATATGTAGAGAACTATACAAAGAATATTTCATAAATAGCTATTTTTTAGACTATAATAATCATTATTAGTTGTATTTTGTCTAATTACGGCCCATAACAATTGGTTCAGAGATGTATTTGTTCATTTGGATTCATTATATCTATTCGCTCAATTTATTATATTTTTTCACACAATATATATATATATATATATATATATATATATATATAAAGGAGATATTGGAGGCTGCTGATGTGGCACCTCTCAATGACCTTCATTCCCATTTTTCTTTTTTTGACTTTTTTCATCTATTTTAATTCCTTTTATTCTAATAAAAAATCTAAATTGTTTTAATATATGTATTAATATTGGTCTTTATTATACAATTAAAAAGGATAATTATGAGGTGAACATAAATGATAATTTTATTGTTAGAATAGAAAAAGACAATGAAAACTTGTAACAATAAATCAATTAAAAAGAGTATAAAATATGAGCTGACAAACTCACTTTTTCATTAGCCAAATCTGAACTTTGTACGAATTTTAGGAAAACATCTAGCCCCAGAGAGGAGGAATCAATGTGGTCATTGAGAAAATTTTTGTTTAATTTATTAAACAGAGAAAATGTTGTTAAGGGTGTGAATCATAAAGATCCATCAACATACAATCTCTACAACAAGAAGCACAATTTCAAGAACAACGATAGATGGAGCAAGAGTATAGACGAGTCTGACTATTCTACTCTAAAATAAATCAGCAATAGTATTTACCTTGTCCATCTATCTCCGGTAAGAACCCTCACATTATTCAAGATCATGGTGTAATTAATGAACTTAAAATCCTCTTACCTCTTATATATGTTTTTCTTGGTTAATGTAGGGATCCATGATGGCACCTCATGTTAATCCAACAACAATAGAATATGGAGTAGTGTTGAAAGGAGCCGACAGTGTCCAGTTGGGTGCCGCTTGTAAACGGGTACGTAAACCGTTGGTTTTCTCTATTTTTGATGGCCGAATTTTGGGTTTTAACTGGTGAAGCTTAACATAGCTGATGGGAATTGGGCAGAAGAAGAAGAATTGAGATGATTCGATGAATACCTTTGCTCAATTTATTTTCTTGTTTCTCCCTTGTTTGCACACCCCTCCCGCTCCCTGACCTATGTCAAGTAAAATATTACTCCATACAAAACATTTGTATTAATTGTGTGTCAATTTGTTGCTAATTTTTAGTAATTACTTTTACTTGTAATCTGAAATTTATGTCAATAATATTGCATCGATCTTTTTAATTATTGTTATTTTTAGTTGCTCAATCGGTATTCAATAACTGTATTGCAGCTCAATTAAATTTGAATTCACATCAAAAAGTTCGACATTAGAGATAAAACGCCCCCCAACAAAGAGTTTCTACTGTTGTTACGTGATTTCGATATAATTGGATATATTTTTCACTTCAAACTTATGTATGAATGGATTAATTTTTCTTCATCAAATGTCTCTATATTTTTTCACTAAAATACGTTAAATTACTATTAAAAAAAAGTGACAATATTTTAGAAAAAAAAATCATTATTGGTGAATTTTTACATAAAATTGGGAGAATAAAAAATGAAAAGTATATGAAATATATGAAGAATATTTTCAAAATTAAATTGTAATGTGTAAATACTGGTTCATTTATTTTTCTTTATATATAGTCATTCTAAATATGTAGAGAATAAGAATTGACTTTTGATTTGAGAGGAAATTTAGGAACTAAAAAAAGAATAATGGTCGTAAAAAGGAAATATGCTTAATTAATGTGTGAGAAAGAAGAAAAACTAAATAAAAATGAAAAAGAATGGCATAAAGAAAAAAAAAATGATGTGGAAGATTTGAATTTAATTGTAAATTTCCTTTTTTTGTTTTCTTTTTTCATTTGTATTTTATTTCATATTAATATTTGTACTTATATAATAATAATAAAGTTAAAATAAAAAATATGAATTTATATAGGCAAAATGGAGGAATACTTTAAGGTGTCATAAACTTATAAATTAAATTTTGGAGGTTATGAAGATTGAAAGGTTGAATTTATTGATGTTATTAAGAGTATAATTGAAGAGGTGTGAGTTATAAATAATTACTTTTATAAAAGACATTAAATATAAAAAGAAGAAAAATATTCAAATAATATGAAAAAATAGCCCCCAAAAAACACAAAAAAAAATAAATAGTTTTGGAGGCCTTTAAGACATGCACCTCTCTTTAATCACATTAGTATTTATCAAGTCCTTAATTTTTCCTCTCTTTTTTTCAAAAAGTTTTTAAAATTTCATTCAGTTTACCATTTAAAATAATTTTTATTAATTAATATAATTAACGTACTAATTCAATTATAATTATTCTAATATAAATTAATTTTCAAAAGGTTATAGCCTATATTTTGTTGATTATTCTCTCTGTTTCATTTTAGTTAGTCATCTTACTAAATCAGGATAAATTTAATTATTTTTTTATTTTATCCCTATAATTAATTGTATCATTAAATGTGAACAAATACAATTTTAATGTTTATTCCTATGTTCAATGAATATCTAATATTGTAAAGGGTAAAATAATAAAATTTATTTCTCAATTTATGATTTTTTAATCACCATGTAAAATGAAATATGTCCAACTAAAATAAGACAGAGAAAGTATATGTCTTAATGAGAAGTAAATTTTTTTTTTCTTTGCTTGTATAAAATAAAGGATAAACTTAAGCTTGCTTACGTGGCACTATCATAGAGCAGGATTGTCATTTATCTTTTCCCTTAGATTTTTGTGTTTTTTTTGCCTTTTCCATATTTTCCTCTATTATATTTATTTACAAAAATTCAAAGGTCACATCTTACTTTTTTTTTATGAAACGAGAACATTCTTCATAATATAATTATAATAGAATAATTATCGTAAAAATAAAATATGCTTAATTAACGTGTGAGGAAGAAGGAAAACTAAATAAAAATGGAAAAGAATGGCATAAAGAAAAATAAAAATAAAAGTGACATGGAAGATTTGAATTTTTGTAAATTTCCTTTTTTGTTTTTTCTTTTCATTTTTAGTTCATTTCATATTAATATTTGTATTTATATAGTAATAATAATAATAATAAAGTTAAAATAAAAAAATTGAATTTATATAGGCAAAATAGAGGAATACCATAAGGTGTCATAAACCTATAAATTAAATTTTGGGGGTTATGAAGATTAAATGGTTGAATTTATTGAAATTATTAGGAGTATAATTGAAGAGGTGTGAGTTATAAATAATTACTTTTATTAAAGACATTAAATATAAAAAGAAGAAAAATACTCAAATAATATGAAAATATGACCAAAAAAATCATAAAAAAATAGTTTTGGAGCCCTATAAGACATGCACCTCTCTTTAATCACATTATTATTTAACAGGTCCTTAATTTTTCTCTCTTTTTTTCAAAAAGTTTTTAAAATTTTATTCAGTTTACCATTTAAAATATTTTTTATTACAACTAATTAATATAATTAATGTACTAATTCAATTATAATTATTTTAATATAAATTAGTTTTCAAAAGGTTATAGCCTATATTTTGTTGATTATTCTCTCTGTTTTATTTTAGTTAGTCGAGAAAATTGAAGGAAAAGTGTCTTTTAAGTTTTGAAAAAAGGATTGGTGACATTGACCAACTTAAAGGGTCAAACATCATTAGAAAACTTGATTAAGTTAATTGTGGACTTGATTAATATTTTAAAACTTTCTACTCTTTTTAAAAATATAAATCAACCCAACTCACACCCCTCTTCAATCCAAATCAACCACCCTCTCTCTCTCGACAGTTTCTCTCAACTCTCTTCCAACCAATAGTTTTACAAAATTTCTCCCTTCAACCTCTGGCGACAAATAGTCGAGCGAGTTTCTTTTTGACTTTCAACAATCAATCGACATGAAGACTTCTTCGGCGATAACAACTTCGAGTTCTTCGTCGTCCTATTTCTTTTTCCACAGGTAAAATATTATAAAGAAACAGAGGAACTTGATTCAACTACTCTTCTAGTATTAAAATGTGGAATGAATAAAACCCTAATTTCTGGCATTTTTTTTGTTGTTGTCGTACTGTTGATTCGAATTTATTGGTGATTTTTTGTCACAGTTGATGTTCTTAGTGTGTGTGTATGTGAGTGCGTGTGATGTGTTGGTGTTGCTGGGTTGATTTATTATTTGTCTTGGTAAAACTGGTGTTGCAACAGATGAAACATCTGATGTAACAGATGAAATATCTGATGTGATAGATGAATATATCTGATGCAACAGATAGAAATATCTAATGCAACAGGTGAACAATCTAACAGATCATTCATCTGTTGTGACAGACGACTCTTCTGTTTGGAAGAAATCTAAACAATATTGATCCAACAGATAACTGATTAATGATCTATTTTTATTTTTTCCAATGGTTTACTTTTCATTTTACAACAGATTAGTGACTGTTTTTATTCTTTCCAACGGTTTACTCATCTGTTGCAACAGGTCGGTTATATGTTGCAACAGATAACAACCTGGTGCAACAGATTAGTGATCTGTTTTATGGTTTCCAATGGATTACTTATCTGTTGCAATAGTTTGGTTATATGTTGCAACAGATAAACTACCTGGTGCAACAGATTAGTGATCTATTTTTATTCTTTCCAACGATTTACTCTTCTGTTGCAACAGGTCGGTTATATTTTGCAACAGATAACATACCTGGTCCAACAAATTTGTGATCTATTTTTATGGTTTCCAATGGATTTCTCATCCGTTGTAACAAGTCGGTTATATGTTGCATCAGATAAAATATCAGGTGCAAGAGATTAGTGATATGTTTTTATGGTTTCCACGGATTACTCATCCATTGCAATAGGTCAGTTATATATTGCATCAGATAAAATACCAGGTGCAATAGATTAGTTATTTTTTTTTATGATTTCCACGAATTACTCATCCGTTGCAACAGGTCGGTTATATGTTGCAACAGATAACATACCTGGTGCAATAGATTAGAGGTCTGTTGGAACTGTTATATTACTGTTATGCATTAATCAATTATAATCTATGTTATGTTCCTGTTAATTTAAGATAATATGGCTCCCAAAAGAAAAAAAATCGAATCAAGTCCAAGTAAAGGAACAAGTGCAGCAACTCGGGTACATCCACCACTCTATGAGTTTGCTTTACAAGCATTATCTCAATCAGGAGCAGAAGATAATGAACATGAGGAGGAGGAGTCTTTCAAAAGAGATGATCCAAACGCTAATAGCCCTTCCGCCGAAGAGTTGGTCAAAACCTTCAGCATTGATCGTTGTCCTGTGAGAATGCAGTGCGATAGTACCACAGATT
Source organism: Capsicum pubescens (assembly GCA_030864215.1). NCBI lineage: Eukaryota > Viridiplantae > Streptophyta > Magnoliopsida > Solanales > Solanaceae > Capsicum > Capsicum pubescens. The sequence goes on along the minus strand of CM061549.1, from coordinate 98,519,729 downwards.
TATAACAGGTGATCTCGTGGTTAAGTCAGTCATGGAAAAATCTTTCGACGTCTTCAAAAAAATTCTTTGAGAATAAAAATTGTATTCTTATTTTAGGGAAAGTTGTTTTGGGCAATATCTTGATTTGCCGGAGGACAACAATGCTCGTTTCCAGATAAAAATGGTATATGATGTTCTCAAGTGCAGGTTTATGTATGAAAACAAAGATAAGATGGATGAGGTATGGATAAATTACTGTGGCATGCCTATTTATTTTGGTTGGAAAGAGTTTGCCATAGTTACCGAACTAAAATGTTATCCTCCTTCTCCTTCTTAAGTTATACCTACTCTGACCCAAAAAAAGCACCCCGCACACTCAAAAAAGGCAAAGGCAAATCGAGTGATCGTGATGACTTGGTGTCCATTGTTGGCCCAAACTTCAAAAATAAAAATATGATAGAAGCGTTGAAAGGTAAAGGACTTTCAAAGAAGCACAAGCAATCATTGTGCTTGATTTGGTTTATACATAATGTTCTTTGGGCGAGAGACGTTAACAACAACATAAGCCTCGGTTTAATAAATCTCTCCGAGGATCTTGAGGCATTTAACAGCGATCCTTGGGGTTATGAAAGCTTTAAAATGACTGTTGAATATTTGTTGACTCCGTTAACGCCAAAAACAGTCAACTTATATGACTGTTCATGGGCCTTCATGGTAAATATTTTTTTTATCATGATATGATTCATCATTTTTTTATTCAATAATGCTTTTGATTTATTGGCGTTATGTTATAGGCTTGTGCATTTGAAGACATTTCTTATTTGAGACAACAAGTAAACTACCAGGAAGAAGTTTCATGTCCAAGAATTCTGAGATGGTTGTCGGTCAAAACCGATAAAAATGCAAAATTTCTTGATCTTTTCAATCCCCCCAAGGAAGTAGTAAATCCAATTCTAATCAAGTTGTGATAGATGACTGAGCTATTGGAAATTTTCAAACAGATATTTATATCTGTTGTAACAAATGACATATCTGATTTAATTAATTATCAAATGGATATTTTTATTTGTTGTAACAGATGACTGAGCTGTTGGAATTTTTTAACAATATTGATATCGGTTGTAACAGATGACTGAGCTGTTCAGATTTCTAAACAGATATTTATATATGTTGCAACAGATGACATATCTGTTTGAAAATATTTTTTCTCTTTTAGTTTTAAAGCAAGATTCTGTCCAAGTAGATAATATCAAGTAGTACTTACTATTAAAGTCGGTAAAAAATATTTCTTGGATATCACAAAAGTGATTTCATTGAGCAGTCTTATCTTGTCTTTTCAATGTAACTAGTTGTAGTCTTCTTCGTGCCCCTCAAATTATTAATGAAATTAATGAATATTAAAAATCCCTACGTCTACGTACACAATATATCTTAGAAATTATCTCATCTCTCTTCCTTCAGCTGCAGTTTATTTTATTCAACTCTAATCTTTTTCTTTCTCTCCTCTTTAGGGTTATCACAATCTTTTTTTTTTATCTTTTCTCTTCTCTTCTCATAAAGATCCTTTCGGATCTAAACCGATCCATATCTTTTCTCGACTAAAATTGCTATTTTAATTCCCTTTTTGACATTAAGGTATGGTTCATTACTGCTCTTTCATTCTCGTCTTCTTCTTTGCAAGTTATTTACATCTATTTTTTTATTTAATTACTATTTACCCATATCATATTTATTAAAAAAATTTGAAAAAACTTTTAAGTGTTGAATAAACAAATCAAGAATTTTTATTACAATATGAGAAAAAAGTCATCTGTTGGAAGAAGTTTAAAAGCCTTGTTGACAGTATCATTTTTTTGTATGAATTTGTTTGTTTCTTTATTGTTGATGCATTTATTAATGTTGTTTGTAGGGTTGGCGTTGTTGGAACTTATGGTGTGGTGTTGTTGATGGTTCTGGAACAAAGGATGTTGCTTCTTTGTTGTTGATGATGTTGTTGGAACAAATATTATTATTTCTTTGTTGTTGATATTTTTTATTTGTAGTTTATGTTGTTGTTGATGTTGCAACAGATGGAGAAACTGTTGGAACAAATCAAACCATCCGAAAGGCTAATTTGATGTATTCCATAAAACTTCACATTTGTTGCAACAGACTCCACATCTAATGCAACAGACTATACATTTGTTGCAACAGATGGATAATGTTCTTTCTGTGACATCAATTTTTTTCCTCTTTTTTGTAGATATAAGGAACTGACAGTTGATCAAATTTTGTCGAACCATCATAAAAGGCTGCAGTAAAGATGGGTTTGGAGGAATAAGTTGCATGCAGATGGAACCACTTCATATGCGGGAGGTATGTATTACTGATAATGTTATCATGGAAACACACATAAAGTGCACTGATTTTGTGAATGCTATTTTCACTGATTAGTCATAGATCATTCAAACAAGATATCTGGAATTTTAAAGTTAAGTTTGGTAGGTCTGAACTGATAAGGCTGAGGGACCATGAATATGGTTCTGTTACCCTATTAAGATTTAATGTAGGTTGTTGCTTATGTTTATATGTTAAGCATTGTGAAGGGATCTAGTTTTGGTGTCATTGTAAAGAGACTCAATAGCGATTAGACTAACTTTTAGGGTGCACTGGACCCTTAGAGGGCCTTAGAAGCTTAGCACTACATCTAACAAGAATGGAAAACCAATATAGTTAATGGCCTAGCCCAAATTTATATGGTTGGGTTGCTCGTCCGGGGTGATGATTATACACCAGAAGGTGCGGTAGGAGAATGCCTTCGAGGGAAAATGGGTGGTTAATGGAAGACTATATCATATGAGAGATAATTGGAGAAGAGACATAGGATAGAAAGTAACTTCTAGTGAATCTGGCCGATGGAATTATCTTAAAAGATGCAAAATCTGAATCAAGTGCAAATATAAAAGTGTATCCGGTAATGTAATTTCGTCTGTTGTCTCTCTAAAAGAAAAATAATGTAGATGGACACTTTGCTAGGGAGCTGCGTGGTCGGGATTATCACCTAGATAAAAAATAGGAGAAGACCAACAAAGCAACCTCACGGGCATCGAGGGTTGAAAAGATGTACAACAAGTCTAGAAAACTTACGCCAACAACAACTGCAGTTAAAATAAGGAATCTAAGCGAAGGCGGTAATTTCAGAATTTTAAATTTTATCTCATGCCTTCTTGTTTGTGTTTTCGATCAGGTCCACTATCGTTGACCTGATTGGAACCAGAAACAAGATTGAAAGACAAATTGAATATCATTGCTTCCTTAGCAATATGGTTATAATTGATTGTATTTTCTTTCCTTAGCATGCTTACAACATTCCTTGGAGAAGATCAAATGTTTGCTGTAGTATGTGAATCCCAATAATTTTTAAGCTTACCTCCAGCTTGCTGATTCTGTATTCAAGCTGGTCGTTGCCGTCTTTGAAGTTGGTAAGGAGTTCCTCATCTCTTGTGATCTCGATCAGGAACACTACCTTCAAAGTTGTGGCATTCTAGAAGCCCTTCAGAACACTTTCTTCAGAAGCCTTAAAGGATACATGAAGGGTCGTTGTGTTTGTTTTAGGTCAAAATGTGTTGATTCACATTGAAGATGCGGTCTCAACAGTTGAACAACACACTTTTATCGAGCGTTTCTCCATGCATCTTGCTCAACCAATTTGATAAATTAATAAGCAAGTAGTTACATAGCGTGTGATCTAAACCGACTCTACCAAGCCTATCAAATGTTACGTAACTCCGGTCTCATTACCCTATCAAAAAAATATGATAGAGTTAGTGCACAAATCAAACAAACTCAATCTGTCAGCCTTTCTGCTGATCACTCTTCTGCAATATAGATGACAATATATCTTCTATACAAAAGTCTACACCATCGCTAGACTGCTTGCCAGGGAGCAATTCTTCAGAAAATATCTATTGATGCCTTCTGAAGAATTGCTCCCTGGCAAGCATGTCTGGCGACGGTGTAGACTTTTGCATAACAGATATCTTATCATCTATATTAGAGAAAGTGATCAGCAGAAAGGCTGACAGATTGAGCTTGTTTAATTTGTGCACTAACTCGGTCATATTTTTCTGATAGGGTAATGAGCTCGAAGTTACGTAACGTTTGATAGGCTTGGTAGAGTCGTTTTAGATCACACACTACGTAACTCCTTGCATATTAATTAATCAAATTGGTTGAGTAAGATGTATGGAGCAACGCTTGATAAAAATATGTTGTTCAACTGTTGGGACCACATCTTCAATGTGCATCAACACATATTGACCTAAAGCAAACACAACGACCCTCCATGTATCCTTTAAGGCTTCTGAAAAAAGTGTTCTGAAGAGCTTCTAGAATGCCACAACTTTGAAGGTAGTGTTCCTGATCGTGATCATAACAGATGAGGAACTTCTTTCCAACTTTGAAGACGACAACGACCAACTTGAATACAGAATCAGCAAGTTGGAGGAAAGCTTAAAAATTATCGGGATTCACATACTACAGCAAGCATTTGATCTTCTCCAAGGAATGTTGAAAGCATGCTAAGGCAAGAAAACACAATCAATTATAACCATATTGCTAAGGAAACAATGATACTCAATTTGCCTTTCAATCTCGTTTGTGGTTCCGATCAGGTCAACAAAAGTGGAACTGATCGGAAACACAAACAAGAAGGCATGGGATGAAATTTAAAATTCAGAAATAACCGTCTTCGCTTAGATTTCTTATTTTAAATGCAGTTGTTGTTGGCGTAAGTTTTCTAGACTTGTTGTACATCATTTCAATCCTTGATGCCCATGAGGCAGCTTTGTTGGTCTTCTCTTATTTTCTATCTAGGTGATAATCCTGACCATGCAGATCTCTAGCAAAGTATCCATCTGCATTACTTTTCTTTCAGAGAGACAATAGATGAAATTACATTATCGGATACACTTTTATATTTGCACTTGATTCAGATTTTGCAACTTTTAAGATAATTCCATCGGCCAAATTTGCTAGAAGTTACTTTCTACCTGATGTCTCTTCTTCAATTAGCTCTCAGATGATATAGTCTTCCATCAACCACCCATTTTCCCTCAAAGGCATTCTCCTACCGTACCTTCTGGCATATAATCATCACCCCAAGCGAGCAACCCAACCATATAAATTTGGGTTAGGGCAATAACTATATTGGTTTTCCGTTCTTGTTCGATGCAGTGCGAGGCTTCGAAGGTGTTCTCAGAATCCAATGCCCACTTAAAATTAAGTCCAATCGCTATGGTTCTTTATAATGATGACAAATATTGATCCCTTCTCTAAACTTGACATGCATAAACACGAGCAACAACCATCAGTAATTTATAACAGAGTATCTGCACCATCTTCATAAGGTCCTCAGCCTTATTAATTTTGAACCGATCAAACTTAACGATATAATGCAGGATCTTATTTGAATGATCAGTGCCTAATCGGTTAAAAACTGCATTCTAAAAAACATTGTACTTTGTGTGTGTTATCCCGGTGACCTTATTAGTAATACATACTTAACTCCTACACATATGATAGTAGATCCATCTGCACACACCTTATTCTTCCTAGCCCATCTATGGCTTAAATTGAATAAATAGATGACTAGCTAGTTGCAACAGATGCCATATCTATTTATATTGTCAAACAATTGGAGACATCTGTTACGACAGATGATCAACCTGTTGCAACATATGATGTATCTATTGGAGAAATCAAAAAAATATATACATCTATTATAAAAGATTGCCAATATGTTGTAAGTTATCTAACAGAAAGAATATATTTTGCAACAGATTACCCATCTGTTAGATTTATTTTAAAGCAATTTTCTTTTCTTTTCGAGATACAATAATTTATAACTAGGTCCCTCCTTACAAATATGGATGATCCAGATTCGTACAAGAATATTCATATCTAGTCCTTGCGTGAACATCAAAGACAGTTTGATGAACTCTAGAGAGATTTGGCTGACTTCGGAGCAAGGCTTTCGGATGAAAAATATTCGATTGACAATAATAATAATAGTAGTAATAATAGTTAGGTAATATTTTTTTATTTTAGTGTATGTATTTTCCTCCTTTTGTATATCGGATCTACCCAAGGGATTCAAAAATCTATGTTTCATTTGGTGGTTGACTTTGAATTTTTAATTCTTATTTAGTATTTAATAATCATTCTGTTTATTCCTTGTTCTCAACATGTCGACGGTTGGTGGTAGAGATTGAGCAATTTATCTCAACAGAGGTTAATCTGATGCGAAAGATCGATCATATATTGCACCAGGCGGTTATTAATAAAAAAAGATTATTGTTGTTATTGAGAGGGTGAAAAAGATATGACTTTTTGATTATTTAATATGAAAAATATTTCGTAAATAAATAATAAGGAAATAAATGATAAACATAATTTATAACTGTAAAAGAACGGTTATTTAATTTTAATAACTGATCGTGACTTTTCACCATTTTTGTTTTTGAATTTATTTTTTAAAATTATTTATTATATAATAAAAAAAGTCATAATATTGGATTAATTAACTTATATGATGATTGTTAAGAAAAATAAGGTGAAGGTCGGTCGTGACTTTTTGTCTAAAATAAAAACACATACATCCAACAGTATTGCTGATGCATCAAATTCCACATCTGTTGCGACTGATGTATCAGCTGTTAGAAGAAATCAAAAAAGATTTTAATATATAACGTCTATTTGTTACTACAGATGGTATATCTGTTGCAACTGATGGTTTATCAGATTCAACAGATATACAATCTGTTGCCAGGAAATAAAAATGATTATTATTTTATTAAAGAATTTGAAAAGGTATTTTTTAAAATTTATAAAATAAAAAAGTCAGCAAATTTGGATTAATGATATGATGATAGTTTTTTTTTAAAGTAGATTATATGTTGCAACAAATATATTATCTGATGCAACAGGCTCACTATTGTTGCAACAGATGATATATCTGTTGTCACATATAATTTATCTGATGCAACCGATATAGAATCTGTTGTCACAACTCAATAAAAATGATTCTTGGAAAGAACTAATTAATAATAATAACCTGAAAAGGCATGACTTATCACAATATTTCTTAATTAATTAAGTCATTACTTTTCACAGTAATAAAAATATAATTAATAAATGGAGGTGAACAGTTAGATTATATGTTGCAACAGATAGGTTATCTGATGCAACATATTTTATATTTATTGTAACAGATGATATATTTGTTGTCACAGATGTGTTATTTGTTGCAACAGATATAGAATCTGTTGCCACAACTCAATAAAAATGGTTCTTGGAAAGAACTAATTAATAATAATAATCTGAAAAGTCATGAATTATCACAATGTTTATTTTCTTAATTTAATCAAAATATAATTAATGAATGGAGGTGAACAGTCGCGCCTTTTTGCCTCTCATTCAAATTCAATCCTCAATAAATAGGTCCTTCCTTACTCAATCATTCATTCAACTACACTCTATTTATTTATTGCATCTCGTCTTTCATATTACACTCTAGAAGATTATGGTTGACCCAGTGTGGGACGTTACTTTTCAGCAAGACGTCGTGAATGAACTTCGGAATCAAGTTTGTGATCAGCAATGGGAACTGAGAGGAGTTAGAGCAAGAATACTTGGCGAGATACGTAGGCTGAGGAGGGCCTTGCTACTTCCGGTTGAAGATCGGCCGGCTGGCAATGATGATGATGATGATGATAATAATAATAATAATAATTAGATTATTAGTTTTCTTTTAGTCTACTATATGTATTTTTATTGTTTTTGTTTAATAAAAAAATTATGCTTGATCTTTGACATTTTAATTCATATTTAATTTTCATTCTGTCTATTATCTTCTCAACAAATATATCGATGATTCGACGTAAAAAAGAATAATTTAGAATCCATTAGCAATAGCAAGATTTATCTATTGGGTTTGTGGCAGGGGTTGATGTGTTGTTCAAAATAGATTACTCATGTTACAACAGATAAGAAGTCTAATGCAACAGATAAATAGTCTGTTTCAATAGATGACTAGTTTGTTGCTTGGCTCTGACGTTTTAATTCGTACTCCCTCCGTCTCAAATTACCCGTCCCAAATTGAAATGCCACATTGATTAAGAAAAATAATTAATAACATATCTAGTTTACCATAACCTACTGATCAGTTGGTGGGACAGTAGACGTGTTTGAAATAACCATTGTTTGCTATTCAATCAAAATCTCATAAGAGAAGAAAACTTTTAACATCGATCGGCGTATAGTCCTCTTATTAAATGATGTTTTCATTTTAATTTAAAGAAAAGTGATTATTGCAAAGGGTAAAACATGTATTTTTTTTAATCTTTTCTTGATTAATGAAAAAGACAAGTAAAATGAGAAATTGAATTAGGAAATTTGAGAAAAGTAATTGGACGTATGGAATAATTTTGAATCCAGTAGAAATAGCAAGAGTTGAAACATATTGGTTATCTGTTGGGTTTATGGCAGGGGCTGATTTGTGTTGTTCCAAACAGATTAATCATTCGTTGCAATAGATAATTAGTCTGGTGCAACAGATAAACATTCTGATGCAACAGATAATACGTCTGATGCAACAGATAAATCTTCTGATGCAACAGATAAATCTTCTGATGTAATAGATAAATCTTCTGATGCAACAGATTACTCATCTGATGCACCAGATGATTGATTTGTTTAAATTGTGGGCACTTCTATTGGATTCATGATCGGAGTTCTATCTATTGTTAGAAAAACAGAAGTGTACCCAGATGACAAATACAAATAAAAATCATAATTTTACTTAATAAAGTCACCTATGAAGTAATGCCAAAGTGGAAAGTGATGTAGTAAACAAAATTTGACCTAAGAAATTGGTCAGATAGCAACAGTAGCGTTGTACCAACAACAACAAATGGTCGACAAAAAGAAGATGAAGATAATAATGAAGTAGAAGATGATGATAATGAAGCAGAAGATGATGAATAAAGCAGCAGAAACAATGAACAACAAAAATCGCTAAGAGAGAGAAAACAACAATGGATGAGAAGAGAGAAAAAAGCGTCTTTTCCCCCTCCGTTTCTCGTTATTTTAGATAAACATTGGGATCAAATTGTAAATTTAAAAACTTGCGGGTTATTTTCAAACTTCCCCAACTTTCTTAATCCATAATAAAGTAATTGTCACCCTCAACTAATAATTAAGACTTGTGTCACATACACCTCATTTTAAAACTCTTTTGTTACTTGTGGCCCAAAGCCCCTAGTTAGTCATCTTACTAAATCAGGATAAATTAAATTGTTTTTTTTTATTTTACCTCTAGAAGTAATTGTTTCATTTAAATGTGAACAAATACAATTTTAATTTTAATTTCTATGTTCAATGAATATCTTATATTGTAAAGGGTGAAATAGTAAAATTTATTGCTCAATTTATGATTTCTTAATCACCATGTAAAATGAAATATGCCGAACTAAATAAAACAGAGAAAGTATACGTCTTAATGAGAAGTAAAACTTTTTTTCCTTGCTTGTATAAAATAAAGGAGAAAATTAAGCTTGCTTACGTGGCACTATCATAGAGCAGGATTGTCATTTATCCTTTTTATTAGATTTTTGTGGTTATTTTTCCTTTTTTCATATAAGTTTGTGTTATATTTATTTACAAAAATTCAAAGGTCACATCTTACTTTTTTTATGAAACGAAAACATTCTTCATAATATAATTATAATAATTTATAATTTTACGATTAGACAATAAATCTAAAGTGGATATAAAATTAATCGAAAAAAATAATAATTTTTTGACACCGCGCGATGCGCGGCTAATTTTTCTAGTTTTATTATATTTGTCGCTCAAATTCATTGTATCTGCTTGCTTGAATAAAATGTATTTGTTCTGCAATTTAATTAAATACATTATATCTATTCACTCGACCTATCTGTATGACACTTCCTCAATATTATTACATACATTGGTTTTACAACAAGTTGCTTTGTTTTTTTTGATAATAAACAAAATTTTATTACCAAAGTGTAACCAGTTCAAGACATAAAAATCAAATATTGGATATAAAGTCCCAACTCCTGGCAGCCTTGTTTCTTAAACAAGCACCTATACTGCTACGCTAAGCCCATGACTAGGAGGGATAAGAATTATGTTGATCAAGCCAAGCCTTCAATTGTATATTTAAATATCCTCTATGATGAATATATATCTTGAATAATTTGATTCACGATAGCTGCACTATTTTGGCTTTTATTATGAAACACCTATAGGTTCCTAGCACTGCATATATGGTAAACTCCAGCTCCAAGCACCATTCCATATATTTGTGACCCTAAACTCCTTCCCTTAGTATGGTGAATTGACAAGTTCAGTTTCTTTACCCAACAGATAGGTTGTCGTCTAACCCCTTGCCATTCTAGTAGCTTTTTCCAAACTTGTCATAACTTTGTATATGTAAAAACCAGGTGGGAGGCAGGAGGTGCTTTCATCCTCTTGCGTGCACATAGGACAGACATTGTCATTCGTGATACCCTATTTGAACAATCTATCTTTAGTGTATAGCCTTTCATCTAAGCCCAACTACAATATAAAAATCCACCTTGGTAGCCCCTAATTATTACATACTAGTTTCCTACACTCAATTTTGTGGAACTCTCCCTGTAACTTCTGATTGAATATATTGATGGATAAATGGATCAGATGCATAAAACCATCCAAGTTATCGCCTGCTTCCACAATGTATATTTATTCTTTAAGTATCCGTTGCACTATCCGTGAGGATTGCTTGAGCACGTTCTCCAACATATCTCGATTTCTCCTATAATAACATTATATCTACGGTACACACAACTTATCCTTCTCGGCTCCAAGGTTCCATAAGATTTTGCTCACAACTGCTTTATTCCATAGCACAATGTTAAGGACATTCAACCTATCAGTTACTTTAGGACTACACACATTACTCCAAGCAGACAGATCTTTATGAGATTGATCAGACTACCCGTTCATAAAAACATCTTGAGAATTGTTTTGATCAACTGAACTATTTGCTTTGGCAGGTCAAATATTTGTGCCCAATACACTTTTCTACTATATAGAAAGATGAACCCTTGGACGACCAAGGGTAAAATAGTAAATTCAAACTAACAAATATCCTATCCTATTGACTCTAGAACCATCATCTTCGTCATATTCATTCCAAACAAACAACAGTCTTCTTCCAAAATCTCGCTCTTTCTTCTCATAAAAGGAGTTGTTCATCATCTCCAGAAACTCCAGAAGCATCTTCCATCATCTGTTCATTACTTCTCATTCAAATCTTTTCTTCGTAATAGTTTTAACACTGATTTCCTTTTTGTTTGAGGTCTACTGATTTCCTTTTTGTTTGAGGTCTACTGATTTCCTTTTTGTTTCAGGTCTACCTGTTTCGACACAAACGCTTCAGTTAAAGCTTAAAGCATCGGAAGAATCGCTTATTCGTATTCGGAATCAGTATCTTGCTCTACACACCAAATTGAAAGAGAAAGATGAACAAGTGAGCGCAGTAGGGTTTATACTTTTTCCCTTATACTCTCTTCTTTAATTTAATTTGAGGAAAATAATATATGTTTGTTATAAATGTTGATGATCTTTTATATGATTATATTAAGATTTTATTTGGTAGACTGTATAAGTATAGTGTTGAACAAGGGTGAGGTATTAGTAAAACTGAGATTAGTTATTCTGAATTGCATCTGTTATCCACTGTTTGATTTAGGGATCGTTTGGTACAAGGGATAAGAGACTAAACTCGGGATTAGCTTTAGGATGGGCTCATCCCATGTTTGGTTGGATAACTTATCCCAGGAAGAGATATCTCGGGATTGTAGTGTTATTTTATCCCGCCTTGAGATTGGGATAACTAATCCGGGGATAATTTATTGCCCAGCCAAACGATCCCTTAGTGTATTAAGGACATTTCTATCTTTATTCATGGTTATCTATGTTCTTCCTCTGTTTTATATTACTTGGCTCTATTGACTTGATACATCCTTTTAAGGAAATATTAATTAGAAAGGCACTACATCCTTTATTCAAATCCTGGCTTTGCCTCTACCTATAACCCGCTATACCCTCTATTGCCATTTAATTCAGAGGTGTATCTACGATTTTAGTCCGTAGGTGCAGATTACTGTTGCATTTCTTACTCCTGTCTGGCAGTCAACTTGAACTTATCATTGAATGCATAAAATACTAAATTGCCTTCCCTCTCCTCTTAGTATGAGTACACCACTTTTGATATTGTTCAGGAAAGGAGCTTACAAAAAAAATAATTCAGCAGTATATGTCGATCAACTCAAGGAGATTTGTTTTATTGCCACTGCCGTCAAGAGAGTATATCTATCACAAAATTTGCTTAGCATTAATTTCATGACGGTAACTTTTGGATGCTTTGTGGTTCTGAGATGGTTAGGTTTGTGTAGTGGATGATTCAGTGAAGTTCAAGGAGCCTGCCAAGCATGGGAATTTGATTCCCCTCTATAGGTCTATATTCTCTGATCACTTAACTCCAGTCCTTGCTTACTGCTGTTTGGTGAAGGAAGATGATAGGGAAGCTCCGAGCTTCTTATTCGAGTCTGTAGAACTTGGTTTGAAATTTTCTAATGTTGTAAGCTCCTTGTTCTACCTCCGTTTAGTTCCTTGATTGAAACTGGCATACTCAATAGAAATTATATTGCTCTGTCTTCAAATGAATGATAGGTTTGAAATGAAATTTAAACATTAGAAACCACGTATAAGTACTATAGCTCACAACTTTTGTAGTTAAAAATAGTTTAAATTGTTTCAGTTGCAAAATCTACAAAGAAGAATTGGTTTTGCCCAAAATAATAACACTGAAGTCTCTTCATGAAGGAGGGAGTATTGACATTCACAAAGAGCATATGGGGAATTCTTCATGTTTTTATTTTCATTACCTGCACGATCCTGCATCGGCATGATTTTGAATAATCAAAGAAGTTGCTTGCTTGGTTACACCTTGTTATGTTTGTTGTTGATGAGTTAATTATGCTAGGGTCGATACAGTGTGATTGAGGCTCAACCGACAATGGAAATTGTTGCAAAAGAGAACATGGTGACACTTGTGGATCACTTTGAAGGAAGAAGATCTGAGGAATTTGTGGAAGATCCAATGATCAATCCTCGTAAGATTATGGAAAAATGGAAACCTCAATGCATAGATGAGCTTCCTGAAGCATTTTATGGTAATAAATTACACTTCAACTGTTTGAGCTTATTTTCTTGAATACTTATCTAGCTTGGTATCACCTAAATTTACTGTGGTCTGTGTAAATAAGCACTTGGGGTTCAATGCCAATATTATCTGCCTCATATGAATAGAAAAACATCATGTTAAACTTCCGTTGGCAATTTAAAAGCTTTTCTGCAAGCTGCTCTGATTTTTTATGTTTAATCCTGCCCAATTGCTAAATGTCAATGTGTTGCATTACAGTTTTTGTATGAGTTGGTATATTTATTATTTTAGTTCTAGTTGAATTTGTGATCAGTTCTATGTAGTGTACTATTTTTCCAAAAGAAAGTTTCATACTTGTAAACTGGGGTGATTGTCTATCTTTTGCTAAAAGTTTCAGTTACAATACTTAATATACATTGCTTATTGTAGTTCTTTCTGATTGTAGAACAAAAACATGCACTCTTGACAAAGATTACATCGGTGAGGGAGGTAGTAATGGGAGCCCTACCGAGAGCAGTTTTAAAACAACTCGTTACAAGGACAGTTCCTCCTGATCTAGGCAAGCCCATTGCCTTGGTTCATCGTCCGGACGAGTCTTTCTTCCATGTATCTCAGGTGAGTAATTTTATCCACTTTATAATATGCACAAGACGGGGGAAATTATAGCTTATGTATATAATCTAAAGTTTAATAAACACGAATCCATTTCGAAATGTTGTGGTGAAAAGTTAGTAGTTTCTTCACTATGAATCCATTTCTAAAGTTTGCACTGAAAACTTTCTGTTACATTGTTGAGCTTGGGTGTCATAGAAAAGCCAGAATTCTTGAACGTGCGATTGGAATTAAAGTCATTAAGCACGGTAAGTTGAATTTGCTATTTCAGTTTTGCGGTAATGTATTACTTCTTATGTCTCAATTTACTTGACACACGTTCCTTTTCTGTCAGTCCCCAAGAATGACACATTTCCTTATTTGACAAATGGTTGATGACATTGTCAATATTTTACCCATGTTGGATCCCACGTATTTGGTAAAAGGTTCACAAAACTGTACCCTTTTCTTTAAATTCAATTTATTAATCTTAAGGGTAATTTTGGAACATTGCGAAGTCTTCCCATATTTCTTGAACTCCGTGCCCAACCAAACTATATAACGTCATAAATTGGGACGGAGCAGTCAAACTACATAGCATAAATTGGGACGGAGAGAGTATGAATTGTAGGTGCTATTTCTATAGTAATTCCAGCTTCTCATCATATTTCTTTATGTAGCAGGAATTAACAAAGCTAAATCAAACAATTGAGAAATTTATATGGATATTACTTGCATATGTATGAGTTGGTGCTATTTATAATTGCTGCTTTCTTTATCTGTACATTTTAGGGGTAAAAAAGCCAGCTGGAACAGCTGAAGAAATTGAAAAGCAATTTGGTTGTGAATCGTCAAGACTTATCATGGTACATCTTGGTTCTTTCAATTTTTCGTAAGCTTCTCCACCCTAAGTTGACTGTCCATGTTGTGTCCTTTGCATGTGGGTGAGAGGTCATTTACAGACATAGTTTATGGTAATAGAAATGGTTTTCTTACTATTTCGACAGAGCCATTAAGTTGTGCAGAGGAGCCATCAATTGTACAGCTGGTTAGATTTCCTGAAGACTGATTTCTTTGACGATTGGTACATATTAATTGAATAATGACTTACCCTAGAATATGCTAATCAACATTTTAATAACTGTGGTATCCGGGTTAGCTTGCACACACCTCGACTAATCCACCTATGTTGAACTAAATTTCCAATAGTGTTAACCTCTTGAGCTATCAATTTTAACTTTTTCATGCAAAGCTGAATGCTCCCACAGATCTTTTTACCTTTTAACTGCAAATATCCAATATCTGAAGTGAAACTTCCGTGTTATTGTTGTGATACTAATTGTAGTTGGGGGTTGTGTATAAGCTGAGCACTGATCTGTTGATCAAACTTCTTGGCCTGGGCTCTTCTTACTCAGTCAACCATCAGACTTTCTGGCTGCTCTCAGTTAAATTATTTGCCAGCAGCTGTCATTTTGCTGGCATTGTCCATTCGAGATAAGTCCTTGGTAGTGGCTGTAGAGTCGACATCTTATTCTCCCTTACTTGACTAACTGACATTTTTGTTACTTTTGTCTCAATAAAGTTGCACTATTATCAAGTAAAGACAATCTTTCTGATGCTTAAACTATTTGGGCATCCTGCTGTCATATACATCTGCCGACGGGAGTTGGTACTCTGGATGCCTCATCCACTATATTCGGACAGATGGGTCTTTGACAGTTAGGTCCATCGCCTGCATTATTTTGTCATTTTGACTTCCAAAATCACTGGCATGTCTGCTGTCTTAAGCTCTATATAACAATTCGTTATGAGGTTTCCTTTCTCTTTTTTGATGGGTTACTCAATTTTTAGTGCAGACATAACCACTTTGCTTCAATTTCAAGTAGCATCTCATCAGGTTGATCTTTTATGGATGTTGAAAGACGTAATTACTAAAATGGCATATTGACACCTTTGTATACCATGTGCTTTGTTAGGTGATGTTGTGTGTGTAAGATACTGACTGATATTAAAAAAGTAAGGCTGAATACATAGACACACACATAAACTTGTCCGAATATTCATTTTGCTATCTAAACTAAGCCTATGACCTATTAACACCTGACCTATATTCATGGAGATCTTGACCTATTAATGAAAATGGATTGATATGTCGGCATTCTCTTTCAGCTCTGTATCCCAACTCAGGGCAAACTATCTATAGATGGCCAAGTGAAAAGTAGACTTGGTACTTAAATTGTGCCTATTAGATACATGTTGCTGAGGTGGCACATAGCGTGGGTATCACGTGTATTGAGCTCATGAATATGTTGAATATGAGCTGAAGTATACTTTCTTCTTCCTCATTTAATGCTTTCTCATGCCTCTTCTCTCTCAATGAAACAAGACCTCTCATTACATTTTCCCCCGAAAATTCCACCAATGAACAACCACAAACTCGCCTTCCATGACAAAAAACAAAAATATTAATGCAAGAGATCTACTTCGTTTGATAAATATTATTCATTGTTTCCACTGCAATACCCTGGAATGACCAAGTCAAATCAGCCATGATAAACCAGAAAATAAAATTATACATGGCAGAGTATTACTAACGGAAAAAACACCTCAATTGACTTCAAAACTAGATTAGCTTAAATCATAAGTTAGTGTACCAAAATGCAGCCAAAAAAATGAGGGTGAAAAGTGAATAAAATTACATCACCGATTCTCAGGAAAGCTCGATCAACAAGTAAGAAAGGAAATCCAAGTTGTAGCAATGGCACATCATCGATCCCTGTCTCTAAACTCATTAACGACCTATGATGGTAAATGGGAAAGAATTCATTGGTAACCAGTAAGTCTTTCTGGAGTTTGAATTTCCAGCAAGCTACTATTTTTGTTAAAGATTGGTCTTCTACTGTGAGAATGGAGAAAATAGAGCGACAGAAAAGAGGGAAGGAAGATGAATGTCGAGTTTCTTATTAGCTTTTGAGTCTTGGTTTGGTTTCACTGATGGAAAGAGTTGTTATTCTCTGGGAGAAGAGTGAGCGGAAGGGAGTTGAAATAATAGACCTTTTTCTTTGGCTCGAGAGCTATTTGTTTGGATTAAGTGCCACACATCTTTCTTTCATTTGCTTCTTTGCCAAGTCAGCCACACCTGGACTACATGCATCTCATATCGTGTTTAGGGCAGCTAAATGAAAATTCAGACGAGTTTAGGTGTTTGTCTATGTATTCATCCACAATGTTTAGGATAAAAAATAATTATAGGCTGAAGAGATCTGTTTATTCAAGAAGAGAGAAGATAGGCGATTTTCTTATGGAACAGTAGGGTTAATTCTACATGTCATAGCTTTCTGCAATGACATCAGAACTTTGCAATGACAACTGATTGATATAGGTCTTGCTATTCTCAATTTCTCATCTATGCAGCATATATACATTTAAGATTGCTAAAACCCTTACATTCTCTCTTTCTCGCATTTTGGATATTTTATATAAGGAAACTTGCAATATTTTATATATTCTTAACCAAAAGGGTGGTGAAGTTAGAATACGATTCTGTGCATTCTCTTACTAGCATTTTGGCAATTTGTATCAGGGAAGAAAGAAGCTTTTTCTCAACCGTAGAAAGTACAAACAGATGGTAATGTCTTCGCTGGAAAAGAAGTGCCTTACACTCTCTCCACTCGAAATGAGATTTTATCTCACATATTTGCTAGGATCCGGCCACCTCAAAATTGTCGAGGCACCCACCGGTTTGCTTGTCAAGGTTGTGAAGGATTAACTTAAACTTTATTCTGAGTAGACAGAATTTCTCCCTAATGCTATATTAACAAGAGCTCAGATTTCACGCGTTGTCGTCATCTTAGGTTGGAGCAGAAACACTTTGCCACGTTCGGTGTAGATTTTTTGCACAGAGTTGGACGTACAGCTAGAGCAGGCCAACCTGGTCTTGTTACAAGTCTCTATAAAGAATCAAATCGTGATCTTGTTGTTGCCATTATGGATGAAATAGGTATTTCTTGCATTGATGAAAGCCACACCCACTTGATGTTGGATCCATCCTACGAGCCTTTCCGAAAGCATGGAAGTGACCTAATTTAAAAATATAAAAATAGGAAAGGAAAAAAGAGAAAGTGTATACCGTATATCAATGAAGACAATAAGCAGTTGCTGTAGAATTTTTATTTGTAAATGGGAAATGGGAGTAAAAATGTTGATCAACAGGTGATCGGTTAAATACTGATGATGTGAGATGCCCCGTGTTGCTTATGACACTAAATCCCTATGTGCTAGAAATAAACAAACTGAAAAACCACATTTCTGACCTGCAAATTCACCCATGAAGTATAAAAGAGTTAAGGAAATATAAAGTAGATTTCTTTGCTATATACAGATAAGAAAAAATGTTAAAAGATACCTTTATCACCTAACTGGTAGTCCTCAAACCTCAACTCTCATGGCTTTTATCTTTATAAATCTGCATTCCACAAATGGATTGAATTTTTTCACCACCAGGTCTTGTGCTATCTTTTTCTGGAGTTGCTATGTATGATGTTGTTCTACTTCCTTTCTGATTAATACCAAATGCTGTCTTTCCAAAACCAAAGCTTTGGAACAAAGGTATTGTACTTTCTATTCCTGGTTTGCAAATTTGATCAATACCAACTACTTAAGATATCTAAAAATATAAAGTAGGAATAAATAGTAATTTGTATTACTCAATAAAGCCCAACATGGATTTCAGAACAATATAGAGCATATTACTGCACATCGAACTGTATGTAATCTTATATCAATCAGATCATCTAGACTATGGAAAAAAATTCTCCTTCAAAATGTTTATTAATCTGCTTCAATATATAAGAGAATGGACAATAAAGCAAACCTTTGCTCCCTGATATAGATACAGCTGGTTGGCCAAATGAGCAGGAATCAGATCTTGGGTGCCGAAGTGGGAGTTACTTAAAACACCAAATATAGGAGCTTTTAGACCTCCAAATACGGAGGAGTCAGAGACATTGGCATCCCTGGACCAAAGTAGAGGTTCATAGGCCGCACTATTAACGTCATTTTTCTTTCCAAATGTCGGTAAAGTGAATGAGCCCAGGGATATGTTTTATGTTTGACCAAATGTAGCATTCGTTGCTGCATTAAAGGCTAATGTTCCTGCAGTTAGGAAAGCAAATTGAATTGATTCTAATCACTAATTAAAGACAACTACAAGCATCAATAGCTAGAACAAGATTGGTTCTAGAAATAGTAAATAACATTACCCACCATAAGAAATCCCACTGAGATATTGTAGTTATTACTAACATCTTTGGAGAATAGTACAACTCAGTGTGCATAGCTACTTTCACAAGCAGAAGATTTAGCTTTTCGATCAATTCCAAAGCCAATTCACTACTCTAGAAAAGTATTTAGTCCTTTCGTGAAATTGGCAGTATTGAGTGTAGCATCTATAAATGCCAATCCTCACCTGGACCACAGGCGAGAAAAAAAGTTGTACTTATCCATTGAGTACTATCATTAAATCACATTATTAGAATACTAATATTTGATTATTAAATCTAATTTAACAGGTGTTTGATCATGAATGCTCAGGAGATTGATCACAATATGAAAAATACATCTACTAGCGTAGAATTTATAAATAGTATACGTACCAATATAAATAGGCACACTATACTGGTATTGTTATATGTTGAAATGGAATGGTATTGTTATATGTTGAAATGTATCTATTTTATATAATGCATACTGATGTTTATATGCAACTTGATCATTATATTAGATTCATAGTAAAATTACGCGTTGGGCCCGTGTAAAGCACAAACATACCTATCTAGTATATTGAGAAGAGGACAGACTTAATCACTTGGGTTGTGTTTGGTATGGTGGAAAATATTTTTCATGGAAAATATTTTCGTAGAAAATAAGTTGGTGTTTTACTTATTTTCTTATGTTTGGTTGCTGAGTGGAAAATATTTTCCAAAAAATATTTTATGGTGTTTGGTTAGTGAATAGATGTAATGCCCCGGATCTGGTACCCAGAATGCTACACGGTGCTCATGACCCCAAAAGACCACAAGCTAACCCATGACTGATATGTGTACCTGTATACTGCATGAAATACTTTATAATGTGGAAACATAAATTGAAAGTCCATAAGGTTCAAAACTGAGACATAGTATTTGATAAAAATGTAACATCTGGGAGGGGTATGAAATACCCAAACAACTGAAATAAGCCATCTGAACTTACTGTAGTCTGGAAAGCCTCTAAAACGTGACTTTCTGAATAAGGAGTTGATGGGACATGTCCTCAACTAACTCCAACTAATAAACTAATTACTGAGATAATAAAATGATGATCATGTCCTCGAAAGATGAGGACTCACTGCTAACTCTGACAGCTGAGACTGGAATCTACTGATGCTCTGGAGCTTGTGTCTCTGAACCTATGGTATAAGACACCATAGCGCAAATGCGTCAGTACTTTGAATGTACTGGTATGCATGTGAGGTAGGCTGAATGCATGGGGTTCATATGCATGAACAATAACAATAGCAGACTGACTATCATGAGCGTGAGAATACATGGATGAGACATAATAACTGACACTGATACCATGATAACATGATTACTGAATGCGAATACTGATAACATGACATACTGATAACTGATATAACTGATAACATGAGTGACTGTATTTGACAGTCCTGAATCTAATGGAACTAACTGAGTCCCGTACTGTATCTGAGTTGACTATATCTGACAGTCCTGAAATCTGAAGAACTATCTGAGTTCTATTACTGAGACTAATTGACTGTCTGATAGTCCTGATTCTGTAACATGAAACTGTAGGAAGTAGTTATCTAACCGACATGCCCCTAATATACCAGTATGACTGAGTTGAGGTCCAATTTGTAACCCCATTTAGAAGGGTGTCAATACTGCGCCACTGATAAGGACAAGCTGTGGGTGACCCTCATTTGATAGTGTACCCAAAAGAGATCGGTGGGCCCCTTATCTGACAGTGCTTATCCACCTTATCAACCCTCATCGGACAGTGTTGATTTCTCAACCTATGCTGGCAACATAGTTCTGGAACGCAAGAATGACTTCTAAGAATCACACCCTCATCTGATAGTGTGTGTTCCCATCCTTGGATTCACTCGGTGCTAATTCCTACTCCCATCTGAATAAACTCTGAACACGATTTACTGAACTGAACATGGGCTGAGTTACTAAATTCCGTTGACTAACGATATTGACTGAGTTCATAAGGTCATGGTTATTTCCTGAGTCATAAGACTGTCTGAAGTCTAAGGATGCATAGCTTGACTGAGAGTATCATGAAAACATGACATGGCTCTAGGCACACAGCTAATGTTTCGGGTACGAGTACCCCCAGGACTTGATGGAAGGAAACTGACCAAGCATAACTTACTTGAACATATAACTAACATCATAATCCATAATACATTTATAGAAGCATTTCATCAAAACATGTGATAGGCATAACTTGTACATACATGGGGATTTCATGGTATCATTCTAGTTAGGCACTTTTCCTTCACCTAGGCATTTAATCAAACATATTGTAGGCATGGTACATTTAAACATCATTGAACAATAATTAAATATCATGGTTCAATTCTAATTTCATCATTCAAGGGTTTAGTCATAGGTTTGCATGAATCTATATCTATAATAATTTAACCCACATAGAATTTATCACCCAACATGGAGTAGAATTCAACTTCTCATTATCCACATGAACAAGAGCAGCCCAATCATGAGATTCATAAGAAAATCCATAAACTTGAATTTAGAAAAGGAATTCTTGGGCTTCATGGACGAAATGAGTCCATGAATGAACACTATGAATACCTTGGTTCATAAATACACGAAGATTGACGGAGGAAATTCTTGTTTCTGAATCTTCTATGAAAAGCCCTAGGTTGTTCTTGAGAGGTTTTTGAGAGAAGAGAGTGTATTTTGGGTGAAAAATGGTTGAATCACGTGTTAAAGGGCTTAAATAGGGGTGGAAAATTGACCCTTTTAACCCTGGATGTGTCTTGTAATTTCAGTAAAAATTTTCCGAATTGAACCCCTGGCGCGACGCGGCGCTATCTCGTCGTGTCACTGAAATTTGACAATTGGAAAACTGAGGGATGGCGCGACGCGAAGCCATCGCGTTGCCCCTTCTTTTGCGACCTGAAACTTTGGCGCGACACGGAGGAAATCACGCTGAGACACTGGAAAAGGACAATTGCCATTTTAGCTTGTGGCGCGGCGCGCCACTGACCAATATGACACTATTTTACGACGGAAACTTGAAATAGTCATAACTTCTTACCTGGTTATCGGATTTAGGCGAATTTTATATCGATGAAAAACTTATTGAATTTTCCACATGACAAAAAGTAAAAATTTTAAAAATACTACGCGCACAAAAGTGGATTCATCTTTCAAATAAGGCTCCTAATATTTTTTAGATGATTTCAAGCAAGAAAAAGGTACACGGTATTACAATAGAAGATATTTTTTTATTCTAACTAAATTTTAATTTTATATGAATGTGTGGCCCTCTAATTAAAAATATAATATATTTTCTAAAACATAATATTTAACTACACATTTTTAATCATTCGGTCTGTTTGTATGAGATGTGACATCAACAATTATATATTCATTTGACCAAATTTAGAAAATAATGTAATTTTTTACTATGTATTAATAAAATAAATTTATAATTACGTATTTTTTATTTATTAAAAAGTAACTTCTTAATACGATTTATGAAAGAAAAGCTTAAAAAGAGTGGGCTAGGTGGTACTTAATTTGACAAAACGAAGCAATAACTTTTTTTTAAAATTTTTTTGGTACAAAACGTAATAAAAAGTTATAACTTATAAATTGTAATAAAAAGTTTTAATTTATAAAAGTTAAAAAAGTTATAAAGTTTTAATTTATAATTTTTTTTAAAAAAAGTCTCAGTGTACTATCACATCACTTCTTTATATCAAATCATATAAACGTAATAAATTATAGTGTTTTAGAATTTTTTTTTTAAAACATAATAGATTATTACTATGTTTTACTAAAACTTTTTTACTGTACACTTCCGCTATCAAACCGTTAAAAAAGGATATAAAATGTAATAAATTATTACGTTTAACTTATTTTTGTAACTTATTAAATAAGTGACTTATTTTGGTTATTTTATTCATATTTTGATTTATTTTGGTTCCAAGTTCGCATAAGTCACATCTCAATATTTTCTAGAAAATGACTTCCCTTGGCCCATAAGGGAAGTCATTTTCTTTCAAATGGAGGAAAATGAGTTCCTTTGGAAAATATTTTTCCCAAAGTTATATTATAACCAAACAAGGAAAAATAGAAAAATATTTTCCAGAATACCAAACACACCCTTGATGTCTCCCGAATAAAAAAGGAACTTATTTGTCCAGGACCTGATTCTTCCTAGTATCTAATCTACTAATGCAATAATAACCCTCGTATTTTATTTTTTTATATTTTGACCATTTTGACCTTATCCTTTATTGCTTTATATCATTTCTGAGTTGAAACCATTTTGACCTTATCTTTTATTGCTTTATATCATTTATGAGTTGAGGGAATGATTTGCATGGTCTCTCATGCATTCGAAAGTGATTTATATGAGATTGTGATTTTGGAATAGCCTTAAAGTGATTAGTTTGATTTCGAACTCGGAACCAAAATAAGCAAGAAATAAAAAAAGTGATCAAAATAGGCCACCTATTTAAAAACTTACCAAAATAGGTTAAACGTAATAATTTATTACTTTTTTCACTTTTTTCTTAACGGTCAATTAACAGAGTTGACTTTTTATTAAACCTAATAAATTATTATGTTATACATATTTATTTGTAAAACGTAATAATTTCTTACGTTTTATCAAAAAAATATGTAAAACGTAAGAAATTCTTATGTTTTACACGAAGTTCAAAATAATTGAAGACAATGTTTTGTCACATCAGTAATAAATACTTTTTCTAAAAATAGTACCAAAACGTAAGAATTTCTTACGAGTTTCACTTTTTCCAGCAAATTTAAAACGTGGTCCCCCACTCCCCACTTTTCCCACTTCTTTCAAATCACCGTGGTCCCCCACCCCCATTCCATTTTCTTTTCTCTGTCTTCTTACACTTTTAAGTTTCACTGTTATAATTTTTTTTTACTTTATGTTAATAAATTTATTTACATTTTACACTTCACTGCTAGTCCAAGTAATTTATTTTTTCTCTCTGTAATAAATTTTTACGTTTTACATAAATTTTTTTTTTTAAAAAGAAGTATCAATTACCTCTTGAACTTAGCACTTTCCTTATATTTATACTATATAAAAAAATAACCGCTTCTATCCTTAATTATCCGATTTCTCTCTAAAAAAAGTATACTTTTGAGTTTTTCTTTACTCCAGAATAGTGAAATGTTGAATTTTCGTCTATCAAATATGCTATTATCTAAAAGAATTATATTTTTTTTATATGTTAAAAATATGATATTAATTTTTTCGGTTAATGTTTCATTGTAGTTTTCGATTAGTGTTTCGATTAGGATATTGAGGAAACTCATAAGCACAAATACGTTTCTTATTATAATTAATGGAGTAAAAAATCATAATTTAATTTAGGGGTGTACAAAAATTGTACCGATAAAAATGTTATTGATTTATCGTTATTTTTTAATAATTTTATAAAAACAAAACTATTGTGTTATTTGTTCAATTTCAATTTTTTTATTGGTAAACTGATAACCCAATAAGATTATACTAAATAATTATTTTACTCTCTCTCTCTCTCTCTCTCTCTCTATATATATATATATATATAGATATATATATATAAGTAATTTTTTTATTGCAACTAAAAATTGATAACCAGTATAACTATAAATAATAGAAGTTTTCATCTTCTTATAGAGAAGCCAACAATAACCAAGAAATATTAGAAATGTACCTACAAATATATTGCTTTAATCAGCAAAGAAATATAACTAGATCCGTCAAAATACACCATCTTATCAAACTAATGCACCATTACATACGCCAACTTCAATTTTCAATTCAACGACACAATGAACATCATCATACTACATATGAAACTAATGCACAAAATTAGCTTCAATAGCCTTTTGCCTTTCAACTCTTTTTGTTGTTTGTTGGTCTTCTTCAACAAACCCAAGATCACAATATTGACTTGACATTGGAATTCTGGATCATACCGATCAAAAAAGTTGCAACTACTTTGAAATAGAGATTGCAATTCATAAAAAAGAAAGTGATAAAATTTAGTTGTTGCACAGAACATAAAAAAAGAAGACGAGAGGATATAAATATTACATATACCATAATGCATATAACTGAGGAATCTACGTCCGGGATTGTCATTCGACCATGAAATTTTCAAAATTGAAGGAGACCCACATGCACAAAAAAATCTCCTATTATAATTCATGGAGTTAGAAATAAGTAGATAAAGGAAAAGGCAATAGAATGAAATTTTTATTTAGAGTGGAAGTGATGGAGGAAGAAGGATAATAAATAGAAAGAGGGATAATAAATAGAAAGAGATGTAATTGAAGTTTTGTAAAGTGTAATAAATTATTACGTTTTTACAAAAAAAAAATAGTAAAACATAAAAAACTATTACGTTTGACACAAAAATATTTTTAAAAATAGTGCATTGTTCCATCAAAAGTATGTAAAATGTAATAAATTTTTTTAAAAAATTATTGCTTTGTTTTGTTAATTCAAGTACCACGGAGTCTATTTTTTTGACTTCTTCTTTCATAAATAGTATTAAAAAGTTACTTTTTAGTAAAACGTAGTAGAAAAATTATATTCTTTTATAATTTTGTCAGGTGAATGTATAGTTATTGATGTGACATCTCATACAAATGGACTGAATAATTAAAATTGCGTAGTTGAAAATCCTTTTATTTTTTTCTAAATTTGTCACTTCTGAATGCATAATTTTTTATGTAACGTGTCACAAAAAGGAGTAAATAATTAAGTGATACATTATATTTTTATTCCATTTTATTTTTGGCTCCTAAGCCCCTGCAAACACTATATAAGAATGCCTTCAACATATGGGTTCACCATTCTCTAACATTTTCATCATTCCTTTATCTTTCTTAGTTTCAATCACGAAGAATGTCTTCGGAATCAAAAGTTAGAGTTTCTTTCTTTTGGGATGGTAACATTATCTATGATGGAAACACCATACATTATAATTGTCCCCTGAAATACAATATCAAGTATCCACTGGATCTTCGATTTAAAAAATTATGTGATTCACTTTATAAAAGAATAGGTTTGAATAGTTCCGATTATAAATTAATTATAATTGAAAAATATCCAACGTCATTTTTAGGTCAAGGACAAGTAAATTTTGGCGAATAGCTAATAAATGATGACTATTCATTTGGTGACTTGTTGAGGGCTCCGAATGACTACATAGATTAAATCAAGCTAACCGTGCTTGAAGTGTACGTTAGGAAGGAGCCCAGGTTTAGCTGTTATCGTTCTCCTTTATTGAATGAGGTGTTTCCTCAATTAGAAAATTGTAAAAGCCCGGAGATAATCCCCGTAAATCAGTCTAGTGATTTTTCTCACATGACTCAATATCAAAATATTCATACCGGAAAATATGATTTTGATTTGAGCAAAACTATTAATGAAAATGATTGGTAACATTCATTAATTTGTATCATTTTTATTAAAAAAATCTGACAAAATATTTTTAGTGTTTGATTATTATTTATGTTTGTAGGTCTTTACCACAAAATGAAATGAATATTGCTCCAAGTTATGGACAAGATCGTTATTTTGGACATACCTCACAGTTTGGATCGATGAAAAATGCTGAAACATTCTCTAATGTGCATGTGTCATCTAGTTTTGGTGCAACTGACTATTATCGGTACGTTCATCATTTAAAGTTTAATTTGAGTAGTTTTAATTAATATGATAAACATATATATTTATATATTTTATTTTTCATATTTAGGGTAAATATTACGCAAGATTAGCCCAATGTTCTTGCGAATATCGACAATGTTGATCAACCAAATTATCGATCAAGCTTAGAGTGATAGTGATTATTTGCCTAATGCTGATGAATCTGATGGTGAACTTCCATTTGTAGCATCATCGAGTAATGATGAATTTATGACTCCCAATCTCTCAGCAAGACCAATGTCCATGAGTCCTAGTCACGTTGAAGAATCTTTGTCACCTCAAAATCTGCATTTAGTAGTCAAGTCACCATCAGTGCATATCCCTGAATTTTATCATCGTGCAATTCCTTATCTTGACCATCCTTTAGATGGTCCAGATATGTTTATGGATACCCACGATGATAAATGTACATCACAAGGTACGTGGCATGAACCATAAAATTTTATGAATAGTAATTTTTATGTTGAATAGGGCATGTTGTTTAAGTCAAAGAAAGAGGTGCAACGAGCATTTAATCTTTTACATTACAAGTGGGCGAGAGAATACTATATCAATAAGTCGACAAAAACGTCATGGCAAATTTGTTACAGACGTGTAGATCAAGGGTGTGGATTTAAGTCCACTACATATAAGTCCAAAGAGACTAATATGTGGACAATCGGGACGTATTATGATGAATACACGTGTAATATAGGTACGTGTCGTGAAGGTCACTTGAATTTGAATGTCGAGATGATTGCTTCCGTTCTCCTCACTCATATAGAAAAAACATCAAGGTATTATTTTATCCTTGGGTTATTTTTTACTTCAATAACAAGATACGTATTTGTGTTTGAAAATTATTATGATTTGAACATGTCAGGTTTCCTATCAAAGACTGTCAAACAACGGTTCTTAAAGTATATGGTAAAACGGTAAGTAGAAGAAAGGCCTATCTCGGACACAAACGTGCTTTTGAAAAAATCTACGGTACTTGGGAAGGCTCTTTCAATCAATTGCCGAGGTACATGCATGCTTTGAAATTCTACAATCCAAGCACTGTTGTGGAATGGAAGTTGGAGCGGCATGATGATGTCGATGGATCGATATTCAACTATATGTTCTGGATTTTCAAGCCATGTGTTGATGGATTTTTTTACTATCGTCCCGTGATATAAATTGATGGAACAAATGTGTACGATGAATATGACATCAAAATATTGATTGCAGTTGGAATGAACGGTAACGACTCAATGTTTTCCTTGGCCTTTGCTATAGCTGCGAATGAGAGCAAAGAGACTTGGAATTTATTTTTCGATCATTTAAATCATTATGTTGTCAGGAATCGTAGAGGCGTAACATTACTATCGGATAGGCTCCAGGGAATACTGTCAACTCTATATAGCCCACCTAATTGACAGGCCCGATTTGCTTACCATAGATATTGTTTAAAGCATCTCAAGGCTAATTTTTAACGATAATTTAAAAATACTACTCTAAACAATCTTCTATGGGAAGATGCAACACATCATCAGGAGAAAAAGTTTTTGAAAAAAATACAGGAGATTAAAGAGATTAGCATGGAAGCCTATGCATGATTAATGAGGTTTGATCTTGAAAAATGGACAGTACACAAAGACGATGGTAGAAGATGGGGCATGATGACAAAAAATAGCTCCGAGTCCTTCAATGGAATCCTAAAGTCCGCAAGGGGACTACCAGTTACCGCGATGGTAAGACTGACTTATAAACAGGTTGTGGGCTGACTTGTTACAAGATCAGCTTATGCTATGCGATTAATATCGGAAAGTCAGAAATGGATGCCAAATTCATTCAAATATTTTGAGGATAATCGTATAAAATCAGAGGGCCACACGCTCATCAACTATCACTAACAAAGAGATAATATATTTGAGGTGCTGACACATACGTACCGTAGCTGTGGTGGTAATAAGCACATCGTTAATGCATCGCAAGGAATATGTCAATGTGGTAAATCACAATCATATCACCTTCCATGTTCTCATGCCATTAAGGGCTTTGACCAAATTGGGTACCAAGCATGGGATAATATTGCACATGAATATAGTGTGCGCAACTATCAGAAAGCGTACTTCGGACAATTTAATCCACTCGGCGATGAGGTGTATTGCCCTCCAAGTCCTTTTACTATGATAGCGAACAAAAGATTTCTACGAAAATTGATCTCCAAAAAAATAAATCACATGCATAATGAAATGGACGTTCCAGCAAGCACGCTCTCTTGAAAGTGCTCAATGTGCAAACATACTGGTCATGATAAGCCCAATTGTCCCTCGCGAGATCGCAACGCTAGTTCATCTCGAGTTAGAAATACCTTCTGTGGTGGTAGTTGATTTTATTGTACAAATTTTTAGCATTTGTTGAGTAGATTGTTAGTACATATGAACTTTTTGCTCATGTATGTGAAACAATTATTTTTTGAATAATTTTTATTTTTGTGCTTATGATAAATAATTTTATGACCAATAAATTTGTCATACTAATCATTCATGCTGAGTTTTTGCAACAAAATCGACGTTATCATCGTCATAACTATTTACATTTGAATTTTCATTCATTTTTTGCATAGACTCATGACAAATACTTAATTGATTTAGACTACAATATGGTACTCCGAAATCTAAGGTTTGTGGTAAATATTTTTTTCTGCCTACCCACTCGTTAACAACTGGATATACAGGATAAGAAGCATCTTTGTGTAAATTTAAATTTTTCAGGAGTTGCCAGTGTGCTTCTTCATCAGCTTCCTGATAGTTAAGATCATTTAGTGTATGAAAGGTTTTTACTGCTTTTTCTATTTCACATATTTCCCTATTCAAGTGTTCAACAACTAATGTTTCATCCTTGAATTTATATGTTTGAAAAGTTGCTGAGATTTTCTGTGGTACAGTCAAATCGTGCCAGCGACATAAGACTTCACAATCACATCTTTTTGAATATAATTTCGGCCACTGAAGTCTTTCACCCTAAATTAACACATCTTTTGGTTTAGAGGATTGTGCCTCTCTCTCGATGATATGTCTGACAACACCTAAATCATAATAGATGGAAATAGGTTCATTCAGAAGTGGACAAAGTAATCCATACCACTGTTTACCTGTTATGTCGGTGTAGCAATCTAAATATTTTTTTTGGGTGTAGGAGCTTCCCTCTCCCTTCTCGGCTCTTAGTACAAACCAACTTTTAAATCGATTATTTCTATGCATTGTGAATGAGTGAAATGATTTTGTTGTGCTATCAATGATGTATTTACGATATTTAAGAGGAAATAAATATTACGTTTTCGTAATACTCCCTCCTTTTAAAAAAGAATGACCTAGTTTGATTAGCCACGTAGTTTAAGAAAATAAAGAAGATATTTGAATCTTGTGGTCTTAAACATGTCACGTAAAAAGTTAAAATTAAAAGGTTGCTAAAAAGGAAAGGGGTCATTCTTTTTGAGATGGACTAAAAAGGAAAGTAGGTCATTCTTTTTGAAACGAACGAAGTAATTAATTTTATTTTTCGTTATTTTTCTTCGTTGGTGATGGGACGTGTCAGATAAAGAAAAAGTTGTGTTTGACCGGACATTAATGCAGTGACAAATCAAACATAATATTTCTTTTCTTTTATAAATTATTATACTCCGTAATAATTAATTTCATTTTTTAATGTCAAATAAAGAAAAAGTTAAATCTGATCGATCAATCATATAGTGACTGGCATATCAATAGTGATATTAATGTGACAACATGTGAGTTACTCACGCTGTTCTAAATATACCGTAGAACAAAAGTTGGCATTTGAATAGCCCCACAAAATAAAAATAAAAATGTGTGTGCAGTCTAATAATATACCCTTTTACTTTAACCCTTTTAAAATATTTCACAGCTCGAACTCATGACCTTTTAGTCACACAACCTTTCTTGTCTATCAAAAAATTATTTGTAGCTTATAATAAAGATAACATTTGTATTCATTTCACCATTCGCAAACTTCACTCATAAAATTATATTGAAGATTAAAAAGGGTGTTATTTCGTTCCGAATGCTTAACTAACTCAATAATATATTAGTTATTTAATTAAATATCTCGCCTTAGATTAGAGTTGGGAAAAATCAATAACATGTGATTATATTATTGGCCATACTTCCAAATTCATTTATTTTCTCAAGTGTATATATGGAAAACCCATTCAACAGTAATTTAATACTTAGACCATCAAATTGTACCTATTCTAAACTTGGACTCGATGATATAAAATACTAAACACACATAAAATCTTCATTTAGTTTATTTTATTTTCACTTTACAGTATATATTGTACATGTTGTTCATTAATCACCATTGTGAGACTTTTTTCTTACTTCAACAGAGGGAAAATATATTCCCGAAGAGATATTGCTTCATTAAGCCAATCAAACTGAAGTATCATACAATCCTCGGGCTTACTTTACACTCCAAGTTTCTCATCGATGAATGAATGGCTCTCATCTCGTTGAATTGCTCTCCCAACCTTGGTATAGATATGAAAGGAACCTATCATAACTGCATATGATATGGTGTCCAATGAAGTTGTTATGCAAGATGCAGTAGCACGGGCAACGATCCCACCAGCAGAAACCAAAGGTAATACTCTTCTGCTCTGTTTGTAACAAAAACAGAAAATCAGTCCAGTGCAAACCAATAGTTGAAGAGCATATAGTGCTTCAAAAGCTTGTTGGCTAACTCCTAAAATATTCTCTTTTTACAAACATAAATGTTTGGATGAGACAATTCACATAGTTCAAATGAGGGTTCAATAGTTCTCAAAGAAGTCATCCGATATTAACATTCTTTTTCAGGTTTATGGCATGAATTTACAATATTATCACTGGAAAACCAAGATCTTTGTCTATTAACAACCACAAAAAGTGGAAGAATACTTAGAAATTGAGCATAATAGGTAGATAAAGAGGAGAAAGATGGTTTTACACTTTCACTTTCCAATGAAGATGGTCAATGGAAATAAGTGTATTTTTCGGTGACATTATGCTCGGCAGTAACAATTAGAATAGATTACTAACTTGTCTTAACATTATACATACACCTTATTACCTACTCCTGGTGAGACACCACAACCATAAGATCTAAAACTACAAGAAATAAGGCCTTTAGCGAGGGAAAATTTGGTCGTTAAAAGTCTTGTCCCAATTGCTATTAGCCATTAGAGGACACGACATGTACATGTCAACATTTTTGAATAATCCGAACAACAATCAATCAAGAAAGTAACATGGAACTATAGACAATTAAGCTAAGCCAAGAAAATGAAACATGAACAAAAAGAAACAAGCTTAATTCATACCTCCACCACCATTTATTATCTTCTGCGGCGAATTGGAAATAAGTCGATGGAACTGTGACAAAGGCGGTTACTATCAGATTTGAATGATGACTATAAACAATATTCTGTAAATAGTGTAAATCTTTTGACCCCATACACTTTCAAATATGTAATAGAGCTCGATGTATATGGCAGTAAAGGGTAATAGCCCTGTCATCGCCATCTGAGGGATGGTACTACGGTACCAGGGGAGTACTGGAATTTCCCTCGGACTCTGTGTGGTTCGACATGGAGATTGGAAGCTTGTACTGCTATTTTTGACAGCAATTCTGCCTAATACAAGTAGTGGCGATGTCACTAATGTCCACACGAGTACTATTAACATAATTCTGCCAAATGGTAGAGCAGTAGTAGAACTATAACTAACTGCAACCGAATTGAGGAAGCAGAATGTTAACGCCAGAGGGCCACAGAAGAGGCACCCGGTCCATACCACAATCTTTACCTGTTAAAGGCACAGAGACAATGCGCATATCAATATGCCAGAGTAGTCAAAAGGCCAACGTCTGTTGGAGCTTTAAGCGCCAAGCACAATTAGAACATGGGCGTTGGCAAAGAAAAGTGCCAATGTGTAATGCAAGTAAACGTAATTAGTAAACACGAATTATAATTATTCGAACAAAAGAATGAAAAAACTATAACTAAGCTACACATACACTGCTGTTCCCTTAAAGAACGGATCTATCTAAACTCTTTTGTCAAAACTTTACACTATACACAATATAAAAAAGATGCTTTTTTGTGTATACATAGTAAATATTGAATCTCCTTAACTTCTTCATTAGTCTACCTTTAAAGGTCATATAGCTTGGAGAAACCAAGCAATATATAGTTTGCAGTTATAACCAAACAAAGTTCATTTTCTGGTGTTATTGGCTAATAGCAATGGGAACAGGACTTTTAATGACCAAATTTTCTCTCGCTAAAAACCTTATTTCCACAGGCACGAAATATATCAAGAAAACAAATGCAGTTGAAAGAAGAACCAATAAACCTATCACACCCCATTATCAAGACGCTCCACCGATTTATCCCCTTTTAAAGGGGGAAGCTATTCATTTTAAGATTTAGACATACCTACTGGACCTGCTTGAACAAACAGCTCCCATAACAAATCTTCAGTAATCTACAATCAACCAAAAAAAAATTGAGTAACCTGAAATTAGAACAACAAGTTCACAAACACAGAAGAAAAAAGCCCCATAAAGTATCATACTACGATTAAGCGGGAGACAAATTTCAATGTTATAAATGCCACATAAAGTCTATCCAGTTACTCTCACTATTTTCTGTTACAGTGACACCATTAATTTGGCATTAAGTATTACATAAAAGTTTGATTTATAGAAGGAAGCTAGTTACACACAAGTTTATGATAGGAAAATGGAAGAGGGTGTAGGAGTATGGCAATCCATGTTCTGTCAAGATCGTTCTTATTTAACATCACATTGACAAATTGCTTGGCCTTAAAAAGATCAGTTACATGACACAAACTTTCTACCAATAACTTGTACGTAAATTCTGACTGCAAGTTGCCAAATTGAATCCCTTCCTCCAACAACTGAAATGCATATAAACTATCCTACCAACCCCATTATACCTCCCAAATTGACAAATAGAATCTATCATTTGCGCATATACAGAACCATCAACCACACTTTTACCTTGAGGCATATCTTCAGCAATATTAAACACTTCATGGAAAAACCTTTCCCTACACAAGCAATTGATCACATTGCAGAATGCAGCATTGTCAACTACGAATACCCAAAACCACGAAATCATACTTGCAATGATACTTGAAAATAAGCCTAGAAAGAAAAGACAAAATAAATGGAAAAATGATTCTTTAATACACACCAAAAAATTAGAGTACCTACGGAAGTATACTATGTTCCACAACCCTTTGGCTTGCGTAGAGCATCCAAAGGCCGAAATCCATCGCCATCCTTCCTCGTCTTAGTTGGAAGAATCTCCTTCTGTTTCTTTTTTGCCCTCATAACAGGCACTTTTGGCCCGGGTGGGTGAGCCATGTGTGCATCTATTGTAATGAACTCGTCTTCATCCGAAGACGGGACTACTGAAGAAGAACCGTCAATCTGAACAAAGAAAGTAATAACAATATTTATATAAGTAGGCCAATATTAATGTTAACACAAAAAATTGACAGAATTAACACAATAAATTAAACCTGTGTGTATAAGGGACCTCTAATCGATGCATAGCACTCTGACTTGTCAAACCATGCATGTCCGCAAAGGAAATAGGACAAGAACTTTGAAGCTAATAACGAAATTAAACAAAAGTTAACTGAAACGACTTAACATTATCTATTAAGGCAATATAGAATGAACTAATAATTATTATAATAAAAAGCAAGTATACCTGCATGTCATTGGGAGGTCTGACCCATGTGGGGAGGATATCACTCTGGCCTATTTCTCCGGCTTGGCAAATGGAGGCAGGAAAAGACATACTATCAAGCTAATAACAAAATTAACAAAAAATTAAGTATATATTATAAAGAATATATATAAAACAAAGAAGTTTAAACTACAAAATTAAGTTAAGATGTGTCTCAACGTGAAAGCCATTCGATGTCGGCCTAGCATAACCCAACAATGCCTCCAAACTACGACTAGACGTCGACACATCAAACATCTCGTTGGTATTACCAAATAGAGAATTAGTTTTATCGGCAAAAGTAGTATGCTGCGTGAATGCTTGCCCAACATTTTGTGTACTAGAGAGGTCCTACAACAAAACATACACCATAATGACATGATAATAATACATAACTCCTTAGTTAGGAAAAAATATTGTATTACTTACCGGCATATCCGACATATAACCATCGCCAATAGCTGATCCATAACTCAGGCGATCTGCCTCCACATCTCGCCTAGGTCTCTCGTCTGCAGGCCGCGATAGTAGTTCCATTGGCCTTATGCTATAGGGTCCAGCCATGTAAGGAATGGCCTCAGATGGAACGAAAGGAGTAGACGGTGATGGCTCATTAAACAATTCATGTACAATTGCGTTGCGGGGTCGTCCCTTTGGATGACCACATCCTCGCCCTTCAGCACGTCCATCTGGTGGTATGGCATCACGAGCCTCCTCAAATGTCTGCTTTACCATACTTTTTATTTTATGTCCACACAAAGCATGTGCAAGATCCTTTTGCAATTCTAACGAAATCTTGAAAATCTTGCGAAGTCCCCTCGACAATTCAACAACATTACCAGCAGAAGGAACAAATCCAGCTCTGTAATATTCCTGTAGATAAAGGTAAAGATAAGAAGATTACAAAACTATAGTATATTACTATGATCTAGAAATTACTTTTTCAAGGGTCGTCCCTTAAGGTCCTTTAGAAAATCCAAACTTCAAAATGAAAATGTTAATTTATCCTTATTTATCTAACATAAATCAAAACAATATAAACTCCTACATCATATAAGTATGTTTTGTTACAAGAAAATTATAAATTTATAAGTACCTTTATAGCAGGGCCGCCTACCAGAAACCGTCCGTTCCTCAAGAACCACGGTGCATAATCTCTCAGTACAGCACCATGGATCAACACAACCAATTTTCCATATCGATCCCTCCAATCAGCAAAATAACGACCTAATAGGTCAATCATCGACTGATCCACCCTAGTACGCAGATCAACGTCAAAGTGCTTGGGTTTCCACTTTGGGGGCTGGGGTATGTGCTGAGGAAGACCAAATTGTTGCATTACCCTATCAGGCACGTGGTACTCACCTATCTCTAAGAAAAGCAAAGGCACACATGTAGTCCATACACGTGGTACTCACCTATCTCTAAGAAAAGCAAAGGTTCTCGTGCAGTCTATACACACTTATCAATCCTGGAACACAGAGGCAGTGTATGCAATATCACATCGTACGATGTCCACACAAACTATTTTACATAAAGACAATTAGATGGATTAATAAGAGCAATCATAAACTTTAATAACCACCTCAACATATGCTTGCCAACAACCACCTCAGCATAAGAACAATTAAATGGATTAATAAGAGCAATCATATCCTTCTGGTGCATCATGCAACCAGAAGATTTAACCATTACATTAAAAGTTTTTGAACATTACAATAATTAACTTTTATTCTTTAAAATTACAACAAAAGTAACAAGCAATCACAATAATTAACAACTTCAAATATTCTTATATAAATTTACTAGTCTTACTAGCATACAAACATCACTATCACTAATATCACAACGCTCACTTTATTACTTATTTCGTAGTCCCACTTGAGTGAATCATAACAACTAATAATAGAAAGGATAATTATACTAAAGGCCTTCTAGTACATTAATCCACTAACATCTCATATTTAGCATGAGTTAGTAAGACTTACCTGCGCCTCAGTCATGCGATCTATCTGATCTCTAATAGAGATTAAAGTATGGTGTGACTCGGTGTTTCTTTCAACACCCCTTGTCTATCTCGTGGCATATTGCAGTGTTGTGTCATTATTTTCCGGCTCATATAGTCCTAGCTGTAGAGGCAACATCCTCTCCCAACACAATAGCTTAAAGTGAAAAAATAAATTAGTTAACAAATCATACACATATTATATTTAAACACTATTATAACATAAGTTATTTAATTACCTGAATTAGTGGTAGATATCCGTATAGAACAACTGTACCTTCATATGACACGCAACACAGTGACCTGTATAAGTAGGCCATTACTGCACTGCCCCAACTATAGCTATCAACAGGGCCAATGGGGTCTAGGAATGCCAAAAAATGTAGCCTAATCAAGATGCGCGAAGAGTTTGGGAATAAAATACCCTCAAGAATCACCAGCATGTATAATTGGGAAATCTTTTCCACCATGTCAACTGGAGTATCGTCTCCAATGGGTTTATTTCTAACTCATCTTTAATGAATTCGGTTAGATTCGTCAAACTCACAAAACTCCTTCCATTAATGGGCCCATCATATCCCGTAAGTGCCTGTAACATAACACCCCTCCCCCCAGAAAAAAAACATTTGCTAGATAAATTGGGTCACCATTAACACACAAACCAAATAGGACTTATACATCCTAAAGTGTGATCGTTGCCTCATCGAAAGACAGGTTAAAGCAATGACTTTTCGACCTCCATCTCTCAACTATGGACGTAAGAAGATGTCGATCATACTATATTCTACCTACTCTTACGACATCATATAATCTCTCACTAGATAAGTATTCTTCAACACGCTAATGCGGCGAGTGCAAGGTAATAAAGTCCAAGCTATCTCTATCCTGATAGGCCTGGCGCATAAATTGAATGGTATTTTTTCTTTCCACAACCACTCCGACTGATGATGACTCTTTACAATACAAAAAAAACCGCGTTTAGCAACAAATTTCTAGCAATAAGCTCATTTTCGTCGCTAATTAACGACGGAATTGCAACAAAATAGAAATTTTATTGCTAAATAAATGAAATTAAAATTAATAACCTAATTAGTGATGGATTAGCAATAGAATATTAAATGCGTTGCTATATTTTGGCGGTAAATATTGACGCCTTTATTTTGGTGACAAAATTAGCGACATAAATGGGGGGAATTTTTTTTGACATGGTGGAGACGGAAATAGCAACGGAAGTTTTGTCACTAGAAGTATTTTACCATTCTTAGAAAATATATTAGGTATATTTTTAATAAATAACTAGCAACACATTTATAATCCGTTGCTGAATCCGTTGCCCGACCAACTAATAGTATATTTTTAATAAATAAGGAGCAACAGATTTTTATCAGTTGCTAAATCTGTTAGCCGACCAAATAAATATTAGGTCTAAGTCTTTTATTTCACTTTGTTCTCAATGTTGTATCATCCGCCTCTCTCCAAAAAATAGTCTCCTTTCTATTTTCTCTCTCTTTTATCTCAATTGAGAAAAGGGAATCACTCAATATCAGTCGAAAAGGATGTCAATCGGTGAATTTCGAATCGAAATTAGAGGTAAGATTCTATATCTCATAATTTTAGTTGTTTCTGCTATTTTAATTTCTTAATTTCTATGTTAGAAGTCACTTGTAAATGATTGGTTTATGGTTTTTTGAGCTCTTTCACTTAGGGTTGTTAGATTATTGCGTTAAAAAGCTTGATAAATAATTATTTACTCGAAATGGAAATATTTTTTTCTCAAAATTTCTGTTTGTGGGATTTTTGATATTTCCTGTTGCATCTTTATTAATCTAAATTTTCTTCAACAGATTTTCTATTTGTGTGGTTGAATTTTCAGTGTTTTGCGTACACTGATTATGTTAGGGTTTTTGATTTTTTCTCAGAAGTTCTATTTGTGGTTTGTTTGAGCTCTTTCACTTTCATTTGTTAGTGGGATATTGTGCTGATAGGCTTTGATAGTATGGAAGAATTTTTGGGGTGAAAGCGCTAAAAACGAAATTGGTACTGGTTTCTACACAATTAAAGCAAGAAATTAAAAGATTGGCTTTGCTCCTGGGGCATGTGCACAGTTATGTAGTTTGTAAAAGGGATGTTTAAAGACTAGCTTTTTTGCTTTTTAGTGTTTGTGACATTGCTTCAAATTTAGTAACCAATGTTTAGTGAAACACCGAAGTGCATTTTAGCCAGGTATGTTGCTCCATCATTTCCGTATATATGTAAGAGTTGCCCGAATACAAGCTAAATTTAATAGTTTTGCTGGTGTCCTCGCTATTCTTTATTTCTAAGTTGATGATACTCCCTCCATTTTAGTTTTACTTGTCACTTTTGACATGGCACACTCATTACGAAAATGATAATTGGTATAGTAATTTTACCACATTACTCATATTAATAGATATTTAGCAATAGGTATTGAAAAATAATTTGAGGAACAACTAATTAATGCTAAGTGTAAAACATGGAAACAAAATTTCGGCTTTACTTGATTTGTCAAAAATGACAAGTAAAAATAGAAATCAAATTAGGAAAATAGTGACAAGTAAAAGCGAACGGACGGAGTAACATTTTTTATTGTGCCAAGTAATTATGGAATCTTGTGGATACATAAGTAAATTGATGTTATGGTAAAGTCCCAATTGTTTGCTTTAAGGATTCATATGTATACTGTTTTGGAGATACTATATTTGTCCCAAGTTATTTGTCGTGATCTAATTTTTACTGGGAAGAGTTGATATAGCACTTGTTTTGGTTGACGATTATGTAGTGAAAAAACTACGTTTCTCCATCATCTTGTTTGCCACACAATGGCATCCAATCTTTGGGGTTATGTCGTAAACCTTGATCCTGCTGTCTTGACCCTGCCATTTGGTGAATCGATATTAGAGACACTGTTCGATTCAAGGAAGTCATGAAGCAATTAAATCTTAGGCTAAATGGAGGAATTCTTACTTCACTGAACTTGTTTTCCACAAAGTTTGATGAGGTAAATTTTGATGTGATCTATTTTTTCTTTTACTGAATAGGCTGTGAGACGATATTTCCTATCTTTCTTGTGTAAGTACATAGATAGCCCTCAAACTTTGCATAAATTATCTGTTAGATACTTCAGTTTTGCTAGTGGTCGTATAGACACTTCAAGTAAGGAGAAATGTATCGCGTGAATATAGAAGTCTGACATGGCATACAACTTTATCACTCAATTTTAAGCACTTAAAAGGTTTAAAATGAGCTGACATAGAGTTTCTTCCCATACTTCTTTTTTACTCTCTCTAATTTTTATCAAGTTGTGTAAATGGGTGATAAGAAAATCAAGTTAGGGTGTTCATTTACTTAGTTGTGTAAAGGGATGCTAAGAAAATCAAGTTATGATCGTTTTCTTTGATAACCAAATTGCTACTGATTTCATAAAGAGGATATGCATGATTATATTTCTTCACTAAGTACATCAAAACTTATTATGCTCATTTTTATGGTCTTGTGCACTTTGCATATGAGAGACTTAGGTGATGCAAGGATCATCACTAGAATGTAAGTCTCATAATCTCATGCAATTTCAGAATTTTGCTTATTTACTATTTGTCTAAGCTTTTTCCTGGAGGATATATGAAAGGATTGATATATGTTAACGTTTCAGAGGATGCACGAAATCGTGAAGTAATAGGTCGGAATACCCTAGCCCATGTTTTCTATTCAGGATGTAAAATGCTGATCGGGTGAAAATTTATAAGATACTAATATTAAAGATCATTTGATATTCATGATAACAAGACGATTTTGTTGCTCTTTTTACTCCAGCCCACTGGTATAGGTCTACAGATTCGTTCCACGAGGCTATAACTCCTGATGGATCTTCGATTATTTAGGATAGTGATCTTTAGCACATGGTATTAGACGTCAGCAAAAAGAAAGTAAAACTCTTCATATATTCAATTTCTAGATTACAGGTTGAACTTGTTGAGCCTGCAGTAAAAGGCACAGTTAATGTTCCGAAGGCATGCTCTGAGAAAATATTAAGAGAGTTGTGTTTGTATCTTCTGTTTCTACTTCTGTCTTGAACCCCAACTGGCTGAAGTCCAAATCAATGGATGAGACTTGTTGGTCTGACAGAAAATTCTGCAAAGCAACAAATATAGAGTTTGTGAATTTGACTTCTGTGTAAATTTAAGATTATTATTCATGTTTCTTGCATACGATACATAATGTTGGTTTAGTAATATATGATCCGTATATTGATTACTTAATTACTTGAGCAGTGTGCTGTCTGATTGAGTTAGTACTTATAATATAAATTCAGATTTGGCTCTTAAGTGCTTATTTTGCTAGACAAGCTCCCTATCTGAATGCGTTTTGTGGTTCCAAATGCATGCAGAACTGGTACTGTTAGCTGAGAAAGAAGCTTGGTCATACGCAAAGCAAATGGGAAAAGATATGGTAACTGTGCTCCCAACACTTGTTATAGGGTCGATGTTGCAGAAGACAACAAATGCAAGTAATTTGGTTCTCATTAAGCTGCTTAAAGGTACCAAGAAATCATAGTTATACTTCACTATTTTAGTGTTTCTGCATCATTTCTTCTTCTTCTACATTTCTTGCATGAGTTGCTTTGGGAATAATCAGAATTCACTTTTCCGCACAAGCTTCTTAATTATTTTTTCCTTGCAAGCATGAGCGTACATTTAGCATGCAGATTGTCATTTCACTTTTGTTCCTTTCGAAAAAATTGACACAGGATGGTATTGTATCAGTTTTTTGAACTGAGTATTAGATTGGAGGATATTAAGCTGATGTGTGTTAGCTAGATTGTTTATAGTCAAAATAACATTTTTCTCCTAATGTTTTATTCAATTTGATAACGTTTCTTCTTGTAAAAATACCAAGCAAAAATCCTTTATGGTGGCAACTACAAATTCAACCAAAGTCCTAATAAGAGTTGTTTCTCTGCAGATAGCTTTTACTTTTGTTGTTTATCCATCATTAATTCTTGCTTATATGGAACAAGCTGCGTATCTTTCCAAGCATCACGTTATTGAAAGTGATTACCACATTGGCTTCTATGTATCAGTACCTAGTACATTTGCATGTTCACACACATGGTCATTAAGGAAAATCTTTCGATGATGAACATTCCCGAATCGTCCATGTAAGACTAAATCTTAATGTAGTAGTTTACTTAATTCTTATTTTTTAATTTAAAGTAGTTTTTGGTATCTAATTATTTTTAAGTACAATCCGTTATAATTTCACTTCATCTATTACAGGAAAGATATGAAGAAATATTATGAGAAAAAACATTTTCAGAATCTGATATTGATCAAATTGAAGCATATTACCAAGCTGTGAGGGGAGAAAAAAGCAAAGATTATTTGGTCTTGGATATGAAGCAAAAGGCTACTACTTTGGACGATCTTGATTCCTTAGTTGATGATTGCAATCTTGATCAGTTGTGATACTTTTGACGATCAGTGCATTGATTTTTGATGGTCTATTTTGTTGAAAATGTTTAAAATTGTGCAACAACAATATACACTTGATGGATGTGGGTTATTTTAAGAATAGTTTGTAGATGTTTGGACATAATTGTGTTTAGATGGGTGTTGTGATACTATGGATGTTTTGGACATAATTGTGTTTAGATTTTGCTATCTTTGGTATTATGGATGATGTGGGTTCTTTTAAGGATAGTTGGTAGATGTTTGCAATGGATTGAGGAAAATAATCTTTTGTCACAAAAAATTGGGGACTAAATATAAAAATCTTTAGCAACGGACTAGCAATGAAATATTTGATCACGAAATAATCAAAATGACGAAATACGATATGAAATTAGTAACGGCATTTATAAATATAATAACAAATTTATTCGTTGCTACAAATGGCAACGGATATAGGTCGTCTCTATGACGTTGCAAAATTAGCAACGAATTTTATTTTTTCCGTTGCTAAATGGTTAGCAACGCGCAAAATAGCAACAACACATATTCCGTCGTTGATCCGTTTCTAAATTGATATAGCAACGGATATATGTTGATTAGCAATATTTTCGATCTGTTGCTAAACATGATTTTTTTTGTAGTGTTAGTCCAAGTAGTGTAGGTTCAACAGGACCGGGATGCACGAAACGCTCCATTTTAAGTAACAACCTGCACCAATAATTAAATTCATGTTCGCTTTCACTTAAATTGCCAATGTTTTACAAGTTTATTACGAGCCTATTATTTACTCATTATAATTACAAACTTGTACTATCTTTTTGTTGTTGTTATTATTGAACATCTAATTTGAAAATTACTATTGTAAAATTACAACCAGATGAAATTGCTAACAATCTTATCTCATTTCGACCCTAAGAGTTCAGTCTTTGAAACTTAAGCTTTGAATTTTTAATAATTACCAACTTTCTTTTCTATGTCTAAGTCAAGTCGATGCCAACAGAGTTGAAAA
This sequence comes from Capsicum pubescens, assembly GCA_030864215.1. Taxonomy (NCBI): domain Eukaryota; kingdom Viridiplantae; phylum Streptophyta; class Magnoliopsida; order Solanales; family Solanaceae; genus Capsicum; species Capsicum pubescens. The sequence continues at coordinate 98,476,607 of CM061549.1, read as the reverse complement.
CTAAAATATTACATGCTGAAAAAAGCATTTATCAACTTTGAAATTTGATGCTTCTGAAATACTATCTAAAACCATTTAAAGATAATACTCAAAACAAAGTAAATTTAATACATGTGGGATTCCATATATATATATCAATAAGATAAATTTATTTCACTCAAAAGTTGCACTAAAGTACTTTAGTACTGCTCCCAGATGATCCAATAAAGTTGGCAATAGCAAAACAAAAGAGTGATGGAACTGATGCCAACATACATAAAGTTTCACTTTTTCCCGACAAAGACAACATGGGTCCTAGTTCCTACATACCACATAATGGAATACTTTAATACCAAAATGTTAAAACGAAATGGGTCCAACTCGACTTGTTTTTAGTTCATTCATTTAAATGAGTCCAAAAAAATTAAATTCATCGATTGTACTGGGTTGAGAAAAATTCATTCAATGAAATATAAAATAAAATTTAGATACATGTCTGTCAACATCAGTACAAGTTTAAAATAAAACTTAAAATTAAATTATAAGAAACATACCTAACTTGATGTTGCTAAATCTAGATTCTTCAATAGATTCTGAAGCACAACTTGTGGAAAGTGAGAGTGGGGTTTACCGGAAAGTGTTGGGTTCGAAATCAAGAGGGCGCCATGCGAAAGCTTAAAGTTTGCAAACAATAGAGATGATAAATCAGATGACAAAAAACTATAATAAAAACATACTATTAATATGATTTGGCCAAACGGCCTACATATAAAAAACTAATATTGAAAAAAAATATAAAAACTATTGGGAGAAAATCTCTCCCTAAACGAGACTCTTTAAAGACTACATTGTGGATGCTATTGTGTTATGGTATGAGAAGGGGGTCCATCTATTTATAGAGTTCCAAAACCTTTCCTCTAAGAAAGAGGTTTGCCGAATATTGAAAAGTTTTATGTTTTCTTTTCAGGAAAAGTAAAAGTAATTACGGTTACTTTTATTTTTCTTACAAGAAAAAGTAAAACTTAATTTTAGTAAGAAAATCAGGGAAAAAATCCTAACAGAAAGTGGGGGTCAGTGGTGGGAACAAAGAGAGAAGATAATGGGGGGACCAGATATGGGATGCTAAGTGGGAAAATAATGGAAATTCTAAAAGTTAATCGCGTAAGAAAATATTACATTTTTTTAGTTTTCCAAAAGGGAACAACGTAAGAAATTCTTACGTTGGTACTATTTTCAGAAAAAGTATTTATTACTGATGTGAAAAACACTGTCTTCAATTATTTTGAACTTCGTGTAAAATGCAAGAATTTCTTATGTTTTACATATTTTTTTGATAAAACGTAAGAAATTATTACGTTTTACAAATAAATATGTAAAATATAATAATTTATTACGTTTAATAAAAAGTCAACTCCATTAGTTGACCGTTAAGAAAAAAGTAAAAAACGTAATAAATTATTATATTTAGCCTATTTTGGTAACTTTTTAAATAGGTGACCGATTTTGGTCACTTTTTTTATTTCTTGGATTATTTTGGTTCCGAGTTCTTTGATTTCAATCAACATTTTGTAATCTGAGTTCCGAATGGTGATTATGATAGTTACATTAGATTCGAAATATTGATTTTGAATTAGAAACATGGTTAATTTGGCCCCGAGCCTTTTTTTTTTTTTTTTTTGTATTTTGGCCTCTGAAATGTAAACTAGTTAAAGTTATCTCAAAAGGGGTTCCAGGGGATAATTCATAGTAAAGAAAATCTAATGATTTCATTGAGTCCAAAACGTCAAAATTATCCTAGTAGCATAATGATTTTTTCTGTGGGATCTCGAATGAACTTTGAAGGTACATTCGGAGAGTTTTTAGACTTGGAGTTGTTTACTGATGCAAGAATTCTCCTTTGATACATATAGTTTTGATGATGCCCATCTAAACTACAAGGGACAAGGTCCCTGGAAATGCAACATACAATACAGCTGGCACGCGTAGTCTGCACAGTTTTATCCTCTTGTGTAACAAACTTGCAGGTGCTATTTTGTAATGATTTAGACAGATGGTCCAATGAAATTTCAGCTTAATCATCACTCATCTATAAAAGGAAATAGGGGCTTCTTCATCAAGTGGTTTTTGATAGTTAAAAAAAGAGAAAAGAGGAAAGAAAACCCCCATTAAATTACTGCTCAAGTTCTTAGCTATCTATGTAAGCTTAAATTGAAATTGTTCTTTAGTGAGTACTGATTTGTATTCGAACTACTCATGCTATAAGAGTAGTGTTTCTTTTGTGAGTGCTTAGGTAGAGTTACCTAAGTTACTTGCAGATTACAGGTAATCGGTAGAGAGGTCCTTGGAAGAGTTACTGAAATGAGCTTGTAGTAGAGTTGCTACAAGTGAAAGAGAGCCTAGATATAGGCTAAAATATAGACTGTAATCAGGAGGTTGATTATAGTGGATTTATTTGGTGCTTGTGAGGTCAAGCCATGGTTTTTACCTTTCTGAGTTTCCACGTAAAAATCCCGTGTTCTTACTTTCTTGCACTGCAGTTGTTTTTCCATCACCTCATAGTTGCTTTACTATTCTATAACTTGTGTTTAACTTTGAAGGACCTGGTCCCTCACTGTGTGGTGCAACCCCCAAGGGTTCTATATCCTTCATTGCATTTGCGTCCCTAGCATTCCATTCAAGATGATAGAATTCCTTGTGAATTACAATTAAGAGGGTAGAGCGTATTCATGATGAAGGATTAACTAGGGTCAGGAACGAACTATGTTTCCTCTCTACGTTGGCAGCCATAGGATCACATTTGAGAAGGGTTGAATTATTTCTTTTTTTGCATTTAAGGCCATAGGTCTGCATTCATGAAGGTCATAGTCAGGGCATCCTTATGTTAGAAACCAAACGCTCGCATTAGAAAAGGCCATTTGACTTAGACAGATTAATATTTCCATTTTGGCCCCAATGCGTATTTCTTCAATTTTAGACCTTGAAAGCTTAAATTTAGGAAATTTTAAAGGAATTTTTGATAATTCTTCCATTGTTTCTAAACCTTGAATTCATCTTTTACCATTGATTTTTGTACAAATTTATCTTCAAATCTTTGGTTTTAAACATGATTTTAGGGGTTGTACCCGATAAAGTATAATATTAGTTTATTAGCTTGATTTAATGTTTGATTTCAACTTATTTTCAGTTGGGTTTTCAAATTTAGAATTATTTTGATATAGGAGAGCATGATTCGTAAATAAAATCTCATTTTACCCTTGTATATTCGGAAATGATTTTCAAAGTTGGTTTTGGATCCGAAATAAATATAGTTGACATGAGTATCATTGTAATCTTTTTGACTTGTGATGTCACAGTTGAATAGATTGGTCGTGTTTGGAGTGATTCAAGAGAGTAGATATTTTGATTTTTCTTTGAGTTGTGTTTGGCTTTACAGATCTTCTTTAAAGGCAAGTTGAGATGTACATTAACTTTTTTCAAAGTGTTTATGTGTTGTATGCTTTTTTGCCTATACATTATGAATTGATTTAGTTTTGGGGGTCCTGCTTAGATGAAATAGGAAGCATTTCCGCACTAGGATGGTGGGGGTTCATGAAAGGCTTGGCTAGGTATTGTTTGTCCGAACTAGCCGGTTACTCGCATTATCATTGCTATTGTTATTATTATTGTGATGATAATTGTTATGGCTAGTCTGTGGCAACTTTGTTAATGATTCGGTATTGATATTTGAGGTATGATTCAGACCCTTTTTATTTTATGATTATATTTTGATGCATGATTAACTCATAATTAGACATATGGATTAAAAACCCTAAGTATACTAGCACTAGTTCCTGCTATGATTATGAGGTCTTAAAATGCTAGTATGGTGATTTAGGCGGTACTTCGAGTTGACCTTGTTTATATATATATATTTATATATGTATACCTAGCTATTTTTAGATATGGAATTACCATATATCAATTCCTTCCTTCATTTATTCAGGTTGTACATTTATTCCTTGGCCTTGTATACCATTATATATCATTCTTTCACCCTTTATTTGTATATTGGCCGATGATATATGCTATAGTGTTGAGATTACTGAGCATGGATGGAATAGAATAGTTCATCCTTAATACTTTCTAATCCTTATTATGTTAGTTTATTGATATTAGTAGGTTGGTTTACCCTTACTATCTCACTAGCTTTATTATGTGGTTGTTGGAAATTTGGGTGTAGTTCCAATTTCTGTTTATGTAATGTATATATCTGCATTATCTTTGGTGACCAGTCAGCAATTGCCTACCGAGTACCACATTTTTGGTACTCATACTACACTTATGCAACCTACAGATCATAGTGTGGGTTACCGCCGATGTTGTGTGCGTCGAGCGGAGTAACCATGTTTTGGAGATATAGAGTGAGATCCTGACGTTTAGAGTATTACTTTACTCCATTTTATGTACTAGACTAGTCTTTATGTTGTATTCAGAGATAAGTTGTATCAGTGTAATTCCCTTGGTACTTAATTTTATTTTCTTAACATACTAGAAACTCTTGTACTGATTTCACCAGGTTTAGGGATTATATTATGTATGTTAGCCTTTTATTTCATATATTCCTCACTCGTTCTTTTTTCTCCTTTGGTAGTCCTTTACTAGTAGTTCCGAACTACTGGTTGGATTGCCTACTAGTGGATTATAGTAGGCACCCCATGATCTGATAAATTGGGTCGTGACATTTGAAAAATTGGATACATGCCCACTTTACATGATTTTAAAACTATGATGCTCTCTTATGAGTTATATTGCATTTCTTATGAAAATTCATAGTTTACTCATATTTTTACTCGTTTGATTGATCTCATGAAATGAATTTTTGTGTTCTTGGCATGAAATACCATTAGTTGGTAAATGTATATGACTTTATCATCATTAACTCAATTTACAAAAAATCCATACTTATGATTTCAAATTTAGATTGAAATTTACATATGTACTTATGATTATGAAGTAGAATCCAAATAATATTGTGTTTATAGACATATCAACTAATATGCTTATATTTTGGTGAATTTTATTTATTTTATGAGCAATAGTATGATTTAGGGAGTAGTACCTAGAATCAAAGGGTGAGGGTTTAGCTTATCCTAGTCCCATATACTACGTGCCACCATAGGTATTCATTATTTAGCTTGTCCAAATAGGCATGTATAGGTGGTTATATTATAATCCTTTATGCTGTTGACACGACCCAAAACCGGGCCTTGTCGTATGGGCATCTCAAGCCCATCGAGGATCAGAGATCGTCCCATTAGCCCAACCTAACCATCATATCAAACCAAAAGTATTTGATGAACTCCAAACATATAATGAGATAGATAAAACAAGACTAATAATCATAACTTAAGAAAGTCTAGCAATTCATTAATATCAACATTCAATATCCAATCTACCCAATTCCACAGTCATCCACAAGCTTCTATAAATTCAGAGTCAATAATATGACGGTACAAGCCCCTGATAATAGCCAAAACCAAATCCAAAATAAATTTATGACATAAGATAAGAAGACCATGAAATATGTGCCTTCTGAAGGATAGAATCTCACTGCTTTAATGTCAACACTTGAACTGCTCGAACACCTGATTACTATGCAGAAAGAGAAAAAAATACTCTGCCTCTTGTGTCGGCTGGGGACACAACGTTCAGAGATCTGGAACTGGTAGTCTGGAAGAGCTAGTAACGGACTACTCAATAATATAAGGAAAAAAATATGGAAAATATGAAATAAAGATCGATATATAGAAGTGTAATATCCCGTACTTCTACCTAGCTTGAAATTATCTCAAGAATGTTAGAAATTTATTTTTAAATATGAATCCATTTTTTACATGTGGAATTCTTAAGATTTTCTCTTTTTATCATGTGGGAAATTGAATTATCTTTCCAACAATACCAATTTCGTCCAAATCCTGTATCGGAATAAAAAGTTATGGATGTTTTACTCAGAGCTGTTAGAATTGCCCTAGTGCGACGACCAGGTTGACCGACCGTCGACCTAGAGATGGACCGTCGCCTAGACCATCGCAGCCAAGGTAGTGAGCCAACCTTCTGGATAAAGTGCGACGGACAGGTTGACAGACCGTCGAACTCGCGAAGGACCCTCGCCCAAGCCGTCACTATAAGGCAGTGAGTCTTTTTTTGGTCCACTTATGACGGTCGAAACGATGGACCGACGAGCCAGCGATGGACCGTCACACGAGTTATCGCAGGTCCAGTTCAGTAAATTTTAAGTTATTTTTTGAAAGGGTATTTGGGTCTTTTTCCACCCGTTTTAATTTTTAATTATATCAGACCAAGGCTCATAAGTTCATTATTCATTCACAAAATCAAATTAGGGTTTTCTCTCAAAGATAATCCCCAAGAAAAATATCCAAATCCTTCTTCAAGAAACCAAGAAATTCAAGTTCTTCAAGTCCAAGAACTTCAAGAAACTCACAATCAAGGTATGTCATATGTTGATTCATGGGTCCCTTTCACCCATGAAGATCAAGAATCTCTTTTCAAAATCCAAGATTTGTGTATTTATGAATGTTCATGATTTAAATTGAATTGAAATTCATGTTCATGATGTTGTGGGGGTTTCGATTCACGTTTTAAATTACATATTTCAATGATTGGCTCTAGAATGTAGTGATTTGCATAATAATCATGATAAATACCCTTCAATTTACAAGTTGATTGATGTATCCATGATTATTAGATGTGTTGATGATTGTATAACCAAAGCATGCTCCTCATGTGTTCGATTAAAAGCCAATGTGAAGGAAAAGTGCCATACTAGTATGATAATATGAAATCCCCCTTTATGTACAAGTTTATGCATGTCCAGTGTTTGATGAAATGTATTAGTCAATGTATTATAGATATATGTGTAGCCATTGTGGTGCTTTAGAACTTGTACTACATGAAATCTCCAAATTATTGTATTATGGATTATGATGTTGGTCGGGTATTCAAGAAAGTCATGCTTTGTCAGTTTTCTTCTATCGAGTCCTTGGGGTACTTGTACCTGAAAAATATAGCTGTGTGCCTAGAGACAGTGTCATGTTTTCATGATATCCCCAGTCAAGCTATGATCCATAGAACTCAGTAAGTCATGTGACTCAAGAAAGCTCAGAAATTTAGTAATCTGAGAAATCCCAGACAGTTATCATATCTCAGTAGCATTCCGTCAGTCCACAAAACTTAGTTAACTCAGTCTAGTTAGTTCAGTTAATCATGTTCAGTGTCTATTTAGATAGAAGTAGAAATTAGCACCGAGCAAACCCAAGGATGGGAACCCACCTGTTATATGAGGGTGTGATTCTTAGAAGCAATCCTTGCATTTCAGAACTACGTAGCCAACGTAGGTTGAGACATCATAGCCTATTATATGAGGGTAGATGAGGTGGCCTAACCTATTATATGAGGGTTCCCACCGTTCTCACTAGAGTTACCTGTTATATAAAGGTTATTCACAGATTGTCCTTACCAGTGGCACAGTATTAACACCCTTCCAATTGGGGTTACAAATTGGACTCCAGCTCTGCCATAATGGCGTATTAGTGGTATGTCAGTTAGATGACTATTTCCCACAGTTTTAGTACAGAATCAGGACTATCAGATACAGTCATTCAGTCTCAGTGATAGGACTCAGATAGTTCTACAGAATTCAAGACTGTCAGATACAGTCAATTCAGAATAGTATGAAACTCAGCTAGTTCTACCCAAACCTAGACTGTTAGATATAGTCGCTCAGTATCAGTTATTTCAATTATACAAATATCATTATCTCATGTTATCAGTACTCAAACTTAGTAATCAGGTTATCACGAACTTGGTTATTGTTATTATGTAGTAATGCATGTATTCTCGCATTCATGTTATTCAGTCAGTTAGTATAGTTCATGTATGTGAACCCTTTGCATTCAGCCTACCTCACATACATGCCAGTACATTCAAATGTACTGACACATTTATGCTATGGTATTTTATACCATAGGTTCAGAAGCACGAGCTCCAGAGCATCAGTAGCATTCCAGTCTCCTCAGTCAGAGTTAGAAGTGAGTCCTCATCCTTCAAGGACATGACCATTACTTTATTATCTCATTAATTAATTTATTTTAGTAGTTGGATTTAGTTGGGGACATGTCCCATCAACTCCTTATTCAGATAGTATAGTCAGTTAGAGGCCTTTTAGACTATAGTATGTTCAGACAGTTTATTTCAGTTATTTTGGGTATTTCATACCCTATCCAGATGTTATGTTTTATAAGCTATCATGTCTTAGTTTTGAACCTTATGGCCTTTTAGCCTTTATTTCCGCATTTATAGAGTATATTATGCAGTATACAGGTACAGATATCAGTCATAGGTTAGCTTGTGGTCCTTCAGGGTTATGAGCATCGTGTAGCATTCTGGGCACCAGATTCGGGGTGTTACAAACTTGGTATTAGATCCTAAGGTTTAATAATGTCCTAGGAAGTCTGAAAGCCGCATCTTGTAGAGTTTTTTGCATGGGTATGTTGCGCGCCACATTGATGTGTGGGAGGCTATAAGATGTTTTAGGAACAGTTTCCCTTATTTTAGTATTCATGTCGTGCCAGTGAGAATAATCCCAAGTCAATCTCTCAGTCTAATCCGTTTCTCCCTTTCTTCTACAGAACATACCTAAAAAAAAAGAAACAAGAATTAGCCAGCCCCTCAGCCCGAAGATCCTTTGGGCGAACATATTTCTCATGCAGAGTTCAGAGCTGCATTCACTACTCTTGCTCATTCAGTTGCTGCTCAGAATGAATGACCATTTGTCATTCCAGCCAACCTAGTGGCCAATTCATCTACAACCACGACTCGGGACTTCACCCAAATGAATCCTCCATCCTTTTTTAGGTCTAAGTCAGATGACAACCCTCAGGAATTTCTTGATCAAGTTTAGAAAGTTACGGATATCATGGGGTTACTTTTAGTTAGAGTGTGGAGCTAGCTGAATATCAGTTGTAGGATGTTGCTCACACTTGGTACAAATGGTGGAAGTCAGAGAGGGCTGTAGATGCAGGGCCTATTGAGTGGGAGGAGTTTGCTACTGTATTCTTAGATTAATTCTTTCCCCTAGATATGAGAGAAGATAAAGTGTTAGAATTTTTCAACCTCAGGCAGGGCAACATGACGGTGAAAGCATATTCTCTTAAGTTTACTCAACTAGACAGATATGCTCCTCATGTAGTTACAGATAGTAGGGATAACATGAGTAAGTTTGTTTCTGGGGTGAATGATAATGTAGTAAATGAGTGCAGGTCCGCGATATTAAATAGTGACCTGAACATAGCCAGACTTATGACCCATGCTCAGAAGATAGAAGAGAAAAAGATTAAGATGAGGGAGAAGCATAATAAGATAGCAAGGATAGGTAGTTTAAAATTTGCTTATTCCCAATCAGAAGGAGGAAACCATTCCTAGTTTCGTCCTAAGCCATCAGTTCCATCTCCTTCTTCATCTAGTACTCCAGATCCTAAGTTCAGCGATGGTAATAAAGATAAGGGGCCAGGCTCTAAGTCTCAGGGCAGTGTTAGCAGTGCCCATACCTATCCTCTTTGCCAGACTTATGGCAAGGACCATCAGGGTATTTACAGAGTTGGAAGTGGTATTTGTTTTGGATGTGGAAAGCCAGGCCACAGAGTCAGAGACTATCTTTAGCCAGGTCCTTAGGGTCACTAGAACTATTCCTCAGCTCAGTTCGGTCGCCCAAACCAGCAGGGTGCCATCTCCAGCGCTACTAGTAGGCAATGCCCAAATCGAATTTATGCTCTTCAGTCCCGGTAAGATCAGGAAAATTCTCCTGATCTGGTTATGGGTATGTTACAGATCTTTCATGTGCATGTTTACGATTTTCTATATCCAGGTGCTTCCTTGTCTTTTGTTACTCCCTATATAGCAGGCGATTTTGGAGTTAGTCCCGAAATTCTAGCAGCGCCTTTCTTAGTCTCTACCCTAGTGGGTGGAACCATTATAGCCCGATAGGTATACAAGAATTGTCCGATTATAATATTTCATAAAGTCACTTCAACAGACTTAGTCAAATTAGAGATGACTGATTTTGATGTCATTCTCAGCATGGATTAGCTTCATTCCAGCTATGCCACAGTTGACTGCAGAAACAGAATAGTCCAGTTTTAGTTTCTGAATGAACCTGTCCTAGAGTGGAAGGGTAGCACTTCAAATTTCAGAGGTCAGCTTATTTTCTACCTTCGGGCAAGGAAAATAATATCTAAGGGATGTGTCTATCATCTTGTTTGAGTTAAGGACACTAGTTCTGAAACTCCCAGTATTGATTTAGTCCCAGTCGTGAATGAATATTCAGATGTCTTTCCCGAAGAACTTCCAGGAATTCCTCCCAAAAGGGAAATAGAATTCGGCATTGATTTTCTTCCAGATACTCAGCCTATATCTATTCCACCATACAGAATGGAATCAACAAAACTCAGAGAATTGAAAGATCAGTTGAAGGATCTCCTAGATAAGGGATTCATCAGACCCAACATGTCCCCATGGGGCACACCAGTCTTATTCGTGCACAAGAATGATGGTTCCCTTAGAATGTGTATTGATTACCGTTAGCTCAATAAAGTCATAGTCAAGAACAAGTATCCTCTTCCCAAAATCGATGACATGTTTGACCAACTTCAAGGTGGAAGTTATTTATCTAAGATAGACCTCAGATCTGGTTTCCATCAGCTCAGAGTCAGAGAGTGTGACATTTTGAAAATAGCTTTCCGTACTCGATATGGTCACTTTGAATTCTTAGTTATGTCCTTTGGTCTTACCAATACCCCAGCAACTTTCATAGACTTGATGAAGCGAGTGTTCAAGAAGTACTTGGACATGTTCGTCATAGACTTCATAGAAGATATTCTAGTCTATTCCCGCAGTGAGCGTGATCATGAAGACCATCTCAGAATCATACTTCAGACTCTCAGAGATCATCAGATGTTCGCCAAATTCAGTAAGTATGAATTTTGGCTAAGGTCAGTATCATTCCTTGGTCATATCATTTCTGGTGATGGCATTAGGGTTGATCCTCAAAAGATCGAAGCAGTAAGAAACTTGCCTAAACCTGTCTCTCCATCAAATATTAGGAGTTTCTTGGGTTTGGCTGGCTATTACAGATGGTTTTTTGAGGGATTTTATTCTATTACATCCCCTATTACCAGATTGACTCAGAAGTAAGTCAAGTTTCAGTGGTCAGATCCTTGCGAGAAGAGTTTTCAAGAGTTGAAGACTGGACTCACCTCAGCTCCAGTCTTAGCTCTTCCAGATGGTTCAGATGGGTTTGTAGTGTATTGTGATGCATCCAGGGTAGGTTTGGGTTGTGTCCTCATGCAGCATGGTAAGTACATAGCCTACACCTCTAGATAGCTTAAACCCCATGAGAAGAATTATCCTACTCATGATCTTGAGTTAGCAGCCATAGTATTTTCCTTAAAGATTTGGAGGAATTATATATACGGAGTTCATGTGGATGTGTTCACAGATCATAAGAGCCTTCAGTATGTCTTTTCTCAGAAAGATCTCAATCTTTGTCAGAGAAGGTGGTTAGAGATCTTGAAAGATTACTATATGAGTGTCCTTTATTATCCGAGAAAGGCCAATGTAGTGTCCGACGCTCTCAGTAGACTTTCTATGGGTAGTTTTTCTCATGTTGAGGACAGTAAGAAGAAGTTAGATAAGGAAATCCATCAGCTTACCAGACTAGGTGTTCGCTTAGTCGATTCAGAGGAGGGTGACATATGAGTTCAGAGTAGTTCAGAATCATCTCTAGTTTTCGAGGTGAAAGAAAAGAAAGATAGAGATCCCAGTCTAGTCAAGTTGAAAGAGTCAGTCAAGGATCAGAAAGTAGAGGTTTTCTCCCAAGGAGGAGATGGTGTTCTGCGTTGTCAGGGTCATCTGTGTGTTCCAGGTGTAGATGACTTGAGGTAACGAATTCTTACAGAAGCGCATGGTGCACGCTACTCTATTCATCCAAGGGCCATAAAGATGTACCGCAACTTGCGGGAAATCTATTGGTAGAGGGAATTAATAAAGATGTTTTAGAGTTTACGGATGAGTACTCTACATGTCAGCAGGTTAAGATAGAGCATCAAAAACCTAGTGGGTCCATGCAGGAGTTCAGTATTCCTACTTGGAAGTGGGAAGAAGTAAAAATGGACTTCGTGATGAGTTTGCCTCGTACTCATTGCTAGCATGATTCAGTTTAGGTCATTGTAGACAGAATGACCAAATCAGCTCATTTCCTTCAAGTCCATACCTCTTATTCAGCCAAGGATTATGCCAAACTCTACATCAAAGAGTTGGTCAGATTGCATGGTGTTTCGTTATCCATTATCTTAGACAGAGGTACCCAGTTCACCTCTCATTTCTGGAAAGCTTTCCAAAAGGGTATTGGTACCCAAGTTCATCTCAGTACAACCTTTCATCCTCAGATAGATGGTCAAGAAGAAAGGTCCATTCAGACTTTAGAAGATATGCTAAGGGCATGCGCAATTGATTTAAAGGGTAGTTGGGATGACCACTTTCCTTTGATTAAGTTTGCATACAACAACATCTATCATTCCAGTATTTGGATGGCTCCATTCGAGGCTATCTATGGTAGGAGATGCAGATCTCCAATCGGTTGGTTCAAAGTTAGATAGACCTCAGTTATAGGGACTGACTTACTATTCAACGCTTTAGAGAAAGTCCAGTTGATCAGAGAAAGACTCCGGGCTGCTTAGAGCCGATCGAAGTCTTATGCAGATATGCACAGAAAAGATCTCGAGTTCAAGATTGGTGATTATGTATATTTAAAGATCTCTCCCATGAAGGGAGTGAAAAGATTCGGCAAGAAGGGAAAGCTCAGTCCTCGATATGTCGGTACCTTCAAGATTCTTTGTCTCTTTGGCAAGGTAGCTTATAAGCTCGAATTACCTTCAGATATAGCTTCAGTTCATCCAGTCTTCCATATCTCTTTTCTCAAGAAGTGCATAGGTGATCCAGCAGTCGTAGTCCCTATTTAGAGCATAGATGTTCAAAACAACCTCTCTTATGAAGAAATTCCAGTTGAAATCCTAGACTATGAGACTCGTAGACTGAGGAACAAAGAAGTCCCTCTATTCAAAGTTCTTTGGCGAAATTAGTCTGTCGAGGGAGATACTTGGGAAGCAGAAGCAGACATGCGTACCAAGTATCCTCACCTCTTCTCCGCCAACTCAGATCAAGCTCAAAGTAACAGTTCTCCATAAGTTTTTCAGTTTCATGTTCAAATTTCAGTGACAAGCTTGGTATCCATTTCATGTTCATAATTCCATCACAAACTTGGTATTAAATACCATTTTATATTCAGTCATGCATTCATGCACCATTTTAGTCATATAATCATACATCAGATATGCATTCTTATTGTGAGAACCTTAGTTCATCAGAACACTCAGTCAGGCATTCATGAATCAATTATACATGCATCAGATATGCATGATCAGTATGATATATTTAGTTATCAGTTATGTCAGTCATGATATCATGTTCCAATTGTTCATATTTAGTATGTACGTCAGTTTATATTCTCCCCTCTCACTCAGTCTTATTCGAGGACAAATGTTCTCAAGGGGGAGATATTGTAATACCCCATACTTCTACCTAGCTTGAAATCATCCCAAGAATGTTAGAAACTTATTTTGAAATATGAATCCATTTATGTACACATGGAATTTTTAAGATTTTCACTTTTATCATGTGTATAATTGAATTAGCTTTCCAATGATACCAATTTTGTCCAAATCCAATATCGGAGTAAAAAGTTATGGACGTTTTACTCAGAGCTGTAAGAATTGCTCAGGTGCGATGGCCAGGTTGACGGACCGTCGACCTAGCGATGGACCGTCGCCTAGACCATCGTAGCCAAGGCAATGAGTCAACCTTCTAGATAAGGTGCGATGGACAGGTTGACGGACCGTCGAACTTGTGATGGACCCTTGCCCAAGCCGTTGCTATAAGGCAGTGAGTCTTTTTTTGGTCCACGTACGATGGTCAAAATGATGGACCGTTGAGCCAGCGATGGACCATCGTATGAGCCATCGCAGGTGTCATTCAGCGAATTTTAAGTCATTTTTTTAAAAGGGTATTTGGGTCTTTTTCCACCCATTTTAACCCCTAATTATATCAGACCAAGGCTTATAAGTTCATTATTCATTCACAACATCAAATTAGGGTTTTCTCTCAAAGATAATCCCCAAGAACAAGATCCAAATCCTTCTTTAAGAAACCAAGATATTCAATTTCTTCAAGTCCAAGAACTTCAAGAAACTCACAATCAAGGTATGTCATATGTTGATTCATGGGTCCCTTTCACCTATGAAGTTCAAGAATCTCTTTTCAAAATCCAAGATTAGTGTATTTATGAATGTTCATGATTTTAATTGAATCAAAATTCATGTTCATGATGTTGTGGGGTTTTAATTCACGTTTTAAATTACATATTCCAATGATTGACCCTCGAATGTGGTGATTTGCATAATAATCATGATAAACCCCCTTCAATTTACAAGTTGATTGATGTATCCATGATTATTAGATGTGTTGATTGTATAACCAAAGCATGCTCCTCATGTGTTCGATTTAAAGCCTATGTGAAGAAAAAGTGCCATACTAGTATGATAATATGAAATCCCCCTTTATGTACAAGTTTATGCATGTCCAGTGTTTGGAGAAATGTCTTAGTCAATGAATTAGGATATATGTGTAGCCATTGTGGTGCTTTAGAACATGTACTACATGAAGTCTCCAACTTATTGTATTATGGATTGTGATGTTGGTCGGGTATTCAACAAAGTCATGCTTTGTCAGTTTCCTTCTATCGAGTCCTGGGGGTACTTGTACCTGAAAAATATAGCTGTGTGCCTAGAGCCAGTGTCATGTTTTCACGATATCCCCAGTCAAGCTATGATCTATAAAACTCAGTCAGTCATGTGACTCAAGAAAGCTCAGAAATTTAGTAATCTGAGAAATCTTAGGCAGTAGCATTCTGTCAGTCCACAAAACTCAGTCCAGTCAGTTCAATTAATCATGTTCAGTATCTATTTAGATGGGAGTAGAAATTAGCACCGAGCGAACCCAAGGATGGGAACCCACCTGTTATATGAGGGTATGATTCTTAGAAGCAATCCTTGCATTCCAGAACTACGTAGCCAGTGTATATTGAGACATCATAGCCTATTATATGAGGGTAGATGAGGTGTCCTAACTTGTTATATGAGAATTCCCACTGTTCTCACTAGATTTACTTGTTATATGAGGGTTATTCACAGATTTTCCTTACCAGTGGCGCAGTATTGACACCCTTCCAATTGGGGTTACAAATTGGACCCCAGCTTAGCCATAATGGTGTATTAGGGGCATGTCAGTTAGATGACTACTTCCCACAGTTTCAGTACAGAATTAGGACTGTCAGATACAATTATTTAGTCTCAGTGATAGAACTCATATAGTTCTACAGGATTCAAGACTGTTAGATACAGTCAACTTAGAATAGTACGGAACTCAGCTAGTTCCACTAGAACCTAGACTGTCAGATATAGTCGCTCAATATCAGTTATTTCAGTTATATAGATATCATTATCTCATGTTATCAGTACTTAGACACAGTAATTATGTTATCATGAACTTAGTTATAGTTATTATGTAGTCATGTATGTATTCTCATGTTTATGTTATTCAGTCAGTTAGTATAGTTCATGCATGTGAACCCTTTGCATTCAGCCTACCTCACATGCATACCAGTACATTCAAACGTACTGAAGCATTTTCCCTATGGTGTTTTATACCATAGCTTCAGAAGCACGAGCTCTAGAGCATCAGTAGTATTCCAGTCTCCGCAGTCAAAGTTAGTAGTGAGTCCTCATCCTTCAAGGACATAACCATTACTTTATTATCTCATTAATTAATTTATTTCAGTAGTTAGAGTTAGTTGGGGACATGTCCCATCAACTTCTTATTCAGACAATACAGTCAGTTAGAGGCTTTTTAGACTACGATATGTTCAGATAGTTTATTTCAGTTGTTTTGGTTATTTCATACCTCATCCAGATGTTATGTTTTATCAGCTATCATGTCTCAGTTTTGAACCTTATGGCCTTTCAGCCTTTATTTTCGCATTTATATAGTATATCATGCAGTATACAGGTACAGATATCAGTCATAGGTTTGCTTGTGGTCCTTTAGGGTCATGAGCACCGTGTAGCATTCCGGGTACCAAATTTGGGGTGTTACAAGAAGAATCCCAAAACCTGGTGGTATCAGTACAAGAGTTTTTAATATAAAAAAAGTACAAAAGTGAAATATCAAGAGAAATACAATGATACAACTTATCTCCGAATATAACTTAGAGACTAGTCTAATACATAAGAGAGAGATAAGTAATTCTCTAAATGTTAGGAGCTCACTCTAAGTCTTTGACTTAGGGATGCTCCGCACAATGCACACATCAACGACGATAACCCGTACTATGATCTGCAGGATACAAAAGTGTAGTATGAGTACCAAATGAATGGTACTCAGTAGGCTACTACCAATTGAGCTCCAAAGATAAAGAATATATATACAACATATAAACAGAATAGAAACTACAGCCAAGAGTCCAAAAATCATACGACAAGTCAATGTTATAATAAGGAAAAACTATCCTATTCATGTCCAAGAGTCTAAGATAGTAAAACTAAGGAAGTATCAAGGTGAACTATCCTCTTCCAGCTACATTCAATATATGTCAATGCTATACCGTATATCCCAGGTCAATATATGAATAAAGAGAGAAATAAAAATATATATAGTAATATACAAGGCAAAAAAATGACTATACAACATGAACAACAAATGAAGGGATATACGGTAGTATCATAGCTTCATATAACTCTCTCTCTATATAGGTATATATACATATAAACATAAGGTCATCTCAAATCATAACCTATATCATCATATTCTCTGTAATACCCCAAAAAATTTTTCGTGGAAATTTTGTGCGTAAACGTATTGGGTCCTATCTTTTAGAATGATTTATAATTTTTCATGTGGAATTTCCTAGAGTTAGATCCACCGTTGCGAAGATCATCGAATAAGCTTTCCAACTATATGTGGATCATCCAAAAAGGACACTCGAGAAATGAGTTACGACCATTCCGATCAAACTACGACCATTCTGATCGAATTGTGAACAGTAAAATGTGCAGGAAAAAAAAATACTGCAGGCAGGCGATTTTTTTTGGTCAACTTCAAAAGATCATAAATCCAATTTATACATAATGATCTGGGTGAGATACCATATATCAACGGAAAACTCTGCGAGTATTCTTTCCAATGAAATTGGTTTCATCCAATTTGGACATCAGAGTAAAAAGTTATGGCCAATTTACTTCAGCCTATCGGATAGATCACTGAAGGGAAAATTTGACATTAATTGATTTTTAAAGGTATTTTGGTCATTTCCCATTATTGTAACCCTCTATATATACCCCCATTCAGCTGAGAACTTGTATTATTTTCCTCTTATTTCTCTTATATGTATATATATATATATATATATATATATATATATATATATATATATATATCAAGTTAGGGTTAGGGTTTTGAATTGGGGGAAATTAATAGGAGTCTTTGATTCAAGAATTCCTTCCGTCAATCTCTTCCGGCTATGGAGTCTAAGGTATGCAAGTGTTTATCTATGGACTCCTTTCGTCCATAGAGTCCACGAATCCCTTTTTGAAAGTTCAAGTTATGTGTATATATATATATATATATATATTTTCTAGACTTTGATGATGTACATATATATATGTTGATTGATATTTGATGGTTGAGATATATATGAGGATTATGTATCTTACTTGATATATATATATATGATGAATATGCATGTTGGTTGATATATATATATATATATATATATATGTGGTGATGGTGTATGTTGGTTGATACATGTATGGGATGATTATGTGTGTTGGATGAGATATATGGGGTGGCGGAAAACATGAGAATTTGATAAATTCACCAATGCCTAAAAGTGCATGTAAGGTGTTTGTGGAATTGTCTAAGAGTCTATAAATTTACGTTCTTAGGATATAATAAGTTCTAAATAACTAGACTACTTTCTATGTATACGTTCAACATGAACTCTATGTTATTGTCTAAAATTAGGGATGTTGTGTGGAAGACTTATGATATGGTTGTAAGTGCAGACGAGGGATTTAGTTGGTGCAATTAAGATGAATGATGGTGTTGTAGCACATGTAATTGTTCATACTGACCTATGCCCTAAATAGTGCATGCAAAGTAATTGTAGAAATGCCTAGTTGAAGAAGAATGGATCGTATGGCCCCTTGTGATCGAAGTAATGAGTTCATACCATACTTGCATGCTACGTGTTTAATATGATGCTTAAGGGAAATGATAAGGCCATTAGGCCACGCTAAGTGTGAAATGTCTAATTATGGGTTGAATTGCATATATCAAGATCTTAAAGGAAAGAACCTTGAGAAGTGAACCATGATGTGTTGAATGTATGTTATTTGTGTGTATCTCGATTGGATGAACTATGTTATGTTGTATTCTTCCTTAACCATATGCATCCTTATTGAATGATCTATGATGTAATGGCATGATATCCCAATACTTGTATATGAATATGATCTTCAAATGATTGGTGTGAGGTGTTAATGAATGCATGGTGCATGATGGCCTATGGGCATGTGAGTATGCGTTGTTGTATACTACGTATTACTTATGTTATTGATTGCTGGGGGTACGTATGCTCGAAATAGTCTACTGGTCTAGAGCTGAGTCAGTTCCGCGATAATCTTAGTCGTTCTACGATCGATGAATTTCCGATGATTTGAGAACTTAAAATGAATTCCGTGAGAACTTAGTATGTGGGGCTTTGAACAAGAATATCTTTTCATTCTTGTGCCCAAAGAATTGATTTTATCATTGGAATTTTATGATTTGGTAAAGTGGGTAAATACCCAAGATATTTTAATGACGAATTATGAGGTTATGAAAATATAAATTGTTTAAGCTTTGATGTACATGATTACTTTATTATTCCCAAGATATGATTTGATATGGTGAATTTCATATTTCTACCATGAGTTGATATTTCAAGTGTTTTCAAGATATGATTTATGGAACTTTGAATCGTCCAATATTGGTATACATAATAACCTTATTATCTTGTTTTCTTGAATTGAGATTTTATGACATAAATTGCATACCACTACTACGAAATTATTTTTTTGATGATTCTTGATATAAGATCCATGATTTGAGTTACATTACAACATACAAAATCTTACTATAATTTGAAGATCTTAAATGCTTTTCAAAAGCTATTGTCATGATTTGAATATTCAAATGAAAGAATGATCATTTAAGAATATTGATTTGCATCCGCAGAGTCGGGATGATTTATATTGATTTTAAGATCGCAGAGACGAAATGCTTTTGTTATTGATACCATGTTGATGTTGAGGAAAATTAAAATATTTTGAGCTAAAATATGTTGAGTTAGGAATCCACAAATTGATATGATTTGATAAATGAGAAAGAGATTTGATTTGGTCTTTATGATATACCCTTGTGATGTTGTGGTGGATTTCCTAAAGCGTTCTGAGCTAGTCGGGGAGTATTACTTAGCACCGAGAGGGAAATTTGGTATTTCCCCAAACCTATGTGCCACCGTAGAGTTGTTGATAATGATATTGTTGTCCAGAGAGCCGAATTGTGATTATGAAATCTTTAAGGTTGTACTCCTTGGCAAGAGTACAACGCTCCCACCAATGGGAGTGCTCTCCCTAGGAGGGAAAACGTTGGTATTCCACGCGGCTCACGTGGGGTTTCCGGTTATAGAAAACTCCCCTATCCATTAGAGTATGTTTCTTGAACTATCGAGTCGCTCCGAGTCTTGAGTTGATGAGTTTGGTTGTCTATGATGAGTCATGAGAATTTATGATGAATATTGATGATTTTATGATGATTTATGGGATTTTACTTATGTTTTCCTCTCTATAATATTATGAGAAGTATGGATAATGAAATTCAAGCCATGTGAGTCTTCATTTTCCGTATGGATGTTTTACGAAATCAAAGATATTATTCAAATTATTGCGTGCACCCCCTCATATTCAGTTGCTTATGAGGAGTCATGGTGAGTTATGTAACTACGTCCCACGGTTTCTGTGTCAGTATAAATCTTCAGGAGTCAGGGGTGTGACTGTATTCGATTGATCAGTGTTGGTATCCTGTGATTCGGTAATGCAATACCCCAGTACAGTAGTGAGTTCCGAGAACAGTAAGGTGGTATCCGAGCTGTGGTATCTGGAGTCGTTATAATTGTTATAGTGGTTATGAACTGTGCATTCATATATGTGTACTCGTTCGTTATTCTCATGATTATTCTGTTGATTAAATGTTCATGCATAAGCCCTTGCACTTAGCCTTCCCTGCTTGCATACTCAGTACATCTTAGTACTAACGCATTCGCGCTATGGTGTTCTTTTATTTTGGGGCACCATAGGTTCAGAGGAGTGAAACTTGGAGCATCTTAGAAGTCACTTGTATAGAAGAAGTGGGTGCAGCAGTGAGTCCTCATCATCCGAGGATATTATTATTACAGTATTTGATTTTAGTAGACAGAGTTAGTTGGGGAATTGTCCCTTCAACTCCTCAGCTCAGGCAGTGTAGAGGCTTTTCAGACAGATGTATTAGTGTCTGGTTTAAGGTATTGTATATTTCTAGATGTTTGAACCTTATGGCAAGTGTTAGCCAGTTTTTGCATGTATTTTATTATATTATGCAGTGAACAGGTACATATATCAAAAAAGGGTTAGCTTGTGGTCCTTCGTGATCATAAGCACCGTGTGGCATTCCGGTTCTCGGAAATCGGGGCTTTACATTCTCATTTTGAGACATCATTATAATAGAATCGGGATTTAAATACCATCATACTGGGGGTTTCTAATCCACATGGCTAGACATGAAATAATCGTACATAATAATGCAATCATAAGATAGGAGAGGCTGAAGACATACCTCAAATCCTGATACCGAATCAAAGACCAATCTATCATAAGCTAGCCATAATAAAGATCATAACAATGATAACAACAATATCAATAACAATGTGAATAACCGGCTACTCCAGACAACCAAATACCTAGCTGAGCCTATGCGTACCCCCACCGCCCTAGGCTTAGAAGGTTCAATCAACATACAACAATACAAGGCAAATTATTTACCTATATCTATGCAATTGTCCCATACTGGCTGATAGACATAGGTGCATACTGGTGATGGGCAATATGCATGTAGGAATGAATGCAAAGTACACAATCAAAGTCACAAATCATCATAACTGTCCTCATCAGGACAATCATCATCGTAATTAACCTCCGACCTTGTCGGGTATCAACATATAATCAATATATCCTCTGGCCTTTCTGTGTATCAGCATCATCATGATAGTATCCTATGGTCTTTCAGGGTATCAATATCATCATAATAGTATCCTCCAGCCATGCCAAGAATCAAAATCATCATAATAGTAACCTCCGGCCTTGTCGGGTATCAATATAGGCACAATAGTATCATCCGTCCTTGTCGGGTATCAGTATCATCTCAATAGTATCCTCCAATCTTGCCGGGTATCAATATCATCATAATATTATTCTCCGGCCTTGACGGGTATCAACATCATCATAATAGTTCCTCCATCCTTGCCGGGTATCAATATCAGCAAAATAGTATTCTCCGGCCTTGCCGGGTATTAATATCATCACAATAGTATCTTCCGACCTTGATGGGTATCAATATCATCACAATTAACATTACTGAAAATGATACACTAAAATACTCATAAACATAGACATATAACCATAGAATATCTATCTAGTCAATACTTCCCAACTACTCATTATTAGTTAACCAACACTCATTATAATAGAATCACTAGTTCACTAGTCATCACATAACCTCTAGTTATTAGCCTAAACATTATCCTTCACATAATTCGTACTCATGGGATAGCAACTAACCACTAGTTATTAAATAGCCAACATTTATCATCTAGTCATGGTTCATCACTAGACAAAAACCGCCATTTATCCACCATTCATTATTATCAACTAATCATCCTATATCTGTTAATCATTACTGGACAACACATTACTACTTGTCATCTAACCATCCTTTATTAACTGACACTATTCATTAATTAACCATCGTTAGCTACCATGTTTCAACTAAGAAAGATTCATTAACTAATACATTAGATTCCTAGCCATCAAGTGCTATAGTTCCTTAATAGACAAGTAGTTACCTCATAGCTTTACCGTATAACAAGGAGAGTAGTCATAAGATCATATTTCAGATATAATCACACCATTTATAATGGTAAATAATCATGAACGTACCAAATCTATGCATGCCATCACCAATATTCAATCAGTTGAATAATAAGCATCATACCACATCTTCTTCCATCCCACACCGGAGAGATGTGCATACAAACATATTCAAATTCATATTCATAAACTGTACTCACATTATTTATAATGATAAATACTTCTCGACTATTCAATCAATATCATAACACGGCCCTTGGCACATTAATTTATCCGAAATAATCACAACATCATAATCACGGCCTTAGGCCCATACACATATCTGGGACTCATATCAATAATCCTATTTATAAGTTGTAGCATATCTCTAATAATCTCAAATATATGAGGAATTTCACTTATAGGAGGCATAATATCAATAAACATGTAATCATCTATCACACAAGAGGTATCTCACATCTAGGAGGCATAATATATATAGATATGTAATCATCTCTCACACAAGAGGTATCTCACATCAAGGAGGCATAATATATATAGACATGTAGTCGTCTATAGGATATCTTAAATCAATAGGTCATACTTTATGACTACAAGGAATATCACTTTTCTAGGCCAATTCACATATCCAAGAGAAACATCGTCTCCATAGGTCCAACAATCATGACTAAAGGAAATGTCAACTCTATAGGCCAATCATCAAGTCTAAGAGGAAGTAACATCTCTATAGGCCAATTATCAAGTCTAAGAGGAAATAGATCTCTATAGGACAATCATCAAGTCTAAGAAGAGATAGCATCTCTATAGGCCACATAACGTATCTGGGAGGAATATCATCACTAAATTCCAATATCACTTCCACAAGGAGTATCATAACCATAACTCAAAAGCCACAATACGAGAACATCAATACAAGTTACCAAGTTACGAAGTTACCTTATTCTAAGGTTTAATAGCCTCATCTATATCTAAGATCCGCACTAAGTTCACAAGACTTAACATAAGTTTAGGCTTAAGTGGGCTGAACGATCCCACTTCTAATCCTTAATTTCCATAATAAGGCATACTATGCCCCAAATTAGCCTAAGGTATCTAGTTCATCTTCTAGATGTCAAGTAAGCCATATTCAAGCCTAAGATAGCAACTTTGACTATATACAAGGGTTGTCAAGTCAACTCTACCCTACTTATGGTTTCAAGACTACCACACAAGCCCAATAACGCTGAATATACAAATCATGCTTCAAAATCTAAAACTATATTCCAAACATAGCATTATATCATATCCATGCTGTAACTAATCTAAACTAAAGAGGGAAAGAAATAGGATACACAAGTGTTATAAACATGCCATCTTACGGGTCCAAAACCCTCATTTAATCTCCAAACAACAATATATTAGGGCTAATTTATCCTACTCATAATCAATCCTAACATCCATATTCACACGCAACATATATCACACACCATCTATGAAGAAAAGTAGACAGAAGCCTACCTCAAGGACAAACAACGGAACCTCACTTCATGCACCACATGCTCATCTTCACTTTACAAGCCTCAAAATTCCATCACACTATCAAAACCATAATCTACTCATCAATACTAATCTAATGATACCCATAATGCACTATTGTGCTTCGAGTCCAAAATCGACACCAAAACCCCAAGTGGGTCCCACATACAGAAAGCGAGTTTTCAAGACCAACCAAATGTTCACACTTGAATAAGGAATCATAACCCTTAAAGAATAGGTAGAAATTAAGCATACTTTCGGCTAAAATCAAGCCCTAAGATAAATTGGGGTTTTGGGTCCAAACTATGAAATTCAAGCATTAATTAAAGAAATTCTTACCTTAATCTTGAAGATAATCACGATACAAGATGATAATTAAGCTCCCAAGTCACCCTATCACCCATTTTGAGTTATTACACTCATTTTAGGGTTTCTAGGTCTAAATGGTGAAGGAGAAATGCCCCAAACGCATCTTGGGTCCCTTATATAGCTCCTACAGGTACTCAGATGTTGCAATTTTAGTCCTACAGTCCGCGATCTCGCTATTCGTGATCACACACTCTTCGCTGTGATTGCAGTTGCACCAGATGACAACAAACTCAAAAATTAAGTTTTTGACCCTTGAAACTCATCCGAAATCCAAAGAACATGATCCAATAGTGAATTTTAAGTGTAAAACACATTTCAAATCCATTGGAATCAAAAAAACTTCATCGGAAATCGTTTAGGCAAAAAGTGGGGCCTATACCTATTGTTTCATCACTTTTTATAAAATCCGCTCAATAGCCCAAAATAAGTCCGGGAGCCTTTAGACCTGAACCAAGGATCTACCTAGCCTAAAATCGACGTTTTGGATGCGATGGCGAAGTTAGATTTTCAATCCAAGGTCATTTCGACCAAATATGGGTCCCACACCCATTCTTTCTAATTTTGAACTTTTCAAGCAATAGGTAAAAATGAGCTCGGGAGCATTAAGACCCAAACCAAAGGTCTACCTAGACTAAAATTGATATTTGGATCTGCTGGCACAGTCAGAATTTGCATCCGAGATCATTTCATTGATGTTTTCACCCATGGACATTTGGAACTAGCGAACACTTTAAATAGGGAATTGACTCTAAAACCCAAATGAATAGCCCGACAATCGAACTGTCGGTCCCAGCAAGTCATAAGTGACTTGGAAGCTATGGAGAAGCTCTAACGATGAAGATAAGCATAAATATGGAAAAAGACCTGAAGGATCATTACAATATCCACTACTACAAGGACTTTCATCCCCGAAAGTCAACAGATAAAAAGAATCTCAAAAGCTCGAAAGGATTAGGTACTCGGCCCGCATGCTCCAAGAATGACTTCCCAGATAACCTCAATGGAGAGAAAACACTTGCAAGGGATTTCTCTATATGTATCCCTTTTTTCAACCAACACTCTCATTCTACTACAAAAATAGCCAACTCAACTTAACTGGGAACTGGCCTCCAATTGAACTGAGGCTCATCCAATCCAAACGCAAACCAAGACATGAGTTATAAAACCGACTCTAAATCCAAAAATAACCTTCCTTTACATATTTGCACCTGCTATCTACTCCAATCCAGGAGAAAAATCACTTGCGTCTCATCCATACAGTCTCATCACGTAGAACTCAAAGAACTGAAGTTGATCCGCTGAAAGTCCATAAGGCAAACATGAGAATAAGCTCATAAGGCTTTATCTAGGCATACAAATAGAGATAATCATGGAATGCAATCCATGCCAACGCTCCAACCAGTTCAAATGAAAATCAAACTGAAATCTGGAAATCCAAGGTATAACTATCATCACTAAATATTCCACTCCAGGATGTCTCATCCACCTAGAATGAAGACATACTGAATCCAACTCAATAATATTACTCCCATTGATTAAATAATCCAAAATTCCCAATGAAAGCTTAAAATTAAGGTCAGAACTGAAATAACCAATACGAGGCCCATGGGCTATCATATGAACACTAATTAACTATAATCCAACTGAAGTCTAGAAGACCGAATAAGCAACCACAGAGTAGGTTGAACCAGCCTATAAATGAAATCCAAATTGAAACAAGTCCTAAACAAAGGCTACACAACAACTCTACAACACCAAGCTGAAATCTCAATACCAAGGCTAAAATGCTTAATCTCAAATATCTAAATCAAAACTAAAAATGGGTAGATATTAATGCTCTAAATCTATCATACTTCCCAATCGCCATTCCAAGGAGTCAAAATCCAAAACTAGACCAATAAGGCTACATCAATGTCAACTATCTCAAATCGACTCTAGTATCCAGATCTGACATATCCGAGATAAATCATACCAAGACACAGTTGAGATATATCTAGAGAGCAAATCACCATAGGGATAACCACTGCCTTATAACATAAGAAACCAACTCTATATCAGTTGGAAGGAACAAAACATGGCCGCAAAATAGGAGTCATGCCAAAGGAAAAATACTGGCTGAAAATGCATATAACCCACTACATATCTATTGGAGGGCATAACCTATCCAAACATACTCAAAGCTTCTCAAGGCTGAAAACTACAACAGTGAAGGCAAAACTTTAGCAACTCAGAGAAATACAACTTAAGTTGGGAACTAACCAATACAATACTTCATCTAGGTAAAGAAATAGCCACCAAGCCTCACTAGGCCGAACAAATATTGAAAGAGTGATTTTCTGAATCCACCCAAGAACAATATCATCAAAGAAGAAATACCAATCTCTGACCTAGACCACCACTAAAGTACCAAAAACTTGAGATAAAGAGTGTCTAATTTGCTAACTTAAGAAGTGATCACAAAAAAGGCCACCTGCCTCTATCTCTTTAACACCACTTATGGCAAAACCATATCATAACAACAAAGGAGTATCTAATCTCCACACTAACAACAAGGCAAACTATCCTAACGGTACGAATCGAACATACCTATATGATAAATCCACACATCTTAACATCAATATTAAAATTTCTATTGGATAATGAAGCAGACACAAACGAAGAACAAACCTCAAACTGGTCCATCTCACAAATGGGTTATATCAAAAGAAATAGCCAAAACAAAATCCTTCACAACCCAAGAGGTAAGTCTAAGGATCTCAAACTCAAAAAAGGCAATATAACTAAATTGTTGACTCAAAATCCACAAAAACCATGGAAGGTCACTTACCTTCGATTCCACAACACATCCCTAAAATCAATCTAATACAGCTAACTAAGAGGAAACACAGTCAACCTTGCCACGCTAGGGGAAAGAAATCATCAAATTAGGCTATATCTACTCAAGCCACTAAATAGTATCTCAAGAAAATAAAAGTCTAACTAGATAACACTAGTCTATATAGCTACCAAGCAAGAATCAAATTCATCATGTAACAATATCTAGTAATAACATTAAGTAATATCAATAACCTCACACAGTGGTAGCAATAACAATAGAAATATCAATATCAACATACTGAACACGCGGTACCGAAATGAATATCAATATTATGTACCACTCAATGTACACAATAGGACTAATATGCCAAGATAAATGGGACTCAAACCCAAAACCACACCTATAGGGTAAAATATTAATATAGATCTACTCCATCCACTACCAAAAAAAATAAACCACGGAGTAGTAACATAATCATGAATTCAACAATAAGGCACATAATGACCGATATAAATTCATCAAGGCATATAATCATCAATGGGTATGAAAACCCCTATACACATAATAAGAGATAACTATGGGAAATAAAAGCATACCAATCGTGGTGACATTCGCAGTCACATGCCTGGCGGGCATTGGAAAATAAATCTGAATGGGGTCAACTCAAATCAACCAACTAAATCATTAACTTAGGTGCCAAGTACACCATCTCTAAATAAAGATTCCACAACATCATGAGTTAGTCTAAAGAAGCTGAATGACGAAAATCTTAGGCCAGGGACACTCCTTAGACTAGTAGTTGGTCTCTCTGCAGTCGTAATAATTCCTGAAGCATCAATATGGAGAGAACTCAAACTGAGCCCAAATGGCTGGCCAACTGATGCTGAGAGAAATTTGTAAAATTATGTCCAAAATTCCAAAATCATAACCTATCTTAGGAACTCTAGGCTAGCGGGTAATACAAGCTAACTCTAGCTGATCACCTATCTCATACCAGGGCCATTCTCTGAACCAGTGCCTCATCATAACACAATCAAACCAAGATCCTAGAATACTTTGAGATATGGCCCCTCATAAACCAGAATGGTCTCCATGGCCCGAAGAACCATACCATACTCCGCAAGTCTGATGGGGTCTCTTCCTAAATCCCTTTTAGATGCCCATGAGGATCTTTTCTAATCATATCTGAACCTCTAGTCTGATGCTATGCTAAAATTCTAGAAATATGTGTTGGAGCCTCATCCGCATCTATCGATAATATCGCATCATCCTTTAAGGATAGAATAGAATCAAAGAATGTGTAAAAGGTTCATAAGAATATGGACACACGATAAGGAGTCATGAAGTGAATTTCCTAAAATGTCACTGTATCCTCCTGAAGATAGGTTACAAACGTCTCCATATCAATCCACAAAACTCTACTAAAACTTAGCTCTTGTAATAATACACCAATAAAACTTAGGATTTGATACCAATTTTTCATGACTCAATTTCATTAGGTCATGATGACGCCTACCATAACCCACTAGTAGGCAAGCCAACCCGTAGTACAGAATAGCTAGCAACAGACTACTCAATAATATAAGAAAAATGCATAAAATATGAAATAAAGATCAATATATAGAAGAATCCCAAAACCTGGTGGTATTAGTACATGAGTTTCTAATATAAAAAGAGTACAAGAGTAAAATATCAAGAGAAATACAATGGTACAACTTATCTCCGAATACAACTTAGAGACTAGTCTAATACATAGGAGAGAGAAAAGTAATGCTTTGAATGTTAGGAGCTCACTCTAAGTCTCTAAACCAGGCCTACTCCATATGATGCACTCATTAACGGTGATAACTCATACTATGATCTGTAGGCTGCAGGAGTGTAGTATGAGTACCAAATGAATGGTACTCAGTATTCTACTGCAAACTAATCTCCAAAGATAAAGTAGATATATATAACCTATAAGCAGAATAAAAACTACACCCAAGAGTCTAGAAATCATATGACAAGTCAATGAGATAATAAGGAACAACTATCCTATTCATGTCCAAGAGTCTAACATAGTAAAACTAAGGAAGTATAAGGGTGAACTATCCTGTTACATCAACATTCAATATATGTCAATGCTATATCGTATACCCCAGGTCAATATATGAATAAAAAGCAAAAGAAAAATATATATAGTAATATACAAGGCGAAGAAATGACTATACAACATCAACATTGAAGGAAAGGATGTACGGTAGTATCATAGCTTTATATAGATAGATAGATATATAGGTATATATATATATAAACACAAGGTCATCTCAAAACATAACCTATATCATCATATTCTCATTTTGAGACCTAATTATAATAGAATCAAGATTTAAATATTATCATACTCGGGGTTTCTAATCCACTTGGATAGACATGAAATAACCATGTATAATAATGCAATCATAAGATAGGAGAGACTAAAGACATACCTCAAATCCCGATACTGAATCAAAGACCAATCTTTCATAATCTAGCCATAATAATAATCATAACAATGATAACAACAATATCAATAACAGTGTGAATAACCGGCTACTTCGGATAACCAAATACCTAGCCAACCCTATACGTACCTCCACCGCCCCAGGCTCAGAAGGTTCAACAAACATATAACCATGCAAGGCATATTCTTCACCCATATCTATGCAATCGTCCCATACCCACTGATAGACATAGGTGTATACTGGTGATAGGCAATGCGCATACAAAAATGAATGCAAAGTACACAATCAATGTCACAAATCATCATAACTATCCTCATCAGGACCATCATCATTATAATCAACCTCCGGCCTTGCCGGGTATCAACATATCCTCCAGCCTTGTCGGGTATCAACATCATCGCCATAGTATCTTTCGATCTTTTCGGATATCAATAACATCATAATAGTATCCTCCATCCTTACTGGGTATCAACATCATCATAATAGTATGCTCTAGCCTTGTTGGGTAGCAATATCAACACAATAGTATCCTACGGCCTTTTCGGGTATTAATATCATCACAATAGTATACTTCGGTCTTGTCGAGTATAAATATTATCATAATAGTATTCTCCGTCCTTACCAGGTATCAACATCATCATATAAGTATCCTTCGGCCTTGCCGGGTATCAATATCACCACAATAGTATCCTCCAACCTTGTTGGGTATCAATATCATCATAATTACCATTACTGAATAAGATACACTAAAATACTCATATACATAGACATATCACCATAGAATATCTATCGAGTCAATACTTCCCAACTACTCATTATTAGTTAACCAACACTTATTATAGTTAAATCACTAGTTCACTAGTCATCACTAGCCTCTAGTTATTAGCCTAAACCTTATCCTTCACATAATCCTTACTCATGGGATAGAAACTAACCACTAGTTATTAAATAGCCAACATCTATTATCTAGTCAAGGTTCATCACTAGACCAAAACTATTATTTATCCATTATTCATTATTATCAACTTATCATCCAATATCCATTAATCATTACTAGACAACACATTACTACTTATCACCTAACCATCCTTTATTAACTGACACCATTCATTAACTAACCATCGTTAGCTACCATGTTTCAACTAAGCAAGATTCATTAACTAATACATTAGATTCCTAGCCATCAAGTGCTATAATCCCCTAATAGACAAGTAGTTACCACATAGCTTAACCGTATAACTAGAAAAGCAGTCATAAGATCATATTTCATCTATAATCACATCATTTATAATGGTAAATAATCATCAACATAGCAAATCTATGAATTCCATCACTAGTATTCAATCAGTTGAATAATAAGCATCATACCACATCTTTCTCCATCTCATACTGGAGAGATATATATACAAACATATACATATTCATATTCATAAACTGTACTCATATTATTTATTATGATAAACACTTCTCGACTATTCAATCAATATTATAACATGAACCTTGGCCCATTAATTTATCTGAAATAATCACAATATCATAATCACGGCCTTAGGCCCATACACATATCTGGGACTCATATCAATAATCATATTTATAAGTCATAACATATCTCTAATCATATCACATATAGGAGGCATAATACCAATAAGTATGTAATTATCTATCACACAAGATACATCTCACATCTAGGCGGCATAATATATATAGATATGTAATAATATCTCACACAAGAGACATCTCACATCTAGGAGGCATAATATATAGACATGTAATTGTCTATAGGATATCTTATATCTATAGGTCATACATCATGACTATGAGGAATATCACTTCTCTAGGTCAATTTACATATCCAAGAAGAACATCGTCTCTATAGGCCCAACAATCATGACTAATGGAAATAACAACTCTATATGCAAATCATCAAGTCTAACTGGTAATAGCATCTCTATAGGCCAATCATCAAGTCTAAGAGGAAATAACATCTCTATAGGACAATCTTCAAGTCTAAGAGAAAATATCAGCTCTATAGGACACATAACAAATCTAGTAGGAATATCATTTTTAAATGCCAATATCACTTCCACAATAAGTATCAAAACCATAACTCAAAAGCCACAATCCAGGAACATTAATACAAGTTACTAAGTTATGAAGTAACCTTATTCTAAGGTTTACTAGCCTCATCTATGTCTAACATCCGTACTAAGTCCACAAGACTTAACACAAAATTAGGCTTAAGTGGGCCGAACGATCCCACTTTTAATCCATAATTTCTATAATTAGGCATACTATGTCCCAAACTAGGCTAAGGTATCTAGTTCATCTTGTAGATATTAAGGGTACTCAAGTGTCACGACCCGAAGCTACCCCCTAGTCGTGATAGTGGTGCTAACAATCACAAGTAACCCTAAGCTAACCCATGAGCTGGTACCTACTGTGAGCACTGAATAAAATAATAATGGACATATGCGGGAACAACTAGTTAAGACATAAGGTCTAAATACTAGAAATATGATTTATTCTCAAGTATGAATAATAGATAAAAAACTGTTAAAAAAATAAACTAACTGTTTAACAGACTATCTGAATTTCTGAAAACCTCTAAACTGATTGAGGAGTTGGTGAGACAAGTCCCCAACTAACTATGACTGACTGAATGTACTGAACTATTGAAAAACTGAAATAAACCATTATGTATCGATAGATAATGACTCACCACTACTTTTGGTGAGTAACGCTGGGATGTCTAACTGCGGTCAGGGAATTGAGCATCTGAACCTGTGATATAAGAAACCATAGTGTAAAGAAGAGTATGCAGTCAGTACTTTGAATATACTGGTATATACGATGAGGTTAGGCTTATATACATGGGGTACTATTTATATGAGATAAGGACTAACTTTAAAGCATGAAATAACTGTATATGAATGCATAAAAAATGTAATATCTGAGAATGCAACACCAAGCATACATATGAAATCTAAAATAAGTCTGTAATCTGAAAGATTAAAAAATGTACCACTGATAAAACTGAAAATCTATACACTTGGTCAAGCAAAACTAAACTGAAACTATATTGAATATTGTACTGAGACTGTGGGAGGTATCATCTAACTGACATGCCCAAATCTGATCTAACCAGGGTCCAACCTGTAACCCTAGTTAGAATGGTGTCAGTACCGTGCCATGGATACTGACATGGCTATGTGGATCCACTCAACTAGTGTCCCGAAGGACTAAGGAGTTAGTCCTAAACTAGTGGGTGACCCCTAAGAGAATGTCAGTCCTAAAATGACGGGTGACATATCAGAGAATGTCAGTCCTAAACTAGAGGGTGACATCTCATTATCCTACACTGGCTACATAGTTCTGAAACTTAAGGACTGCTTATACGGACCCAGTCCTAGCGGGTGGGTGAGCCCCCATCCCTAGGTTTTCTCGGCACTAAATCGTACTCCCAACTGAACTAACACTAATTACTAGACTTAACTAAGCTTAACTGAACAAACAACTGATCATAATAGCTGACTGTATGATAATGCTCATGGTATATCTGAAATCATTTTTAAGATACTGAAATTATGTAAACAACTAGGTATTGGGTGTTCATAACCCACTAGTACTGAATGGAAATAAGAATAAGGACATTAAAAGCTTTGAAACCATAGTAGGGAATCATTGTTAAAAATCCAACACTTACGCATTTCATCAAACACATGAGAGTCATGAACTTAACCATGGGATGGGTAAATCACATGATAATAACATAGTTACAATACTAAAACCATGAAGTTAGTTTTAAATGACAAAAGTTTAATATTCAAAAGATACAATGGCTCATTCTATCGAAAACACGTGTAATTGACAACGCCCGAGCGCACATGCAAGTGTACGTGGTCTTATCAAGTAGTAAAGTGGCCTATTTAAAGCCAAGTATCAATACCACAAATACTTGTTTCAACAATGATTTAATTCTAGTTCACAGTTTAGATTAATTTAGCGCAAGAGTAACCAAAAAGAAAGTTTGGAAATATGAAATTAAAATTAAAGTAACAATGTGTAAATAAAAGTACTTGGAACAATCAATGGATTAAATCCTAGGGTTAAAGCACTTTGAACAATCATACTATGTTATTGAATATTATTCGTTAACTTGCTTATCTTGGTTTTTGATTTGTAGGGTTAATTGCATGATCATGATTTCCCAACCTCTACTCTTTTACCTAATATGGACATTAAAACTATATCGTTGAGCGGGGATGTAATAATTCAATTAAGTTAATTAAAGCTATCATCCTACATTTGAATCAAGTAAGGCATCTAAGTACATCCCTGACCTAGACATAAGTTTAATTCTTTATTTGATAAAGGAATAAAAATCCAAGCTTTATTTATTCTCATGTTCTATCTTCCTATTCTCTCTTCTGAGATAAAAAGGTCAACAATATATGTATTTTATGGGTGATCAATCCATAAAATAATTAAATCAAGAATAAACACACAACCAAATATGATAAGCAAGACTAATTGAAATTAATCCAAAATAATAGCACTCATGTTCTTGGCTTTTACCCAGAAAGAGAGTTTCTAGCTGATAATATTCATAATCACAATCCAATTAATTGAATACATGATATGAAAAATTAAAAGCTAAATAAAAATAATGAAACCGAAAGAAGTAGCAGATGTCTCCAAATTAATTCTAATTCACGTCCAAGGTGTCCAAACTTGTCCAGGTTAATATATATTTATAATGGAGTTGAACCTAATCCATGTGGGATTAATAATGGCAAGTGATACCAAATATTCCCTAAAGATTCCCTCCTATATCCTTGAAATACGTGAAATAATTTGAATTAAAATAGGAAAAGTCCCAAACTGTGTCGGCAAAATTAAAATTAACCATGTCTAAACCACCCCTCGCGACGCGAGTTCTAAAAATAAGAAATGGAGGTCGCGAAATGAGAAAATCATGAGATCTCACTGGAAGTTGCATCCAAAATTTTGGTTAAGTGTTGAACATCCCTCCTTATTCCCATGCCCTTTGTAGTGTATTTCCAATGAATTTTGAGCCTTTTTATCATCAATATATCACCATATTAAGCTCACAAAGCATCCTACAATATCACACACCATAAAATAGAGATTAAAACAACACAATAACCTCAGCGATAAATCAAAACAAGAGCTAAGATAAGGTAAATTCGCACGATCTTCTACTTTATGTTCCAACTCTTAACATAATCGAATTGAGATTTGCACATTACAATCAAGTTATTCCACTTATAATTATACATTTAACCCATTTAGTATAAATTAAACACATTAGAATCAACCGAAACCAACTAGACACACACCTAGCTCAAGCTAGTAAAACTAATTTTTCGAGTTGATCTCTAAGTGACTCAATTACGTACAAACTTGTTTGGGAAATATGTGGAACCTTTCAATCACGCACTTGGACACTTACATGCTTATTTATATCATATTAACACATAAACCACACGAATTTCTCTCAAAACAAGGTGAAATAAGCTAGAATAATGATACCAAAGTGTATAAAACCACCTCAGATCATCACCCCACACTTAACCTCTTGTTCTTCCTTGAACAACGCTTCACTATAAGCATAAAAATCTGAGGTGATGCTACACTTCTACTAAAACAAAGACACTCAAGCTAGTACTACAATGACTACACGGAATGCAAGTTTCTACACAAAGCATGTTATTTACACAATTGATAGCTAATGAACATTACTCCAAAACATCCTAGCCTCAAGAATTGATTCCAAAAGTTGAAAAAATCATGCATATCTATCAATCAAAGACATCATATAAATCACCCACATTCATCAAACATGTTCCCCTCATAACAAGAGAGTTACCCATAATTACTCACATAATACACTTTAAAATGTAATGGTTACAATAATCAAATTACACTCACTCTCACAAAGAATTCATAAGTTACACACAATGAACCATAAACTTTCCCTTAGTGTAATGCTCCACTAATATCAGAATAATGAAGCTTAAGATCAAATAGATTTTTTCCAGGTTGTAATGTTGGCTAAGGAAGGGTAGGAACTATTTGAGAATAGTGACTAGCCTCTCTGAGCACTTTAATACACTACATTATACATTTAAAATCAATCTCCATCAACCAATTTTCACAACTTTGTCTACCCCATTCTTTTATTTTTGCCCTATCTCTTTTAAGCATTTTCACAAATACATTGGTGGGTGTATTGATTATTCCTTCAAGATTCAATTTTTCTCATTTTCTACAATCATGGAAATATTTATAACACCATTTATATCACCCCAACCACCACACATCAATTTCACCTTTTTCTTCCTCAATTTCTCAAACTCCTTACTAAATCAAATTTTCATTAAAGCACTTAAGAGCTTTTTGGATCAAATTATAGTCTATCAAAGAAGGGGATTAGGCTACATTTGAGTCTACCAAAAAAAGGCTAAAGTCTCAATGAGGGTTAAACTAGGATTATACCCAAGGGTAGGTAAAAAAGAAGGTATAAAACAAGGCTATCAAAGAAATGCCTAAATCATCTCCTAAACCCACACTCTTTATTTCGCTTTACACACACTAGGAAAGTTCTAGAAATCACATGCAACAAGGAATATACAAAAATATCACACGCACATGGCGCATGCTCAACTCAATAGGATCATCATAGACTCCCAACCAAATAATAACATGAATCCAAATTTAAGCAAAAAAGTACAAGAGTCAAAAACTTGAGCCTAGGTGTCTTAAAAGTAGCAATTCACTCATTCAACATG
Source organism: Capsicum pubescens (assembly GCA_030864215.1). Taxonomy (NCBI): domain Eukaryota; kingdom Viridiplantae; phylum Streptophyta; class Magnoliopsida; order Solanales; family Solanaceae; genus Capsicum; species Capsicum pubescens. The sequence continues at coordinate 98,440,186 of CM061549.1, read as the reverse complement.
CTTTTATCAAACAAAGAACTTGCACCATGTACTAAAAAATAGTACCAACAAGAATATCTTACTTATTACTAACCTAATTTTTTTTAAATTGAGCCAAAATTTGGGAATTTCCCCACGACACACTTAAAAATCTACTTTGTCCCCAAAGTAAACTTTTATAGTAAGAGATACAAATACTCCCTGAGACCTCTAGGCCTAGCTAGTAGCATCTTTAAATGTCAAGAAGGTTTGGGAACCCCACACTCAGTTTTTGCCACGCTTCAAGCTCAGGTTTTCAGTACTCAGACTTCCCATCAACTTGTGACTCAATCAAAAACAAAAACTACGTGAAGTAAAAAACTAAAAACTGAAAATAAAACATACCTTAGCTTGGGTTGCCTCCCAAAAAGAACCTAATTTAGTGTCGCAGCACGACCCAACTAACAACTTAGTTGTTATATTTCCTTTTCTTTGTCACGCTTGGTCTCCATCTCCTTATTCTTTTCATCCCTCTTGGGTGTGAATTATCATGTGTAGTAAATTTCTCAACTTTAGCCTTTTCAGTCTCTTCAATTAGCATCAAATCAGGCTTAGGTGGTAGAAGCTTAGGCCACTCAATCAGGTAGTCCAAAGAGGTCTTTGGTGGACCAGCCATCTCACACTCGTCCACTTCAATCATATTCATCATACATAAATCTTTATATTGGGATGTTAGTGTGGGTGCTTTGTATACATCAACTACCACATCTTTATCCTCTACCCTTATTCTGAGAGTGCCTTCTCTAACATCAATTAACGCTCCTCCAGTTGCTAAGAATACATGCCCTAAGATGATTGGTACCTATTCGCCTGCCTCAAAATCAAGAATAATAAAGTCAGCAAGAATAACAAATTTACCAATCTTTATGAGGACATCCTCAATTATTCCTTCTGGATATGTCATGGATCTGTCTGCTAGCTGCAAAAACACCCTGGTCGATTTAGGCTTTCCCAAGCCCAATGTGTCAAACAAAGATAGGGGCATCAGATTTATGCCCTCCTTTGAGTCACTCAATGCATGGACCACTTTACTCCCAATTTGGATTGGGAGAGTAAATTTTCTTGGATCTCTCAATTTCTTAGGGATTTGCTGTGTCATCACCGTGCTACACTCTTCAATAAGTGTTATTGTCTCCACATCCTAAAATTTCACCTTATTTGCAAGCACATCCTTCATGTACTTCGTATACTTAGGCATACCCTACAAAATATCTAACAAAGGTAAATTAATGTGAAGCTCTCTGAATATATCAAAGAACTTCTTGAACATGGCGTCCTCATTCGCTTTAATTTGCCTCTGAGAAAAGGGTAATGAAAGTGTCTTCTTCACTTTTGGTTCAACAACTTTTCTTTCAAGTACTCAAGACTTTCTTGATTTTTTAGAAACTTCTTCATTTACCTATTCAGTCACCACATCAGCATTTACCTCCTTAGTTGCCTTTGGAGGTTCTCCTTGAAGCTCTTTACAACTCGTCAAGGTGATTGCCATAACCTATTTTGGATTTTCTATATCTGTTGGCAGACCACTTTGAGGACTAGTATTCATTGCTTGTGATAATTTCCCCAACTGCAACTATAAACTTCTTGTGGCCGCTTGCTAACTTCTTATGTCTGCGGTCAACTATGTCTGACTACCTAGAAGATGCTTCAACATCTCTTCCATATTGCTAGTTGACTGATTTCCCTGTGCCTGTGGTTGCTGAATTTGTTATTGTTAGGCATTCCACGACTGAGTCTGCCATTTCATGTTGTAGGCATTACCATAATTTGTCCTTTGAGCATTGACCACATACATAACTGATTTCAGATTTGAAGCACACATAGCCGCTAAGTGACCACTATTACCGCATACTTCACACTAGCCTGTAGCTTGTTGGATTGCATTGACTGTGGATGCAGGTTGTGGAGCTCCTAATTTCAGGTTGCTGAACTGAGTGTTTATCAAATTCTGCAATATTGTAACCTGAGCTGATAAGACTACGAATTAATCCACCTCTAATACACCCGTAATTCTTTTGTGGCACTTCTAGAATCTGAATGCCACTCTGGATTTCCTTATGCTATGCAGTTCAACAATGTGTATAGCTCATCATATGTCAACTCCAGCGCTTGAACACCAGCGGCTGAATCTAGAAAAATCTTTATATCGTGATCAAGAGCTTCTACAAAAGTATGAGCAAGTACCTCATTGGACTGTTAGTGGTGTGGATAATCCCCAAAAAGGGCCTTGAAGCTTTCCCAAGCATAATATAGAGTTTTGTCAGGCTTCTATTTAAATCTCACTATCTCACTGCGAAGTCTCACGGTCTTGCCTAATGGAAAGAATCTGATGAGGAACTTTTTGGCTAAGTCATCCCATGATGTGATCAAATTGGCCAGCTCTGTATTCAACCATCTTTTAGCTTCCCCTAAAAGTGAATGGGGAAACAGTGTCATCCTCACATAATCTATACTTACCCTAGTTGGAATGAATGTGTCAGTAAGCTCAAGGAAAGTCTGCAAGTGGACTTGTGGATCCTTGTATGAAAGCCCTACAAATTATCCACTGCTGATTAGAAGATGCACCATATTGTGATTTAGCTCAAAAATTCCCCCAGCAGCCGGTCTTTGAATTGGGGGAAGTCAAGTTCATTGGAAGTGGGACAACCACTTCCCTAACTATCCTGCGTGCTTATTGTTCTGCAACCATTATAACAGGATCTACTTGGTCTTCTTCTATTTGCAGAATTTGGGGGATAAGGATTGCTTCTCTCCTTTATTGATGGTAAAGTTGCTCAGGTTCGGAGCTTGGTTCAACCAAGTCCCGAGCTCTTGCCAGCTTATTAACACAAAAACATATTTCCTGCAATAACAAAACCAAGACCAAGCATAAAAACACCAAATAAATCTTAAAGTAAAACTAAAATAATCAATTGCCAAATAACAAGTCCTCGACAATGGTGCCAAAAAATTGACAGTGCCCAAGTGCACACGCAAGTGTATGTGGTCTTATTAAGTACTAAAATGGCCTAATTAAAGCCAAGTATCGATCCCACAGAGACTTGATTTAACAATGATTTAATTATAGTTCACAGTTTAGATTAATTAGCACAAGAGTAACCAAAAAGATAGTTTTGAAATTTGAAATTAAAATTACAGTAACAATGCGTAAATAAAAGTACTTGGAGCAATCAATGAATTAAAGCCCAGGATTAAAGAACTTTGAACAATCATACTATGTTATTGAATCTCATTCGTTAACTTGCTTATCTTGGTTGTTGATTCGTAGGGTTAATTGCATGATCAAGGTTTCCCAATCTCTAATCTTTTACCTAATATGGACATTAAAACTACATCGTTGAGCGGGGATGTAATAATCCAATTAAGTTAATTAAAGCTATCATTCTACATTTGAATCAAGTAAGGCATCTAAGTACATCCCTGTCCTAGACGTTAAGTTTAATTCTTTATTTTATAGAACAACAACAACAACAAACCTAGTGTATTCCCACACAGTGTATTCCCATGTTCTATCGCCCTATTTCCTCTTCCGAGATCAAAAGGTCAACAATATATGTATTTTATAGGTGATCAATCCATAAAATAATTAAATCAATAATAAACATACAACCAAATATGATAAGCAAAATTAATCAAAATTAATCCAAAATAATAGTACTCATATTCTTGGCTTTAACCCCAGAAAGAGTTTTTTTAGCCGATAATATTCATAATCATGATCCAATTAATTGAATACATGATATGAAAAATTAAAAGCTAAATAAAAATAATGGAACCAAAAGAAGTAGCAGCTGTCTCCAAATTAATTCCAATTCACGTCCTAGGTGTCCAATCTAGTCCAGGTTAATATATATTTATAATGGAGTTGAACCTAATCCATGTGGGATTAATAATGGCAAGTGATACCAAATATTCCCTCCCGCATCCATCGAATACGTGCCCCAATTTTAATTAAAATAAAACAAGTCCCAAACTGTGTCGGCAGAATTAAAATTGACCATGTAAAAACTACCCCTCACGACATGATTTTTGAAAATAAGAAATGGAGGTCGCGACGCGAGCAAATCCCGAGGGCTCACAGGATGTTGCCTCCAAAATTTTGGTTAAGTATTGAACGTCCCTCCTTTTTTCATGTTTTTTGTAGTGTATTTTCAATGAATTTTGAGCCTTTTTTATCATCAATATTTCACCATAGTAAGATCACAAAGCCTCCTACAATATCACACACCATAAATTAGAGATTAAAACAACACAATAACCCCAACGATAAATCAAAACAAGAGTTAAGGCAAATTCGCATGGTCTTCAACTTTATGTTCTAGCTCTTAACTTAATCGAGTTGAGCTTTTCACATTAAAAATAAGTTATTCCACATATAATTACAAATTTAACCCATTTGTAATAAATTAAACATATTAAAATCCACCAAAACCAACGACACACACCTAGCTCAAGCTAGTAAAACTAGTTTTCCAGGTTGAACTCTGAATGACTTAATTAAGTACAAACTTGTTTGAAAAATATGTGGAACCTTGAAATCACGCACTTGTACACTTACATTCTTATTTATATCATATTAATACATAAATAAGTCAAATTTCTCTCAAAACAAGGCAAAATAATCTAGAATAATGATACCAAAGTGTATAAAACCACCTCAGATCAGTAATCATAACTTGAAATCAGATTATCAAGATGTTCATGGGCATAATTCAACTTAATCATGTAAAATTCATAATTTAAAACATAAAAAGGGATTATTGGACTCCATGGGTAAAAAGGGCCCATGGATGAACATCGCAAATACCTTAACGACTGATTTCTGGAAGGATTCTTGGATTGGAATCTTAAATTCCTTAATTTCTTGTGAAAAGGGCTTGAACCTTGTTCTTGGGAATGAAGGAGGGTTTTTTACTTTTTTACTAATTTCTTAGGGTTTAGAAAAAAGAGTTAATGTGTTTAATACTTTATCAAATCATTTTGAAGTGATTAGGGATGGTTTAGGGGTATGAAATGACTTCAACACCCTTGATTTAAGTCAAAACAAAGCATTTTTGGAACTGGGCAATGACCTAGGAGACTCCCAGCAAATCACCCAAGCCATGGTGGGCAATGCATGGCGAATAGCCTAGCCCTAGGCTGGGTGACGCATGGCCAATTGCACACCCATTCAAGTGGCCTTAGATGATTGTTAGGCGATGCACAACCCTTTTCATGGCCATAACCTTTTATTGAGGTATCAAATTAAGGAAAAATTGGTATCGTTGGAAAGATAATTCGATTATTTGAAATTTGGTGGTCTTAATCTTCCAACACATATATAAAGTTATACTTATTCGAATCTGACCCTTTTGGAATTGATACCAAAATTTAACCGAATCAAAGGCTCTTAGCTTACTGCTCTCTAAGTGACTCTTATGAATATCTTTACCACCTCATATATCTCATCACTTTATGTTAATGATCATGATACATGGATTCAAGTATGAATCACGAGACTAGAATTTACATACATAGGAACGAAGGTCCGATTTCTAGCTTAGAAATGTATGGGATGTTATAACTCTCCCCCTTGGGAACATTTGTCCTCGAATGAGACTAGTTAGACTGAGAGTAATGAACTAAGGAAACTGAGATCACATACTAAACATGCATGACTGTGAACATGATTACATATCTGAGTCTGAAACTTGACACATAATTGAACTGATTTCGTGAATGCAGGGAATGACATGAGGATGGTTATAAGGCTAAGTTAAAAATAAGAGAGTCAATTTATGAGTAAAAATTACCTTAGGATGGATCTGGTTTCATAAAGAAAAATTGATAGGTTGATGTGGAATACCCCATACTTTTCCTAGCTTGAAAAGTTTCCCAAGAATGTTAGAAACTTTCTTTGAAAGATGAATCCACTTTTGTACACGTGGTATTTTTAATATTTTCACTTTTTATCATGTGGGGAATCAAATAAGCTTTCTATCGATATTAGATTCACCCAAATCCGACACCCAAGTGAAGAGTTAGAACCTTTTTAGTGAGACAGTGTATCACCTGAGCCTTCAACGCCATATTGGTCAGTGGCGCGCAGCGCAACAAGGTAAAATGGCAATTTCCCTTTTCCAGTGTCTCAATGCAATTTTCTCCGCGTCACACCAAATTTCCAGGTCAGGAAGGAAGGGGCAACGTGATGGCTCCACATCGCGCCATCCCTCAGTTTCCCAATTGTCAAATTCCAGTGACATAACGCGATAGCTCCGCATCTCGCCGAGGATGAAAATCAAGAAATTTTCTCAAAAATTAAAGACGCGTCCAGGGTTAAAACCCTCAATTTCCCACCCCTATATGTACCCAATAACACATGATTTAGTCATTCTTCACCTAAAATATACTAGTTTCTCTCAAGTTTCTCTCAAGAACAAGCTAGGGTTTCTATTCGGGATTCAAATTCAAGAAGATTTCACCATCAATCCTCAAGAAATCACATCCAGGTATGCATAGTGGTTATTCATGGACTATTTTCATCCATGAAGCCCAAGAGGCAGATCCTTTATGCTGAATAGCATGGTTAATGAGTGAAGATCCGCTATGCTGAATAATGACATGACTTTAGTCAGACTTATGACCCATTCTCAGTAGATAGAAGAGCAAAAGATTAAGGTCAAGGAAAAGCAAAATAAGAGGGCAAGGACAGGTAGTTTTAGTTTTGCTCAGCCTAAGTCAGGGGGGTGTATCCATTCTCAGTATAGTCATAAATTTTTAGTACCAGCTCCATCTTCAGCTAGTGGACTAGTACCCAAGTTCAGGAATGACAGTCGTGATGGATCGCCAGGCTCCGAGGCCCAGGGTAGTGAGAATAAGAGTCTTACCTATCTTCTTTGCAAAGAGTGTGGTAAGAATCACTTAGGTGTATGTAGAGCAGGAAGTGAGGTCTCTTATGGATGTGGTAAGACAGGCCACAGGCTATGGGAATATAGAGTAAGGGATCAGAAGGGAAAATATTTGCACCAGCAGGGCGTCACTTCTAGTACCACTAGTGGTCAGCGTTAGAACAGGTTTTATTCTCTTCAGACTCACCATGATTAAGAAAATTCCCCCTGCATAGATTCGGGTAGGTTATAGGTCCTTCATACTTATGATATACATTGATAGACCTCTTGCTTTCATTTTAGCTTAAGATTTTCAGCATGAGTTATTCAGTCATGAATCAGTCCGTGGATGCCCTGTGCATCACCCTAGATTCTCAGTACGGTGAGCATTCTTAGAGGGACATAGTGTCCCAAGGAGGAGATACCCCATTATTCCCCAACGTTCTCATGCCTTAAATGAAGAATCCATTTTAGAGTAGAGGGTATTCATAAGTTGACCCTCAAAGTTCCAACCTCAGCTTTGGGTCAAGTATTCAGAGGTTCAGTTCAGTTCATGATATTCAGTTCGTAAGTCACGTATCAGACCAGACTCAGTTAGGTTCTCGTATTTCCGATCATGCAAGTTTAGTAAGATGATCTTGGTTTCATTAGCATTTTCGGTTAATATAACAGTTTTCCCTAGTCTTACTCAGTTTCATGTTCAGTGCTCATCAAAAACTTGGTACTAAGTAACCTTGCATATTCAACCATGCATTGATATATTAGTTCAGGCATGTAATTATGCATTTGACATGCATTCTCACTGCGAGAAATTCAGTTCATTAGAATATTATGTCATGTACTCATAAGTCAATTATTAGTCGTGCATCAAATAGGCATGAATTCAGCTTATTAGTGATGCATCACATATTCATGTTCAGTATGTTATATTCAGCTATCAGTCATGTCAGTCATGAAATCATGTTTCAGCCAGTCATGTTCAGTATATACGTTAGTTTGTATTTTTTTCCCTCTCACTCAGTCTTATTCGAGGATGAATGTTCTCAAGGGGGAGATATTGTAATACCCCATACTTTTCCTAGCTTGAAAAGTTTCCCAAGAATGTTAGAAGCTTTATTTGAAAGATGAATCCACTTTTGTACACGAGGTATTTTTAATATTTTCATTTTTTATTATGTGGGGAATCGAATAAGATTTCCATCGATATCAAATTCGCCCAAATCCAACACCTGGGTGAAGAGTTAGAGCTTTTTTAGTGAGATAGTGTATCACTTGAGCCTTCAGCGCCATATTGGTCAGTGGCACGCCGCGCCACAAGCTAAAATAGAAATTGCCCTTTTCAAGTGTCTCAGCGTGATTTCCCCTGCGTTGTGCCAAAGTTCCAGGTCAGGAAGGGACAACACGATGGCTCCGCATCGTGCCATGCCTCAGTTTTCCAATTGTCAAATTTTAGTGACATGGCGCGATAGCGCCGCGTCCCGCCAAGGATAAAAATCGGGAAATTTTCTCAGAAATTAAAGATGCGTCCAGGGTTAAAAGGGTCAATTTCCCACCCCTATATACCTAATAACATGTGATTTAGTCGTTCTTCACCTAAAATATACTAGTTTCTCTCAAGTTTCTCTCAAGAAGAAGCTTAGGTTTCTATTGGGGATTCAAATTCAAGAAGGTTTCACCGTCATTCCTCAAGAAATCACATCCCAAGTATGCATAGTGTTCATTCATGGACTTCTTTCGTCCATGAAGCCGAAGAATCTCTTTTTTAAGTTCAAGTTTATGGATTTCTTTATGAATTTCATGTTGGGTTTGTTTTGTTTATGCTGAGAATGATTAATTGAATTCAAATCCATGTTGGGTGGTCAATGTTATGTGGAATTGATTTGTATAGATGTATATTCATGTGAACCTATGATTAAACCCTAGGATGATGAAATTAGATGTTAAATCATGATGTTTTATTATTGTATAATGTTGTCTACATATATTATGCCTACCATCTATTTTATTAAATGCCCATACGAAGGAAAAGTGCCCAACTATCATGATATTATGAAATCCCCATGTTTGTACAAGTTTATGCATACCACATGTTTGATGGAGTATTTCAACATATGAATTATGAATTGTGTTGTTTGTCATGTGTTCATGTAAGTCATGCTATGTCAGTTTCTTTCCATAGAGTCCTGGGGGTACTTATACCCGACAATTTAGCTGTGTGCCTAGAGCCATGTCATGTTTTCTAGATACTCTCAGTCAAGCTATGATCCACAGAACTCAGTCAGTCATGTGACTCAGGAAAACCCAAAAATCTCAGAAATCTTAGTAATCTCAGTGATCTCAGTACTCAGTAATCTTAGCAACCTCAGTATTCTCAGTCAATCTCAGTAACTTCAGTACTCTCAGTCAGTCCTCAGAACTTAGTACATTCCATCAGTCAAAGGATCTCAGTAAATTCTGTTAAACTCTACTAAACAATACCATTAGAATCAGCTCAATTCAATTAATCAACTTAATTCAGTGTCTTTTAGATGGGAGTAGGATTCAGCACCGAGCAAGCCTAGGGATGGGGACTCACCCGCTAGATAGAACTGAGATCTCTAGAAGAAATCCCTAAGTTCTAGAACTACATAGCCAACGTAGGAATGATATGTCACCCGTTAGATAGGACTGACATACTCAGGGATCACCCGTTAGCACATTTAAATGTATAGGACTGATCCCAGGGGTCACACGCTAGATTAAGACTAACTCCACAACAGTTGTCTTTACCAGAGGCCCGGTACTGACAACCTTCCAACTGGGGTTATAGGTTGGACCCCAGTTAGCTTAGTATGGGGCATGTCAGTTAGATGAACACATCCCACAATTTTAGTTACAGAATCAGGACTGTCAGATAAAGTCAATTCATCTCAGTAGTATAGATTTAGGACTGTCAGATACAGTCAATCCTTATCATTATAAATAGACACCGGATGACCCACCAAACAGGACTGATCTCAACTATGGTCAACAAGTATCAATATCATCAGAGGTAGAGATCACCCGCTAGATAGGACTGATCTCAAATTTAGTTACTCAGATATAGTAGGAAACTCAACTAGTTCCATCAAGTTTAGGACTGTCAGATACAGTCACTCATGTTATCAGTTATATCAGTTATCAGAACTTATGTTATTAGCATTCAGCTTTAGGAGTGTTAGATATAGTCAACCAGACCAGTTATTTATAATTAGAACTGTCAGACATAATTATCAATGTATCAGTAACATAGTATCAGTCCCTCAGTATTCAGTAATACAGTATTAGTTTCTCACTCATCAGTGACTCAGATGTCAATGTTAGTAGACTCAGTATTCAAAACTTAGTATTCAGTCCTATCATGATTTCAGTTGCAGTTATGTATGCATGCATGTATTCTCACTTTCATGTTAGTCTGTCAGTTAGTATTGTTCATGCATATGAACCTATTGCATTCATCCTACCTCACTTGCATACCAGTACATTCAAAGTACTAATGCATTTACGCTATGTTTCTTATACCATAGGTTTAGAAGTACGAGCTCCAGAGAACCAGTAGTATCCCAGTTCAGCGATCAGAGTTAGCAGTGAGTCCTCATCCTTCGATGACATGATGATCACATTACTATTTAAGTTTTTAGTTTATTTCAGTAGTCGAATTTAGTTGGGGACATGTCCCATCAACTTCTTATTCGGACAGTTTAGAGGCTTTCTGACTACAGTATGTTCAGACAATTATCTCAGTTGTTTTGGTATTATTATACCATATTTTTTAGTTATGTACTAGTATTGAACCTTATGGCCTTTCAGTTCATGTTTCTGCATTTATGATATTATTACTATTATTTAGTGGTCAATTTACAGATATCAGTCATGGGTTAGCTTGTGGTCCTTTGGGGTCATGGGCACCGTGTAGCATTTCGGGTACGAGATTTGGGGCATCACATTATGACATCAAAACTCAGGGTATTACAACATCTCCCCTTGGGATTATTCGTTGATTGAATGATACTGACTTGGACAAAATACTAAGGAAAGACTAAGATGGTACATGGGACACTTACGAACTGAATCATGACTGAATATCTAGAATCTAAAACTGATGCATGATGCATAAACTGATCTGAACTCTCAATTTATATAGATGAAAACAAATTATCTCTTGGAACGGCCATACTCATGAAACTTCAGATTCTAAGACTAGATCGAAAGATGGAAAACCATTAAAACTTGCCTGTCTGACTGCTAAACTAAATTGCTGGCTATACGAACTGAATTATACTGAAATCTTATACTCAACTGGAGTATTTTTTTCTACACTCTTTCTAAGAAGTTCTAATAACAGAAGGGAGCAAATAACTTGGGCATGATCTGAATAAGATATATGAGTAAGGACTCTTAATATGGCTATAACTCTGTAACATGGAACATAGGCCAATGAAACATAAACTAGGATAGGATTACTAGGCCTTATACAATACAACTGCCCAATTCAAGCTTAGCCTCACTCCTTAAATACTCGTATGGGTATATATAACTACTCCAGCCAAAGTCCAAGTTTAACTACCTACTCTCATTATGTTCAGCCTAACTCATAATTATAAGGTATTGCACATAACACCATAATGCTAGTCTGAACCATGAATTCAATACCCCGTACATTTTCACAACTTCTCATCTAAAGAATCATTCTTCTTACCACCTCAACAACTAAATTCATCCTCTTACTAGGAATTTACTCGCGCACAATACACCCATCCACTTCCATACCAACATGACATTCAAGACTATCACTAAAACCACATACAAACTTCTAGGCAAACACCCATAAAAACATCTTTCTCATATTCTCTAAACTTTTATCAATCACAACTTTCATGAACTATCCCCAAGAAAACACATCTAGAATTCTTAACTAATCATGACATATACAAAAAAAGTTTAACCTCAATCTTCCTTCACCGTTATAGACTTATATATAAAACAAGCATGCAACAATCTTTCCTCAACAAGAAATATTTACTCTCTCCTAATATATAATTGATCATCAATTTTTCATCACTACTATCTTAACATTACGGAGAGGTCACTGAAAGGTTAGAACATAAGGACATGAAACATGAAAGAATACTATGCATAAATTTGACACTTAACTGAGGCCTGAGGAATAGAGTATCAAAAGCCTGAATTCAAAAGAGATCTAAACTGAGGACATACATGACATAATCTGAATTTCATTGATTATTATAACATACCTTGAGTTCTGGGAAGTGAGCGTACTATAAAGGATGGGTACCTAAGTCATGAGATGCATTACCTGAGTTGGGAGTTCATTAATTCATGCAACATGATTCGTACTATTGAGCAAATTGGAACTCCTTATACTAAGAACTGGAAGAGTACATGATTATATAGAAAGTTCTTGAATATGAGTTATAATAATGGAGCTGACGTGTAAGGCATGAGTAGATATCGTGATGATTGAAAAATGAAACTTTGCAATGAGACAAGGATGGGTTGGGAATCATCCTCCCTTACTGTTGTTCTACAACACACTAGCATCACTACTAGAATCTGAGATCCTGACTTGGTTACTTGTTCTATCATCTCTCCCTTATCTTTAAGACACCATTCTAAGTCTGTAGACCCCTTTAATAAACTCTAAACTGAATTGCTATATTCAATCTGAAAGACTACACCTAAAAGTGTAAAACCCACTGCTAATACCCCCTTCTGAGATTCAACTTAACTTTCTATAGCCCTAATAGTCATCACATAATAACTTAAATACTGACTAACTTAGAATCTTCATGAGTATCACCGTACCATGAGTTCACACCATCTAAGATTTTCAATTCTCCTTACTATTAGATCAACCATACACGATTCAAATTTATTAGATTCTAACATATAACATGGAAATTCTCAAACTTTTAATGAACCATACTGACTTCCTCTATAACCTACTAATATCCTACCTCCAAATATATATTTTTCCCTAAACTATGAGAATTTCCATTGGACCTGAACATCTGAAATCATCATCCTATAGCCAATAACTTATTTGGTAAGAACATCAATTACTACATTACTAGCCTCATTAAAACTTAGCAACTCGAGGGTATGATATAAGCACACCCACACCATCATACTTAATTTAATTTCTTGCATAAATTATTTCAGGCCTACTGATTCACCTTTTGTACAAATATCCCCATAGAGACATCATCTACTAACTACCAATAAATGCCCTCCCCACCTTACTGCTTCTAAACTTCTAAATTTGTACTTCTAACTTTAGATTATATGCTGTCAAAGGATTCTTAAAAGAGATCTAAAAGCACATCACATCCCTTAGATATCATCTTTCTTGCTTTAAGATATGAAATGATCTGATACCTAATCACTGAGATACTACCCCTCCATTCAATAACTGGTTCAGTGGGAAACTAAATATGAATGACTCTATTTCTACAGTCAACAGAGGTATAACATGAGTGGAGCCAATCCATGCTGAGAATGACATCAAAATTAGTCATTTCTAACTCCACAAGATTTATTGAAGTGATTATTTGAGATACTATAACTGGGTAATTTCTGTATACCTATCTGGTTGTAATAGATTTACCCACTGGGGTACTTACTTAGAAAGGTTCTGCTAATATTTCTAGACTGACACTGAAATTAATAGCTATACAAGGAGTCACAAAAGAAAATAAAGCTCTGGGATCTAATAAAACATAAACATGAAGATGAAAGACCTGTAACGCACCCATAACAATATCAGGGGAACTTTAATGATCATGTCAGGAATGCAATACATACAATCTATTCTAGCATTCACCACTAGTGGAACTGGAAGTGGTGCCTTGTTGAGTGGTATGACCTACTGGTGCTGCTGAAGAGTTAGTTTGACCCCGCTGGCGACCATTTCTACCCTTCCAGATACTTACAGGGTACTCTCTCATCCTATGGCCTAGATTTCCATATCTAAAACACATACCATTACTAGCCTTACACACACCCTGATGAATCTGATCACAACTCTTGCAGAGCAGATTAGTATGACCACTGTTCATGCTACTGTAGGGCCTAGAGCATAGCTCTCTATCTCAACTGTCATTCCCAAACTTTGGTATTTGTGCGCTAGTTAAAAAAGGAGTTAGGGATGAGAATTTTCGGTGGGACTGGGAATGGTTACCCTCTCTGACCTTGACTTAAAACTACCTATTCTAACCAACTTATTATTTTTCTATTTCTCCCTATGCTTCTTCTCCTTACTCTGCTAATCATGAACTATAAACCTAGATATGACAGCAACCTACTGATCATTCTAAGCAACTACTGAATAAGTTAAGTTAATAAAAATAGCTCTAAATTAGAATGAGAGACATGCTTATTCAGGGGATCTTCCTGAATAGGTGGATGTGCAGGCTGCTTCCCATTTCTTCTTCCATTGTTTCTTTTGGGAGGCATTGTCTATTAATCAAATAAAAGATAAGTCAGAAAGAGAGTTTAAATATAACTCATTCTCTTTCGTACGATATGAACATTGAAAGATGAGAAACTTTTCCTAAAATGTCTTGTAGCCTCTTGTCCATAAGTGTGGTGCGCTTTACACCTATACACAAGACTCTACTCAATGCAGATTTCATACTTCCTAGGACTGTATGAAACCTTAGGCTCTGATAACAAATTTTATCACGACCCGAGGCTACCTCTAGTCATGATAATAATGCGTAAATGGTCATAAGTAATCACAAGCTAACCCCTGAGATGGTACCTACTGTGAGGATTGAATAAAATAATAATAATGGACATGTGCGGTAACAAATGATAAATCCATAAATTCTGAATACTATAAATACAATTTGATCTCAAGTATGAACAATAGATAAAAATTGCTACAAAAATGAACTAACTATCTAACTGACTATTTGAATGTCTGAAAGACTCTAAATTGACTGAGGAGTTTATAGGACAAGTCCCTAACTACCTCCAACTGACTGAATGTACTGACCTACTGAACAAATGAAATAATCCATCATGTCCCCAATAGATGAGAACTAACCACTACTGCAACTGAGTAATGCTAGGATGTCTAACTACTATTGGGAAACTGAGCATCTGAACCTATGATATAAGACATCATAGAGTAAAGAAGAGTAAGCAGTCAGTACTTTGAATATACTGGTATAAGCGATAAGGTCAAGTTGATATACTTGGGGTATTGTGTGTATGAGGTAATTTGTTTGCATTCATGTAAGTTGTAAATCCTGTTCAGTTCATGCATCATGTTTCATATTCAGATATTAGTCATGACTTAGTTCATAAGTGTTCAGTGCATGATCTCAATTTTCCAAGTATTCCAGCTCAGACATTGTGATACCCCTTGTATAACCTTAGTCCTATTGTCTCATGATTCGTGCTTTCATAATGTAGTTGGCGATACCATAAAGCCCCTTTCTTTTGTTCCCTTTATGGTTTTGCTAAGGAACACTTCCTAATGAGAAGTTACGCATTTATTCCATCCTTAGTAATTCGTAGAATTCTACTGCAACAGTTGTCACTTCTCAATTCTATATGTAAGTTCAGATCATGAAAAATTCAAGTGAGTTCTAAACTCTAAGCCCGAACCATCT
Source organism: Capsicum pubescens (assembly GCA_030864215.1). Taxonomy (NCBI): domain Eukaryota; kingdom Viridiplantae; phylum Streptophyta; class Magnoliopsida; order Solanales; family Solanaceae; genus Capsicum; species Capsicum pubescens. The sequence continues at coordinate 98,424,642 of CM061549.1, read as the reverse complement.
TCGTATAGTAAATAAAGTCAAGTCAATTCAGAAATTAATTTCATGATAAAGTTATAATGTTTCAGCTCATCTATATCCATCATTACCAGATATGTCATGTGTACATCATTCCACACTCATAAGACTTCAATAAGTTCCTATCCATCATTCGAGGATAAATGATTCCAAGGGAGAGATAATGTAACACTCCACATTTTTAGGCTAGACATCGAACGATTATTCCTATGTGTGTAAACTCTAATCCCATGATTTGAATTTGAATACATGTGTCATAATCATTATCCTAGTGTTAAGAATTCTTTTGAGGTGAGAAATGTTCATGGGAATCACTTAGAGCAAAGTTGAGCTAAGAGCCTTTGATTTGGCCAAATCATGATATTTGACTCTACAAGGGTCAGATTTGAATGTTTATAACTTTTTAGATATGTGGAATTTTGAATCTCAATACCCACCAAGTTGTAGATAATTGAATTATCTTTCCAACGATACCAATTTTGCCTTAATCCGATACTCGAGCAAGAAGTTATGACCATGCTAAGGTGGTGCATCACATGGAAATCACAAATAGCCACTGGATGAGGTGTGCTATTGGAATACGCCGTACAACCTCAGGTGTGTGATTGGTGTACGCCTTCCAACAATAGCATAGTGTCAAAAATTGCTTCGTATTGACTTAATTTAAGGGCGTTGAGGTCTTTTCACATCCCTAACTTGTTTCTAATCATTCTTAAATGATTTAAGGGGTCATAAATAATGATATTACCACTAACTTAACCCTAAACATTCAGTACACAATCCAAAACTCTTCCCCTCTTCCCAAAAATAAAATTCAACCTTTCTCTCCAAGAACTCAAGGATTCAAGTGTTAATCTCAAACCTTTCTTCAAGAATTCATCTAATTAAGGTATGTGGGGTTTTGAAGAAGGTTATGATTTTCAAGTTGAATTTACATGTTTTAAATTAGGTTTCATCCCCAAATTCTCATGTGTTAAAGCATAGCATTACCCTGTGATTTAAAGTGCTAAAGAGCATAAGAGTTGTACTTATTCATGTTTTAAACAACAAGTTTGATTTTTTGTCTTGAATTTCGTTATTTTGATTAGAAATTGTTATTCTCCTAAGTTTGATATGTCTCCATGCTTAAATTCATGTATTATACTCATGTATTAAACTGTCCAATGTTTTGGGTCTCTAAATTATGACTTTATATTACTACTTTATAAGTTGTTATCGTATTTTAGAAATCATTTAGTGTTGGCGGGTTATGAACACATGATAACTATGTGTTTACTTGTTATCTCAGACTTTTCAAAATATACGTCAGTCAACCCATGGTCTTATTATTAAACTTAGTTTGTTATGATCATGCTGAGGACTATCAGTTTATATGTTTATGATTACTTCAGAATCTTTATGCTCTATTATTTTCAACATACCATGACATAAGCTTATCAGTTATCAGTGCATGCACCAGTTAGTATTTTAATGTCTTTTAGTTGGGAGTAAGATTTAACACCGAGTGAAAAGTGTGGGTTCATCTCACTCTACTTTCCCAGAAACTACGTGCCATCGTAGATTTAGGGGCCTCGCTAGAGAGTGTTTCTCATTGCCCAATATGGGCTCAGTTTAGTGATCACTCCAGTTAAGGTTCTACTCTGATGGAAAGGATAGAACAACCCTCCTCAATGTGGTTCAGATGTTGGACTCCATGATAGCTTACGTGGTTTATGTCAGTTATATGATAGCTCCCACAGTTTCAGTCAATATTCAGTTTATCTCAGTTTAGGTTTGTTAAAGTAATCAAATTTCAGTAATTATTCAGTCAGTTTTACAAATCATTCATGTTATTCAGATTATGTCAGTACATGCTATAATTGGTCTTGCATTCTCAGTTTTACATGTTCACATTTTCATGCTCAGCATCCATACATGATCCTCAGCTCCGTTTTGTAGCATGTTCAATTCTACTTGAGATTTAGATTATGTATTCATGTTTTGCTGTTTCCCAACTTCAGTTTTACTTATTCTACAAAAGTAAAGGGTTAAGAAACTAAGTTTAGTGATTCACCAACTTATCATATTATGTTTGAACTCGTGTTTTATGATACTTCAGATCTTCGTTGATTTCAGTCTCTTGGTGAGTCTACTCGCACTTAGTATACATGGTTTAAGATTATGTATCTATTTAGTTTTACTTATTGCATTCACCCCCACTTACTCTGTACATTTCAGAAGTACTGACCAGATATATGTCTATATGGAAACATTATTTCATAATGTAGGTACCAGTTGTAGCCCACACATTATAATCAGATAGTTTCCATCTTCCAGCCAGAAGGTGATGAGTTCTGTTATTTCGAGGACTCCAGTCAGTTGTAGTTCATGTAATATATTATTATTATTCAGATTTGTTGATTAGTGGTAGTTAGAGGCACGTACCAACTATCTATAGTCAGTATAGTAGAGTCTTCATAGATAGTCAATCAGAGCCGTTACATGTAATTCAAGTTTCTTTCCTCAGTTTTATTATGTTGTAAACTTTATCAGTATTTCATTTATTCAGACTTACTCATGATTATGCTTCTGCTCAGCAAATTTAGTTTCTATACAATTTAAATCAGTTGATCAAGTAGTATGCCAGTTTATGGGTTAGCTTGGGATCTCTTGTAGTTCCAAGCACTGTGTCATGACTAAGGGGAGTCTCGGGTCGTGACAGTCATTCTATATAAAATAACCCAAATAGAATCACATTGATCTCGAAATCAGAGAAGATCAGTGAAAAAATCCATATTAATCACTTCTCACTTCCATTCGGACCCTATCTCTTGATACAAACCACCGGGTCTCAAGTGCTCAAATTTCACTTGTTGACATACCATACACTTAGCCACATAGCTAGCCACATCTCGTTTCATATTATTCCACCAATAAAACTTCCTAAGATCATTAGGATGAATAGCATACCGAGATCCATGAGCCTCGTCCATAATACTTTCCCTCAATCCATCGACATCGGGAACACATAACCTACCTTGGTACCTCAAGATACCATCACCACCAATCATAAAGTCAACGACCTTTTGTTGACCCACATTACTCTTAATCTCCATCAAGTCAGGATCCAACATTTTCTTTTCCTTTATCTCAACCACAAGAGACAACTGTGATATTAGATGCACAAATACACCACCATCCTCCGAGTCCAAGAGACAAACTCCAAGACTAGCCAATCGGTGAATATCCTTCACCAACTCCCACTTATCCTCATCAACATAATCCAAACTCCCCATGGATAACCTTCTAAGAGCATCAACTACAATCTTACCTTTACCTGGATAGTAATGGAGAATCATGTGGTAGTTCTTTAACAAATCAAGCCATATCCTTTGCCTGAGATTCAACTCCTTCTGAGTAAACACACACTGAAGACTCTTATAATTGAAGAATATGGCAACATGAACCCCATAGAGATAATGATGCTAGATCTTTAATGCAAATACTACTGCTAATAACTCCAAGTTATCTGCAGGGTAGTTCTTCTTGTGAACCTTCAATTGCCTTGAAACATAGGCCACCATCCTACCATGCTGCATTAACACACAACCAATACCAATATGAGAAGCACCACAATACACTACAAAACCATCATTACCCTCGGGAAAGGTCAAAATTGGAGCGAAAGTTAATTTATCCTTCAATCTTTCAAAACTACCCTCACATGCGTCTGACCATAAGAACTTGACCTTCTTCTGGGTCAACATAGTCAATGGGGCAGCTATCATAAAAAAACTCTCCACAAATCTCCTATAGTAACCGGCTAGATTCAAGAAGCTCTGAATATCAGTTGGAGTCACAGGTGTAGGCCACTTCTTAACCAAGACAACATTTTGTGGATCCGCCATGATTCCCTCACTAGAGATGATATGACTAAGAAAGAGTCACAGCCTTCAACCAAAACTCACACTTTGAGAACTTGGCATACAAATGATGATCCTTCAAGGTTTGTGTCACAGCACGGAGGTGATCAACATGATCCACCTCATTCTTAGAATAGACTAAGATGTCATCAATGAATAAAATGAAAAACAAATCCAAAAATAGATGAAAGACCCTATTCATCAAATCCATGAATGCCACCGGGGTATTGGTCACCCCAAAAAACATAACTAGAAACTCATAGTGACCATACCGGATCATGAAGGCAGTATTAGGGATATCCACTTCCCTAATCTTAAGATAATGATAACCAGACCTAAGATACATCATAAAGAAACACTTTGCACCTTGAAGCTGATCAAATAAATCATCGATCGTAGGAAGAGGATATTTATTCTTTATGGTCACTTTGTTTAACTAACAATGATCAATACACATTCAAAGAAAACCATCCATCTTACGCATAAAGAACACGGGAGAAACCCAAGGAGACACGCTAGGACAGAAAAAACCTTTATCCAAGACATCTTTCAATTACTTCTTAAGCTGCTTCAACTCAGACAGAGCCATTCTATAAATAGGGATAGAGATAGGATGAGTGTTCGAAAAGAGATAAATCCCAAAATCAATTTTCCTATTAGGAGAAATATCAGGAAGGTCATCGGGAAAGACTTGGGAAACTCATTAACCGTAGGAACCAATTCTAGAGAAAGACCTTTCGAGTAAGAATGTTTAACTTAGAACACAAGATACAAAAACTCCTTAGAAATCAACTTTCTTGCTCTAAGATATGAGACGAACCTCCCCTTAGGAACTAAAGAACCCCCTTCCCATATAATGGCCGGCTCATTAGGGAATTTAAATATGACCCTACGGGTCTGGCAATCTAAGGAAGCACAACACGAATGAAACCAATCCATCCCTACAATAACATCAAAATCGACCATGTCTAACTCTATCAAGTCTACCAGAGTTTTTTACTACTAATAGCTATGACACAGTCCCTATAGACTCTTTCAACAACCTCTCTTACCAGGGTAAAAATATAAAAAGAAACTTCCAGACACTCAGGATCAAAACCAAAATGCACAACCATAAATGGGTATAATTCCCCATAAATGGGTCCCGAGATGTCACACAGTGCTCAAGACTATGAGTAGACTTAAGCTAACTATGTCTGCCTTCTACTAAGTCTGAATCTCATAACAAGGGAATATAGATATAAAATCATGCTAAATGCAAAAATCTTCCTGAACTAACAGAGCATATTAAATATAATGTATGAAAAATACTCAACTTATGAGTCTGAACAACCAATACTAAAAAATTGAATTATAATCTAGTAGTTTGACAAGAATCTACTACTAATAACTACAGAATCACTGAGACAATCCCCCAGCTGACTTGAACTTTCCAAATCATCTATACTAATAAGATGAAAAACTAAAAGGCTAAGTCCCTAAACTATGAGGACTCACCAACTGTCGGGATGTAGATGGAGATGCTCGAAATAACTCATGCTGCTGGAACTGAGAACCTGAACCTACATTATTAGACAATGTAGTACATAGATGTATATGTGGATCAGTACTTTGAGAATGTACTGAGTATATGGGGGTGAATGCATAAGTAAAGCAATATCTCAACATCATCATAATTTGTAAAACAATGCATGTTAAATGTAGATGACTCACATAAGCTGGAATATCTGTAAACTAAGAATCATAATCATGAGTAGTAAGTCATACTTTATAAATCTAGTGAGTCATAATATTTAGTTCTAAAAACTGTACTAGTGTTCTTTCTGTAAATCAAGTTGTCTAAGTGTAGAAAAGACTCACTTTAATATCTGAAATCTTAAAGCTAAAGTCTGTAGATAATGTTTTTCTGTAAAACAATGTCTGAGTAAAGTTGTGAGCCTTTACACTTAGTTTCTTAAAGCTTTTTTGTTAAGATTATTCTATTTTGTAGAGCTTTTACTAGTAGGAAAATACTTTTTAAAAACTATTCTGAAAGTCTTTACTGTTAGGGTTACTCTTTTTTGCAGGGAGGTTCTTCTAACCGACATAAACCATATGAGCTACCATGGTGTCCGACGTCTAGTTCCCTTATGGGGAAACCTCACGTTGAGGAGAGGTGTCATACTTTTGCCAAGGAGTATAACCTAATCTAAGTAATCACATCTGTATCTGTCATCCATATAAAAATGGGAATAATTTGATTGTCTGAACATAAGTTGGCTCTTAGTTCTAGGGCATTAGAACATACCTAACTCGGTGCTTAATACTACTCCCTTTAATCTGTATGTTCATTCTGTTGGAAATCCACTTTAAAATCTAGTATAATGGTTTACTACGAAAACCAACTGTATGATTGTTGAGTTAAACTATAATCTGAAACTGTAAAGTAGATTTCATATCTAAGCTGAGATCAAAATATCAAATATTTATCAAAAATATGAAAATAATCTAGTCATAAGGTTCTTATAGCACAATCAAACTTGAAATAGCAATGTCCAATTAGATCTTGGTGACCCATGCATCAAATTCATGTTAAAACATCGTAATGTTCATGCTTGATAATGTAAATATTGATAATTCAACTCAAAATCTGGAATTTACTGCAATGCGTATGAAAATACGTAAATAGACATGCAATTCAACTTCTAAATCACTTGAAATCTCATAATCTTTCAAATAACAATAATGGGTATGAATCCTAATTTGAAACTCATGTATATTCATACAAAATCATGTAAATTTGTAATTAAAAACTAGTTTTGCGTACAAGGATGAAAGAATATCCTTGTTCATAAACCCCACATACCTTAATTGATGAAATTGAATAAAAAGCTTGATCTTGGATTCGTATTTGTGCTCTTGAAGATGAATTATTGACTATCTTGAATTGGGAACCTTGAATTTTAAGCCCTCTTGGAAAAATAAGGGAGGAAATTGGATTTCTTGGGGAGTAAGTTTTGAGCTCTAGGGTTTTCTTTGAGAGAGAATTGATGAAAAGTAAGCATAAAGTGCTTAGAATGAGCCTAATCTTGTGTTATCCACAAATTGGGGGCTTGAGAATTGACCAAATTGCCCCTTTTAAAATTTCAATCAAAACTGGAAAAAAAGTAATTTTTGATTTGGCCACCCACCTCAACGTGGTGCAATCACCGTGGTCCACTGAAATTTAACAACTAGGAAATAGAAAATTAACGCGATGCGGAGCTATTGTGGTAAGCTATTAAAATGCCATTTATGCCATCATCGCGATGCGCCACCATTACGGTGAGATACTGGTAATTGAAAATTGGGAAATAGGACATCAACGCGATGCTAGACAATCGTGGAGGTCAACTGGAAATTGACAATTGCCATTCTGCATGTCATCGCGATGCGGTTCTTCTCAATTTGGGACACTGTCTTCACTAAAATGCCATAACTTCTCAACCGAGTATCAGATTGAGGCAAAATTGGTATCATTGGAAAGATAATTCAATTTTCTACACACGGGAGGGTCTAGAGACAAAAAATTCTATATTTATCCAAGGTTATTCATTTTTGAAGCTAACCCTTAACATTCTAGGAGTTAAATTGAGCTAGGAAAAAGTGCGGGGTATTACATTATCTCCCACTTAGGAAAATTCATCCTCGAATATGGCTAGTTAAACTAAAAATACTAAGGAATCTGAGGCTATGTGCTGATATGCACAACGGAAACAAAATGTATGAATGAATCTAGAACATACTGAATGACTAAGCTAATCTGTGAGTGCATGAATTTACATGAAGACAACTATATAGCTGAATCTGAGACTAGAAAAGAGTTGAATTAAGGAAGATTGTTGCCTTCATCTATCCAAGTTCATGGAGAAAAGATGAGGATACTTGGTATGCATGTCTACTTCTACTTCCCAAGTAGTTCCCACAACAGACTAATTTCGCCATAGAACTTTGACAAAGGGAATTTCTTTGTTCCTTAGTCTACGGATCTGATGGTCAAGAATCTCTACTGGAACTTCTTCATATGAGAGGTTATTCCGAATATTTGTACTTTCTAGAGAGACTACAACCTCTGAATCATCCATTCACTTCTTCAATAAGAACACATGGAACACTAGATGAACTGAGGATAAATTTATAAGTAGCTCAAGCTCATACACTACCTTTCCCACGTGACGTAAAATCCTGTAGGGTCCTACATATCGGGGACTAATCTTTCACTTTTTGACAAATATCTTCACTACCTTTATGGGTAAAACTTTCAAGTAAACAAGATCATCAACTTCAAACTCAACATCTCTCGTTCTTATGTTTGCATAGGATTTATGATGACTCTGAGATGCTTTCAATCTCTCTCGAATCAACTAAACTTTCTCCATGGATTCAAACACCATATCTGGATCAATCAAAGTGGCCTCACCCACTCCAAACCAACCGACTGACGATCTACATCTCCATCCATAAAGAGCTTCAAATGGGGCCATCTGAATACTAGAATGGTAACTGTTATTATAGGCAAACTCAATCAACGGCAAAAGCTCATCCAAACTGTCCTTAAAATCAAGAACATATGACCTTAACATATCCTCTAAGGTCTGAATGGTCCTCTCTTCCTGACCATGTATCTGAGGATGAAAAGCTGAACTAAGATAAACTTGGGTACCAAGACCTTTCTGAATGGCTTTCCAAAATTAAGAGGTAAACTGAGTACCCTTATCTGAGATAATAGATAAAGAAACTCCATGCAATCTGACTAACTCTCTGATATACAACTTAGGATAATGTTCAGCTGTGTAGGATGTGTGAACTGGCAAGAAATGCACTGACTTAGTCAATCTGTCTACAATAACCCATATCAAATCATGCTGACGACGCTAATGGGGTAATCCAGTCACAAAGTCCATATTCAACTCTTCCTACTTCCAAGTAGGGATACCAAAATTCTACAACATACCACCAGGTCTTTGGTGCTCCACCTTAACCTACTGACAAGTTGCACATATGGCTACAAATTCTGCTATATCTTTTTTCATAGCACTCCACCAATGGATTTCCCACAAATCACAGTACATCTTGGTGGCTCATGGATGAATGGAATACTATGCACCATACTCTTATTCCATAATATGCTACCTCAAATCATAAACACATGCAAAATACAATCTACTCTAGTATCTCAACACACCATCTTCCCCTTGGGAGAAAACCTCTACCTTTTGGTATTTAACTGACTCCTTCACTTTGACCAAACTAGAATCCTTATCCTGCTCTTCTTTCACTTCCGAAACTAGGGAAGATTCGGAACTACTCTGGACTAAACATTCCCTTCAGCCGAGTCAACCAACTTCATACCCAATCTAGCTAACTAATGACCTTCCCGAACTAACTCCCTCTTATCATTCTCCACAGGAGCAACACTGCCCGGATGATACAACACACTCATATAATGATCCTTCAACAATTCTGACCACCTTCTCTAACGAAGATTCAACTCTCTTTTAGTAAATACATACTTCAAGCTTTTGTGATTCGTAAACAGATCAACATACACCACATAAAGATGGTGCCTCCAGATCTTCAAAGCAAACAAAACTACAACTAACTCAAGATCATGGGTACGATAATTCTTTTTATGAGGCTTAAGTTGTCTATAGGCATAGGCTATAACCTTACCTCTCTTCATCAAAACACAACCCAGACCAATTCTAGAGGCATCACAATACAAAATAAAACTATTTGTATCATCAGGTAATGCTAAAACTGGGGATGAAGTGAGTTGAGTCTTCAACTTCTGAAAACTCTTCTCATAGGAATCTAACCACTAAAGCTTAACTTTCTTCTGAGTCAATCTAGAAATAAGAGACGCAATAGATAAGAAACCCTCAATGAAACATTTGTAATAGCTAGCTAAACCCGAAAAACTTCTAATATCTGAAGGAGAAATGGGTCTAGGCCAGTTTCTTACTGTTTCTATCTTTTGGGAATCTACTCTAATTCCCTCACTGGAAATAATATGACTGAGGAAACCTACTGATCTTAGCAAAAATACACATTTGTTGAATTTGGCAGACAACTGGTGATCTCTAAGAGTTTGTAACACAATTCTAAGATGGTCTGCATGATCATCCTTACTACGAGAGTAGACAAGAATATCATCGATAAAGACTATGACAATCATGTCCAGATACTGTTTGAACACTCTGTTCATCAATTCCATGAAAGCTATTGGGGCATTGGTAAGACCAAATGACATGACTAGAAACTCAAAATGACCATAACGAGTTCTAAAAGCTATCTTTGGAATATCACATTCCCTTAATTTAAGTTGATGATAGCCGTATCTAAGGTCTATCTTGGAGAAGTAACTTGAACCTTGAAGCTGGATGAATAAGTCATCAATTATAGGAAGAGGATATTTGTTTTTTAGTGTGACTTTATTTAGCTGACGATAGTCAATGCATATTCGTAAAGACCCATCTTTCTTTCGAACTAATACGATGGGACCGCCGTATGTAGAAACACTAGGCCTTATGAAACTGTTATCTAAGAGATCTTTAAGATGCTCTTTTAACTCTTTAAGCTTGACCGGAGTGATACAATAAGGAGAAATAAAGATAGGCTGGGTATCTGGAAGAAGGTCAATACCAAATTCTATTTCCCTATCGGGAGGTACCCCTGACAAATCTTTGAGAAAAACATCAGGAAACTCATTGACTACACTAACTGACTAAACTATTGGAATCTCAAACTTAGTGTCTTTGAATCGAACTAGATGATAGATACACTCTTTGGAAATTAACTTTTTGGGTTTAAGATAAGATATGAAATGAGTTTTGGGAGACACTGAACTTTCTCACCACTCAAAGACTGGCTGATCTAGAAACTGAAACTTCACCATTCGGGTACGAAAATCTATAGATGCATAATAAGAATGTAGCCAAACCATACGAAGAATAAGGTCAAAGTTTAACCATATCTAACTCTATTAGGTCTGCTAACATGACTTTATGAAGGAAAGTGATAGGATACTTTCTATAGATATGTTTGGCAATAACAGACTCACCCACTGGGGTAGAAACCAAGAAGGGCTCAAGGATCTCTTCAGGACCAATTTCAAAATCCACTATAACTAATAGGGTCACATAGGAGAAATTCAACCTGGGGTCTAACAACACATCGACATCATGATGAAAGACACAAAGCATACTAGTAAAAATATCTGGTGAATCCACCTGCTCCTGATGGGATGGTGAAGCATAAAACCAATTCTGGTGTTGACCGTCACCAGTACTGAATGATGCACCCTGAGGAAGGAATGGGTGACCTGGAGGAGCTGGTGCACTAGTATCCTGAGTCTGGGGACAAACATCCCTGTTTCCCCGCTTAGCATACAAATACTCTTTGATTCTATGTCCCAACTTATCACAAACATAACAACCTTTCTAGACCAACAAGTATTCACCAGGATGATTCTTACCATACTTAGAACATAGAAGATAGCTGGGATTTCCACTCACACTATTCTGAGATCTGGACATAGAAGTCTTACCCCACTATTTCTGTCTAGCTCTGAAAGTGGGAGCACTAGCTGAAGATGGCACTGGCATAGATGAATAATTCTAAAACTGTGAATGATTTCCCCCTCCATACTTTGTCTGGCCATATTTAAACTGACCTGTTCTAGCCTTATTATTTCCCCTTTCTCTTCCCTTCAACTTTTTTGACTTAATCTGCTGGGCATAAATTATCAACCTAGCAAGATCCATATCCCCAATAATCATGGAAATCCTACACTCCTTGACTACCAAACCTGATAATCCAGTAACAAACTTACTCATACTTTCCCTAGGATCAGCCATTGTATCAGGGGCATACTTAGACAACTGGTTGAACTTAAGGCAGAACTCTTTCACTATTATCGATCCCTGCTTCAGGTTTACAAACTCCTTTACCTTAGCTTATATCTTTTCACATGGAAAGAACCTATCTAGAAAAGTATCCTGAAATACCTGCCAACTCACAAGAGCTGCATTCTCCCCTCTACCATTCTTTCACATAACTACCATATCATACGTTACATCCTTCAATCTATAGGATGCCAACTTTACACTCAACTCTTTAGAAACATGCATAATCTAGGTGATCTTCTTCGCCTCATCTAAATAAAGTTGTAGGTACTCACCTATTTTTGACCCAAAGAACTCTGGCGGATTCATTCTTATGAAGTCTCAAATTCTTGTTGCTGCTAAATCACTATTTTACTGAAGTAGAACTGCCGCCTGATAGTTTCCCTAAACATTTTCATTCACTGCCTGGTCCAAATCTTAAAAGTCAGCTCAAAACTCAGCATGGGATACATTCTCATTCAGAGTATCAATACGTTGGGGTGGCTAGTTATCATTTCTGCGACATTAGCTTTTCAAAGAGGAATATTCAACTATCACGTAAGAGCACGAGTTAAAAGTAGATAGAGATACTGTAACCACGATAAATCATGATAGAAAGAGATGATTTCCTAAGAACGTCCCGTAGCCTCTTGATCATAAATATGGTGTGCTTCATACCCATGATCAACACTCTACGTAACGTGGCTTGTCTGACTCCCTTGGAATTTTGTAAACCTTAGGCTCTTATACCAAGTTTATAACACCCCAAAAATGGGTCCTGAGACGTCACACAGTGCTCAAGACTACGAGTATCCTTAAGCTAACCCTATCTTCCTTCTACTAAGTCTGAATCAAACAACAAGGGAATATAGATATAAAAATCATGCTAATTAAGAAATCTGCCTGAACTAACTAAGCATATCTGAATATAATGTCTGGAAAATACTCGACTTATGAGTTTGAACAACCAATACTAAAAATCTAAATCATAATCTAGCAGTTTGACAAGCCTATACTACTAATAACTAGAGTGTCACTGGGACAATCCCCCAGCTGACTCGAACTGTCTGAATCATCTATACTAATAAGCTGAAAAATTTAAAGACTAAGTCTCTGAACTATGAGGACTCACCAACTATCAGGATGTAGATGGAGATGCTTGAAATCACTCACGCTGCTGGAACTAAGCACCTGAACCTACATTATGAGACAATGTAGCACATAAATGTATATATGGATCAGTACTTTGAGAATGTACTGAGTATATGGGGATGAATGCATAAGTAAAGCAATGTCTCAACATCATCATAATTTATAAAACAATGCCTGCTTAATGTAGATGACTGGAATATCTAAAAGATGAGAATCATAATCATGAGTAGTAAATCATACTTTATAAATCTAGTGAGTCATAACATTTTTTTCTAAAAACTGTACTAGTGTTTTGTCTGTAAATCATGTTGTTTAAGTGTAGAAAGGACTTACTTTTATATCTGAAATCTGAAAGTTAGAGTATGTAGCTAAATTTTTTCTATAAAATAATATCTTAGTAAAGTTGTGAGCCTTTAAACTTAATTTCTAAAATCTTTTTTGTTAAGATTATTCTATTCTATAGAGGTTTTACTAGTAGGAAAATACTTTTTAAAAACTATTTTGAAAGTCTTTACTATTAGGGTTACTCTTTTTTGCAGGGAGGTTCTTCTAACCGACATAAACCATTTGAGATATCATGGAGTCCAACGTCTTATTCTTTTATAGGAAAACCTCACATTGGGGAGAGGTGTCATACTCTTTTCAAGGAATATAACCTAATCTAAGTGATCACATCTGTATATGTCATCCATAAAGAATGGGAATAATATGATAATCGGAACCTACGTTGGCTTGCAGTTCTGGGGCATAAGAACATACCCAACTCAATTCTAAGTACTACTCCCTTTAATATGTATGCTCATTCTGTTGGAAATCCACTTTAAAATCTAGTATAATGGTTTATTACGAAAACCAACTGTATAATTGCTAAGTTAAACTGTAATCTGAAACTATAAAGTGGATTTCATATCTAAGATGAGATCAAAAAATCAAATCTTTATCAAAAATCTTAAAATAATCTAGTCATAGGGTGCTTATAGCACAATCAAATTTGAAATAGCAATATCCAATTAGCTCTTAATGACCCATGCATCAACTTCATGTTAAAACATCATAATGTTCATGCTTGATAATGTACACATTGATAATTGTAATACCCGTGCTTATTCCTAGCTAGAAATCATCTTAAGAATGCTAGTAATTTCTTTGAAATACAAATCTATTTTTATACCTATGGTATTTTTGATATTTCTACATTCTATCACGTGGGAAATTGAGTTAGCTCTCTAACGATACTAATTTTGTCCAATCATGACTCCAGACGAGAAAGTTATGGATGTTTTACTTAGAACTGACCAAAACGCCCAGGTGCGACGTCCAAGTTGATGGACCGCCAAACAAGTGACGGACCGCCAAACAAGTGACGGACCGCCAAACAAGTGACGGACCACCACTTTGACTATCACAGCCAAGGTAGTAGGGCTACGTTCTGGATAAGGATTGATGGACGAGTTGATGGACCGTCAGATTTTTTACGGACCATTATCCAAGCCGTCAACTCTTATCCAGTGACCCTCATTTCTGGTCCACATATGACGGTCGAAATGACAGACCGTCAAGTTTTTGATGGACCATCAGTCGGGTTGTCATACGCCACGTTCAGTTTACTTCCAGGCCGTTTTAACAAGGGTATTTTGGTCAGTTACCACTCGCCTATATATACCCAGATGAGTCTGAATTCAGCCATTTTGGTCATTATTTCACAAACAAAAAATAGGGTTTCTCACTAAATTTAATCTCCAAGAACAAGACCCAATCTTCCTAAAAAATCAAAGGATTTCAAATCCTTCAAGTTCAAAAACATCAAGAACCTTGTGTCAGGTATGCGTAGTGTTCATCCACGGATTCCTTTCATCCGTGGAGTTCAAGAATCAATCTTTAAATACTAAATCATGAATATTTTGTGGTGATATGATTGTATTCATGTTGGTGGTTGTGGTTATGCTATAGAGTAGTGATTTGATGAATTTTCATGAAGGTTTTGATTATGCAGTTGGAACCCATGAATTTAGGTGGTTTAATGTGATGTAAATTTATGAACACACCTATGCTTTAAAGAGTGCATGAAAGGTGTTTGATAAAATACTTAGAATGCTACGAATTTCATGTTTACATTGTCCCATATTATTTACATGACAAGTCCATGTTAACTATACAATTCAATATGAGTTACATGACATTATTTTGTTGCTATTGTTGTGGTATGAAGAATTTATGATAATTGAGTGATATAATATGTACATGATATATATTCCATTCACTCCCTACTATGCACAAGATGCTGAAAACTACATGTGGTATATTAGCCCCTACTTATCATATTATGAATTGTGGATCTTGTGTCCAAGTCATGTCATGTGTGTCAGTTTTCTTCTATTGAGTCCTGGGGGTATTCGTACCCGAAAAATATAGCTGTGTGACTAATGCCATGTCATGTTGTCACAATAATCTTAGTCAAGCCATGATCTATAGAACTCAGTCAGTCATGTGACTCAGGAAACCTCAGAAATCTCATGATCTCAGTAAATTCTCAGATAGTAGTACTATTTCATCAGTCAACGAAAGTCGGTTACTCAGTCCATGCACAGTCAGTAAAATATGATCAGTCTCTTCAGATGGGAGTAGGATTTAGCACCGAGTGAACCCAAGTATGGGAACTCACCTGTTATATGAGGGTGTGATTCTTAGCAGTCATCCTTGCGTTCCTGAACTATGTAGCCAGCATAGGTTGAGACATCGTAGCCTTCTATATAAGGGTGGATGAGGTGTCTTAACCTGTTATATGAGGGTTCCCACCATTCTCACTAGAGTTACCTATTATATGAGGGTTGTTCACACGTTGTCCTTACTAGTGGCGCGATATTGACACCCTTCCAGTCAGGGCAGAGATTGGACCCCAGCTTATCCATAATGGCACATATGGGACATGTCAGTTGAACAACTACCTCCCACAGTTTTAGTATCAGTCTCAGTAAAAGAACTCAGATAGTTCTTCAAATTTTAGTATATCAGGACTGTCAGATACAGTCAACTCAGATACAGTACGGGACTCAGATAGTTCCATCAGATTTAGGACTGTCTGATATAGTCACTTATGTTATTAGTAATTAGTATCAGGGCTATTAGATATAGTCACTCATGCTATCAGTACTTAGTTTCAGGACTGTCAGATACAGTCAATCAGACCAGTTTTTCATAATCCAAACTGTCAAAAGAAATCATTCATTTATCAGTAATGCAATATCAGTCTCTCATTATCCAGTAATACAGTATCAGATCCATCACTTATTAGTGATTTACATATCAATATCAGTAAACTCAGTAATCCAGTATCTCAGTATCAGTACACTCATGTTGTCAGTATTCAGACTCAGTAGTCAGTATCTCCATAAGTTCAGTTATAGTTACGTATGTATGTATGTATGTATTCTCACGTTCATATCAGTCAGTATTGTTCATGCATATAACCCTTTGCATTTAGCCTACCTCACTCGTATACTCAGTACATTCAGATGTACTGACGCATTTGCGCTATGGTGCTTTCTCTTATGTTACACCATAGGTTTAGAAGAACGAGCTCCAGATCAACAGTGGCATTCCAGTGTTCAGAGTTTGTAGTGATTCCTTCTCATTCAAGGACGATATGATCATTACTTTATTTACTATTTTAGTTCAGTTTCTAAATGGAGTTAGTTGGGGACATGTCCCATCAACTCCTTATTCAGTACAATTAGAGGCTTTCAGACTATAGAATGTCAGACAGTTATTTTGGATTTTTTTTGGTAAGCTTATACCATTTTCAGACATTGTCTTATCAGACGTTTATTTAGATTTGAACTTTATGGCCACTCAGTACATGTTTTTGCATTTTCATGTTATATTATGCAGTGTAAAGGTACAAATATTAGTCATGGGTTAGTTTGTGGTCCTTCAGGGTCATGAGCACCGTGTAGCATTCCGGTTCAGAAAATTGGGGTGTTACAATAATTCAACTCAAAATCTGGAATTTACTGCAATATGTATGAAAATACGTAAATAGACATGCAATTCAACTTCTAAATCACTTGAAATCTCAGAATCTTGCAAATAACAAAAATGGGTATGAACCCTAATTTGAAACTCTTGTATATTCATACAAAATTACGTAAATTTATAATTAAAAACTAGTTTTGGGCACAAGGATGAAAGAATGTTCTTGTTCATAAACCACACATACCTTAATTGATGAAATTGGATAAAAAACTTGATCTTGGATTCCTATTTGTGCTCTCGAAGATGAATTCTTGACTATCTTGAATTGGGAACCTTGATTTTTAAGCTATGTTGGAAAAATAATGGAGGAAATTGAATTTCTTGGGGAGTAAGTTTTGAGCTCTAGGGTTTTCTTTGAGAGAGAATTGATGAAAAGTAAGCATAAAGTGATTAGAATGAGCTTAATCTTGTGTTATCCATGAATTGGGGAATTGAAAATTGACCAAATCGCCCTTTTTAAAATTTCAATCAAAACTGGAAAAGAATAAAATTTCCTATTTGGCCACCCATTGCGACGTGGTAAATCACGGTGGCCCACTGAAATTTGAAAACTGGGAACTGGAAAATCAACACGATGCGGAGCTATTGCGGTACGCTACTAAAATGCCATTTAGGCCACCATCGCGATGCACCACCATCGCGGTGAGCTGCTGAAAATTGACAATTGTGAAATGAGACATCAACGCGATGCGGTCCAATTGTGGAGGTCCATTGGAAATTGACAATTTTCATTCTTCATGTCACTGTGATGCGGTGCTTCTCAATTTAGGACACTGTCTTCACTAAAATGCCATAACTCCTCAACCGAGTATCGAATTGAGGCAAAATTTGTATCGTTGGTAAGCTAATTCAATTTTCTATACACTGGAGGGTATAGAGCTGGAAAATTCTATATGTATCAAAGATTATTCATTTTTAAAGCTAACCCTTAACATTTTAGGAGTTAAATTGAGCTAGGAAAAAGTGTGGGGTATTCCATGGGGTCACATAAGAAAGAGTGGACCCCGAATCAATCAAACAATACATACCACAGGAGAAAGGTCTCAACATACCCATACAAATATCTAGAGACGCCTCAAAATCCTGGAAAGTAGCAAGGGCATATTAATAATTCCATCCTGTGCCGGTACCCTAGAGGAGTAGCAACATTATTTTCTCTATGGGAAGATGACATAGGGATTATAAAAGATGGTTGATCACTTGAATGAATTTCTTATTTTGAGCTTGAAAGAAGAACTAGTAGGATTGGCAACTTAGGCCTCAGTTTTGGCCTGGAGAATCCAAATGTAACCATCACATCGGGGTATGCTATTCGGATATATGGAGATAATGGTAAGCTACTTTCAATGAGTCATTTTATTCTTCCAAGCACTTCTTAGAAAGTACTCAATGAGTTACTTATAGAATCTCAAATCTCTAATAAAAAAGAAAGAAGACTAGTAATAGAAGAAGAAGTAGAAGCAGCACCCTTCAGTGCAGAAGTGGATGATGTAGCAATAGGGGCCCTGTTGGCCTAAGAAACCACTAGAGAGGGGCACTCTTACTGCATGTGACTAAGTTGACCATAGCTAAAACATCTATTCCTCCCCTTATCACACTGACCGCGGTGATGCTGTCCACAAAATCTTCAAGAAGGGTAGGATGGAACCAACTGAGACCTACTAGTCTTAGATTGGGCACCCTGTTCCTGAAATATACCACCAAACTAAGACCGTCGCTCACCTTATGGCATCGGGTAAGAATCACTAGATGAGAAGAAAGAACCAAAACTCCCCTACTTCTTTCTTAGCCACCTACCACTATCTCTACCACTTTGCTTTGAAGGCCTAAATCTCTTCCCTTGCGTTTTGCTAAACTCAACCTATTTCTTTTTCTCTTCTTCCACTTATTGCATATACACAACAAATCAAGAGATATCCATATGTTTGATTAAAACAGCTGCCTTGCTCTCAAGGACCAACTCATGAGACAATCCCGAGGCAAACTTCCTCATCTAAGCTCTCATATCTGATACCATCTCTGGAGCGTACCTAGACAATTGGTGAAACTTTATGTCATATTCCTTTACAGACATTTTCCTTGCTTTTGATTAACAAACTCCTCTACCTTTGCTTCTCTCAACTCTAGAGGAAATAATAGATCCATAAAAGCATTATTGAAATCCTCCCACAAAGATGACTTCAATACCACCCCTTCTCCATTCCCACTCCGTGTACTATTAGTATGCCATGTCCTTTAATTGATAGGATGCAAACTCCACTCTCTCCATAGTAGTGGCATCCATGACTCTAAAAATCTTTTCCATCTCATCCAGAAATCCTAGGGGATCTTTCTCCACCTTAATATTGGTAAAGGTTGGAGGACTCAACCTTATAAATTGGCTAACCCTTGTGGCCTCAGAAGATGTAGTAGAAGATGTACCACACTCATATTGAGAAGCTACCAACTGAGCAATTATATGAATTGACTGAAAAAACTCATCATTCAATACGTCATCCTAAGGAACCGAAGGAGGACTAGAGTGAATCGGTGGAACTCCCAGACTATCAGGTACCAAACCTCTAGACTGAGTATGGAATCAATAAGAAGAGAAAATCCCATCAACATCATCCTTAGTTGGGTCAAAAGGATTTGTAGGAACTTCAGATCTTCTTGGAGGCATGTTCTGAAAGATGAGCAAACACAAATCAGAAGGATCCAAAACCTTAAACTCTATAACTCGAAATAAGAAAACAAAAAAGTGAAAAATTCCTAAATACCTTGTAGCCTCTCTCTTGTAGCTACGTTCTACACACCAATAAAAGAGACTCTACTTGGCACAGCTTTGTAAACAACCAACTGACTATGAACCTGTCTTTGATACCAACTTGACATGACCCAAAATCGAGCTTTATCATATGGGTATCTCAAGCTGGTCGAGGATCGAAGATCACCCAATTAGCCTAGCCTAACCATCACATCAACTCATAAGTATCAGATAAACTCTGAACATATAATGAGATAGTGGAAACAAGACTAATAATCATAACATAAGAAATTCTAGCCATTCATTAGTATCAACATTCAACATCCAATCTACCCAAGTCAATAGTCATCTACAAGCCTCTATAAATTCAGATTCAATAATATATCGAAACAAGCCTCTAACAATAGCAAAAAACAAATCCAAAATAAGTCTATGACATAAGCTAAGACGACCATGAAATGTGTGCCTTCTGAAGGATAGAATCTCACCACTCGAACTACTCGAACACCTGATCACCATGCAGGAAGAGAAGAAGATGCTCCAATCTCTATGTCGGTGGGGACACAACATTTAAAGACAGTTAGCATTTGGAGTGCTAGCATGTAACTGAAGGGTAAAGATAAAATAGTGTTACTAGTAAATACCGAGTCAAACCATCATGAGCCAAAACATTTATACACATAGACATATAAATACATATCGATACATACAGTTTCAAAAGATAACAAGGACTGAGCATGCAATTCAAAGATCTCAAACACTAACTATGAAGTGGAGGAGTCTAACCGTCCACCGCTTAGGTTATATAAAGCAAGAGGACTCAAACCTCATTCCATATTATTAAGCAAGTGGACTCTAACCACAAGTATTTTATTAGTCAAGTGGACTCTAACCATAAGACATTTCATTACATATGTGGACTCTAACCACAAGCCATTTCATTATACATATGGACTCTAACCACAAGCCATCACGTCTATTACTAGTCAATATTTGGACTCTAACCCTTTGTCTATGCATTCACGTTGCATCATTCAAATTTGGGGACTTTAACCCATTTAACCATTTTAAGCCATCAAGGCCACAATTCAACATCATACATGACCATAAGGTCTCCACGAATCATATATCAATCAATAACTTTAATAAGCCAATACATTAGTTTCAAATATCATTTAAGTCAAATTGTGGTCATCAAAACCTTTATCAATTCACTCATTAGCACTTTTAAACCAAGCTTTAGTTCAAACACAATTCTATTTCATATTAGGGGCTCAACCCCTTTTAGCTAATAAAATCACCAAGGGCACTATTTAACTCATTACAGGCCAACAAGGCCTTTAAACATCATTTACAAATCATTATAGACCAACAGGCCAATAAGACATTGCCTTTGTTCAAATTACCATCTATTAACATATGACTAGTTATTTCTAGTAGATATTTTCACAAAGACCTTTAGGGCATACTCTTACCATGACCAAAACCCAAGTGAAAACTATCAATATTAGGGTTACTCATGACCCATTTGTTAAATTAAAATTAAAAAGAACCCATATGTGAAAACCATCACCAAAAATATGTAAAATCATAAGTTTAAACAAGAGAAAATATTACTCATCACTATAGATCAAACCCTCAACATTTGTTTCAAAAACATCATTAATGATTCATAAAAATTGTTTAAATAACATGATATTTGGGAAATAATGATATGGGAAGATTCATATGCCTTATACAAGATGATTCACGCAGAGATTCTTGACCCCCTTAACCTTTCGATGAACACTCTTAAAACCCTATCCCCAAATCTTAATGAAGAAGTTTTGAGAGTATTTTAGGATGTTTTTGATCTTGTATATGTGAATAATGAGGT
Source organism: Capsicum pubescens (assembly GCA_030864215.1). Classification (NCBI taxonomy): domain Eukaryota; kingdom Viridiplantae; phylum Streptophyta; class Magnoliopsida; order Solanales; family Solanaceae; genus Capsicum; species Capsicum pubescens. Next base: position 98,403,015 of record CM061549.1, on the reverse strand, counting down.
CCAAATGAGGTTATAAGTCATGTTTTATAAGGGCTTAGGTGTGGGAAATATCTAAGATATCCTCAGCTAAAAGCTATAAAATGAACTCCCAGGATGGTACGATTCCTACACCAAACCATACCCTAGGGTATGAGTGTTACCCCAACTCATATCATAGGACTCATCATGGACCCCTAATCTTCCCAACATACAACCATACATGCATGACTCATACCCAAAGGTACGATGGTACCAAGCAAACCGTATCCAAGTCAGTATCTATTAGATTATGAGCAACACTTCATACGACTAGGTAGTATACGACCCATACCCCAATATATGACTAGGGAGGGAATAAACTATATCTTGGATAGATTACTATCCATATAGACTTTTCAACATATGTAAGGGAGGGTACTAGTCGTACCCTAACATACAAATGGTTTGCTCAATCTGTACCCAATGTAACACCTCAAAACTTGGGGAAATTCTCTATGGGTATAAAGTCTAGGTGTTTCATCTATATCAAGGTATATCAGGTCCCTTCAATAGAGGCATTTACATAAGACTCTATGTTTCTTGCATGGTTAATGTTAGTTCGGAGAATCTCCCACAAAAATATTTATTTAAGAAACTAAGTGTAATGATTCATTGACTTTACTAGATTTTGTTAACTTCTTATATTTATGATATTTTATCTTTCAGTTTTATTCATAAACATGGTATTTTTGTATATATTTGGTATGCATTTTTGTTTTACAATATATACCAGTTTTACTTATTTCATGCACCTCTATATACTTAATACATTCTATAAGTACTCACCATATATAAGTCTGTGTGGTAACATTATTTCATAATATAGGTATCAGTTCTAGCTTATAAAATCATGGTCAAACTATTTCCTGCTTCCAGCCATTAGGTGCTGGTTATCTTTATTCGAGGACTCAAGTTAATTTGTAGCCTTAGTATTTCATTTCATTTGTATGTATTGATTATGGATTACGAGGGGTCTTTTCCCGGCGACCTATAGTCAGTATTAGTAAAAACTTCATAGAAAGTTCGTCAGATTTGATGTATTCATTTTTAGTTTCCTTTTGTATAATTAGTGTTGTAAACTCTTAACAACAAAGTATTCAAATAGATTATTTCTTGATTATACTTCCGCTCAGTATATTTAGCTATTATATATGTTTAATTTGTTGATTATGTATTATGGAAGTACCATGGGTTAGCTTGGGATCACTCATGGTTTTAAGCATCGTGTGACATGTAAGAGGTAGTCTTGGGATTACAAGCTTAGTATCAAAGCACAAGGTTCAAGTGTCCTAGAGTTTCTAAAAAGACATGTCTAGTAGAGTCTTATTTATGAGTATGTTGTGCACCACACTTATAATCAGGAGGCTCTAGCGAATTTAAGAATTGTTTCCCTTCTTTCATAGTCCAGATTGTGCATGAAGCTATCCCCTTAGAAACTTATATCAATTTATTTGTTATTCTAAATTTCTCCAACTATGCCTCATCGTTGAGTTAATTTAAATAGTGAATCTCAATTCCTACCGATTTGAAGCTCTCAGATTTAACTATTAAAAACTCTAGGAGTTGCATAAAGGGCTTGAATGTTGACTTTTAATGTGTTTTAATTCATTTAATTTGAGATTTTATGTCCTTATCCGTATGAGTTGTGCAGTTAAGATATAATATTATATGTATTTAGACTCCTCTTTAACCCTTCATTAAAGGTAGGACCTATGAGAAGAGAGAGCATATTCCAAGATTATTAAATAGAGTTTTCATTTTAGGGATTGTGCAATGTAGGGTGTTATGATCCACAAGTAGTAGAATGACCTTAGAGTTGGGATTATGTATTTTGAAGAGTAGTGACAAGAAGGTAGGGATATAGATTGGTTAAAAGCATATAAATGGATGTATATATGCTATTAAGTTAAGGTTGAGGTAATATGTCTTTGGGTGGTAACTAAGGGATAGTGAGAGTGGTGTAGATTTTATGGTGGAAGGTAGAGAGAGAGTTATTAGTTAAGGTGACTTATAATATGCTTGCACTAGGAACAAAGATTCTTGATGGTGTTTCATTGTGTTAGAAAAGTATAGTTCATTAATTAAAAAATTAGGTTGTTAAGGATTGTTAATCTAAACTTCCCTTTTTGAGGTTGTGAACATAAAACTGGTTGATGCTTACAGAGCTATGAATGTAAATTTAGACATATAGATGGATAAATAGCAGTGATGTGTGAAAGAAGGATATGCTAATGGACTATAATTTAATTAACCATAAGATTGGGATTAATTATTGTTATTATAAGGTTCTAGTGAAATACTATTTCTTGATGTTATTTATATATATCTTCCAAGAAAGAATAATATGTGAAGTGGCATTGTAATAATGTCTAGAAGTGGAAACTAAGTTTGAATAGTAGATGATTATTAAGGTAGAAATAATGATTGCTTGTGATTGCGATGCTAATTATATGAAAGCGATATAGTAGGCTTTAAATAATGTATGCAAGGATTTAAGTTAATTTAATAACAATTAAGTATAATGGTATAGGTATGATATAGAGGTGTACCCAAGGTAATATGTGGCTTCATGATTTTCTATGATTATTGAGTGTCATGTATGCTTAGATAGTGCCCTTGAGTTACTACATGTGAAGATGACTAGTACTATAGTACATGGTGTTCTATATAGCTAAATTAAGGAGTTATAGATAGACGATGTTGAGTATTTTGGTATAATTCTAATTTCATAGATTTTGGAAAAATATAAATGTAGAGGTATGTATATTAGTAAACTACTAAGAAAAGGGTAGATTGTGTCTTAGAGAGGAAGGTATGTTTTCTAACAAGCGTGTAAGTATACGATGATGATTATTGAAGTTAGATAAAGTAAAGGCGTTATATATGAAAGGAATGTCCAAGAATGAATTTAGTATTTTCCAAATATAGTTTATCCAATTGAGTTTAGCATTCGGGCATAGATAGAGCAAAGAAATTATATATCTACCTTGAGGATATAGAATAGGCCCACAGGCTTAGAATGTCAGCTTTTCTAAGGGTGAGATGATAAGGCGAAGAACCAAATAGAGTCTTGTGAATTAGATTATGATATATGTTAATAAGAGTTATGATGAGATAGATATCCATTCGTACTCTAGTTTTCCTTGGATTTTAGTCATTATGGCACTCTACCCATGTCTTACGTGATAATTCCACACCCATGACAATGCTTATACACTTTATGCATATTCATGTTGATTCTCAACTCCTAGCAAAAAAATTAATAACTTCACTCTGTGATCCTAGTCATCCCCCATGAATCTAAGAATTCCAGTCTTGTTTTAAGTAACTTATGATATATATGAACTCATACTTCATAGTATGACCAATACCACGAACACATGATACACCCTTAAGGACTAGTGAAATTCACATTATTTCATGTATATCCTCAGTTTAGATCTCTTTAATGAATATGCACCTACAATACTCTATTCCTCAAGCCACAATTAAGTGTCAAAGTTATGTATAGCCATTTTTCATGCTTTAATTCCTTATGTTCTATCATTTTAGTGACTCCTCCTTATGTTGAGATAGTGGTGATGAAATTAGATGAACAATGGTTTAGATGGGATAAAGTAGATATTCATATTAGGGAAAATTGTTGTATGATTTTCTTTATATAAGGTTATATGTGTGGAGGGAGATTGAGGAAAAGTTTTATTATAGGTAATAGCTAGTTGAGAAGTTTTGGTGTGAATTTTGGTAATAGTCCATGAAATTGTTATTGATAAAGTTTTTAGAGAAAATGAGAAAATTCTTGGAAGACTTGATAGCCTAGAAATTCATACCTGGTTATAATAATAGGCTTGAATATCATAATGGTATCCACGTGGATGAATACATTGTTCCCTAGTGAATTCTTGAATAAAGATTAGAGTTAGTTGTTGAAGAGGTAAGAAGTATTGTTCTTGAGATGAGAGCTATGAAAAGACACAGGATATTGAATACCATAGTTTAGACTAGTATTATTGTGTCATGTACAGTACATTGTGACTCTAAGTTAGGCTTGAGCATGATGCAAGAATGTAGTTTGACTCAGACTTTAGTAGGAGCAGTCATATGTACCTATTTGAAGGTCATAAGTTGCATCAAATAAAATATAGTATTTAAGAGGCGACATATAGTTGAAAAATATATTTGTTGTTAAGCTTGAAAGTTAATCATTGCTTCGCTTAAGGCATAGTAATCCCATTCTTTCTTCTATTCTATATTCTTATATTCCATGTTATATTGTTTTAGCCAGAGGATATCTCATGTTTGAGTCTATACCATCTATATTATATGACCCTATATCCATAAATTATACTAATTAGCTTATTTTGAGATTTTTTGTTCGAACTCCATACTCGAATCATACCTAAAAATTCCATCCCTCGATAGCTATTGGAAATTATGATAAGGAGAATTTGAGAAAACTAATATTTCCTTATTAGTAACTCTTTGATATTTCATTGTAGTAGCTATCACTTCCTAGTTCTATGTGTATGATTGTTTCATGAATGCTTCCATGAAGTTCTAAGATCTCAACATAAATCAGCTCCTTCTAGTCCATCAAGTCAGCCTAGGAATCAGTTTCATGTAAGGTGTTTTATGTTTTTAGCTCAGCTATATCCTTCATTCACAAACATGATGACCAAGTACCCTTATTTGTTCACTCCTAACAATGATTCAATCGGACTAATACATTTTTTTCCTAGAATTTTGCTCTTCTAATTTCATGTCTATAACATTCCCTAGGATTCTTATGTATGTTTTCATGTTCCATATGTATAAGCTGAGTCAGTACTCTGTCAAAAAGTGATTCCAGTCATGAAACATGATCAATTTTAGAAAATTAGTTTCATGTTAGTAACTACATTATTTTCATCCCATTACCAATCTTTATTAGAGGATTAATGATCCCAATGGGGTGATATTGTAACACTCCCAAAGTTCATACAGGTTCTTAGTAGGTTAGTATGGGTTTTAAAGTCACGAGATATCCCTAAAACATAGCTGAATTGAAAACTCCTCTTTCGGCCAAGTTCTACTATGAGATTCTTTATGATTCCATTTTAAATGATCGAACCCCTGTATGTGAAGTGGTTTACAACATAAGATCCATCAAATGAAATATCTTTGATTCTTCTTTCAAACTCATCTGATTTCACCTTAATTCGACATCAAAGTAGAAACTTATGCTAATTTTTCCTGAGGGTATTTTTCTGCCAAAGTTTGATGACCCGAGTTGATGAGATATCAATTGGTTGACTTCTTGTAAGTTGAGGACATCAACTTTAACCAGTAAAGATAACAAAATCATCAAATATTACTGACCTAAGTTAGTGAGACTTCAACGGTTTGACGGGTCGTCAACCAAGTCGTCAGACAGAAACTTTTTGCAAATTGTTTTAATTTCCTTAGGGGTAGTTTGGTTCTTTCCTCACTTCAAACTCTTCCCCCATTACTTAAATCATTCAATAAACATTATTAACTCAGTTTTAAGAAGGTTTTTATCACTCTTTTTTGTGTTTACTCTCAAGAGAAATGAATTAGGGTTTTCTTTCATCCTTGTGCCCAAAATCTTGGTTTTATAAAGATTTTATAGATTTGATGAAGAAGGTTCATACACACTTTACATGATTTTGAAAATGAGATGCTCTCTTATGAGCTAAATTTTATTTATTATGAAAATTCATGGTTTATACATATTTTTACTTGTATTATTGATCTCATGAAGTGAATTTACTGTTATTGGCATGAAATACCATTAGTTGGTAAATGTATATGATTTTAGCATGATTCACTCAATTACAAGAAATCCAGTCTTATGATTTCAGATTTAGAATGAAATTTGCATATGTACTTGTGGTCATGAAGTAGAAACAAAATCATATTGTTGTTTTTAGACTTATTAGCTTATATGCTTATATTATGGTGATACGAGAAATAGTATAGTTTTGCAAGTAGTATCTAGCTCATAGGGGCGAGTTTTTAGCCTATCCCAGTCCCATAAACTACGTTCCACCATAGGTATTCATTATTCAGCTTGTCCAAATGGTGAGTCTATATACACTTGGCATACATGTGCAAGTAATCACATTTCTATGCTTTTATACCCCGACAAGGTATAAAAGGTCCTTTTGTTGGGAAAATTTAGATTGGACTCCATATTGCTCACATGGTTTACATCGAGTTAGAAAATCTCCCATAAAAAATATTGATTTTAGAAACTAAGTGTAATGACTCATCGACTTTACTAGATTTTGCTTTACTACTTATGCTTTATGATATTCTAGCTTTCAGTTTTATTAATGAGCATGGTGAGTTTGTATACACTTGGAATGGATGTTTGATTTTTTGATACATAACAATTTTACTTATTGTATAAACCCCATACACTCAGTGCATTCCATAAATACTAACCACATATGTGTGGCTACATTATTTCATAAAGTAGGTATTAGTTCTAGCTCACAAAATCATGGTCAAACAGTTCAAAACTTCCAGCCAACAGTTGATGGGTTCTCTTTATTCGAGGACTCAAGACAATGTGTAGCTTTAGTATTTCATTTTATTCATATGTATTTATTATGGATAGCTAGGGGTCATGTCCTAGCTACCTATTGTTAGTATTAGTAGAAGCTTCACAAATAGTTAGTCAGAGTTGATGTATTCAGTTTCATTTTCCTTTTGTATAATCAGTGTTGTAAACTCTTAATAACAATATATTAAAATAGATTATCTCTTGATTATGCTTCCACCCAGTATGTTTACATCTTATTTATGTTTAATTAGTTGCTCATGCATTATGCCAGTACCACAGGTGTGTTTGGGATTGCTCGTGCGTCTAAGCATCGTGTGATGTCCAGGGGGTAGTCTCATTGCATTACAAATCTTCTCCACAATAATATTTAATCATATTTAAAAATATTCCTAGGGTATTTATTTATGTATGGTAAAACTATTGCCAAGCACCTAGATATTTCTTGAATTAAAAGAAACAACTCCCACGTAGAAGAGCCGTGCAACGCATGGATAAATGTGTAGATCAAGGGGGTGCAGTGTATGGTCAAGGGGCTTCAACACAAGACCAATCACACAACCCTAAGGGATGTGCGCATGGATTCTCTGAAAGCTCATTCTTTCTCAAGTAACATTGTCTCTTGTAATCATTTATCATCTTGATTCTCCGCATGCCTTAATTACTGCTGAAACAATACAAGTCATGCATATTAGCATGTATATTATTGTATTTATTTCAAAATAATGGAAAAGCAGGCATACACAACATAATTTACTCTCAAAACTTAGCTAATGTATAGGTAAAACATGGTGTTTGGGTGTACAAATACGCCTAAGATCACCACCCAACACTTAAAGCCTTGTTCATCCTCGAACAACTCTTTACAATCACATTCATCGCAGGAGGCTCTATGAAACTCATTGACACAAGACCTTCAAGTTAGAGCCACACAAATAATACAAATAACAAGATTTTAAACCAAGCATGTCACCTTGTAGCTTCAATCACAGGGATGAATACTCAAACCCCCCCAGCCTCAAGACTTGACTCTTCAAAATTAGAAACTCATGCATTATACTTAATAAAGAAATATTATAAGTCATCTATCCTTCATTAAATATACATACTTAAAACAATACAGTCACATATTATCACTCACCAATATTCCATTTAACAGAACAAATAGTGTAAGAATTGAATTACGCACTCTCATAGCGAAATCATAAGTAACATAAGATGAAACATAGAATTTCCCTTAGAATAATAATCCACTAATATTTAAATATAAATACTCAAGATCATGTAGGACTTTTAGCATTGTAATATAGGATAGAGGATGGGTAGAAACTATTTTGGATAAAAATAGTGACTATCTTTCCCACACACTTTAATACATCACCCTTTTCATTAAGCTCATTCTTTAACCACCTCTTTTTCACCTCATTTTCTTTTCCACAACTCTCTTTGTTTTGCCCATATCTTAAAGTTCGTTCACATAATCTTTATGTAGGTAATATTTGATTATCTTATCAAAATACTTTTGTTCATTTTTTACCGTTACTCCCACCAAAAACACACAAACTTTTATACACCAATAGATATTATTTTTGGGGCCCCAACTCTACTTTCTCCTTTTTAAAATATTTTATTTCTAGTTAAGTTTATTTCTCAACTAAAACGCTTAGGAGGTTTTGATAAAATTAATGGTCTATTGAAATAAGGATGATGAGCTACATATGAGGCTACCAAAGAATAGACTAGAGGATTAGTGGGGAAAACTAAGATTTTGAACTATGGGTAGATAAATTATGTTATAAACTATAGTGATACAAACTAAATTGCCTCTGGCCCTTTGGATGGGATACTTATGATGATAGAAGTCCTTGACAACTCCTTGGTGCCATTAAAAGGTGTCACTTGGAGGATGAAGACCTTAAAAGAGGGGTCAAGGGACTTTGAAGAGATCGACAAAATGCAAAACGGGGCTAAGAATACCCTTTGAAGGAACATGTGCCCTATCCGCTTTGGATGTATGCCCAACCTGCTCTACCAGATCTAGATTGGTCCAAAACAGTCCACATATTGTGGATATTTATTTTATTTGGATCATGGGAAACTTTTGGGACCACCGTAATAATATAACCCTATACTATAAATAGAATATCTTAGGTGATCATTTCATTAGTTTGATTTTGATAATGGAAATATGAGAACTCTTGAGAGAGTGAGTGAAATCTCAGAAAAGCCCTTCTTGACATTTATTTAGAAACAATGATTGTAAGGGCGTTTCAATTTACTTGCGGTCAACGTAAGTGATTAGGTTCTTGTTGATAATTGATTTGTTTTTTTTTTAAGTTTAATATACACATTAGTTCCTATTTCTTTCTATCTTCTCATGTCAATCAATCTATCTTCTATCATCTATGCTTTTATCACTTTACTTTTCATATTTCAATTTGGTTGTTTCTTTAGTTTCATTTCCATATAATTATCTTTATCATTTGGTATCAGAACCAAGCTTGATTTCATTACCACAAAGTCAATCTTGGGTCTTGTTATCTTGAAAAATAAAAAATCACAAAAAATGACTATTCATATTTTTAGGGTTTGATCAAATTTTTAGTTTTTCATTTTTGTTTTTTATTGTGTTTCTATTGTTATATTCTTGATCCCTAACACTAATATAGTCTAAATATTGAATTTGAGCTAAATAGGAGCTATATTGAAGATTCCACCATTGTTGAAAGCTTGAGTTTGAAGAAATTCAAGTGGGTTCAAAAATCTGGAGATTTTAGTGAATAATTTGAACTTAATGATGTTTGGAATGTGTATAGAAGGTTTAAAAATAATTGGGTTCAAAATTTCATCACAATCCGCACAACGGTTAAAGAGTTGGAGAGGTTTTGTGTTCTTGGTGTTCTTGGAGAAATTCAAATCTTCAAGGTGAATTTTCAGCAAAAAGTGGTTGTTTGATCCTAAAAAGAGAAACAAAAGGTGTACAAAAGTTTTAGTACAAAGAACCTTTTGAATATCCAAAGGAATATTCCGAATAAGAGGACAAAAGGGGACCATTTTGGAAGTACAAGCAGTACATTGTAAGCTACTTTTCGGCTGATCTCCCTTTGACATGCCTTTGAGATGCATTTGAACTGCTGAAGCAGCCCAAAAGCATCTCAAACCAGTATCTAAGCTTCCAAGGTGTGTTGTACATGCGCTTCACTTTCTAGAGCAGGTCGCCAATGCACCTTAAGCTGTCCCAACGCACTTCAAGCTCCCAAAAATGCATTTCAAATGCAAAACACATCTTACGAACACAAATTCAACCCGTCAATACTCCTTTGATAAGGTTTGATTATGCTATTTTCATTCCCTAATTCCTAAATTCTTACTCTGATTCTTAAACTATTCAAGAACTAGTAATTCACCTACTAAGTTGGTTGATTAGTGCTCGAGTCCATTTCTTTCTTCGTCCTATTTCCTTTGAGATTTTCAAGTTCTTTTAATTCATCGTAGCTTCTTGAATCAAGTCCGTACATATTTTATTCGAGTATTTCAACAAAAAATCTATTCTATCCACAAGTAGCAATTGAAACCTTATGAACCACCAAAGTATAAACAATTTTCAACATTAGCCTAACCAATTGTGAGGCAATCAAAGGTGTGTAAATACGAGTGATTATGAGCTTTTTTTTGCTAATGCTAACATTGTTGTTGTATTTTTTGAGTGTTAAATTTCTTGGTATAATGACTTTGGAAGGAGAAACATCACAAACAATGGATAATAACACCTCAAATGCTATTTTAGCTTCAATCATGGAGAAGCTTAATCTATGGATAGTCAATTGGATAGATTAAAGGAAGTATGTAAAATTTGGGTGGATGAATGGATAGCATGGAGGAGTCCCTTGACTTCATAAAGCAAATTCAAGATGAGCCAACCCATAGGTCAAACTTGATGATCTTCGAAGGGGATGATGACCAGTTAGAGTTATATTGAAGTCTATCTTATTCACTACGGCACATTGTGCTGGAACCTTTGGAAGAGGAACTTGACCAAAATGAAAACCTATGTCACACAAGGTTTGAGATGATGGAAACTATGTGTTCGTTAGTAATTGATGGGAAGAAAATCATTAATGTCGTATCTTGTACACTTGTTGATCTAATAAAACTTCCCACGCAAGGGCATCCCAAACCTTACAAGCTCCAATTTTATAATGAGAATGAACCTATAAAAATGACCAAGAAAGCAATTCTTGATTTATAGTGGGAAAGTATCAAGATAAAGTTCGATGTGATGTAATTCCCTTGAGATCTTGTCATATATTTCTTGGTAAGCCATGGAATATTGAAAGGTTGGTTCAATATCAATACAATTCTAATAAGTATGTACTTTTATTTGGAGGACAAGCCTATGACATCCGAGCAAGTGAGTAGAGAATATGAGATCATGAGAGTATTCTAGGAAGTAATAAAGAAGAAGGAAATTAATAAGAGGGAAATGGAATTATCCCTTGAACAAGGAAATAAATACATGGATCAAATACAAGAGTTGACTAATATTGATGATTCAAGTGGTTACTTGAAAGTTGTGGACAAGGAATACTTAATTGCGGGGCTTGTCAACATAAACCCCTTATTGCCCACTAACCATAATACTAGCATTTTACCTAATATCAAAACTTATCTTGTGCAGGTTCAAGAACATATAATTCCAATAGAGGATCCAAGAAGAGTTCCTTACAAACACATATTTCATTATCTAATGGGGTTCTTCGTTAAGAATTGCAATTTTGGGAAGACTGATGAAGAGATGACTCAAGGTAGTAAACTTGACAAACTCCCTTACAATGAGAGCTTCCCAAGAGAGAAAATACGCTTCCATATTGGAGAATAAAGTATAGTCCATACTACTTGTGAGCTACAAGGTAACATTGCTATCTCTTACACTTCTCTAAACCTAGAATGTCATTTTGTGGCTAGTAACCAAGTAAGTATAGTTGGTGGTTTTCCTAAATAGAAATTGCACAAGTCTTTTATTTTTGATACTCTTGGTACTGCTAAGTTGTATGATGATCTAGTTCTTCTTATAAGTATACAAGCACTAGTTGATTATATAGATGACCAAATTGATTCTTCTAGTAAGATCAGTTTATGTCCACCTAGTGCTAGCACTTGTGACTTGAATGAGGTCCCATTTCCAAGTGATGAGAGTAGTTGATTTCATGTATTAAGGACCATGTATGTGTGTTTAAGAAATGTACTGATGATGTTAGGGACCAGGTACCAAGTGCACATAGATGATGATATATTTGAGGACAAAATCTGGAGGCATAGTGCTAGGGGGAAGTATTAAATTTTACTAAATGAATAATGGTGCATGATAGAATGGAGAAGAAATTGAATATTGATATTAATTGACAAGAAGGTACCATGCCCCTATGTTGTGAAAGCATGGTTTTATATGATAGGGTTATCATTCATATTTAGTAGAGGTAATCACACTAATTAAATGTGATGAATTAGCATAGATTCTCAAGACTCTATGGTTGGTTTCTCATTATCAAAAATGGAAAAATTATTGTACCTTGTTTTGATGATGAGGAACTGACTACAAGGGACCAGGTCCCTGGATGTTCAAGGCTATAGTAAAGCTGGCAGGCGTCTATACAGTTTTGTCCTATTGTGTAAAAAAATACATAGGTGTTGCTTGTACTATTTAGGACACCTAGTTCAATTGAATTTCAACCCTAATCATCACTCATCTATAAAAGAAAAAAGATGCATCTCTATCAAGTAGTTCTTGTATATTCAAAATTAGAGAGCTAAAGAGAGAAAGAGGATAAAACTCCATATTCAACATTGCTCAAACTCTTAGTTGTATGTTTGTGCTGAAATAGAAAGACTTCTTAAGTGAAACTTGGTTTGTAACTAAATTACTCAGACTATCAGAGTAATGATATTTTGTTTTTTTTCTTAGAGAATTCTTAGGTAGAGTTGCCTAAGTTTGATATTGATTAGAGTTAATCAGTGTTGATGAATATTGGCAAAGTTGTCAAGTTGATCTTGTAGTAGAGTTATTACAAGCAGGAGGAACCTACAGTTAGTTTCAAGATGAGTTTAAAATCAAGAGGTTGATTATAGTGGATTTTGGAGAGCTTATGAGGGCAAGCCATGGTTTTTCCTTCCTTGAACAAGGGGTTTCCACGTTAAGTCTTGTGTATTTTACTCTTCCTACACTGTATTATGTTCCTGGTTTCTTTATTGTATTTTTTCCTGCGATTGACTTTGAGGGACCTGGTCCCTTACAGTATGGTGAAACCCCTAGGGTTTCAAGAATAGGTATCAGATCCAGAATACTCTAAAAGGTTCACCATAGAGTAATTTGGTTAGCATGGCTACTCTACCTAACTTGAAAGAAGTGCAATCTACTATTAGACCACCTAGATTTAATGTGTTGTATTATGGGTGGTGGAAAACAAGGATATTTGACTTCATTATAGCTAAGGATATTGAGATAATGGATATAATTCTTGATGGTCCTTATGTTTTTGTTAATGAAGTCAAGGAAGGAGAAGTAACAAGGATGGTTGTCAAAAGCAGGAGGGAGTTCAATGATGATGATAGAAAGAAAGTTGAGAAAAACTATAAGGTCAATAAATTGTTAGTTTATGGCATAGGACCTGATAAATACAATAAGATTTAAGTTTTCAAATAGCTAAGGAAATTTGGGACTACTTTACAATAGCTCATAAAGGTAAAACTGATGTGAAGGATTCAAAAATTGATATGCTGACAACAGTATAAAACCTTCACCATAAAAGAAGGAGAAACTATCCAAAAAATGCATACAAGATTCATTCAATCACTAATGAGTTGCACTGTTTAGGAGAAGAAAATCTTGTGTACAAACCAGTGAGAAAAGTTTTAGGGGTTTTTCCTAAATCTTGGGAAAGCAAAGTGGATTCTATCTTTGAAGCAAGGAACCTGAAGACTGTTACTATGGAAGAACTGATTGGAGATCTAAAAATCCATGAACTTAATAAGCATCAAGGGGTGTATATGAATGAAGTAAAAATGGAAAAATACCTAGAATTAAAGGTTTCCAAACATGATTTAGTAGAAGAGGGCACTGATGTTTCCGATTTGGCAAAAAAGATTGTCAAAGCTATGTGGAGTGATAAGTGATGATCTTACCACTCATTCTCAAAAAACATTTGTACACATTACCTTGTTTTGAATGAATAAATGAGACATATTGGTGATAAAGTGCACTAATATCCACTCTATACAGGCATAGAGTTGAGGAAATCAAAAGATTAAGATTGGAGCTGAAAATGATCAAAAATGAGCAAGAAAAGTGTAGCTGAAAACTTGGAGCATAAAGGCCTCAGGTACCACAGTCGTGGTCTACTGACCGCAATCACGGTAGTCAAGAAAAATTCATAAACCACAATTGCAGAAGTTACCTACATTCGTGTAACCATGGTTGCAGCCAGACCTACACGATCACGGCTTGGCGAAAGAAATCAGCCCAAGGGAAAAACTGGAAATGCATGTGGCTGATCCCAATTTTGACAAACTAATTAAAACCCTAGCTTCATTGAAAATATTCCATCATCCCCAATTTTGAGATTTAGCTCTTGAATTCATAGGCTCCATTTTTAGAGAGGAAAATATTGTATAATATTTGGGTGAAGAATACATTGGAGACTTTCTAAGTGGAAGATTAGCTCACTTCCATTGTTGATTTGTGGAAGTGCCAAGTTTGAAGTAACATCCACTTAAGCTTCAATAAATCACTTCAATGGATATTATGGGGATATCTATACTTATTTATCATATGTGAAGCTAGATCTCCCTCTTGGGGTTATGTGTGAATAGGGATTAAAGTGCGTGTGGGTTGTTATTGATTAGCTTCTGTTTAGTAGTTCATGTTTATGGGTTTTATTATTTCTATTCTAACTTAGTTGGTGTTTCATGGGTGAAATCCCCAAATTCCCACATGGTTATGATGCGTGAAATCTCCATTCTCTACAAAAACCAAAGCCATCTTCGAAAAAAGGGTTTTAGGTGAAGTTTAGGAATCTATATCATCCTCGAAAGAGGGATATGGAGACCAAAGAAATGATAGACGATTGTGTGTAGTTTGCTAAATTTTCACCATCTTAGACATAAGGGTGAATGCGAGGTTGACTATACCATAGGTATCATCCTAGAAATAGGGATGCCTAAATTGAGGTTATGGTTACCAACTATTGAACACACCAATTAAGTATTCGAAAGAATCAATGGATAAAAGTTTGGTGTTTTGTTGAAAGACTAGCATGAAAATATATAATCAAAACTACCCATATTTGACTTACTAAATTGATGTTGATTGCTAACACCCACATATCACTCCCTTAGTAGCGCATAATCCCAAGATCCGTGCATACCTGTTAAACTCTAATTATTTGTAGTCCAAAATTTATACTAGAAAAAACAAAAAATAAACATTAGTGTAGATACATATCTCCCCCATTTTTATCTTCTTGTAACATTGGTTTGTATTTAACTTGTATCTATTATTTCGAAGTAACTTGATTTCCACTCACATTGTTCCTCGTGGATTCGCCCCCGACTCCAAAGTTGGGTAAATATATTAATGACGACCGCTTTGCAGTTAAATTATCGTGTAAGTTGAGTGTTATAAAAAATGGCGCTATTGTCGGGGAACAATTTGGCGTATTAAGTTAGTTTGAAATTTTAGTTACTTGCTTGAATTTAAGCTTGTATATATTTGTTTGTAATTTTTCTTTGTAGATAGATTTTATTTTATTTTTATTTTTCTCTATGGCATCTCCTTACAAATATAATATTGGTAGTTGGGAATCCTATCATGATGACCTATGTCCAAATTATGACGTACCACACTTCATGAGAGATTGTGACTATGCTACCTTAAGAGAGATGGATTCTCCATCTCGATCTTATAAAGAGTATAGATATTATTTATGTAGTGGTCGAAATGGACATTGGAGTGATTATCTAATTGCCCCCTCCCCCTATTGTACTAATCAAATTGCTAGTTCTTCTTATGAGATTGATAGGTCTTATGATGAGAAGAAGAAGGAGCAACAAATCGGACCCATTGGTCATGGATAAATACTTTATACCATTTTGGATCGGGTAACTATAAGTGGTGTGAATGTGCAAGACTTGCATCAATCCTATGGGGTGTTCGAATGAGCAAATGTCAAGGCAAGGACATAATTTTTGCAAACATTACAACCATGCCCATTTCCCAAGAGGAGGTCCATCAAGAAGAGAAACCAAGCTATGATGATGATCTTGGTAGCAAAGATTCCTCGGTAACTTTCCAATCCACTGAGCCATATGTGGAAGAATAAGACACAATAAAAGAAACGGTACTAGAGTAAAATAAAGAATTAAGGCAAATCGCTTATGATGACTCTAGTTCATTTTAGGGTGACAATGTTTTGGAGTAGGCTAACCCGAAATTAGGGGTTGGACCTCATTCAAACCACTTTTAAATATTATTCTTAGAGGATGTGATAAGGATCCACCCCTCCGAGCAAATGATGGATGGTAGGGAGACGGAGTACGATTCTTATATTTTGGAATTTGAAATTCCGGAGGAGCATATGGAACTCCCTCCATCAATGGCCAAGGAACTCAACGCCTGATGTGCAACTAGTGGCCTATTAATGAACGCACTTTTACCTAATGATCTAAATCGAAAATTCGATGTAAAGTTAGATAAAAGGTTCAAATATTCAAAATGGCGAGATCGAAGATTGCTCCACATCTCCTTACCTCTTTCAAGTTTTATCTTAGAAGATATGAATTTTCTGTCCCTCTGCCGCTCATTGCATATTGAATGAAAGTTGGGACAGAGATTTAGCTCTTTGAAGTGGAGATATAAAAGAAAATGGTGGAGGCATCGTTCTAGGAAGTTAAACTAAGTTCTCGTTAGGAAGCAACCTATCATATCACAAAAAGTGGCATATATTCTTTTTATTTATGCATGATAAAATTGATTTTTTTTTACTTTTATTCATGCATAATCCATGAAATGCTATCACGAGGAGGAATGTTGAATGAACTTGAAAAAGGGAAATATGTGAAATTGGTAAGTTTGGACTGAATAGGAAGTGCAGAAGACCCAACTTTTGGTCTTAGTTACCACGACGGTCGTCCGTACCATCGCGATCGGGGAGGCTGCATAACCACAATTACGGTACTAAGATGTGATCCCGGTTAAATTAGTTTAAATAAACATCCAAATGCCACTTTTCCTCATCCTCCTATTTTAATTTCTCTCAAAATTCTCTTCAACTTTTGGCATTACATTGCATATCCAAGCGTCAATTCATCTCGTGCATCATCTAATTTTGTAAGTTGTCTCAACTCCTTTGATTTGAATAATTATATGCTTAGAAATTATAGTTTAGAAGAGTCCTAAAATGATGATTTCATCACTAAATGCATGCTTACTTTTGACTATTATTGTGATTAGCTATTGTAGTTGGTGTACACACTAATGGGGAAGTATTGAGTACCCAAATTTAAAGTTTAAACGGTTGAAATGATTTACACCTTGTGTTCAACTTAATACCCCTATGAAATACATATTAAATTCTTTGAGTTTGGGGGTATAATCATGATAACTAGGCCCGAGTCACTTAGTCTTAATGCTTACGTGCCTAGTAGAATGCAAATATGGGGATAAAATTGTATGTTCTAACTGAAGTGTAGAATTTTAGAGTACGGTCTCAATTACTGCAATCCCGATTCCGATGACCAAGATTGCATCACCGCAGTTGCGGTCACTGCTCCGCGATATCCATACCTGAGGGTAGTGTCTGCAGGAACTAAAAAATTCTGCACATCCATTTCCCCCCCAAAACCTTATACAATACTGCCACATGCATTTATTTGTTTGATCTAGCATATTTTTGGTGTGATAGTTCTAATGACGGCCTAAGTACATTGTTTACAGGTTCTAATCCTCATAGATGAAGGGATTTGACAACACCAGATTCATAGCCCAGAATGTCAGAACCTCTTCAATGCGGATTTGCACAAGACCAAGTTACTCCTTGAAAGAGGTATCAACTTGGACAAAGTAAAGGAAAAGTTCCCAAGATTTCATGTTAGACTCACTCAGACTGGGTGTATATGCTTTACCCCGGAACCCTTTGTTGCTAATGAGCATTGGGTGGATGAATTCTACGCTAACTTAATCGTAGTTTCTTTCATAAACCCAATGATGATGATTCGGGGGAAGAAAGTGAAATTTGGGACAGAGTAGGTTAATGCGGTGTATGAACTCCTAGATGCTAACATAAAGTAGTTCCATGAAAAATCATGCGATCTAGGGACCTGGATGGCAAATATTTTTGTCCTGGCAAAGATGTTCCCTAGGACACTACCAAGAGAGACATTTTAATAAATGACTTCACAGCTGAGGACAAACTTTGGATAAATATTATCTGTAGCTGAGTATCACCATGTACTCACATGACTATTATTATAGACTTGCGAGCTCGGATGGTGACCTGTCTTCTCTCTAGCATCGCCCTAAATATGGGAAAGAGTGTGCATTCAGAGTGGAGATACATCAGAAATCGTGGAGGTACACATCTTCTCCCCCCTTCCCTTATGATAAAGCAATGTAAGAGGGTACACGTGGAGAAATATGAAATAGATACCCGGGTGCTCTCAGGCCTCCACATCTTCCCACTAAAATTTAGAGGTGTGGGTACCCCAGGCTAGAGAGAGAAGAGGAAAGCGAACTCTGAAAAATCAACCCAAGAGGACAGAGACTCTTGTAGACCTTCATCAATCAGCCCCCTTGATGACATATCAGGTAAGATGTAGGTTGTTAGAGAACTACTATCCAAACTACCTTAGGGACCGGGAGAGTTTTTCACCATTCATCACTCGTACGTAGCTCAAGCAGACTATGAGAAATACAAGGAGGAGCAGGAGAAGCAGGAAACCACTATTGCCTATTTGGAGAGAGGTTATTCAACCTTAGATGCATCATACAGGGACCTTAGGGAATCACATGAGAAAATGGTGAAGAGAGGAAAGAAGCGAGAAAAATATTCAAGAAGTTGTGGAAGGGGGTGAAGGGCATCTTCAAGGTGCTCAAGCCCAACCATCGACTACCTTCACCTAGGATGGACAGTGAGGATGAGGCCCCTGATGATTGGTCAACTGATGATGCTGGTGATAATGATACCGAGTCGGCGGGAGAGAGCAACTCTTGATGTAGATTTTGGGAGACCCCTTTTACTCTTTATTTATTGGACAAGAAGTGAGGATACTACATTTCCTTTTAGTTGGGGTGCCTCTGGATTTGTATTATGTTAGTGATGCGTTTCTGGATATTTCTCTTTATGTTGTTGATTGTTTTGGGATGATTCCTTGGATATTGTTTTTTTTTTAAATGCTACATTTTGGGTACCCTGATGGTGCCCATGTTTTATGGATTATCATGTTTTTATCTTTTTACTCAAGCTTTTATTTTGATTTTAATGATACTTGACTAACTTTGCCCTATGATAGATTGAGTGACGACATCCTTAATGGTAAAGAGTCTTGTTTGGGTTTTGAGACATAGGTGCAGGGGAATTATAAGTACCCGTAGCATAAATGTTTAAAAATGCAAGGGAAGAATGAGTACCTGTGGCATTGTATGTTTTAAAGTTGGGGTCACTTTGTACACCATTGGCAAAGTCTGAGTAGCCATATTGGTAGTTTGCCCGCTTCGAGCCTAAATATGAGGCTAAGGATTTTGTTGTTGCCATAATTTAGAAAATTGTGTGTGGTGCAAATGTAAAATGAACAACCCCCTTCGTCCAAAATTTTTCGAAAAACATCAAGGGCACGAACGTGAACAATTTTGTAACAAAACTTTTTTCTCTTTTTGTGGCTTCATAAATTTTGACTTATGAATAGAAATAGATACCCCAATTATGTCTCTCGCGGGAGGGATATTTGAGCCCATTTGGCTAATTTTGCATGCCGTGTGTGGTGATATTTTTGTATTCATCTCTTGTATACTTGTGTTATCTAAAACTTGCCGCGTTAGCCTTTCAAAACTAATTTTGATTGTATATGGTTAGAGAAATGATCTTAGACCACCCTTGTGATTTTAGAACCCGCTCTAGCCTAAAAAGCCTACCTATGCATAATTATAATCCCTAGTACCCACTTTGAGCCTTTGGACCTTTCTTTGGCAAACTCATTACAACCTGTGATTCATTCTTTTTATCCCTCTTTTGAACCAAACCCTCTTTGAACTTGAAAGTGTAACTTAAGGCTAAAAGCCTAAGTTGAGGGTGGTAAAAAGTTGATGGAAGAAAGTGTGAGGCCATAAAATTGTTAGTGAAATTCCAAATATGCCTATGAGCCCGTTTGGATAAGATTAAAAATATAGTTTTTTAGCTTAAGTGATTAAAAGCTTAAAATAAGTGCTTATAAATTAAGCAGATAAGTGTTTGGATAGAAGTGCTGAAACTGGAAAAAAGTTATTGATGTGTTTGGTAAACAAGTGATGTTAAGCACTTTTTTGTTGTTAAAATGACTTAAATGTCCTTAAAGTTGTTAACACCATAAATAAGGTGAATTATTTATAATTTTTAATTTTAAAATAATTTTTTTGAACAAACCTCTGATTAATGATGGATTCGATGAAAACAAAGAAGAAAGATGAAGAGGAAATTGGAGGAAAGAGATGAAGCCAAGCGACAAAGAGAAAAAGAAAAAAATAATATATTTAAGGGCTACAAGTTTAGGATATTGTTGGAATTGGAGGAAAATATAATGGATAAAAAGGTAAATGTTTTGGTCAAACCTAAAAAAAAATTAATCTAAAAAGCAAAAAGCTGGTGGTACCCAGCTTCTCACTTTTTGATTATTTTAATCAGTTTTTAGCTTTTTTTAAGAACTTTTTAGTTTTACCAAAGACATTGAAAAGCTAAAAAAGAGATTAAAAGCTGGTTTGACCAGATTTTAATCCTATCCAAACGGGCTCTAAGTGTTGAAAATAAAGGAATAGAAAAACAAAGGAGCCAACAAAAGGAATGAATTACATGAAAGTTGCAAGAAAAAATGATGAAAGAAATAGGTAAACAAAGGAAGAAAAAAGTAGGCATGATAAAAGAGAGAAAACAAAGAAGAGTGGCCCATAGTTAAAAAAGAATGATTGAAAAAGTGTTATGCGGATGTTCAAGGAAGGGTGTAGCCATGTTACTCCCAAATGATACCCTACCCTAACCCAAACATACATTTAAAGCTTAGAAAGTCCTTTGAGATCTCCAACCATGTATTTTATTTATAGTGATGATTGAAAACAGGGGCAAGCTTATGGTATGACACTGGTTGCATTGAGATTTCTTTTGTGAGAGGGAGAGTTCTTGCACTAAACACTCCTTGTTGCATTTTTGGTAGCTTGGTATGTAGAATTTTCTTTCTTGTGAGGATTGGCATGTAAAACAAGTTGGGGTGGGTGATTTTGTCACCTTCCAAAGAATGAGGGAAATAGAGTATAGTGAGGTTGTGGTCAAGAGGAAGCCACCTCTAGAGTATTGGTTGTTGTTGCTTATTTACTCTTTAAAGTCCTATGTATCCTTGAATGATGAATCTTATGATGAAAGGTGTAGTGAAAATTAGCTTAGCCCATATGCAATGAGCTACTTATGGTTGCAACTAAAGTTGAAGTCATTGTGAGCTTTAAGGAATAGAGTTGGGCATAGAGAATTATTGTCTCATGGTAAGAAGTAGTGTTGCTTGAGGGTAAACAAATGCTTTAAGTTAGGGGTGTTGATGAGTGATGATATTACCACTCATTCTCACTGAACATTTGTGTACATTACCTTGTTCTGAATGAATAAATGAGACATATTGGTGATAAAATGCACTAATATCCACTCTCTGCAGGCATAGAGGTGAGGAGATCAAAAGATGCGGATTGGAGATGAAAATGGTCAAAAGGGAGCAAGAAAAGTGCAACTGAAGACTTGGAGCATAAGTTCTCGGGTACTGCGGTTGCGGTCTGCTGACCGCGATTATGGTAGTCAGGAAAAATTCATCAACCACGATCGTGGAAGTTACCCGCGGATGCATCCAGACGCGCACGTTTGCAGCTTGGCGGAAAAAATTAGCCCAAGGGAAAAATTGGAAATACACGTGGTTGATCCCAATTTTGACAAAATTATTAAAACCCCAGCATCATTGAAGATATTCCATCATCCCCAATTTTGAGGTTTAGATCTTGAATTCATAGCCTCCATTTTTGAAGAAGAAAATATATTATAAGTTTTGGGTGAATATTACATTAGAGACTTTCTAAGTGGAAGATTATCTCACTTCTATTGTTGATTTGGGGGAGTGCCGAGTTTGAAGTAACATTCACTTAAACTTCAACAAGTCACTTTAATGGAGATTATGGGTATATCTATTCTTATTTCTCTTATCTGTTGCTAGATCTCCCTCTTAGGGTTATGTGTGAATAGGGATTAAAGTGTGTGTGGATTATTATTGATTAGCTTCTATTTAGTAGTTCATGTTTATGGGTTTTATCATTGCTTTGCTAATTTGGTTGGGGTTTGATGGACAAAAGCCCCAAAGCCCCAAATTCCCATATGGGTATGATGAGTAAAATCTCCTTGCTCTATAAAACCCAAAGCCATCTTTGAAAGAAGGGCTTTAGGTGAAGTTTAGGAATCCATATCATCCTTGAAAGAGGGATGTGGAGATGAAAGAAATGATAGAAAAGTGTGTGTGTAGTTTGCTAAATTTTTACTATCTTACACAGAAGGGTGAATGTGAGGTTAACTATACCATGAGTATCATCCTAGAAATATGGATGCTTAGATTGAAGTTGTGGTTACTAAATGTTGAACACACCTATTAGGTATTCGAAAGAATCAATGGGTGAAAGTTTGGTGTTTTGTTGAAAGCCTAGCATCAAGATCTATAACCAAACCTACCTATATTTGACTTACTAAATTGATGTTGATTGCTAACACCCACATATCACTTCCTTAGTAGTGCATAATCCCAAGATTCGTGCATACCTGTTAAACTCTAATTATTCACAGCCCCAATTTATACTAGCAAAATCCAACAAGAAACATTAGTGTAGATACACATC
Organism: Capsicum pubescens; assembly: GCA_030864215.1. Lineage (NCBI taxonomy): Eukaryota > Viridiplantae > Streptophyta > Magnoliopsida > Solanales > Solanaceae > Capsicum > Capsicum pubescens. The sequence goes on along the minus strand of CM061549.1, from coordinate 98,380,279 downwards.
TCCCCTATTTTTATCTTCTTGTAACTTTGGTATGGATTTAACTTGTATCTATTATTTCAAAATAACTTGATTTCCACTCACATTGTTCCTTTTATATTCTACCCTGACTCCAAAGATGGGTAAATATATTGACGTCGACCACCTCGCACTTAAATTGACGTGTATGTTGAGCATTATAAAAAATGGCGCCATTACCGGGGAACAATTTGGCATATTAAGTTAGTTTGAAATTTTAGTTACTTGCTTGAATTCAAGCTTATATATATTTTTTTGTGATTTTCTTTTGTAGATAGTTTTTATTTTATTTTTATTTTTTCTCTATGGCATCTCCTCACAACTATGACATTGGTAGTTAGGAATCCTATCGTGATGACCTATGTCCAAATTATGACGTACCACATTTCATGAGAGATTGTGACTATGCTCCCTAGAGAGATATGGATTCATCATCTCAATACTTTAGGGAGTATAGGTGTTTTTTATGTAGTGGTTGAAACAGACATTGGAGTGATTGTCCAAATGCCCCCTCACCCTATTATTGTAACCAAATTGCTAGTTCTTCTTATAACCCAGAAGAATGTGCAAGACTTGCATCAATCCTACCGAGTGTTCGAATGAACAAATGTCAAGGCAAAGGAATTGGGCAAGAACATAATTCTTGTAAACATTACAACCATGCCCATTTCCCAAGAGGATGTCCATCAAGAAGAGAAACCAAGCTATGATGATGATCTTGGTAGAAAATATTCCTCGGTAACTTCCCAAGCCGCCGAGTCATATGAGGAAAAAAAGCCATAATAAAAAAATAGTACTAGAATCAAACGAAGTATTGAGGAAAATCACTTATAATGACTCTAGTTCATTTTGGGTTGACAATGTTTTGGAGGAGGCTAACCCAAAATTAGGAGTTGGACCTTATTCAAACCACTTTTCAATATTATGATTAGAGGATGTGATGAGGATCCATCCCTTCGAGCAAATAATGGATGGTGGAGAGATGGAGTACGATTCCTATATTTTGGAATTTGACATTCCAAAGGAGCATATGGAACTCCCTCCATCAGTGGCCAAGGAACTCAATGCCCGATGTGCAACTAGTGGCCTATTAATTAACACTTCTACCCAAGGATCCAAACTGAAAGTTTGATGTGAAGTTGGGTAAAAGGTTCAAATCTTCAAAATGGAGATATCGAATCTTGCTCTCCATGTCCTCACCTTTTCCAAGTTTTATCTTGGAAGATATGAATTTTTTGTCCCTCTGCCACTCATTGCATATTGAATGAAAGTTGGGGAGACTCTATCAGTGAATCTAATTAACATGAGAAGTCTTGAGATATTTCTATGATATCAGTGGAAGACAATCCAGTTATCTATGATTCTTTGTTTGTATTCATGGTAAACACAGAAGATAAAAAAGAAAAATAGGTAACTCTTTTTAACATTAAGGAAAATCTAGGTAACTACTCTACTAGGAAGTTAAAAAGGCTTGTAAGTGTGCTAATAAACTCTGTATGTGAACTAACTAATGAGAAAAATACTTTAGAAGAGAAAGTAGAGAATCAAGATCTTGAATTGATTGTTCTAACTCTTAAAATATCTGAAAATTAAAAAATGGTCCCTAAAGTAAAAGATGAAAATCTGAGTTGCATGAGTCAGTTGGAGAAGTTAAATGTTTTAGATGGTAAAGGGAAGAAAGAAGCTTCAAGACTTTAGATTGCTCTTAAGTAGAAACTAATGGATTCTCAAAAGCACCATATGTCTGCACTTCCTAAAAATGAATAGTTAGAAATGGACCTAGTCCATTTGAGAGAAGAGCTCAGCAAATCTCTTAAATAGATTGCTTATTCAAAAATCTTTTCTAATTTGACTAGTCAGGATGTTAATAATGGCAAAGGCCTGGCCTAGACTATTAAGGAGAAATCCAACTTGATGAGTCTCAAGAGAAAACTGTTAATAAGGTTAGAAACAAAGGGAGAAAACTCCTATACACTCATTGTGGAAAAGATGACCACATTAAGGAGAGTTCTCAAAGCTGGATGAGAGCAAGCATGATTAGTTTAAGATATGTTCAGCAGGAAAATACTCAGCCTAAGGGCTTCAAGTCTCTAAAAAAGGTGAAAAGGAAATCTCTACCTCGATGGTTCAAGAAGGATTTGATTATACCATTCTCCTTATATAGGGAACTGAAGCTCAAATAGGTTCCTAGATTTAACAAGTGATTATGGTTCCAGATATGAGAAATGGGATTGCAGTTAGGAATAGTCTATCGATAGTATGTTCTCAAAGTTAATCTTGGAAGGTATGATTGTGTTCTCTATCTTAAGACACTTCAAGGTAGAGGTGTCTTATTTTGAAATAGCCGATTTTAAAGGACCTAGTCCCTGGTTATGCTGAACCATGGGAAGAATTAACTGAAAAAAAATTCCCATAGATTAAAGAAAGAGGGTTGATATTACTGAAGATGATGTGAGAAAATGCCGAAGGATACAGATGAGAATGATAATGATTCAGATTACTAGTTATTGATCCTAGCTCAAGTAGTAGAATTAGTAAGAAGGAGTCGCGTCAAAATTCTCAGGGACCTGGTCCCTAGAAAACTCATCTCAGAAGGAGAAGCTTTAGTATTGAGAATGAAGTAAAGTCTGGAACCTAGTTCTCAGACCTACTCAGAGAACAAGTTTTGAAAAGGGTGTGCAGAGGCTAAAATAAGAATTGGTAAAATAAACCTAACTAACATATGAATCAACATCTCTCCTAGAATATAGCTATGATTAGGAGATAGGTATCCTTGGTAAAGTATGTATTTGTTAGTCTAACTCAGTACCGTACCCTTGCAGGTATACACCCATGTGAATAGCTTTGGAAGTTGACAAATATAGCATGCACAAATTTGAAGATTCACTTAAAGAAAAAAAAAGAGGGACCTGGTCCTATCTCTCAGGTTAGTACCTATACAAGATGCTTAAATAATCATAAAACACTTTCTAAAAATCCATGTATTTTGTCTTTTCTAAAGCTGTCAATTCCTTTGCAAATTAAAGATTCACACTTATTAGGTTCAGCGATGTTAGTTCAAGAGGAACACCTTTTAATGACATTGTCACCTCCAAAATTTCTAAATCAGACTTTTTTCCCATTCTTCTTCAACTAATCCAATTTATCTTCCTAAATCAACAATCTTCTCTAAACCAAATTGGTCCATTTCATCTCTCTCTCTCTTAAAATCAAATGGTTGATATTATTACTACCTCTAACTCAACTAAAAACCCTGAAGTAGATAAAATACAAAAAAAAACAAATTGAATATACCCTAATCATATACCTTGATCCTTTAGCAACCAAAGCCATAGAAAACTTCACCTTGTGTCCTCAACAAGAATTGGAGTCAATTCCACTTACTGAATCTTTGTTAGAAAGTCCAAAACCCATAAATAAGTTAGTTCCTATTGAACATTCCTCTTAGAAATTTTTGTTCAACTAATCATGATAGAGAATCCTAATTAATGTTTTGGCTCTCCAATTAATCAAGAAATTTCTCATCCTAAAATTCCCCTTTCCTCAAAAAGTTCAAAAATTACCTGAAAATACTCAAATCCCTATTTGGTCTGTGAAAAAGTAGAAGGGAATAAAAGGTAAGGAAAAAGTGGTGAACACCAATGTGAAAGTAACTAGATCCTATTCTACTAGAGGATCTGAAAAGAAGGTGTTGGAAGATTCCATGAAGGCTAGCAAGTCTTCAACTATGAAAAGTAGAAAGCTTAAGAAAACTGCTATAGTTAAGGAGAAAGGAAAAATTAAAGTTGACATTGAGTCAGTTGTTGCTACAGTAACTGGCGAAGAAATATAGGAAGTACATATTGCTTAGAGGACCAGGTCCGCCAGTTCAAAGCTTAGAAGTAGTGCAGGAATAAAACAAAAACATATTACTGTTAAAAAAAAGAAAGTCTCTGAGGTACCTGGTCCCAAGAAGGAAAAAAGGAGGAAAAGAAAGACATGTCTAGAGAAAGAAGTACTGGGAGCCTGAGAACACATAAGGTTCTGTCAGGAAATTTTTTTGATCCTACAATTTGTGAGAAGTCTGGGATGACAATATTAGTTGAGTATGTTAAGAACCAAGGATGGCTACATCTATTTGAGAAATCAGCTCCCATGGTTTTTGAAATTGAACTTAGAGAATTCTATTATTCTATAGATTTCTCATAATATGGAATAAGTCTAAAATCCCAGGTACAAGGGAAGCCTATGTCTTAGTTTATGGACTTTGGTATGGTTGGATTATTGGTATGGGATGGTTGGACTCGATTGGGTCGGTAACGGTTGTGATCTTATCCCAGAGTCTCCATGTTAGGTATTGCGCTATCTTGCAACATGCTTGAAATTTAGCCAACTTAGGGCAGGCAGTTGGAGGTTGGGTTGGGTAACAGGGGTGGTCTTCGATCTCGGACGGACTTGGGATGCCCATTATGACAAGGTCCCCAGTTGGGTCGCGTCAAGTTGGTATAAGAACCTATGCTCATGGTCAATTGGGAGTCCATAAAATCTTGTTGAGTAGATTCTCTTTTTGGGGTGTGTAGTGCGCCACACTCATAAGGGAAAGGCTACAAGGCATTTAGGAATATTTCAGTTTCTTGGTATTCTATTTTCAAGCTTAGAGTCTCAGTCCTAGAATCTTCTCTAATGCTTGTTTGTTCATCTTTTAGATCATGCCTCATAGATCTGGAGCATAAAAAAATTCTTCTATCATATTTGGGGGTAATGATGAAGGGGTCCATCCTACTTCTATGGTTCATCTTCAATCTCTTGGTCCTATCCCTGATAGTTTTAGAGTTCCACTAGTTGGTACTAGTCTTTCTTAAGGCGAGGTGACTAATACGGAATTCCATCAGTCTATTCATGTTATTGATCAGATAGTCACTGCTCAGGCTGAGTGGGATACGACTGATGCTTTGTCTAAGGAGGCCATAATGGTTGGCCAATTTATGAAAATGGGTCCTTCTACTTTGTATGGAGTAAAGGTGAAGAAGGATCCACAGGGCTTCTTGGATGAAATTGAAAAGATATTTTGGGATATGCAGGCTACTAATGTGGAAGGGTTAAACTTTGCTGCTTATCAGCTCAAAAAGGTTACATATAAATAATATGAAGAGTGGGAAAAGGATAGGGGTGATATTGAAGAATCAGTCTTGTATGATACTTTTTATAAGGCCATCTTAGATCAGTTCTTTCCCCAAGAGATGGGGCAAGCAAAGATAGAGGAGTTTGTGAACCTCAAGCAAGGTAGAATGTCTATCAAGGAATATTCTGTGAAGTTTCATAAATCTCCAAGGTATGCTCTGATTTAGTTGCTAATATGTGGAAAAGAATGAGGATGTTCTCTTCTGGGTTGAATCAGGATCAAATTTTTTAGAGCAAGATCCCCTTGCTTATTAAAGATATAGATATCTCTAGGTTGACTGTTCATCTGTAGCAAGTGGAGAATGAAATAAGAAAATAGGTAGGATTTCGGGAAAGACAAGGTAAGAGAAGTAAGTTTTTAGATTAGGGAGGTTCTTAGTCTCAGGGTGGTCGAGATGGTGGAAAATGATAGAAAAAGAAGTAGGGGAGTTTTGATTCCTACCCTTCTGTTAGGGCTTCTTACCAATCGAGCGACAGACATTATCATAAATGTGACAATTTCCAGGCACAGGGTTCCCAATATCAAGCAAGTGGAGGTCAACTAGTTTCTTAATGCTCACCATATTGATTCTGTGGTCATCCTCATCGGGGTTATTGCGATGAGGAAAGGGAAAAATGCTTCAAGTGTGGCCAGATAGGTCATTGGCTCAGGGATTGTCTAGTCAATAAGGTTTCTATAGGGGAGAATAAGATTCTTGTGGCTTCATCTTCTTCTCCTACACCTGGTGGTGTATCATCTACGTCTGCTACTACTCCTATTTTAGTATTGGTCAAAATAGGTTGTATGCTTTGGTGCCCCGATGGGAATCCAAGGCATTACATGATATCGTTACTGGTATGTTACAAATTTTCTCTTATGACGTATATTATTTGCTTAACCCAAGGTCCACTTCTCCAATGTGACTCTTTATGTGCTTGTATCTTTTGGTTTTGATCCAAAAGTTATTTCAGATTTTTTTTCTATTTCTACCCCAGTACGTGACTCGATTATTGGAAAGAGATTCTATAAGGGGTGTGTGGTATCTGTTGGTGGCAAGCAGACCCTGGTAGATCAATTTGAGTTGGTTATAGTGGATTTTGATGTTATTCTAGGTATGGATTTGTTGCACTCTTGTTATGCGTCCTTGGATTGTCGGACCCGTAGGGTTATCTTTAGGTCCCCATGTGAGCCGATTATAGAATGAGAGGGTGGTTCTTTATCTCCTGGGGGAGATTTATTTATTATCTTAGAGCTAGAAGGTTTATATCTAAAGGTTGTCATTATTACTTGGTGTAGGTTAAAGATTCTAACTCGGAAAGTCATTTTTTCCAGTCAGTTCTAGTGGTTAATGAGTTCCCAGAGATCTTTCCAGATAATTTTCCTGGTGTTCCTCAAAATAGGGAAATAGAGTTTGGTATTGACTTTATTCCGAACACTCGTCCAATTTATATTCACTCATGTTGAATGGCTTCGACTGAGTTAAGGGAACTCAAGGAGAAACTTAAGGATCTTCTGGATAAGGGTTTTATTTATCCTAGTGTATCTCCATGTGGTGCAACGGTGTTGTTTGTGCGCAAGAAGGATGGTTCCATTCAGATGTGCATTGACTATAGATAGTTGAACAAGTTAACGATCAAGAACAGGTATCATCTTCTAAGGATAGATGATCTGTGTGATCATTTTTAACGTGAAAAGTTCTTTTCTAAGACAGATCTTCGGTCTGCGTACCATCAACTAAAGATTAAGGAGGTGGATATCCCTAAAACAACTTTTCGTACTCAGTATAGGCATTTTGAGTTTTTGGTAATGTTATTTTGATTGACTAATGCTCCAATGACATTTATGGATCTGAGGAACAGGGTTTTTTGTCAGCATTTGGATCTCTTTATCATTGTGTTTATTAATAACATTCTAGTTTATTCGAAGAGTGAGATGGATCATGCTAATCACCTCTATGTGTTATTTCAGACCTTAAAAGAACAACAGTTGTATGCCAAGTTCACCAATTGTGATTTTTGGTAGAACACGGTAACTTTCTTGGGTCATATTATTTCTAGAGAGGATCATGGTGGATTCGCAAAAGGTTGTTGAGGTGAAGAGGTGACCTAGACCCACGACTCCATCCAAAATATGGAGATTCTTGGGTTTAGCTGGGTAATATAGGTGGTTTGTGAAAATCTTTTCATCGATAGATGCTTCTTTGACTAAGCTGACTCAGAAGAAGGTCAAGTTTTCTTGGTCGAATGCTTGTGAAGGGAGTTTTGAAAAGTTGAAGGATAAGTTAATTTCGGCTCTAATTCTGACTTTATCGGAAGGCAATGATAGGTTTGTGGTTTACTGTGATGCATATCGGGTAGGGATTGGTTGTGTTTTGGTGCAACATGGGAAGGTGATTGCCTATGTTTCTAGGTAGTTGAAAGTGCATGAGAGGAATTATCCTACTCATGATTTGGTGCTGTTGGCGATTGTGTTTGCCTTAAAAATATGGTGGTATTATTTGTATAGTGTTCATATGGATATATTTTCTGATCATAAGTCTACAGTATGCGTTCACCCAAAAAAAGCTTAATATCAGGCGAAGGAGATGGCTTAAGCTTCTCAAGGATTATGATTTGAGTCGTCACTATCACCTAGGTAAGTCTAATATGGTTGTTGATGCTCTTAGCAGGTTATCCATAAGGAGTTTGTCTCATGTGGAGAAAGAAAAGTGGGAATTAGTGAAGGATATTCACCACTTGGCTAATCTTGGAGTTCGCCTCTTGGACTCCAAGGATGGTGGTGCAAAAAGTGGTTTGATCTCCTCTTAGAGCAGAGATTAAAGAGGATCAAAGTCTAGATCCTATCTAGATGAAGATCAAGAGTGACGTTGGTAGGCAAAAAGTAGTGGTGTTTGAGATTGGCGGTAATGGTACTTTAGGGTCCAAAGGGAGGTTTTGTGTTCCTGATGTCTACAGTTTGCGACAAAGAATTTTAGATGAGGTGCATGATTCGTGCTATGTTGTTCATCCCAGCTCGATAAGATGTATCATTATCTTAAGGAGATCTATTGGTGGAATGGCATTAAGAGGTATGTGGATGATTTTATGGCCAAGTGCATAGTTTGTCAACAGGTCAAGTTTGAGCACATAAGGCCTGAAGGGTTGTATCAAGAAATTAATTTTCCCAAATGGAAGTGGTAAGTGATCAATATAAACTTTGTTACCGATCTTCCTCGGTCTCGAAATTAATATGATTCGATTTGGGTCATCTTGGATAGGATGACTAAGTCTGCCCATTTCTTGCCAGTGCAGACTACCTTGTCGGTGGATGATTATACGAAGCTATATCTTCAGGATATTGTGAAGCTACATGGGGTGATTTTTTTGATTATTTCTAATCGTGGCACACAATTTACGTCTTACTTCTTGCAATCTTTCTAGAAAGGGTTGGGGACTAAGGTTAGTCTGAGTTTTTTTTTTGTCCACAGAAGGATGGGCAAGCAGAGAGAACTATTCAGACATTGGAGGATATTCTTCGTTCTTATGTGATTGATTATGGTGGCAATTGGGTTGAGCATCTACCTTTGGTAGAGTTTTCTTAAAACAATAGCTAACATTTTAGTCTTGGTATGGCCCCTTTTGAGGTGTTGTATGGTAGGAGGTGTAGATCTCCTTTTAGTTGGTTTGATATTGGTGAGGCAGACATGTTTGGTCCCGACTTGGTTTACCAGGCTATGGAGAAGGTGAAGGTGATTCGTGAGAGGCTTAAGGCTACCCAAAGTCACCAAAAGTCCTATACAAATGTTAGGTGTAGAGACTTAGAGTTTGAGGTTGGAGATAAGGTTTTCCTCAACGTATCTCCCATGAAGGGAGTATGTGGGTCCTTATGATGTTTTACGCTGAATTGGTAATATTGCTTAGTTGATGAAGTTTTCTTCTAGATTGAGCTTGGTTTATCTGGTATTTCATATTTCCATGATGAGGAAGTGCATTGGTGATCCTTGTTTGGTTGTTCATTTAGAAGGATTGGGTATCTCAGACTCTTTGTCTTATGTAGAAGTCCCGGTTGAGATCTTGAATAGGAAGGTTCATTGATTGCGGACCAAGGATGTGGATTTGGTTAAGTTTTTTTGGTAAAACAATAAGGTGGAAGAAGATACATAGGAAATGGAGGAGGACATGAAATACAAATATCCGCATTTGTTTTCTGTTCCTTGGATTCGTGTGGAGGGTATGCGTCTCCAACACATCTTTATTTTTAGAGTTTGTTAAAGGAAAAATTAATTTCATTGCCTCTTTGTTTCCAAACTTGGTTAGAGATTGGAAATATATTTGATAACGTAAATGACTCATGTGTGTGGTTTCCCCTACCTTGTCCTTCGTTCGGGATGAATGTTCCTAGTGGGGGAGACTAAAACACCTTGGTTTTTGGGCCTTAGAAAATTTCCTGGAATTCTTATCTTTGGACCCAATACGACTTGAGTGTATGAGCCGTATGTTTGGTTATGGATGGTATGGTCCAATTGTATGTTGACCAGTATTGGTTAATGGGATGGATTATAGTTACTAGAATGGATACGACTTAGAGGTACGAGTCGTACTGGTGAATATGGATCATTTGGTTCCTTAACTTAATCTTAGACTTGGTTACTTAGGTAGGATTTGAGTACGAGTGGCTCACCATGAGCCGTAAGTTTGGGTACGAGTCGCACCCAAGACTCGAATGGTGGACAGTGTCTAAATCTTTCTTGGGATTAAATCTGCCAAGGGTACGGGTGGAAGAAATGGATCGTATGTTTTTGTAATACCCCATACTTTTCTTTGCTTAGTTCAACTCCTAGTTTCATGTATAAGAGGCTTACCGCCTAAAAAATTCACTAAGTACTGGGGACTTAGTCTTATTTTTGGAATCTTATCTTCGAGGATTTTTAAATGGGTCTTCCCGACCCCGAGATGTAGGATTTTGAGTTAATTCATGTACAGGGGGTAATGAGCATATCTGGGGAAGTTTTAATTTTTTTCGGACAAGGATTGAGTTGTGTTTGGATTTCGATTCCAGCAGTTCACTGCAATAGTGGTGCATCGCGGTGGCTATAACGATAAGGCACTCACCGCTTTGCAGTGCCCTTCTAATAGGTGTTACAATTGCAAATTTAAATGTCTGATAGGCAATTGTGTCTTTTTACCCTCAATCCAATTCGTAAAAACACGAAAGTCAGTTATGGCATTAGATGCCCATTTTACCCCAATTTCCTCTAAAAAACAAACACTTATCATTCCCCCTAAGTTCATTAATTTCATTCCTTTCTCTCCAAGAAAACCAAGAATCAAGTTTCCAAATCCAAGAACCTTTAAGGAAGTTTAAAGATTTGTATTTCTCTTTCAAGATTTAAGATTCAAGGTATGTGTGATGTTCATCCATGGGCCCTTTTCACCCATGGAGTTCAAGAATTCCCTTTTTTATATCAAATTATGAGTTTTTACATGTTTATGATAAATTGTCTCCATGAAATTGTTATTTATTTTGATTACAAGTTAGATTTCAAATGTTTATGCTTTTAGATGGAATAAACCCTTATATGATTTGAGCATTAAAATCCTCATGTAAATCCCTAATTCATGGTTATAGTAGTTTAATTACGTTATTTTCACATGATTTACCCATTCCCATTCTTAAATTCATGACTCCCATGTGTTTGATGAAATGTCTAAATGTTGGGTTTTGAGCAATGATCCTTTATTATGGTTTTAAAGCTTCATATGTACTTATTGTTATTTTCATTCAGTGCTGGAGGGTTATGGATACCCGATACTTAGTTGTTTACATAATTTCAGTATCTTCAGAATGATTTTAGATATACCATGAGCATTATCATTCAGTCAGTTATTATGATCAGTTGTTTGTTCAGTTAAACTAGTTTGGTCTAGTCATCAGTGACTTTCAGTTGAGAGTAAAACTTAGCATCGAGTAAATGTAGGGATGGCGTCTCCCCCATCAGTTAGGCATGAGGAACTTGTTTCCCCCGTTAGTTAGGCATGAGGCACTTGTCTCCCCCATCAATTAGGCATGAGACGTTCTTAGCAGTCTCTAAGTACCATACCTACGTCGCCACCGTAGACTTTGAGGGGTCCCTCGTCAGTTAGTAATGACACCCTAGTCCTTTGGGGCATCAAATTAGTTGATCCACACAGCCATCGCGAGTAACCATGGCATGGTACTGACACCCTTCCAATTGGGGTTATAGTTACCCAATAATAGATTTGCGGCATATCAGTTATAGCTACCTCCCATAGTCTAAGTACAGTATTCAGTGTAGTTTTAGTTTAGGCTTGCTTGACAAAAGTATACAGATTCTCAGCTATTTAGTTATCATATTTTAGAATTTTAGTTTATAGACTATTTCAGAAATATATATATGCTTGGTCTTGCATTCTCAGCATTTTAGTTTTCATGCATGCTTACTGAGATATCCCATATCATTCAGTCAGCCATTACTTAATTCACAGTTAATCCATGTAATTCAGCCTAACCTCATCACATATATCGGTTGTAATGCCCCGAAAATACACCCTGGATGCCATACGGTGATTACGTTCCCGAAAAAACACAAGTTAACTCATGAACTAGTAATTGTTGTGAGCACTGAATATTAATAACAAAATACACATGTGCGGAATAACTGAATATGCCTTTAGGTTTTAAATCTATTAGTAATACAACTGAAAACCCAAAAGTCTTAAACATATGCAAAATTATTAAAAATCTGACTGAAAAGACCAACAACTGGCTGCCTGCCTAAAATGTCCGAAAGCCTCTAAAACTGTCTGAAAGAGAGTATATGGGACTGGCGCCAACTAACTCCAACTGTCTAAATGAAATAAAATATTGAAATGAAATAAAATAACAACCCTGTCCTCGATTGATTAGAAATCTCCACTGTTGTTCTGTAGATGCGCTGAAATTTCTAAGTACGATCGGAAACCTGAGCGTTCAAACCTATGATATTAAATATCATAGCACAGGAAACAAGTATGCGATCAGTACTTTGAATGTATTGATATTCTAGGTGAGGTTAGTCTTATACGTAGGGGTTCATTTGCATGAATAATGATTGACTAAATGAATAGCATGAGGTAACTGAATATAAATGCATGAAAACTGTGAAATCTGAGAATGCATGACCAAGCATATAATATGATTCTGAAATAGCCTGTAAACTAAAATACTGACATATTGATAGGTGAATAATAGGTAGTTGTTTGCTATGGTCAAGCAAACTTGAAACTAAACTCTGTACTATTTACTGGTCTAAGATGGTGGGAGCTTTGTAACACCCCGATTTTCTGAACCGGAATGCTACACGATGCTTATGACCCCGAAGGACCACAAGCTAACCCATGACTAATATCTATACCTATATACTGCATAATATAACATAAAAATATGGAAACATGTATTGAATGGCCATAAGGTTCAAATCTAAATAAACGTCTGATAACACAGTAGCTGAAAATGGTATAACAGTACTAAAAAATATCTGAAATAACTATCTGATATACTGTAGTCTGGAAAACCTCTAAACTATCTGAATAAAGAGTTGATGGGATATGTCCCCAGCTAACTCCAACTACTGAAATAAATTGAAAACTGAAATAGTAATGAAATCATCGTGTCCTCAAAATATGAGGACTTACTTCCAACTCTGACGCTGATACTGGAATCTACTGCTGATCTGGAGGAGACTCTAAACCTATGGTGTCACATAAGGGAAAGCACCAAAGCGCAAATGCATCAATATGACTAAATGTACTGAGTATACGACCGAGGTAGGCTAAATGCAAAGGGTTATATGCATGAACAATGCTGACTAATATGAACGTGAGAATACATACATGCATAAGCAACTATAACTGAACTCGTTGTGATACTGAATATTGATTCTGATTACTGACGACATAACTTCATTGATACTGAGATACTAAATAGATGAATGACTATTTCTGACAGTTCAAATTATGAAGAACACGTCTGATTCACAATGTCTAATAGTTCTAAAACTTAATAATGATAACATAGCTATGATAAATGATATAACTGATATAACTATGATGATCAGCGTAACCGATGTAACTGATGCTGAGCGACCGTATCTGACAGTCAAAGTTCTGATATTCTGAAGAACTATCTGAGTCTATTACTGAAATTGAGACTGAGACTAAAACTGAGACTGTGGGAGGTAATCAACTAACCGACATGCCCCAGAACTGAACTGGTTAGGGTCCAACCTATAACCCCACTTGGAAGGGTGTCAATACCGTGCCACGAGTAGAGATAACATGTGAGTAACCCCATTCTGTTTATGGGAGCTCATTCCATCTGCCCTACTATTAGGTAAACTAAAAAAAAATATGTTAGCCCTATGGGTAGGGACATCTCAACCTACACTAGCTATGTAGTTCTGGAATGCAAGGATTCCTTCCAGAAATCTCACCCTCTGACTGTGGCAGGTGAGTCCCCATCCTTGGGTTCACTCGGTGCTGAATCTTACTCCCAACTGAAAGACACTGAACTGATTAGGTGAACTGAACTGATTAACTGACCTGATGTTAGTGGGATTGTTTAGCGGATCTAAACTGAGTTTACTGGATTTTGATGACTGATAGAATATACTGAGTTCTGATGGCTGATTGAGAATACTCAAGTTACTTAGAATAACTGTGAATACTGAGGTTGGTGAGGTTACTAAGCACTGAGATTAATGAGATTACTAGGTTTTCTTGAGTTACATGACTGACTGATTTCTATAGATCATGGCTTGAATGAGAGTATCATGAAAACATGACATGGCTCTAGGCATACAACTATATTTTTCGGGTACAAGTACCCCCAGGACTCGATGGAAAGAAACTGACACACATGACTGACTTGATTGTAAGAATAACATTAATAATTCATACTACCATAAATAAGGGATTTCATACTACACATGGTTATCATATTCTTGAACATGAAAGATACTGCATATAACATGTACATACTTGCATGATTCTAATTTCATGAGCATTCCATAGTACAACAATACATGAGACTTTGCATGGAATTCATGTTGAGTCATAAGGAATAGAGCATGGGCTTGTATTTTAAGTTCTATTTAGCTAAAATACATGATTTCTAGTCTCTTAGGTATTTTATCAAACACCTTGCATACACCACTTTGGGCATAGGTTTATTTATGAATTCAACAACCCAAATCACCCAATGTTCATATATTTCAACTAACATGCCATCCTAGTTTCATACCAACCCAAAAAGATTCTATTTTGACATCATTCAACACATAAACAAGATCAACAAATAAATCAAAACATAAAAAAATCATGGAATATAGTTTAAAATAGGGTTCTTGGACTTCATGGACGAAAGGAGTCCATGAATGAACACACGCATACCTTAGTTCTTGATTTAGTGAAGATTGATAGAGAGATTCTTGGAATTTGATGGTAGAATTTGCTTGAACTTGAATTCCCCAATGTAAATCCTAATGTGTTATTGAGAGGATTTTGATGAAAAAGAGTATGTTTTGGTAAAATAACGACTTAATTCCGTGTTTGGGAGTTATATAGGGGTGGGAAGATGACCCAAATACCCCTCTAGATGCGTCTTTTAATTTCTGTAAAAATTTCCCAATTTGAGCCCCTAGAGCGATGCAGAGACATCATGTTGCCACTTGTTTATGACCTGGAAACTCACCGTGAAGTAGTGGAATCATGGAGAGACACTGGAAATTGACAAACGTCAGTTTGGCTTATGGCGTGATGCGCCACTGACTGAAATGACATTGCTAAAACTTTAAATTGCCATAACTTCTTCACCAGGAGTCCCTTTTAGGTGAGTTTGGTATCGACGAAAAGATTATTCAATTCTCTAAAATTTGAAGGGTATAAATCTGCATAAATACAACCTATAAACCAGTTATGCTCACATACGAAAATTTGGTGGATTCAAAAGTTCTTAGCTTGGCTTACTCTAAGTGACTCTTATGAACATGCTTAACACATCATAAGCTCTATTATCACTAGGATACTAATACTAATTCATGTACTCAAACATGAATCACAGCATAGGAGGTTTCATGCGTAGGAACAATGATTCATTTTCTAGCTTAGAAATATATGGGGTATTACAATATCTCCCCCTTGGGAACATTCGTCCTCGAATGAGACTAACTGAGAGGGAAAACAATAAGCTGAACATGAACTGAAATGAATGACTGAAACATGATCTCATGATTGATGTGATAAGTAAAATGATTCATACTGAATATGCATATCTGATGCATGGGTAGTTGATTTATGAATGAAGGATTGAGTGTTCTGATGAACTAAGTTTCTCAAAATAAGAATGCATATCTGATGCAGAGATTGATAAAATGAATCCATGCATATATGATGCATGATTTTATGACTAACATGATACATGAATGCATGACTGAAAGTACTGATAAGTTGATCACGCATATCTGATGTATGAGTACACGACTAAACTGACTCATGAACATGTGACTTAACATGCAATGGTAAAGACACCAAGTTTGAACTAAAAACTAAGCATGAAACAGAATACCAAGTTTGGTACTGAAATCTGAACATGAGAACAAGTAAGCTCAAAGAAGACTGTTACCATAAACTGAACATACTGATGCGACTGAGATTAATTACTCAATATGCATGAGAGGAAACATAAGAACATAACTGAGTCTGGAATGTGATACATGAATTGAACTGAGTCTGTAATGTATGATATAGATAGAGTATCTTATCGTGGATGAAACTGAGTTGTTGAGTACAAGGTTACGACAGATATTTGGAGCTAGAGGGTCAACTTATGAGTATCCCTACTCCAAACTGGATTCATTATGTGAGAAGAGAATGAGACGTTTATGTTATGAAAGTTTGGGGATCATAGCATATCTCCCCCTTGGGACACTAGGTCCCTCTAGGAATACTATCTTGGCTGAGCTACTGATGGAAACTGAGGCGATGCACAAGGAACCTAGGAACTAAATCATGACTGATTATCTGTGATCTGAAACATGAGGCCTGATACATGATCTAAGATAAAGCAACTAAACTTCATGCACTACAACTAAGACAACTGAAATATTTACGAGGTGCTGAGCACGACTGTATGAATATACTAACTTATCTAATTAACTGAATAACTGATAGCTTAATACTGGGCATGTGAAACTTGTCTATACTTAGTCCGAATAACTGGACTAAGGTTGTAGAATATTATGCATAGGAGGTAATGATTGACTGTATAACATGAGGTAACTGAGCATGAATGAGCAAAACTCTATCACCTCAAGAATGCAAGGCTAGGTGTATAACATTATTTGGAAACATCCTATAGACTGAGGTACTAAAATACTACTGAATGAGTAACTGATAGTTGTAGCATGGGTCAAGAAATTCTGTAACTTAACTGAGTTTCTGATCTGATTACTAAACTGAAGTTGGCACTAAAACTAAAACTGTAACTGAGATTCTTACTGGAACTAAATGTTGGGTTCTGATAACTGAATGTTGATAACTGAGGTTCAGGATGATACTGAAATACTGAATTCTGAAATTGAACACTGATTACTGGGTACTGAATACTAAAATTGTAACTAAGATGGCAACTGAGTTTCCATAGTACGCGATGGGGATTGACATAAGTCAAGGATCTAAATATACATTCACACTCTGTACTTCCCCATCTTCTAAATACAACCTCATCATAACCACTTACTTTCACACTAACATGGTATCCAATCCTATCTCCGTAACTATCCGCTCGTATACAGTAAGCATGCCACAATCGTCTCTTAACATGAAAACTTTCAATCTCCTATCTAAGCAACTGCTCATCACTACAATATTCCATAAGGAAATCTTACTAAAGGATTACATCAAGAGAACCTGAAACATAAATTGGCACTGACTGAACTTGACACATGACTAAAACCTAAGGAATAGAATGTGAACAACATGGATTTACCAAAAAGGTCTGAACTGAGGATATACTTGACATAGACTGAATTTATCTTATCAGTAAGGGCATAGAATGAGTCATGGAAACTGAATATACTGTAAGGCGTTACATGTGTACATGAGTCATGAGCTGTATGACCTGAGTCTGGAATTTTTGAATTCGTGGGACATGATTCGTAACACTGAGGGAGCTAAAACTCCTTATGCAGGGAACTAAGAGCACACAAGAGTCTATGAGAAATATGTAAATATAATTTGTGTTCATGGAACTGAGTTATGAAACATATGTAGGCATCATGCTGACTGAAGTACAAAACTTGTACGAAGATAAGGATGGATCGGGAATCATCTTCCCTTACTGATCTTTCTATACATACTAGCACTAATACTGGAATTCTAAGAGCCTAACTTGGTTACTTGATCTATCATCTCCCACTTGACCTTAAGCCATCATCTTATGTCTGTGAACACTTGACTAAGCTCTGAACTGAACTTTAATAATAATCACATACTTATACCCTGTCAAACACATGTTTTCCTTACTAAGCCCATTAGCTACTATTGTTGTTTCATATACTACTAATATCACATCCATACCTTCATACTTAATTCAAATCAATAAACTTAAATTCTAGCTTACACTGTTCAAACCTACTGATATACTATGGTACAACTATCCCCATGAATACATAATCTAATCAAACTGGATAATACTATCCCAACTCTACCACTGTTAACTCCTGAGTTCATGCTTAAAAATTCTAGGTCTATGCTGTTATAGGATTCTGAGAAAAGATTTGATGGAATATCTAAAAATGAGTTCTCATGGTCATGAATGAAATCTGTACGACTTGGAACAAAACGGGATTGATGGGGTATTTCTGAGTCTGTGGGCAATCCCATAACTGTATGTTGGGACTGGTTGTGGAAACTCTATCTCTAAAACTTTGAGCTTCACTATTTTTGTTACCTTGAAAGTAAGGTGGAGTTAACATGCGTGGATCATGACGAGAATATATATGAGTTTTTTAGAAAACTTTTCTATTACACAATCTGAGACATGAAAGAAGGGAAACTATTTCTAAAACATCTTATAGCCTCCTGCACATAAGTGTGGTGCACAACACACACATGTACAAGACTCTACTAGATGCGGCTTTTCAGACTTCCTAGGACACTGTTGAATCTGGCTCTGATACCAAGTTTGTAACACCTTAATATTTTGAACCAGAATGTTGCACAGTGCTTAGACCCCAAAAGACCACAAGATAACCCATTACTGATATTTGTACTTGTATATTGCATAATATAACCTAAAAGTGCAGAAACTTGTACTGAATAGCCATAAGGTTTAAATCTGAATAAATGTTTGATAACACAGTAGCTAAAATGGTATAACAGTACCAAAACAAACCTAAAATAACTATTTGACATACTATAGTCTGGAAAGACTCTAAACTATTTGAATAAGGAGTTGATGGGACTAAATGTATTAAGTATATAAGTGAGGTAGGCTAAATGCAAAGGGTTATATGCATGAACAATGCTAACTAATATGAACGTGAGAATACATACATGCAGAAGCAACTATAATTGAACTCGTGGAGATACTGACTATTGAGTCTGATTACTAACGACATAACTTCATTGATACTGAGGTACTGAATAGATGAATGACTATTTCTGCCAGTTCAAATTATGATGAACTAGTCTAATTGATTGTGTCTAACAGTTCTGAAATTGAATACTGACAACGTAGATATAATGTCTGATATAACTGATATAACTGTGATGATTGGTGTAATCGATGTAACTAATACTGAGTGACTTTATCTGACAGTCTAAGTTTTGATATTCTGAAGAACTATCTGAGTTTATTACTGAAAATGAGACTGAGACTGAAACTGAGATTGTGGGGGGTAATCATCTAACCGACATTCCCCAGAACTGAACTGGTTGAGGTCCAACCTATAACCCCAATTGGAAGGGTGTGAATACCATTCCACGGGTAGAGACAACATGTGAGTAACCCTATTCTATTTTTAGGAGCTCATTTCGTCTGCCCTACTGTCAGGTAAACTCAAAAGAGATGCATTAGCCCTATGGGTAGGGACATGTCAACCTACACTGTCTACATAGTTCTGGAATACAAGGATTTTTTCTAGGAATCTCACCCTATGACTATGGTAGGTGAGTCCCCATCCTTGGGTTCACTCGGTATTGAATCTTACTCCCAATTGAAAGACACTGAACTGATTAACTGAGCTGAACTGAACTGATTAATTGAACTGATGTTAGTGGGATTGTTTAGTAGAGATAAACTGAGTTTACTATATTTTGATAACTGACGGAATGTACCGAGTTCTGAGGACTGATTGAGAAAATTAAAGTTACTGAGATTAACTGTGAATACTGAGGTTGTTCAGGTTACTAAGCACTGAGATTACTGGGTTTTCTTGAGTCACATGACTGACTGATTTCTATAGATCATGGCTTGAATGAGAAGATTGTGAAAACATGACATGGCTCTAGGAATACAACTATATTTTTTGGGCACAAGTACCCCCAGGACTCGATGGAAAGAAACTGACACACATGAATGACTTAATTGTAAGAATAACATTCATAATTCATAATTCCATAAATAGGGGATTTCATACTACACATGGTTATAATATTCTTGAACATGGAAGATACTTCATATAACATGTACATACTTGCATGGTTCTAATTTCATGAGCATTCCATAGTACAACAACAATACATGACAATTTTGATGGAATTCATGTTAAGTCATAAGGGATAGAGCATGGTCTTGTCTTTTAAGTTCTATTTAGCTAAAATAAATGATTTCTAGTCTCTAAGGTATTTTATCAAACACCTTGCATGCACCACTCTGGGCATAGGTTTATTCATAAATTCAACCACCCAAATCACCCAAAGTTCATATATTTCAACTAACATGCCATCCTAGTTTCATACAAACCCATAAAGATTCTATCTTGACATCATTCAACACATAAATAAGATCAACAATAAAATTAAAACATAAAAAAGTCATGGAATATAGTTTAAAATCGGGTTCTTGGACTTCATGAATGAAATGAGTCCATGAATGAACACACGCATACCTTAGTTCTTGATTTAGTGAAAATTGACGGAGAGATTTTTGAAATGTGATGGTAGAATTTTGTAATACCCCATATATTTCTAAGCTAGAAAATGAACTATTATTCCTACGCATAAAACCTCCTATACTGTCAATCATGTTTGAGTAAATAAATTAGGATGAGTATCCTAGTGATAATAGAGCTTATGATGTGTTAAGCATGTTCATAAGAGTCACTTAGAGTAAGCCAAGCTAAGAACTTTTGAATCCACCAAATTTTTATGTGTGATTTCACATAGGTCATTTTGAACGAGAATAATTTGTTTTATAGGTGGTATTTTAGCATATTCATACCCACCAAATTTTAGAGAATTGAATAAGATTTTCGTCGAAACCAAATTCGCCTAAAACAAACACCGGGTGAAGAAGTTATGGCGATTTAAAGTTTCAGTAGTTTCATTTCAGTCAGTGGCGCGTCGTGCCATAAGCCAAAATGATGTCTGTCAATTTCCAGTGTCTCTCCGCGATTCCACCACATTGCGGTGAGTTTTCAAGTTATAAACAAGTGGCAATGCGATGTCTCGGCATCGCACCAGAGTCCCAAATTGGGAAATTTTTATAGAAATTAAAAGACGCATCTAGAGAGATATTTGGGTCATCTTCCCCACTCCTATATAAGCTCCCAAAGATGGAATTAAGCCGTTATTTCACCAAAATATACTCTTTTCCATCAAAATCCTCTCAAGAACACATTAGGATTTCAATTGGGGGATTCAAGTTCAAGCAAATTCTACCATTAAATTTCAAGAATCTGTCCATTAATCTTCACTAAATCCAGAACTAAGGTATGCGTGTGTTCATTCATGGACTCCTTTCATCCATAAAGTCCAAGAACTCTATTTTAAACTATATTCCATGATTTTTTATGTTTTGATTTGATTGTTGATCTTGTTTATGTGTTGAATGATGTCAAGATAGAATCTTTATGGGTTCGTATGAAACTAGGATGGCATGTTAGTTGGAATATAAGAACTTTTGGTGATTTGGGTGGTTGAATTCATGAATAAACCTATGCCCAAAGTGGTATATGCAAGGTGTTTGATAAAATACATAAGAGACTAGAAATCATGATTTTTAGCTAAATAGAACTTAAAAGACAAGCCCATGCTCTATCCCTAATGACTTAACATGAATTCCACGCAAATTGTCATCTATTGTTGTTGTACTATGGAATGCTCATGAAATTAGAACCATGCAAGTATGTACATGTTATATGCGGTATCTTCCATGTTCAAGAATATGATAACCATGTGTAGTATGAAATCCCCTATTTATGGTATTATGAATTGTGAATGTTATTCTTACGATCAAGTCAGTCATGTGTGTCAGTTTCTTTCCATCGAGTCCTGGGGCTACTTGTACCTGAAAAATATAGTTGTATGCCTAGAGCCATGTTATGTTTTCATGATACTCTCATTCAAGCCATGATCTATAGAAATCATTCAGTCATGTGACTCAGGAAAACCCAGTAATCTCAATAATCTCAGTGCTCAGTAACCTCAGCAACCTCAGTATTCACAGTTAATCTCAGTAACTTCACTACTCTCAATCAGTCCTCAAAACTCAGTACATTCCGCCAGTCATCAGAATCTAGTAAACTCAGTTTAGCTCCACTAGACAATCCCACAAACAACAGTTCAGTTAATCAGTTCAGTTCAGATAATCAATTCAGTGTCTTTTAGTTGGGAGTAGGATTTAGCACCGAGTCAACCCAAGGATGGGGACTCACCTTCCACAGTCAGAGGGTGAGATTCCAGAAGCAATCCTTGTATTCCAGAACTATGTTGCCAACATAGGTTGAGATATCCCTACCCATAGGGATAATGCATCTCTTTTGAGTTTACATGATAGTAGGGAAGACAGAATGAGCTCCCAAAAATAGAATAGGGTTACTTATATATTGTCTCTACTCGTGGCACGGTATTGACACCCTTCCAGCTGGAGTTATAGGTTGGAACCCAACCAGTTCAGTTCCAGGGCATGTCGATTATATGATTACCTCTCACAGTCTCAGTGTCAATTTCAGTAATAGAATTCAGATAGTTTTTCAAAATATCAGGACTTTCAGATACAGTTAACTCAGATACGATACAGAACTCAGCTAGTTCTACCTCATTCATTAGTATCAGATACAGTCACTGATGTTATTATTATTACCAATTCTCAGAACTCGTATTATCAGTATTTGCATTCATGACTGTCAGATATAGTCAATCAGATTAATGCTTTATAATTCTACTGTTAGATACGGTCGACCAGACCAGACATTCATAATTAAGATTGTGATACACAGTTATTCATGTGTCAGTAACATAGTACTAGTCCCTTAGTATTTAGTAATATAGTATTTGTTTCTCACTTATTAGTGATTTACATGCTCAGTGTTCAGTACCAGTTCCTCATAATTCAAACTGTCAGAAATAGTCATCTATCTATTCAGTATATCAGTATCAGTACACTTATGTTGTCAGTATTCAGTCCCAGTAGTTAGTATCTCCATGAGTTCAGTTATAGTTACGTATGAATGTATGTATTCTCACGTTCATATCAGTCATCATTGTTCATGCATATAACCATTTGCATTTAGCCTACCTCACATGCATACTCAGTACATTTCAACATACTGATGCATTTGCGCTATGGTGCTTTCATTTCATGTTACACCATAGGTTCAGAGACACATGAGTTCTAGAGCAGCTGTAGCATTCCAGCCGTAGAGCAGTAGTGAGTCCTCATCCATTTGAGGTTGATATTATTTTATTATATTCATTATTTCAGTTCAGTTTTGCTAGACGAAGTTAGTTGGAGACATATTTCTTCAACTCCTTATTCAGATAGATTAGAGGCTTTCCAGACTATAGCATGTCAGACAGTTATTTCAGATTTGGTTTGGTATTATTATACTATTTTTAGACATTATTCTATCAGATATTTATTCGATTTTGATCCTTATGGCTTTACAGCTTTTATTCCATATTTTTATAGTATATGTATACATTTATACAGTATATTAAACAGTGTTCAGGTACAGATATCAGTAATGGGTTATCTTGTGGTCTTTTGGGGTCTAAGCACTGTGCAGCATTCTGGTTCAAAATATCAAGGTGTTACAAACTTGGTATCAGAGCCAGATTCAACAGTGTCCTAGGAAGTCTGAAAAGCCGCATCTAGTAGAGTCTTGTACATGTGTGTGTTGTGCACCACACTTATGTGCAGGAGGCTATAAGATGTTTTAGAAATAGTTTCCCTTCTTTCATGTCTCAGATTATGTAATAGAAAAGTTTTCTAAAAAACTCATAGATATTCTCGTCATGATCCACGCATGTTAACTTCACCTTACTTTCAAGGTAACAAAAATAGTGAAGCTCAAAGTTTTAGAGATAGAGTTTCCTCAACTAGTCCCAACATACAGTTATGGGATTGCCCACAGACTTAGAAATACCCCATCAATCCCGTTTTGTTCCAAGTCGTACAGATTTCATTCATGACCATGAGAACTCATTTTTAGATATTCCATCAAATCTTTTCTCAGAATCCTATAACAGCATAGACCTAGAATTTTTAAGCATGAACTCAGGAGTTAACAGTGGTAGAGTTGGGATAGTATTATCCGGTTTGATTAGATTATGTATTCATGGGGATAGTTTTACCATAGTAAATCAGTAGGTTTGAACAGTGTAAGCTAGAATTTAAGTTTATTGATTTGAATTAAGTATGAAGGTATGGATGTGATATTAGTAGTATATGAAACAACAATAGTAGCTAATGGGCTTAGTAAGGCAAGCATGTGTTTGACAGGGTGTAAGTATGTGATTATTATTAAAGTTCAGTTCAGAGCTTAGTCAAGTGTTCACAGACATAAGATGATGGCTTAAGGTCAAGTGGGAGATGATAGATCAAGTAACCAAGTTAGGCTCTTAGAATTCCAGTATTAGTGCTAGTATGTATAGAAAGATCAGTAAGGGAAGATGATTCCCGATCCATCCTTATCTTCGTACATGTTTTGTACTTCAGTCAGCATGATGCCTACACATGTTTCATAACTCAATTCCATGAATACATCTTATAGTTACATGTTTCTCATAGACTCTTGTGTGCTTTAGTTCCCCACATAAGGAGTTTGAGCTCCCTCAGTGTTACGAATTATGTCCCACAAATTCAGAAATTTTAGACTCAGGTCATGCAGCTCATGACTCATGTACACATATCATGCCTTATGGTATATTCAGTTTCCATGACTCATTCTATGCCCTTACAGATAAGATAAATTCAGTCTATGTCAAGTATATCCTCAGTTCAGAACTTTTTGGTAAATCCATGTTGTTCACATTCTATTCCTCAGGTTTCAGTCACGTGTCAAGTTTAGTTACTGCCAATTTATGTTTCAGGTTCTCCTGATGTAATACTTAAGTATGATTTCCTTATGGAACATTGTAGTGATGATCAGTTGCTTAGATGGGAGATAGAAAGTGTTTTATGTTAAGAGAAGATTGTGGCATGCTTACTGTATATGATGGGATAGTTACGAAGATAGGCTTGAATACCATGTTAGTGTGCAAGTAAGTAGTTATCATGAGGTTGTATGTAGAAGATCGAGAAGTACAGAGTGTGAATGTATATTTAGATCCTTGATTAATGTCAATCCCCATCGCATACTATGGTAACTCAGTTGACATCTTAGTTACAATTTTAGTATTCAGTACCCAGTACCCAGTAATCAGTGTTTAGTTCCAGAATTTAGTATTTTAGTATCAGCCTGAACCTCAGTTTTCAGCATTCAGTTATCAGAACCCAATATTTAGTTCCAGTAAGAATCTTAGTTACAATTTTAGTTTTAGTGCCAACTTCAGTTTAGTAATCAGATCAAAAACTCAGTTCAGTTCCAGACTTGCTTGACCCATGCTACAACTATTAGTTACTTAGTCAGTAGTATTTTAGTACCTCAGTCTACAAGATGTTTCCAAATCATGTTATACGCCTAGACTTGCATTCTTGAGGTGATATAGTTTTGCTCATTCATGCTCAATTACCTCATGTTATCCAGTCAATCATTACCTCTTATGAGTAATATTCTACAGCCTTAGTCCATTTATTCGGACTAAGTACAGACAAGTCTCACATGACCAGTATTCATCTATCAGTTATTCAGTTAATCAGATAAGTTAGTATATTCATACAGTCATGCTCAACACCTCGTAAGTCTTTCAGTTGTCTTAGTTGCAGTGCATGAAGTTTAGTTTCTTCATATTAGATCATGTATCAGGACTCAAGTTTCAGATATCAGATAATCAGTTATGATTTAGTTCCTAGGTTCCTTGCGCATCGCCTTAGTTTCCCTCAGTAGCTCATCCAAGACAGTATTCCATTCTCTTTCATAACATAAGTGTCCCATTCTCTTCTCACGTAATGAATTCAGTTTGGAGTAGGGATACTCATAAGTTGACCCTCTAGTAACAAATTTCAGTCGTAACCTTGTACTCATCAGCTCAATTTAGTCCACGATAAGATACTCTATCCATGCCATGCATTACAGACTCAGTTCAGTTTATGTATCATGTTCCAGACTCATTTATGTTATTATGTTTCCGCTCAAGCATATTGAGTAATTAATCTCAGACTCATCAGTATGGTCGGTTCAAGGTAAAAGTCTTTTTTGAGCTTACTTGTTCTCATGCTCACATTTCAGTACCAAACTTGGTATTCTATTCCATGCTTAGTTTTCAGTTCAAACTTGGTGTCTTTACCATTGCATGTTAACTCACATGTTTATGAGTCAGTTTATTCGTGTACTCATGCATCAGATATGCGTGATCAACTTATCTGTACTTTCAGTCATACATTCATGTATCATGTCAGTCATATAATCATGCATTAGATATGAATGGATTCATCTTATCAATCTCTACATCATATATGCATTCTCATTCTGAGAAACTTAGTTCATGAGAACACTCAGTCCTTCATTCATAAATCAACTACCCATGCATCAGATATGCATGTTCAGTATGAATCATTTTATTTGTCACGTCAGTCATGAGATCATGTTTCATTCATTCATTTTCATTTCATGTTAATCTTATTATTTCCCCTCTCAGTTAGTCTCATTCGAGGACGAATGTTCCCTAGGGGGAGATATTGTAATACCCCGTATATTTCTAAGCTAGAAAATGAACCATTGTTCCTACGCATGAAACATCATATACTGTGATTGATGTTTGAGTACATGAATTAGAATGAGTATCCTAGTGATAATATAGATTATTAGGTGTTAATCATGTTCATAAGAGTCACTTAGAGTAAGCCAAGCTAAGAATTTTTGAATCCACCAAATTTTCGAGTGTGATTTCACATAGGTCATCTTTGAACGAGAATAACTTGTATTATAGGTGGTATTATGGAATATTCATACCCTCTAAGTTGTATATAATTTAATAAGCATTCCGTCGATACCAAATTTCCTAAAACGGACTCCTGGTGAAGAAGTTATGGCGATTTAAAGTTTTAGTAGTGGCATTTCAGTCAGTGGCGCGTCGCGCCATAAGCCAAAATGACGTTTGTCAATTTCCAGTGTCTCTCCGTGATTCCACCATGTTGCGGTGAGTTTACAGGTCATAAACAAGTGGCAACATGATGTCTCTGCGTCACGCCAGGGGCACAAATCGAATTTTTTTTACAAAAATTAAAAGACGTATCTAGAGGGGTATTTGGGTGATCTTCCCACCCCCATATAAGCTCCGAAAGATGGAATTAAGCCATTATTTCACAAAAACATACTCTTTTTCATCAAAATCCTCTCAAGAACACATTAGGGTATCAATTGGGGGATTCAAGTTCAAGCAAATTCTACCATCAAATTCCAAGAATCTCTCGGTCAATCTACACTAAATCAAGAACTAAGGTATGCGTGTGTTCATTCATGGACTCCTTTCATCCATGAAGTCCAAGAACCCTATTTTAAACTATATACCATGATTTTTTATGTTTTTATTTGATTGTTGATCTTGTTTATGTGTTGAATGATGTCAAGATAGAATCTTTATGGGATTGTATGAAACTAGGATGGCATGTTAGTTGAAATATATGAACTTTGGGTGATCTGGGTGGTTGAATTCATGAATAAACCTATGCCCAAAGTGGTTCATGCAAGGTGTTTGATAAAATACCTAAAAGACTGGAAATCATGTATTTTAGCTAAATAGAACTTAAAAGACAAGCCCATACTCTATCCCTTATGACTCAACATGAATTCCATACAAATTATCATGTATTGTTGTTGTACTATGGAAAGCTCATGAAATTAGAACCATCCAAGTATGTACTTGTTATATGAAGTGTCTTCCATGTTCAAGAATATGATAACCATGTGTAGTATGAAATCCCCTATTTATGGTATTATGAATTGTGAATGTTATTCTTACGATCAAGTCAGTCATGTGTGTCAGTTTCTTTTCATCGAGTCCTGGGGGTACTTGTACCCGAAAAATATAGTTGTATGCCTAAAACCATGTCATGTTTTCATGATACTCTCATTCAATCCATGATATATAGAAATTAGTCAGTCATGTGACTCAGGAAAACCCAGTAATCTCAGTAATCTCAATGCTCAGTAACCTCAACAACCTCAGTATTCACAGTTAATCTCAGGAACTTCAGTACTCTAAATCAGTCCTCAAAACTCAGTACATTTCATCAGTCATCGAAATCCAGTAAACTCATTTTAGCTCCGTTAAACAATACCACTAACATCAGTTCAGTTAATCAATTCAGTTCAGTTCAGTTAATCAGTTCAGTGTCTTTTAGTTGGGAGTAGGATTCAGCACCGAGTGAACCCAAGGATGGGGACTCACCTGCCACAGTCAGAGGGTGAGATTCCTAGATGGAATCCTTGCATTCTAGAACTACGTATCCATCGTAGATTGAGATGTCCCAACCCATAGGGATAAAGCATCTCTTTTGAGTTTACCTGATAGTAGGGCAGACAGAATGAGCTCCTTAAAACAGAATAGGTTTACTCACATATTATCTCTACCCATGGCACGGTATTGACACGCTTCCAACTGGGGTTACAGGTTAGACCCCAACCAGTTCAGTTCTGGGGCATGTCGGTTAGATGATTACCTCTCACACTCTCAGTCTTAGTTTCAGTAATAGAATTCAGATAGTTTTTCAAAATATCAGGACTTTCAGATACAGTTAACTCAGATACGATACGGAACTCAGCTAGTTCCACCTCATTCATTAGTATCAGATACAGTCACTGATGTTATTATTATTACCAATTCTCAGAACTCGTATTATCAGTATTCACATTCATGACTGTCAGATACAGTCAATCAGATTAATTTTTTATAATTATATTGTCAGATACGGTCGACCAGACCAGTCCTTCATAATCAAGATTGTGATACACAGTTATTCATGTATCAGTAACATAGTACTAGTCCCTCAGTATTCAGTAATATAGTATCTGTTCCTCACTTATTAGTGATTTACATGCTCAGTGTTCAGTACTAGTTCCTCATAATTCAAACTGTCAGAAATAGTCGTCCATCTATTCAGTATCTCAGTATCAGTACACTCATGTTGTCAGTATTCATACCCAGTAGTTAATATCTCCACGATTTCAGTTATAGTTACGTATGCATGTATGTATTCTCACTTTCATATCAGTCAGTATTGTTCATGCATATAACCCTTTGCATTTAGCCTACCTCACATGCATACTCAGTACATTCCAACGTACCGACGTATTTTCACTATGGTGATTTATTTTCATGTTACAACATAGGTTCAGAGACACGAGTTTCAGATCAGAAGTAGCATTCCATCCGCAGAGTAGCAGTGAGTCCTCATCCATTCGAGGACGATATTATTTTATTATATTCATTATTTCAATTCAGTTTTATTAGACGGAGTTAGTTAGAGACATGTTCCTTAAACTCCTTATTCAGAAAATTTATAGGCTTTCCATACTATAGCATGTTAGACAGTTATTTCAGATTTGGTTTGGTCTTGTTATACCGTTTTCAGACATTATTCTATCAGATATTTATTCGGTTTTGAACCTTATGGCCTTACAGCTTCTATCCGTATTTTTATAGTATATGTATACATGTATACAGTATATTATGCAGTGTTTAGGTATAGATATCATTCATGGGTTAGTTTGTGGTCCTTCGGGGTCATGAGCACCGTATATCTTTTCGGTTTAGAAATCGGGGCATTACAAATTTGCTTGAATGTGAATCCCCCAATTGAAACCCTAATGTGTTATTGAGAGGATTTTGATAAAAAAAAGTATGTTTTAGTGAAATAATGGCTTAATTCCATCTTTAGGAGCTTATATAGGGGTGGGAAGATGACCCAAATACCTCTCTACATGCGTCTTTTAATTTATGTAAAAAATTTCTAATTTGGGCCCCTAGCGCAATGTGGAGACATCGTGTTGCCACTTTTTTATGACCTGAAAACTCACCGTGATGCGGTGGAATCATGGAGAGACACTAGAAATTGACAAACATCATTTTGTCTTATGGCGCGACGCGCCACTGACTGAAATGACACTGCTGAAACTTTAAACCGCCATAACTTCTTCACCAGGTGCCCGTTTTAGGTGAATTTGGTATCGACGGAAAGCTTATTAAATACTTTACATTTTGTAGGGTATAAATATTCCAAAATACCACCTATAAACCAAGTTATTCTAGTTCAAAGATGACCTATGTGAAATCACACATGAAAATTTGGTGGATTCAAAAGTTCTTAGCTTGGCTTACTCTAAGTGACTCTTATGAACATAATTAACATATCATAAAATCTATTATCAATAGGATACTCATACTAATTCATGTAATCAAACATGAATCACAGGATAGAAGGTTTCATGCGTAGGAACAATGGTTCATTTTCTACCTTAGAAATATACGGAGTATTACAGAGCTATCATCTAACCGACATGCCCCAATATGAGCTAATTAGGGTCCAACCTGTGACCCCAATTGGAAGGGCATCAGTACCGTGCCATAGTTACTAACAATGGCTGTGTGGATCAACTAAACTAATGTCCCAAAGGACCAGGGTGTCAAGCCTAAACTGATGGGTGACCGCTGAGAGGTATTCAAACCTAAACTGATGGATGACTCCTAAAATCCTACACTGGCTACGTAGTTCTGGAATACAGGGACTGCTACTAATGACTCTGCCTGACTGACAAGAAAGACTTTATCCCTTTATTCGCTCGGTGCTAAATCCTACTCCCAACTGAACTGACTCAGAATACTGAACTGATCTAAGTTTAACTAATTATGATAACCGATTGAACTGATAATGCTCACAACATATCTGAAACCATTCTAAAGATACTAATACTAAGTAAATAGCTAAGTTTTCAGGAATTGATAACCCCTAGGACTCGATAGCAATAACAATAGAACCATAATACAACTTTGAGTACATCATAAGTAGTAATTATTCAAAACCCATTCTTCTAGGCATTTCATCAAACACATAAGGGTCATGAGTTAAAGCATGGGAATAGTTAAATTATGGCATAATAACATAATTTCAATACAAAAATCATGGGTTAAGGATTTAACATGCAAATATCATCCTTCAAATGGATCAAAGGCTAATTCCAACAAAAACACATGTAGACATGATATAAAAATCAAAATTCATAGAAGTTCATGGATAAAATTCTTGAAAACATGTAAAGGTCATGATTTTAAACTATAAAGTAGATTCTTGGACTCCAGGTGAAGAGGACCCATGAATGAACAATAAAAATACCTTATTTGATGATTTTTCATGAGTTCTTGGTGATTTTCTTAAAGCTTGAACTTGGATTTTAAAAAGCTAGGGTTTTGTTCTTGAGAGAGTTTGTGAAAAAATGAGTGATTTTTCCCTTTTGAGACCTTAATCTTGTGTTATGGGTGGGGAAAAGTAAGGGGTAAATAACTCAAATACCCCCACATATTTGGAATTAATTAAACTAAATATGGCTAGTGATGCAGTAACCAATGCATCACGTCGTTCAGTCAACGCATTAGGCGATGCACCGCATTACACCCCACTAATGCGATAAGTGGTGCGCCGTGGACATAACGCGCTTACTCACTGGTTTGAACGTCCAAACAAGCCTCAAACCTCATCCAAAAAATTTGAAACTTACCCGAGATATGCGGTCGACCACCCCGATCATGAATTAACTTAAAAATCAACATTCTAAGGCCGGGAAGGTCTAAATTAAAATCATTGAAGTTTAAGAGGCTTTGGAATGATTAAGTCTTAACACTTAGTGAAATTTTCTAAGTCTTGGACCCCTTTAGCTTGCAAGGGTGAGCTGAAATGAGCTAGGATCTTACAGGGTCTTATAATATCTCCCCCTTGGGAACATTCGTCTTGAATGAGATTGGTTAAGATAAGAATTATTGAGGTGCTGAGATTATATGTTGAATATGCACAACTAAAACATGATTACATAACTGAGTCTGAACATGTGACAAACTGAACTGATTCGTGAATGCATGCAATGACATGAATATGATCATATGGCTAGGACTGAGAATGGAATAGAGATAATCTAAGGGAAAACTGTTACCTTGAACTGAATCTTCATTTGCAAAGAGAAGGTGATGGTACTTGGTTTGCATAGCTGCTTCTTCTTCCCAAGTGGCTTCCTCAATGGACTGATTTCACCAAAAAACTTTGACCAAGAAAACTTCTTTGTTCCCTAGTCTGCGAATCTGGTGATCTAAGATTTTGACTGGGACTTCTTCGTAAGAAAGGCTATCCTAAACATTTAAGATTTCTAAAGGAACAACAACAGCTGGATCACCAATACACTTTTCAACAAAGAAACATCATACACTGGGTGCACTGATTCCAAATCTGCAGGCAACTTAAGCTCGTAAGCTTCTTTTCCAAAGTGGCTGAAGATCCAATAAGGGCCAACATATCGGGGACTAAGATTCCCCTTCTTTCCAAACCTCTTCACTTCATTCATGAAAGAGATTTTCAAATAGACTATGTCACCAATCTCAAACTCAAGGTCTCTTCTCTTTATATCTACATAGGATTTCTGTCGTCTTTGGGCTGTCTTAAGGATCTCTCTGATTAAATTAACTCTTTCCATTACATCAAACACTGAATTAGACCCTAATACTGAAGTCTCACCTACCTCAAACCAACTAATAGCAGATTTACATCTCCTCTCATAGAGAGCCTCAAATAGAACAATCTGAATACTAGAATGATAACTGTTATTGTAGAAAAACTCAATTAAGGGTATATGATCATCCCAACTACCCTTGAAATCGAGAACACACACCCTTAACATATCCTCTAGGGTCTGAATGGTCATCTTTACCTGACCATTTGTCTGAGGATGAAAAATTGTACTGAGATGAACTTATGTGCCAAGTCCCTTCTGAAAAGCCCTCCAAAAGTAAGAGGTAAACTGAGTACCTCTATCTAATATGGTAGACAATGGGAATCCAAGAAACCTAACCAATTCTCTGAGATAGAGCTTGCAATACTAGAAATTACCCCTATTGCAACTGACTTTTTGGCAACGGTTCCAAAAGCGTTTCAATAAACCCTCTATTGCAACGATTGCAACCGTTGAAAAAAATTGTTTTGGTAGAACATTTTTATGGTATAACCATTGCTATTGTTGAAGAACCGTTGGAATAGAGAGTCTTATAGCAACGATTTCATGAATAGTTTCCATAGAGTCATCTAAGGCAACACTTTATTTGGTTAAAAAGATATTGCAACATTTTTTTGTTTCCCTCTCCAATATTGCCAAAAATTAAATAAACATAAATATTTGACCCCAATTTCAATTTCAGCTTGGGTGAATGACAGCGCCTCAAAATCGCCCCGAGCTACTGGAATTTGCTCTTCGAAATTTGGTTAAGTGTTGAGTCTCATCTTTTGATCCCTAGTCTTGTGGCCTCTTTCCCATGAATTCCAAGCATCTTTAACATCAAAATATCATCATATTCAGGTCCAAAATCCTCCTACATAATCACACCAAACTAATTAAGAGATAAATACAACACAACACCCATAATAATGAATCAAAACAAGAGCTAAACATAGCTAGTTCACATTGATCTTTCACTTATTGTTCCAGCGGTAGACTCATTCAAATTGAACTTTTCTCATTACCAACAAGTTATTCCACTCATAATAACAAATAAAATCATTAGGAACACTTTAAAAACCATAGAATCCACTGGAATCAACTAGACAAGCACCTAGCTCAAGCTAGTAACGCTAGTTTTCCAAGTTGAACTCTAAATGAATCTTTTAAGTACAAACTTGTTTGGAACTCACTTTAAACATCATAAACACATGATTTAACACTTCTGTAAACATTTATCTCATTATAAACCCATTTATCACATGAATCATCCTCAAAACAAGGCTAAAAGGGCTAGAATAATGATGCTAGAATGCATAAATACACCCAACATCGCCACTCCACACTTAAAGTCTTGTTCGTACATGAAAAATTCTTTACTATAAACCTCATGATCTAGAGATTCTATAATTCTAATCATTGCAAGACACTCAAACTAGTTCTACAATGACTCACGGAATGCAAGTTTCTACACTAAGCATGTTACAAACATAATTGAAAGCTTATGAATACTACTACAAAATATCCTAGCCTCAAAAATTGACTCACCAAGATGGCAAACTCATGCATATCATTTAATCAAGAAAATCATAAAAGTCTCTCAAATTCATCAAATATGTGTCCCTCACAACAAGAGAGTTACCCATAATCACTCATAATTAAGCAATTTAAAACATGATGGGTACGACAATCAAATTACACTCACTCTCACAAAGACTTCTCAAGTTACACACAATGAACCATAGGATTTTCCTTAGTTTATTTCTCCACTAATAGTTGAATGTAAATCTTAGGATCAATTAGGACTTTTCCTGATTGTAATGTAGGCTAAGGGACGGGTAAAAACTATTTAGGAATAGTGACTAACCTCTCTAAGCACTTTAATACACTACATTATACATTTAAAATCATTCTCCAACAATCAAACTACACTTATTCATTCATCCATACCTTTTGTTTTTGCCCTATCTCTTTTAAGCATTTTCACAAACACTTGGTGGACACTTAGTTTAGTAATATAAGAATTAATTTTTTTTTATCTTTTTTCATAATTATGGAAATATTCTAACATGAAATATATCATACCCATCCATAACACATCAATTATTAACACAAATAACTATTACCTAGGGGCATCAATTTCACCTTTTTTTCAATTTCTCAAACTCCTATTTCAATCATTTTTTTCATTAAAGAACTTATGAGCTTTTTAGATCAAATTATGGTCTATTAAAAGAAGGGTATTAGGCTACATATGAGGTTGCTAAAGAAAAAGCTAAAGGCTCAATGGAGGTTAACTAGGATAATGCACCAGTGGTAGGACAAATTGAAGGTATAAAATAAGGTTATCAAAGAAATGCCTATATCATCCCCTAAACCCACATTCTTTATTTTGCTTCACACACACACACACCAGGCAAGTTCTAGACATCATATGCAACAAGAAATATACAAATACCTCACATCATACTTGGCACATGCTCAACTCAATAGGATCTTCATAGAATCCCAACCAAATAATAGCTTGAATTCAAAACTAAGTCAACAAGTACAAGAGTCATAAACATGAGCCTAAGAGTCTCAAAAATAGCAATTCACTCAATCAACATGCTTTTATAAACATACACACTTGGATCATGTAATCACAAATAGAACCAACAAGAATATCTCACACAAAGATTTTTAAATTGAGCCAAAATTTGAGAATTTCTCCACCCCACACTTAAAAATCTACTTTATCCCCAAAGTGAATTTTTAAAGGTAGAGATATAAATACTCCTTGAGGCCTCTAGGCCTAGCTAGTTGCATATTTTTGCATAAAGAATATCCATGGAACCCCACACTCAGTCTTTGCCATGCTTCTTAGATCAAGTTTATGGTACTTAGACTTCCCATTAACCTTTGACTCAACCAAAAACAACAACTACGTGAAATAAAAACTAAAAAAAAAAACTGAAAAGAAAACATACCTAATTAACTTGGGTTGCCTCCCAAGCAGTGCCTGATTTAGTATCGTGGCACAACCCAACTCAACTCAACCATATTTCTTTTATCTTTTTCCTCACACTTTGAGGCCATTTTCTTATCCTTTTCACCACTTTTGGTGTGAATTCTCAAGAGTACCTGGTTGCTCAACTCTAGCCTTTTCAGTCTCATCAACTTCCATCATACCAGGCTTAGGAGATAGAGTCTTAGCTGCTCAATCAGGTAGTTTAAAGAGTTTTTTTTAGGACTAGACACCCCATATTTGTCCCCTTCAATAGCATTGATCATACATAAATCTTTAACTTATGATATAATTGTGGGTGCTTTTCATACATCAAACACCATCTCTTCATCCTCTACACTCATTTTAAGTGTGCCTTCTCTAACATCAATTAACGCCCATCCAGTGCTAAAAATAGACGTCCCAAGATGATTGATACCTGTTCATCTGCCTCAAAATCAATAATAATAAAGTCAGCAGGTATAATAAATTTACAAACCTTTATGAGGATATCCTCAATTATTCCATCCTAATATGTAAATGACCAGTCTACCAACTGCAACACCACAGTGGTCAGTCTTGGCTCTCCCAAGCCCAATGTTTTAAACAGTAATAGGGGCATTAATTTTATGCTCACCCCTAAGTCACTTTGTACAAGGACCGTTTTACTCCCAACTTAGATTGGGAAAGCAAACTTCCCCTAATCTCTTAATTTTTTAGGGATTTTTTGATTCATCACAGTGCTACACTCTTCAATGAGTGTTATTACCCCCTTATCTTGAAATTTCACTTTATAGACACCACATCCCTCAAGTACTTTTCATACATAGGCATACTCTGCAAAATATCTAGCAAAGGTAAGTTAATGTGAAGCTCTCTGAATGTATCAAAAAACTTCTTAAATAGTGCATTCTCCTTCGCTTTAATTTGCCTCTGAGGAAAAGGTAATGACAGTGTCTTCTTCACTTCTGATTCAACAACTTTTTATTTTAAGTACTCAGACTTCCTTGATTTTTTAGCAATTTCTTCATTTACTTGAGGGGTCACCACTTCAGCATCTACCTCCTTTGTTACCTTTGGGGGTGCTCTTTGAATCTCTTTACCACTCCCCAAGGTGATTGTCATGACTTACTTTGGATTTTTTGTATCTGCTGGCAAACTACCTTGTGGTCTAGTATTAAGTGCTTATGATAATTGGACCATTTGCAAATCTAAACTTCTTATGGACACTTGTTGATTCTTTAAGTCTATAGAAAAGTATGTCTGGTTAGCTAAGATCTTTTTTAACATCTCCTCCATAGTGCTAGTTGACTGAATGGGTTGGGCCTGTGGCTGTGGGGCGTTCCATGGCTAATTTGTTGACTGAGTCTGACACTTTATGTTGTAGGTATTACCATAATTTGGCCTTTGAGAATTACCTACGTACAACACAGATTCCGTATTTGAAGCACAGATGGCCGCTGCATAACTATTATTTCTGCATACCTCACACCAACCTGCATATTGTTGGATGGCATTGACTATGGCTGCATTACCTACGTACATCACAGATTTTGTATTTGAAGCACACATGGCCGTTGCATAACTATTATTTCTGCATACCTCACACCAACCCGCAACTTGTTGGATGGCATTGATTGTGGCTGCAGGTTGTGTTTCTCCCAGCTTCAAGCTTCTGAATGATGTGTTGATCAAATTCTATAGTGCAAAACCTATTCTGATAAGGCTGTGAATTGGTCTACTTCCAATACACCCATAATTATTTTTATGGAACTTATAGAATTTGAATGCCAATCTAGATTTCCTTGTTCTATATGGTTCAACAATGTGTACAACTCATCATAAGTCAACTCAAGTTCTTGACCACCTGCGGTTAAATCTAGAAAAATATTTGTATTATGATCAAGAGATTCTACCAAACTAAGAGAAAGTATCTCATTATACCATTGGTGGTGTGGACACTTCTGAAGAAGAGCCTTGAAGCATTCCCAAGCATGATAGAGGTTTTCATCAAGCTTTTGTTTGAAGCTCACTATCTCACTGCGAAGTCTCACAGTTTTGCATGATCGAAAAAATCTAATGAGGAACTTTTTGGATAAGTAATCCCATGATGTAATTGAACTGGATGACTCCCCATTCAACTACCTTTTAGCTTCCCCCAAAAGTAAATAGGTAAATAGTGTCAGCCTTACATAGTCTGGAGTCAACCGAGTCGGAGTGAATATATCAGTAAGCTCAATGAAGGTCTGCAAGTGGACTTGTGGATCCTCGTGTGAAAGACCAGTAAACTGTCCACTACTAATAGAAGTTGCACCATATTATGTTTCAACTCGAAATTCTCCCCATCTGTCGGTTTTTGAATTAGGAAAGTCAATTTTGTTGGAAGTGGGACTGCCACTTCCCTAACCTTCCTACCAGCTGCTTGTTGTTTAACCATGGGAACAGTAATCTCCTGGCCTTCTTGTATTTGAGGAATTATAGGGAGAAGGATTTCTTCTCTCCTGTATTGATGGTAAAGTTACTTGGGTTCCAGGCTTGGTTTTACCAACTCCCGATCCCTTACCAACTTATAAACTTAGAAACCAGTCTCCTGCAAACACAAAAATAAGACAGAGTAAAAATATCAAATAAATATAAATATAAACTAAAATAAACAATTATCAAAATACAATTCCCCGACAACGGTTCCAAAACCTTAACAGTGCCTCAATATCGCCCCGAGCTACTAGAATTCGCTCTTCGAAATTTGGTTTAAGTGTTGAGTCTCCCCTCTTGATCCCTTGTCTTGTGGCATCTTTTTCATGAATTCCAAGCTTTTTTTACATCAAAATATCATCATATTCATCTCCAAAAGCCTCCTACATCATCACACCAAACTAATTAAGAGATAAACACAACACAACACCCATAACAACCAATCAAAACAAGAGCTAAACATAGCTAGTTTGCATTGATCTTTCATATATTGTTCAAGCTATAGACTCATTCAAATTGAATTTTTCTCATTATCAACAAGTTATTACACTCATAATAACACATAAAAATCATCAAGAACACTTTAAACACAATAGAATCCACCGGAATCAACTACACAAGCACCTAGCTCAAGCTAGTAATGCTAGTTTTCCAAGTTGAACTCTAAATGGATCTTTTAAGTACAAACTTGTTTGGAACTCACTTTAAATATCATAAGCACATTATTTAACACTTCTATGAACATTTATCTCATTATAAACCCATATATCACATGAATCATCCTCAAAACAAGGCTAAAAAGGCTAGAATAATGATGCTAGAATGCATAAATACACCCAAAATCAGTGAACTATGCTCCACAATTGCCATTTTATCTCAAAATTAATAGCTTCAATTTATTCATCGTCCTCCTTCCATAATTTCAATTTCAATTTCTTCATTGTACCTTATTTTAATTTCAATTTCAATTAAAGAAATTGGTTGACTGTGCTCCGACTTTATTTTGTTCAATTTCTTCAAAAAAGCAAAAAATCCGACAGTGGTGCTCCGTCCGGTGTGCTCCAACTTCACTGTGATCCGATGTTGCTTCTCCGTCTTTATATCTCAAATTTGCACTTCATCTTTATGTAAGTTATTCTGACTACCCTTTTTGTATTTTGTGTACTTTATCTTAAATGTCATGTGCCCTTGCTCCCACATCCAAGATAAATGTCATAGTGGTTGTGCTAATGTAGAAGTAGTGTTCGTCACTCACAAAATTCTGGATTTGATGATGTTAATTGCTGGCTTGAACCTACAGCAGCAACATCATCTATATTAGATTGCACTGTTAAATTATACGATTGAGTCTTAGTGACTGACACATAAAAAATTTGATATTGCTGATTTATTTGTTGATGAAGTGGTTTCTGGGTTTGGGGTGCATACATTTGATAGTAAGATGGGATTGCCATTGGACCTATTGCAATATGTTGAATGTAATGTGCAGTGGCAGGAACAATCTGTTGCTACTGTGGAACTTGAATAACAATAGAATCCTGAACTTACTAGATCTGAATTTGAGGGTTATAGTCCATAATATTAGTTTTGGGGTCATTTACAGCAAGAGGCTTTCTGGTTTCACGGCCTATCGCTGGAGCTACATCTTAGCAAACCATTTGTTTTGAGAAGGATGTACCTGATGTGATGGATCTATCACTGGAAAACATCCAAATATGTTTTAGTTGATGAAAGTAGAATCTTATTAATGTTTTTAAACTCAAGTACACTAAAAACATGCTAAAAGTGAAGAGCAACAATTACCTTGAAGTCCTATTATCTCTTTGTGGTTTATTACTAGTTCTTTTTGTAGATTAGATCTAAATAATGTATCTAACTTTATTCTTTTACCTGCCAAGAATTTAAGTAAGAGAATAGGTCCTACTATGGAATCTTGACTTTAAACTATTGAAGATTTGTATGATAGATGCATTAGCGCGGAGAAAGGAAAGTACTGATGTTTCACTTGTCCTATATTGGTTTGGTCAGTTGGTTGGATTTGTATATATGTATATATTTTCCTAAACAATTTTAATTGCAAAGTAGTCCAATTACTTATAATAGGTCATTTGTAAAGCATGTTTCCCTAAGTTACTTGTCTACCTCATCCAATGTGATCACTGTATCTTTTTAATGTTGCTATGTTAATATTTCAATATTTTCCTGTCTGATTTTTGTAGTAGAAGCTCAGGTATAGGCAATATCAGCTTTACACTTTGTTTTCATACCCATTGTTATGTCTCTTTATCCATTAATTTCTAGATCTTTGATGATAAAGAAGAACTTGAGATCTTGTTGACATATTAATTCATTTCCTCACTTTTCACATGCAAATGATAGTAGCTTGATGGTTGAAAACTATCTTATATCTAGACTTTTTTGTAATTACTCTATAGAATCACGAGCTGATAGTTGTTGTTTGCAGCTACAATGGATCCTTAATTATTAATTAGGATCAAGAAAAAATCCATATCAACATTTGGATAGCTAGCTCTATGGTTGAAGAAAATGAACTGTTGAATGCTGGCCTAAAATTCTCCGTTTTAATTCTCTATTCAGATAATCTTTGCTGGTTTTGGGGAGCTTATTTTTCCACCGTGCTATTTGATTCTATTCGAGAAGAGGTGGCAAATATGACTATTGAGTAACTTTATTATTCTTTGGCTGAGAGATAGAGTATTAAAGGAAATAATATGTTGCAACTTAAGAAAAAATATTAAAAACAATTGAAGTGTAACCTCCCAAACTAGCGAACTGTAGTTCATAAATACAACTATTCTTACCATTTGGATAATATAAGGAAAAACTAATTGTTCAAGTGGTCTGTTTTTCTTGTCTCCCTTAAAATTTACGTGAGAATTACCTTTTAACTTAAACTTACAAACTGTTAATAGAACAGAAATTTTCAATATTGCATATCTAAAGAGTGTAATCACTGTCACTATTTTCCTTTCGTTCTATCATTAAAGAAGTCATCCTTGACATCCTTTTATGGGAGGATTGATGAAGAATTAGGTATATTTTGTTTCTTTTATTTTGGTAAATGACATGATAAATTCTATATCTGAGTCTATTTTTGAGGTACTAACAGTTGTACGTTATCTGGGATTTTAATAACTTATGTTTGAATACTCCATCAGATGAAGACGGGTCTCTATTCTTTATGGATTGTATTCAGACAAATTGAGACTCAATGTGGGTATGCACACATGCTCTTTTGCATTTGATTTTTCACACTATTTGGGATGACAAGCTTAAAGAAATGACTCACAGAGACTATCCTAGTTCATTAAAAATTGACAAGCTTCATCTTTTCAATAGGAAGAAGAAGTTAGTGAATTGGACACTTAAGAGAATTAAAACCTTTGCATGACATGCAAAACACTACAGTAATTCATAAGTGGTAGATAAAAAAGTCATGCATCCCACTTAATTATAATTTAATTTTCATCATTAATGTATTTCTTACAGAAGCTCACCCGCACGACCAATATGAAAACTTCTCTATTACTTATATTTTCCCTATTAACATGAAGATAATCAATTGTAACAAATAACACTTGGAGCTGGAGATGACTGATCATGGAGCTAACGTACACAAGATTTTCATTTGCCAAGTACCTGATTAGAAATAAACTTACTGGGCCAATTCTGGATTGGATCAGAAGTTGTAATTCCAAACAGTAAGTTTATTACCTTAGATTAGTATGGTTTTTCATATAAATTTTACTCATGACTAAATCAACAACATAAGATTCTATAAGTATATCAACATAAATGTCAATATTGTAGGAACATACTACCCCATACAGAATTTCATTTTATTCAACACTAGCTTGTTGATTCTGTCATGCACTCGGCAACCTGTATTTGTTTGTGGAGATGCATTAGTGAACTTGTCAACTTGGTAATGTATTTACTAGACTAGATAGCAATTTGGTTTTACAAAAAGAGAAAGATCATTCTCCAAATTTAAATGCTATAGAGGTGATAACGGTTTAAGTTATCCTTCATACAACATGTTCTCCATGCCTTATTTTTATCAGCATAGAGTTCAAGAGAGCTTAAATAGGCTTGTATCTATTTTATCTAGAAGCAAAGAGTAATATATCCTTATAATTGTATTTAAAACAAAAAATCTGGTCATTAGCAACGATTTAAAAATGTTAGATCAAGATGAGACATGTAAGCATTACAAAGTCACTTCTGATAACTTTTTAATTTGATTACAGATGATGAACTCAGTTTTTTGGATTTTTACTCTCAGAATCAAGAAGTAAATGAAAGACAATAACTAAAAGATCTTGAAAACTTTAGACCTATTGATTTTGGGAAAATTAATTTAATTTGGTTTATCAAAATGTTACAACCCACTGCTATTACAACTAGTATTTGCATCCTAAAATAGAAGCACAAGTATTCCAACTCCCTTCATTACCTTGATAGTACTGTGAAAACACAGAACATATCAAAAACCTTATTTGCAGCATGATAGACCTTCTTGCGACAACTTTCGCAGAGGTAGTGTAAGCTATGAGCCTGAACTAATCTAAGTGATTACAGTCAAACATAATGAATCTGTCTAGGGTAATTCATTTTCATTTTTTGATAGACTACTTTCATTTTAACATCGTCTGACCATGACTTCTTTTCTTCAGGTCGTACCTTTAAGTCCATATTAAGCATTTAGGATTGATGAGTTTAATGAGGTAAAGTTTGAGTAGTCTTAAATGTACAAAGCAATGGAAGCCTATCTCCTTCCAATTTCTGATCCATAGGGTTCCAAGTAATCCTATCTGGCCTTTGTCATGTTGTTTTGGAAGTGTTCCCTTGAACTTCAGATTTGACTTTTATATCACTTAGATGTACTGAAAACTTAGCTTATTTATTACTAAGGAAA
The DNA here is from genome assembly GCA_030864215.1 of Capsicum pubescens. Lineage (NCBI taxonomy): Eukaryota > Viridiplantae > Streptophyta > Magnoliopsida > Solanales > Solanaceae > Capsicum > Capsicum pubescens. The sequence continues at coordinate 98,337,390 of CM061549.1, read as the reverse complement.
ATATATGTTGGCTGCTTTTTCAGTTAGCTGCTACTCTTTCACTGATAACTTAGTAATCTCAATAAAAATCTGATGCAGGAAAGTTTAGACACGGATGAAGAACCTGTTGATCAGAATTATTCAAGTGTGTCTAGTGCAGCGAGGATATATCATCCTAGAATATTCCTAAATCATCGAAAAAGAATCGGCTTTGTGTTTTAAGTCAAGCAATAGTTACTTCCACAATGACCATGTGTAACTCAAGGTGGCCTCCTTACAGATTGGGTATTTTATTACATCAGGGCCCATACTAAGAAGCTAGAGATATTGTCCATAGAGTTTGCGCGGAATAGTGATCTAGGCGTATGCTATGTGCTCTTCGATTGTGAAATTCCTTTGTACGTTGGGGATCAGAGTTCCTCCTTCAGCAACAAGGCTCTGTTGGTCAATGCTGCAAGGATGGAGATGATGTGCCTTTGATGTCTTCTTGTTCAGTAAGTTATGGCACATGTTGACTGGTTGCTCAAAAATTCCCAAGGATTTATTATGATATTTCATTATGCTTGTGTGTGTAAATAGTTGTTGTACAAAATTTGGCATCATGTTCAATAACAAGTGTTATTATAAATCCTTTTTCCTATTAATACATCGATTAATGGGAACTAATGAGTCCAGGGTAATGATGTGCTAAGAATATCACCTTCTGAAGGTTAATTCTTTTTTTATTTTGGATACTCTCATTTTCATCTGTTAGCACTAATTCTCTCTCTATATATTTAGTCATTGTTGCAATAGGTGACAAAAATTGTTGCAATAGGTAGCAAAAAAATATTGCAATAGGTATCAAAAAGCATTGTAATAGGTAGCAAAAAATATTGCAATAGGTGTCAAAAAGCATTGCAATAGGTGTCAAAAAGTATTGGAAAAGATAGTTAAAAGTAATCGCAAAAGACCAATAAGTTTTGCAATAGATATTCAAAAATTATTGCAATAGGGTTATTGCATCGGTTTCTTATCATTGCAATATAGTCTATTGCAACGGTTCTTAACTATTGTTATAGACAATATGAAATGTCCCCATAGGAGTTAAAATAAACCATTGCAATAGGTCTATCTATTACAATGGTTGTTGAAACTATCACGAAAGTCGTTGTGGTAGCTCTGTTGCCACACTCACATATGCAAAACCTACCAAACCATTATGGTACCTTTATCGCAACGGTTTTTGTATCTATAGCAATGGTTTTTGAACTGTTGCCATAAGGGTAATTTCTAGTAGTGTTGGCATAATACTCAGCCAAATAGGAAGTATGAATTGGCAAGAAATAGGCTGATTTGGTCATTTCATCTACAATGATCCATATCGAATCATGTTGACGACGCGTACGAGGTAAGCCTATCAGAAAATCTGTGTTCACCTATTCCCTCTTCTAAGTGGGAATGCTAAACTCTTGTAAGGTGACACTAGGCCTATGGTTCTCAACCTTAACCTACTGATAGTTAGAACACTTAACTACAAACTCTGCAATATCCCTCTTCATACCACTCCACCAATAGATTTCCCATAAATTGCAGTACATCTTAGTGGATCCTGGGTGAATAGAGTAATGCGCACCATATGCCTCTGTAAGAATCCGCTTCCTCAAATCATCAACACCATAGAACACACAGTCTACCCTGAAAGATCAACACACCATATCCCCCTTTGGGAGAAAACCTCAACTTTCTAGTCTCTTACTGATTCTTTCAACTTAGCTAAACTGAGATCCATATCCTGTTTCTCCTTTACTTCAGCAACCAATGAAGATTCTGAACTACTTTAAATCCAAACACTACCCTCAATGGAATTAACCAATCGAACACCTAATCTAGCAAGCTGATGAACCTCCTGAACTAACTTCTTCTTATCATTTCAAGATGATCAACACTACCCATCAACAATCTACTAAGGGCATCTGCCACTACATTGGCCTTGCCCGGGTGATACAAAACACTCATATTGTAGTATTTCAATAACTCCAACCATCTTCCATACTGAAGATTCAAATATTTTTGTGAAAACACATACTATATAAAATTTTGTGGTCCGTGAAGACATAAACATGCACCCCATAGAGATAATGCCTCTAAATTTCAAGATAAACACAATAGCAGCTAACTCAAGATCATGGGTAGGATAATTTTTTTCATGGGGTTTAAGTTGTTTAGAGGCATAGTCTGTGACCTTACCTCTCTGCATAAACATATAACCAAGACCAAATCTGGAAGTATCACAGAAAAAACAAATCCCTCTGAACCATCTGGTAATGTCAAAATTGGGGCTTAGGTGAGTCGAGTCTTCGACTCCTAAAAACTCTTCTCACAAGAATCTGACCAATAAAACTTGACTTTCTTATGAGTCAATATAGACATGGGGGATGCAATAAATGAAAACCCTTTAACAAACCAATGGTAAAAGCTAACCAAACCCAAGAAACTCCTGATATCTGATGGAGAGATGGGCCTAGGATAGTTTCTCACTACTTTAGTCTTTTGAGTATTAACCTTACTGCCATCACCTGAAATAATATGGCCAAGGAAAGTTACTGATCTTACCCAAAATTTGCACTTGAAGAATTTGGCGAATAACTGATGGGCTCTAAGAGTCTTCAATACAATTCTGAGATGGCCTGTATGATCGTTTTCACTAAGGGAATAGACAAGAATGTCATCAATGAAGACAATGATGAACATGTCCAGGTAGTGTTTGAACACTCTGTTCATCAAATCCATCAAAACTACTAGGGCATTTGTTTTTCCAAAAGACATGACTAGGAATTCCAAGTAACCGTACCAAGTTTGAAAGTTATTTTCGAAATGTCACATTCTCTGAATCTAAGCTGATGATTGCCGGATCTAAGGTCTATATTAGAGAAATAATTAGCACCCTAAAATTGGTCGAACAAGTCATCGATTCTGCGGAGTGGATATTTATTTTTTATGGTTACTTTGTTTAACTGATAGTAATTGATAGTATTCTAAGGAAACCATCTTTCTTACGCATGAAAAGGACTGGAGAACCCCTTGGGGAAAAACTGGGCCTAATGAATCCCTTATCTAGGAAGTCTTGTAACTGTTATTTCAACTCTTTGAGTTTAGATGGAGCCATTCTGTATGACCAAATAGAAAAAGGCCGGGTATCTGGAAGAAGGTCTATTCTGAAGTCAATTTTCCTTTCTTGAGGAACTCTGGAAAGGTCTTCATGGAACACTTCTAGAAATTCCCTTACTACTGAAATTGACTCAAGATTCGACGTCTCAGAACTAGAGTCTTTGACTCAAACAAGATGGTAAAAACATCCCTTGAATATCATTTTTCTAGCTCTAAAATACGAAACAAGTTGACCCCTAAGGGCTAAAGTACTACCCCTCCATTCAAGGACTAGTTTAGTTGGAAAATAAAACTGAACGACCCTATTTCTGTAATCAAGTAAGGAATAACATGAGTGGATCCAATCCATATCGAGAATGACATCAAAATCAGTCATCTTTAAATCCATAAGATCTACTAAAGTGACTTTCTGGGATATTATGATCGGATAGTTCCTGTATACCTGTCTGGTTATAATAGAGACACCTAATAGAGTGGACACTGATAAGGGTTCAATTAAGGTTTCAAGACTGATACTAAAATTAATATCTATACAGGGGGTTACAAAAGAAAATGAAGCTTTAGGGTCTAACAAGGCATATACATCTAAATAAAAGACCTACAACGTACCCATAACTACATCAGGAAAACTTTCTTGATCCTTTCGGGTCTAAAGTGCTTATAGTCTTTTCTAGTGTTGATCTCTTGTGGAAATTGAGGTGGCGCCCTTCTGAGTTGGGCAACCAGCTGAGGCTGATGACATATGGGAATGGCCCTATTGGCATATATCCCTTCTTTTTATATAGCAACTACCTGACATTCCCAGATCTGATGGTCTGGCTTGCCATACCCAAAGCATACATCACTGCCATCTCTATACTCACCCTGATGGTTTCTACCATATTTCTGGCAAAGAGGATTTTTGTGATCACTACTTACACTACCTTTGGACTTAGAGCCTAGTGACCTATCTCGATTGTCATTTTTGAACTATGGCACAAGAGCACTAGCTGAATATGGAGCCGGAGCTGAAGATTTCTAAAAAAATTAGGGATGGTTACCACCCTCTAACCTCAGCTGAGCAATGTTTAAACTACCTTTCCTAGCCCTCTTGTTCTCTTTTTCTTTCTCCTTATCCTTCTTCTTCTCAATCTATTAAGCATGGACCATGAGCCAAGATAAGTCCATCTCTTTAATCAACATTGAAGTCCTACACTCCTTCACCATACTATAAGATACACCATACATAAAATTTCTTATCCTAGACCAGTTATCAGCCACCAAATGAGGAGCATACCTGGCTAGCTAAGTAAACTTAAGTGAATTCTCCTTCACTCTTATATTTCCCTGCTACAAGTTAATGAACTCCATCACCATAGCTTTACTCAACTTCAAAGGAAAGAATCTATCTAAGAAGGCTGTAGAAAAATCCTCCCATTCAATAGGCCCTACATCTACGCATTTATCCGCCTTCCACTGCTTATACTGTAGTACCCTATACTTCTACCTAGCTTAAAATCATCCCAGAAATGTTAAAGACTTTTTTAAAAGATGAGTACACTTTTATACATATGGTATTTTACATATTTTCACTTTTTATCATGTGTTAAATTGAATAAGCTTTCCATCAATACCAAATTCTCCCAAATCCAACATCCGGGCAAAGAGTTAGAGCCATTTTAGTAAGACAGTGTCACCTGAGCCATCAACGCATCGCGGAGCCAGCCAAAATGGCAATTATCAAAATACAGTGAGCCTCTACAATTATGGAGCATCATGGATGAAAGGAATCAAATTGAAACTTGTGAAATTGAATTGAAATATGGAATTTTGTTGTATTAATTTGATGGTCATGCCTATTCCCTAAGTCATGCATCCTAGGTGTTTGATAAAATGCCTAAGAGAATAGAAATTATGCATTATAGCTTAATTGTGACCCAAGTGATAAGTGTATGCTTTACCCTATGACTAAGAATGACTTCCATGATATTGTGTGTATTATGAATGGTTGAGGGAATGTCCATGAGATTATTTTGATGAAAGTATGACATGTTTATCTGCAATTCCATTCATGTACAAGACTATGATAGCCATGTGCTTTATGAAATCCCTAAATTAATGTATTATGAATTGTTGATATTGGTCATGTGTTCAAGAAATGTCATGTCCTATCAGTTTCATGCTATTGAGTCCTGGGGGTACTTGTACCTGATAATTTAGCTTTGTGCCTAGAGCCAGTGTCATGTTTTCGCGATACTCTCAGTCAAGCCATGATCCTTAGAATATAGTCGGTCTTATGACTCAAGAAAACTCAGTAAATTCAGTATTAGTCTAGTCTTACTTAGTAATCTCAGTGAGCTCAGTGGTCTCAATAACATCAGTATTCAGTAATCTCGGTAAACTAAGTATTCCCATAAATCTGAGTAACTTCAGTACTCTCCACCAGTCCTCAGATCTCCGTGGCATTCCATCAATCAATGAAACTCAGTGAATTCAGTTTAGCTCCTCTAAATAATACCATTAGTAGCAGTTCAGTTTAGTGTCTATTCAGTTGGCAGTAGGATTCAGCATCGAGTGAACCCAAGGATGGGGACTCACCTGTTATTCACTGAAGGGTGTGATCCTTAGAAACAATCCTTGTGTTCCAGAACTACGTAGACAACGTAGGTTGAGATGCACCATATGCGTTTAGGGATTTATACATCTCATTTGAGTTTTCTACTAGGAGGGATTGACGGAAGAGCTCCCTGTCAGAGATGGTATACTTACAGCTTATCCTTAGTTGTGGCTCGTTACTGGCACCCTTCCTGCTGGGGTTACAGGTTGGACCCCACCAGTTCAATTTTGGGGCATGTCAGTTAGATGATTACCTCCCACAGTCTCACTTTTAGATCCATTTTAAGTAATAGAACTCAGTTCAGTTCTACAAAAATCCAAGACTATCAGATACAGTCAAATCAGTATAGTACAGAACCCAACTAGTTCCATCAGTATTAGGACTGCCAGATATAGTCACTTATGTTATCAGTATTCAGAGACAGTAATCATGTTATCACAAACTTAGTTAATAGTATATTAATTATACGAAACCTATGTTATTAGTATTCAGCTTCAGGACTATCAGATACAGTAAATCAGACCAATTCTTCATAATCAGGACTGTCAGATACAGTAAATCAGACCAATTCTTCATAATCAGAACTATCAGAAATAGTTATTCCTTTACTAGTAATATGACATTAGTTCCTCAGTATTTAGGAGAATCATTCATTTAGTATCCCAGTATCAGTACTCAGATATCAGTAAATCCACGTTATCAGAATTCATGAGTCAGCGTTATCACGATCTCAGTTATAGTTACGTACTCATGCATGTATTCTCACGTTTATGTTATACAGTCAATTATTATTATTCATGCATATGAACCCTTGCATTTAGCCTACCTTACTTACATACCAACATATTCAACATACTGACGTATTTGCACTATGGTGTTTTATACCATAGGTTTTGAAGCACGAGCTCCCGATTATCCTTAGTAGATCAGACGTTCTGCAGCCAGAATAGCAGTGAGTCCTCATTATTCGAGGATAGAATGATTATTTTATTACTTTATTATTTTAGTAGTTCGGAGTTAGTTGGGGAATGTCCCATCAACTCCATAGTTTTCAGACAGTTTAGAGGCTTTCAGATTACAACATATTTCAGATAGTTTATCTCAGTTTTGGGTATTGTCATACCCCACTAAATGCATTGTTTTATATTCAGTATTAGTTCAGTTTTGAACCTTATGGCCTTACAACTAATATTTTGTATATTTCCAGTATATTATTTAGTTCTCAGTTATAGATCTCAGTCATGGGTTAGCATGTGGTCCTTCGGGGTCATGAGCACCATGTAGCATTTTGGGTACCAGATTCGGGGTGTTACAAACTTGGTATCAAAGTGTAAGGTTCAACAATATCCTAGGAAGTTTGAAAAGCCGTATCTAGTAGAGTCTTGTACATGAGAGTATTGTGCACCACACTTATGTACATGAGGCTATGAAATGTTTTAGGAATAGTTTCCCTTTTTTAGTATTCATGTTGTGCAAGTGTGCATAAGCTCAAAATTTTCTCTCAGTCTAATCCATTCTCCCTTTCGTTTACATAACATGCCTCCCAGAGGGACAAATGAAAGAAGAATAGAAAATTAGCCAACACCTCAGCCCATTCAGGCAGATCCTTTGGATGAGCATGCTTCTCATGCAGAATTCAGGACTGCATTCACTACTCTAGCCAATTCAATCGCAGCTCAAAATGAACATCCATCTACTGTTCTGGACAACCCAGTGGCCAATTCAGCTGAAGCCAGGATTCAAGACTTCACCCGAATGAATCCTCCCTTATTCTCAGGTTCTAAGTCCGAAGAGGATCCACAGGAATTTCTCGACCAGGTTTATAAAGTCATAGACATCATGGGAGTGACTTCCAGTGAGAGTGTAGAGTTATCCACTTATCGTCTACAAGATGTATCCCATACATGGTTCAAGCAGTGAAAGGTAGATAGAGGTATAGATGTAGAGCCCATAAAGTGGGAAGAGTTTGCTACAGCCTTCTTAGATAGATTCTTTCTCCTAGAGCAGAAAGAAGCTAAAGTATTAGAGTTCATCAACCTCAGACAATGTAGCATGAGCATAAAAGAGTATTCCCTCAAGTTTACTCAGTTAGCCAGGTACGCTCCCCATGTATTAGCAGACAGTAGATCCAAAATGAGTAAGTTTATGTCTGGGATATCAGGTAGAGTGGTTAAGGAGTGCAAAACTATGATGTTGATTATGGAGATGGACATATCTAGGCTTATGGTCCATGCTCAGCAGATTGAGGAGCAGAAATTTCAGATAAAAGAGAGGGAAAATAAGAGGGCCAGAATTGGTAGTTATGGTTTTTCTCAGCAAGGGTCGCAGGTTGTTAACCTCTCTCAGCATAGATAGAAGTTTCCAGCCCCAGTTCCATCTTTAGCAAGTTCACCAACACAAAAGTTCAGAAATAACCATAGAGATGAGATGACAGGCTTCAAGGCCCAGGGTAGTGAGACCATGGTTTTTACTCATCCGTTTTATGAAGAGTGTGGTAAGCATCATAAGGGTGTGTGTAAAGATGCAAGTAATGTGTGTTTTGTATGTGGTGAGTTAGGTCATAAGGTTCGAGACTGTCCTAAACCTGGTCCTTAAAGTCAACACGATCGTCCTTCATCTCAGTCCGGTCGCCCAAATCAGCAGAGTGCCAATTCAAGCACTATCAGTGGGCAACGCCGAAAAAGACTCTATGCACTTCAGTCCCAACAGGATTAGGAAAGTCCTCCTGATGTAGCCACTGGTATGTTACAGATCCTTCATTTACATGTTCTCGCTTCTTACGATTTAGGAACTTCTTTTTCTTTTGTAACTCCTTGCATAACAGTCAACTTTAAGGTCAGACCAAATGTTAATTGGACCTTTTCCAGTCTCTACCATAGTGAGTCGGTCTAACACATCCCGACAGATATGCAATAACTGTCCAGTTATGATATCTCAAAAATCCAAGCCTTTAGGTTCTAGTAGTAATACTAGTACGTGTAGCAAAACAATAAGGGAAGGTGATTCCCGACCTATTCCTATCGCAATGCAAAGTTTTGTACTTCAAACCTCCCGATACTTATGCATGCTTCATGTCACAATTCCATGCACCCAGCTTATATTCTCGCATTTTCCATAGAAATATTGTGTGATTAAGTTTTTAGTATGAGGAGTTTTGGCTTACTCTGTGTTACGAATAAAGTTCCATGAGTACATAAACATCAGACTCAGGTCATACAACTCATGACTTATGCACTCATTTCATTATTTAAAGTATGCTTAGCCCACACGATTTATGACTTCACTCTTAGGGTTCAGTCAAACTCAGATTATGTCACGTATACTCTCCGTTTAGATACCTCTGTGAATCCGTAATGTTAATTTTCCATTCTATAGGCCTCAATTACAATGGCATGTAGTAGTCAGTATCCAGTAAAGGACTCAGATTATCCTACAGAACAATGGCTTTTAGCTATCAGTTATTTAGCCATCAAAATTTAGTGCTCCCATACCAGTCCAAACTTCAGTTATAGAAAACCAACATTCAGTCCCAGTTATAGTCTTAGTTATGGTTACAGTCCTAATTATCATCTTAGCTACAATCTCAGTCCCAGTCCTAGTTCATCCAGATCAGAAACTCAGTTCACTATCAGGATTTCCCGACCATAGCATATAGCTATCAGTTACTCAGTTATTAGTATTTCAGTGCCTCAGTTATGGAATATTTCTGGATCATGTCATATGCTTGGTCTCATAATTTCAAGAAATACAGTTTTCATAAATCCATGCCCAGTCACCTCATGTCACTCAGTCAGTCTTTACCTCCTATGCATAATACTCTACAGCCTTAGTCTAGTCATTCAAACTAAGTATATTTCAGTCCTTAATGCCAGCGTTCATCTATAAGTCATTCAGTTAATCAGATAAATTAGTATATTTATGCATATGTGCTCAACACCATGTGAACCTTTTCAGCAGTCTCAGTTGTAGCGCATAAGGTTTGGTCACTTTATCTTAGATGATGTCTCATAGGCCTTGCCTTCTAATACAAGAACCCCAGCCATGTAGCGATCTCCCATTTAGATGTCCTACTTAGACCAGGCCAAGATTCGTTTTCTCTCTACAGTTATTAGAACTCTATAGAAAGAGTGTCATAGAAATGATCCGATCGATTATAAGTTTTTAGCATGAGTTAGTCAGCAAAGCCAGTACTTTAGTTTATCAGCCAGAACGTACAAGTTTAGATGGTGTGGTTTCCCTATATTTCCACCTAATTGCACTATTCGAAATCTCATGAATGTGATCATTCTAAGATAGACCAACTAGGTGGTTGCGTGTTCAACTTGGTTCATATATCATGCCTTAGTTTCATATCCCAGATATTTAGTCACGATTTAGTTCATTGATTTCCTGTGCATCATCCCAATTTTCCTCAGTATTGCAGTTAAGTCAGTATTCTTCTAGGGACCTAGTGTCCCAAGGGGGAGATACACTATAATTCCCCAAAACTTTCATGACATAAATGTCTCTCTTCTCATAATGAATCCAGTTTGGAGTAGTGGGTACCTATAGGTTAACTCTCTATCTCCAATCTCGATCGTATGCCACGTATTCAAGGTACTTAGTTCAGATCACAATATTCAACTCATGTATAACATTCCAAACCCAGTTACGATCTCATGTTTCCGCTCATGCATATTTAGTAATTAAGCTTAGACTCAGCCCAAGGTAATAGCTTTTCTTAAGCTTATCCAGTTTCATGTTCAGGTTTCAGTTACAAATATGGTATTCAGTTCCATGGTTAGTTTTTATTTCAAACTTGGTATCTTACCCTTACATGTTCAGTCACATGTTCATGAGTCAATTCAGTTAAGTATTCATGCATCAGATATGCAGATTAACTTATTAGTACTCTCAGTTATGCATTCATGTATTAGCTCAGTCATAAAATCATGCATCAGATATGCATGCTCAGTATGAATCTCAGTAATGTCATTCAAGCAGTCAAGTTTTAGCTATTCATGTTCTGTATGTACTTCAGCTGATCATTTCTCCCATCTAAATCAGGCTCATTCGAGGACGAATGCTCCCAAGGGGGAGATATTGTAATACCCCATACTTCTTCTAAGCTTAAAATCATCCCAGAAATGTTAAAGACTTGTTTTAAAGATGAATCCACTTTTATACATATGGTAATCCACTTTCATGTGGTAAATTGAATAAGCTTTCCATCGATACCAAATTCTCCCAAATCCGATACCTGGGCGAAGAGTTAGAGCCATTTTAGTAAGACAGTGTGCCACCTAATCCATCAACGCATCGCGGAGCCAGCCAAAATGGCAATCATCAAAATCCAGTGAGCCTCTGTGATTATGGCATGTCATGCCAAGACTCAAATTCAGAGTTGTCAAATTCTAGTGATATGGCGCATAGCGCCGCATCGCGCCAGGGGTCCAGGTCGGGAAATTTTCACAGAATTAAAATACGCATCCAAGGGTTAAAAGGGTCAATTTCTTACCCCTATATGTACCCAATAACATGTGATTCAGACATAATTCACCCAAAATATATTATTTCTCTCAAGAACAAGATAGGGTTTCAATTGGGGATTTGAAACCAAGACTCAAATTCATGAATCCCTCCGTCAATCTTTGTAGAATCAAGAACTAAGGTATGCACAGTGTTCATTCATGGATTCCTTTCATCCATGAAGCCCAAGAATCAAGTTTTAAATCTTGTATTATGAATATTTTGTTGTGGGCTGATTATTTTCATATGATTATGGTTGTATGATTCCCAAGTTGGAATCTTTATGTGTTGTTCATGAACCTATGCTAGTATGTGGTCTGAAACATGTGAAATTGAGTTGAAATATGGAGTTTTGTTGTATTAATTTGATGTTCATGCCTATTCCCTAAGTCATGCATCCTAGGTGTTTGATAAAATGCCTAAGAGAATAGAAATTATGTATTATAGCTTAATTGTGGCCCAAGTGATAAGTGTATGCTTTACCCTATGACTAATAATGACTTCCATTATATTGTGTGCATTATGAATGGTAGAGGGAATGTCCATGAGATTAGGTTGATTAAAGTATGATATGTTGATATGCAATTCCATTCATGTACAAGACTATGATAACCATGTGCTTCATGAAATCCCCAAATTAATGTATTATGAATTGTTGATATTGGTCATGTGTTCAAGAAGTGTCATGTCATATTAGTTTCATACTATCGAGTCCTGGGGGTACTTGTACCCGATAATTTAGCTGTGTGCCTAGAGACAGTGTCATGTTTTCATGATACTCTTAGTCAAGCCATGATCCTTAGAATTCAGTTAGTCTCATGACTCAGGAAAACTCTGTAAATTCAGTATCAGTCTAGTCCTACTCAGCAATCTCTATGACCTCAGTGGTCTCAGTAACATCAGTACTCAGTAATCTCGATAACCTCAGTATTCCCAGAAATCTTAGTAACTTCAGTACTCTCCATCAGTCCTCAGATCTCAGTAGCATTCCGTCAGTCAACAAAACTCAGTGAACTCAGTTTAGCTTCACTAAACAATACCATTAGTATCAGTTCAGTTCAATTAACCAGTTGGGAGTTGGATTCAACACCGAGTTAACCCAAGGATGGGGACTCACCTGTTATTCAGTGAAGGGTGTAATCCTTAGAAGAAATCCTTGTGTTCCAGAACTACGTAGCCAGCGTAGGTTGAGATGCACCCTACGCGTTTAGGGATTTATACATCTCATTTAAGTTTCCTACTATGAGGGGTTGCTGGAAGAGCTCCCTGTCATGGAGGGTATACTCACTATTTGTCTTTACCCGTGGCATGGATGGTTGAGGGAAAGCCAATTACGCACCCTCACTAAAAGTCATGCCCATAATGTTTGTTACCTTCTGAACCATTTTGAGGAATTCCTATGGATTCTTATCAGACTTGCATCCCCAAAATAGAGAAAGATTCATTTGGGTGAACTCCTGAATCCTAGCTGCTGCGGTATTAGCCACTGGGATGACTGGGAAAGTAGCTGACCGATTATTCTAATCTACTACAGAGTGATCTAGAGTAGTGAACACAACTCTTAATTTGGCATGTGAAATATGCTCATTCAAGGGATCTTCCTAAATGGGCGGAGGTGTGGGATGATTCTCGTTTCTTCTTTTGTTATTCTTTCAAGGAGACATATTCTGTAAATGGAAGGAGATTGGATTAGCAAGGGATTTTAATTTAAAATCATGTTCATTCAGATGACATAAATACTATAAGAAGGGAAACTTTTCCTAAAAACGTATTATAGCCTCTTGTCCATAGGTGTGGCGTGCTTCAAACCCATGCACAAGAGTCTACTCAACGTGGCTTTCAGACTCCCTAGGACACTGTTAAACCTTAGGCTCTTATACCAAGTTTTGAACTCCTCAAAATAAACCCTGGATGCCACATGGTACTTACTATCTCAAAAGACCACAAGTTAACACATGAACTGGTACCTATTGTGAGCACTAAATAATAATAACAAAATACACATGTGCAGAATAACTGAATACGCCTTAAGGTTTTAAATTTGAAAGTAATAAAACTGAAAACTCAAAAGTCTGAAACATATGCAAAATTATTAAAAATCTGACTGAAAAGACCAATTATTGTCTACCTTCCTAAAATGTCTAAAAACCTTTAAAACTGTCTGAAAGAGAGTTGATGGGAAAGGCCCCAACTAACTCCAACTTTTTAATTGAAATAAAATACTGAAATGAACTGAAATAACAACCATATGCTCGATAGATGAGGACTCACCACTGTTGCTGCTGCTGATGCACTGGAATGTCTAAGTATGGTCGGGAACCTGAGCGTTCGAACCTATGATATTAAATATCATTATGCAAGAAATGAGTATGCGATCAGTAATTTGAATGTACTGGTATGATAGATTAGGTTAGGCTAATATACAGGGGTTTATGTCCTTGAATAATGATTGAAAGAATGAATAGCACGAGCTAACTGGATATGAATGCATGAAAACTATAAAATCTTAGAATGCATGACAAGAATATAATATGATTCTGAAATATTTTGCAAACTAAAATACTAACATACTGATAACTGAATAACTGGTAGTTGTATGCTATGGTCAAGAAAACCTGAAACTGAACTCTGTATTGTATATTGGTCTGATACTATGGGAGCTATCATCTAACCGACGTGCCCCAAAATGAGCTAATTGGGGTCCAACCTGTGACCCCAGTTGGAAGAGTGTCAGTACCACGCCATGAGTAATAACAATGGCTGTATGGATCTGCTAAATTGATTTCTTAAAGGACCAGGGTGTCAAGCCTAAACTGACGGGTAACCCCTGAGAGGAAGCCAAGCCTAAACTGATGGGTGACTCCTCATATACTACATTGGGTACGTAGTTCTGGAATATAGGGCCTGCTATTAACTACTCAGCCTGACTGACGGGGAAGATGCCATCCCTTCATTCGCACGGTGCTGAATCCTACTCCTAACCGAACCAACTTGAAATACTAAACTGATCTAAGTTTAACTGATTATGAAAACTGACTGAACTGATAATGCTCATAATATATCTAAAACCATTCTAAAGATACTAAGACTAAGTAAAAAACTAAGTTTTTTGGTATTCATAACCCCTAGGACTCGATAGCAATAACAATAGAACCATAATACAACTTTGAGGACATCATAAGTAGTCATTGTTAAAAAAACCATTCATCTAGGCATTTCATCAAACACATAGGGGTCATGATTTAAAGCATGGGAATATTTAAATTATGGCATAATAACATAATTTCAATACAAAAATCATTGGTTAAGGATTTAACATGCAAATATCATCCTTATAATGGATCAAAGGCTAATTTCAACAAAAACACATGTAGACATGATATAAAAATCAAAATTCATGGAAGTTAATGGATAAAATTCATGAAAACATGTAAAGGTCATGATTTTAAACTTTAAAGAAAATTCTTGGGCTCCATTGGGTGAAGAGGACCCATGAATAAACATTTAAAATACCTTAACTGGTGATTTTTCATGGGTTCTGGGTGCTTTTCTTAAAGCTTGAACTTAGATTTGAAAAAGCTAGGGTTTTATTCATGAGATAGTTTGTGAAAAGATGAGTGATTCTTCTCTTTTGGAACCTTAATCTCGTGTTATGGGTAGGGAAAAGCACTCAAATACACCTATATACCTGGAATTAATTAAACTGAATGTGCCCAGTGATGCAGTAAGTGACGCGTCGTATTGCTCAATCGATGCGTTAGGCAATGCATCGCATTGCACCCCACCAACACAATAAGATTTACGTTGCGGCCATATTGCACTGACTCGCTGGTTTGTACATCCAAACAAGCCTCAAACCTCATCCAATAAATCCAACACTTACCCAAGATATGTTGTCGACTACCTCAATCATGAATCAGCTTAAAAATAGACGTTCTAATTCTAGAAAGGTCAGAATTAAAATCCTCAAAGTTTAAGAGGCTTTGGAAATAACTAAGTCTTAACACTTAGTGAAATTTTCTAAGTAGCATTCCCTATGTTCCAGACCTACGGCACCACCGTAGACTTTGAGGGGTCCTCTATCAGCTAGGCATAACACCCTAGTCCTTTGGGATATCAGATTAGTAGATCCACACATCCAGCATTAGTACCCATGGCATGGTACAGACACCTTTTGAATTGGGGTTACAGGTTGGACACAACAATAGATTTGGGGCATGTTGGTTATATCTAGCTCCCACAGACTCATGTAATGCTCTGAGTCTGTACCCTAGACACTATATGATGCTTACGACCCTGAAGGATCACAAGTTAACCCATGACTAATATCTGCTGTGAGCACTAAATAATATATAATAACAAATAAAGAAAATAGGTTGAAATGCCATAAGGTTCAAAATCTATAAATACTGATAAAGATTATCAGCTGAAAATAGTAATCTATAAAATTGAATACTGTCTGAAAGTCTAGTTTGAAAAAACTCTAATACTGAACTATCTGAATGTGGAGTTGATGGGACAATCCCCCAACTAAGTCCATCTACTGAAATACTGCATCTACTGAGAAACTAAGATAATAATAAAATATCCTCAGTAGATAAGGACTCACTACTAACTCTGACACTGCTGGCTGAATCTAAACCTATCTATGCGCGGTCAGGAACTTGAGCATCCGAACCTATGATACGAGACATCATAGTGCAAATAAAGAGTATACGTTAGTACGTGAAATGTAATGGTATGCAAGATGAGGTAAGGCTGAATGCAAGGGTTCATATGCATGAATAATAACTGACTGAATGATATAGAGTAACAGAACATGAGAGTACATGGATAACTAAGACTACTGTTAGTACAGAGTATGCACTACTGTGCATATAAATAAATATTGTGACTAAGCTTATTTGAAGCTAAGTCCTTAGATCTGATACTGAGTAACTAATATCTAAAGTTACTAATAACTGAGTTACTAATACTAATTGGTTGTATCTTACAGTCCTGGTTCTGGAGAACTGAACTGAGTTCTATTCTGAAGACTGAGACTAAAACTGTGAGAGAAAATTATCTAACCAACCTTCCCCAAATAAGATAACTGAGTTAGGGTCCAACCTCTGACCCCAGTTGGAAGGGTGTTAGTGTTGTGCCACGGGTAAAGACAAACTGATGAGTCACCCGCACCTGGAAGGTACTCTAATGAGAATAGTAATACTCTCAACTGGCAGGTTAAAACACTTATCAACCCTCAACTGGCAGGTTGACATCTCAACCTACGCTGGTTACGTAGTATACAACGCAAGGACTGCTTCTAAGGATCACACCCTCTACTGATAGGTGATCCCCCATCCTTGGATTCACTCAGTGTTGAATCCTACTCCCAACAAAATAGACTGTGGATTGATTACTAGAATGTAGTGGATTTGACTGAAATATTACTGATCATGTCGATTTGCTGAACTGGACTGAGTTCATTGAGTTCTATAACTGACAGAGTACTACTGTTTCGTGGCATAACTGAGACTATTCTATAACTACTATAGCTCTAGGTGAATTAGCTAGATTGTCGGGTATTAGATACCCCCAGGACTCGATAGCATCAAAAGTAAAGCATAACATGATCTTGAAAATTATAACAAGGTCCACTTGTTCATAATTTATCTATAAAGACATTTTGTCAAACACTTAGAGGGCATATGCTTGCATATATCTTAACATGTCATGATTTTATTAATTTATTCACATGGACATTGTATCAAACACTTAGATAGAACAACTTAATGCACATAATTATGGTTAACACATAAGCATGGCAATTACAATGCCCAATCTTGCAAATTCATGGATTATAACATGGGGAATACACAATTCAATATACATAATATTCAAACTTCATGGATTCTACATTTTATCATAAATTGAAACTTACTTAATATCAAGAACATAAATATAATCCAATTTCAAGCATGTAAATCATGAATCATAATTTCTGAAGTTTTAAAAATTGATTGTTGGAGTCTATGGGTGAAAGGACCCATAGACTTAAAAATTGATTGTTGGATTCTGGGAGAAATTCTTAATTTTTCTCTTATTTCTTGAAGCTAGGGTTTACTATTTGGGAGAGAATATTTTTTGATCTTGAGGAAATAATGAAATAATGAGCAATTAGTACTTCTTTAGGGTTAAATTTCGTGTTTAGGACTGATTAGGGCCATGAAAAAAATACCAAACTACCCCTGGGAATAATAAAAAATTCATCACTGAAAAACCCGAATTGGGCACCTGACGCAACGTGCCACTATCGCGTCAAGTCGCTAGAAACTGACAATTGGGAATGTGGTTGGTGGTTCTACGTGGTGGAATTGCATTACAATGATTGATTCTATCTAGAAGTTCACCGCGATGCGGTGGGATCGCATTGGAACACTGGAAAAGGACATTTCTAAACTGAGCCTATGGTGTAACATGCCAATATCGCAGAGCAACATTGGAATTTGCCAATTTCCATTTGGCTGGCCTCCACAATGCGCTGACATGTATTTTGGCATACTTCTTTATGAAAATGGCTCTAACTCTTTGCTCGAGTATCAAATTTGGGAAAATTTTATATCGTGGGAAAGCTAACTAAATTTACTATGCATTGGCAGCCTCTAAACGTAAAATTACTGAGTATTTCAAAAAAATTATATTGAACAACCCATGTACTGAGGGTTAATTTAAGTTAAGGAAATATAGGGTATTACAATATCTCCCCTTGGGAACATTCATCCTCAAATGAGACTGAATAGGCTGAGAAATAGTGATAGACTGAGTTTACACACTGAACATGAACACTAAAACATGACTACATGACTGAACTACTGATAAGTTGAGTTTTCATACTGAACATGCATATCTTATGCATGAGTGCATATCTGAACTAATTCATGAATTCATGACTAAAAATGCAACGGTAATGAATACCAAGATTATAACTGTAACTGAACATGGAATTGAGTAGAGTTAAGGAAAATTGTTACCTTAAGCTGAATCTGAGATTGCGGAAAAGAGGTGAAGATACTTGGTCTATATATCTACTTCTTCTTCCCAAGTAGCTCCCTCAACTGACTGATTCAGCCAAAAAACTGACTAAGGGAACTTCTTTGTTCCTCAGTCTGTGAATCTGATGATCGAGGATCTGGACTGGGACCTCTTCGAAAGAGAGATCATTCTTAATATTTATGTCCTCTAAGGAAACTATGACTGCTGGGTTGCATTTATTTAGCAAGGAGACATGGAATATTGGATGTACTGAAGCTAGATCTGAAGGCAACTCGAGCTCATAAGCTACCTTTCCAAAATGACTGAGAATTTTGTAAGGACCGACATATCCGGGACTGATCTTTCCCTTCATGCCGAACCTCTTTACCCCCTTCATGGGAGAGATTTTTTAGAACACAAAATCACCGATCTCAAACTCGAGATCCTTTCTCCGCACATCTGCATAATATTTCTGTCAGCTTTGGGCAGCCCTAAGTCTTTATCTGATCAGCTGAACCTTCTCTAAGGCATCAAACACTAAGCCAGGCCCTACTACTGTGGCCTCACCTACCTCGAACCAACCAATTAGAGATCTATATATCCTACCGTAGAGAGCCTCAAATGGAGCCATCTGAATACTAGAATGATAGTTGTTATTGTATGTGAATTCGAACAAAGTCAAGTGGTCATCCCAACTACCCTTAAAATCGACAACACAGGATCTTAGCGAATTTTCTAGAGTCTGAATAGTCCTTTCTACTTGACCATTTGTCTGATGGTGGAAGGTTGTACTGAGGTAAACTCGAGTACCAAGACCCTTTTGGAATACTTTCCAGAAATGAGAGGTAAACTTGGTACCTCTGTCTGAGATGATGGATACTGGGACTCTGTGTAACTTAACCAACTCTCTGATATAGAGTTTGGTGTAGTCCTCGGTTGAATAGGAAGTATGAACTGGAAAGAAATGAGATGATTTGGTCATCCTATCTATGATAACCCAAATAAAATTATGCTGACGATAAGTTTAAGGCAAACCCATCACAAAGTCCATGTTCACTTCCTCCCATTTCTATGTGGGAATACTGAACTCCTGCATAGACCCACTAGGCTTCTGGTGCTCAATCTTAACCTGCTGACACATATAGCACTTAGCATCAAACTCTGTAATATCCCTCTTTATCCAACTCCACCAATAGATCTCCCACAAATCACGGTACATCTTAGTGGCCCCTGGATGAATGGAGTCTCACATACCATGCGCTTCTGCTAGAATTCGTTGCCTCAAGTCATCTACACCTAGAACAGATAAATGACCCTGGCAACAAACACACCATCTCCCCCTTGGTAGAAAATCTCTATTTTCTAATCTTTGACTGACTCTTTCAACTTTACTAGACTGGGATCTCTATCCTTCTTTACTTTCACTTCGGAAACTAGAGATGATTCTGAACTATTCTGACCCCACCCACTGCCCTCTATAGAATCGAATAAGAAGAAACCTAGACGGGCAAACTTTTGGACTTCCTGAACTAACTTCTTCTTATCATTCTCAACATGGGTAAAACTACCCATAGACAATCTACTGAGAGCATCAACCACTATATTGTCCTTGCCCAAATGATACAAACCACTCATATCATAATCATTCCATAACTCTAACCACCTTCTCTAATGCAAGTTCAAATCTTCTGAGAACATATCAACATGCATCCCATAGAATTATTGCCTACAAATATTTAAGGCAAACACTACATCTACTAACTCGAGATCATGAGTTAGGTAATTCTTCTCATGGGGCTTAAGCTTTCTGGAGGAATAGGCTATAACCTTACCTCTCTGTATGAGTACACAACCCAAACCTACTCTAGATGCATCACAGTACACAACAAACCCATTTGATCTATCTGGTAGAGTCAAGACTAGGGCTGAGGTGAGTCGAGTCTTTAACTCCTCAAAACTTTTCACACAGGAATCTGACTACAAAAATTGGACATTATTCTGAGTTAATCTTGACATGGGGGATGCAATAGACGAAAACCCTTCAACAAATAAATGGTAATAGCTAGATAAACTTAAGAAACTCCTGATATCTGATGGAGAAATGGGTCTAGGCTAGTTTCTCATCGCCTAGGTCTTTTGAGGATCAACTCTAATCCCATCACCGAAAAATAATATGAACAAGGAATTCTACTGACCTTAGCCAAAATTTACACTTACTAAATTTGGCGAACAACTGATGAGTTTTAAGAGTCTGAAGTACGATTCTAAGGTGATTTGGATGATCATTCTCGCTATGGGAATAGACAAGAATGTCATCGATGAAGACTATAATGAACATGTCCAAGTACTTCTTGAACACGTAATTCATTAAGTCCTTGAAAGTTGTTGGGGCATTTGTAAGACCAAAGGACATGACTAGAAACTCGAAGTGACCATATAGGGTTTTGAAAGCTGTTTTCAAAATGTCATATTCTGTGACTCTGAGCTGATGATAGCCTGATCTGAGGTCTATCTTAAAAAAGTAACTAGCACCTTGAAGTTGGTCAAACAAGTCACTAATTCTAGGAAGTGGATATTTATTCTTGACCATGACCTTGTTCAACTGACGATAATCTATACATATTCCAAGAGAACAGTCATTTTTATGCACGAATAAGACTAGTGCGCCCCACGGGGAAATACTGGGTCTGATGAATCCCTTATCTAGGAGATCCTTCAACTGTTCTTTTAACTCTTTGAGTTCTACTGGTGCCATTCTATATGGAAAAATATTTATGGGCTGAGTATCTAGAAGAAGGTCTATTCAGAAGTCTACTTCCCTAACGGGAGAAATTCCAGGGAGATCTTTAAGAAACAAATCTAACAACTCATTTACTACTGGAACTGACTCAAGAGTTAGAGTTTATGAGTTAGAGTCTTTGACTTGCACAAGATGGTAGATACATCCCTTGGATATCATATTCTCGCTCTAAGGTAAGAAATCAACTGAACCTTAAGCATTGTAGTTCTACCTCTCCATTCAAGGACTGGTTTATTTGGAAACTGAAAATGATCAATTTTGTTTCTACAATCAACTAAGGCATAGCATGAATGGAAACAATCTATGCCGAGAATGATATCAAAATCCTCCATCTCTAGCTCTACAAGGTCTGCTGAAGTAACTTTTTAAGATATCATAACTGGACAGTTCTTGTATACCCATCGGGTTATGATAGATTTACCCACTAAGGTAGAAACTGAGAAAGGCTCTTCTAGGATTTCTGGATTGACTTCGAAGTTAACGGCTATATAAGGAGTTACGAAACATAAAGAAGCTCTTGGAACTAGCAAGGAATAAATATGTAAATGAAAGATATGTAACATACCAGTGACCACATAAGGAGAATTTTCCTAATCTTGTCTGGAATGAAGTCCATAAATTTTGTTTGGGCGTTGCCCATTAGTTGCACTGGAAATGGCACCCTGCTGATTTGGATGACCTGACTGAGCTGAAGAATGATTATAATGACCCTGAGAACCTGAATGAGGACAATCTCTGACTCTGTGTCCTAGCTTTCCCCACCCAAAACAAACATCACTGCTACCTCTACAGATACCCTTATGGTTCCTACCACATGTCTGACAAAGATGATTTATTCAAGCACTGCTGACACTTTCTTAAGTTTTATAGCCTAGAACCCAATCTTTGTTACCATTTCTAAACTTTGGTGTTGGAGAACTGGCTGAGGACGGAGCTGGAACTAAAGATATTGGGAAAAACTGGGAACGGTTACCGCCCTCTGACTTAGGCTGATTAAAATTAAAGCTACCTGTTCTAGCTCTCTTGTTCTGCCTCTCTCTTTCTTTATTCTTAGCATTTTCTATCTGCTTAGCATGGACTATAAGCCTGGATATGTCTATTTCTTTAATTAACATCACAGTTCTGCACTCCTTAACCACACGAACTTGCTTATTCTGGACCTACTATCTTCTACCATATGGGGAGCATACCTGGATACTGACTAAACTTGATGGAATAATCTTTCACACTCATACTTACCTACCTAAGATTGATAAACTCTAACACCTTGGCTTCTCTCAGCTCTAAGGGAAAGAATCTATCTAGGAAAGCAGTAGTAAACTCTTCCCACTCTATTGGCCCTGCATCTGTGCCCCTGTCTACCTTCCACTACTTAAACCATGTATGAGCCACATCTTGTAGATGATAGGCGGCTAACTCAGAACTCTCACTGGAAGTCACTCCCATGATATTTGTGACTTTTTGAACCTGATCAAAGAACTTCTGTGGATCCTCTTCTGACTTAGATCTTAAGAATAGGGGAGGATTCATTCAGGTGAATTCCCAAATCCTGGATAGAGCAGTATTGGCCACTGGTTTGTCCTAAACAATATCTTTTCATTCATTCTGAGATGCTAAGGAATTGGCTAGAGTAGTGAACACATCTCTGAATTCTACATTGGAGAAATGCTCGTCCATGGGATCTGCCTGAACAGGCTGAGGTGCTGACTGATTTCCAGTTCTTCTTCCATTATTCTTTTTGGGGGGGATGTTCTATAAACGGAAGGAATAAACGAATTATACTGAGAGTTTAACTTGAGATCATGCTCACTCGCATGACATGAATACTGAAAGAAGGAAAACTTTTCCTAAAACATCTCATAGCCTCCTGTCCATAAGTCCGACACTACACATCCATGCATAAGACTCTATTTTATGCATCTTTCAGACACCCTAGGACTCTATTGAACCTTAGGCTCTAATACCAAGTTTGTAATGCCCCGAGTCTGTACCCCGGATGCTACATGATATTTATGACCCCGAAGGACCACAAGCTAACTCATGACTGATATCTGTTGTGGGCACTAAATAATATACTATAACAAATGTGAAAAATAGGCTGAAATGACATAATGTTCAAAATCTGTAAATACTGATAAAGATTATAAGCTGATAATAGTAATTTGTAAAACTCAATACTGTCTGAATGTGGATTTAATGGGACAATCCCTAAACTAACTCTATATACTAAAATACTAGATCTACTGAGAGACTAAAATAATAATAAAATATCCTCGATAGATGAGGACACACTATTAACTCTGACACTACTGGCTAAATCTGAAACTGTTTATGCGCGGTCGAGAACCTATGCGTCTGAACCTATGATATGAGACATCATAGCACAAAGAAAAAGTATGTGTTAGTACATGGAATGTATTTCTATGGTAGATGAGGTAAGGTTGAATGCAAGGGTTCATATGCATGAACAATAAATGACTAAATGATATAGAGTAACTGAACATGAGAGTACATGGATAACTGACACTACTGTAAGTATTGAGTATGCACTAATGTGCACATAAATAAATACTGTGACTAAGTTTGTCTGAAGCTATGTCCTGTGATCTGATACAGAGTAACTGATATCTAAAGTTACTGATAACTAAGTAACTGATACTAATTGGTTGTATCTGACAGTACTGATTCTATAAAACTTAACTAAGTTCTATTCTGAAGACTGAGACTAAAACTATGAGAGGTAATTATCTAACCGACATGCCCCAAATAAGATAACTGAGTTGGGGTCCAACCTGTGACCCCAGTTGGAGGGGTGTCAGTACCGTGCCACGGGTAAAGACAAGCTAAAGAGTTACCCTCATCTAGTAGGTACTCTAATGAGAATGGTGTTACCCTCAACTGGCATATTAAAACACCACATCAACCCTCAACTGGCAGGTTAATGTCTCAACCTATGCTGGCTACGTAGTTCTAGAACGCAAGGACTACTTCTATGGATCACACCCTCTACTAGTAGGTGAGCCCCCATCCTTGGGTTCACTTGGTTCTGAATCCTACTCCCAACTGAATAGACCGTGGATTGATTACTAGAATGTACTAGATTTGACTAAACTATTACTGATCGTGTCGACTGACTGAACTGGACTGAGATTACTAAGTTCTGTAACTGACTGAGTACTACTGTTTTGTGGCATGACTGAGACTATTCTATAACCACTGTAGCTCTAGGTGAACATCTAGATTGTTGGGTATTATATACCCCCAGGACTCGATAGCATCAAAATTAAAGCATAGCATGATCTTGAAAAGCATAACAAGGTCCATTTTTTCATAATTTATCTATAAAGATATTTTATCAAACACTTGGAGGGCATAAGCTGGCACATATCTTAACATGTCATGATTTCATTAATTTATTCATGTAGACATTGTATCAAACACTTAATGAGCAGAACTTAATGCACATAATCATGGTTAACACATAAGCATGGCATTATAATGCCCAAACTTACAAATTCATGGATTATAACATTGGGATTACACAATTCAATATACATGCTATTAAAACTTCATGGAATCTACATTTAATCATAAATTTAAACTCACTTAATATCAAGAACATGAATACAATCCAATTTCAAGCATGTAAATCATGAATCATAATTTCTGAAGTTTTAAAATGGATTATTGGACTCTATGGGTGAAAGGGACCCATAGATGAACACCTAACATACCTTGGGTTGTTAATTCTTGAAGGTTCTTGGAGAAAATCTTGATTTTGCTCTTATTTATTGAAGCTAGGGTTTTCTATTTGGGAGAGAATGTTTTTTATATTAAGAAAATAATGAAATAATGAGCAATTAGTGCTCCTTCAGGGTTAAATTTCATGTTTAGGACTTATTAGGGCCATTGAAAAATACCAAACTACCCCTGGGAATAATTTAAAATTCGTTACTAAAAAACCCGATTTGGGCACCTGGTGCGATGCGCAACTATCGCGACAATCCACTGAAAACTGACAATTGAGAATGTGGCCGGTGGTGCGACGCGGTGGGATCGCATTGGAACACTGGAAAATGATAATTCTAAACTGAGCCTATGGAGAGATGCACCAATATCGCGAGCAACACTGGAATTTTCCAATTGCCATTTGGTTGGCCTCCGCGATGCGCTGACATGCATCTTGTCACACTGCTTTACGAAAATGGCTCTAACTCTTCGCTCGGGTATTAGACTTGGGTGAATTTTATATCGTGGGAAAGATAACTGAATTTCCCATGCATTGGCAAGCTCTAAACTGAAAATTACTAAGTATTTAGAAAATTTTATATTGAACAACCCATGTACTGAGGGTTAATTTAAGTTAGGAAAATACGGGGTATTACAACTTAGTACAATATTCAGTATAGTTTCAGTTCAAGCTTGCTTGACCAAAGCATACAAATTCTCAGTAATTCAATTATCATATTTTATTATTTTAGTTTATAGATAATTTCAGAAATTTATATATGCTTGGTCTTGCATTCTCGGAATTTTATTTTCACGCATACTTACTCAGATATTCTATCTTATTCAGTCAATCATTACCTTACTGCATAATTAACCCATGTATTTCATCCTAACCTCATCGCATATACCATTATATTCAATATACTAACTGCATACTTTCTTCGGGCTATGATATCTTATATCATAGGTTCGCACGCATAATTTCCTGACCGCGCTTAGATAGTTCAACATTACAGCATCAGCAACAATGGTGAGTCCTTATCTTTCGAGGACAAGTTTATATTTTATTCAGTTATTTTAGTATTCCTTAATTTCAATCGATTGGAGTTAGTTCTGGATTTGTCCCATCAACTCCACAGTCAGTCAGTTAGAGGCTTTTTAGACATTCAGATAGTCAATTAGTTTATCTGTGTTATCAGTCGGATTTTAGTATTTTTGTAGATAATTTTAGACTTGCAGATTCAGTTAAATTTTTAGTATTTAAACCATTTGGCATTGATAATTTACTTCTAAACATGTGTATTTTGTTCTCTATTCTGTGCTCACAGCAGGTACCATCTCATGGGATAGCTTGTGGTCACTTGTGACTGTAAGCACCGTTGTCACAACTAGGGGGTAGCCATGAGTCATGACAAAACTTGTTATCAGAGACAGGTTTTACAGTGTCCTAGGGAGTTTGAAAAGTCATGTTAAGTAGATTCTTGTGCATGGGTGTAAAGTGAACCATGCTTATGGACAAGAGGATACAAAAAGTTTTAGGAAATATTTCCCTTCTTTCAGTATTCCTGTCATGTGAATGAGAATAAGCTCTATTTAAAACTCTCTTTGTAACTCATCCTTCATTTCGTTTATAGATAATGTCTCCCAAAATAAACAATGGAAGAAGGACCGGGAAGCATCCCGTACCTCTGCCTGTTCAGGAAGATCCCCTGAATGAACACGTCTCTCATGTCGAGTTCAGAATTGTATTAACTACCTTAGCTCATTCAGTAGTTGTTTAGAATTATTAGTAGGTTGTTTTCCTATCTAGGCTTATGGTTTATGCTCAGCTGAGTTATAAGAAGAAGCATAAAGAGAAAGAGAGAGAGAATAAGAGGGCCAGAATAGGTAGTTTTAAGTCAAGGTCTGAGAGTGGTAACCGTTCTCAGTTCCATCAAAAATTCTCAGCCCCATCTCCTTCTCCAGCTAGTGTGCCAATGCCAAAGTATAGGTATGACAGTCGAGATAGGGCTCTAGGCTCTAAGTCCCAGGGTAGTATGAACAGTGGTCGTACCAATTTGCTTTGTAGAGAATGTGGTAGGAATCATAAGGGTTTGTGTAGAGTCGGAAGTGAGGTGTGTTTTGGGTATGGCAAGCTAGGCCACAGTATCAGAGACTACCCAAAGAGTGGTCTGTAGGGCCAGTCCAACTATTCTCTAGTTCCATCTGGTCGCCCAACTCAGCAGGGTGTCGTTTATAGCGCAACTAGTGGCTAGCGTTAGAACATGCTATATGAACTTCATCCCTGACATAACCGATAAAGTTCTCCTAATGTACTTATGGGTACGTTACAAGTCTTTCATTTGTTTGTTTATATTTTATTAAACCCCATATCCTCGCTTTCTTTTGTAACCCCTTATATAGTTGTTAATTTTGATGTCAATCCCAAAACATTAGTAGAGCCTTTCTTCATGTCTACCCCAGTGGGTAAATCTACCATAGCCAGGCGGGTATACAGAAACTGCCCGATTATAGTATCCCAGAAAATCACTTTAGTTGATTGCAGAAAATCACTTCATGTCATTCAATTTTAGTTTCCTAATGAACCAGTCATTGAATAGAGGGGTAGTACCACCGTGCTTAATGGTCAGATGTGTTTTCAGATCCCTTCTTAGAATCCTTTAACAACATATAATCGTAACACCCCGAAAATGAGTCCCAAGATGTCACACAGTACTTAGGGTAATAAGTGATCCCAAGCTAACCCTTTTACTGGCATACTTACAAGTAACTAAATAAAATACATAAATCTGAACAAAATCAGCGAAAACATAAAACTTCTCTGAACTCGATCAATATAAATCTGAATTTACAAGATTACAACTCTACTTTTGACAAAAAAAACTAAAAAAAAATACATTAACACTACTGATTGTCTTTGAAGCCTCTACTAGTAATGACTATAGGTAACCGAGTCATGACTCCCAACTATCCTAACTCAATATGACTGAATAAACAAAATACAATACTTCTCAAACTATGTAACTAACTCGTGCCCTTGAATCAAAAAGACTCATCACCTTCTGACTGGAAGCTGCGAACTGACTGAATATGGTATATGTGCTATAACTTGTACCTACATCATGAGACAATGTAGCACATAGACATATATGTGGATCAGTACTTTGAGGATGTACTGAGTATATGGGGATGTATGCATTTACATAAACAAATTATTACTCTTTATAAAATCATGCATGCTGTCATAAATGACTCACATAGCTTGAATAAAAATCTGAAATATAAATCTCATTAATCATGAATAATGAAACATTTAGTATAAATCTTGTGAGTCATTTCACTTGCTTCTAAAATCTGTATTCTCCTCTTATTCTCACAACTTGTAATCTAGATGAAATCTAAAACTCATTCTGTATAGTAAACTCTTTATCTCAATACTTTAAATCCATAAAACTATTTCAAGAGTGGGGGACATCTTTGGGAGGTTCTTCTAACCGACATAAACCATGTGAGCTACATGGAGTCCAATGTTTTGTCCTTCTAAGGAAGAAACCTCACGTTAGGGAGAGGCTTCATACTCTTTCTAGGGAGTATAACCTCAACTCAGTGATCACTATGTTGGCCTTCCCATAAATCTTAATCCTATGGTGGCACTTAATTCTGGGGAAGTAGTATGTGCTAAACCCACACTTCCCGCTCGGTACTAAATACCACTCCCATACTTAGGGTCAAAACTTTTAGAAAATCCACCTTAAAGTAACTCAAGGGTCTATAATGAAGACCAAACTCATATTTGTAATCTGTAATAAACTCTAAAAAGTTGATTCCAAAACTCAACTGAGGATCCAAAGATCAAATACTATTATATAACTCAAAATATGCAAATCTCAGGGTGTTTAAAGCATATGTTCTTGAAATATCAATACTCAAATTAGGGCCTAATACCCATGTCTCAAACTCATGTAAAATCATTGTATTTATGCTTGTTAATGCACTCAATAATAATATAACTCAAAATCTGAAAATTTCTACTCTAGGCATGAAAATAAGAGAATCGACATGAAACTTATCTTCAAAATCTCTCAAAAATCATAATCTTGTAAATAGTGATAATGGGTATAAATCCCAATTTAAAACTCACGTATAAACATTCAAAATAATAGCAAAACATAAGGCTCAATATTCTTCTTGAATCATAATTTAACAATATCAAAATAATAAAATCAAGAATCTCAATATCTTGCTTAAACTCAATTGGAAAAATATGAAAATTCGAATTACATGCATAAGTATATGAAATTTATCAGGTAATTCAACATTCAATCACTTGAAATATCATAAGCTTCAAACAATATAAGTTGGGTATAAACCTTAACTCCTATTTCATGAGGAATCACATAGAATTCAGTAATTTATAATTTAAAATAAGTTTTGGGCACAATAACGAAAGGATTGTCCTTGTTGAAACCCCCCATACCTTAGATTGTGAACTTAATGAATAGGCTTACTTTTGAGATGCTACTTGTACTCTTGAATGTGGGTTCTTGGAATTCTTGCACTAAAAACATGAAATGTTGGCTTAATTTGGAGAATGAATGGAGAAATCTTGAGTTTCTCGGAGAAGTGTGATAAACTAGGATTTTTATTTTGAAAAGAATGAGGATTAGGGCATAAAGTGCTTTGTTATGTAATTGATTTTATGTTTTTGGATGGATTGGGGGTAGATTAATTGACCAAAATACTCCGCTTTAACTCTTAACAAAATGAAAAAACAAAATATTTGCGAACTAAGTAGCCACTGCAACGCGCCACTATCGCGGTGGCTTACTGGAAATTGACCACTGGGAACTGGGCAGACTCTGCGATGCAGAGCCATCACGGTGCCCCTTTGGAATGCCATTTTGGCACCTGGCTCGATGCGCCAATATCGCGCTAGTCCACTGGAAACTAACAATTGGGATATTACTCCTCTCCGTGATGCGCTAAGGGTCTGAATGATGGTGTTTTACGACTAGAACTTCAATTAGCCATAACTTCTTTCCCGGTTATCAGATTTGGGAGAATCTTATACCGTTGAAAAGCTAATTCAATTTCCCACACGATAAAAAGTCAAAATTAGGAAAATTCTATATGATTTAAGCATTACTTACTTTGGAAGTAATTCCTTAATCTTGTAGAGATGAAATTAGGGTTAAGGAAAGTTCGGGGTATTACAATAATCTAGAGTTAGAAGCTTAAAACAAGAAGTTTAGCAGTATTACAGTGGGGATAGTGTTATTTGAATTTAGTAGATTATCTATCCATAGGTTTAGTTGTATGAAAGGTGAATCAGTAGGCTTGAAACAGTGTATGCAAGAAATTAAGTTAAGTATGATGATATGGACACATTTATATAGTACCCTTGAGTTGTTATGTTTGAATGAGGCTAGTAATGTAGTGATTAATGTTCTTACTAGCTAAATTATGGGATATAGAATGATGATATCGGATGTTTAGGTCTAATGGTAATTCTCATAGTTTAGAAATATCCATACTACGTGTTAATTAAAAGCTTAGGAATATCCATACTACGTGTTAAAATCTAAGTTTGAATCTTGGATGGTCGATCTAACAGCAAGGAGAATTGAAATTTTAGATGGTGTGAACTCATGGTATGGCGGTACTCATGAAGATTCTATGTTAGTTAGTATTTAAGTTATTATGTGATGACTATTGGGGCTATAGAAAGTTAAGATTTGTATCTCATAAGGGAGTATTAGCAGCGGGTTTTACACTTCCAAGTGTAGTCTTTCAGGGTAAATTTGTTACTGATGAGTATTGTCATATTCCAAACTTTATAGTAAAGGGGGTGTGG
Source organism: Capsicum pubescens (assembly GCA_030864215.1). NCBI lineage: Eukaryota > Viridiplantae > Streptophyta > Magnoliopsida > Solanales > Solanaceae > Capsicum > Capsicum pubescens. Next base: position 98,306,760 of record CM061549.1, on the reverse strand, counting down.
TCCATTTTAGACTTTATCAAAAGGGTCCCACAGACCTAGAGTGATGGCTTATAGGTAAGGGAGAGATGATAGAATAAGTAACCAAGTCAGACTATCAGATTCTAATAGTGATGCCAGTATGCTGTAGAATAGTAGTGAGGGAGGGTAATTCCCAACCCATTTTTATTTTAGTATTTGTGCTTTAGTTATCATGATATATACTCATGACTTATAAGTCAGTTCCTTGTAGCATGAAAGAATACTATGCTTCCAGTTTTAGTATAAGGAGTTCCACTTTGCTCAGCTAGTCAAATTATATTCAATAAATTTATGAACTCCAAACTCAGGTGATGCATCTCATGACTCATGTACTCATGCTACTATCTTAATAATCAGTGACATTCTAATTATGTCATATATATCCTCAGTTTTTATCTCTGTAATGAATCCAGGTCGTGGATACTCTATTTTTCAGGCCTTAGTTGAGCGTTCAGATTATGTATAGTATTCTTTCATGCTTCAGTCCTCATGCTCTAACCTTTCAGTGACCTTTCTTTATGAAATAGTAGTGGTGATCAACAGTTGTTTAGGTGGGAAAAAGTAAATATTTTATGTTGGGGAAAGATTATTGTATGCTTGTTTGATCTAAGGTTATAAGTGTGGAGTAATATTGAGGACAAGTTTTTGATATATGTAATGGGTAGTTGAAAATTTTTATGTGATTTTCTTAAGAATAGCACGTGGAAGTTGTTAATTAAAGAAGTATTAGATAGTACAAAAAAGATAGTTTGATGGATTGTTTGCCTAGAAGTTCATGTGTGGTTATGATTATAGGCTTGAACATTATATTGGTAATATAAGTGGATGGGTACATTGTGTGTTATTGCATTCCTAGTAAGAGGTTGAATTTAGTTATTGAAGTGGTAAGTAGAATTATCTTGAGATGAGAAGTTGTAAAAATGCAGGGTATATTAAATTCATGATTTTGACTAGTATTACAGTGTTATGGGTGCAATTTGTAGATTTTTGTAGGCTTGAATATAGTGAAAGAATTTAGTTCAGCTCAGACTTTAGTAGATAGAGTTATTAGTTCCCATGTGAACATTTTTAGTAGCCTCAAGTAAAGTGAAGTATTGAAGAAGAATGTATAGTTGAGGCAGTATTTGAGGAGTATGTCTAAGCTTGACAGTAGCAGTTGCATTTTCTAAGGATAGTAATTCTAGTTTATGTTTCATAGGCCTATGTTCCATGTTATAGAGTTATAGCCTTATTAAGATTCCTTACTCGTCTATCTTTTTCAGATCATGCCCAATTTCTTTTCTTCCTACTATTGTTTATAACTTCTTTGGAAGAGTGATGAAGAAATACTCCAGTTGAGTATAAGCTTTTAGTATAATTTAGTCCGTATATCCAACAATTCAGTTTAGTAGTCAGACAACAAGTTCCTTTAGTTTTTCTATCTTTTGATCTAGTCTTACTATCAGAAGTTTCATGAATATTGTAATTCCAAGAGATAGTTTGTTCGTATCCATGTAAATTGTAAATTCAGTTCAATTTATGCATCATGTTCCAGATTCAGATATTTAGTCATGATTCAGTTCGTAAGTGTCCCGTGCATCATCTCAGTCCTTCCTCAGTATTTCAGCAAAGTTAATATCATTTAGGGTACGAACGATCCCAAGAGGGAGATGTTGTAATACCCTGAATTTTCATGTCTTAAAACCTTTCATCTTTTCTTCACAAAATTAGATCTAGCCTAAGTAGTGGTTACTCATAAGTTGACTATCTCGTTTCTATCTCATCCTTATAACCATTATCATGTCATTGCACATACTCAAGGAAATTAGTTCAATTAAGGTATCATGTTCTTGAATCAGTTATGCAATTATATTCAATGTCATGCATGTTTAGTATATGATCTCATTTACCACAGTATAGTACTATTAGTTTAACCAGTCTCATTCGAGGATGAATGTTCCAAAGAGGGAGATATTGTAATATCTCATACTTTTCTTAGCTTAGTCCATCTCTTAGTTGCATGCATAAGAGTCTTATATCCTAAAAATTTTACCAAGTGGTGGGTACTTAGTCTTATTTTTTGCCTCATAACTTTGAGGATTTTTACATGTTTTTTCCCAACCCCGAGACATAGGTTTTTGAGTTAATTCATGTTTAGGAGCGTAAGGATCATGTCTCAGGCATGTTTTGGATTTTTCGGATGAGGATTGAGTCGTGTTTGGATTTTGATTCCAGCAACTCACTGCAATAGTAGTGTGGTGGCTATAGAGATGAGGCACTCACCGCATCGCGGTGCCCTTCTAATCGGTGTTCCAGTTGTAAATTTAAATGTCTGAGCGGCAATTGATTTTTCCCCTCAATCCAATTCATAAAAATACAAAATAAAAGTCGGTTAGGGCATTATATGACCATTTTACCCCAATTTCCTCTCAAAAACAAACCCTAATCATTCCCCCCAAGTTCATCAAATTCATTTCTTTCTCTCCAAGGAAACCAAGAATCAAGTTCCCAAATAAAAGAACCTTAAAGGAAGCTTAAAGATTTGTGTTTCTCTTTTAAGATTTAAGATTCAAGGTATGTTTGATGTTCATCCATGAGACCTTTTCACCCATGAAGTCCAATAATCCCCTTTTTATATCAAATTATGGGTTTTTACATGTTTATGATGAATTATCTCCATGAAATTGTTATTGAGTTTGATTACAAGTTATGCTTCAAATATTTTTCGATGGAATAAGCCCTTATATGATTTGAGCATTGAAATACTCATTTTAAATCCGTAATTCATGGTTTTAGTATTGTAATTTTGTTATTATCACATGATTTACCCATTCCTATGCTTAAATTCATGACTCTTACGTGTTTGATGAAACGTTTAAATGTTGGGTTTTTGAGCAATGATTCTTTGTTGTGGTTTTAAAGCTTCATATGTCCTTATTGTTATTTTTATTCAATACTGGAGGGTTATGAATACTCAATACTTAGCTATTTACATAATTTCAGTATCTTCAAAATAATTTTCAGATATTCCATAAGCATTATCATTCAGTCAGTTATTATGATCAGTTATTTGTTCAGCTAAGCCTAGTTCAGTCTAGTAATCCATGTCTTTCAATTGGAAGTAAAACATAGCACCAATGGAACATTGGGAAGGAATCTCTCCCATAAGTTATGCATGAGCCACTTGTCTACCCCATCAGTTAGGCATGAGGCACTTGTCTCCCCCGTTAATTAGGCATGGGATGTTAGTAGCAATCCCTAAGTTCCAGACCTACGGCACCACCATAGGCTTTGAGGAGTCCCTCATCAGTTAGGAATAACTCCTAGTCCTTTGGGATATCTGATTAGTGGATCCACATAACCAGCATTAGTACCCGTGGCACGGTACTGACACCCTTCGAACTGGGGTTACAGGTTGGACCCCAACAATAGATTTGGGGCATTTCGGTTATATGTAGGTCCCATAAACTTAGTACAGTATTCAGTATAGTTTTGGTTCAGTCTTGTTTGACCAAAGCATACAGATTCTCAGCTATTCAATTATCCAATTTTGTTATTTCAGTTTACAGATTATTTCAGAAATGTATATATGCTTTGTCTTGCATTCTCAGAATATTAATTTTTACCTATGCTTACTCAGATATCCCATATTATTTAGTCAACCATTACATTATGCACTGTTAATCTATATATTTTAGCCTAACCTTATCTCATATACCAGTACATTTAAAATACTGACCGCATACTTTCTTCGTGCTATGATGTCTTATATCATAGGTATGGATGCATAGTTTCCTAACCGCGCTTAGATAGTTCAACATTATAGTAGTAGTAGAAGTTATGAGTCCTCATCTTTCGAGGATAAGTTTATCTTTCATTTAATTATTTTAGTATTCCTCTATTTCAATAAGTTGGAGTTAGTTGGGGATTTGTCTCATCAACTCCACAGTCAGCCATTTAGAGGCTTTTTAGACATTCTGACAGTCAGTTAGTTTATTAGTGTTATCAGTCAGATTTTAGTATTTTCGCTGATGTTTTCAGACTTACAAATTCATTTATATTTTTAGTATTTAAACCGTATGGAAATGACAGTTTACTTTTGCACTTATGTATTTTGTTACTTTATTCAAATCTCACAGCAAGTACCAACTTATGGGTTAGCTTGTGGTCACTTGTGACCGTAAGCACCGTTGTCGTGACTAGGGGGTAGCCTCAGGCCATGATAGATATAGATACGATTTGGTTTGATGAGGCATATGTTGGAAAGTGTTAGATCAAAAGATTGAGTCTAGGATACGAGTGAAGGTACCACTCGTATCGAAGGGTATGACTTGTGTGGGTCAATCATACCCTTGGGATGGGATATTGGTGTAACTTAAATGGGGGTATTATGGATATTTCCCCACTTATCCTAATAAGTTCCCATAACTTTTAACCTACTTGGAAGGATATTTACCCTATTATTCTATTCATTAACACTTAGAAACTCTTCTAAACATTCCATAATTCTCTTAAAAGCTTTTAGGCAAGGAAAGCTAGGGTCTCAACTAGAGGATTGAATTGGGGGTTGTCTTTGGGATCTCTTTCCATCATCATCTTGGTTTAAGGCATGTTCTCTTCCCTCATTGTTAATTCTATCTAAAGGAATGATTTTTATAAATGTTTTCATGATTTCAATAGTTGTATGATTTTGGTTTTCAAATATGAATTGGGGTTTTGATATTTAATGGTTGGTTATGGTTTATCATGGGTTTAATTGAGCTTTTATATGCATTAATGGTGGTTTTGGATAATAGGATTATATGGGAATGGTTTAATGGTAAGTGGAATTAGTTTTGCTCATGTTATGCCCCCAATGTGTTTGACAAAATGCTTATAAAGATATGTTCATTGCATTAACTACTTTTAATGGAACTCTTGCTTGTTTTAAAAATTGGTAAAGGAATTATGCATGGTTTAAATGGCTTGGAATGGTAAATGGCTAATGGTTATGCTTGTGGAGAACATAAAATCCCCCAAGTGGTTTAATATCGTAAATAAAAGGGTACTTGAAAGTTCTCTTAAACCTATATATGCTTGGCTATGGATAATACTTGCAAGTAAAGATTGGTAGGATAATACCACTATTAATGGCCTTGGTTAATAAATGGATAATAGTTTGGTTATTTAAAAATTGGTTTTAATTGGACAATAATGGCGGGATGTGTATCAAAGCCATGGAAGGGGGAGGTCTGAGGGTACCAAAACTGGAAACTCATATTTGCCAATGTGAGGTTGGTCTTGGTGACCATGTGCATGATATCACACTATATTTTGGAGGATGTAATAATCATCCCAAGGTTTGCTTACCTTGTCATGCGGCTACACGCACTGGGGCTATTTTAGTAGGGGGAGCTGAACCTATTAACCCATGGGTAGTTTAGGATAGCAAAGCTACACAACCTAGGTAGAGGTTTTAAAGGCATGCTAAAACAGATCTCTTTTCCTGACATGGTTATATATATATATATATATGTATGGTTGTTTTTATATGGATGGTTATACTTGGTTTTATAAATGGGATTATTTTATCCTTATCTTGAGATCATGCTAGCATTCACCTGCTAACCCATTAACTGGCGGTTGTATAACCACACTATGTAGAAACTGACTGTTCTACTCTTTCTACATAGTGATTGACTCGGGGATAGCATTTAGACTGAAGTGGTGAGCTTCTATCCTTTTGGATGGCTCTATTTCATGTTATGGATATTTCTAGGCATTTTGTTTTATTTATAGTTATTGGTTTTGGCTATAGTTAGGAGCAGTCCCAACCGGATTTTCTTACTCTTCTAGTTAGAGGCTTTGTGGTACTTCTATGGGTTGGAATGGGAGGGATCAGTATTGGTGTTGGCCTAGGCATTGTAATAAGATGATGGGCTACATCATTGGACGATATTACTGGTTGTTCCATCTTATTATATTTTTTGATTAATTATATTATGTTTTGGAATATCTCTGGTTATGGCCTAGTTTATAGCCTTTGGTATGGTTGGATTTTTTGTATGGGATGGTTGGACTCAGTTGGGTCGATAACAGTTGTGATCTTATCCCAGAGTCTTCATGTGAGCTGTTGCACTATCTTGCTACATGATCAAAATTCAGCCAACTCAGGGCAGGCAGCTGGAGGTTGGGTTGGGTAACGGGGGTGGTCTCCGGTCCCGAACGGACTTGGGATGTCCATTACGACAAGGCCCCCGATCGGGTCGCATCAGTATCTCATCTTAGCTAATCTCATTCGAGAATAAATGTTCCTAAGGGGGAGATATTGTAATACTCTATCCCTAAAAAGCTTTTGTGCATCATACAACTTATCCCTTGAGTCGTATGCATATCATACGAGTCGTACATGGAACTCGTACCTAAGATATTGTGTGATTGGAGACTTTCTATTTAAGGTACAACCATAACCTTGGAAGTCATAAAATGATCATACGAGTCATACGTGGTAAGTCGTAACCAAGTTAGTATGAGGTGAAATAAGTTTTGTACGGGTTACAAGAGGGTGAGTACTAGTCATATGAAATGATATGAGTCGTAAGATGGGACTCGTATGTTGACTAGTGTATGCCATTCTGATTCTACCAAACTTATGAGTCAAGAGGCCAGTCGTATCTTCATTATATAAGTTGTATCGTCGACTCGTATAGACTGGCGATGAATTCTGTAATGATCAGTTAAAGGGGCTTTTTGGTCTTTTTCCTTCTTATAACTTCAACCCATGACTTATAACCCTCAAAGAAGCTTATTTACTCTTAATATCAAACACTTAACACGTTAATCTCCTCTCTCATACTCAAAAACAATAATTTGGGTTTCTTAGAGGCAAGAACAATTACAAGGATTCTCCCCTAAAGCTTCTAGTGCAGGTATGTGAGGTATTCATCAATGGGTTCCTTCCACCCATTGAGCCCAAAAACCCTATTTTTGTTTAATAGTATGAATCCTATCCTAATTTATGAAATTATCCAAGAAACTTATGAATTTAATCCATGAACTTTTAGTAAATCAAATTCAAGCCATGAACACATGCATTTCCACATTATTTAAGTTAGATCATGTTTGAATTACAATTTCTCTCATCTTATTTCCTTTGATTTCATGATAAATCCTCAAGTTATGAATTAAACTATGTAAGTATGATGTTTTCTAATGTTTAACACATTCCCATGTTCAAATTCATGTATTTGTGTCATTCATTGGGTTAGTGCTTGCTTTAGGTATTTGAATTTTTACTTCATGTCACTATTTTAAGTATTGTTATCATATTTTGTATTCATTCACTGTTGGCGAGTTATGAACACCCAATACCTATGTATTTTTACATGATTTGTTTTAATTAACAAGTCAGTCAGGACATGGTTTTATTATCATATTCAGAACATCATGTTTATGCTGGGCATTTACAAGAATAGTACCATATCATGTTAAATGACTAATAATACCAGTGTCATTCAGTTGGGAGTAATACTTAGCACTGAGTGAATACAGGGATGAAGAATCTCCCATCAGTTAGGCATGAGTTGTTAGTAACAGTCCCTAAGTTCCAAACCTACGGTGCCATTGTAGTTTATGAGAGGTCCCCCATAAGTAGAGGCATGACACCCTCATCCTTCGGGACATTAGCCTTGTGGATCCATATTGTCAGTCATTGTTTGGTACCCCTAGAAAGGTACCAACACCCATCTAACTGGGGTTACAAGTTGGACCCCAATAGCTCAGATTGGGGTGTGTCGGTTATACCTAGCTCCCACAGTCTCAGTGTAGTTATCAGAATAAATCAGTTCAGGCTAGCATAACCAGGTTTATAGATTTTAGATGTTCAGATATACATATTTTAGTTACTCAGATTCTAGATTATTTCAGTATATATGTTTATGTTTGGTCTTGCATTCTCAATTCTACATGTTATGCTTCTATGTTCAGTTACCTTATGCATTTTAGTTAGTCCTTATCTCACGTACCAGTATATTCAAAGTACTGATGGCATACTTCTCCATTGTGTTATGTTGTCTTATAACATAGGTTTGGACTCTCAGTTTCCCGACTGTACTTAGACAGTCCAGCATTATCCATCAATAATAGTGGTGAGTCCTCTTCTTTCGAGGACATAACATATCTTATCATTATTTTAAAGTCTATTTATGTTCACTCAGTTAGAGTTAGTTGGGGGTCTATCCCATCAACTCCTCATGATTTCTAGAGGCTTTTAGACAGTCAAATCGACAGTCAATTTTTAGTTCTCTTATTAGTTGTTTCAGACAGATAGACACTTATTCGATTTCAGTTCATTTGGTTATTTTAGATATGTTGGATTATATTTTCGTGTTTGATTTTAGAACAGTACCATATTAGTTTACTTTATGCATATGTATATCTCGCATTATATTATTTAGTGCTCATAGTAGATACTAGAGTATGGGTTAACTTGTGGTTACTTATGACTGTAAGCACCATTGTTGCGACCAGGAGGTAGCCTCAGGTTGTGCAGTTGTGCATAGGAATGATTTATAACAAAGATGATTTTTCTTTAAAGAAATGGAGTGACGAGAAGATCCAATGGAGTTCAACATTGTGTGTTTCAATTCATGACCAAGGTTTCACTACATGTATGTCAAGGCGAGAGTTTCCTCTTGAAAATACTATGGATGATTTCCATTTATGTGATACCCTTCTTTGTGATTTGTTTGCAATAAACGACCCTTTTTTCAAAGGTAGTTTCGTTCTTGAGGACCTTAGGGTAAATATGTATTCGTCCTTAAGGGGTATTGCGATATACTTGCATCCTTGTTTGACGCACTTGTGCTTAAGTTGTGGGGACCTCAACTTGTGGATACTATGTTGACTCTTTGTTTGTGGAAGATTCCATTAATGATAGAAACTTCTTCCCACCTTCATAGGGTTGGGAAATTTGAAGTACCTTTTGGGTCTCTTGGGAGCATGTCTACCACCTTATCTAGAGGGAATCCAACTCCTTGGAAGAACCATTTATTTTTGTTTGGTATTGTTTATAGAAAGGTCCCTATTCTTCCTAGTAGCATGACTCCATTAATGAAATTCCTTTCCTTGGAGAGTTGTTTTAAAAGGAAAAGTTATATGTGCCTAAATATTTTGATTACATCCTTATGTGATTTATGTGCTAAATCTTTTGAGCCAGGTGGCATTATTATAAACAATAGCACCTTAGATGATACTTTTATTCTTGATTCATTTCTATACTACCTCATTGACTATGATGATGTCTATTCTAGTCTTTGAATTGTTTTATTAGGTGGTAGTATACTTGTTGGTTGGTCCACTTCTTTGAGTGATAATACTTGATAGGTCATTCATATCCTTGACCCCGAATAACTCCTGTGGGATTTTTAACCATTGGTTTCCCCACTCTTGATGTGGTCTCTTAAAGAGATGATGAAATAATTGTTTCTTATGGATCCTAAGATGCTGGTGGTCATACCTTCAGATGTTGTTGATGCCATTATGACCTTTGTGGATTCCTTATCTTTTGATGATTCCTATAACTACTTCTTTGTAACCTTTTCACTAAGTTTTATATATTAAAACAAAGGATGCTCGATTATATCTTAAGCCTATGCATCCTTGACATGATTCTATGTTTGTTTGTGCTAACCAGAACCCTCCTTCCATGAGGATGTTGTATTTGTTTTTACTTTCTTTGTTTTTTCAAGGTTTTTATTTGAGGTGGAATCCTTTTCAAGAAGGGGAGGAGGATACAATCCAAATTGCCGCCGAACCTTTGGATAAGATTCTTATGATGATAGAAGTGCTTAAGGACTCTTTTGTGCCATCAAAAAGGGCCACTTGGATGATGAAGACCTTCAAGTTTGGGTCAAGGGAGTTTGAAGAGGTCAAAAGAGTGCAATACGGGGATAATAGGCCCCTTTGAAGGAACATGTACCCCAGTTGCTTTTGATGTGTGCCAAACCTACTCTAGGAGATCTAGAGCGGGTCATAACAATCCATTAATTATGGAAATTAGTTTCATTTAGATCATGGGCCACTTTTGGGCCCATTATAATAAGATAACCCTAGACTATAAAAAGAATAGATTAGGTCTTTATTTCTTTAGTTTGCTTTTGAAAATTAAAATATAAGATCTCTTGAAAAAGTGAGTGAAAGCTTGGAAAAGATCTTGTTGACGTTTATTTAGAAGCAATGGTTGTTCGATGCCCTTGTGGTCAACGTTAGATATTAGGTGCATGTTGATAATTAATTTGGGTTTTTTAAAGTGTAATATAATTATTAGTTCCTATTTCTTTCTATCTTTTTGTGTCAATCTCTCTATCTTCTATTATCTATCATTTTATCCCGTTACTTTCCGTATTTCAATTTGTCATTTCTTTAGTTTTGTGGTTGTTTCTAGTTTCCGTATAATGATCTTTATCACATGGACACCAAGGAAATACCTGTATAATCTCCTAAGCTCAACATTCTTCATTTCACATTGCACACATACAAGGAAAGTTCTAGACATCAATATTCATACATGGAATAAAACCAAAACCTCACACCTACATGACACATTTTAAAATTAATAAGGCTTCCTATAGATTCTCAATCGAGCAAGATTAGGAATTCAAATTAAGCTAAAATCATACAAGATTCACATAAATGAGCCTAAGTATCCCAACAGTAATCATTCAACTCATCACAACATGATTTTAATACAAATCACACTAGCATCATAGAGTCATGTGGCCTATAGGAGCACTTAATATCAAATTATTGAAAGGGTTCAAATTCCTACTCTCTCTATATGAATAATTTTCTCTTAAGATGGTCATCATCCATCCATCATAGAGGAAAGTACTTAACTATGATTGTTATGAACAACTTATTCAAAAAAATTACTCTAAAAACTTAACCATTTAATCCTACTCGATTCAAAAGGACTATCTCCAGGAAAAGAACCGAAAGCAAAAGCCGAGGAACCTAATAACAAAAAAACTAATACTAAACATAATTATTACTACCAAATAATAGAATTCAATAAATTAAGGATTACTACTTATTACAAACCATAATAATTCGACTAGTAGAAGATCCATAAAAATACTGAAATCTAATACTAAGGTACTGACAAACTTTTTATCCATAGAAATTAGACACAAGAGAAATTAAACACAAGACTAATATTATGAAAATTTTTACCCCTGTCCCATATTTAAAAAGAACACTCTCCTTAGTGCATAACTCAAATATAATCAAAAGATGGGAAAAAAAATTCTTGGTCTCTAGTTATCACCCTCATCCATATCGAGACTGAGATATCCCTCCTCAGAGTCTTCCTGATCATAATCGATCTCAATGTAAATGTTAGAATCAACTAGCAAGTGCACATCATATATAGGGACATCATAAAATATAGGCTCTCTAAAAGTCGGGCCAACTTGAAGCATGGCTTTTGCATTATAATTCTTAGGGTAGTTGGCATCTAACTATATCAACTCATTTGCAGTGAGTGGGCATCTTCTATACATCATCGTCAAATTGTACATGTGATAGAGGTGGCAAAATAAGCCACCATCACGTGTATTTCTCTTGGAATTTATGAGAATCAGCCCTTGGGTGGAATCGAGCTCCTTCACCTTGGAGACATCAACCTCTCTGAGGTTTCTAGTAGTCTTTTAATCCTCAAGTTCTTCCCGACCCCATTGTCTTTAAAAATTTGTGTCACAAGGCCTCAAAACTAAACCTAAAGCCCTTGTCAACTAGGTCTTTCCTCATTGCCGATCTAATCACTGTACTAACATTAATAAGACAGCAGTAATCAAAGAAAAAATTAGACATACCTAATCACACGTGACATTAGTAAACTGGGTCCTTGGAATAAAGCAAGCACCAACTTATGTGTATCCAAATTCATGCTTCTTTACTAAAATAAGCATAAAGTTATGTTTTGTTATTTTGTTTATCTCTGTGGTTTCCTATATAGAAGTTGTTCTAGGTGCACAAAGTGTGTGAAAGATATATCAATACAGCGGCATGATGTATAATTCCTTTAGTCTAGTATGATCAACACAAGGTGTGTGATGAAAGGTGTTTAGCACTGTTGCATCTAGTTTGACAACGCACCCATGAAGTTTGATACTATTGAATTGAGTATTTTGAAACAAATTTCAAATAAATCCTTATAAAAATCCATGGTGCATTCACCTATATCATCAACGAAAGACTCCATTTATAGCTATCATATACTTGCTAAGATTTGTGGGTAGTCTTATTTCAAACTATCTTTGTAAATTTGCTCCATTGGTTGGTAATTGTTCTCCTTATTATCTTTATACTATTACATTCCGTCGTTGTCAATCTATTTGATGTCGAACCTCTGACATCTACTTTGAAAGGCTACTGGGGTAGCTTGAGCTACACATATCACTGGCCAGTACGAGTCTTTTTTTCTTCTTGTCGTGAGGCAGAGGCACCTTATTTTCCCTTGATTAATTAAGGTACCATGTATCATGTTACAAATACACCAACAAAAATCATTAGTTCAACCCCAATTGGCAAACCATAATTCAGTTAAGAGGTAGTTGAAACTACCCCACATCTAATTTGTTAGCATACTAAAGCTAGTCATTGTTTTTATGTATTAAAACTTCCCTACTCACAATTCTTGGAATAGTTATATCACATAGCCATCATTATTCAAAGTATTAACCTTTAAGGATCAATACAACCAATAAGCTAACAAGTCACAATCTATTACACATAATCTATAATTTACACCCAAAAGTATTACAAAAATAATCCTCAACCACATCCCATATTTTACTGTTCAAATACTTTGGTAGTATACCAGTCACGATAACATCAAATGGACACAACAAAATCATGTATAATCAAAGCATATTCGCAGGTGAATCATAGTTCAAATTAAAAATCATGCATGATCATGACTTAAGTAACTAACAAAGTGAAACGTTTATGTTAATTAATACTCCTAAAATCACTTTCCACTAGAATTAAGGATATCCACATGCACCACAATGAATCAAGCAATGTTTTCATCTTTAAAAGTTAGAAGCATCAAGCATTAACACTATTGAACTTCATTTGTGACAAATTTAAAATCAAAGGGTACACAACAAGCTAATAAGCACGTAATTAATAACAGAATACTCATGGATCTATGTAATCTAACCTTGGGTAGATGTATCAAGTTAAAAAAAGGAGAATTCAAGGGATTTAGAGGTGTGTCATGCATTTATAATTAAAGGAATGGTGTGTGGTGTGTTTATGGTGAAAAAGAGATGAAATTCTGGTTGGGGGTATTTAAATTAAGCCTTCCAGGTCTGGTTGACTCGATTATTTAAAATTGGATTTAGTGAAAATAAGGCATGATGAAGGGGAGTTTCACTATAGGACTCATAATGAGGTTCAAGGGCCTTAGATATAGCACCAATCACGAGGCATAACCAATGGACCTTTATGTTATGATATGTTTTGCGGTCCTATCGTATGAGCCCTGGTAGTACATCGCAAGATCCTTTTCCATGTTGCACTGCATACCTTGATTGATTTCTATTATCCTCTTGGCTTTTCCCAACTACTTTTGGCCTCATAGAACCTAAAAATCCCTACAAAATAAGTAAAAAATACATTAGAATGGTGGGTTGCCTTCCATCAAGCGTCATAGTTTTGGTCGTAGCTCAAAATTTCTTTTTGTATTTTTGTTTTTCTTATATATTTTTAATAAAATTCCTATGCTATTACACTACATTAATGGATTTCCTTCTATGTGGAATTTGATTTAACATCATGGAACTCTACAACTACCAATCACTCATCTATAAACTTGAGGAACGTCTTTTTTCAATCTTATGCTTGGCCTAGCAATGCTTGGGTCACTGTACATTTACTAGAAAATTCAAACTTTCATCCTCACACCTTAACTCATATTCCATATTATGGTTCATTCAAACAACCTCAAACGGTCTATGCAACTTCAACCTTAACATTCCTAGGGAAAGATTTAACCTAAAATTAACTAGCAGTAGTTTCTAGCCATGATCAAACACCCAAGGCATATATGTTTTTTATGCCATATTTTTCTCTTCTCCTTATAGAGTTTTATGTTCTTATAAGCATGTAAATGAAACTCATCAAGTTAATGTTACTAAATAAACAACTTTTTCCCTGCTAACTTATGATTGCGGTTCAATATTTTTACCACCTAATAAGCCTGATGCTCAAGCTCAATAGGCAAATAAAATGTTTTCCCATACACCAATAGATACAGTGATGTTCTGATGGGTGTTTTGTAAGCAGTTATATATGCCCATAGTGCATCATCCAATGTGATGGCCTAGTCCTTGCATTGATAATCATAGTTTTCTAGAGAATCTTCTTAATTTCATGGCTTAACACATTGACTTAACTACTTGTTTGAGAATGGTATTCTGTAACAACTCTATGTCCTACCTGATACTTTGCTAGAAAATTTCTAAACCAATTACTTACAAAATAGATCCTCCATTACTAATGATTGATCTTGAGTTTCAAATATAAAGGAAAATTACTTATTTATAAATATAACCACTATTTTTTCATCATTAGTAGGCCAAGTTGTCACTTCTACCCATTAAGATACGTAGTAAACTACGACTAAGATGTACTCATACCAAACAATGGTGGAAATGGACCCATGAAATGTATCCCCCAAACATCAAAGATCTCTACTTCTATGATATTTTTCAATGACATTTAATGTAATATGGATAGAGTTTCCATTTTCTTACATTGATCATAATCTTTAAGAAAAGCGAAGGCATCCTTGAACAATGTAGGAAAGAAAATCTTGGTTATAACACTTTATGCATTGTGCACTCTCCTCCATGATGACCTCCATAAAGTGATGAGTGACAACCCTCAAGCACCTATTTATCTTGGAACTCAGGAATACATCTTCTAACCACTCTAATAGTAACCTGCTTAAATATTTATTGCTCATCCCATACGTACGAGGTGACAATTAAAGTACAACATTTTGTTTTAACGACTTGCCACTTTTGGTGGATGCATGCACTCACCAATAAGTTTATTATATCTACATAATAGGGTATATCAGCTATACTCAATGCAAAAAGTTGTTCATTTGGAAATTCTTTCCTAATACGTCTTTCTTTAATAACTTATGACCGATCCTCTAGCCGTTATAAATGATCTGCTACCTAATTCTCTGTCCTCTTTCTATTTTGAACCTCAATATCATATTCTTGCAATAATAGAATCAATCTGATTAGCCTAGATTTTGCATATTTTTTATATAATAAACATGTGACAACATGGTAAGTATGGACTATCAACTTTGTCTCCACTAGATAGGATCTGAACTTTTCAAAAGCATAAACTAAAGCCAACATGTCCTTCTCAATCACCGTATAATTGGTTTGGGTAGAGTCTAGAGTTTTGTTAGCATAGTATATAGAAGAAAAAATCTTCTTTTTTCCCTAACTTAATACTTCTCCCACTGCTATATTACTGGTGTCACGCATCAACTTATAAAGGAGTTCCCAATCAGGAGTTGTCAAGATAGGAGATTCTATCAACTTTTTCATCAACTCCTATAAGGCCTTAATACAGTCGGCCCCAAATTCAAACTTCACTTCTTTTTCAAGCAATTTACACATAGGTCTTAACGTCTTTGAGAAATTTCTTATAAATCTCATACAGAATTTAAAATGTCTAAGAAATTACATACCCCTTTTATTGACACTAATGGTGATAACTTTTTTATAACCTCTACCTTTTCTCTATCTACCTCCAATACTCTCTGTGACACTTTATGGCCAAGGACGATACCTTACTTAACTAGAAAGTGACACTTTTCCTAGTTTAATACTAGATTAGTCTCCTCACATCTTGTTAGGACCTTATCAAGATTCTGCAAACACACTACAAATGAATTACCAAAAAAAAAGAAAAATCATCCATAAATACCTCAACAAAGTCTTCCACCATGTCCTAAAATATAGCCATCATACAACACTGTAATTTGTCTAGTGCATAACATAGTCTAAAAAACATATGCTTAAAGGCGTATGTCCCATAAGGACAGGTGAATGTGGTCTTTTCTTGATCTTCTTAGTGCTATGGA
Source organism: Capsicum pubescens (assembly GCA_030864215.1). NCBI lineage: Eukaryota > Viridiplantae > Streptophyta > Magnoliopsida > Solanales > Solanaceae > Capsicum > Capsicum pubescens. Next base: position 98,290,604 of record CM061549.1, on the reverse strand, counting down.
TATTTGATTATTACAAAAATAGCCATCTAAAAGGTAATAATACTCCTTCCCAATAAGTTTTTCCAAAATCTGGTCAATGAAAAGGGTTGGGTAATGATCTTTGCGAGTGGCATCATTATACTTTTAATTGTCCATGTAAATTCTCTACCCATTCACTATATGAGTCAGGATCAACTCATCCTTATCATTAGTCACCACTTTTATGCCTCTCTTTAGTTGGAACATATTGGATGGGCCTAACCCACCTTCTGTTTGAAATAGGATACACAATGCATACATCAAGACACTTGATCACTTTCTTTCTTACTACTTCTTTCATTGATGTATTTAATATTTCATGGTGCTATACACTTGGTTTTACCCTTTCTAGATGAATATTTTATGCATGCAAATGGTAGGACTTATTTCTTTAAAGTCTAACATCTTCTCTCCAATAGCTTTTTTCCACCTTTTAAGCACTGGTAATATCTCTTTAACCCATACATCAGATAATCCTGTAGATAGAATAATAGGTAAGGTATTATCATTCCCCAAGAAATTATACTTAAGGTGTTCAGGCAATGCTTTAATCTCTAGTTTAGGAGCTTTATCAGTAGACAGTTTGAGGTGAGGGCCAAGGGGTTTATTTAGAGGCATAAATCTACCCTTGTAATTCAAAATACTTGCCATATCTAGAATTTGAACCATCTTTTAAGTTTCCGCATCTCCAAATATATCTTGCTTCACCAAAGCTTTGTCTAATGGATCCTAAGAAGTAATTGGTAGGAGTTATGACTCAAAATCTATCTATATGCTAGCAGATAAATCCTCGTAAATACACAACAATGTTATTTCTTTGTACACAAAATACCTCAACTTTATCATGGGCTCACATAGTTAGCTAACCGACAACTACATCTATCAAAGCATGCTTAGTGATAAAAATGGTCATATAAAAGTATAGTATAATGAAATCCATAATTAAAATAAATGAGTCCACTAACATCAATACATCTTCTACTGTTTCAATTAGATCTGGCAAACAAATGATAAGCCAACTAAAATTACAGTGGTAAGCCGTGGACTATAGAACCTCATCTTCTTAAATAAAGAGGTGGGCATTAGATTTATGTTTTCTCCAAGTTCACACATGACCCTAGCATTGATAGATTTCCCAACAGTGATCTAGATGGTGAAACTTCCTAGATCCTTGAGCTTTGTTGGCAATCTATTCTGAATCGGTGAGGTGCATTCTTCAATAAGTGCAATAGTAAAATACTCTATCAACCTGTTCTTATTTTCCACAATATCCTTGATATACTTGTCATACTTAGGAATTTTCTGCAAAACATTAACATGAGGAAGAGTAATATACACCTATTTTAATAAGTTAATAAACTTTTGAAAACATGCTTCTTTGATTTGCTTTTTCAGCCTTTGTGGGTATGGAAAATGTGGCTTCATACTTTCTATGTTGTTCTCATTGTTCACATTTTTCTTAGTCTTTCTTATTTCTTATCTCTGTCCACAGTCTTGTAAGTTTCTATTTGAGCTCTAACTCCTCCAATTGCCTACCACTTTGAGTGGAAACCATGTTAATCTACTTGGTATTTTGATCAATATCACTGGGTAAACCTCCCTGAGGTGTCCTTTTTTGTTCCCCAATAAGTTGTCCCATTGAGCCTCTAGAGTTATCATGGCTAACGACTAGTTTTTTATGTCATTAACCATTAGTGATTGGTTAGACATGATATTCTTCAGCATCTCCTAAATATTAATGGACTAAGTATTAGAATTACCACTCCAGTTTGTTGTTGTTGGTTTTGATTTCCTACTTGGTTTCTATACTGATTAAAATTTTTCCCCTCAGTTCCAATCCATGAGAGATTAGGGTGATTCTGCTAACCTAGGTTATAGTTATTCTCAAAATTTTGATTACCTTGGCTTTGAGTATTACCCGTTGTTGACACCCAAATTTGGATTGCTCTATTTTCTTTAATTATGTTTTGGTGCTCCTCGACCCTAGATAATTTTTCAAAATAAATTCATATATTTTTTTCTATTTTCTTTGAATTTTGAAAAGAATAATAAATAATAATAATAATAATAATATTAAAAGGGAATCTATTTTTCTATCATGAAAAACATCAACTAAATCGATTGGAAAGTGAGACATACCTAGAATTCCTCGATTTAGGTTAGAGCTGCGAGAAAAACTATCTCTCATTGAGATTAGGAAGAATAGATCAGTGGAAATTGGAAAACAAGGAAAATTTTGATATTAATTCAAAAATTCAACAGCCTATGAATGAAAAATAGTAACATCGATCGATTGGAAAGTTAGACATACCTTAGGATTCCTTGATTTTGGGTAGAGCTGCAAGAAAAAATCTCTCTCATTGAGATCACGGAGAGAAGATCAATCGATGGAAATTGGAAAAGTGGGAGTGATTACTAGCTCTAGGGTTTAATTAGCGATGAGTTTAATTTTAAGAAAAGGAATGTTTTTAAATTTTTTACTTTCAACATATAGAGAATTGGCGCTTTAATTTTTTGGTAAAAGAACAAAAAAAAAATTCTCGCTCGTGCCTTCAATTGTATATTATTTGGGACCACATGCTAAAATTTTTTGGGACCATATTTAGAACCTTCACAATAAAATTCATAAATAAGGACCAAAATATATTCTTGTCTCAATACCTATACTTTTTGAGATGGGATTATCATCTCGTCCCAATATGTTGGTCATAAATAAAGATTTTTCTTGTAGTGGGGGTTACAAAAGAAAGAGAAGATCCAGGATCTAGTAAAGAATAAACATGTAAAATGAAAGACTTACAACGTACCAGTAACCACATTAGGAGAACTTTACTGATCCTATTGGGACTGAAGTGCATAAAGCCTTTTCTGATACTGACCTAGATGCACTGGAAATGGTGCCCTGCTGAGTCGGGCGACCTATGCATATTGCTAATGAGTTATCCTGACCCTATGGGCGATCATTCCTACCCTTCCACATACTTGTCGAACACCCTCTCAACCTATTTCCTGGCTTGACACATCCAAAACACACATCGCTACCAGCCCTACATACACCTTGATAATTTCTTCCATACTTCTGATAGAGAGGATTAGTATGGAAACTATCTACACTGCCCTGGGACTTTGATCCTGGTACCCTATCTCTATTATCATGTTTGAACTTTAGTACAGGTGCACTAGATGAGGATGGGGATGGAACTAAGGATTTCTGATGGAATTAAGGACGGTTACCACCCTCCGACTTTGATTGAGAAAAATTGAAACTACTTGTTCTTACCCTCTTTTTACCCCCCTCTCTCTTCTCTTAACCTTCTCCTCTTCAATTTGTTGATCATGGATCATCAACTTAGACAAGTCTATCTCCTTAATTAATAGTATGGTCCTATACTTCTTGACCACATTATCAGACACTCCAGATACAAATTTGCTTCTGTTATTAGCTACTACATAAGGATCATATTTATCTAGCTAAGTAAACTTGAGGGAATAATCTTTCACACTCATGTTGCCCTAGTTTAGATTAATAAACTCTAACACCTTAGCCTCCCTCATATCCAATGGGGGAAATCTATCTAAGAAGGCAGTAGCAAACTTTTTCTATTCTATAGGCCCTGCATCTGCGACTCTATCCCATTTCCATTATTTAAACTATGTGTGTGATACATCCTACAACTGGTAAGAAGCCAACTCAGCACTCTCAGTAGAATTCACCCCTATAATGTATGTTACTTTCTTCACCATGTCAATAAATTCTTGTGGATCCTCTTCGGGCTTGGATCCTAAAAATGGGGGAGGGTTCATTCGAGTGAAGTCCCTAATCCTGGCTGTGGGAGTATTGGCCACTGGGTTAGCCTCAACAATAGCTGGACAAATATTTTAATCTGCTACAGAATTATCTAGAGTGGTGAATGCATCTTGGAACTCCGCATGGGAAACATGCTCATTCAGGGGATCTTCCTAAATGGGCGAATGTGTTGGCTGGTTTCCGATTCTTCTTTCGTTAGTTTTTTTGGGAGGCATATTATGTAAATGGAAGGAAAAGTTGAATTATATAGAGATTTTAAATTGATCTCCCTCTCATTCACACAATATGAACACTGAAAGAAGGGAAACTTTTCCTAAACATCTTGTAGACTCTTGACCATAAGTTTGGCGCGCTTCACACTCATGCACGAGGCTCTACTTGATGCGTATTTCAGACTCCCTAGGACACTTTAAAAACTTAGGATCTGATACCAAGTTTGTAACACCCCAAGAGTACACCCTAGATGCCACATGGTGCTTACGGTCAGAAGTGGCCACATGCTAACCCATGATACTGGTACCTGCTGTGACCACTGGGTAAAACTGATAACAAAAGATCACATGTGGGATTTAACAAAAAAATGCCATAAGGTTTTAAATTATAGTCTTATAATGTTTGTAAAACAATACTAGCAATACTGATAAACTAGCTGATAATAATAACTAAAAATTGACTAACTGTCTGTACTAATTTGAAAGCCTCTAAACTGTCTGATTGTGGAGTTGATAGGAAACGTCTCCAACTAACTTTGACTATATATATAGACAAACTAATGATATAACTGAATATAAGATAACTCATCCTCGGAGGATGAGAACTCACCACAGCTGCTACTGCTGCTGATGCACTAGAAGGTCTAAGTATAATCATGAATCTGAGCATCCGAACCTATGATATAAGACATTATAGCACAAGAAATTAGTATCTAATCATTACTATGAATGTACTGGTATGCTAAATGTGCATGATTTCATATGCATGAGTAATAACTAACTGCATGTATAGCATGAGATACTGAGTAAGAATGCATGTAAACTGTAAAGACTGAGAATGCATGACCAAGCATAAAATAAGTTCTAAAATAATCTGTAAACTCAACTATTGAAATACTAGTAACTGAATAACTGATATTGTATGTTACGGTCAAGCAAACCTGAAACTGAATGCTGAACTGGATACTGAACTGAAATTATGGAAGTTAGATATAATCGACATGCCCTAATATTCTATTAGGTTTCAACCTGTAACCCCAGCTAGAAGGGTGTTAGTATCATGCTACGGGTGCTAACAATGGCTGTGTGGATCCACTAATTTGATATCCCGAAGGACGATAGTGTCATGCCTATTTTATGGGGGACCCCTCAAATCTATGGTGGTGTCGTAAGTATGGAACCTAGGGACGGATACTAATATCTCATGCCTACTGACGGAGGAGACGAGTGCCTTATTCCTACTGATGGGGGAGACGCCACCCCTATGTTCGCTCGATGCTAGGTTTTACTCCCAACTGGAAGACACTGGTTTCTGGACTAATGTAAGTTTGACTTCTTATGACAACTGACCATACTGTTAGTGTTGATGGTTTATCTAAAACCATTCTGAAAGTACTGAAACCTAGATAAACAACTAAATTTTGGGTATTTAAACCCCCAGGACTCGATAGCAATAATATTAGAATCATAGTAAAATTTTGAGAACATGACATATAAGCATTTATTCAAAACTCATTCTTGTAGGAATTTCATCAAACACTTGCAATTCATGGCTTAAGCTAAGCATGGGAATAGTTTTAAAAACTTGTAGTAATAACATGATTTCAATACTAACATCAACATTCAAATGTGTGGGGTTCAATAACGACAACAATATATGTAAAACATGGTATAAATAAAAAATCATGGGAATTCATAGTTAGAATCTTAATAATATGTAAAAATCATAGATTTGAATTTGAAATTGGGTTCTTGGATTCCATTGGTGGAAAAGGTCCCATGGATGAACATTTAACAGACATTACTTGAAGAATTCATGAAGTTCTTGGTGGGGTTCTTGAGAATTGACCTTGAATGTTGAAGAGCTAGGGTTTGTTCTTGAGAGGGAATTCTTTCAATTGGGGAAATTTTGAGAATAAAATAGTAACTTATGCTTTTGGGACCCTAAATCCCGTGTTTTAGATTAGTTTTGTGAAGGGAAAAGACTGAAATGTGCTTAAGAATACACAGAGCGCGATGGAGCACATGTCGTGGGCCCCAGTCCTCCAGAATAAACCACACACCGCAAGCTCTATCGCGGGCTTACCCAGGGGTGAAATGGAGGGTGCGTCATAGGCTAATCGTGCGCTGCCTCTGTTTTGGATATCCAAACTCGTCCTTACGCGGGTTCAAAAATTTTGAAACTCACCCGGGATGTACTATTGACTTCCCCGAGCATGAATCAATGTGAAACTCATCTTTCCAATTTTGGGAAGATCAAAAATAAATTTATCAAAGTTAAGGGCTTTAGAAATGACTAAGTCTTAATACTTAGTGAACTGAAATGAGCTAGGATTATGGGGTCTTACAAAGATATAGAAAATTTAGCAAGTATGTAACACATATATAATCCATGTCGGCGACACCCAAACAAGTCCTAAAATGGAGCCTTTTTTTCCAGAGGAAGGCCTACGTTGCAAGTATGATTAAAATAGACAAAGTTTAAATCGTGCTTAAATTCAGGACGAATGTACTTTGATTAATATAGGGGGGAGTGTGAATCCCCTAGTTACAAAGAGAGAAAAGCCTTGAATTAAGGATTACATCATGGTAGACATATTATCGTAGAAATATCAGTAGAGTTCATGCAATACCTTTTAGGGAAACCAAAAAAAATAAAAGACAAAAGTACTATCATCAGGTTAGGTCGTGCAAGACCTTTCAGAAATCAAGGATAGCGAATGGATCCTAATTCCAGGTGGGGGGATCATTGTCATCATTGTCCAAGTCGTAGTAAGTCCTTGGGTGGTACTCTGGGGACCCATCCGACTGCTACTCCTTGTAATATTTGTCCTCCTCGTCATCGAACCCTATCAGTCCATATTATTCTTCTTGGGATCATCTTTCTTTTCTTTGATCATCTCTTCTTTTTACTCTTTCATCGGATCTTCTTCTTGATCTTCCTCCAGGTTCTCTTTTAGATCTTCTTTCGGATCTTCCTCTGGTTCCCCTTCCATTTCCTCTTCGGATCCATCGTCCACAACAAGGATGAGATGGTCTACCAATCCTGGAATTACCTGTTAGTACATGGTGGTGGATCTAGGCATGAGGTGCAGTAGCTGGTCCCGAATATGATCTGCTCTGTGAATGTCTGTGATCCCCTGGAGTGATTTATAGCTTGGTCAGGCCAAAATTCCTCCCGACATATACCATGTGTAGTACTCCAAGGTGTAGTATAGACTGACTCTCATGCCCAAACTGAAGATTTGCCCCCATCCATAAGGAATAATGAAACGACTACTGAATTATGAATCTGGCATAATAATGAAATCTGAATAGCTAACTATAGTGTCTAAAAAGACTCTAAACTGAATATTGTGAGTTGATGGGATAGGCCCCCAACTAACTCTATTAACTACTGAGATAAAGACATGAAGTAATATAATTTGACCTTGGATGATGAGGACTCACCACTACAACTGTACTGCTGATAATCTGAGAATCTAGGTGTGATCCGGGAAATGAGCATCAGCACCTATGATATGAGACATCATATCGCAAAAGAAAAGGTATGCAATCTATACTTTGAATGTACTAGTTTTCTTAATAAGGTAGGCTGACATGCAAGGTTTCATGAATAGGAGTAATAAACTATCTAAATATACATGTAAAGCATGAGGTACTGAGTATATGGTTGGATCCCCTCCAATCCAATCATCTCAAGAAAGTAAGAGTAATGCCTCCTCAGCTTCATTCAACCATTGACCCATGGTAGTAACCATTGGATAAGGTTACCGGTGAAGTGGGTCAAGAAGGCGCACCACTTCTCCTCATTCCAAATAGCCACCCTGAGTGTGTGGATGCGAATTTGGTTGAACCCTATCTCCCTGGCGTTATATCTATGATAAAAATGTTCTAATGTCCATACCTGGAGCATTAGATTGCAACCCCTGAATAAATTGTATCCTCTAGAGAATGTATATAGGGACCGAAAGATTTCTGCCAAAATCATCGCCATAATCGTGACTCTGACTGATCCCCTGCACATGAATTTAACCATAGGAATCAAGTGAATGTTGATTCAGTTCCTTCTCATTGGGAATACCATAATACCCAGGAATGCCACCATGAAAACAATGGCTCTGTATCTCTCCTAGTCGATCTTGGAAAAAAAGAGTTTGCTCTGAAATTAATTATAGCTCTCCCTCCGACCGAACCTCTCAAAAAGATAATCCAGGCTTGCCCAGCCTACCTCAACCATCCTCAAACCTGTGACAACTCTCAATCATATTAAGAAAATAAAAGCGCGACCTGAAGTAGTGCATGGGGACAAAGGTACCCACCCCATCAACGGTAAATTAGCCATCTGACTGATTTCCTCCAAGGTTGGTGTAATCTCGAAGTCTGTGAACTCTAAAGTGACTATGGTTGGATCCCAAAACTCGACCATTAATCGGATGAGCAGCTCGTCCGTTCTTATCTCCATTAGATCAGTCAATGACCCTAAATGTGCCAACACTTCCTCCCCATGAGCCATTCAGATGTTTCCCTACCAATGTCAGGACCCATGGAACATTGGTCATTATGCGTATGTTATCTAGGTTCTAGTTGATTTCCATCTGTGCAAATAAAAGGTAAGGTAAGTTTAATGTCCTGAATCTATTACGGTCTTAATATTTTGATCAATTAGTCATTTTCACAAATATAGAGTCGTTGGGTTCATGAAGAACCCGTTGACACGAATGGTGGCTTCCTAACTGTGAAAACAATTCCTTGGATCGTTCCACCTAAGATGTATGCAATATGACCTATTTCAAGAGTAGTATCTTTCCCTAAATATTAAAGAGAGGGACTGAATAGCTGTGAGACGGTACATTAACCTAATTGTACCGGCTCTGAAACTAAAAAATCCAAAAAGGTTCGGAGAAATGCAATACACTACTCGCGTGTTCAGTGTGTGAATTGTGTACGACCAAGACATGATAGGAAAGTGCAAGTGATAAGGCAGTAACATGTAGTGTTGTTCAAACAAACAAGAAGTACAAGTTCGGATTTGGCTTGCGTCCTTTCACTCACGGCATGATATAAACACACGTAAAGCAAATAACACAATAAAAGGATAATAATCCTAAACTAAGCGTGTTAAGGTTAGAATCTAAGTTCATACATCCCCATCATAGTTGCTATTCTGTCACGCCCTATTTCAATCCGATCAAAATAGCACACATCGTGTGGTGGCTTATCGTGACTCTTGGGCTTTGAATATTCATTTTTTAGAGTCGCCACCTAACTTTTAGGAGAAATCAAAAAAACTATTTTTTATTGTAAAACTCTGTTTTGGTTTTTCAAAAAAAAATTGAGATTCTGAGTAAGGATTTTGGTTGCTCGAGGGAAAGGTGTTAGGCACCCCTCAGAGCCTATCCGAAGATAGTCCTAAAACTCAGTTTAGGAAAATATTAGGAAAACTTTTATTTCTTTATTTGCTTAAACGGTGATAAGCAAATTTTTATTATTATTTATTTTTTAAAAGAAAATTAAGGTATAGTAAACATAACGCTACCGTGTACAAGAAAGTAATAGAATTATCGCAAAATATACATGCATTTTAAGTAATAAAACGACAATAATACAATTTCTTTATATTAGAAGGTTAAAAGTCTTATAGTTCTATGAAGGAATTTGAAGAGATATATGAATCTAAATATTTAATTATAATTATTTTATAAAATAAATAAAGTATTTCATGGGAGTTTATTTATGAAATATACTTTCAAGAGTGTGAAAAATAGGTACAAATTGTAAATATGTTGGACTTATAAAAAAAATAAAAACAACAACAACAACAACAACAACAATAATAATAATAATAGTAATAATGATAGTAATCAAAGTAGCAGTAATAATAATAATATCCATGACGTTTAAAAGTAATGATAACTATGGTGCAAATAGTAAAGTAGTTCATTGGTAATAAATATGAAAAAATAATTTTTTGGTAGTGTCGAAAATAATGTACCTTGTACGTAATAGTGGATGAATATATATACTTCGTATTTCTATCCCCTTTGAGGTTTGAAAACTCTAATAGCATTCATAAAAATTTTAAATATAACATAACATTTTAGCATTATTCATTAGAACAAGTTAAAATTGGTGATTTAAATCTAAAACTGGCGACCCTCTTTCCTACTAACTTAATTCCGAAAATTCATTGTTTTTAGTTTTTTACTCTTAAAGCAAAGATAGGAATTACCACGCTGTTTTATTTAGCAAGTCCCTTTTTTAAAAGTAAGATAACTAACTAAACACTTGGCCAAGGACTAAGATTTGCTATTCCTTTTGAAGAAGATTTGCTTCTATGAACTAATTATCTTAGCATTAATCGCAACAATATGATAACAATAACTCATTTAAAGAATTGACAAATAATAAAGAAATTATGAAGCAATAAATCAATAAAGTTATCTCAAACAAAATTAATAATGAACATAAAGTTAGTTGTCATTCTAAAAAAAGTATAATATATTATGAATAAATTAACGGAGAGCAGCTAATTGGGGTACTAGACTCTGTTTCGGAGTTTGAACTTCTAATTGTGAATCCGCGACTCTTGCAATTCTAGTAGCGACTGACCCGATGCATGGGTCAAAACGAGTTTCGTTGCAGAACTCCAAATCCCGGGTTCATATAAAAAATAAAAGATAAGGATTCGAGATCCAGACATAAAATAAGTTAAAAAAGATGGAATTAGGAGAAAAATACACACATAAGCCAACATTTAATCTTTGGAATGCCAGGCCCTGATCAAACAAACTGTAAAATTAATATCACATGCTTTAATACTTTGGAAATTAACCCAAAGAAATCACTGCAAATAGACTTTCACTCAACTTGTATAAGTACTTAAACAAAATAGGGAATCATGCCATCCCAAGGTAAGTCAAATGATGGATACATATTCATGTTGAAAAGGAGAACGGGCTTGCATCGCCTACGAGTAATTTCCATTGGAAAATTTGTAATCTAGTAAATCATAAATGTGATCCAAAAATCTTATACTCTTATCACCATCTCTCAAATTCAATATAGAGTTATAATTTGTAAAAATACTAAGCAATATCAATGGTATAAGCAAAAACTAATAAGATATGGCTTTTGACAGACGACTCCAAGTACTCTAAATTCACTTGTAAAAACAACGTTTATGAAAATACCTGCTAAAGCCTTGTGGACAAATATTCCAGAAACTTTAATTGCGCTACAAATAACTTTTTATTGTAGTAATAAAGATCGAACTCAACACTTTCACAGTTTACAAACCTTAAGTTTCAAGCAGAAATTAAAAGATTATCTATAATTCATGGTTATAAGAGAATTAATGGGGACTTTTGTGGGAAAGGATGTAATCCAACATTCATATAGAAAGAGAAGCAAGTGTTCTGAAATAAAATGTTTCTAGTAGCTACGGGTTACAAAAATTAAACATGTGGTTAAAGGAGAAAATTACAAAAGAGGCATTTGGACACCTGGTGTTTAACATTATATTTAAGTTAAACTAATCACTAAATTGTGTTCCACATTTTATTTTATATCTGAATGTGGTTTCAGGATCAGTAATGAAAAAAACACAACCATGGTCAAAATTGCTCATGAATCCACTTTTCCTTAAAACCTGTAATAAACCCAAAAATGAAGTGTTCATATTTACAGACCCACGTACACACAAATAAACTATTTTCCTAAATTTATTTTAAGGAATATCTTTGGATAGGCTCTGAGGGGTGCCTAACACCTTCCCTCGAGTAACCGAAATCCTTACTCAGAATCTCAAAAAAAATTGAAAAAACAAAAAAGAGTTTTACAATAAAAAATAGTTTTTTTTATTTTTCCTAAAAAGTTAGGTGGCGACTCTAAAAAATGAATAGTCAAAACCCAAGAGTCACGATAAGCCACCACACATTATGTGTTGTTTTGATCGGATTGAAATAGGGCGTGATAGAATAGCAACTATGCTGGGGATGTATGAACTTAGATTCTAACATTAACACGCTTAGTTTAGGATTATTATCCTTTTATTGTGTTATTTCCTTTACGTGTGTTTATATCATGCCGTGAGTGAAAGGACGCAAGCCAAATACGAACTTGTACTCCTTCTTTGTTTGAACAACACTACATGTTACTGCCTTATCACTTGCACTTTCCTATCGTGTCTTGGTTGTACACAATTCACACACTGAACACGCGAGTAGTGTATTTCATTCCTCCAAACCTTTTTGGATTTGTTAGTTTTAAAGCTGGTACAATTAGGTTAATATGCCGTCTCACAGCTATTCAGTCCCACTCTTTAATATTTAGGGAAAGATCCTACTCTAGAAATAGGTCATATTGCATACATCTTAGGTGGAACGATCCAAGGAATCGTTTTCACAGTTAGGAAGCCACCATTCGTGTCAACGGGTTCTTCATGAACCCAACGACACTATATTTGTGAAAATGACTAATTGATCAAAATGTTAAGACCGTAATAGATTCAGGACATTAAACTTACCTTACCTTTTCTTTGCGCAGATGGAAATCAACGAGAACCTAGGTGACATGCGCATAATGACCAATGTTCCATGGGTCCTGATACATTGGTGGGGGAACATCCAAATGGCTCACGGGGAGGAAGTGTTGGCACATTTGGGGTCATTGACTGATCTAATGGAACTAAGAACGGATGAGCTGCTCATCCGATTGTTGGTTGAGTTTTGGGATCCAACCATAGTCAATTTAGGGTTCACAGACTTCGAGATTACACCAACCTTGGAGAAAATCAGTCAGATGGCTAACTTACCGTTGATGGGGTGGGTACCTTTGTCCCCACGCACTACTTCAGGTAGCATTTTTCTTTCCTTAATAGGATAGAGAGTTGGCACAGGTTTGAGGATGGTTGGGGTAGGCTAGGAAAGCCTGGATTATCTTTTTGAGAGGTTTGGTCGGAGGAAGAGCTATGATCGATTTCAGAGCAAACTCTTTTTTTCCAAGATCGACTAGGAGAGACACAGAGCCATTGTTTTCATGGTGGAATTCCTAGGTATTATGTTATTCCCAATGAGAAGGAACTGAATCAACATTCACTTGATTCCTGTGGTTATATTCATGTGCAGGGGACCAGTCAGAGTCACGATTGTGCCGATGATTTTAGCAGAAGTCTTTTGGTCTCTGTCTACATGCTCTAGAGGATACAATTTCTTCAAGGGTTGTAATATAATTCTCTAGGTATGGGCATTAGAACAATTGTATCATAGATATAACGTCAGGGAGATAGGGTTCAACTAAATTCACAGCCACACACTCAGGGTGGCTATTTGGAATGAGAAGCAGTGGTGCGCCTTCTTGACCCACTTCACCAGTAACCTTATCCAATGGTTACTACCATGGTTCAATGGTTGAGTGACACTGAGGAGGCATTACTCTTACTTCCTTGATATGATTGGATTGGAGGGGATCTAGCCATATACTCAGTACCTCATGCTTTACATTTATATTCAGATAGTTTATTACTCCTATTCATGAAACCTTGCATGTCAGCCTACCTCATTTATAAAACTAGTACATTCAAAGTATAGATTGCATAACTTTTCTTTTGCGATATGATGTCTCATATCATAGGTGTTGATGCTCATTTAGATATTTTAGACTCCTTTTTCCTGTCATATTTTAGATTCATTACTAGTGACTCCTTTAAAATAAAACATGGAAAAGATTACATGTGATTGATAAAATATAAATACTTCCAAGCTATTAAAGGGATTGAAAATAGTAGGTACGAAGTACTAGATTAGAACTGGGACATAGCCACAGGCCTAACCATCTGCTTGTTATCTTCTAGATTTTTGAAGTGACCATTTAGAAATGTGTGTAAATAAATAAACCAAACATATATATTAAATTCATTGGAAAACCTATTACAACTGCCATATAAAACTAAAAATGTTAAGCTCATACAACTGTAGATTTGTTTTGGAAGGTTCTATTGGGAATGGGCGAGGAAGATGACTTACAAACTCTACCATGTGTTCTAGTCAAGTAATAAGAACGACGATACATAAGAACTCCATGGTTCTTGAGAACGAGTATATGCAAGTTGATACTCCTTTTTCTCCATCGACTAATCAAGTTAAGCAATTCACAAAAGAGGTTGAAACAAGTAATATTTTTTCAAGTCTGTTAGGTTTTTGATTGTATTTATAATTTAAGTATTAGTAATGTGATTTTCTTTCTCTAGGTGCTATTGGGAAGGGACCAGAAAGAGGACTTAAAAACTATACCATGTCTTCTAGTCAAGGAATAGGAACAATACATAAGAACTTCATGGTTCGTGAGAACAAGTATATGAAATTTCATACTCCATTTTCTCCATCAACTAATCAAGTTAAGCAACGAACCAAATAGGATGAAACAAGTAAGTTTTTTTCAAGTCTTTTGAGTGTTTGATTGCATATATAATTTATGTATTAGTAATATGATTTGCTTTCTCTAAGTGCTATTGGGAAGGGACCAGATGGACATGAAAATTTTACCATGTCTTCTAGTCAAGCAATGGGTAGGATACTTAAGAACTCCATGGTTCGTGAAAATGAGCATATGTAAGTTCATAATCCATTTTCTCTATTGACTAATCAAGTTAAGCAATGCACCAAAGAGGCTGAAACAAGTAAGTTATTTTTAAAAAAAAAATCAATTTTGTTGAGTTTTTGATTGCATATATAACTTAAGTATTAGTAATATGATTATCTTTCTCTAGGTGCTTTTTGGAAGAGACCAGAAGAAGAACTTAAAAAATAACCATTTCTTCTAGTCAAGGAATGGGAATGATACGTAAGAACTCCATGGTTCTTGAGAAATCGTATATGCAAGTTCATACTTTATTTCCTCCATCTACTAATAGAGTTAAGCAGTGCACGAAAGAGGTTGAAAAAAGTATGTTTTTCCGAATCTGTTGAGTATTTGTCCTTATGCATCATATCATATTCAGTTTAGGGGTTCCTAAAAAGTTTTTCCAAATCTACTCAGTATTTGTTCGCTTTCATCACATCATACAAATATTTTCTCCTTGTTAGGGGGTTCTATGAATAATATGGGATCTAATACCTAGATTCGGAAGCTGGTTGAAGCCCCTATCATTGTAGCACCGGATTGGTCCAAGCCATTTTAGATCATGTGTGATGCAAGAAGTGTTGACCTTGGATCTGCTTTGGGGAAAAAGAGGGACAAATTGTTTCATCCAATCTATTATTCCAGCAAAGCTCTGAATGGAGCTCAAAAGAACTACACTATCACCGAACAGGAACTCCTTATTGTAGTATATGCTTTTGATAAATTTAGAGCTTATCTTCTTAGAACCAAGGTGGTGGTCCACACTGATCATGCAGCCTTGATATATTTGATGGATAAAAAAGATATGAAACCAAGGCTGATTAGATGGGTGTTACTACTCCAAGAATTTGACTTTGAAGTCAAAGATAGAAAGGGTTGTGAAAACCAAGTGGCAAATCATCTGTCTAGGATGGAAGGTGAGCGATCAGTTAGAGATGAGATGGAGATCAATGATGCATTTCCAGATGAGGAGATCTTAGCCGCTTCTCTAGATAAACTACCTTGGTATGCTGATTTTGCGAATTATGTGGTGAGCGAGGTGATTCCAGAAAATCTTTCTTTTCATCAGAGAAAGAAATTTCTTCAAGATGTGACACACTACTTCTGGGATGAGCCATATCTTTTTCGGTGATGTGCTGATAATATAATAAGGAGATGTGTTTTAGAGGTGGATGTATTAAACATATTAGAAGCATGTCATGCTTCCCCAGTCGGGAGTCACCATGCAGGAGATCGAACTGCGAGAAAGGTGTTGCAAAGTGGCTACTATTGTCCATCATTATTCAAGGACGCTCACAATTTTGTGCTGAAATGTGACCAATGTCATAGGCAGGGGTCGATCTCCAAGAGGCATGAAATGCCTTTAACTAAGATGCTTGAAGTAGAATTATTTAACGTCTGGGGCATCGATTTTATGGGCCCTTTTATAAGCTCGTATGGAATGAAGTAAATTTTAGTTGTTGTGGATTATGTATCCAAATGGGTCGAAGCTGTTGCCTTGTCTGATAATGAAGGGAAGAGAGTTGTTTTATTTCTTAATAAGACCATCTTCTCTCGCTTTGGGGTGCCACGAACTATTATAAGCGATGGAGGATCCTATTTTTGCAACAAAGTATTTCGGGCGGCTTTAGTGAAATATGGGGTGAAACAGCATAGAGTATCAACTCCATATCACCCACAAACTAGTAGGCAAGTGGAGGTGTCGAATCGGGAGATTAAAACCATCCTAGCCAAAATAGTGAATGCTAATAGGCAAGATTGGGCTCGAAAGCTAGATGAAGCTTTGTGGGCATATCGTACAGCTTTTAAGACTCCAATTGGCATGTCACCGTATTAGCTAGTATATGGAAAAGCATGCCATTTACTGGTTGAGCTGGAAAACAAGGCTTTGTGGGATCTAAAAAGGTTAAATCTGAATTGGAAGGAGGCAGCAGAGCTAAGATTAGGGCAACTGAATGAGATGGATGAATTCCATCTCGGGGCTTATGAAAGAGCGGACCTTTACAAAGAGAAGATGAAAAAGTATCATGACCAAAGACTTGAAAGTAATGACTTTCGGAAAGGTGATTTGGTACTTCTATTCAATTCCAGGCTCAAATGATTTCTAGGTAAACTCAAGTCCAAGTGGTCAGGACCGTTTAAAGTTAGTCAAGTCTACTCATCTTGAGTAGTCAATCTTGAAAATAAAGACGACAGCGTCTTCAAAGTGAGCGGGCAATGAATCAAACTTTATATCGATCCAAAAGACTCGATTAAAGTGTTGATATCTTTTATCTCGATAAAGTATGAGTAATTGAGATAACTGAGTCATTCCACAATGATAAATCAGGCGCTAATGGGAGACAACCCCCAACGTGTTATTGTAACCATAGTTAGAGTCCATTTCATATTTTTGTGCAATTTTGATGTATTTGTGAAGTGTGCAGGACCAGAAATGCAGTAAAAAGGGATAAGAGGTATTCAATCTAGCTACTGGAACAAGGTGACATATGACTTGACGGACCACCAGTCCCCTGACGGACTACCACTTTCACCCGTTAAGAAATGGCCAAAAATTTTATTCACTAGGTACAGGGTTAATGTATTAGGGGTTCAGGGTACAATTTCTAGGCTGCATGAGCCTGAGATAGAGGAGGATGCAAAGAATGTATTTATCTCTACATTCCACCTGGTAGACAAGATGCAAAATCGAGAAGAGAAGAGATATTGGCTAAGCTGATGAAGGGTTAAGAGAGTCAAGAAGCTTGCCTTACAGAACTCAAGACCGGTGTTTCAAGATTTGTCCAGAAGGTAAAGTCACATGCAACTGATATCAAGTAGTTGGAGAAACAGTATAGGAAAATCTATGATACTTTAGTTGAGAGACAATCAAGAACACTTCCTATAGACAATGTGCTGAATCCTCCAACACTGCTTCATCATCTTGCTATTAACACTGGGAGTGAGTTACCACCTGATGAGCACTTTTTGCCCATTACTAATTAGCCAAAAAAGGAAAATATAGTTGCAGACGAGCCACCTGAAGCTAAATTTGAGAAGCTAACTTATAGTGATGATAATTTTGGGAGTGATGACGATGACGACTGGCTAGCAGGCTTTATGCGATACGAAAGCAGGAATAAATGTAATGTCATTGGTGATATACAAAGTATTAGAGTTAGGCAAACTCAAGCGTATATCTATAATATTATTGATGGCAGGTTTATTTGTAAAGAAGCCAGTGGGTATTGTGCGGAATGTAGAAGTGAAGGTGGCATCATTCACGTATCCAGCAAATTTTATGATTTTAGACTGCGAAGTGGATGCTTATTCACTGATTATCTTGGGTAGACCTTTCTTGTCCACTGAATGGGTGTCAATTGATATAGACCTAGAGAAGATCACTTTCAAATGGAATGATAAGAAAATAGTGTTGGACATATACACGACAGTTCAACAGCATAATGATATGAGTGTGGTAGTAATAATTGATGTGGTTGCAGCAGAGGTGCCTATTAAGGAGAGATTAGGGGTATAAATATTAGCATCAGTGATTATAAACTTTGAGAGTGATGGGATAGATAAGTATGATGAGTTGGTTTAGGAACGACATATTATCGGTTCTCATTAATATGCCTCTAGGAAGCTAAAACTTTACTTGGAGAATAGAACCACACCTCTTGCAACACTATTGATAAAAGAACCACTGGTATTGGAATTGAAGGCCCTCCCACCTTATTTATAGTATGTATTCTTGGGGGCCAACAAGACCTTACCTGTAATTATTATGGTAGATTTAGTAGGAGCTCAGGTGGAAGCTTTGATATCAGTGTTATGAAAGTTCAAGAGAGATATTGGGTGGACCACTGCAGACACAAGATACAGTTTGGGCAGGAAGCATTCCCAGTATTTAGCATCAAAGACGACTGAATCCTCCTATGTTGGAGGTAGTAAAAAAGGAGATAATCAAGTGGTTAGATGTTGAGGTAGTTTTACCACTGTAGTGGTTCTAAATGAGAAGTATGAATTAGTACCAATGAGGACAATGAATGTTTGAAGAGTATGCATGGACTACAGAAACCTGGATAAGTGGACACAAAAAGACCACTTCCCTATGACATTAATGGATCAAATGCCGGACAGATTAAAAGGTAGGGGTTGGTACTATTTTCTTGATAGGTATTCGAGTTACAATCAAATAATGTTTTCTCTCAAAGACCAAGAAAACACTACTTTTACTTGCCCTTATGGGACATTTACATTTAAGTAGATGCCCTTCGGGTTGTGTAATGCACCTTCTACTTTTTAGAGATGTATGATGTACATATTCTCTGACATGGTGGAAGACACTATTGAAGTATTCATGGATGACTTTTCAGTTGTTGGGGACTCATTCGATGATAGCTTAGCCTATTTGGCTAGTGTACTGCAGAGATGTGAAAAGTGCAACGTGGTACTCAATTTGGAAAAATGTCACTTCCTGGTAAAATAAGGTACCATGCTAGGGCACAAGATCTTCGTACATGGTATTGAGGTGGACAGAGTACAGATTAAAGAGATTAAGAAGCTGCCACTGCTAGTTTAGTTAGAGGCATACAGAGTATTTTGGGTCATGCAAGCTTTTATAGAAGGTTCATAAAGGACCTCTCTAAAATTAAAAGTCATCTATGCAAGCTCTTAGATAAAGAGGTGAAATTTTTGTTCGATGATTATTGTCTTAAGGCTTTCAAATGCCTAAAGGAGAGGTTGATTTCAGTGCCCATCATTTCATCACTTGATTGGTCAGCACCTTTTGAGGTAATATGTGATATGAGTAGAGTGGCCTTGGGAAATGTTCTAAGCGAAAGAAGAGAAAAGATACTACACCCCATATACTATGCCAGGAAAGCTTCAAAGCCCATACGGAAAAATTATACAGTTATAGAGCAGGAGCTACATGTGGTGGTTTTTGCTATTGAAAAAATTCAGTCATATTTGATTGGGACTAAGTCTATAGTGCACACTGACCATGAAACCTTGAGGTACTTTATTTCGAAGAAGGATGCCAAACCCATATTTATCCGTTGGGTTATTTTGCTTCAAGAGTTTGATTTTGAAGTCAATGATAGAAAAGGTAACAAAAATCAAGTTACAGACCAATTATCCAGACTTGAAGAAGAGACCATATAGAAACTAGGGGATAATATTTAGATATATGATGATTTTATTGATGAGAAAGCATTGGCAGGATCTTATGATTTAACTCCCTAGTTTGCTGATTTTGCCAACTTTTTAGCAAGCGATATTATCCCAGATGATCTATCCTTCCAATGGCGATGGAGATTTTTGCATGAGGTAAGAAATTTCTTATAGGATAAGTTGTATTTATTTAGGATCTGTGTTGATAGTGTGATTCAGAGATGCATTCAAGAGGTGGAGATAATGAGCATTCTTGAAACTTGTCATTCTTCACTAGTTTGGGATCACCACAGTGGCATACGACAACCTTAAAATTCTGCAATGTAGGTCTTACTGGACTTTAATTTACAAGGATTCTCATGATTTTGTAAAATCCTTTAACCAATGTCAATGTCAAGTCAATATTTCATGGTGCCAGGAACTCCCCATGATACTGATTCTGGAGTTGGATTTGTTTGATATATAGGGGATAAATTTCACGGGACCATTTGTAAGATCCTATGGTATGAGGTACATTCTGGTAGCGGTTGACTATGTATCAAAGTGGGTGGAGGTAGTTTCACTTCTATACAATGAAGGTAGGAGCGTCACCGTCTTTTAAAGAGGAATATTTTTTCTCGACTTGGCACTCCATGTGCAATTATCAGTGACAGTGGGTCACGCTTTTGCAGCCTCTTGTTCAAAGAACTTCTTGATATATATTGTGTAAGGTATAAGGCGGAAACACCTTACCATCCTCAGAAGAGTGGGCAAGTGAAAGTCTCCAATAGATAAATAAAGTCCATATTGGTGAAAAGTGTGAATGCCAAAAGAACCGACTGGTCTAAAAAGTTAGATGAAGTATTGTGGGTCTATTAGATAGCCTATAATATACCCATAGTTTCCTTTCCATTACATCTTGTGTATGGTAAAGCATGCCATTTACCGTTTGAGCTTGAGCACAAGGCAATATGGGCATTGAAAAGGCGAAAATTTGAGTGGTGTGATACAACAAACTTGAGGTTGAGCAAGGTGAATGAGTTGGACCAATTCCAACTCTGGGTTTATGAGAGCTCGTCCATATACAAAGAAAAAATGAAGTTATACCATGACAAGAAGATCGAGAAGAGAATATTTAAACCCGGTGATTTGGTCTTATTGTACAATTCAAGACTATGTTTGTTTCCTAGAAAGCTAAAATTAAAATTGACTGGACCATTAACGGTGGTTAAGGTGTTACCATATGGTTCTATTGATATAAAGCATGATGGTGATTTCCCAATTAAAGTGAACGGGAAGCGAGTGAAACACTAAATGAGAAACTCGGAAGAAGTAAGAGTTTGTGCTGAAATAGACCTTAGCAAAGTCTGAGTACCCAAGGGAACTGAGTCAAGCCATGATAGTAAATCAGAAGTTTCTTAAGAGGCAACCCAAGTTATTTTGTTGTTTGTATTTGTTTTTGTGATTGACGTCGGATATCCACACCTATGGTGCCACACGTATATTCCTAACTCTCTTATTTTGTAGAGGTTTGATGCATCGGGAACAATGCATGATTTTAAGTTAAGGATGGGGCTTATTTTGGGTCTTGATGTCCTCTTAGGGTTTTTGTTGTCGTGTCTTTTTTCCCTAGAGTCCTGTTCGTAGTAGAGCTGGCATGTTTAGGCGTATTGTGTTTTGTTTCGTGATGTTTTATGGTTAATTAGGAGATTTTTAAGTATTTAGGAAAGTAGTCATGTTTTTGTTAATTTTTTATACCCTTCCAAAATTGTATGTTTTTGAACTATGTGATGTATATATGTGTGAACTTTGTGGATCTTGCTATGTCATTAGGATTAGGTACATGATAATCACCTGTCAATAATTGCATGAACTGGATAACTAGTAATTTGTGATATTAACCCTGTGTCATGTGTGTATGAGATACTTCCTAGTTCCCTTTGTGTGTTGGATTCAGAACATACCTGGTTAATCTTGCCTAGGTTGAAGGATAATCAATTAGGAAAGGATCATAGACCATTTTTTATTTTAGTCCACCTTTTAGCCGAAATGACCTTCCATGTGTGAATTATATACCTTGATCCTAATTTTGAGCCCTTGTAGCCTATTTTTCTTGTTTTATCATTCACCTTCCTATTTTTATTACAATGAACCTATTTTGGCATGTTCCTCTTTGGACATTGTGTACCTCAACTCAGGAAAAACTTTTAAATTAAGGGTGGCTATCATAGGGGTGTGTAGTGTAATATGGTTATGAAGAGGGGTAAAATAAGAGAAAAAGTTAGTAGGGCTGGGTGTGGTAGAAAAAGAAAAGAAAAGTTGTGAAACAACAGAAAAAAAGAATAAAGAAACCACACCCAGCCTGAATGTACATAAAAGAATAAAATGGAGAAATGAGGGTGGAATAAACGAAAATTTTCTAGTAAGTGAGACCCCAAGGTTAGTGTAGTGCCAAGGAGGATTAGTCTCTTGATATTTCCATATGTACTATACCAGCCCCCAAGCCTACGTTACAAGCCGAGAAAAGTCTTATAGTTATCCTATCCTGACTATATGAATGCTAAGGTTAAAAAAAATAAGGGCAAGCCTATGGCATATGACATGCATTGATTAGAACTTCTCTTTTTAGTATGAGTTTCTCTTGATTTTCCCCGCATTGACATGCATTATTTCATATGAGTGATTGGGACATTTTTGTTGTGAGAGCACTTGAGTCATATTACTAGTTATTTTCTTGTTTCGGGTAGTGTAACTTGTATATATAAGTGGTTGTCTGTTGCTATGGAAAATGCCATACCTTAATCCCATTGTTTAACAATGTTGTGCTTTATGTTCATACACAGTTGGGTTTGCAAAATAAGATTGGAGGGGGTGTTGTGTTTTGAGTTTAAATGTTAATTGACTACCTTGAATCACTTAGTTTCTCCTAGTTAAGCATTGTTTTTGTTTTTGTTTTATTTTGTTTCCTGAGGACATGAAAATGTTCTAAGTTAAGGGTGTTGGTGTGCTATAGAAATATAACACTTTCGATGCTTACAATGAGGCCCAAAGAGAACTTGGCGGATGGCCACCGCAGAAATATCAACCTAAACTCCTCTCACCAAACTGTTCTCTAACTGGGGTTGATCTATGCCTCTACCTCCTCTAGTTGTGACCAAAGTAATTGTGGTAACGTAGGAGGTGTAGAAATCTCGAACCAAGGCCTGGCAATAGGATCCCTAGGGTTGAGTCATCCACCCCAACTGGTATCGCTCAAAAGAGGCCCATAGATCTAGATCCCATGGTAGCCCTGATAACTCAAACCTCCTCTTGTCTTAAATAGTCCTCTTAGGTCAAACCACATCAGTAATAAAGCTATCCCACTCATAAATCAGTTGTATCCCCTCTACACACTATCTCAGGTTTAACTCAACTATTGATACAACCAAGATATGTGTAGAGTTGGAAGCAAGGTCCGCTAATGGTAGAATGGGAGGCTGAGGATTTTGTGTAGGAAGTTCTATGTCAGGTGATGAGAAGATGAAACCTAAAGTAGCATCTGAAATATACCCCCTCAGACTCAGGTACAGATGACGTTGACTTACTCGCAGAGGCTGACTCATCCTTTGACCCCTCCTCAGACTGGGGTCCTGTGTCGCTTCTTACTCACCCAAACCAAAAACTAATCCATACTCAACCTCATATCTGATCTTTGACTCATTCTCCTCAGACCCATCCTTAGAATCATGTTCTCCCTCAATAGAATAGGGAGAGTAAGGTGGTGAAGTCCTAGCTTACTTTATCATTGGCCTAGGAACTGGTCTAGATATCATCATCTAGGCCACGGCCTATGTAGATGTGGCTGAGTACCCGATTGAGTCTGTGTGGGGGGAAAATGGGTGCCCAGGATGTCCAAAGTGGCTACAATGACGGTTGCAGCTACAGCCAGTCTCTGTCTCTTAGTTTGTGGAGCCTCTGGTATGTCCGGGGAAATCTAGCACTCCTCCACTCAGGGGATTCATCTCGAAGCCTTGACTGTACTCTTTTCTTTGAGGTTGCCTTGGGTGCCATAGTACTTGAAAAATCAGTTGTTAGTGCTTGAAAGAGAAGAAGGGAATGAAAAATTTAAAACAAAATGAGAACTTTTAGGGTAGGGCACTTTGTACGGTGCGTAAGTGGCCTTCATATATTCCAGACAAAGACCTGACCTTTTACGCCTTCAAATTTGACACCTGCAAAGTCACTTATGGACCATAAGTTCTACTTATATGGCTCGTAGGTACCCTTCTGAGGGTACTTTAAATTTTTCAAATTTTACGTCCCCATAAAGTATATTTATCCTATTCAAGTCCAATTTTCCCTACAACAATGTTTATTAAGTTCCTAAACACAGTAATTGCACATAAATTTTAGGGATTTAACTATTATTTCAACATCTACTTCTATGTAGGGCATGATCTCAAGCTTTTTATTCAAGAACATTGCGAAAATTTCAATTTTAGTATCATTCTAGTCTCCTGATACCATGATTCATGATTTCTATGAAAGTATCAAGTGTATTCAAGTACCAACTCACTTTATGCTTAACCGAATGATTATTACAATAGGATCCATGAATATTTACCTTGATTATGAGAGATGGAACTATAAAATTGAAGTAGTGAAGAATTCTCTAGCCTTTAAATGTTCTTAAGCATGCAAGTGATAGGCTAATAAAGGATTTTTTTTATTATTTTTATAGAGTTAATGAGGGATTTAAAGAGTTTAAATTATGGTGTGAGTTACAAAATCTGAGAATATGAGGCATAAGGGTCAATATTCAGGCTTTTAAAAAGGTTGGTAGGTTAGTCCTGGTCGGATCCACTTGGGTCCAGCTCAGATTTTAAAATTTTGACCCAAAATTTTTTTGTCACTTATGGAACCACTTACGGCTCTTAAGTGCCACTTATGGCCCGTAAGTGGTCTGTGATAACGCTCAAACTACAGCTCTCGTAAGAGTGTAAGCGGTCGTTGTCAAATATAGAACCCAACTGGGTTGGGTGTCGAATCTCACAGAGAATACTTGGTCACTAAGTAAGCAAAGATTAATAGACTTTTGGTGAAAGTTTCGTAAAAGGGGGGATTGTAACGTGCAATAATGTAACAAAGTAAAAACGGAAAATAGCAAAGTAAAATGAAAGAATGTTTAGTAAGATGTTTAACCAATGAGAATTGAGAGTTGGGGTTATATCCACCTTATGAGTTATACGTCTCTATTGGCTATGAGTTATGCGGAATTCAGACATGCATGTGCTTATAGAGAATTGTATTCTATGGTAAATTCAAGCGTCTTTCGACCATCAAGGATTAGTTCACTTTAACTCTTTCGAGCTTAAAGCGTATCTAACGGTACAAATTCTCCAAGAGCTTAATCCAGTTACGGCACTAACTTTTTAACAGGGGTTGGTGCCCTATTACCTTGACATTATCTCTTTTCCAGACATATAACTTTTCTTTCGAACAAGTTAATGCTATACTGGTGTATTCTATGTATTTGCAACCACAAGAATTTAGATTAAGATGAAGAGAGTAATGATATAAGCAGCATACGTGTCAAGAATTCACAAAATCATAGCAATAGATAGTATCTCATAAGTCTTCCATAACCCCAACAGAGAAGTTTAGCTACGCATGAGTGCAACTGAAAACACAATAGACATTATCATCATAAAAATTTCACGTGAATTCCTTGCAAATAGCTTTTCTCTTGTTGTAAAAATTAAAAGTCGAATATATGAAAAATAATGTCAACAATGAATTAATGAAGAAAAGGGGAAGGATAGAATAGGGATGAGGGTGGTGGAGAATTGTTTTGATGGATGGATGGATGGATGGATGGTGGATGGATGGGAATTATAAAAATCTCCAGCAAAATAGGGTATTTATAACACCCATATCCTATTCCTACTAAGCTACTGCATTACTTATCTTTGTCCTACTAGGTTACTGCATCATTATCCCAATCCTACTAAGTTACTGCTGATCCCCAAAGTCTTTAGAAATGTTGTTTTTGCCCGGGACAGGTTTTCCATGCGTCACTTTTAGTCCCTAGGCGTCCAAGCTCTCCTTTCTTTCTTTCGTGAAGCTTCCTTGGGCGTCAAGTTATCCATAAAATGCTGAAATCTTCATCATTTATACCTGAAAACTTTCTAATCGCGTTTGTTAGCTCACTTACAGGAAAAAGGACTAAAAGTGCATGAATTATATATTTTGTCCTCAAAATTTAGCTAAAATATGGGTAAATTATAGTACTTTACACGTGTAAATATGACTATCATCAACACCCCACACTTAAAGCTTTGTTCGTACTCGAACAAAATATCATGTCCATCTAAACATCTACTTAGGGTTTCACAGTAATAGCACAAAATATTCATCAAGACAGGCACGACAATCATTAACAAAGAGTATTTTTCTGATCACTACTAGAAACAATTTAACCTCTAACATAGACTCGTGATGATGGCTAATTCGTATTCAAAAGTTAAGGCACAAAGAATCATACACAACTACCCAAAACTCATCAACCATGTGTGTCTCAAGATATATCACCCATAATCACTCACAAGTATTTTCATCTATCGAAGCATGGGTATATGATTATCCTTGCTCTCGCTCTCACAAAGAATTCATATGCTGCAACTGATGACCATAGGCTTGCCCTTAGTGTAATACTCCACTAAATATCAGAATGCTAATCTTAGGATCAAATAGGTCTTCTACAGGTTGTAATGTAGGCTAAGGGACGGGTAGGACTATTTTGGCCAGAAATAGTGACTATGTTCCTAAGCGCTTTAATACATCACATTATGCCGTTTAACACTCTCTTTTGAACAACCTTTTTACTTTCTTTTAATCTACCACCCCTTCTCACCTCTTTTGTTTTTCAATTTTAAACATAACTAACTTTTTAGTTTTCTTTTCATTTTTCTTTTCATAATACACCTCTATGATAGCAATTCTTTTTCATAACGAATTCAAGAACCAATACATTCTAAGGCATCACACTCATCCAATTTCCTCTTATTTTGCCACATGACTTTACAATTTAAAGAGCTTAGGAATTTGGATCAAATTATGGTCTTGAAAAAAATGGATTAGGCTTTCATATGAGGCTGTCAAAGAAAATAGGCTTAAAGGCTCAAAAGGGTTGACTAGGATAATGTCCACGGGTAGGTAAAACGAAGGTAAACAATTGCAGGTTGCCAAAGAAATGCCTAAATCATCTCCTAAACTCACACTCTTTATTTTGCTTCACACACACATCAGGCAAGTTCTAGCATCAGCCACAAACACAGAATATACTATATCCTCACACACACAAGGCACATGGTCGACTTTATTGGGAGTAGTATAGACTCTTGACCCAACAGATGAAGGAACTGAACCACACAATTATCACATAGTGAGTCACAATTAGAGCCTAAACATCTCAATAGTAATGATTTTAGCACAAACTCTTGTTATAATACCATGCTACCCCTCAGAACAATTTCATGCAAAGTTAAAAAAATTTAACTACTAACAAAAAAAACAAACAAACATAGATAGATGCAAATGCAGATAAAGAAGTAAAGCATACAAATACCAGCACCCCACACTTAGACGGGACACACTGCCCTCAGTGAAAAATAAATAAGAAGAACCTGGTTAGTCAGACTCCTCCTCTATGTCTGGGGTCATACCCCCTGCGTCGGAATCATCATTAGAGTCGTCATCCTCAGAAGTT
This sequence comes from Capsicum pubescens, assembly GCA_030864215.1. Classification (NCBI taxonomy): domain Eukaryota; kingdom Viridiplantae; phylum Streptophyta; class Magnoliopsida; order Solanales; family Solanaceae; genus Capsicum; species Capsicum pubescens. The sequence goes on along the minus strand of CM061549.1, from coordinate 98,263,063 downwards.
CCTCATAAGTACCCCACTTGATTCCAAGAGTGCGTCGAGGTATTTGCAGCACGGAGGATTCACCTTGCTCTTTTCGTCCCCTTTTCTGGCCTTTTTGTGAAGTGGTTTCTTTTTCTTTTTCTTGTCGTCCTTTTTGTGCCATAGTACCTGAGATCTCAATAAAGTCATGTTAGCTTTATCTCGGAAGATTCAATTGAAAAACAGACAATAGTGGCACAACCCCACACTTAATTTGTTGACACAAACTAATTAAGTGAATGATGTCGATTACTCAGACTTCATCGACATACATTTAGGTGATATGTTCCAACAATATGTTCAGCACAGTCATACTTTCATGTCCTCTTAATGTTATGCAATCTTGACAATGCTTTCGTGTTTGGACTAATGCATCTTTTGAACAAAACTACTACATAGATATCGTATCAATTTATGGCATAGAAATAATAACAACATCGCATGTTTGTAGTCACCCATGATTTTCATCTCAATGAACAAGTCATTTCAACATGTAAGCTTTCAAGTTACAAGATTATGCAATTATCTTGACCATGTCGATTTCACAAAAGTATGACAGTGTATCAAAATCAAATACAAGTTGGAAACAAGTCAAGAGCATCCATACATATTCTTTCACTCACTTAGTTGTATCAACCACATTCAAATCACCAACACTACTTCACGATTTAACAACTTATTATAGGCGTAGTATTGTAATACTTACGTAATATAAAAGAAGAGCAAAGAAGTACTTACTTGGTTGATGGCCTCGGAATATGTTCTTGCAAAGTTAAAAGAGCAAAAATAAAAGTTTTGAGAGTTTTGGGAGGCAAAGGCGGCGCCTTTAGCTTTGCCTAGTTGAGAAGAAGGCCATAGCATAGGCCATGCCTAATGCTTTGCCTAGTTGAGCAGAAGGCTTTTGCATAGGCGGCGCCTATGCTATGGCATTGTTGAGAATAGGCGGCGTCTATGCTATGGCATTGTTGAGCATAGGCGGCGCCTATGCTATGGCACTCTAGAATCCGAGAGCTTATGCCATAGAATAGGCCTTGCCTTGTTCGTGGCCTAGATTTACATAGGCCTTGCCTTGTTCTTTGCCTATATTTTCATAAGCAATGCCTAACCCATATCCTTTTGCTTCTTCATTCCTAACTTACCACCTTAAACATGCAATACTTCCAAATCAAAATTTGAAACCAATCTCCTCCTTTACACCTCTTGCACCTATATTTACTCAAAAATATCAAAAACGATTAAAACGATGGGTTGCCTCCCACCAAGCGCTTGATTTATTATCGCGGCACGACATAGTTATCTCGATTACTTAGACTTCACCGAGATATTTGGTGCATCGTTTTCTGAATGGATTCAGACGACGCTGATGCTTCATTGTGGGCACGCAATCTTCTTCGAGATGCATCTTGTGCATACATATCCCAGGTGGGATACCAATTATATCATCAATAGACCAACCAATGGCTCTCTTGTACCTCTTTAGAGTAGAGATGAGAGACTCTACGTGTTGTTCACTTAAATCATCCGTCACACTCACCGAAAGTGTATTTCTACTTCCCAAGCATGCATACCTTAGATAATTGGGGAGCTCTTTTGATTCTAGCACTGGGGGCTCTTCAATGGAAGTCTTCGCTGTTGGTGACGGTTGATTCTTAAGTTCAAGGTCCGGTTGCTTAGGAGTATGAGAATAGGACCCTATTTCTGTTAGAGCACATATAGTTTCTTCATAATCTTCATCATCCTCATGCTCAACATTCAGCAACACAGTAGACAATGGCTCAACAGTAAGCTGTTTCTCTACATATAATGCTTTCTTATCCTCATAATGAACATCAGCTACAGAGAACACATTTATATCGTTGGGCTGCTTCATTGATTTGCATACATCAAAGCGGACCACTTCGTCTTTCAACCGAAATAAAAGCTCATTAGCTCCCATGTCAATAAGCACACTTCCTGTTGCAAGGAAAGGACGTCCCAAGATTATGGGAACTTCAGAATCCACCTCACAATCCAAAATCACAAAGTCTGCAGGAAAGATAAAGGTGGAAACCTTCACCAACACATCATGTAGGATACCAACAGGTCATTTTACCGACCTATCTGCCATTACAAGACGCATATTGGTTGGTGTAGGGTCTCCCAACCCCAACTTTCTATAAATAGATAGTGGCATCAAATTGATGCTAGCTCCCAAATCGCACAATGCCTTAGCAAAATCCAACGACCCAATTGTGCAAGGAATAGTGAAAGCACCAGGGTCTGCCTTCTTTTGAACTAACGATCTCGTGGCAATCGCACTGCAATGATGAACCTCATCTGCCAAGTCATAACTTACTGCATGTTTCTTTGTCAAAAGGTCCTTCATGAATTTAGCGTATCCAGGCATTTGCTCTAGCGCTTCCACCAAAGGAACATTAATAGTCAGCTGTTTCAACATCGTCATGAATTTGCTGAACCTAGTGTCATCATCTTTCTTCTTCAGTCTCTGCGGAAAAGGTGGTGGTGGAAGGGGAATCATTTTCTCCACCACTTTCTCTTTATCTTGCTTTCGATTATCAACCTTTTCAAGAGTGTCATCAGCCTTCTTCTTCAGTCTCTGAGGAAAAGGTGGTGGTGGAAGGGGAATAGTTTTCTCATGAACGCTCTCATTCTGATTTGCAGCTTCTACAGAATCATCAAAATATACATCACTAACATTCTCTGCTATATTATCAACCACCTGCTTTCCTTTGGATGGATTTTCCAACACTTTACCACTTCGGGTAGTAATAGCCATACACGATCCATCATTCCTCGGATTTTGCACAGTGTCTCTAGGTAGCGTTCCAGCCTTTCTTTGATTGAATGCCGCTGACAGTTGACTCAATTGTTGCTCCAGCTATTTTATTGTAGTAGAATGCGAGTTAACCAATTGATTTATTGAAGACAAATCATTCTTCACCTCGGTTACGCCCATGTTGGTTGCCTCCACTCCTTTCAACAGCTTAGCCATCATATCTTCCATGGACATCTTCCTAGATCCAGATGCCACAGCCTCACAATTTCCAGGAGGAACATACAAACCACTCCTGTCAGTCTTATTCTTCCAACTACCTTGATCACGGTCCTTGTATCCTGATTTATCATAATAGTTCCGACCTTGGTTTCCTTGGGCTTTGCCTCGGAAACCCTCCTGATTATTCAAGTAGTTAGCTTCTTCCTCAAAATCAGATTCATCTCTTCCATGTGCTACAACGGCCTTAACTTTTTCGGTCTTCCCTAATAATAAATGCTTGGTAAGAATATCCATCTGCGTTTTCATGTGGGCCACATCTTGGTCACGTTCTTCTTCTCTTTGCCTCTGCTCTGCAGTCATGCCAATAGATATAGTAGAGCTTGCTACCTCAGAATCCCTGGTATGCCAAGCTCTGCTCTGCTTTGTCATACGATCTAGCATATCACTTGCCTCAATAAAATTAAGGTCCATGAATGATCCTCCAGCCGCATTATCCACCACTGGCTTAGTCACTGAGTTCAAAGCCCTGTATAATATCTCCATCAAGTGGACATTGGTCATATGATGGTTTGGGCACCGCATAAGCTTCTTCTTGAATCTCTTCCATGTTTCGTGGAGAGCTTCAGTTGGAAGCTGTCGGAAGTTGCTGATCTCATCTCTCAACTGTGCTCTCTTGGATGGCGGAAAGAATCTTTCTAGGAAAGCGTCTTTCAATTACCTCCAATTGGTGATAGAATCAGGAGTCATCCCATTCAACCATAGAGTTGCCTCCCCAGATAGAGACAATGGAAATAAGCGCAGCCGAATTGCATTTTGTCTAACTCCTGGATTGTCAAATGACTTGCATGTAGAGATGAAGTTGATTAGGTGTATATTCGGATCATCTCCTGCGAGTCCACAAAATAAACCTTTGAGCTGCAATAGCTGAATCATAGTGCTAGTGATATTGAACTTTGCTCCAGGTGCCAAGGGCGGAGGAATAATAGCTCCTGTAGCACCAGCTCTATCCAGATCGTTATCATCATCATCAAAAGGAGCCTGCACAGCTCGGCGGTCAGGTCTCATTCTAGCTTGACGATCTCTCCTATACATAGGTGCCGCCACCTCATCAGTACGCCTAGGATTTAGTAGCTCCTCATCACCCAGGTCCTCATCATCAGGATTTGTTGCCCGACCTGGGTTATCAATATTCTGTTGATGCACTTGAGAAGCTGCCAGTGCAGCTAGTCTAGCCTGCTCCTGTTGAGCCGCCCTTCTGTCAATGTCACGTTGTGCATCCATCCTGCCAATAGAACCTGAATAGAACAAAAACAACAGCTAAAAGTAAAATCTGAGAACTTTTGACCAAAGGGTCTAGTAACTATCACAAACTTAGTTGACAACCGTATTCCCCGGCAGCGGCGCCAATTTTTGATAACGCTCAAACTACAGCTCTCGTAAGAGTGTAAGCGGTCGTTGTCAAATATAGAACCCAACTGAGTTGGGTGTCGAATCCCACAGAGAATACTTGGTCACTAAGTAAGCAAAGATTAATAGACTTTTGGTGAAAGTTTCGTAAAAGGGGGGATTGTAACGTGCAATAATGTAACAAAGTGAAAACGGAAAATAGCAAAGTAAAAAGAAAGAATGTTTAGTAAGATGTTTAACCAATGAGAATTGAGAGTTGGGGTTATATCCACCTTATGAGTTATACGTCTCTATTGGCTATGAGTTGTGCGGAATTCAGACATGCATGTGCTTATAGAGAATTGTATTCTATGGTAAATTCAGGCGTCTTTCGACCATCAAGGATTATTTCACTTTAACTCTTTCGAGCTTAAAGCGTATCTAACGGTACAAATTCTCCAAGAGGTTAATCCAGTTACGGCACTAACTTTTTAACAGGGGTTGGTGCCCTATTACCTTGATATTATCTCTTTTCCAGACATATAACTTTTCTTTCGAACAAGTTAATGCTATACTGGCGTATTCTATGTATTTGCAACCACAAGAATTTAGATTAAGATGAAGAGAGTAATGATATAAGCAGCATATGTGTCAAGAATTCACAAAATCATAGCAATAGATAGTATCTCATAAGTCTTCCATAACCCCAACAGAGAAGTTTAGCTACGCATGAGTGCAACGAAAAACACAATAGAAATTATCATCATAAAAATCTCACGTGAATTTCTTGCAAATAGCTTTTCTCTTGTTGTAAAAATTAAAAGTCGAATATATGAAAAATAATGTCAACAATGAATTAATGAAGAAAAAGGGGAAGGATAGAATAGGGATGAGGGTGGTGGAGAATTGTTTTGATGGATGGATGGATGGATGGTGGATGGATGGGAATTATAAAAATCTCCAGCAAAATAGGATATTTATAACACCCATATCCTATTCCTACTAAGCTACTGCATTACTTATCCTAGTCCTACTAGGTTACTTCACCATTATCCTAATCCTACTAAGTTACTGCTGATCCCCAAAGTCTTTAGAAATGTTGTTTCTGCCCGGGACAGGTTTTCCATGCGTCACTTTTAGTCCCTAGGCGTCCAAGCTCTCCTTTCCTTCTTTCTTGAAGCTTCCTTGGGCGTCAAGTTATCCATAAAATGCTGAAATCTTCATCATTTATACCTGAAAACTTGCTAATCACGTTTGTTAGCTCACTTACAGGAAAAAGGACTAAAAGTGCATGAATTATATATTTTGTCCTCAAAACTTAGCTAAAATATGGGTAAATTATAGTACTTTAGGCGTGTAAATACGCCTATCATCAGTCTGTCGTAAGTTGCAGAAAAATTTCCCCATTATCTGAACTTTGGTTCTGATATTTATGACACCACCTTATGAGGTCATAAGTGCTACTTACGATCCCCATTAGTGGGTTCGTGGGTAAAATTTTAGAGACCCAAAATTCTTAATTTTTCCCTTTGGTATCTACAGCATCACTTACCTAGCTTAAGTAGGACTTATGACCCCCATAAGTGGGTCAATAAGTCCCCTTGTAATTTTCTGAGTTTTGAAATATTTTACCATGATTCAGGTGGTTTCGTATGTTTTACTCATACAAAAAAAAAAAATGTGAACACTAAAGTAGTGGATTGTCTCCTACCCAATGCTTGATTTAACATTGTGGCACGACGTGGCTATGTTGGTTACTTAGACTTTTCCAACAAACCCATGGGTTACCTCTCATGAAATTCTTGATTTATCATTGCGGCATGACTCGGTTGCCTTGGATACTCTGAATTTGCAACGCTTACTTCAACAACTACTTTTACCTCATCAGTGTTACCCAAATAGTGCTTGACACACTGCCTGTTCACCTTGAACGAGGCTTCTCCGTCTCATTTTAGTTCAATAGAACCATGTTGGAATACCCTAAGCATAGTGAATAGTCCATACCACCTAGACTTTAACTTGCCAGGAAACAAGCGAAGTCTTGAATTCTATAACAAGACCATATCATCGGGCTCAAAAACTCTCTTCTCAATCTTCTTGTCATGATACAACTTTATCTTTTCCATGTACAGTTCCTAACTCTAATAAGCACGAAGAGGGAATTCATCCAACTCATTCACCTTGCTTAATCTCAAATTAACTGCATCATGCCACTCCAAATTAATCTTTTTCAATGCCCATAGAGCCTTGTTCTCAAGTTCGATCGGCAAATGGTATGTGTTGCAGTACACATTCTGATATGAGGAGACACCTATGGGGGGCTTAAAAGTTTTCTAATAAGACCACAAAGCATAATCTAACTTCCTTGACCAATCAATCTTGTTGGTATTCACATTCTTCACTATCTCCCAATTAGAGACCTCAACCTGCCATTCCTTTGCGGATGGTAAGGTATTGCCACCTTATGTTTCACATCATATATTTTAGCAGGGCCTTACAAAGATGATTGTAGAAGTGAGACCCATCATCACTAATAATCGAAGGTGGAGTTCTAAACCAAGAAAAAAAGTTTTTTTTCAAGAATGCAGTGACACTTTGACCCTTGTTATTGGGAAGCGCAATCACCTCTACCAACTTTAAAAAATAGTTGACTGCCACTAGAATGTACGACATCCCATAGGATCTTACAAACGGACCCATAAAATAATTTCCCATACATCAAACAATTCCAACTCCAAGATAGGTGTCATGTAGAGTTTATATTTCCATGAGATATTTCCTTGTCGCTGACACTAGTCACAGGCTTGAGCAAAGTCATGAGAATCCTTGTAGATAGTTGGCTAAAATACCCATATTGCAGAATTTTATGGGTTGTGCGGGTACCACAATAGTGACCCCCAACTAACGATGAATGATAAGCCTCAAGGATTCTCATCATCTCTACCTCAGGAATAAATCTATGAATAACACCATCCACACAAATCCAAAAGAGATAAAGCTTATCCCAGAAAAATTTCCTCACCTCATACATGAACCACTTTTGTTGTTGGAATGACAAATCTTTAGGAACGAGATCACTTGCAAAAAAAAGTTAGCAAAATCAACTAACTAGGGGATTAAGTCTTGAGATTTTGCCAAGACCCACTCATCTGAAAAAGTGTCATCTATGTCAAGCTCATCCCTTAACTTCTGCATTGCCTCCTCCTCAAGGGAAAATAAGTGATCAGCAACCTGGTTCTCAGTGCCTTTCTGGTCTTTCACCTCAAAGTCAAATTCTTGCAATAAGAGGACCTAATGTATCAACCTCGATATTACATCTTTCTTCGACATTAGCTATCTTAAAGCTGCATGATCTATATGAACTATGACTTTGGTCCTTATCAAATGTCATGATCTGAGGTTACCCTTAGTCACGACAACGGTGCTTACAGTCCTAAAAGACCACAAGCTAACCCATGAACTGGTACCTGTTGTGAGTACTGAATAATATACTGATAATGAAGACATATGCAGAAAATCAGTTGATAATGGCATAAGGTTTTAGAAATTGAAAACAATACTAATAAAAACAACTGATAAATTGGCTATCTATCTGAATGTCTGAAAGCCTCTAAAACTGACAGACTGTGAAGTTTATTGGACAAACTCCCAACTAACTCTAACTAACTAAATAACTGAACTACTGACATAACTGAATATAAGATAAATCTATCCTCGAAGGATGAGGACTTACCACTACTTCTACTACTGATAAGCTGATCTTCCTAAGCATGGTTAGGAAACTGAGTGTCCGAATCTATAATATTAAACATCATAGCACAAGAAATGAGTATGCGATCAGTACTTTGAGTATACTGGTATATGAGATAAGGTTAGACTGAAATGCATGGGTTATATGCATGGGATGATGACTGACTGAATAGCATGAGATAGCTGAGTATAAATACATGAAAACTGTAAAATCTAAGAATGCATGACCAAGCATAAAACATGTCTAATATGGTCTGTAAACTGAAATACTGAAACACTAATAACTGAGTAACTGATAACTATATTATATGGTCAAGAAAACCCAAAATTGAACTCTGTACTGAATACTAAACTGAGACTGTTGGAGCTAGCTATAACCGATATGCCCAATATACTATCAGGATCCAACCTGTAACCCCTGTTGGAAGGGTGTCAGTATCGTTCAATGGGTACTAACCTTGGATACATGGATCCACTAATCTAACGTCCTGAAAGACGAAGGTGTCATGCCTAACTGACGGGGGACCCCGCAAAATCTATGGTGGCGCCGTAAGTCTGGAACCTAAGGACTGCTACTAATGTCTCATGCCTACTGATGGGGGAGACAAGTGTCTCATTCCTACTGATAGGGCAGACTCCATCCCTACGTTCACTCGGTGCTAATTTTTACTCCCAACTGAAAGACACAGATTACTGAACTATCGTAAGTTTAACTGAGCCAGACTGAACATAACAACTAACTGAATGACGATGTTCATGGTTTATCTGAATTCATTCTGTAATTACTGAAACTATGTAAACAACTAAATTTTGGGTATTTATAACCCGCAGCACAAAATGGAAATAACAATAAGGACATATAAAGCCTTAAAAAACATAAAAGGGATCTTTGTTCAAAATTTGACTTTTACACATTTCATCAAACACATGAGGGTCATGAATTAAAGAATGAGAATAGTTTAAAACATGTAATATTCACATAGCTACTGTACAAAAACCATAATTCTGGGCTTTAACATGAAAACATCATCATTCAAACATGTAAGGCTTAATTTCATTGAAAACAATTGTAAACATGATGTAAAATCAAAATTCATAACAATTCATGGGGATAATTCATCATAAAACATATAAAAACTCACAATTTGATATAAAAAAAGGATTCTTGAACTCCATGGTTTGAAAAGACCCATGGATAAACATCACACATACCTTTAATACTTAAATCTTGAAAGGGAACAACTTTCTTGAAAGTTCTTGGATGGTGAAGCTTGAATTCTTGAGTTTTCTTAAAGGGGAGAGGATTTAATTTGATGAACTAGGGAAAGCTTAGGATTTATTTGAGAGTAAAATTGGGGATAGTGGGTAAATAATGCCTTAACTGAAGGTAAATCTCGTGTTATTAAGGATTGGGGCGAGGGGAAAAGACAAGACTGCCCCTATAGAATTTAAATTCACAACTGGAACGCCGATTGACCCATCACCGCAATGCGATGAACTCCCCATCGCTATACCCACCGCGACGCAATGTAATCGCGGTGAGGTGTTGCAAACGAAATCCAAACGTTCCTCAATACTCGTTTGAAAAATCCAAAACTTCCCCGAGATATGCACCTTACACCCCTGAACATGAATTAACTAAAAACCTTACGTCTCAAGGTCGGGAAGGTCACTTTAAAAATAATCAAAGTTAAGAGGCCAAAAATAAAACTAAGTCCCCAAAACTTAGCTGAATTTCCAGGTTCTAAGCCTCTTATACATGCACTATGAGCTAAACTAAGCTAAGATTAATATGAGGTATAGCATCAAATAGAATCGAAATTTCTCAAAGGAAAAAACCACCATAAGTAACTCCTACTCAGTGACCGTATAGTTCTTCTGTGTGGGGTTTAATGCCTTTCTAGCATAATAGATCGGGTGAATAATTTTCTCATGTATTTGGCCTAGGACAATAGGAAAGGCCACTCCACTAGCATCATACATAACCTCAAATAGTAAAGACTAATTAGGAGACACAATAATAGGAGTTGAGATCAACCATTCATTAAGGTACTCAAAGGCCTTGAGACATGTATCATCAAATACAAATTTCACCTCCTTCTCTAAAACCTTGCCTAAAGGATTAACAAAATTAGAAAAGTCCTTGATGAACCTCCTATAAAATCTGGCATAACCTAAAAAGCTTCAGATACCTTTAACTGAGACTGGATGAGGTAATTTCTCAATCATCTCAATCTTTGCTCTATCCACCTTAATACCCCACTTTGAGATTTTGTGACTAAGAGAAATACCTTACTTTACCATAAAATGGTACTTCTCTCAATTCAACACCAGATTGCACTCCTCACACCTTTGGAGTGCGTTGTCCAAATGTGCCAAACAATTATTAAAAGACCAACTACTCAAAACTCATCCATGAAAACCTCTATAGTGTCCTCCACCAGGTTAGAAAATAGTGACATCATACTCTACTAAAAAGTGGAAGGAACGTTGCATAGTTTGAATAGCATCCGCTTGAAGGCAAAAGTCCCATAAGGGCAAGTAAAAGTATTCTTTTCCTAGTCTTTGGGAGTAATTGAAATCTGATTGTATCCCGAGTACCTATTAAGAAGATAGTACCAACCCTTGCCTGTAAGTCTGTCTAGTATTTGATCCATGAATGGCATAGGGAAATGGTCCTTTTGAGTCCAAGTATTCAACTTCATGTAACCCGTGCATAATCTTCATCCAGTAAGCGATCTCATGGGAACCAATTGATTCTTCTAATTTAATTTGGGACCACAGTGATCCCACCCTTCTTAGGTACACATTAAACTAGGCTAACCCACTTTTTGTCTGCAATAGGGTAAGCCACTCCAATATTTAACAACTTAATAATATCTTTGTTTACTATCTCCCACATAAGAGGATTCAACCGACGTTGGTGCTGAGTATATTTTTGGTTCAAGCTATATCTTATGAGTGTAAATGCCGAGCAAAATCCCCATAATCTCTACAATAGTCCATTTGATGGACCTCTTGATTCTCAACAACACTGAGATTAATTCTTCAACCTGTGTCTCCAATACCCCAACATCAATAATGATCGGTAATGTATTATCGACCCCAAAAATTACATACCACAAGTGAGATAAAAGGGCCTTCAATTTCAAAATTAATGGCTCCTCAATATATAGTTGAGCAAGAGAAGTGGTTCTATTCTTTAGATCAAGATCTAGCTTCTTCGGAGCATAATTATAAGAACCTCTACCATAAAATGCGCTCACCATCTTATCATTTATCAATGTCATCACTGTTAAAGTTCATGATAACTATTGTTATCGCCTTAACCTCAAGTCTCTCTTCAATGGGAATAATCAATGCATCATTATCAATAGTATCAATCATGGACAGTACTTTCATATTCTTCAGCTGCCATATAGACCGATACACATTAAAAGTAACTTGATCATCATTGAGTTTGAACTTCATCTATCTATCTCCATGTCAACCAAGGCCCTACCAATGTCTAGGAAAGGCCTTCCTAAGATATTAGGGACTTTAAAGTCCACCTCACAGTCAAGGATCACAAAATTAGCTAAAAATATGAAGGATGCAACCTTCACCAAAACATCACACAAAATACTGATTGAGTTTTCACAGTTCGGTCAACCATCAATAACCTTATGGATGGATGTTTGGGTGCTTCTAACCCCAACTACTTATATAATACCAACGACATTAGTTTGATACTAGCTCCCAAATTACATAAAGCTCAAGAAAAGTTGAAGGATCCAATGTTACATAGAATAGTAAATGCTCTGAGTTCCTCTTTCTTCTCAACCAATGATCGAGAAGCAATGACACTAAATGATGCACATTATCAGCAGGCTTAAAACTCACCATCCGCTTTCTAGTAACCAAGTCCCTCAAGAACTTAGTGTATCCAAGTATCTTCTCCAATGCTTCTACAAGAGGAATATTTACAGACAGTTTCTTTAACATCGATAAAAACTTCTTATACTTCTCTTCCTCTTATTTCTTTTTCAATCTCTGAGGAAAAGGCAGATGAGGTCGTGGAATGGTCTTCAATGCCAGCTCATCTGCCTTTCTCTAACCTTAATCTTTCTCAACTCTTTTTTAAACACCTGTTAATTTTTATGATGACTTACCACTAGTCACCAACTTTTCAGATTTTTCTTCAAGTGCCTCATCTACATCAACAACATCATCCCTAGCTTCATCAACTACAGGCATGGGAGGATCAATGGTGGCCATACTACTTAGAGTGGTAGTTTTCAAACAATGACTGCCATTCTTTGGATTCTGCACAGTATTACTTGGATGAGTGTTCGGTTGACACTGATTTAAGGTTGCTGACATCTTACCAAATTTTTGCTCAAGTTGCTTGATCGCAATAGCATGAAATTCCACTTTCTGGGTCAAACCTGAAATGTCTGCCTCAATCTCCTTAAGGGAACTTGCTTGGCTTTCTGAACCCTTAACCAGCTTAGTGAGAAATGCCTCAATTCTTGACTCAGTGAAACGATTCCCTAGTGGAACATATGCATCACTATTCTTCTTATAATCATCCTTACATTTCCAGTTACCATATCTCTCTTTGCTCCGATCTCTACAACTATCCTCATTTAGGGCCCTTGTAAATCTAGGTGGAGTCAATCTCAAGAATCATCCCAATATATTTTGCTCCTCTACTATCATAACTAGTTGAGATACCACCAGTTGTTGAACTATTGATGCAAGAGGAATCTCAACTCAGAGAGACCAATTATAGATAACTCTCCTAAATCAATACCACTCTGGTCTGCCAAATGAACACCAGCAGGCAGTTCACCATGAACCAATCTCAATAATTGAAGCAAGGCATCTGTAAGAACTTAAGTAGAAATTAACTCAGGTAAGTCCTAGGCTTCCCTCGGCCCATCAATGGTTTGGGTGGAAAATTCTCTGGCTCAAGAGCAATAATAGGATTTGGTGAAGGCTCCCTGTCCTGACCCCTTGTAAAGGCTACAACCATGGCATGACCTTATTTTCTGGGTCGGCAATGACCTCTAGTAGGTTCCCTAGCTGCAAACTTGGGGTCCTCATCTTCGATCAGTATAGATTGAGTCCTAACCACTAGTGAAAATGTGAACCAAAGAGAACTTTAGAAACTAACATAGGCCCGACCCACAAAAATAAATAAAGAATTGAGTTTTTCCTAAAAATGCCATGTAGCCTCCCAAATATAAGATATAAATGTCATCGACTGATCCACATGACTTTACTAGACACTTTCTCTTGTACCAAAATACCGGTGAACCTAGGTTCTAATACCATGTTTTCTCAATCAAACTTTTGGAGTCATGATGGCACCTATTTTAGGCTACCAGTAGGTAAGCCAAATCATAGCCTGGAACGTTACCTGATGAGAAAATTGGTGGAAGGTATGATAAATACCAAAAATAAGCACATAACAAAAAATTGTAAGTAGATAAATTTAAGTATGATAAAACAAATATCAAATGAAAGAAAGAGAGAACGACACAAAAGAAATATCCCATGACCTAGTAAGGTCAGTACAAAATCCACTAAGTAAAAAGAATAAAAGTACTAAATATTATCAAATATATAGGTATTCTCAAAAGTAAATATTGCCCCAAAAGTAGTAGAAGGAGAGAGGATCAAAGTCCTATCCGATGCATCCGTTATGGTTATCTCATATCCCCTTTTGTCTTTTTGTATGATTTCTGAATCCCAAAAGCAAGTTGGATAGAACGTCAGTGGCGGTGAATTATACTCTTATTTACATCATAAAATGATGCAAAAGTGTAGCATGATTACCAAAAAAAAGGTTACTCAGTAGGAATTATTGGTTGACTGAGCTAAATCATAACAAAAGTATAATAAAATGTGAGAAACTAAGGTAACGTCATGGATAAGATGATATCTAGAATACTATAAATTTTGAAATAAGAGATAATTATACATAATGAATAAAGTAAAATAGTTACTGTCTAACTATTTTGGATCTCTATAAGCATAGAAGGTGCAAATAATAAAGGGAAACCCCAGTAGATCCATCATTAGTCTGGGGTGCAAACAAGGAAGAGAGTACCAATCATCAAAACTTAAAGTAAACAACAGTGAGACCAAAATTGTAATTCCCCTAAACCATGATACCAGAATTGAACCACTACTAAATATTAAAAAAGTCAAAGCTAGGCTTGAGATAACAACCTAACACCAAGGAGGAAGAGTGAGCCCAAACTCTACCTAAAACAGCTATCTAAGTGGATAAATAATCCAAAAGTCATCAAACATACAAAAAAGTCATAAAACCTTATAAATCGCCATCATAATACCATACCAATATCATAATAAAGCTCAATCTAAGAGAGAAGTAATCCTAGCCTACCTGGAAGTAGTTAAAAGCTCGATGGAGTAGACTAAGCTAGAATTTTTCCCTTTTGAGAAGCCCCTGCATGATGCCACGCAATTAAAATAGTAATTTATGCATTAACACGAGAATGATAATACCCATATCGAATATAAATGCTCTGAGTCCAAATCAAACTAAAAATCTCATGCAGGGCCTGCCTACGAAATCATGACTTTGAAAATTCTCAAAACTCCCCTCTAAGATCAAGGATCATTTACCCTAAAAAATGGAAGAAAATTGGGTAAAAAAGAACTGCATATAACAATTTAACTACTACCAAGGTGTGAAAAATTGGGTATTATCTATATCTATTTTGCTGATCATTTGCTAATGAGCTGCAGGGCTGATGAGATCTCAATCAACTTGTTATTTAATACATTCCAACAGTTCTCTAGAGTATCAGGTCTTCATGCAAATATAGAAAAGAGTTCACTATACATTGTAGGAGTGGAGGCTGAGTTTAGAGAGAAAATACTGACTAACCTGGGACTGTCCTTGGGTATACTACCCTTCAAGTACCTAGGAGTGCCTCTATCAACTAGAAAACTTTCAATTTAACAATGCTTTCCAATAGTGGAGAGGATGATAGCAAGAGTCAAATGTTGGTCATCCAAATTATAATCTTACAGTAGTAGACTCCAACTGGTAAAGAGTGTGTTGTTTGAAATACAGACCTACTGGGCTCATATATTCATTCTCCTTAAGAAAGTCTTGGCTTTAGTGACTACTGTGTATAGGACCTTTTTGTGGACTGGCAGTAATGAGTGTTCAAAAAAGGCTTTGGTTGCTTGGGAAACAGTATGCATGCCTAAAACAGCAGGTGGTTTAAATGTAATCAATCTTATTAGATTAAATAGGGTAGAAATATGCAAACTCTTATGGGTTGTGAAACAAAAACAAGATAGATTATAGGTAAGATAGATCCATGCTTATTATATAAAGAATAAGATAATTGACACAGTGAAAACTCCAAAGAAAGCAAGCTGGCTTGTCAAGAAGATTTTTTATGCAAAAAAAATGGCTTGAAGGTACAGGTACTGTCCAGGATAAACTACAAGAATATACGGGAGTTCAAGGTTTTAGCATAAGAAAAAGATACCTAGGAATGCTACCTCACTATAACAAAGTGGAGTGGAACAGATTAGTGTTAGTGCAAGGCCAACTTCCAAGACAAAGGATCATTTTATGGTTAGAACTGCAAATAGATTAAATACAGTGGATTGAATCTTGAAGTAGGGAAAAACAGTGTCCACATATTGTGTGTTATGCAAAAGGGATATAATAGAAACAACTTACCACCTTTTCTTTAAATGTCCATACTCAACAAGTATCTGGTCAGGGTTATTAAAATGGCTAAGATATAACAAGACTATTAGGGACTGGAATCAAGAAGTTGCCTGGCTCACCAAAATGATCAAAAATAGCAGACCTCAGGACTACTGAGCTTTTGTTATGCGGCAGCAGTCTATCAGGTATACTGAATGAAATGTAAGAACCAAGGGAAGTAAGAGGCAAACCACTCGCGAGGTCCATAGTAATCTGCTCCTACTTTCACTTAGGAATTGGTTATCACATAAGAAATCCACCCAATATCTGGTACTCGGCCTTTAGCTGTTGACAACAAAAACAATGAGTTACAAAGACCGTTACATCCTTCTTTATACAACTCCACAATTAGTGCTACCCTAAATCACTATACATGTTAGTTGTGCCAAAGTGAATGGAATATCAGGAGTAAGCTCCTACTAGGTCATAATGTATTGAAGACTCTAATGGTCATTATATATCTCATAACAAACACTATACAAGTAATGCCTCTAGATCTTAAGGGTAAAAACTACCACCGCCAACTCCAAATCATGAGTGAGGTAGTTATGCTTGTTCACCTTTAGCTACCTCAATGCATGAGAAATAACTCGAGCCTATTGCATCAAAACACTACCCTAACCTACATCAGAAGCATCACAATAAAATATAAAACCCTCACCCTCAACTAGAAGAGTCAAAATAGGAGTAAAAGTGAGCAAGTCTTTGAAATTTTGAATCTTGACTCCCACACATCAGATCACTAAAAAGAAACCTTTTCTGATTTAATGTGGTCATAGGTGCTGTAATAGTAGAAAATCTCTAAAAACACCACCTATTGTAGCTTGCGAAACCAATAAAATTGTGAACCTCAATTGGAGATGTAGGTCTGTCCTAATCTCGAATAGCCTCAGTTTTTGCTGGATCTACTATAATCCCATCCATAGATACCCCGTGTCCTAAGAATTTCACAGACACTAACCAAAACTCACACATTGAGAATTTGTCAAAGAGCCTATGATCTCTCAAAGTCCAGAGCACAAGCCTCAAATATTGCTCCTACTTCTCTCTACTTCTCGAATAAACAAGGATATTATTAATGAAGACTATCACAAAGGAGTCTAAATAGATCCTTAAAACATGATTCATCAAGTCCATGAATGTGGTTGGGGTATTAGTCAACCCAAAATATATTACAAGGAACTCATTATAACCATAACGAGTCTTGAATATTGTCTTAGGGATATCCTCCTCTCTAATCCTCAACTGGTGGTAACTGGATCTCAAGTCAATATTAGAAAACATTGTCGCACCCTGAAGTTGGTCAGATAAATTATCAATTCGAGACATAAGATACCTATTCCTTACAGTCACCTTATTTAGCTGTTTGTAGTCGATACAAATACACATGGAACCAATTTTTTTCTTCAAGAAAAATATAGAAGGACCCCAAGGTGATACACTCATCCTAAAAAAAACCTTAACCAAGAGATCCTAAAGTTATGGATTCAGCTTCTTAATCTTGGTAGGAGTCATATGGTAAGGTGCCATAGAAATAGGTTAGGTCCCTATCTCTAGACCAATAGAAAACTTAATATCATGCTTAAAGGGAAGACCAAGTAGGTCGGGAGGGAAACATCAAGAAATTCATGAACAATAGGAACAAAATCAACCTAAATACTCTCAATATTAATATCACAAACATAATTAATATAAGAATCACAACCTCTCAACACCAATCTCCTAAACTAAACATAAGAAATAATCTCTGTTAGTGTGTGGCTAAAAGAACCCTACCACACACCTGGGGGTATGCCAGGCATGGATATGGTAATGATCTTGTCGAAGCAATCCAAGACATAATGATAGGTGGATAACCAGTCTATGCCTAAAATCACATCAAAATCCATCATATCCAGTATAATAATGTTAGCCCGAGTATCATACTCTTGAAAGGTCACAACACATGACCTATAGACCCAGTACACATTAAATAATCACCTACGATAGTAAATACATACAATGGCATAGAGAAAGGCTCCCAAGATAACTCAAACAGCAGTGCATAATAAGTAGAAACATAAGAATAAGTGGATCCTAGATCAAATAATACAATAGTTGGATGATAGTATATTGAAATAGTACCCGTAATAATTACATCCAAAGACTCTGATTTTGTCCTACCAAGTACAACATACAACTAAAACCATCCTCCTCTAGAATGAGTACCAACCTATCACCTATCTTACCTACCTGAGAACCTCTTTTATAACCCCAAGGGCCACTTCTATAACTTTGAGCACCACCCTTCACTAGAGGTGGAATTGATCTTATCGACTGAACACTCTGTGTTTTAGGATAAATCCTCTTATGCTAGGGACACTCTCTATAGAAATGACTAGAAACCCATAATCATAACAAGCCTTGGGCACTCTACTTTGTCTAAAAGATTAGGCTATCTGAGAATGGCCACCTTTATTGGAAGACCCTGACTGTGCACCTCTCAAGCACTGACTACTACATTGGCTACTATAGTCACTATAACTGGATTGACCTTCGTTCATGGTCTAAAGTGCTGCATAAATGAGCCTACAAGAGTAACCCTATTGCTGATAAGATAAATGTGAAGGATTCCTACACTGAGAGCCTCTGCCTTTGAATTATGAGCCACTTCGACTCATACTGAAACTACCCTATTGATGTTGTCTCTTATCATCGCCCCCTTGGGCCTTGTTTCATCAAAATACACATTCAAGTATATGTGGTTGTGCAAGTAATAAAGTGTCTTTAGTAAGTCAAAAATTGATCCCATAGGGACTTGACGTTTAGAAAACTATCCAATTAAAGTACCACTATTAAAGTTAAATAAGTATGATTTTCAATCAATGAGAATTTGATTTTTATTATGATAAAAGTAACAATGAATAATAATGGAAATTAAAATTGTTGGAACAATAATTAGGAGAATTCTAGGGTCAAGGCATCTGGAACAATCATGCAAAGTTATACGATCTCATTGGTTAAGTTATCTATTTTTGTTGTAGATTCATGGGTTAACACCATGATTATGGTCTTTAGAGCCTCTAATCATCTATTTACATTAGCCTCACAACTACATAATTGAGAAGGGATGTGGAAAATAATTCAGATGCATTTATATTTGATCCCATCTTTGAGCCAATTGGGGAAAATTAGGTATATTCCTATCCTAGTGAATCTTATCTTTAATTCATCTAAAAGGCAAGAAACCATTCCTTATGTTCTACATTCTAATCTAATGTTATGCTTTTTAGGCTCACAAAAAAATATAAATGTATTCTAAAGGTTGTGAATCAATAAAATAGTTATTACAAGAATATAAGAACAACCAGATATGATAATTAACATTAACAAACTTGAATATATTCTAACAATTATGTTCGTCACCTCAACCCTAGAAAGAGGGTGTTTAGACACTCATAATCTAATTCATATTTATAGAATTAATGTACTTCAAACAAGAATTAAGTAATAAAAAATAAGAAATAAGAACCCTAGGGTAAGCCTCCTTCGTGTTTTCACCTCTCCAAAATTATTTTTGAGTAGAAATAGGAACGGATCACTATAGAATTTTTGACTGGGTTGCCTCGTACTTCTCATAATTCTGATAGTGTTTGGGTCATCATGGATCAATTAACCAAATTTGCTCATTTCATTCTAATTCAGGTCTCTTTTAGTGCTGAGAGATTGGCTTGTATCTACATTTGTGAGATAGTTCATCTTTATGGTATACTAATGTATATCATCTTAGATCGAGGTTTGGTGTTCACATCTTACTTTTAGAAGAGTTTGGTACCCGGGTTGATCTTAGCACAACTTTTTACCCCAAGACCGATGATCAGTCAGAATGGATTATCCAAGTTTTGGAGGATATGCTCTACGCTTGTGTCATGGATTTTGAAGGTCAGTGGAAGCAACATCTAGCTTTGGCGGAGTTTGCATATAATAATAGCTAACATTCTAATACTAATATGGCTCATTTTGAAGCTTTGTATGATAGGCTTTGTCTCTCTCTAGTCAGTTGGTTTGAGATTTTTAAGATTTGACCTCAAGGTACGAACTTGATTTTTATGAGTTTTTGGATACAGTTCGAGCCAATCAAGATAGACTTTGAGTAGCTCAAAGTAGGCAGAAGTGTGTCTTGAGATTCAGTATTGGTGATCGTGTCTTTTTTCGTATGTCACTAATAAAGGACGTGATGAGGTTTGGGAAGAGGGGCAAGCTTAACCCCAGGTATATTAGACCTTTTGAGATCCTTTGGACTTTTGGATGTGTCTTATGAGTTAGAATTTCCCCTAGATTTATCGGTTGTTCACTCAGTTTTTCTTGTTTCTATACTTCAACATTACATTCCAGATGAGTCTTATGTTATTCATTAGGATTCAATTCAGTTAGATGAGTGATTGTCTTTTGTTGAGGAGCCTATCTCCATTCTAGCCAGGGATGTTAGACGGTTGTGTTCTAGAGATATTTCAGTGGTTAAGGTCCATTGGAGGCATTGACCTGTAGATGAGTCAAATTGGGAGGTCGAGTCTGATATGCATAGTAGTTATCCTCTACTTTTCGCTAATTCAGATATTTCTATTGCCTTTAGTTTGAGGATGAATCCGATTCTTAGTGGTGGATGATGTAATGATCTGAATTTTGGTGATTCATATAAAAATTTATTTCTATATAATTTGACAATTTTGCCCCTCCCTGTGGTTGTATTGTGGTATTTATGGGGTGTAGAGACAATTAGCATTATTCCTAGTGCATTTCAGTATGATTTGTGTGAGATTGTGATTTAGATAGTCGTAAAGGCTTATTGGTTGACTTTGATCAATATCTTTTGATCTATGTGTCAGATGGAAAATTAGACTGCGCCCGCAGATCCGAAACACCAATTTTAGGTTGGTAACATAGTTGGTGTGGTTTACGGCTTTCGTATCTCATTTTGACCCTTTATTCAAAAAGTTGTGAAAATAGGTTTCGAGGGTTAAT
Source organism: Capsicum pubescens (assembly GCA_030864215.1). Lineage (NCBI taxonomy): Eukaryota > Viridiplantae > Streptophyta > Magnoliopsida > Solanales > Solanaceae > Capsicum > Capsicum pubescens. Next base: position 98,242,166 of record CM061549.1, on the reverse strand, counting down.
TTTGTAAAAATAATATCTTTTTGAAAATCTGATATTGTCATTGAGTTCTAAGCGTCGAATTTGATAGGGTAACATAGTTTGTTTGCATTCTCAGAATCCCAAATGAATTTCGAAGGGCCCACGGAGACTTAAAAATTTTCCAAATTTTACTGGTGCACCACCCAGCTGGTGCCACTGCTAAAGCACAATTTTGGCCGCTTTAGCGGTGGGAAATAAAATACCACTTGGCCGTTTTGGCTCCCACTTGGTCGCTTTAGTAGCCCGACCACCAGCATGGCAAGAGCGTTTTAGCATCCCTCGTCCGATTAAGCAGAGGGTTGAGGGCGCTAAAGCAGCCCTTATTTTCTTTGGCGGATTGGCATGCTAAACAGGTACCGCTAAAATGGTACTAGACCGCTTAAGTGGTGACTGTTAAAGCGGTCATTTGTCCTCTTTAGCGGTACTTGGCACTTGGATATATATAAATTATTTTCTCATTTTCTTTACCATTTTTTAGACTTGGAGCTTTGAGTTTTAGAGTTTTTAGGTAATTTCCTCAATTTCCAAGCTTGGGTAAGCTCCAAACTCCTATTTCAACTACTTTTCTTCGATTCTATCATTTAAATATTGTTTAAACTCGTATTTAAAAATGGAATTTGGAGATTTTGACCCGGACGATTCAAATTAACATTTCTTCAATTCAAACTTCAATTTCAACCCCATTTTTCCTTGAAATTTCTCTTATGAGTTTCTTTAATCTTGAAAAATATATTTTTGGACTAAAATTTTGATTTCATCCTTCTTTATCGAAAATTCATTTTGGGGGTCTATTTTGACCCCAATTCAAAAGTGGGCAATATGAGTATTGTTGGCTTTCTTTTGACATGTAGATTCTATACTTATGTGTTTTAGTTGATTTTGAATTCGTACGTAAGGTGCAAGCTCGGTGATAAAGGATTATTTGTTTTAATTTCGGCAGTCGAGGTAGGTTATGTCTTAACTTTCTTTAGATTAGTTTCGGTAGTTAATAATAATGTAAAAGCATGCAATGAGTATGGGGTTGTATCATGGAAAATATGTTTAGGTCATTTATGTGCCCGTATGGGGGCCTATGTGGATAATGTTTGGTGGTTTTGAGACATTACTTGCTATGTATGACCATGTGGGGTCTTATATGATGTTGTTGTCTTGATATTGATATATGTATACTTGATTGCACTATTTTTTATTGGAAAAATCTTAGATTTTGGGATTTATGATATTTTCTTGCATGTTTCACTTGATGGTATATGGATTATATTGGATCATGGAAGGTTGGTTGGTTTGAGTGGATTTTTTACTCATATTGTTGGTATATTGGTTGGGTATTGGATATTCTTATTTTGATTGATTGTGAGCATTACATCTTCATATCATATTCGTTCATGAAACATTGGTACTACCGTGGACATATTAGAAATACTGGCTTTTTCTGACAAAAAATGTGACATCTTTAAAAATCATCTAGCAATTTATGTGTCGAAGAGAAGTTATGAATATTGGTATTGGATATTGGTCGTATATGGGTTGATAAAGCCCTCATGGATCCTACCCTGGGAGCATAACTTAGTAGGTATATACGGAGGTTATGCTACAACCTCATGCATCATCATCATTAACATCTTCATTGTATTCCATACATATTGTGTTCATTCTATGTTGTGTTTCTGTTCTTGATGTCATATCTATCTACTTGTATTCCTTTCCTCTACTTGTACCTGGTATATGCGTATATTTGTATTTTTTTCTTGTCTTAGTATTTGTTATATGTGAATATAGTAGACCTGTTCGTGGAGACGGTATGGGCCACCATTTGGGATATTTTTTTATTGCACGAGATGTGCCCATAGTTTTTGTTTATATGCTTTATTTTATACTTTATTCAGTCAACCTTTTGTTGAGTACAAGTGGACCGTACATATCCCTACTGCGCTCTTTCGGTAAAGATTCAGGTACGAGTGTGCCGCATAGATAGCTTATTCAGGTGGCATTTGAAGTATATTCGAGGTAGTGGACGTCATATGCTTCAGGAGTTGGCATACTACCTCTTCCTGCCTATTTTCATGTCTTATTTAGTATTCTAAGACAGATTTTGATCCTTTTTGGATTATTATTATATTTTTGACGTTCGAGATGTATTTAGTAGATCTTACACTGTGACACTAGGTTCTGGGATTTGGTTTGATATCTGGATTATATTTTCATTATGATCATGTTTATGTGGTTCGATTTCGTTCTAGAAGTCTTGCCTTGGATTTTGATGTTGAATTCTCATTTCATACCAATTTGGATGATAGCCTTTCTTGTGTAGGCTTGCCGCGACAAGTATCATTATGACCCTTGATTTTTGAATGGGGACATCACTGTTACATTGAAACACTCTTTTATTGCTTTAATATTTCATTGCTTTACTGTTCAAAAACCTTCAATTTGGCTACAAAAATATACAAGTGAAATCATATTCATCCTTTAAGACATAAAATATTAGTATATAAGAATTCAAGTTTTTCAAAGATGAAAATTTTGATCTCATCAATAATTATATATGGGATAGCTCTTCACATGTGCCTTGATCAAATAACTTTTTTTTCTTTTTCCACACATTGCAGAAACACCTTCAATCAATTGATGTAAGTTGCCAACATATGATATTCGTACACAAATTTAAGTAAATATTATGTGCCGACACACTTGCGAATGAATAATGCAAAACCCTCATACTTAAAAGGGAAAAGTTTAGAAAAAGCAATTATAGAGCCTTAATTGCAACTTTTATAGCAACAGTTTCATAATTACGAAAAATAGCAAATTGTATTTTGTATTTAAGTAAATTATTGTTATACAAATACATATACAACAAGATTTACTCCCCTTGTTTTACTCAAATTAGTTGAGTTAAATAAGGAATAATTATCTCATCTGATTAAATTTTCATAAATTACTCTTATTCATATTAGTAGATTTCTTTTCCAAATCAAACTCAAATATGAAGATTATTATTTTCATGATCTTCAAAATTTCAAAATATCATTCTATTATATCTCTAACTATTTTTTCTTGTTAGTTTTTTATTATTTTAATCTTTTTTTATATTTAAATTTTTTTTCTTTTCTATTTTTTTCTTTCACTTTATTTTCTCTCTTCTACTTCTCTTTTTTTTTCTTTTTCTTTTTTTATTTATTTTTTTCTTTTTTCGTTTTCTTTTTTTTTTTTCATTTTCTCATATTTTTTCCGTTTTCTTCTTCTTCTTCTTCTTTTAAAAAGAAAGAAAAAATTTACACTTCTATTTCTAGTTTTTATTTCTATTTATTTTTTTGTCCTTTTTCAATTTTTTTTTATATTTTATTTTTGTTTTTGTTTTTTTTTCTATTTTTTTTTGTTTTTTCTTTTTCTTTACTCTTCTATCTCTATCTTTTATTTTTAAAAGACAAATATCTATATCATATATACATATTCAAAAAATATATAAAATAAATAGACATATCGATCTGCATATGTATTTACAAAAATACATATCTGACTCACATGTATATATAAATATATAGAATACAATATCTCTATAACAAAAATAATAATTATATACATATATACATATAGGTAATAAAAAAATACATGATACATATCTTAAACAGTAAAAGAAACCAAATAAGTACATATGTTACCCTCTAAAATGACATAGTATGTACAGTTCAAAGACAAATCCAACACTGTATAAAATATATATAGCTCTGCATATGTATTTACAGAATATTATATGAGTCACCTTTGTATTTGCAAATACATATGAAGATACATAGTAGAGTTATATTTGTTACTGTTTAATATGAATATGATATGTATTTCGTAAATACATATGTATTTTTTGTACCGTAAATACATATTCAGATCTATATGGCTATGTATTTTGTAAGTTTTTTGAATATGTATATGTGATATACATATTTATCTTTTCAAAATAAAAGTTAGAGATAGAAGAGTAAAAAAAAAAAGAAAAAAAAAACAAAGAAAAAAAAGAGAAGTGGAAAAAGAAAAAAAGGAAGAAAGAGAAATAAAAGTGTAAAACTAAAAGAAAAAAAGAAACAAAATAAAATAGAAAAAAGAAGAAGAAAAAGGAAAAAAAGATATGAGAAAGGAAAAAAAAATGAGAAACGAGAAAAGAAGAGAAACAGAAGAGAGAAAATAAAGTGGAAAGAAAAAAATAAAAAAGAAAAAGAAATTAAAATAAAAAAATAAAATGATAAAAATAAAATAAAAAAAAACTAGCAAGAAAAAAAAGGTAGAGATATGAGAGAGTGAAAGACAGTAGTGATGTTTTATTTTGAAAATCTTGAAGATCATGGAGATAATTATCTTCAAATATGAAAAAGGGAAAAAAAGGAAAAAAAAAAAGAGAAATAGAAAAGAGAAAATAAAATAGGAATAAAAAAATAAAAATAAAATAAAATAAAAAAATAAAATGTTAAAAAAAAATGAAAAAAAAGGGTAAAAGATATGGTTATATTTGAGGGAGGTGAAATAGTGGAGTGAAAATAGGAAAATGTAAATTAGTGAGAGTAAAATATGGACTTGCCTAGTTAATAAGTAAAATAATGTTACTCCTGCGATAAACTGTAATTTTATAAAAGTATTGATATTTATTGTAATTATAATCTTAAGTACGCTACTTTCTATAATTTTTTCTACTTAAAATGTGCATATTTGTGGTAATAAATCGATATTATTTGTATACAATCTACTTAATGGTCTCTACCTTGGTAAAACTCAATAGATTCGAATTTACATCAAAATTTTTGTTTTAGTACTGAAATATTTTTATTAAAGACAATTTATTTTCAAGTTTCAACATAAGAAATTGTGTTAGGATTATCTTTTTATCCCAATTTATATAATATGTTTTAATCAATCCCAGAAGTAGTCGACATGCATATATGACACATTCTATACCTCCCAAATGAGACCAAAGCAAAAAAGGATATTGGGGAATGGGGACCATAGAACATTAAAACAATTAAAATAAGGATGTATTTTTGTTGTTTAAATTTTTATTTAAGGAAAGGGAAAAGGCATTATTTTCATCTCATACTATATAAGAAAAGTGTAAGTCATATTTAAATTATATAAGTGACCTATTACACACCTTAATTATATAAAAGTGATATTATTACCTCTCCGCGACCCTCATTCTAAGGCGCGTGTGTTACACTTATTTTAGGTTCGTCCAGCCTATTAAATAACATAAGTAAACGGCTAAAAACATTAAGGGAAAAGGCATCGTTTTCACCCCAAACTATAGTCGAAAAGTCGAATCCACACCTAAACTATATAAGTGGCCTATTACACACCTTAACTATAAAAAAGTGATACTTTTTACTGACGTGGCAGCGCGTGTAAAACACTACATCACATGCAAGTGGTGGTAGCCTGACAGGGTGTTAATAGTTTCACTTTTTTATAGTTTAGGTGTGTAATAAGTCACTAGTATAGTTTAGATGTGATTTCGACTTTTCGAATATAGTTTAGGGTGAAAATGATGCATTTTCCCTTTAAGGAAATAAATAAACTGTTTTATCGACGGCTTTAAAAATACTGGAGAAGCAATTTTGTGGTCCAACACTCTGTGCCAGGGTTTTTGAGGTTTTCAGCCAAAAAAAAAAATAAAGAAAAAAAGGACATTTTCCTTCACAAAGAAAGAAAGGAAGACATGGTTGAATTTACCAGTTATTCCAATTCACGATCACGAAATTTTACCTGTTGTATTTATTAAAGTTGCTAGATACCAGAGCACCATGCTAGCATAGGTTTAATATATATTATTTTTTTCATCTATTAATAATTATCCACTATTAATTTGATACATAAATTAAAAAATAAAAATAAAATTTTAGGGATAATATTATCATATTATCCTTTGAATATAATAAATTTAATATTTTGAAAAATGTATTGGATACTGAATAGTACCTAATATCAAGAGTAAAATAGGTACAAATAAAAATATTACCCATTGATTTTTCAAATTAAACATGTATTGTTGCACATCTATTTAATATAATTGATAAGTAAATATAGATGGAGGAAATAATGTCTTTGTCCTAATTTATGTGACACAAATGTAATTTGACATTAACTAAATTTTATATTTTCTCAAAATAATAAATTATTAATTAGTATAATTTATAATACTTTTAAAATAATTTTTATAGTATTATGCATTACTCCCTCTATCCCCATTTTATGACACAGATTAAAGTTTATCATACTTAAAGTTGAGAATATCCAACATTAAAAAAAATCGCCAAAATATTAGTTTCAAATTAAGAGTTTCTTTTTATTTATTATTTTAAAAAAAATTAAGAGTGATAATGTTAAGACGGTAAAAATTGATTAATGATTACTTTGTAAACAATAGATCTGTCTGGAACTAACACACTGTTATAAATATATCATATATAGTGAATGTTTATTTTACCATATATAGTGAATATCTACTTTACCATATATTGTGTATGTTTATTTATGGAAAAATTACAAACCCCAAGGTTAGTTTTCCCCCATAAGTAAAGGGGTTTTCCCTCATTGTAATTCTTCCCTCAAGAGAAATAAGAATTACTCTCTATTTTATATTCTTCTTCTTCTTTGCTTTATGTTTTATAACACGTTATCAGCACGAGACTCTACCAAATAAGATGAGATTATAAATCTAAAGGTAATTTCAAGGTAAGTAATTCCTTATGTTATCTTTCTTTTGTTACTAATACTATAATTATTGTTAGATTTGAGGAAAAATAATTGATTTGGAACCATTTAAGTTTTAAATTTATTCCTCAAGAACAATATTATCAAAAGAAATGATAATATGTTGGGTTTAAGTCCCATCAATTTATGCCTAAGACGCCTTTATATGGGTAAGACGTTGAGTTTGAATCTCAATGCACCATATTGATGATATTATGATGGCTAAGGCAAAATAATGTGTTTTTAATGAAAAGTCATGAAATATGTCCCATTGAATATGCTCCATTCCATGAAGTGAATGTGGTAGCAATATATGATAAGTGTGAAATATGACAACTTACTTCCTTCTTGAAGTGTATATGATAGCAGTGCGTAATATGTCTGAAAGAAGACAAGTGATTGAATGCACGAATATATGCATGGAGGGACAATATGATAATAATCATCAAAAGTGATGATATTTTCACACGCGAATTATGATCATAAGATATGTTAAAGAAAAATTCTCTAGATCATATGTATGCCTCGATTTGCTCCTGAAGTAGCAATATCATAACAGAGGTTATAAGCTATTAATTTGATAGGTTTAAGACACGATTATATTTCATTCATGGGAATGAGAATTTTAATTGTTATAACCATAGATCTATTCCCTCAGTGAATGTGATGATATTTAGTGAAGCTTATCAACAAACGTGAACTTGATTGTGATGGCTTCACAACTCACCTTCGAATGAGGCAGAATAATCGAGAAGAGTTATTTTGAAATCTACTTCTAAAGTAGTAAATATAAAATTTATTCATATAATAGTAAATCTGAAATTTACTAAAGTAAAAAGGTACATGTCATGGTAAACTTGAAGTTTGCTAGAATAAAAGTTCATAAGTTGACATGAACGATTATGACATCCCGAAGATGTGCATATTGAGTATTGGACATGTAATGAAGAATTAGAAAATTCTTCAAGAACTATTCATGTTGTTTTTTCTCATGATAAGTTGGTTGGACCAACTAATTATTGGATTGGATCCCTCAAAATTTGAAAAATATAAAAGGTGAATAAGGGTCTGTTCACCTTTCATGTGATATGTTGAAAAAAATACATCAATAAGATAATCGCATGTACATTAATTGTCAACCTGTAGTTTGGCATTCATAAAGTTGCTTGATGAATAAAATAGAGTTAAGAGCATAATTTCCAGATTGTGCAATCAAGATAATTCATCTTGAAGAAAATGGTTTGGCATTGAATTCCTTTAACAAATAGTTAAACCATTGCTAATGAGAACAAAACTTCATGTATTGGTCTGAAATATGATATGTTGCATACAGTAACACTTGTATGCATTAGACCAATAAATTATGATTATTTTTTCCCTCTCAATTGGTTTAAGGTCAGGAATCAACTATTTCATCCAATAGTTTTGATGTGCGGTATACGATTAATGAATATACCATGATGCACAAAGATGGAGGATGTATGTTAGTTTTTCTAACATAAAGGGGAGATTATAAGCAGCTATGAAATATATTAGAAATTATCATCATATCTTCATTCAAAAGATAATTCAAGTCGAATGCCAAACGCATCTCATATTTAAGCTGCAAGTGCTCCTATTTTGTGTTCATAAAGGACAAAGTCTACGCATGCATGAAGCATGATAGACTAATCTATTTCAAATGAAAATATGAAATAATCTTTGAAAAATAAGGAGAAAATAATCATAATAAGAAGGCAATGTGCTCTTGAAGAGCCTATGACATAACACTTCATGAAACCTTATGAGAAGTTCAGGTACCTGAAAATAATGAAGTTATGGGATCTCAAAATGTTATGTCATACTGTGAATCGATACAAAATGATATATCATCAATAATATCTTTGATACAATATTGACGCAATATTATAAAGTATTACGAGGATCCGAATTCTACGTTTATTTAAGCATGCTGACGTAGAAATATTTATCAAGTGACACGAAAGGATGCATTTTGATAAGTATAAAACTTATTTGATTTGTAGTCCAGACACTTGAAGATGTCACACTTGACTTGTTGGATATTGTCACTTGACAAAAATCCATATGAAAATCTCTAAAGGATTCAAAATGCCTGAAGAATATAAAGTTTCTGGGAAATTTTTATTATCCTCATAAGAGATAATTTGATGATTTGAGTATCATTGAAACTCTTGGAGAGTTTTCAAAAGCAATAGAATTTTTGCTTAAATGAGAAACGTGCAAAATTGAATAAGGATCTATTCCGACCTCAAGAAAAGAATGAGGAACTCCTTGATTATGAAGTACAATATCTTAGTGCAATTGATGTACTAATGTATCTTGAAAATACTATAAGACCTGATATAGCCTTTTTCAGTTAATTTGTTAGCAAGTTTACAGTCCCAATCTTATTGGTCATGTTGATGTTGGGTACTTATCTGACCTACATAAAACTCGATCTCAAATAAACTATATGTTCATATATGGTGGTACTGTCATATCTTGGAGATCAACAAAGAATCGTAGCCACTTCATTGAATCACGCTGAGATTATAGCTATTTATGAAGCAAGCCGAGAGTGTGTGTGGTTGATATCCATAATACATCTCATTCGAGAAAAATGTGGCTTAAAATATGAAAAAGTACCTACGATTTTATATGGAGATAATGCAGCATGCATAGGACAACTTAAGGAAGAATTCATAAAAGGAGATAAAACGAAGCACACTTCATCAAAGTTTTTCTACATGCATGAGCTCCAAAAGAATGGTGATAATTACATGTAACAGATTCATTCAAGTGATAATGTGATTGATTTATTCACCAAATCTCCTCCAATTGCAACTTTCAAGAAGATGGTGCACAAGATCGGGATGCAAAGGTCCAAGGATGTTCTCATTAGGGGGAGTTAATATGCGTTGTACTCTTTTTTCCTTATGAGGTTTTGTCCCACTGGATTTTTCTTGTAAGGTTTTTAATGAGGCAACTTATATGCGTATTATTAGAGACGTGTACTCTTTTTCCTTCACTAGATTTTTTTTCTACTGGGTTTTTTCTAGTAAGGTTTTAACGTGGTACATTATCTATCAATTAGACATTCAAGGAGGAGTATTGCAAATATACCATATATAGTGAATGTCCACTTTACCATATATAGTGAATACCTACTTTACCATATATTGTGTATGTTTATTTATGAAAAAGTTACAAATCTCAAGGTTAGTTTTCCTCCATAAGTAAAGGGGTTTTCCCTCATTGTAATTCATCCCTCAAGAGAAATAAGAATTACTCTCTATTCTCTCTTTTTCTTCTTCTTCTTTGCTTTATGTTTTATAACACACACTAAGAATATATATATATATATATATATATATATATATATATATATATATATATATATATATATATATATATATATATTAAAGAGATCAATAGCCAATCCTATATGGCATATCTTAGAAGGCTCCAAACATATTTATCTTTTTTGTGGGTTTTTTGGCCATTTTTATCATATTTCTTCCATTTTTATGCTATATAAAATGCCCTCAAAAGACACTTAATAAATTCTCATAAATTTGAATCATATTTATTTATAGTTGACTAACTTTCTTAAACATTACATAATTACAAATCAGTTATTATCTCTTCAGCTTTTCGCCTCTTTTCATATTCCTATAAAGTTTTTTTTTTAAATAGTTTCTCATTTATTTGAAAAAATAATGAAGAATGACGATAAATAAGAATTAATAGCAATCTCTATGTATTCTTCCGTTGCCTCCACAATATAAAATGAGCATATTCTTTGCTCTGCATATACTTCTATATGTTTATTTATATTTTTTTGTTCATGAGCATTTTCTTTATTTTCTAGCTTAGATTTTTCTATTTTTTGAATTTAATGTTTATCCATTTTGTGATATTATCTTAGATATATTTTTATATTGTTGTTGAATTTCATTGTTTAAGCATATGAAGTTTTTTTATAATTAATCTATTTTATTATTCTTTTTAGATTGCCCAAAAGAGTATGATAATCTGATGCTTTCCACCGTTGCTTCAATCAAATTGTAAAATGCATAAATTAATTTATTTTGTCTCTCACCAATGTCTGTGTTTGAAAAATGTAGGGTGACCAATGAAAATCGTAGTCATTTATTTGTAACAAATTTTACAGATTAAAACTGAAGAGTAATATTATTTGCGGGATATCAATCTCAATATTCAAGGTATTATTCTCATTAATTTTTCCTTTTATCGATTATTACAATGTTTCATTCATATCCAACATTCAAGGTATGCTCCTCATTACGTAATGTTTCATTTTTTTTTTATGTCTATTGAAGTTTGCTACTCTTGGAATGTGATAAATATTTAACTTGTATGTGTGATATATATATATATACACACACGCATATATATAGAAACCTCGGTACCATGTAACAATGATCACTTCTTGAAAGTAGATGATAAGTTTTAAATCTTCATAAGATCTAACATGTAACAATATCTATTTGGTGTATTTTTTTTCTCCAAGATGGTATAAATTAAAAAAAAAATGGGCAACATATAAGGTACAAAAAGAGATCTTATATATAATCTTCCATTGAGATACATATAATTTTTATCACTGTCAGATTAATAAATTTTTATTTTGGTAAATTGTTTACTCTTATTAGTTAAAGGGTATCCATATAAATGAGATTTTCATGATATTTAAAATTTAGAAAGTGATGTTTACCATATTTTTTCGTTCAATATGTACAATTCTTAGTATAGCTAATACTCAATCATAAATAATGATATCTTTCTATGTTTTTGTCACTATGGTGATTTGAATGATATTACTTTTTCGTTGGCATTTTTTTTGTAGAAATTGAATTTGAGATATCGAGCTTTTGAAAGCTATTTTAATTGTTGGGGGAGATGGTAGGTATCTCGTGAATTTAGTCTAGGTGCGCTAAAACTGACCTGTTACCAAATTATCATAATGAAAAAAAAAGTTATTTCTATACGTTGATTGTCTCAAAATTATGAAATTTCATCTACTAATTAAAATCAGTAAAAGAGTTAAGTATTAAATACTCACTTCAAATATTGTCTTGCTTAGTCGGCATTTGAAAGGCCCATGTCAAAAAATAGTAGTAGTGATGGATGAAAAAAAATCACACATGACATGAAACATTGTAGATCATTTCTTAGATTAACATCACTAATAACTCATTAATAATATGACACCTCTTTGACCATGATTTAGTACATCAAGCTTTCTTTTTATTTTTTCTCATTTATTTTGTTGTAAAAATCTCTCTCTCTCTCTCTCTCTCTCTCTATATATATATATATATATATATATATATATATATATATATAAGAGATCAACAGTCAATCCTATGTGGCATATCTTAGAATGCTCCAAACATATTTATCTTTTTTGTAGTTTTTTTGGCCATTTTAATCATATTTCTTCCATTTTTATGCTATATAAAATGCCATCAAAAGACACTTAATAAATTCTCATAAATTTGAATCATATTTATTTATAGTTGACTAACTTTCTTAAACATTACATAATTTTCATAACTTCTATTCTTAATTAGTATTAGTATCATAATCCAATGATTTTATTTTTGTAACCTATCTTAATTATGTAATAATTAAGTTTATGACATCTTAAGATTATACCAAAATAATATTTCTATCTAAATTATAAATTTACTTTGAGCTTCGTTATCTTACATTTTTATAGTGCAATAGGTAAGTTAGTTTATCTTTTCATGTCATAAACAGAAAGAAATATTTTAAAAATGATTTAAACTTTTTTTTTAACTTTTTAAATAAACTTTTTGGTAACAATATGTTTTCCTCTTTAAATCATGAAATTTGCATCTCAAATTAGTCTAAGAGTTTCGCTCTGGCTCGAAAAATCGAGAAATTCATATTTGGACATTAAAAAAATTATATTGTTAATTCCAGTGCAAAAGACAGTATATATATATATAAAAAATATTTCAATTCTTTTATGAAGACTAAATTTTCAAAAAAATAAATAAATAATATCTATTCACTAATATTTTAATGACCGCACGAAGCGCGATTATATTCACTAGTTGTAAATAAACTTGAATATTTTCCCGTATTTTCTGGCAACTATCTCTTTCATTATTAAATTAAAATCACCAAAAAAAAATAAAATAATCTCTTTTTGTAAAATTAAACAACCGAATTGATGATATAAGTAAGAGGGTAAATTGGTCTTAACATACAAACGTAATATAGAAACAACACTAACGTTCTTTTTGACCAATAATATTGTGTTACTATTGATAGATTCGCAAAAATATTCTTACTAGCCATTTTGTAAAAGATGGGACAATCTTAACAATAAGTAAAAGTTAATGATAGTTCGGTCATTTGAAGTTCCCAATCAAGCATTGAAGCCAAATATTCAAATAAGATATTGCATTAAAACTTAAGTAAAATGACCAGAAAATTCTCAATAATAAATTTATTACTCTAAGCATACATGTGATCGGATGTGTGCTTATTTCCTTTCATTATATAGTAAAATATCATAAAATTAATTTTTTATATTCTGTTAAAATTACTAAATTTTATCTATTATTAGTAAAATTATACAATATAATTGTATCTCCATATATACACCGACAATATCCCTTAGATATTATAAAAATAAAATAAACATTATTTGGTGAGCTGTGATTTTTGGTGCCGAATATTTAATTTGTCAGTGACTTTTTTTTTAACGATTAACACATAGTTCTCTAATTTTAATGAGATAAAACTTAGTTTTGTAATTTACCAATATATACGTAAAGTTGAGTGAGTTTAATGAGACAAATACAAGTGAGATATGAGGATCATGCAATGTATGTAAACCTTAAAATTATGTTTTGAGATGTATTATAGAGGTTGTTATGAATATTCGGCTCAAGAAAAATATTTTCAAAAACAAGTTTGACATCTATTAAAGTAAAAATATGATGCATACTCATGGAGAAAAGAAAAACACTGACGATAAAATAATTAAAATAGCCCAAGGACAAAAAAAGACAATAACAATAAGATAAATAACACTGATCATGATAAATAGAAAATGGAACAGACAAGTGCACGAAGCTAGAATTATGCTCTCACACGTGAAATTTGAGAACTAATATTTATTTTTGCAACAATGGTTAGTATTATGGTGAACGTATAAAACTAGTATTTTATTTTCAATCGCCAAGTTATGAAATAAACACATTGAAGTCAAAAGACCACTATCACTAGTAAAGACGGAAAGTAATTATTTACGTGCTTGTATCGTGTTTTATGCAAAATACGTCTCTTATTTTTGAGGGACAAATACAAATTATCATAATCTTTATTTTGATTGAGAGAAAGATGTCATAGAAGATTATTTAATTATTATGATTAGGCCAACTTTTTAATCTAGAGTTGGTAGTGTAGATTAGTGCATAAGAACAAGCAATGTTGAAATCTTGCATATTATTATTAAACCATCAAGTAAATACTTCAAGTCTATTTTTCGAAACATTAAATATCTCGATAAAACTTGAAGTAGGGAAGATTTATGATCGTATAAATTTTAATTGTATTATTCCAAATAAATATTATGGATTAATATAATTATTTAAGTCTAAATAAATATGAATTTAATCAAAAATCGATTTTTATTGTACTAGTCCATTGATATGAGTTAGGAATGAGGGGCCCATTTTGCTAAGTCCAAGAGATCATCATATTCTAGAGGCTTAATTAGGTGTCACACAGCAAATGATGTGGCATGCCAAGTCAAGTAATGAAGAGTCAATAGGAGCATGCCACATATCAAAATGATGTAACATCCCTAGTGAAATCAAACGCTGCGGTTAATTCCTTAGAATTTTCATTTAACTTTAAGTGGTAAAATCCTGATTTACAGTCAAATTTACTAAAGTAGTTATATCCTTGTATTTGTCTTATTTTTAATATCTTATTTGGTATTGAATAATTGTATGTCATAGTTTTTGCATTTAAATTTATATAGTCAATAACCATTCTACTTTTTCCTCTTTTTTGTTCACTATGTTTATTTATTATAAACGCTGGGCTATTATGTTTACTATTGCTTCATTGTATATACTGTTTTTCTAATAATTCATCTATATGCATTTTAAATTCTTTTAAATCGTCAAAATTATATGTTAATGGTTTTTGAGTTATTATGCTATTTTTATCTATTAATTCAATTTTTATAGTAGTTTTATGTTTTTCCCATCCTTTTAATGGATCTTCACTGTATAATTGTCTTAATCTTTTCTTTATTATTTCTACCTTATCTATTGAAAATATAGTTATTTCTTTTTTATTTATCGAAAATACAACTAGTTCTACTGTGTCTTCTGTATTTTTTATATTTTCTAACTTTTGTGTAATTTTTTCACTTCCTTTTATCGAATCAGTTTTCTTTCTTATTTTATTAATAGAGTTAATACATAAAAATGACCCTAAACTTGACACCAAACTATAACTTTGACCTTAAACTTTGACAGTGCACAAATATGACCTTTAACTATTCAAAACTGCACAAATATGATCTCCAATCCTACGTGGAAAAACCCGTGTTCAACACGCAAAACTGGGCGCGTCCAACTTAAAATCTAAGGGCATAATACATAAATATGACCTTAAACTTTGACAGTGCACAAATATGACTTTTAACTATTCAAAACTGCACAAATATGACCTTTAAATGACTTTTCACTATTATTTTTTTTATTATTTTTGGCTCAAAGATGAAAATAACATCTAATTACTTTTGTCATTGCGGAAAAAGAGCAATATTGAAGATTTATTAATTAGGTAGGTCAGCCTCATACGAAAAAATCGCGCGGGTATGTATATATATTATAAAGCAGAGGGAGAATTTAAGTTATATAATATATCTAAATATAATTTATTTAAATATTAAATTAAAGATGAAGCTATACTAATAATAAAAAAATTATAGTTTTAATAAAACGTTATTAAGGATAGTAGTAGTAGTATATTAAATTAACGTTATCAAATTAACGTTATTACAATGTTATTAAATTAACGTTATTAAAATATTATTAAATTAATGCAGGGGAGGACCTATGTGGTTGCCATGGGGTTCACCCGAACCCCCTCGGTAAAAAAATTACGTTATATATATAAGGTAGAAAATCTATATTTATGTACGTATATTAATGTTGAACCACATGAAACAAGACACTTAGATAGCCCAGTGGTGTTATTTGCTCTTCTTGGACGCTTCCTTCAGCCTACTGCGCATGTTCGATTTTTTAATTAAAAAAAAGCTAGGTGTTGCAGCTATAGAAATCAAAAAAAAAAAAATAATAATAATAATAATAAAAACGTCGCCTTTTTAACACAAAAAGCAAAACTTTGACAATGAACAAATATGACCTTTAACTATTTAAAATTGCACAAATATGACCTTCATCCAAGTCAGCCCTTTTAACGATGTGGCACCGTGTGATTGGATTACCTTTTCACGTAGGCGTGAGTGAAACTCACGCATGGGGTTGCAAAATTAGAGGTCATATTTGTTCAGGTTTTGAGTAGTTAAAGGTCCTATTTGTGCACTATCAAAGTTTAAGGTCAAAGTTATAATTTGGTGTCAAATTTAGGGCCATTTTTATGTATTAACTCTTATTAATAACTCTTTTTGCTCTTACTTTTTGTTTACATGGTGATGTAAACCACCAATCTGTTTTAGTTATTATATGTGGGTGTAATTTATCTAAAAATGGCATTCCTAAAACATATCTTTTGATGTTAGTTCATAATTATAGATTTCTTCGATCGTTATTATTTTATCCCATATCTGTATTTTTACATTTTTAGCTTTATATGTAATTAAACTTCCTTCATTATTAAATCTTTTGACTATTATTGGTGTTTTTAGTTTATCCCATTTACTTCCTGGTAAACAGTTGTATCTACATAAGTTTGTTTCTGCTCCTATATCTATCATAGGTGTATAATACCTGTTATAATATCCTTCTACTATTATTTTTATAAGTACATATATTTTCATGTCATGTCAAAGCTCTTTTTATTAATAATTTTTCTTTATTATATGTTATAGATAATTGTGTATGTTCTATATTGTATGGTTTTACTTGTTCTAACCATTTTATTCCTAATATTATGTCTGAATTTTGCATTTCTTCCTTTATTTCAAATTCTATTTTTATTTTTCTTACTCCTATTATTATTTCTTTTTTCTGTTGTATCCTTAATGTTTATTAGACTCCTTGGTAGATCTGAGCATATATTACTATTAGATACTAATGATTTATCTATATTTTTATTTGTTATTGCTACTGAATAATTCACACTTATTATAAATTAAAATTTTTGGTATATTAAATTTCCTTTTATGACATTTATTATACTTTTTTCTATAGGTTTTATAATTCTATCATCTGCTAAATATAATTCTATTGGTGTATCTATTCCTTCTCTAAAACATGCTTTTATCAATATCTCTATTCCTCCAAGGTGTACATATTTTATTGGGTCTTTACTTTTTATATCGTTTATTTCTTTATTAATTATTCTTTTTGTTACTAGTGATATACTAGCTCTACCTTTTGCATATCTACAGTCTATTACATGTTCTTTTTGGCTTACTACGTAGTATTCTTCGTTTTTTCTACTAAATATATTTTTTATTGTTGGTATTTTGAACGTTTTTTCTACACTTAGGTCTAACTCTTTTCCTTTTTTTTCGTCAAATATATTATTATCAAATATTATTGTTTGATCAGTTCCTTCTTCATTTAAATATTCTTCCTTTGTTATTATTTTTATATCTTCTTCAGTTATTTGGTTCATTTTTATATCTACTTCAGTCATTTGATTCATCTAAATCACTATCTATTTCATTATCTGTTTCATTCTTCGAAATTTCATATATACTATCTTCACTTTCTAATTCATAATCTATATAATATATATAATCTATCTGCATATATTCTGTATTTTCTATTTTTATTTTTGATATTTGTTTCTTTTTTGGATTTTTAGGCATTTTACAATATCTAGCTAAATGTCCTAGTTTTTCACAATTATAACAAGTACATTCTTTTATAGATTTCTTTTTCCTATATGATTTTTTATGTTTATAATTTTTTATATAATATCTTTTTCTTGGTTTCTTATATTTATATTTTGATTTTTTGTATTTCTTATATTTCTTATGTCTTTTTCTTTTCTTATAATGTCTTTCTTCACATCCAAATTGAGGTGCTATTTTATCTTTACAACATGCTAAATTTCTTATTAGTGTTTTTCCATTTTTATTTCTTCTCTATATTTTTCACATAGATTTCTATACCATTGTTATAAAAATTTTATTCTTTCTCCTAGGGTATCTACTATTTTTGCTTCATCCCAACTCTTTTTTTTTTAACTAAATGGTTCAGGTAATTTATATAATTTTCTTATCTCCTTACTTTCCTCTGTATTATATGTTCCTTTATAATAATATTCTTTAAATGCGCATGTATATTCATCTATATAGCACATATTACATATTTTTAATTTTAACATTAAATTCCTATTCATATTTTTTTCTTATTTTGTTCTTCTTCTTCTTCTGTTGTTATACTGTTAAATTCATCTCTTATAGCTACTTCATTTTTTTTCAATATTTCTGTTGGTGATATTTTAGTAGTTGTTGATGTTCTTTCTATTTTATTATCAGATCTTAATACTTTTTTACTTGCTTCGGCTAGGTTTAAAAATCATAATTTTACTGTTTCTATTAATGTCCTTTCTATATATTCTGGTGTATTTGTTATAACTATATTATTATCTAATAATTATTTTGACATGTATCCTGCCCATAATTGTATTGTTTTATTTGTGTCTATTACACAGTATAAACCTAAAAAGTTATAATTTTTATTAATTAATTGCTTTGGTGTCCATTTGTTATATTCATTTTTAGGTATATTTTTTAAACTCTTTTTTATAATATGTAGGTTTTCTTATTTCTGATGTACTAGGGATTATGTTTTCATCGTCTTCTTTATTAAGAGTATTTATTTTTGTGTTTGTATTTTCTAAGTTTTCTTTATTAATTACTTCTTGTTTTTCATTAATTTTTAGTTTTCTATGTTTTCTAGAATTTCTGTATATGTTTCACTACCTTCCGAATCATAATTATCTGTTTCTTCAGCATCTATTGTATTTATTTCTAATTCACTGGTTTCTAATTCTTTATTTTTTATTTCTATTTTTTTAAAATTGATTTATCTTGTTTAATAATTTTTGTTCTTTATCTTTTTCTTTCTGTCTTTTCTTATACAATTCTTTTAGTATTTGTAGTTCTTTTTCTAATTCAGCAATCCTACTATTTTTAGTTTCTTCTATTTTTTATATTTCTTCTGTGGTTTGTTGTTTTATTTTATCTATCTATTTCTTCGTTTTCTCTTTCTATTCTTACCATGGCTGCAAACTTATCTTCTTCCTAAATTAGAAAATACTATTTTTATTTTTAATCCTTCGTGATTTTCATATGTTTTTTCATCTATTATAAATTCTTCTTTGTTCATTTTATTTAAATGTATATAGGTTATGTTGATATATATATTCTAGACTATCTATTATTGATTCTAAATTTGATATTTCTTCTTTTTGTGAATTTATTGAGTTTTTACCAACTCCGACAACTATGTTATATTGTAGTCTTTCTATCCTTATTTTTAATTCTTTACGTTTTTAAGATATTATTTGTTTTAATTCTTTATATTTTTGTAATTTTTGTTCGTTATTCATATAAGCAATATTTATAATATTTTGGTGGATATCTAAATCTAATTTTATCATAATTAATAAATTAATCAAATAAATCTAAATATATACTACTTCCGTAACTTTAAACAACATAGGCTCTGATACCAATTGTAGGGGGTGCGGATAACTTAAATAGATCGGATAACTTAAATAGATATATTATAGCTCTAATGGATCTATTTTTATTTGTGTGTGGATGTTTCTTAACTTTTCTAAACATTTTTATTATTAATTTATTTATTTTAGTTTTATTGATGTTCATATGTTGAGGGGTGATTAAATGATATTTGATTAAATGCTTTACTGTAATATTCTTTAGTTTTTTCTCTTAGTCTTTGTAATTCTTGTATATTATTTTGAAGGTATTCTAAATATTCTATATCTTTTGTTCTAAAATATTCAATTAAATTCTCTTTCATAAGTATTTATGTTAATCTTATTTCTTCCATATCTTGTCTCCAATATTTTAAATATTCATTATTTATCATTTTATCCTAAAGTAGTTGTAATACTGCAAATTTCTTTGTAATAATTTATTCTAATTGTACTGTATCTGATATTAAATTTTAGGTTATCTATTTCGTTAATTATCCTGTCTTTTTCTTCTATGAATAATTCTACGTCTAAATCATATTCTAAACTGTCTTTTAATTCTAGTTGTTTCATGGTTTTATCTATCCAAATTAATCTTTCTTTTAATTGTTTTCTTCCCTTTCTAAGCTAGTTTCTATAATTAATTTTTTCGTATAGCCAACTTTGTTTTCCTCTAACTCTTTTAATATATTCTAATATTTTTAATCTGTATAATATCCATCTGAATAATAACTATTATTATTTGAGTAATAACTATCTGAATAATATAAATTAAGATCATGCATATATTCTAACCATTCTAGACTTAACGATTCTTCATAAAATATTTTTCCCATATTATTTTCTTTATGTCAACAAGTATCTTAATTTCATCAGATATATAGCTTGTCATATTGTCCATATGATGCTTAGGTTTCTACGAATAACTTGGATAACTTGGAATTGGATTTTAGTAATTTATGGTTTATTAAATGCTTTATCATAATATTTACTGGTTGTTTGTTTTAATCTTAATAATTCTTGTATATTTTCATTAAGGAATTCTATATATTTTGTATATTTAGTTCTCATATATTTTTCTAGATTTGTTTTCATTAGTCTTTCTATTAATTGTATATTTTTCATATCCATTTTCCAATATTCTAAATATACGTAATTTATCATGGTTGATGTGTAGGTTTGGCATGTAGATATTTGTAAGAGTAGGTAGGTAGGTGTGGTATATAATTTATTCTAGTCATAAAATATTTATCAAATATTTTTTCCAATATGATTTTTCTTATATCTATATTTTCTATATCCTTAAGTACATACAAAACAAGTATTTAAAATTTATCTACCATTTCATCAAATAAATAAGTATTCATTTTTCATATGATGCTTTTTTTCAAAATATTCCCTTCAATCATACACATAACAAAATATGATCATTTTAGATTACTATATACTAGATTATTCTTAAATAACATGTTCTTTGGTCACTATTAGCATGGTAATCTGGATACTTTTCCCTTAAACAACGTCTCTACTCTGGCTACTCCCCTATCACGGCTTTCTTGCCTCACCGGTTTAACCTTTAGGATGGCATAGTTCTTAGGAATTTTTCTTCTTTTCCACTTTTCTAATAAACTTCTTAACATGTTATTCTTTAAATAATTCTACTATAAAGTAACTAATATGAACTTATTTTATCATATCATGATTGTCAGGAATTTATGAATTTAGCTATTCATAATCGTAAATAAATATACCTGTTCTGGTAGGTTTGATAATTTTGGATTTTGTTCATCCATAGCTTTTCCTTAGAAATATATCTGTTTTTTATTAAATATTCAAAAGTTGTTTGTGTACAAGAGAGAAGGATTGCTTTCAACACATGAAAGTCTTGCCTTTAACTTGCCGAATGACTTACATATTTATAGCCTAAAAGAAAATGCGTAAACTGTTTTCTACTTTACATGTATCCTAAAGTAATTATTTACTTTTCCTATTGACAAGAACTAATAATACTAAAATTTCAAAAAAGCTATACCTATACAATAGGTCCTAAAAAGTTAAGACCAATAATGGCTTACTATACAATGTTTTACATAATGGCCTAACTTACGTAAATAAGTCAAGAAAAGCTACTTGTTCTTCCATATGTCGCTTTCTTCACTTTAATGTTTTTGTCTTCTTATGTTTCTATTATTTCTCCTTCTTCTTATCCTTTATCGTGTATCTTCCAGCTGTTGTCCTTATTTTCTTCTATTCCAGTTGAACTTCTGGGATAATATTATCTTCTTCATTACATCTCGAACATTGATGGTCTGGATATTTGTGTCCAATTATCTTGCAATATCTTGTTAGTAATTCTTCTGAAATAAATCCTTTCCTAATTGCTCTTGTAGTTGGTTGTTTCTCTGGGTTGAGTAATGTCAGAATCCATTGTCTAGCATCTTCCATATTTTTTGTCGTAGTTATCTTGAATTTGAATAAATCATTTGATGATCTCTTGAATAATAGCTCCATATAGGATTTCCATTGATATAATTATTTACTAATTCTTGAACAATTGTAGATATTCCAATAAGTCATTTATTTGCATAAAAATCAGGTATCTCAATTTTAGGTATCTTTTTCTGCTGAACAATATCTTTCGGTATAATCATATCTCTGGTTAATCCTATTTTTATAATTTGTATAACTGGTTTGATCTCGTTATATAATATCTCTGCTGGTGTAGTATAAAACTTTATAAAAAATAAATTCCCTTTGGTTATTCTTTTATAAATAACGAATGCTCTATGTAATTCTGGTATAGATGATAGTTCATCTCCATATTGGGTATTTACAGTATTTAATAATCCATAACTGAAACAAGTTTTAACTAAGCTTGGGTTGGTTTTTGGGAGTGCGATTAACTTGTTGTCACCTTGCAATCTTAGGGTTATATAGTTTGTGTTTGGTTCTTGGATATTTGTAGCTCTGGGGTTAAGGTTTAGATGATTCTGTATTTGTGGATATTTTCTATATATGCTCGGGTTATATGGTTATAGGCTTTTTTATCTTAGTTCAAATTTTCTCGATATGTGGTAATTTGTGGGGGTATGTACAAGGGGTCTTTTTGTGTTTTTGGTATAAATGGTTTTTCAAATATCTTATTCATGTTCATGTTCTGATATTTCTGTCCACTAATTCCTTTGCTTGTACCTGCAATTGTAGATTGATAAATGTTATGGGTTTTATAGAGTGTCCCAACGTCTCCTTTTAGCTTTGGAATTTTATTGTCTTCCGATCGACATAGCTCTGCACACTGCTGAGTTAGCTGATTCATAGCTTTAGACTTTAGTTTAACTTCATTAGTATTTATCTTTTCTATTTCATTACCCATACTGTCCACTTTCATTGAAAGCGTAGTTAGGGTTTTGAGTATTTTTTCTAAAGCATCATCTCCTATTATATCAGTCTATGTAGCTTTGTCTTGATATGTAATCTGCAATAACATTTTTGTTAGTACTAATTACTTCAATTGTAAATGTAAAATTTAATATATTCAATACTAGTCTCCGAATCTCTTTCGTTGTAACTGAATTTTGTATTTTCTTTGTTAACCACCAATGTACCTGTTTATTATCTGTTCGTACAATAAACTTGTTATATACAATATATGGCTCAAATGCTAATAAACATTTATATAATGAACATAATTCTTTTCTATTTATTTCCCATTTTATTCCTGTTTCATTAAACATACCTGAGAATTATATTTTCTGCTAATTTTGGTATATATTCTCTTACTTGGTTTACTAATCCTAAAAATGATTGTAATTTCTTTTTTGTATCTAATTCTTCTTTTGAATTTATTATTTTTTGTACTATATGTTGTTGCATTTTTACTCCACTTTTATCTATTTGTATTCCTAAAAACTCTATCTGGTTTTTCATAATTTCGGCTTTCTTTTCACTTAAACTTATTCTCGATTTTTCTATTATATCTGTAAATTATTCTAATAATTTTAAATGTTCCTCTTTAGTTTTTGTATATAGTAGTATATCATCTATGTATACTATACAATTAGGTAATTGTTTAAAATAACTATCCATAAAGTGTTGGTATCTACCTGGTGTATTTTTATATCCAAATGGTAATACGTTTGATGATAGGCGAATTTACACGCCTATAGCACTATATTTTGCCCATATTTTATCCTAGTTTTGAGAACAAATTATATATTTCATGCACTTTTAGTCCATTTTCCTGTAAGTGAGCTAACGAACATGATTAGCAAAGTTTCAGGTATAAATGATGCAGAATTCAGCATTTCATGGATAACTTGACGCCAAAGAAAGCTTCACGAAAGGAGAAAAGCCAATCTTGGACGCCAAGGACTAAAGATGGCGCATGGAAATTCTATCCTGGGCTAAAACAATATTTCTGAAGACTTTGGGGACTAGAAGTAACTTATTAGGATTAGGATAATGATACATTAACCTAGTACAATTGGGTTAAGTATTACATTAGCTTGTTAGGATTAGGATAATGATACATTAACCTAGTACAATTGGGTTAAGTATTTCATTAGCTTAGTAGGATTTGGTTAAGCATTTCATTAGCTTAGTAGGAGTAGGATATGGGTATTATAAATACCCTATCTTGCTAGAGATTTTAGAGACATCTTCTTACATTCAATTCTATTCTATTCTACTTCTAAGACATTCTAGTTCTAAACAATCATTCTTCCATTGATTCTATTTTTCTTCTTCTATTCATCTATTCTTAAATTCCACAACAAGAGAAACGTTACTTTGCTAAGGGATTCACGCCTAACGCCTACCACACCATTACAAACGTGAAATCTTTATTGTGGTATAACAACAATGTCAATTGTGATTTCCTTCGCATTCATGGGTAACTAAACTTCTCTGTTGGGGTTATGGAAGCCGTATGAGATACTATCTATTGCTGTGAGTTTGTGAGTTCGTGACACGTATGCTGCTTATATTATTATTCTCTTCATCTTAATCTAAATTCTTTGTGGTTGCAAACGCAAGAATACGCCAGTATAACATTTAACTTGTTCGAAAGAAAGGTTATCTGTCTGGAAAAGAGATAATGTCAAGGTAGTAGGGTCCCATCCCCTATTAAAAAGTTAGTGTCGTAACTGGATTAACCTCTTGGAGAATTCATACCGTTAGACACGCTTTAAGCTCGAAAGAGTTAAAGTGAAATAATCCTCGAATAGGTCGAAAGACGCCTGGATTTACCATCGAATACAATTCTCTATAAGCACATGCATGTCTGAATTCCGCACACTCATAACCAATAGAGACGTATAACTCAGAAGGTGGACATAACCCCAACTCCTCAATTCTCATTGTTTACATATTACAAAACATTCGTTCTTTTACTTTGCTATTTACTGCTTTACTCTCTTATTTTGGTTACATTACTTTCACAATACGATTCCCCCCTTCTTACGAGACTTGCACTAAAAGTCTAGTAATCGTTGCTTACTTGTTGACCAAGCTATTCCCTGTGGGATCGATACCCAACCCAGGTTGGGTTCTATATTTGACAAACGACCGCTTTACACTCCTACGAGAGCTGTAGATTGAGCGTTATAAAAAATTGGCGCCGATGCCGGGGAATACAAGTGTCAATTAAGTTCGTAATAGTTACTAGACCCTTTGGTCAAAGATTCTCATACTTTTACTTTTAGTTTTTGTTTTTGTTTACTGCAGGTTTTTATTCAGTGCATGCCCCATACTCGAAGTTCTGGTCAACCGTTATTACCAATCAATCCTGAACCACAACGAATTGGCAGAATGGAGGCACAAACAGAAATCGAAAGAATGGTTGCTCAACACGAGCAGGCGAGATTAGCTGCTCTTGCCGCCGCCCAAGTACACCAACAAAACATTGATAACCCTGGGCGAGCAACAAACCCTGACGATAAGGATTTAGGTGATGACGAGTTACTAAACCCAAGGCATGATGCTGAAATCACAACACCTGCCAACAGAAGAGGTCGACAAGCTCGGTTTAGGTATGATCGCCAACCCATGCAACCAGCTTTCGACGATGATGATGATGATCTTGATGGAGCCAGAGCCACAGGAGCTATTATTCCCCCACCATTAGCGCCCGGAGCCAAGTTCAACATCACAAGCACCATGATTCAGTTATTGCAACTCAAGGGATTATTTGGTGGACTAGCAGGCGATGATCCGAATATGCATCTCATCAACTTTATTTCTACATGCAAGTTATTTGACAATCCTGGTGTTGGTCAGAATGCAATTCGATTACGTCTATTTCCATTGTCTCTGTCTGGGGAGGCAACTCTATGGTTGAATGGGCTGACTCCTGATTCTATTACAAATTGGAGGCAATTGAGAGACGCTTTCCTAGAAAGATTCTTTCCGCCATCCAAAAGATCACAATTGAGAGATAAAATCAGCAACTTTCGTCAGCTTCCCACTGAAGATCTTCATGAAACATGGGAGAGGTTCAAGACAAAGCTAGCGAGGTGCCCAAACCATCATATGACTAATGTTCACCTAATGGAGATATTATATAGAGCCCTGAATTCAATAACTAAACCAGTGGTGGATAATGCGGCTGGAGGATCCTTTATGGATCTCACCTTTGGTCAAGCAAGCAATATGCTAGATCGTATGACGAAACAAAGTAGAGCTTGGCATACCAGGGATTCTGAGGTAGCAAGCCCCACTTTATCTATTGGCATGACTATAGAACAAAGAAGAAGACAAGAAGAACGTGATCAAGATATGACGCATATGAAAACACAAGTGGATCTTCTTACAAAGCATTTATTATCAGGGAAGACCGAAAAAGTGAAAGCTATTGCGTCAAAAGAAAGAGACGAATCTGATTCGGAAGAGGAAGCCAACTACTTGAACAATCAGGGGGGTTTCCGAGGTAATACCCAAGGAAACCAAGGTCGGAACTATTATGATAAATATGGAAACAAGGACCAAGGTAGTTGGAAGAACAATAATGACAAAAGTGGTTTGTATGTTCCCCCTGGAAGACGTGACGCCACCACATCTAGTTCTGGAAGTATGGAAGACATGATGGCTAAAATACTGAAAGGAGTGGAAGCAACTAGCGCGGGAGTAACAGAGGTAATAAATGATTTATCCTATATGAAGCAATTAGTTGATTCACATTCCACTTCAATCAAGCAAATAGAGCAGCAATTGAGCCAACTTTCAGCAACACTCAATCAAAGAAAGATTGGCACTTTACCTAGCGACACTGTGCAAAATCCAAGGAATAAGGGATCATGCATGGCTATTACTATTCGAAGTGGTAAGACGCTGGAAACTTCATCGAAGGGCAAACAAGTGGTCGATGATGTAGCAGACATTAATGACAAGGCAAAAGGAGAAGCTGCCGTAGAATCCACCCACGACGTCCATGGCGGTACACCGAGTATGTTGCAGCCTGAAAAGGCTGAAAAATGAAGGCAAGAGGAGAAGAAAGTCGTGGAGATAAAAATTCCATATCCACCACCACCTTTTCCTCAAAGATTGAAGAAGGTGGCAGACGATACAAAGTTCAGCAAATTCATGACTATGTTAAAACAGTTGACCATTAATGTTCCATTGGTGGAGGCACTTGAACAAATGCCTGGGTATGCGAAATTTATGAAGAATCTTTTGATAAAGAAGTGGGCAGTAAGCTATGAGCCGGCAGATAATATTCATCATTGCAGTGTAATTGCCATAAGGTCCTTAGTACAGAAGAAGGCAGACCCTGGTGCTTTCACTATTCCTTGCACGGTTGGATCTATGAATTTTGCTAAGGCATTGTGCGATTTGGGAGCTAGCATCAATTTGATGCCACTATCCGTCTACAGAAAGTTAGGGTTGGGCGACCCTACTCCAACCAATATGCGGCTCGTGATGGCAGATAGGTCGGTAAAACAACCTGTGGGTATCTTGAATGATGTGTTGGTAAAGGTGTCTACCTTCATTTTTCCTGCAGACTTTGTGATTTTGGATTGCGAGGTGGATTCTGAAGTTCCCATAATCTTGGGACGTACTTTCCTTGCAACAGGAAGTGTGCTTATTGACATGAGAGCTAATGAGATTTTATTTCGGTTGAATGATGAAGTGGTCCGCTTTGATATATGTAAAGCAATAAAGCAGCCCAGCGATATGGATGTGTTCTCTGTAGCTGATGTTCATCATGAGGATAAGAAATCATTATCTGTAGAGAAACAGCTTACTGTTGAGCCATTGTATGCTACGCCACTGAATGTTGAGCATGAGGACGATGAAGATTATGAAGAACTTATGGGTGCTCTAACAGAAATAGAGTCCTATTCCCATACTTCTAAGCAACCGGACCGTGATCTTAAGAATCAACCGTCACCAACAGCGAAGACTTCCCTTGAAGAGCCACCAATGCTAGAATCGAAAGAGCTCCCCGATTATCTAAGGTATGTGTTCTTGGAAAGTATAAATATACTTCCGGTGAGTGAGGATGATTTAAGTAAACAGCACGTAGAGGCTCTCATCTCTGCTCTGAAGAGATACATGAGAGTTATGGGTTGGACTATTGATGATATAATTGGTATCCCTCCTGGGATAGGCATGCACAAGGGTCATCTCGAAGAAGATTGCATGCCTACAAGTAAGCCTCATTATCGTCTGAATCCATTCAGAAAATGATCAACCATCTATCTCGATGAAGTCTAAGTAATCGAGATAGCTATGTCGTGCCGCGACAATAAATCAAGCGCTAGATGGGAGGCAACCCATCGTTTATCATTTTTTATTTCTTTATCTTTCTCTCATTCTAGTACGTGTTTCGTTTTTGATAAATAAAAATCCAAAAATAAGAGTCGTTCCACGACTAAAACTAAGGCATTTGATGGGAGGAAACCCATCGTACTAATCGTTTTCATTGGTTTTTAAGCGAATGTAGGTGCAAGAGGTATAAAACGAGGAGATCGATTTCAGATGCGATTTGGACGTATGGCATGGTAAAGGTGGTAAGTTAGGAATTAAGATGCATAAGGCTATGGATTGAGCATTGATCATGAAAAAATAGGCATCGAGCAAGGCTAGGCCTAGGTAAAACTAGGCCACGAACAAGGCAAAGCCTATACTATAGCCCAAGGTCTCAGAATCTAGTGTGCTATAGCATAGGCGCCGCCCATGCTCAAGTATGCCATAGCATAGGCGCCGCCTATGCCAAAGCATTTTGTCTCTGAATCTCATAGGCCATGCTAAAGGCGCCGCCTATGGTCACTAAAGTCATTTCACTAGGCGCCGCCTATGCTCACCATAGGCTTTGCATTAGGCGCCGCCTATGCCAAGCATAGGCAAAGCTAAAGGCGCCGCCTATGGTCACTTTTTGTCTCCAAAACTGATTTTAAATGGGTCAAAACCCGACCCATTCTTTTCCTATATAAAGGAGACTTAGTCTTGAGGCACAAACACATTGAAAACCTAACATAGGCGCCGCACATAGCATCCAAATCTTCTCAAAACTTTTGCTCTTCCACTTCACAAGAACATCTTTAAAGGCTTCAATCACGTAAGTACTCTTCTGTTCTTCATCTATTTTTTGTAAGTACTACGTTACTATGTCTATTATGAATTGCTAAATCTTGAAGAAGTATTGGAGATGTGAATGTGTTTGAATTGTTGATACACAACCAAGTGAGTGGACATATACGTTAGGATGATCTTAACTTGTTTCCGACTTCAATTCGATTTTGATGCATTGTCATACTACTTGCGGAATTGCTATAGTCATGAACATTGCATACTCTTGTCACTTGAATACTTACATGTTGGGATGTCTCGCTCATCGGAATAAGACTTATAGTTGCCTACCGACATAGGAGATTGTGATTATTGATAGAAACTATACCATGATGTAATCCCTATGTAGAAGTCTTGATATACCTAACATGAAAGTATTGCAAATATTGCAAGAAGTGTTACATAGCTGAATTTCTTGTTGGTATATAGCCCCTAAAACGTATGTCGATGAAGTCTGAGTAATCGACCACTTTCACTTCACTAGTTTGTACCAACAAACTAAGTGTGGGGTGGGGCCACTACTGCTTGTTTATAGATTGTATCCATCGAGATGATGCTAACATGAACATTGTTTTAAGTCTCAGGTACAATGGCACCCAAAGCAAGACAAGGCAAAGATAAGGCTACCACTTCACAAAAAGGCAAGAAAAGAGGCCGAAAAGAGCAAGGAGAACCCTCCTCGCTGCAAATACCTCGACTCACTCTTGGAATTAAGTGGGATACTTATGAGGAACTTCTGAGGATGACGACTCTGATGATGATTCCGATGCAAGGGGTATGACCCCAGACATAGAGAATGAGTCCGACTAACCAGGTTCTTCTTATTTATTTTCCACTGAGGACAGTGTGTCCCGTCTAAGTGTGGGGTGCTGGTATTTTCATGCTATACTTCTCCATCCATATTTTCATTTATTTATGTTTGTTTGTAGTTAATTGTTTTTTTAGCTTAGCTTCGCATGAAATTATTCTAATAGGCAGCATGAGATTATGACAAAAGTTTGTGCTAAAATCATGACTATTGAGACATTTAGGCTCTAATTGTGACTCACTATGTGATATTGTTTGGTTTAATTCCTTCATCTGTTGGGTCAAGAGTCTATACTACTCCCAATAAAGTTGACCATGTGCCTTGTGTGTGTGAGATAATAGTATATTTTGTGCTTGTGGCTGATGCTAGAACTTGCCTGGTATGTATGTAAAGCAAAAATAAAGAGTGCAAGTCTAGGAGATGATTTAGGCATTTCTTTGGCAACCTATATTTGTTTACCTTCATTTTTACCTACCCATGGACATTATCCTAGTTAACCCTTTTGAGCCTTTAGCCTATTTTCTTTGACAACCTCATATGTAAGCCTAATCCATTTTTTTCAAGACCATAATTTGATCCAAATTCCTAAGTGCTTTAAAGTGTAAAGTCATGTGACAAAATAAGAGGAAATTGGGTGAGTATGATGCTTTAGAATGCATTGGTGCTTGAAATTGCTATGAAAAAGAAGTGCTATCATAAGAGGTATGTTATGAAAAGAAAAAAGAAGAAAAAACTGAAAAGTTAGTCATGTTTAAAATCGAAAAACAAAAAAGGAGAAAAAGGGTGGTTGAATAAATGAAAGAAAGGTTGTTAGAAAGAAAAATGTTAATGACACAATGTGATGTATTAAAGCGCTTAGGAACATAGTCACTATTTCTGGCCAAAATAGTCCTACCCGTCCCTTAGCCTACATTACAACCATCAAAAGACCTATTTGATTCTAAGCTTAGCATTCTGACATTTAGTGGAGCATTACACTAAGGGCAAGCCTATGGTCATCAGTTGCTGCATATGAATTCTTTGTGAGAGTGAGAGCAAGGATATTTTGATACCCATGTTTGAAAAATATGCTATACTTGTGAGTGATTATGGGTAATATATTGTGAGACACACATGGTTGATGAGTTTTGGGTAGTTGTGTATGATTCTTTATGCCTTAACTTTTGAATATGAGTTGACCACCATCACGAGTCTATGTTGGAGGCTAAATGGTCTCTACTAATGATCAGAAAACTACTCTTTGTTGATAATTGTTGTGCTTGTCTTGACGAATATTTTATGTTGTTACTGTGAAACCCTAAATTGATGTTTAGAGGGACATGATATTTTGTTCGAGGACAAACAAAGCTTTAAGTGTGGGGTGTTGATGATAGGCGAATTTACACGCTTATAGCACTATATTTTGCCCATATTTTAGCCTAGTTTTGAGAACAAATTATATATTTCATGCACTTTTAGTCCATTTTCCTGTAAGTGAGCTAACGAACATGATTAGCAAAGTTTCAGGTATAAATGATGCAGAATTCAACATTTCATGGATAACTTGACGCCAAAGAAAGCTTCACGAAAGGAGAAAAGCCAATCTTGGACGCCAAGGACTAAAGATGGCGCATGGAAATTCTGTCCCGGGCTAAAACAACATTTCTGAAGACTTTGGGGACTAGCAGTAACTTATTAGGATTAGGATAATGATACATTAACCTAGTACAATTGGGTTAAGTATTACATTAGCTTGTTAGAATTAGGATAATGATACATTAACCTAGTACAATTGGGTTAAGTATTTCATTAGCTTAGTAGGATTTGGTTAAGCATTTCATTAGCTTAGTAGGAGTAGGATATGGGTATTATAAATACCCTATCTTGCTAGAAATTTTAGAGACATCTTCTTACATTCAATTCTATTCTATTCTACTTCTAAGACATTCTAGTTCTAAACAATCATTCTTCCATTGATTCTATTTTTCTTCTTCTATTCATCTATTCTTAAATTCCACAACAAGAGAAACGTTACTTTGCTAAGGGATTCACGCCTAACGCCTACCACACCATTACAAACGTGAAATCTTTATTGTGGTATAACAACAATGTCAATTGTGATTTCCTTCGCATTCATGGGTAACTAAACTTCTCTGTTGGGGTTATGGAAGCCGTATGAGATACTATCTATTGCTGTGAGTTTGTGAGTTCGTGACACGTATGCTGCTTATATCATTATTCTCTTTATCTTAATCTAAATTCTTTGTGGTTGCAAACGCAAGAATACACCAGTATAACATTTAACTTGTTCGAAAGAAAGGTTATCTGTCTGGAAAAGAGATAATGTCAAGGTAGTAGGGTCCCATCCTCTATTAGAAAGTTAGTGCCGTAACTGGAATAACCTCTTGGAGAATTCGTACCGTTAGACACGCTTTAAGCTCGAAAGAGTTAAAGTGAAATAATCCTCGAATAGGTCGAAAGACGCCTGGATTTACCATCGAATACAATTCTCTATAAGCACATGCATGTATGAATTCCGCACACTCATAGCCAATAGAGACGTATAACTCAGAAGGTGGACATAACCCCAACTCCTCAATTCTCATTGTTTACATATTACAAAACATTCGTTCTTTTACTTTGCTATTTACTGCTTTACTCTCTTATTTTGGTTACATTACTTTTACAATACAATTCCCCCCTTCTTACGAGACTTGCACTAAAAGTCTAGTAATTGTTGCTTACTTGTTGACCAAGCTATTCCCTGTGGGATCGATACCCAACCCAGGTTGGGTTCTATATTTGACAAACGACCGCTTTACACTCCTACGAGAGCTATAGATTGAGCGTTATCAACGTTCCATTCATAAAATCCTTGTGGTACCATAAATGCGGTTAATTCCTTAGAATTTTCATCTAACTTTAAAATCTGATTGGCCGGAAAGAGTTTATAAGACTCTCGTAATTCAGAAAAGGGAGGAACAATTCTAATAAGAAGCAAGAAAGTGCACGTGGATCAAACGCCGTAGATTTCTCTATAAATTCAAGTACTCATGATTTAGTTCATCAATATTTAAGATCAAGACCACAAGATTCAAGAACAATCTCAAAGGACCTTGAATTCAAGTACAAATCGAGATCAAGTTCATCAAATCCACAAATCAAGATTCAATTAATTAAGATTTAAGATCAAGACCACAAGATCCAAGAACAAGTTCAAAGGCCCTTGAATTCAAGTACAAGTTAAGATCAACTTTATCAAATTCACAAATCAAATTGATTAAGTTTAGCAACATTCAAGATCAAGATCGAAGTCATTGAAATTATATTTGAAAAAGCGAATCAGAGGATTCACAGAGATTGTAACACTTACATATTGAAATCAATAATATGATTGTTGCGATATTTTTCTTAGATCGATTATTATATTTTCAACTCAAGTTTTATTGTCTACAAATATCCATATGCACAGCGGGACCAAATCTTTCCTTCATCTCTTTTCTCATAAATCAGATCTGCAAAACTATAGCCGCAAGATCGTAAAGATAGAAGCTTCATTGGTACTTCAAGACTCGTCTTCGAGTTTTTTCATTAAGTTTACACTTTGACAAGCCTTGAAGTAGGGGGTATTTGTAGACATCAAAATTTTGTGGAATCTATAAGAAGAATCTAGTTTCAGTTAGAGTTCTTGGATGCTACTTTACCTAAGTCTATCTTGAAGTTTACGCTACCCAAAATCCTAAATCGCACCTATTTAAAGGGTAACATACTTCTTTTAAGAGACATCTCGAAAAACATCTCAAAAATTTCATAAACTCATGGAATATTCACAAACAGAGATCAAAACTCTTACTTCTTGATAATCACATACTTCAAGAAGATCTACAAAAAGCTTCTTTCAGGGAGGTCAAATTCAAATCTTCCTATGTTCGAGAAATCCGCTACCAACAACCCTCGAATTATGAAAAAAATCTAGAGAGAAAAATCAAGAAAAGAACAAATTTGGACTCATATTATTTATTAATAAAAGATTCTTGTTTCTTCATATTTTATTAGTGGTAGATTTATTTTTCATAAATAAAATTTTGTTGCAAATAGATAGCCAACCCAACTTTCAAAAATAATTGAAAACACATCTCTGATAATACAGTCTTGGTAGACAACAATTGTTCATTGCTTATGTAATGAGTACTTTCACGGATTATTTTAGAAAATTAAAATGAAATTAATTATTTCTTTTACTTCTATTTTTACTCTAATAAATGTGGGGAAAGATTAATATAGTGAAAAAATAAGAATATTATATGAAATCAAATATTAAATAAAGATAATTCTTGTTGAGTTGTGGGTTCTTTTATCTTTCTATGTCAATAAATAAGGTCTAATTTGTACCAACCCACATTTTTTTCATAGGTCCATTACTATGGGGCAGATATACGTCTTCTTTGGGTATTATTTTTCACATCCACAAAGAGAGTTTCAACAACAATATAGAAAAAAAAAGTGTGCAGATTTTTGCCCGAAATTTTAGCCCTAGCAGGCAACTTCAAATTGCGATTCCTTCTTTGTTTCTTATTCGATTGAGCCGATTGTTGGACAGCTTGTTTCTATCATATCAATATTTGATTAGGAACTAATAAAGTTGAATTTGGTGTCTTGTAGCTTTAGTTTTTCATATATAAATAGTAGCTACATTTTTGGTGTTTTTTCTCCTTTAGTTCTCTAGTTTTATTGGTATTGTGCTTTATATACTATTGTTCGTTATTTGACACTTCTTTGGTGGACATTTTACAGGATATTATTTTAATTCTTGGTGATTATAGTGGAGGTTTTGATCCCGTAATGTTTTACTCTTTGCACTGAAGAGTTTTTCACATAAATCTTGGTGTCTCATGTGGTTATTTTATTTTATCCTTACATATATATTTTTGTTGATATACTTGATGTCATATAATCTTAGTGCTTATGCTTGTTTTTCTTCTCTTAGTTCAAATTGAAAAGAAAATTTTAGACTTGAGTATTCTTCCGCTGCTATTCTATAATGCACTTTGTTAGTTCCCTGTCTATTCCAACAAAGTGGTATCAAAGTGTTCGTTGTTATTGATAATCAATTTGAATGATGGAGGTAAATATGATCAAGATGATATGCTTGAGTGGTAGTAACTATCATACATGAAAAGACGAGATGAAGGGTTTCTTGTTTGTCAAGAAAATCCATTTACCTATATTTACTTCTAACAAACCTTTGTCTATAACAGATGATGATTGGAAATTTGAGTACCTCTGGTTTGTTGCTATATCAGAAAATGAGTTAAAAATAATGTTAGAAACTATATTGTGAATGAGACACATGCCTGAAGTTTGTAGGACAAGCTTGAGACACTTTATGCTTCGAAGATTGGCAATAACAAGTTGTTCCTGCTGAGACAATAGATGAATATCAGGTACAAATTGGGTAGTCCTATTTCTGATTATTTAAATAATTTTTAGGGTATTCTTGATCAGCTGTCCGAAATGGGTGTAAAGTTTGATAAAGAAATTTAGGGACTTTGACATCTTAATACTCTGTCAAACTCTTGAGAAACTCTTTGAGTTTCTCAAGACTAATTCTTCTCTCAGTGGTGTTGTAACTATAAAATATGCTACAAGTGGTGTCTTAAATAAAGACATGAGAAGAAGATCTCAAGCCTCATCTTCTTCAACTTCATACTCCAATGTTTTAGTTACTGAAGATAGGGGAAGAAACAAGTCCAGAGAGAAGAATGATAAAGATAAAAGTAAAAGCAAGTCAAAGTCTAGATTCAAGAATGTTACATATGACTATTGTCACAAGAATGGACATATCATGAAATCCTGTCACAAGCATAAGTGAGATATGAGATGATAAAATAAAGAAAGAAAAAAATCTTGTTGTCGTTGTTGCTAATATTGATCATCTTGTTTCTTGTTGTGAAAATGCTATTAATCTTGTTTGCGATGAGTCTAGCTGGTTTGTGAATTCTGGTGCTACTTCTTATTTCACGCCAAAGAAGGAATTATTTCATCTTCTACTCAAAGTAATTTTAGGATGTTGAAAATGAAAAATAATGATGAAGTTGAAGTTCATGACATTGATACCATTTGTTTGGAAAGTAATAATGATTTGAGATTAGTTCTCAACAATGTTAAGCATACTACATACATATAACAACCTATTATGTGAATTTTCTTTCGATATATTTTGACCATTTTCCCTTTTCCTTAGTTGTTACATGCTGATTTTGAGGTATGGAGATGTCTGACACAGTTTTTGATGCATTCATAAATGACTTTGAAGAGTGTGAGACTCTTAGAGGCTTCTAAATCCATTAGTTTAACTTTAGTCAACACTTTGTGATTCAAGCATCGGGTAGTAATTTGGAAAATTCCATTAGATACAAGATGTTGATTTTAAGTTAGTAGCATAGGTAGTTCAGGATTGGAGCCTTTATTTTGCATTTTGATCCTTCATTTTAAAAACTGATAAAAATGCCGAAACAGGACCCATGGGCTAATTTATTGTAAACAATTTTTTATAAAAAATCTGACATAACCATTGAGTCTGGAATGTTAAAAATAGCCTAGTTGCATATTTGGTTTACTTCTGTGGGGTTGCAAGTAAATCACGAGAGATCAATCGAGATAATTTCTCTAAAATCCCAATTGTTGTTGCATTAGTCCCTTCATCGTGATCGTGTAGACATGTATCACGATTGTAGGACTCAATGTTAGCCTTCATCGTGATTGCACAGTGATGGTACCATAATCACAGGTTAATTGGTGGATCGACTTGACTTGACCATCACGGTGGCGAGGCCCTCCTCTTGTGATCACGATGACCAACTTAATGGCCGGCCAATATTGATCTTCGCGATCATGAGGTGGCATCTTCAATCACGACTTACTATTCACAAAACATTATAAATACTCAACTTTTCATGATTTCCACCCTTTTTGGACTATTAAGCTTCAGGTGATTTTGAGGGTTTTCCTCACCATTTGTGCTCAAAAGCTTTAAACTCTTGTTTCCATTAGTTTCCATTGACTATATCATCAAAATACCTTTTAATCATGATTTAAAACTAAAATTTGGGGGGGGGGATGTTGTTGATAAGTGATCTTAGGTTGATTTATGTACCTAAGTGTCTTAATACAATGTATTTAGCCTAGTTTTGAGGACTTCTCATGTTCATAATGTGTTGATATTCATATAAGTGAGAATCTAAGTTTTAAAGTACTTTCTTATAATGTTTATGTTGTGTTCAAAACAAGTTGGAAAAGAAAACCAGCATTTGGAGTTTAAAGGAGAAAACTAGTGTTACAAGCATAGGCTATGTGTTGGTCTAGTTTGTTTTATTGGATTCTATTGTGTTTAATCATTAATTTATGAATTTTAGTGAAATAGGATGACTTGTGATATGTTAAAGTTGATATCTGGGAGAAAAACAAGGTCTGAGGATGATGGAAAAGATCCCACGATGTGAGGAACTCAACGTCAAATGGATGAAGCTTACTTGGATGAAATCAGGAAAATCTGAGCACAAAGGCATGCCACTCCCTTATATATTTGTGTTAAGGGAGTTCCAATCCCTTAGACAAACCACAATATGCAATTTTTTGTGAGCATCCTCAAAAATGGCATGCCACACCCTTATTGTGCAAATGTAAAAGCGTGGCACACCCTTGGTTTCAAATCGGGCAATTTTTTCCAACTATAAATAGGACACTCCTATGTTATACCTTGGATGACCTTTGGGGATTGTAATACACTTTAGGAGGCATCTCTTAGGGTTTTAATCATTTTATTTAGTTAATTTTTGATTTTATAAATGAATTCATTAACTATTATTTATTG
This sequence comes from Capsicum pubescens, assembly GCA_030864215.1. NCBI lineage: Eukaryota > Viridiplantae > Streptophyta > Magnoliopsida > Solanales > Solanaceae > Capsicum > Capsicum pubescens. The sequence continues at coordinate 98,204,238 of CM061549.1, read as the reverse complement.
TAATTCCATAAGTGGATAGACACCCTCTTCTAGGGTTGAGGCCAAGAACATGAATACTTGAGCCTATATTGAGTTTGTTTATGTTGATTATCATTATTTGTTGTTCATATATTCTTGTATTTACTATTCTACAAATTCATAATCCTTAGGATAAACTTATATTTCTATTATGAGCCCATAAAGAGGAGCAATAGATTAACGTGAGATATATAGAGTAGGATCTTAATCGTTCAAAGGATTGAAGTTAAAATTTATGTTTAGGATAGGAATATACCTACTTATCCCTATTTGGTTCCTATACGGGATGAAATAAAAATGCTTTTAACTTAGTACTCACATCCTTGCTTAACGATGTAGTTGTGAGGCTAAGTTAGATAGATGACTAGAGGCTCGAAAGACCATAGTGATGATATCAACCACGTGAATCAACAACTAAGATAATTAACTAAACCGACAAGATTATATGGCTAAGTAGAATTGTTTGCAATGCCTTAACCCTAGGTTTCTCCTTATTATTGTTCAAGCACATTATATTATCTAATTGTTAATGATTTCTTTTAGTTTTCATTTCTGAAACATTATAGATTACTTTTGCACTTATTTAATCTTCTTAGCATGACTAGAATTAGATCATTGATAAGAACAAGTCCCTTTCGGATCGATACTTTGATTTTGAAGTCCACTTTACTACTCGGGTAACCATGTACACTTACGTATTTGCTAGGACGCAACAAGTTTTTGCCGCCGTTGCTAGGGACTTAAAAATTGGCAACTTTCTTAGTTTTAGTTTTGCTATTTTGGTTTCTTAAATGATAACAACTTGATCTTAGCTTCTGAATTTGCTGGTACAGGTTTGAAACTTAAGTAAGCAGGCAAGGGAAAAGGATTTGATTAACCCATATCCTAAACCTGAGCGAGTTTACATCAGCCGAGGAAAGAAGTAGTCCTTCTCCATCGATACCATAGATTTAACAAGAGAAAGTTATTCTTACACCAATAGATGAATATCCACCAGCCCACAAGACAGTACTCAGAGTGGAAATCCCACTCGCAACTAATCTTACCTCTGCCATCCACAGACCGAAACCTGGAGGTAGATTCGGGCTTAAATAGAATATGGTCAACTATTACACAACAAAGGGCAATTCACAAGCTTGTCATATGAGAATCCACATATCCATTTGCAGAATTTCTTGGAGATCAGAAACATCTTCATTACCACGGGAGTCTCCACTGACTACATGAGGCTTACTCTCTTTCCCTTATCACTTTTAGGGAAGCAAAGAAACAGTTGAAGGCAGAACCTTCAAACTCCATCACTACATAGGACGATCTGGAGAAGAAATTCATCGTTCTATTCTTCCTATTCAGAAAGACTAAAAGGTTATGTAGGAAAATTGTGAGCTTTAAGCAGAAGCTGATGAGAACTTTTATCATGGCTGGGAGAGATTTAAATCTCTTCTCAGAGACTTTCCACATCCCTAATAGATCAATGAAATATTAACTCATATTTTTGTTGAGGCTTTTGACCATAACATAAAGATTTTGTTAGATTTAGTTGTAGGTGGTCAAGCATTGGACAAAATGTTTGATGAGCTGTATACTTTGTGAAATTGAATTCCATAAGGTAATCCTGATTGGCATGATGATATCTCAAAAAGTGCAGTAAAGAAACATGCAGGTACGATTGAGGTAAATAGCATTATATCTTTGGTTGCTCAACTGTCAACGTTACAAAGTCAAATGATGACGTAGTTTAGTAAGTTGAATGTAAACCAACCTTAGGCTCAGCTAAATGCAGTCCAACTGGCCCAATCTTCATGTGAGATTTATGGCATAAGGTCACTTTGCAAACTTATGTGGAGCAAATCTCAAGTCGGTAAATTTTGTCACGACCCAAACTGTGTCCTGGGCGTGATGGGTATCTCAAGTCTATTGAGGAGAGCATACCTCCCTCTATACCCTAGAAAATCAAAACACAATACAACTAGTAGTGGATAAATTCTTAATATATAACAACGTATGCAACTCAACTAACTCATAAAAAAATCTAAGAACTTTAACATCCATCCCAATCCACAGTAATCCACAAAGACTCGCAAATCCAGGAACAACCTAAGTCAAGACATGCCCCCGACCATAGCCAAAAATAGTCCAAAAAAAATAAAACAAAAACATAAAATGAGGGCCTTCTGAAGTATGGAAGTTCACTACTTCAAGTTGGCTCACGATCGATATAGGAATCACCTAATAACTACGAAGGAAAAGTAGAAGTGTCTCTGTTCCCTTCACTGCATAGGCATACAACGTTCGAAGATGATTAGCAGGGTGAGAGATAGCATGTAACTCAGGGTTCCATACATACAAACATGCATACATGTATATATATATGTATACATATATATCTGTTTGTGTATGTGTATATATGTATATATAGAGAGAGATATGTTGGGATAGGGAATAAAGTTTAACATGAGATCTAAAATCATTAATTTGGAATGTGTAGCTCCAACCATCCTAAGGGCACCAACAGGCTATATGGGTTCAGCTCCCCCTAATGAAAAGGTATCAGTGAGTGTTAGCCACATAAACCAGAAAAATCCAAGAATGAGCCAGGGAATACCTCGACCCCAACAAATCCAATATATATATATATAAGTGTGAACCATGCACACGATCATAAAGACCCCTACTCCGACAAATGTGGTTTCCAAAATTTGTCCCACCAGGACCTCCACTTCCACGATAAGCTACACAGCCCCCTTTAAGACCAATTAAAATAAGTTTCACATAACTCATCCATTTAACCAAGGAATTATTCGTTAAGGCATCAACCACAGGTATCGTCATACCATTACGCTTGCAATCTTATAATTATGTCATACCAATTCAATCTACTTGGGGGAATGCCATGACCCCCTTTGTTAATTAAATCAAGTTTAAAATAAAAAACATAGCCAAACAGGCCTTCAAAACCCTTTTTATACATTTAACCATTTATGCAATGCAATAGTTTAGGGAAATAAGCCAAAGCATGTGATTAACCATATTTTTAAGTCCAACTATGCAAGTGGGTTGAGGGAACACAACTTCCAAACCAAATTGAAAAACCAAAACATCAATTTAGGGGGATACGTCGACCCCCATCCCATTCACCACACCCATGCACCCCAATGAGTTTCAAAATACATAAATAAAACATGAACACTTCCACTAAAACTATGGGTATTCAAATCAAGCAACAATCCTCCCAAAACCCTCAAGCTAATTTAAAATCCATATTCAAATCCACATGAATAACCATTTAAGCATATGATTTAAGTAAAACAAGTTTAAGGGGAGAGGTACATGACTTAAAGTATCATAATTATAGAGAGAAATTACCACTTAGAAGCACTAAATGATCAGCCTCTAGAAACCCTAGGTTATTTTTGACTTAGGGATTTAAGAGAGTTTAAAAGTGTGTTTGATTATGTCTTATGGATGATGATGGGGTTCCAAAAGGTTTTTATGGTCGTGGGTCACAGTAGATGAAATGTCCAAAGTACCTTTGATAAAATATTAAATATTTTCCATTAGTCATTACGGGTCACCTTATGACCCATAACGACTGACTACAAGTCATACCCTAGACTCGTAGTCTGAGCAGTGTCCCAAGGCATTGCAACTGTTGACCCTACTAGTTGTACTATACAACTCATACACGGACCTTACGACTCATAGGATCTTAGTCGTAACCACAACAGTGCCATTGGACACCTATACTAGTTTGACCATGGAAAACACCATACGGCTCATAAAGAGTCATTACGACTCATGAGATTCTAGTTGTAGTCACAATAGAAACATGGGAAACTCTCACTGGCCACCCTATGAATCAAGCCCTGTGATCCATAAGGAGACTTTACAACTCATTAGGTGAGCCATATTTTGAGTAGTGGGCTCCAAACTTAAGAATTTTTTAGAGGCAAAAATCTGGGGTGTTATCATTTTATGGGCAATGCACAAAAGAGAACCTATGGGAATGACTATAATTACAAGTGGCAGAGTCATCTAAACTATTCAGGATGTAATAATTAGGTGCAGACTTAGTAGTTTTAGTAGCAGCAAAACATTCAGGCCAATAAAGACGTTGAAGAAAATCCTGGCCAATCAAGAATAAATGGCTACTGAGATAAAAAAATCAACAATTTTCTCAAAATAACATAGAGACATAGTTGGGAAAGCTAGCTCAGATGCAGAGTACCAGACCTCAATAAGGGTTGCCTAGTGATATGGAGAATCCAAAGCAGGTTATGGAAATTACCATGAGGATTGGAAGAGATATTATTAATAGATCTCCAAAGAAAAATTAGGAGGTGCAGACAGAGTTAGTCCCAAAGAAGGCAGAAGAGAAGCAAGTTGCAGTTAAAGATGCTGAGAATTTAGGGAAGTTTAAGTACTAAAAAACAAAGCCATCCGAGCATGTTCATAAAAAACCACCACCACCATTACCTAAAAATCTCAAAAAGGCTAAGAAGTATGCATGTTTAAATAAGTTCTGTGACACATTCAGATAACTTTATATTAACCTCACATAGTTAGATGTTTTGCAGGGTATGCCTAAGTATTCCAAGTTCTTGAAGGATGTGTTGACCAATAAGACAAAGCTGAGTGATATTAAGACTGTGGAACTTACTGAGGAGTACAAATTAGTTGTTATGAGTGAGATTTCAAAGAAGTTGAAGGACCCATGGAGTTTCACCCCCCCATACAAATTGGTGATAATGATGTGGTCCATGCCTTAAGTTACTTGAGGGCAAGTATAAGGTTTATGACCCTATCTGTTTTTAATACTTTTAGTTTAGGGAAGCCGAGGCCATGTTTTGTGATGCTTCAAATGGAAGATAAAACAAAATTACAACCCAAAGGAATCATTAAAGATGTCCTCATTGAGGTTGGTAAGTTTATTATTCTTGTTGACTTTATTGTTCTTGATTATGATGAAGATGATAAGGTACCAATTATATTGGGACATCCATTCTTGGTAATATGATAAGCACTGATTGATGTGAGAGAGGGCACTCTAAAAATGAGAGTGGATGATGAAGAGATGGTCATCAAAGTATACAAACCACTCAATCCACGTTCACTATATAAGGATCTGTGCATAAAAATAGCTATGTAAATGGATTAGTGTGGGGTGGTGGAGTACGCACCACAAAGGACCTCTTCGAACCATCTCATGAAGCTTTCCAAGCCACCAATTATGTCTAAAAGGGTGAAGCTAATAGAGGAGCCTGAAAAAGCTATTGTTGAAAAAGATGCAAACCTTAAAAGTGCACACTCAAGAGGTTAGAAAAGAGTGGGAAGATAGCCTCTGTGTAGGAGAAAGAGGATAAATAAATATGAATGAAAAGTAGTGATGCGGTTCATACCGCAACACTAAATCAAGCGTAACTTGGGAGGCAATCCAAGTTAAGGTAGGTATTTTATTTTCATATTTGAGTTTTAATTTCACATTAGTTTTTAGTTTTTTATTTTATTTTGTCATAGTTTAATGGGAAGTTTGAATATTGAAAACCTAAGATAAGGAGAATGACAAAGACTGAATATGGGGTCCACCGGGCCTCATTGATGATTAATATGCTATTATCTAGGCCTAGAGACCTCACAAAGTATTTCTATCCTTGCTCTTGAATTATACTTTGGGAAAAAGTGTGTTTTTAAGTGGTGGGTAGGGAATCTTCCCATGGTTTAGCGTGAAGTGCTACAGTAGGATTTTAATTCTTAGTTGTTTCTAGTTTTTGAGTAAATTTAAAAAAATTCAAAAAGATTTTCTATTTGTTTGGTTAGTCTTTATTGGTGTTAGTCTAGTAGGGGCACACTTCACCCACCCTTTGGTTTTTCTTTTTGGTTCCTTTCTGAGAGGGCTCCCTATGAACTTATCTCTTTTTATTTTTAGGAGTAATTTTTTTAATTTTAGTATTAAGAATAAGTGATATGTTCTTATTAGTTGCTATGTTTGATTACATGATGCAAGTGGTTTTGAATGTGAAAGCATGTTGATTGTGTTGAATGACTACTTTTGAGACTTCTGGACTCATTTATTTGTCTCTTATGCGATGTTGGCTTAATTCTAAATTTGTGATATTGGTTGTTTTAGAATCTATAATGATCCTAGTTAATGTGAGCATCTGCCATATATGAGTAATGTTTCTTGTTGTATTCCTTATTGCATTTTGATGTCTAGAACTTGTCTAGTGTATGTGCAAAGCAAAATAAAGAATGTTAGGTTTTGGAGATGATATAGGCATTTCTTTGGCAGCCATGTTTATACTCCATTTTATCTACTCTTATGCATAATCTTGGGGAACAGGCTACACATGAGGCTACCAAACAAATTTAAGTGTTTTGAATTCACCTCTATTCAATGTTTTAAAAGATGTGGTAAATAACCTATTTTATAGAGAAGTTATAATTATATAAAAGGTTTTTACAATAACAATGTGTATCTGTAGTATATAGGTTAAACTAAAAGTGTGTGAAAATAATAAAAGATAAGATAATCATATGTTTCTCAAAAGTAAATAAGACTAATTAAGTTATATATGTACTATCAAATCAACAAATATGACTTTCAAGAAAAAAAATGTACACCTGATATAGTCGTTTGTAATTTGCATGAATTAATCAAGAGCTAGCAAATAATGCATCATCTTCGCAATATAGACTATCATTTTAATCAGTCTCACACTTATGAAAAATAATATATCATACGTTATCCCTTACCGAAATTTAATACTGTGAATAATATCAAATTTACTTGGTGTTTTGAACTTAATACATTTTGTTCTTAATCCTGAAATATGTAAGAAATCTCTCAACATCATATTAAATAATTAAATCATCCCATAAAATAGAAACACACAAAATAATATGAGCATTTATTTTTTAAAAATAATTATATAAAAATAATAACAAAAGTTAGTATTTTACAAGAGTCAACTTAACTTCTCAACTAAAGATGATTTTTGTTTTTATTTACATAACTAAATTTATTTTTTTATCAAAAATCAAACGAACAGAAAAATATTACTTACTTGTATTTAAGCTTGGATATAGTGAAAATAAATTAGCCTGTAATAGCACCATCAGTCATATGCATAAAAAGAGTAAAAATGTAAAATTTCTAAAAAAAAGAAGAATATGAAGAATGCAATAAATAAATTCACGAATAAATCTAATGACCAATAACAAAAGAAGGAGAAAGAAGTTTAGTATTATTTAACATTGTAGGAGTGTGTGTGTATATATAAGAGAGGTTAAGAAATTAGAAATCTATTCCTACTCAAATTTCATTTAACTTCAAATTCAATTATCATAACAGTTTGTTATAAGAAGACAGGATATTGATTGGATAAATATAAATATAGAATTTAAGAAAAAAAAGAAAAGAAAAAGCATTTAGTTGCTATTAAAGAGGATGATATGCTATAAAAAAGAAACTCTCACATCCAACCAAACAACTGATTTTCAATTTAGATTTTAAAGTTATTTTTATCAGTGGAGGTAATTGGGGGTAAGGGACATGTATTTTTTTTTTGTTGTTGTTGTTAAGATTACTACTACCACTATTACTATTACTACCGCATACTGCGCTACTATTATTTTTTGGTCTGTCTTATCACTAATACTACTACTATGTATTGCTGCTACTACTACTTCTATACTATTATTTATTACTAGTTTAACCGCATGTGCCTCAAACGTGTAACCTTTGATTATTTTAAATTAGACGATTTTGTCTATTATGAAGATTTTTAATGAAGTAAAAAAAATTCAAATCAATTCTCAAAAATTCTTCATACTTTAATATAATAATATAAGTATAACACATATTTTTTTTATAAGAACATATATATTTTACCACCATAAGTTTCAAGTGGTTAATGAATCGTTACTTTTGTGTATGTCATGCAATACCACTTTTTATTGCTGCTAGATGAGGCCCATCGATTTGAACCATATTTATAATACGATTATGTTTTTCCTATATTTAAAATATTTTCTTATTTTTAAAGTTAGATTTTTAGAAAATCTTTAATTACCTACTTAAAACTTCTAAAATTTGATACTTCTTATATTTTTCTTATTATAACACATTCATATTTATTTTTTAAACTAATCAAAAAGTATTAATTGTCATTAATTTTGATGACTTCTAATAAGAAAAGTTTTAGTATAAATATTTAATTAATTTTTAACTCTTAAATATTAGAAAAATAGTGAAAAAATGATTTTGTCTAAAGCTGAGACTTTTAGTGAAGGGCAAAAAGTTCAAACGATATTTCTAAGACCCTTCACACTTTTAATATAGTATAGATTATTAGTATTATCATTATATTAAATTTTTATCTTTTATTTAATAATTAAATAAATAACATTTAGATATGTTTTATAACTTTCAAATGTTAAAAGAGATAAATTTAGAAAAGGGTAAAAGTCTATTTAAACTCTTCAACCATGAGTTTCTATTTCTAAGCTAATGGAAATCTTTTCTTTAATAAAGGATACTGTATTTTCAAATTCAAATATTTTTAATATGTTAATTCAATTTTTTTTATTAAAATAATATTTAGCTTTTTCTTAAAAAAATGTCATATGCCTTCTCAATAGCTTGCCACTTAGCTAATTATGATGTTTCGTCTTCTACTATTTAATATAAATAGATAGATACTTGGGCAATTTAGCTAAAGGTGACAAACGAGTTTGAAAATGAGGTGTAGGTGACTCAAGTTTTAATAATTGAGTGTAAGTGATAATTACTTCATTAGTGATTAAGAAAGTTGGAAAAGTTTGAGAATAACCCACAAGTTTTTTAATTTATACTTTGATCCAAATGTTGACCTAATATAACTAGAAATGGAGGGAATAAAAACACGCAATTTCTCTCTCTTCTCATTATTGTTGTTTTTTCTCTCTTCTTCATTTTCGTTGTTCATTATTTTTACTACTTTATTCATTAACTTGTGCTTCATTATCATCATCTTCTTCTTTATTATCATCATCATCTTCTTTTTGTTTATCATTGTTGTTGTTGTTACCACTACTGTTGCTACTTGACTAATTTTTTAGGTCAAATTTAGTTTCGTACATCACTTTGGTATTACTTTATAGGCGCCGTTGGTAAGTAAAATTATGATTTTTAGTTGAATTTCTCATCTAGGTATACTACTACTGCTGTTTTTAAAACACTGGATAGAACCATAACATGAATCGCAACAGAAAACTCATATATTGGATTCATATTTATGGTTCTATAGTGCTGTAATATGAATCGAACAGATGGGTCATCTGTTGCAACAGATGATTTATCTATTGCAATAGAGGAGTCATCCGTTGACACAGATTATTCACCTATTGCAATAGAACCTGAACTCGGTTCCAACAAATGAGTCATCTATTCAACAGGTAACTAATCTGTTGCAACAGGTTATTTATGTTTTCCAACATGTCACTCATCTTCTAGAATCAACTTCAAAGGTTCTAAAGTACATCCCAATTTGTGATTTATCTATTGCAATAGTTGTTTAACCTGTTGTAATATATGACTCAATTGTTCCAATAGATGACTCATATGTTGGAATCAGTTTCAGGTTCTATAGAACTGTAACATGAATTACCAACAGGTGAATCATCTGTTGCAACATATAACTCACCTGTTGCAACATAATATTCACCTATTGCAACAGATTGCTCATCTATTGGGGTTCATGTTATGACACTATAAAATCGTTATTAATTTTATTATGATGTCATTATTAACTTTTTTTAACAAATGTTTTTATTTAGGTACCACTAATGGGGGGATAAATAACAATAGGGGTGGATTGTCATAGAAAATAGATCGAGAAGAGAAATCGATATGTATGGAATTAGAAGGAGGGTGAAATACTAGAGACAATAACTATGATAGTCCAAAGTGATATTTCGTATGATGATTTTATGAACATAATCATTATTTATTGTGGACTGAATTGTCAACTGGAAGAACTCGTCATCAGCTCCATACACAACTCCTTTGAAAATCAGAGGGTATTACCTTTCAAGATAATCGATCAGGTTCGGTTGCATTCTTATCTTAGTGATTCAGCTAGGTCGGTGTTAAGAGTGTACATGGTTGAAAAACTGAGAGAGAATGAGAATCAAAATATAGAAGAAGAACAACAACAAGACCTCTTTGATGATAAGCGGGATGATTTGGACATGAATATTACAAATAATGATCAAACACCTATGCTCGTTGTTGCGAGTAATACGATGGGTAGTTCTTCTCAATCAACACAGTTGGGTAATTATCAACATGACGAGACTAGCTTTTATAAGGGAATTTCATTCAAAGATAAGAAAGAATTATCTACTTCTTTGTTTATTTCTTACTTGAAAAAAGATTTCAGAGTAAAGAAGGTGATTAATTCGAGTAAAGTCTTTTCCTTCAGATGTGTTAATCTGACCTGTAAGTGGTGGTTGAGGGCTTTGAAATACTAAATCTATGAAAGATTTGTCATTAATATTTATCAAAAGTATAACACATGTGGTTCGGAGCATATTACGGGCCCAAATCCTCATGCCACGGAAGAGGTCCTCGATCAATATTTCCAAAATAGATTCCCTAATGGGAAAGGCCCTTCTACAAGGGATATGGTCAATCAAATCCTTACAGAATTGGGTATTACGGTCAATTATTGGAAGATATATACGGCCATGGAGATTGCTAAGGACTTGGTTAGGGGGACACATGAGCACGGGTATGCATCCCTCGATGCCTACCTTTACATGGTTGGGTCCACAAATTTTGGAAGTAAGACAACACTGCATGTTGATAAAAACGGAAAGTTCAAGTACTTTTTTATATCCTATGGTTCTTGGATTCTTATTTTTAAACATTTGAGAAAAGTCGTAGGTCGACGGGACCTTCTTGAGGAGCAAGTATAATGGAGTTTTGATAGTGGCAGTGGCACAGGATACGGAGAGGCACATCTTTCCTATCGTTTTTTGTGTAGCGGACAAAGAATGTGATGCCTTGTATGAATATTTTTTTAAACAAATGCGAAGCAGTGTTGAAGATACTGAAGAGTTGTTTTTAATTTCTGATAGGCATCCAAGTATCCCAAAGATGGGTTTAATTTTCCACACTTCAGCTCACTTTGGTTGTTGCATGAGGCATCTTGGAGATCATATTCTAAATAACTTTCACAATGAAAGGGTCGTGACCCTTTTTTATAGAGTAGCTAAAGCATATAATAGAAATGAGTTTTTTGACCATTTCAATCAAATAATGGATATGCATCCCAAGGCAGCAGAATATATCATACGTGTCAATTTCGAGAGATGAAGCCAGATATTTTTTCCGAAAAATAGGTACATTCTTATGAATTTAATGTCTTGTTTGAGTTACAAGTTTAGTACGATGTCGTACTACGTGATTCTTTTGTATAGGTATAATATTATGATGTCAAACATAATTGAATCAGTGAATTCATTATTTGGCGCTGAAAGAGAATTTCCCATCGTGGCGCTATTTGATAAAATAAACTAGAAGTATGGTAAATTATTTCACAAAAGGCGTGTGCAGTTCGCGAACGAAGGAACCAAATTTGTTCTAGAAGCGGAAAAAAATATCAATGAACATCAGTTTAGGAAATAGGTTATTTGCTCATCAAATAGTAGATTACAAGATCTTGTACGCGTAGAGTTTTTGACTTGGATAAAATACCCTTTCCACATGCTATGGCAACGCTTTGAGCCCAATACGGTTCAAAATATAGAACTAAAATATATGAGTGCTCATCCCCATATTATTCGGTGGAAAGATATATAATGGCATATAGTAAAAATATTAATTTTGTGCCTCCCGAAGAATCTTGAATTATTCCTGTAGAACTTTTGGGGAGATTAATACCTCATCCATATATTGACCCAAACACTATCAAATCGGAAAGAAAATGATATAAGAGGAGGAGTGGTGTCATAGAATCATTCCCATTGATAAAAACAAGTTCTTCGTATGTAAGAACGATGGCCATAAAAGAACTACATGCTCGGGTCTAATCCACCATGATCGTTGTAATAGCAAAACTTGTGTTGTTATTTGTTATGGACTTTGATATTTTTAACTCATTATTGTGAACGTAAATATTATTATTTATTATATAAAATATCTTTTTTTTAACTTGTGCATCACTAAAAGGGGTAAAAAAAAGGAACTAAATGCAACAGACCACAAAATTATTTTCAGCTGACTTTACATCTATTACAACAGATGGACATTTTCTGGAAGAACATAATACAGTTCACCAAACTGGAATATAATTTATTGAAGTAACACAATACATTTCTTTCCACTGGTTTGTGTTGTTCCAACAGATGACCAATCTGTTTCAACAGATGGTCCATATGTTAAAAGAACTCAAAATTCTTGTTATTGCTACTAGATGAAAAATTGTGCCAAACGCTTAATCCCCACTTCCAACCGTCGACATGTTGAGAAGAAGAAATAGACAGAATTAAAATTAAATAAGAATTAAAAAGTCAAAGTCGACCAAACATAAATTCTTTCATTAAACAAAAACAAAATACATTAGGTAGGTAGATCGGATATAGATTAAAAAATGCATACGCTAAAAGAAAAAATATAACATAATTATTATTATCATCTTTATTAATATTATTATTTTTAGATGACCAAATGTCATCCGACAGCAGCAGGGACATCCTTAGCCTGAGAATCTCTTGGAGCATCCTTGTTGTCACGGCGCCAACTCCTATTGCAGGTCATTAACCTGCCTCTAAAGTTCCCATAGGGTGTCATGCAGAATTAAAATGTCCCAAATAGGATTATCTATATCTAAAACACACATGAATTGACAAAAAACATAAACCCAAAAGTAAAGAAAAGACTCCGAATGTAATACGATGTATACTACAAACTGGGTAGATTTACACCAAAAAAACTTACTTGAGTCAGGGAAAGAAATCTGGTCTTTGAAGAGAAGCAGTTGAAGATGTAATATGAAAGAAAAGATTCAAGAAATAAATAAAGTGTAGTAGAATGAACGAGTAAGGAGGGACCTATTTATAGAGGATTGGATTTGAATGTGTTAGGTAAAAAGGCACGACTGTTCACCTCCATTTTATCAATTACATTCAAGCTAGTGACTTTTTGATTACTGTGAAAAGTCATGACTTAATTAAATCAACCTGATGACTTTTTGATTATTGTGACAGGTCATGACTTTTCAGCTTCTTAATATTAATTAGTTCTTAAAATTAAATAACTATTTTTCTTAATTAAATAATTGAAGACTTTTCACCTTTTTAATAACCATTTCTTTTAATAATATCTATTTTTATTGAGTTGTGGCAGCAAATGGTCCATCTGCTGCATCAAATAACCCATTTGTTGTAATAAATTTTCCATCTATTGCAACAAATGATCCATCTGTGCAACAGATGGATCATCCATTGCACAAATGGATCATCCATTGCAACAGATGGATTATCTGATACAACAGATGGACTATCTGTTAATTAAAATTAAATAATTGTTTTTACGTTTTTAATTGTGTTTTATCATTTATTTCCTTATTATTTTTTATGAACTATTTTTCTTTATTAAATAATTGAAAATTCATGACTTTTCACCCTTTCAATAACCCATTTTTTTTATTAATAACCATTTGTAGTTAGTTTTTCCAACAGACGAACCATCTGTTGAAACAAATTTGTCATATGTTCGAAGAACACAAACCAACAACAAGAACTGTATTATGTTCTTCCAGCAGATCTATGCAATAGATGTTCCATTTGTTTCAACATATTGGTCACGTATTGCTTGAATATAATGTAGTCTGATGAAGTGTATTGTGTTTGTCCAGCCAATGTCTATCTATTGCAACATATAGGTAATCTGTTGAATATATATTTTGTAGTCAGTCATGTATTTAGTTCCTGTTTGGTTACCTCTTTTTCTTGATGCACAAGTTATTAAGAACATATTTTATATAATAAATAATAACATTTACATCCCCAATGATGAGTTAAAATTATCAAAGTCCATAATCAAACAACAACACAAGTTTACAATTACAACGATCGTGTGCATTACATACGTGGCACTTGTTTTTTCTTGACGGGTATGTAGTCCTTCGATGTTCAAGACGGTTACCCGTTGAGCCTCCATAGTTTTGTACACTACTTAACGATGGGAATTGAAGATTAAACATTGTTTGACATTGATGGAGAAGAAAAAATAAGGTGCGTGCAGATGGATGGATCCACTTTTATGCATTAGAGTTATGTATTATTGATCAGGTTATTGCGACAACACACATAAAGTACAATAATTTTGTGAATGCAGTTTTTTACCATTTAGGCATTGATCCTTCAAACAAGATCATGTATTTTATAGTTAAGTTTGATAGGTGCGAACTGATAAGGACGAAGGATTCCAAGAAGGGGGTGTCGATCCTATGTTACAATTTAATGATAATTTTTCTCATGCTTATGCATCAAGTTCTGAGAAAGGGATTAATATTTGATGACATTATAGACATTCAATAGTGATTGAACCGATTTTAATGGTGCAATAGACTTTGAGAATGACTTTGAAGCCTTCCACTATAGCAACAAGAATGGAAAACCAATAGAAATTACCTTGGTCCAAATTTATATGGATGGGTTACTCGAGAAGACTATTATACTACAGAAGGTGCTTGGGAGAATACCCGTGTGAGAAAGGAGAGGTGGATAAAATGATATATTATCTAAAACCTTGTTTTAGAGGAAATACTGAACAACAAGTAAGGGACTTCTATCCAATCTGGCCGATGAAATTGAGTTGAAAGATAAAAAAACTGAATGAGTTACAAATGTGAAAGTGTATCCTAAAATTAAAATTTGTCAGTTGTTGTTGAAAAGAAAAATGGTAAAGTAGACTGGTGCTGGAAACTTTGCTAGGGAATGTGACTAACTAGTGTGGCCTGAATGAAGACCCACAAAGCACAGGATCAGAACTCTAAGGAAAAGCTTGGCGAGCACCAAGGATTGGTAAAATTTCAGTCAAGAATAAAACTTAAACCAACAACTCCTGAAGTAAAAATAAGGAAAGCCAAGGCATCAATTTCTGAAGTCTAACTTGCATCCTATGCCTTCTTTTTGTGGTTCTGATCAGGTCAATGGCAGTAGAAATAAAAAGGTCTGAAGTCGGACAGAAATTACATGCCTTATTATTTCCACTGCCTTTGACCTGACCAGAACAACAAGCAGAAGGCCTGGGATGTAAGTTTAACTTACGAAATCTCCACCTTAGCTTGATCCCTTATTTTTACTTCAGGAGTTATTGGTTCAAGTTCGATTCCTGACTGGCCTTCTTACCACCCTCGATGCTCACAAAGCTACAACCTTAGATTTCTGATCCTGCACTTTGTGGGTCATCACTCAGTGCACGATAACTAGTTGTAGTTTCCCAGCAAAGTGCACATCTCCAGTACACTTCACCATTTTTATTTTCAAAATCGACGGATGGATTTTCATTTCTGGATACACTTTTATTTTTCAGCTCATTTGATATTTTCATTTTTCATGTTAATTTCATCGGCCAGATTCGCTACACGTTTCTTGCTACCTTGTGTTTCTTACTTAATAAGGTCTGGGTTGATATATGGTCTTCAACACCTCCCTCTACCTTACAAATATTCTCCCAAGCACCTTCTGCTGTATATCACCTCGAGCAACCAAGCCATATAAATTTGGATAAGGGCAATAACTATATTAATTTCCATTCTTGGTTACAACAGTGCGAGGCTTTGGAGGCCCTTCAAAAGTCTATTGAACCCTTAAAATTAGTCCAATCACTATTGAATCCTTACACTTTCACCAAAAACTTGGTCCCTTCTCCTAACTTGACACATAAACATTAGCAAAACCATCATTAAACCGTAACAGGGTATCGACAACACCTACTTGGTCCCTTGGCCTTATCAATTTTAACCTATATATCTTAACTGTAAAATAAAATATCTTATTTGAATGATTAATGCCTAATAAGTAAAAAAATTCATTCACAAAATTAGTGTACTCTATGTGTGTTTTCACGATAACATGATCAGTACTACATACCTCCCATTTATGAAGTGGTTTCATCTGCAAGCAACTTATTTCTCCGAACCCATCTTTACTCTAACATTTTTGTTTGGTCGAGAAAAATTTGATCCACTTTTACTTTCTTTTATCTTCAAACAAGATAAAAACAATTGATGTCAAACAAGAGAAGAACAAAAAGAACATTATAATTATGTCTGGATAATTTTAAAAAAAAAGTAACACAAAATTGGATAAAAACAATACATTACAACAAGCGTTCCAATAGATGACCCATCTATTGCAACAGATTCTCCATCTATTCAATAGATGAGACATTTATTGCAGCATGCGACACATCTGTGGCAACAGATGGCTGACATGTTATAATAGATGGGCCATCTGTTAGAATAAATTAAACTAGCCTTGCTACTGGTTTGATTTCTTCCAACTGTTGCTCTGTCTGTTCCAACAACTGATTCATCAGTTGCAATAGTTGGGGAATCCATTGCAACACCAGTAACACCACCACCAATATCAACAACAACATCAATAATAAAGAAACAACCCCATATGTTCCAATACCATTAACAACACAAACACCACATATTCAAACACCATTAATAACACAAATACCATATGTTCCAACACCACCACCACCACCACCAACATCAACAATAAATAAACAAACAAAAGACATAAAAAAAGCGATACTGCCAACAAGGCTTTTTAAGTTCTCCTAATAGATGATTTTTGTTGCATATTTTAATAAAAATAATGGTTTGTTTATTCAAAACTTAAAAGTCACCTTTCCTTCAATTTTATCAATAAATAGGATATGGGTAATGGGTAAATAAATAAAAACAATAGATGTAAATATCTAATTTAAATACCACACAAAGAAGAAGACGAGAAAAAAAGGGCAATAGTGAGCCATACCTGCAATGTCAAAAAAGCAAAGGGATCAAAACACCCATTTCAGTTGAGAAAAGATATAGACTAGTTGATATCCAAAAGGATCCTCATGTGAAAGAGGAGAGAAAAGAGTGAAAAAAGAGAAAAAAGAAGACAGTTGTGATTACCCTAAAGAGGAGAGAAAGAGAAAGAAAAGAGATGAATTAATTTATGGCTGAAGGAGAGATAATTCTAGTGATGGGTTTTAAATATTCATTAATAAATTTTAGGGGCACAAGAGACGATGACATTGAAAAGACAAGATAAGACTACTCAAGGAGGAGATTTTTGAGTTATCCAAGAAATATTTTTTACCGCCTTTGTATTTTTCTTTTTTATCTCAGACAACATATAGCTTTAAAATTAAAATAGATCTTAAAACATATAATTCATCTATTGCAATATATAGCAATTTCTGTTTGAAAATTCCAACAACTCAGTCATCTATTGCAATAGATGGCAAAGTCTATTTGATAATTTACAGTAGATAGGTAATATGTCAATTTCTATTTGAAAATTCCAATAACTCAGTCATCTAATGCAACAGATGGCAAAGTCTATTTGATAATTTACAATAGATTGGTAATCTATTGCAACAATTTCATTTATCCATTTGATAATTTCAACAGATAAATTATCATCTGTTGCAACAGGTTGAACATCTGTTTTAATATAATTTCAATAGAGCTCATAGGTTCAACTATAATTTCAATCTGAGTTAAAATAATTCGTATTAACTCATTATTTGAAATACGTAAATTAATTTATCTAGAACTAGGGATGAGTTCACAAGGTCAACTACAGTTTTAATTGAGTCGTTGAAATTGCATGATGTTGGTATTGTGTTTTTCCTGACCTGAGTCGTCAACCGATCAATATGAATTGAAACGATTCATGTTAGATCATTATTTGAAATGCCTAAATTGATTTATCTCGAATTAGGGATTAGTTCACATGGTCAACTATAGTTTCAATTGAGTCATTACAATTGCAAAATATTGGTATTATATTCCTCTTGACTTGAGTCGTCAATCGATCAATTTGAGTTGAAACGATTCATATTAGATCATTATTTGAAATACCTAAATTGATTTATCTAAAACTAGGGATGAGTTCATAGGGTGAACTACAGTTTCAATTAAGTTGTTACAATTGCATGATGTTGGTATTACGTTCCTCCTGACCTAAGTCGTCAACCGATTAATCTGAGCTGAAATGATTCATATTAGCTCATTTGAAATACCTAAATTAATTTAGCTACAACTAGGGATGAGTTCACATGGTCAACTACAGTTTCAATTGAGTCGCTGTAATTGCATAATGTTGGTATTGCGTTCCTCCTGACCTGAGTCGTGAACTGATCAATCTGAGTTGAAATGATTCATAATAGCTCATTATTTAAAATACCTAAATTAATTTATCTTGAACTAGGTATGAGTTCACAGGATCAATGATGTTTCGGCTTTTGACGGAATATTTTTCATCTTCTATAAGAGATAATTGTACGTTTTCAAGAAACTACTATTGTATTTAATACTAGATTTTAGTGTTTTCAGGTTAAGGAGTTAGCTGAAAGAAAAACATGGAAAAGCAGTAGATAAAGTCTTTCGGCGGGCAAACCAATGGACTGTCAGATATGCAATGGACCGCCAGGGTGCCCGTCAGACCAAAACCGAAAGAAGAAATTAAGTGGCCTTGCGATAGTCCAAGTGGTGGACTGTCGCGCCTCCAATGGACCGCCAACTTGGCCGTCAAGATAATATATAACCTAGAGATCTTGTGGATCAAGTGACGGTCCGTGCGACAGACCACCAAACCAGCGACGGACCACCGAGTCAGCCATCAACCCTTATCCAGAACAGGGCATTTCAAGCCTCTCAACGACTGTTCATTCGATGGACCGTCAGTATACCGATGGTCTATCGATGTGACCATCAACTTGAATGTAGCTTTTTCTGAGTTTAAATTTTAAATACTCTGTACCTGGGAACATATAAATACCCAATTTAGGTTTTATTTAGGTATCTTTTATCATATTTTCCAACTCTGAACATTATTATAAGCAGTATAATCTGAGAAATAGCTAGAATTATGGATCTAAACATATTATTCATACTTTCTTAAAGATTCAAGAACAAATCTTTGATTCCTTGTAAGTATTTTCTGAATCTATTTATGAGAAATACAATGAATCCTTCTTGGTTTTCTATGGAGATATGTGGCTAAGCTCTCATAACTAGGGTTATGGGAGCCTTGAGGTGAATAGCTGATTTGGGTTGTGAATGAAATTGAGTTCTGTGGGTAATTGACCTTGCATAAAATCTTCTTCACTTTAATGACTTTTCTTGGTTGCAAACTTGAAAGGTGAGCCCAAGAACATCACTTGTTCGAATAGAAAAGTGTTTTTTGAAAAAAAAAAGGTTTTCATGGAATCTAGAGGCTTTAACCTTTGGATTAAGGGTAGATGCCTTAACGGGATTGACCTACATGAGAAAATAGTTGAATAATCAATACATTCTTTAAGTTTGAGAGAATTAAAGGATAAACTATCCATTTAGGTTGAGAAACTAATAGGTAAACAATAGGATTCAACTACTCTTGCAATTGAAGTTATTAATTGGAACTCAAAGATGCTTTACAACCCCAGTTGTTTAAGCATCTTGGTAACCATAACTATAGTTTGTTTAATCTCGTTGAATTACCATTTACAAAGAAATAACTAGTTGGAACAACTCTATTACAATTATTTAGATATAATTCGTAATGCAAAACCCCATTTTCTCTGGAATCTTCGATCAACAGTCTGATAACAACCGTAATATTTAGTGAACATGGTATTTCCTGTAGGCTTCGACACCCAACCTAGTTGGGTTCTATATTTGACAGTGACCACTTACTCTCTTTCAAAAGAGATGTAATTTAGGCATATCAATTTTTGGTGCCATTGCCGGGGAATACAGTTGTCACTTAAGTTTGTGTTTGTTAATTGACCTTTGGTCAAGTTTCCCAAATTTTACTTTTATTTGTTGTTTTTGTTCTGCGCAGGGTAATTATTATGTATGCCAAGTACACAGAGATCAGGTGAACTATTATTACTAGTACATTCGGAACCTCAGCTGATTGGCAGAATGGCAGACCCACAAGATGCTGAAAGACTAGCCTTCTTGGCTAGAGCTCAACTTAATCAATAGAATGATGGTCAACCGGCATATCATCCTAATACTGATGATAATGATTTGGGAGATGATGACTTGTTGTATCATGTTAACCCAAGGTGTGCAGAGAATACAACTGCACTAGTGAATCATAATATAAACAAGAATCGTCCCTTCAGGGTGAGGCAGGATCGCCAACTTGTGCAGTTTGATCTTAATGGTGATGAGGATAGAATGGATGGATAAGGTAAAACTGGAGCTATTATTCCTCTACCTCTAGCACCCAGAGCTAAGTTTAATATTACTAGCATGATGATTCAACTCCTTTATCTAAAGGGGTTATTCGATGGTCTACTAGGAGATGATCCTAACATGCATTTGGTGAACTTTGTCACCATTTTTAAGTCTTTTGATAACCCAGGAGTGGGCCAGAATGCCATCCGCTTGCATTTATTTCTATTGTCTCTGTCTGGGGAGGCAACATTATGGCTTAATAGGCTGACTCCCAATTCTATCACCAACTGGAGGAAGTTGAAAGATGCTTTCCAAGAAAGGTTTTTTCCACCTTCCAGAAGGGTACAGTTGAGGGATGAGATCAGCAACTTTCAACATGTTCCAACTGAAGCTCTTTATGAGACTTGGGAAAGGTTTAAAAAGAAGCTAATGCAGTGCCCGAATCATAATATGACTAATATTCATTTGATTGGAACTTTCTATAGGGCCTTAAACACCATTACAAAGACAGTCGTAGATAATGCTGCAGGTGGATCATTTGTGGATTTCACTTTTCCAGAAGCCTCAGAAATTCTTGATAGGATGACTAAACAAAGTAGAGCTTAGAATACTAGGGATTCTATGGTTGCAAGCCCTGATGTGTCTGTTGGTATGACTGGAGATCAACGTAAAAAAGATGAAGATCATGATCAGGATATGGTATATTTGAAGACGCAGATGGATTTGTTGACTAAGCATCTATTTTCTTGAAAAATAGAGAAGGTGAAATATGTTGCATCCCAAGGCAGAGCTGATTCTTATTCAGAAGAAGAAGCAAACTATCTAAATAATCAGGGGGTTTCCAAGGCAATAACCAAGGAAATCAAGGTCGAAACTATTACGACAAGGCTGATTACAAGGTAAGGACCAAGGGAATTGGAACAAAAAAAATGGTAGGAGTGGAATGTATGTACCCTCCAGAAGTCGAGATAATACTACAACAAGCTTGGGAAAAATGTCCATAGAGGACATGATGGAGAAGCTATTAAATGGAGTTGAGGCAATCAACTCTGGGGTGACTACTATGAAGAGTGATTTTTTTCATGAGTTAGTTGGTAAATTCACCCTCAACTTCTATCAAACAGTTGGAGCAACAGATGAGCCAACTCTCAGTAGCATTGAATCAGAGGAAAAATGGTACATTATCGAGTGATACAGTTTAGAATCTTTGTAATGACGGATCTTGCATGGAAGTCACCACTTGGAGTGGTAAGGTATTACTGGGCCCTTCTACGGGCCTATGATCGAAGATGTGATTGAAAAAGATATGGAACATGAATAAAGTTGTCCAGTGGAGTCTAAGAAGCTGGATGGTAGTGAAATTCTTTCTAACCATCAGTAGGTTGATGAGTTAGAAAAGGACAAAAGAAAGGAAAAAAAGCAGTGGTTACTACACTCCCAAAACTACCGCCTCTCTTTCTTCATGGATTGAAGAAGAAGGCAGATCATACAAGGTTTAGCAAATTTATGGCTATGCTGAAGCAACTAACAGTGAATGTGCCTTTAGTGGAGGCATTAGAGCAGATGTCTGGGTATGCTAAGTTCATGAAAGACTTGGTGACAAAGAAGAGAGTAGTGAGTTATGAACTGGTAGATAATCTTTATCTCCGTGGTGCTATTTCAACGAGGTCTTTGGTGCAAAAGAAAGCAGGCCCAGGAGCATTCATGATTCCTTATACTATTAAGTCTTTTGATTTTGCCAAAACTTTATGTGATCTAGGAGCAAACATCAATTTGATGCCGCTTGTTGTCTATAAGAAGTTGGGTTTGGGGGATCCTAAATCCACAAATATGTGGCTAGTGATGGCAGATGGGTCGGTGAAGCAGCCAGTGGGGATATTATATAATGTGTTAGTAAAGGTGGCCAGTTTTATATTTCCTATAGATTTTGTTATTCTAGATTGCGAGGTGGATTTTGAGGTGCCCATAATCTTAGGTTGACCTTTCCTTACAATCGGAAGCATTTTTATTGACTTGCGATCTAATGAGCTCTTATTTAGGCTTGATGATAAAGTAGTTCAATTTGATGTGTGCCCGTCTATGAAGCAGCACACGGAGATGAGTGTGTTCTCTATCATTGATGTTTATTATAAGGATGAGTAGGAGGTGCCGATAGAGGAAAAACTTGTTCTTGAGCCTTTAGCTACAGTTCTAATGAATTTTGATAGTGAAGGCATTGAAGAGTATGAGGAGACTGTTTGTGCTTTGACGTGAATAGGATCATATTCTTATGCTCCGAAGAAGATGGATCTGGATCTTAAAAATTGCCCAACACCACCGGCTAAGCCATCTATTGAGGAGACACCAGTGTTGGTGTTGAAAGAATTGCCAGGGCATCTCCGGTATGTGTTTCCAGGTAGTGGAAACATGTTACCTATGATTATTGTGGCTGATTTGGGTGAGCAGTAGATGGAGGCACTTATTTATGTGCTTTAGAGGTACAAAATGGCGATAGGTTGGACTATTGCAGATATTATTGGCATTTCTCCAGGTATTTGCACTCACAAGATTCATCTTGAAGAAGATTTCACACTAACCATTGAGCACCAACGCCGTCTTAACCCACCTATACAAGAGGTAGTTAAGATGGATATCATCAAATGGCTTAATGCAAGAGTTGTATATCTCATTTTTTACAGTAAGTGGGTAAGCCCTATTCAATATATGCCCAAAAAGGGAGGGCATGACTATGGTGGCAAACAAGAAAAATGAGTTGATTCCACTCAGGCTAGTGACTGGGTGGAGAGTTTGTATGGACTATCACAATCTTAACTCGTGGACTTTGAAGGATCACTTCCCGATGCCTTTTATGGATCAGATGCTTAATCGGTTGGTGGGAAGAGGTTGGTATTGTTTTCTAGATGGGTATTTTGGCTATAACCAGATTTATATTGCCCCAAAGGATCAAGAAAAGACGATATTTACTTGCCTGTATGGTACTTTTGCATTTAAGCAGATGCCATTTGGATTGTGTAATGCACCCACTACCTTTCAACAGTGCATAATGTCTATATTTTTTTATATGATCGAAGACACCTTGGAGGTATTTATGGATAACTTTTCAGTGGTTGATGATTCGTTTGAGCTTTGTTTGGTGAATTTGAGTAGAGACTTACTACAGTGTGAAGAATTTAATCTTGTGCTTAATTGGGAGAAATGCCATTTCATGGTGAAGGAGGGTATTGTTCTTGGCCACCAAATTTCAGCCAAGGGGATCGAGGTCAATTGAGATAAGGTCAAGGTTATTGAGAAGCTACCACCTCCCATTTCAGTAAAAGGGGTACGTAGTTTCCTTGGTCAATCGGTCTTCTATCGGAGATTTATAAAGGACTTCTTAAAAATTGCAACTCCACTTTGCAAAATTTTAGAGAAGGAGGCTAAGTTCAATTTTGATAATGAGTGCATAAAGGAATTTGAATGCCTTAAAAGGGAAATTAGTTGATGCTTCTATTATTGTTGCACCGAATTGGTCAAAGCCATTTGAGATTATGTGTGATGCAAGCGGTGTCGCACTTGGGGATGTACTTAGCCAAAAGAAGGATAAGTTGTTTCATCCTATTTATTATGCAATCAAGGCCTTAAGTGGTGCTCAAAAGAACTACACTGTTACTGAGAAGGAACTTCTTGCAGTTGTCTATGCCTTAATGAAGTTCCGGGCTTACCTATTGGGCATCAAGGTGGTGGTTCACACAAACCACGCCACCTTGAGATATTTGATGGACAATAAGGATGCAAAGATGATATTAATTAGATGGGTATTGCTTCTCCAAGAATTTGATTTCGAAGTCAAAGATAGGAAGGGATGTGAGAACCAAGTCGCAGATCACTTGTCCAGACTAGAGGGAGGTCAAGCATTTATGGATAGGCTAGAAATTGATGATGCATTTCCATATGAGGAAATCTTGGTTGTTGTGTTAGAGAGAGTGTCGTGGTATGCAGACTTTGCACACTATAAGGTGAGCGAAGTTATTCCGGATAACCTTTCTTTCCATCAAAGAAAGAAGTTTCTTCATGATATGACATATTACTTTTGGGATAAGCCGTACTTGTTCTGATGTTGTGCAGATAATATTATAAAGAGATGTATCCTAGAAGTTGACATGTTGAACATTCTGCAAGCCTTCCATTCCTCTCTAGTTAGAGGTCACTATATAGGTGACCTGACTGCTAGGAAAGTGTTGCAACGTGGCTACTATTGGTTGACTTTATTCAAGGATGCTTATGAGTTCGTGCGGAGATGCGACCAATGCCAATGGTAAAGGTCAATCTCAAAACACCATGAGATGCCTTTGACCAAAATAATGAAAGTGGAGTTGTTTGACGTCTGGGGAATCGACTTCATGGGGCCCTTTTTGAGCTCATATGGAATAAAATCCATCCTAGTTGCTGTCGATTATGTATCAAAATGGTTTGATGCCATCGATTTGGCTGATAATGAAGGAAAGAGAGTTGTTGCATTCCTTAAAAGGAACATTTTCTCTTGATTTGGGGTGCCTCGCACCATCATAAGCGATAGTGGATCTCACTTTTACAACCGAGTATTTCGAGCTGCCTTAGCAAAGTATGGTATTAAGCAACATAAGGTAGGAACTCCATACCGCCCACAAACTAATGGGAAAGTGGAGATTTTGAATAGAGATATCAAAGACATTCAAGATAAAATGGTGAATGCAAGCAGACAAGACTAGTCTCAGAAGCTTGACAATGCCTTATGGGCATATAGAACAGTTTTCAAGACAAGTATCGACATGTCATCGTACCAATTGGTTTATGGCAAAGCATGTCATTTGCCAATTGAATTGGAACATAAGGCGCTGTGGTCACTTAGGAGGTTGAACTTAAATTGGAGCGAGGCAGCGGAGTTGAGATTGGGACAGCTGAATGAGATGGATGAGTTCCATCTCGGTGTGTATGAAAGGGAAGATCTTTACAAAGAGAAGATGAAGAAGTACCACGACTGGAGGATTACAAAAAGAGAATTTCAAAAGGGATATTGGGTACTTCTCTTCAACTCCAGACTCAAGTTGTTCCCAGGTAAGCTTAAATCAAAATGGTCGGGCCCATTCCAAAGTAATCAAGTCTACTCATCTGGAGTAGTTAAACTTGCAAATGAAGACGGAAGTGTCTTCAAAGTGAATGGGCAATGACTGAAGTTGTATATCGGTCCAATAGACTCGATAAAGTATATAGCTACTATCTATCTCGATGAAGTCTGAGTAATCAAGATAACTGCGTCGTGCCGCGATATTAAATCAGGCACTAGTGGGAGGCAACCCACCAAGTGTTGTTGTAATTATAGTTAGAATTTATTTATTGTTTATATACAATTTGATGTGTTTGTGAAGTGTGAAGGACTAAAAATGCAAAAAGAAAGGAGTTCTACAGTTGAAAAGGGGTTGACAGGAGAACTAATGAGCCATCAGGTACTCGACAGACCGTTACAAGGACTTTTAAAACCATGGAAGCAAAATGACATTCTGGATACTTCCTGATGGTCGAGTTGGTGGACCGTCGCTACTCCGATGGACCGTCTCTCCAGCCGTCAACCAGATGCTGAAATTCAAGTTCACTAGAATAGATTGACGGGCAAGTTGATGGACCATCGCACCACCGACAGACCATTGGGCAAGCCGTCAATGCAAATAATGGTTCCTTGGTCTCTGGCACTATGGCACACAAACTTTCTTTGACTAGAGGTGGTGGGCGAGTACGAGGAAGAGGAAAACCTACTAGGAGTGAGGAGGTACCAGCCTTCAATACTAGGCAAATAGATAGGACACTTCCTAAACTCTCCCAGTCTGAAGAGAAGACTGAGAGCAGCACCAATAGTACTAGCTCGAACCCCGATGAGGCAAGGGTTGATACATCTCATCCCAAGCTAGTTGAGGCTGAAGCTGAGGCTACTAATGTGGAGGTATAAAATGAAGTGTCTAATGTTGAAATTGAACATGAGGATGCCAATGTGATTAAAAATAGGGATCCTCAAATAAGGGAGGCACTCAGATGGCAACTCGAGGGAGCAAGAGATAAATTCTATGGTGGATTGGCACCGATAGCAAATAGAGCAATCAAAATACTATTCTCTAAGGAGTACCAAATAGTGACAACTGAGCTACATGAGAATCCCAAACTGGAGCGTTGGTTCAATGAGTACGAGTTAGCCTGGATGAGCAAGCCACCTGGTTCATATTAGCTGAATCTGGTAAGAGAATTCTTTGCCAATTATTTAGTGCTGATAGAGAAGGATTTTCCCAAGGGGATGAAGATTTCATACTTTCCAAACAGGGAGTCAGTTCCAGTCCGAGGAGTTAACATCGATATCTCAGCTCGAACAATTAATAGGATGTTGTTTGGGCCTGGCTATGAAGCTCCACTTGTTGTTCCTGATCTTGAATGTCGGCTAACCTCCGCATCTACTCAGAGACCTTGGTTGGATGGGTTGTTGACTGGTGATGGTAATCCCTCATGGGCAACAAACCCACATGAGCGCATAGCGAAGTCTTTCCATAGCTTTAGAGCTATGTTTTGGTGGGTTGCAGTTCGATTGAGGTTGATGCCAACAGGAGGTGATGCAAACTTGGATAGTCACCGGGCTGTGCTTGATGATAGTTTGATCTCAGGGCTAAAAATTAATTTCAGCCAGATTATTTCTGATGAAATATTTGTGAGGGCTCATAAAGTGGCAAGTGCACTACCATTCCCTTATTTGATCACGAAGTTATGCAAGCAAGCAGGTGTGTCTTTGATTTGAGGGGTTGATAATACAGTTAGGGCTACATATAGACAAGATATTAAAAAATGGAAAGATGACTCAAAGTTTGAGATGATGGTCACCAAGCCTCCAGCCTACCAGACTCAATCCACACCAGCCCCAGATACCTCAAAAATTTCTTTAGGTATGCCATTGCCCATCACTACATATATGCCACCTGAGTATGTGCCACCAAGTACCTCTGCAGGGTCAGAGTCTGTACCACATATGGGTGGGGCAGAGTTTGCAGAATATAGGCTAACGCAGGAGAACTTCGCAAAGTCGGTGAAGCTACAGAAAAGGTCTCAAAAATAGCTGGACACATGGCTTCACTGTTCAAGCCGTTTGTTGATCAAATTATTATAGAAGTGATCTGTCAATTTCAAAATATTCAGTTGAGGATAGACCATATAGAAGAACGTATCAACAAAAGGCTAGATACAATGTCCATTCTCGGCTTGGCCAAGTTCATGGTGGAGTTTAAACAAGCACAAGCTAACATAGCAGAGTTGAAGAACAGGTAGTCTCAGCAACCCATTTTTGACCCATCCCTGGTGATGAGTGATGATAATGAAGGGATCATTGATTTGATGGGAAATCCATTGAAAGATAAAGTAAAGAAGTAAGTTGATGAGAGTGCAGAAATAAAAGCTGCTAGGAGAAAAAAGAGAAAAGCAATGACATCGGAGGAAAAAGAGTTGTATGATATGAAAAAATCTGCAAAAAGGTCGAGGAGAGATGAAGAGATAAGAAGGAAGAAAGTAAAAGATGAAGTTGCTGGTGTATCTACTAGTTCCGCACCAACTAGAGGGGTCGGTTCAGGCCCTGTTCGGGATGTGATCCCTCTGATTCTGGAGGATGAGTTTATGAGTTCCCCCACCACCATGGGGGTCAACATTGCAACAGGTGAGTACACAAGATCCTCACCATATTTCACAGACACCTCAGATGAATATGAGGCATTACAAGTATTTCACCTCCTATATACTTCAATTTTATGCATTTGAGGACAAAGCATGTATTTTTCTGTGGGGGGAGGTGTACCTGTACCATAGGGGAGTTTATTGCCAATATTCTTTTCCTTCCGTTTGCTATTTAGGAGAACCGACATGTTTAGGATTGCATTTTCTTTTCTTAGGTTATGATGTAAATATCTGTTGTTAATAGTTATTTATAAAAGTGTCTTTTATTTTAGTATCTTGTTGTGTATATGGATGATGAGTTATGTGGCATAAGGCTATGAAAATGTTTGTGTGACTATTTACTTTTATTTTCTAGCATATGTGAGCAACCTTTAGTGAATCTATAATTGGCATTAACATGTAAGATATGCATGACATGTGGTGGAAATCTTAAGAGTAGTAGAATGAGTTTGACTCAGTTGCCTGTGTGTACCAGTATTTGTATTAGTTCATGCATACTGTAGTACCTAGAACTTGCCTGGTTCATTGATGTTTTTTTATGGCTAATGAAATAAGAAGTGATCGCAGGCCACCTTGTACTTTTAGTCCACTTAGCCAAAATAATTAACCCTACCAAAATGATTTTTCCATTTTTGAACCCTTCTTTGAGCTTGTATTAATTTTTATTCATTACCAATAACTCTAATTAACTCTCTTTAGGTTGTTAACACCTAACTCTGGCCTTGGTCAGATATTGGACATTGTGTACCTAAACTTAGGCAAAACACCTGAGTTGAGGGTGGCTATTATTTATATATTTACTGTCTAATGAAAAGTTTGTTTAGAGCTAAGTTTAAAGTATTTGGCCCTGGTCTATCCAAGATATTGTGAACCTTGATTGACTGCATCAGCATAAGTTGAGGGTGGCTGATGCTTGTATCTTAAAAAAAGGTATTATGGTAAAGTGTAAATAAATGAGATAAGGGTAAATGAGCTAGTAAGCAGTGGCCTTGGTAGGTAGAATTCATGAGCAAAGAGAGTTAAATCATAATATTGAGTCATTTTTTCCAAAATCTTTCCTTACCTAGCCTGAAGCCTCATTACAAGCCTATAAAAGACCTGCTTGATCTTGGCAAACCAACTACAAAAGAGTGTTAGATGATAAGGGAAATCTTATGGGTATATACACTATGTTTGTAACTTTTTTTATAAGTATGAGAGTTCTGATTTGTATCCACAAACTATACTGTGTGGTGGATTTTATTGACTGTGAGGGCAACTTGAGTCATACTTATTTTGCTGATCTCTGTGGGATATGATATCCATTTTTTATGTGTTGAATTATAATCAATGTCGATTGTAGATACTGATATATTGAACCATATGAGTGATATGACAAGTGAATGGTTGCGCGTAGAATTTGAATCAATAGTCGATTGTTTTCATTGTGTTATTCATGCATAAAATTTGGTGTTGTGTTGCTTAAGGACAAGCAACTGTCTTAAGTTGAGGGTGTTGCTGTTCTGACTTTTGACGGAATATTTAACATCTTCTTCAAGAGATAATTGTACATTTTCAAGTAACTACTGTTGTATTTAATACTGTATTTTAGTGTTTTCAGGTTAAGGAGTTAGCTGGAAAAAAAACATGGAAAAACAGCAGATAAAGGCTTCCGACAGGCGAACCAACAGAGCGTCAAACATGCGACGGACTGCCAGGGTGACCATCAGACCAAAACAGAAAGAAGAAATTGAGTGGACTCTACGAAGGTCCAAGTACTAACCATCACGCCTCTGACGGACCACCAACTTAGCCGTCAGGCTAATACAGAACCTGGAGATCTTGAGAATCAAGTGACAGTCCGTGCATTGGACCACCGGACCAGCGCCAGACCGCCGGACCAGTGATAGACCATCGGACCAATGACGGACCGCCGAGTTGGACATTAACCCTTATCTAGAATAGGGCATTCTGAGCCTCTCAACGATGGTTCACTTGATGGACCATCAGTATACCGACAGTCCATTGATGTGACCGTCAACTTGGACGCGGCTTTTTCTGTGTTTAAATTTTAAATATTCTGCACCTGGGAACATATAAATACCAGTTTAGGTTTTATTTAGTTATCTTTTATCATATTTTCCAACTCTGAACATTATTGTAAGCAGTATTCTCTGAGAAATAGCTAGAATTATGGATCAAAACATATTATTCATACTTTCTTAAATATTCAAGAACAAATCTTTGATTCTTTGTAAGTATATTTTGAATCTATTTATGAGAAATACAATGACTTCTTCTTGTTTTTCTATGGAGATGTGTGGCTAAGCTCCCATAACTAGGGTTATGTGAGCCTTGAGGTGAATAGATGATTTGGGTTGTGAATGTAATTGAGTTTTGTGGGTAATTGACCTTGCATAAACCCTTCTTTACTTTAATGACTTTTCTTGGTTGCAAACTTGAAAGGGGAGCCCAAGAACATCACTTTTTCTAATAGAAAAGTATTTTTTGGGAAAAAAGTGTTTACATGGAATTTAGAGGCTTTAACCTTTGGATTAAGGTCATATGCCTTAACGGGATTGACCTACATGAGAAAATAGTTGAATAATCAATACATTCTTTTTAAGTTTGAGAGAATTAAAGGATAAACTATCCATTTAGGTTGAGAAACTAATAGGTAAATAATAGGATTCAACTACTCTTGCAATTGAAGTTATTAATTGGGTAAACAACCCCAGCTGTTTAAGCATCTTGGTAACCATAACTCTAGTTTGTTTAATCTCATTGAATTACAATTTACAAAGAAATCACTAGTTGGAACAACTCTGTTATAATTATTTAGATATAATTCACAAAGCAAAACCCCCTTTTCTCTGGAAACTTCGATCAATAGTCTAATAACAACCATAATACTTAGTGAACACAGTATTCCCTGTGGGATTTGACACCCAACCTAGTTGGGTTCTATATTTGACAACGACCACTTACTCTCTCTCAAAAGAGGTGTAATTTGGGCGTATTATTCAACTACAATTTTAATTGAGTTGTTGCAAGTTCATGATGTAGGTATTGCGTTCCTCCTGACTTGATTCATCAATCGATCAATTTGAGTTGAACTTAATACAATTTATTATAATGATACGGTTAAAATTTATCACTTTTAAAAATTAATTGAGAACAATTCGGACTAAATTAACATTTTTAAAACTTGTCAGTCTTTTCCAAAATACAAATCAACCCATACAAATCATCCATTTGCGGAAAAAATGCTTCATCATTTAAAATCTCAAGTTCTCGATCTCTTTTCTCTCTCTCTCAATAATACAAATAACAACTACTAAACATATTGCTCAACCCTTCTTAACAGATTGGTTTTTTTCCAACCACATAATTATTATTTTCAACTTCATTCTTGCTTGTATCCATTGTTTTCTTTGTATTTACAGGTAACAGAGTTTGAGAAGAGTTCTACATTTCTTATTTTTTCTAAAAATAAGGTTTTTTAGTTAATGATGAAAAAAAAGACTTTTAGTTGTATTATCTTTGAGAATAGGTTAACAATTTTGAGTTTTGATGATAAATCATAGAAAGAACCTGAGAAAACTCTAGTTTTTATCGCAGTATTCCATTGATAGTCGTGGTATTGTTGGATGGTATTTGTGATGTTGTTATTCTTGGTGGTGGTGGTGGTGGTGGTGATGGTCTTCATGGTGGCATTGGTGGTCTTGGTGGTGGTGTCAGTGGTCTTGGTGTCATTGGTGGTGGCATTGGTGGTCTTGGTGTATGTATTAGTGAAATTGGTGGCATTGGTGGTGGTGGTGGTATTGGTGGTTTGGTGGTGGTAGTGGCATTAGTGTTGGTGTTGGTGTTAGTATTGGTAACGGTGGTGTTGGTGGTAGTGTTTGTATTGGTGGTGTTGTGGTGGTTATTGGTGCTGGTGTTGGTATTAGTGGTATTGGGTGGTGTTGGTATTGGTGTTGTTTGTAGTGATTATTGGTGGTAGTGTTGGTATTGGTAGTGTTGGTGGTGGTGTTGATAGTGTTAGTGTTGTTGTTATTGGTGGTGATGGTCCATCTGTTTCAATAGGTGAAAAAATTGTTGGGAGATATTAAAATAGGTCTTCAAATAGATTCCCCATCTATTGCAACGAATGTTTCAGTTGTTGGCATAAAACAAACTAGTAGCAAGACTGTTTTGATCTCATCCATCAGGTTGTTCATCAGTTGCAACTGGTTATTCATCTATCATAACAGATGATTCATCTATTCCAACTGATGGGTTATCTGTTGGATTTTTTTTTGTAATGTGGCATATAAAAATTTATTAAAATTTGTCTTACCTATTTATAAAATTTATGCTGACATCAATTGTAATGTATTTTTTGTTTTTCTATTATTTGTAGGTAAAACACGTCTCCCAAAAGAAAAATAAGTAAAAGTGGATCAACTTCTGACCACCTAACAAAAAAGACTAGAGTACAGATGGATTCGGAGGAGCTTTCTGAACAATCTCAGTCAGGGAAAAGTAAAGCTGAGAAAAGATATGAAAATGATATTGAGAAAGGTGGAGAAGGTTCTGTAGAGGGTGATGAGGAAAATAAAAGTGACGAGGAAGAAGAAGAGGAGGAGGAAGTAGGAAGTGATAAAGAGGATGATGATCAAGATGATGATAATTCATCATCAATGGGACATGAATTAAAAAAAATCCCAACATGATCCTTTCAAAACTATTAGTATTGACAGGTTTCAATTTGAGATGCAGATAGATAACCCTGCAGATTTAACTGGTGATTTTGTACTTAAAATCTCAGTTGGGGAAACATTTTGATGCTTTTAGGAAAACAATGAAGGAGGAAAAAATAGACAAACTTTGTAAGAAGAACTGCTTTGGACACTTTCTTGAGCTTTATGAGGACAACAATTCCCATTTCCAAATGAGCATGGTATATGGCCTTCTCAAGCACAGTATTAAGTATGTGGGGAATGATAAAGATTCAAAGGAGGGGAGAAAAAAGATGGATGAAATCTGTATCAACTATTGTGGCATGCCGGTTTGTTTTGGCATGAAAGAGTTTGCCATAGTGACAGGCTTGAGATGAGATCATCCAAAAGAACCTATGATCAAGGAGAAGTCCAAGGCAAGCAGGACAGCCAAACCACTACCATCAAATAAAGGGAATGTATTGACCAAGCGACCACCCACCAAAACTAATAAACGTAAGGAAAAAATAGATGAGTTGTTGGACATTGCTGGATATGGCTACAGAGCAACGATGTTGTTAGAAAATCTCAAGGATAAAACCATACCAAAGAAGTACAAGGATAAATTGTGCTTAGTTTGGTTTGCCCATTTCGTTATATTGGCAAGAGATGTCAACAAAGTCATAGAACATGATTTGTTGAAGCTTGTCAAATACATTCCCTAGGGATATGACAACTACAAGTTGATTGTCAAATATTTATTGACAAAGCTATCTCCAAAGACGATCACATTATATGACTTTCCTTGGGATTTCATGGTAAATTTAATAACTATTTGTTTACTCTTCCATTAATTTATATTGAATAATTATTATGACTTTTTTTTTGCTTGCTTCCTATTTACATTTTTTGGGCTTAGGCATTTGAAGCCATTCATTTCCTCTGAAAGTAGGTCAGGGATTACCTGAATGAGGTTTCTCATCCAAGGATCCTTAGGTGGTTGGCTACAAAGAGCAACACAAGAATTAAGGAGGTTGATCTCATTAACCCTCCTAATGTTGCAGTAAGTCTTCTTTCAAGTAAAATAATTTGACTCAAGAAAGATATTGAAACATATGGGTCATCTGTTGTGATAGATGGGTCATCTGTTGCAACAGATTACCCATCTGCGACAACTAGTACAACAGATGGGTAATCTATTGCGATAGATAATTCATATTTTGCAACAGATTACCCATTTGTTGCTTTGGTTCTCTGAACTCGACTCAATAGATTATCTATCTACTGCAAATATACAACATATGAGTAATCTGATGAAATATGTAATTAATCGGTTTCCACATATGAATCATCGGTTACGACAGAAAGATCATCAGTTGCATATGTTGTCTGTGTTAACATGTAACCCAACTGACTGTAAATTATTATATGATTTAAATGTATCTGTCTTTTTTATAGGTTATGCATCCATGGATCATGCCTATTGAGCAAAAGTTGAGGATGACTTCTTTTATTACTCTAGGTGATACGGAATCAAACTACGAAAACTAACAACGATATGAAAAACTAAAAATAATCGATTAGATAGATAATTATACACAAGAAAAGAAGTAACTAATAACAAAATAGTTTGTCAAACTCTAATACCCTCAATTACAATCTAATCGAACACCTAATTCCTACGGTGACCAAAAAGGGGATGAACGCCATCTAAACCAATGTTTCTAAACAAAAGTTGTCCACTACTCTCCCTCAATGGAAAAGCATTCATCATTTCATCTATCATCAAGAAAAACTAAGAGAATGAGCTATCCTCAAAAGTATTTATAGTTTAGGCTAATTATTATAATTTTAGGGCCTAAAAGTTACCCAATTGCAATAAAAGGTCCACTAGGGGATGTTTTGATCCGCTCTTGAAATACTAGAGCAGATCAAAAGCGGATCCAAAGCTCCTTGGGCGAAAGTCCTTTCCATGGGGATTTCTAGCTCTGTTTTTCCTTCCCTTTCCTTCTCTAATGATACTTAGACCAATGTGAGTGTGATCATAAAAAAATAACATCCTCTTGATGGTAAGGAGGCTTCTTCAAGTACCTTCCGCTTCATGAACAGTCCTTGGATCCTTTGAATTTCCCGAGCTTGACTTCTAGTGAATGACTTGGAGCTAATACAGATTGTATCATCCTCTTCATCATGAGAATAATTTGACATCAAATTCAAAGGTTGATCTTATTCTATCATGTCAAAGAGTGAAAGATCGCACATATTAAAGGTATTGTGTACTTGATATTCCGGAGGAAGGTCAATCTTATATGCATAGTCGTTTATCCTTTCAAGCACTTGAAATGGACCATCACCTCGAGGAATCAATTTGGATTTTCTTTGGGTTGGAAACCAATCCTTCCAAAGGGGAACCCATACCCAATCACCCAGTTCAAGCACAAGCTACTTCCTTTATTTTTTTAACTCTTTTATCCACCTCTTTATTCTTCTACTCAAGATGAATTCTCAGCTTCTCATGCAGCTTCTTTATGGTTTCCGCCCTCTTTTCTCCATCTAATATTATCACAGTATCACTATAAAAAGGAGTGATAACTAAAGGGGTTAGGGGGTTAAAACCATAAACACATTCATAGTGAGTCATACCATTTTGAATGGATAACACGATTATAAGCAAATTCGACTAGAAGTAGGTGGTACCTCCCAAGAGGCCATTTTTCCTTTAAATAAGGTGAGAAACATAGAACCCAAGGTTCTATTTACAACCTCTATTTTACCATCCTCTTGTGAGTGGTAAGATGTTAAGAAAAGCAATTTGGTGCCAAGCCTACCCTATAACGACCTCCAAAAAGTGACTAAGGAACTTAGAGTCCCTATCACTAACAATGGTCTGAGGAATTCCATATATTATGACAACATGATCAACAAATAAAAAAGCCACATTAGAATTATCATCAATTTTATGACATGGAATGAAATGGGACATTTTTTAGAACCTATCAACCACAACAAAAATGCAATCTCTACCCCTTCTTATCCTAGGCAATCCCAAAACAAAATCCATAGAGATAACAAGCCATGGGACTTGAGGAATGGGTAGTGGGGCATATAATCCTTAAGGGATGAGGCGGGATTTTTCACTTCTACAATCCATTCATTGGCCACAAATTCTAGCAACATCTTGATGCATCTTGGGCCAATAGAATTGTTCCTCTAGGATTCCAAGGGTCTTGTCTATTCCAAAGTGACCCATCATACATCCATCATGTGCATCTCTTACGAAAAATTTTATCCATGAGATAGAGGGAACACACAACCTTCTTCTTTTGAACAAGAAACCATCAAACTTACAGTAGGGCATAGAATCTCTATTCCTCTCCCACTTTTCCCTACCCCATGTCTCCCAATTTTGATAAATTTGAGAGAATTTGGGGTCCTCAGGGTACATTGTCTTTAGACTCTCAAATCCCATTAATCTATAAAAAAACTATAGAGATAAGCACATGCTTCTTGGACAATGCATCGGTTACCATATTTTTCTTTCCATTTTTGTATTGAATTACATAAGGGAAAGTCTCTAGGAAAGAAATCCACTTGGCATGTCTTTTATTGAGTTTATCTTAGGCCCGGATATGTTTCAAGGACTCAAGATCGGTTCGAATCACAAACTCCTTGGGCCACAAATAATGTTGCCAAATACTCAAGGCTCTAATCAAGGCGTATAACTCTAGATCATAGGTGGAATAAATTATAGTTTCTCCCTTGAGCTTTTCACTAAAATAGGTAATAGGTTTATGATCTAGCATTAAGATGACACCAATTCCTACCATACTTGAATCACATTCAATATCAAACATCTTATCAAAATTAGGTAATTGTAATAAGGGGGCGGATCTAAGCATAACCTTCAAAGCTTCAAATGTATTAGCTTGCTCATCACCTCATTTAAAAGGTTTATTCTTATGGATCACCTAGGTCAAGGGAGTGGTGATGGTACTAAATCCTTTGACAAATCGCCTATAAAAACTAGCCAACCCATGGAAGCTTCTTACTTCACCAATGGATTTCAGAGTTGGCCAATTCTTGATGGAGTCTATCATAGATTCATCCACCTTGATCCTCTTGAGATCATTAAAAATCACAAGAAAACAACTTCATTCACACCAAAAGAACATTTTACAAGATTAGCATACAACTTCTCTTTTCTAAGCACTTCAAACACATCTTGCAAATGTAAGACATTCTTCAAGGGATTTTCTATAAACTAGAACATCATAAAAGTATACCACAACAAACATACCTATGAAGGGATTCATCACATGGTCCATCAACTGCATAAAGGTACTAGGAGAATTAGTAAGGATAAAAGGCATGACCAGCCATTCATATAGACCAAAATTGGTCTTGAATGTGGTCTTCCACTCATCACCCAGTTGCATTCGGGTTTGGTGGTACCCACTCCTAAGATCTATTTTAGAAAACATACAATACCTATTCAACTCATTAAGCATATCATCCAAATAGGGAATTGAGTGGCGATACTTTATCGTTATATTATTAATGGCTCGGCAATCAATGCACATGTGCCATGTTCCATCTTTCTATGGAACTAGTAACACCAAAACCATACATGGACTCATGCTCTCTTTGATGTATCCCTTGTTAAAAAGTTCTTCAACTTGCCTTTGAAGATCTTTTGTGTTCTTTGGATTATTTTGATAGGCCAGTTTGTTGGGTAATTGAGAACCCGGCACAAGATCAATTTGATGCTCAATTCCTCAAAGTGGGGTTAATCTTTGGAGAAGCTCCTTTGGGAACACATCTCCATTATCCTGCAAAATAAGGTAAATAGAATGGTGGATAGGAGAAGTAGAGTGTTTATCATGAAAATCATGGGCTAGGAGGAGCATAGGTGTTTTGACAACATGGTCTTTGGAAATTATCTCTGTTCCTAGCCCACATCACTAAGGGACTCTTTCCTTTCAACCTTCTATTCTCCTCTTCTTCATCCCTCTCCTTAATTTGGTCCTCCTTATCACCTTTTTTCTTACCCTTATCTTTCAATTCTCTTAATTTTTGGTAACCCTTATTTACTTAAGATGGCGAAAGTAGATGGAGAGTGAATTTTCAATAATTTAACTCAAAAGAGTACCGATTGGCCCTCCTATCATGCTTTCTTGAACGATCATATTTACATGGTCTCCCAAGAAAGATATGACAAGCTTGCATAGGTATCACATCACAATTCACCTCATCATAATAATTCTCGACTTTGAACAGAATTATGATATTAGGTGTATTTATGCGTTCTAGCATCACTATTCTAGCCTTTTAACCTTGTTTTGAGGATAATTCATGTGATATATGAGTTGATAATGATATAAATGTGTATCAAAGTGTTAAATAATGTGTTTATGGCATTAAAAGTGAGTTCCAAACAAGTTTGTACCTAAAAGATTCATTTAGAGCTCAACTCGAAAAACTAGCGTTACTAGCTTGAGCTAGGTGCTTGTCTAGTTGATTCCGGTGAATTCTATAGTGTTTAAAGTGTTCCTGATGATTTTTATGTGTTATTATGAGTGGAATAACTTTATTTTAGTGATAAAAGTTCAAATTAAATGAGTCTACAGCTGGAACAATAAGTGAAAGATCAATGCTAAATAACTATGCTTAGCTTTTGTTTTGATTCGTCGTTATAGGTGTTCTGTTGTGTTTCTCTCTTAATTAGTTTGGTGTGATGATGTAGGAGGTTTTTGTATCTGAATTAAATGATATTTTTATGTTAAATAATCTTGGAATTCATGGGAAAGACACCACAAGACAATGGATCAAGAGGGGAGACTCAACACTTAACCAAATTTCAGAGAGCAAATTCCAGTAGCTCTAGGCGATATTGAAGCGCCGCCCCATCAGGACCGGGCTATAGCTAGGTAACCGCCCCACCTTTAGTGGTGATTAACCTAGGATTCTGCCCCACCCACTTCCAGGATCAACATCTGAAGCTTTTCTTGTCCAACACGGAAAGGTCTTGCTCTTATACTATAAATATATGTTGTATCATGTTTTTACACACATTTTAGCATATTTTGGAGAGAAAGGGCTGATACAACTTCTTCATTAGGTTTTTATTATTTTTATGTATTTTATTCATGTTTTTAGTCGTTAATTACTATTTTGTGATTACGATTATGACTATGCGTGGCTAAACGCCCTTTTCCGGGGTTAAAGCCAAAGACATGATTACTTTTGTTTTGAATTAAGTTCATTAATTTTGCTTATCAATATTGGTTGTGTGTCCATATTTAATCTAACTATTTTAAGGATTTGCGACCCGTAGAATATATCAATTGTCTACCTTTTGATCTCGGGAGAGGGAATAGGGGATAGAACATGGATGAACAAAGTATGGGTTTTATTATTTTATAAAATAAAGAATTGAACTTAGAACTTAGGACAAGGATGTACTTAGGAGCCTTACTTGATTAAAACATAGGCTGATAGCTTAAATAACCTAATTGGATCATTACATACCCACTCAACGATGTAGTTGTAAGGTTCAACTTAGGTAAAGGGTTAGAGGTTGGGAAACCATAATCATGAAATTAACCCTACGAATCTACAACCAAGATAAGTGAGTTAATGAATCAAATTCAAGACATAGTATGATTATCGAAGTGCTTTAACCCTGGCTTTTATCCTATTGATTGTTACAAGATCTTTAATTTCCACAGTGTAAACTTTTCTTACAAATTCCAAACTCTCTTTTTGTTACTCTCGCATCAATTGAATCTTAATTGTAAACTGAAATAGAATTATTGTTGAATCATGTCTCTGTGGGATCGATACTTGGCTTCTTGAAGGACACTTTACTACTTGATAAGACAATGTACACTTGCATGTACTCTTGGGCGTTGTCAAGTTTTTAGCGCCGTTGCCAGGGACTTTTATTTTGGCAATTGTTTATTTTAGTTTTACTTTTAGATTTATTTGATGTTTTTTTATGCTTGGTCTTGGATTTGTTATTGCAAGAGATAGGTTTTTAAAGTGGTAAGCTGGCAAGGGATAAGGAGTTGGTTGAACCAAGCTCCGAGCCCAAGAAACTTTACCATCAATGAAGGAGAAAAGCAATCCTTCTCCCACGAATTCCTCAAATCCAAGAAGACCAAGAAAATCCTGTGCAAATGGCTGAGGAACAATAAGTAGCATGTAGGAATGTTCGGGAAGTGATACAAGCATGAGGAGCACAAAATTGTACAAGGCATTGTCAAAGGTTCAAACTTTAGAATTGGCAAGTGTTTGGAGCATTTTAAAGCCTTGTCAAGTGAAAGGAGGAGAAGGTAACCATTACACTCGAAAGGCGCCTCACTTGAAGGACAAAATGGACTTTACACACTATGATTTGACACTCAAGAGGCACCCCATTTTAGGGCTATTGTTGTCTTTTAAGACTCTCTTTTTACACTCCAAAGGAGAACCCTTCATTAAGGGTATTTTTTTCCTTGTTTGTAATAAGTATAAATAATCACCTTAGCTCTTATTTTTCCAAATTTTTTGACATAATCAATTGAGTGAATTTTCAAATTGTAATATTAGTGTTATCTTGTAGTATTCTCCTTCTCCTTAAGAGAGAGAAACCGAATTAGGGTTAGCACAATTGATGGATTTCACTTGTGTTGACAAATTGGCAAAAAAGGTGGGTTTTGAAGAGTGTGAATTCCCTTGGTCCACCTAAGAGAAAGGTTTGAGCTTCTATTGGTGAGGTGTGATTGATGGTTTGATGCACCATCATTTGTTAATCACTTGGTAGAAGTAAGGGTCTTTCTATCTATCTTTATGTTTATGCAATCTTCTTCTTCATCCCCTTTCTTTTGTGTTGTTTTTGATTGCTGATTTTTGCATCTTGTGTGTCCATTTCGTGAATTCCTAGTCTTCTCTTGTATCAGGAAGTGGCAGTCCCACTTCTGAAAAATTTGACTCCCCTCATTCAAAGATCGTCTACTGGGGGGAATTTTATGCTTAAGCACAACATGGTGCAACTATTGATTAGTAGTGGACAATTTGCAAGACTTTCACATGAGGATCCATAGGTTCACTTGTAGAATTTCATTGAGCTTACTACTTCATTTATTTTGACACGTATAAATGTTGATTATGTGAGGCTCATACTTTTACCCTATTCACTTATTGGTGAAGATAAAAAGTAGTTAAATGTGGAGCCAACCAATTCAATCACATCATGGATGACTTAGTTAGAATGTTTCTCATCATATTCTTTCCATCAGTCAAGATTGTGAGACTTTGCAGTGAAATAGTGAGCTTCAAATAGAAGCCTGATGGAAATCTATATCATGATTGGGAATGCTTCATAGTAGTATATGAAGTAACAGAAGCAGCTAATGGGCTTAGTAAGGCAAGCATGTGTTTGACAGGGTATAAGTATGTGATTATGATTAAAGTTCAGTTCAGAGCTTAGTCAAGTGTTCAGAGACATAAGATGATGGATTAAGGTCAAGGGGGAGATGATAGATTAAGTAACCAAGTTAGGCTCTTAGAATTCTAGTAGTAGTGCTAGTATGTATAGAAAGATCAGTAAGGGAAGACGATTCCCGATCCATCCTTATCTTCGTACAAGTTTTGTACTTCAGTCAGCATGATGCCTACATATATTTCATAACTCAGTTCCACGAACACAACTTATATTTACATGTTTCTCATAGACTCTTGTGCGCTCCTAGTTCCCCGCATAAGGAGTTCCAGCTCCCTCAATGTTATGAATCATGTCCCATGAATTCAGAAATTTCAGACTCAGGTCATACAACTCATGACTCATGTACATATGTCACACCTTACAGTATATTCAGTTTCCATGACTCATTCTATGCCTCTACAGATAAGATAAATTCTTACTATGTTATGTATATCCTCAGTTCAGACCTTTTTGGTAAATCCATATTGTTGACATTCTATTCCTCAGGTTTCAGTCATGTGTCAAGTTCAGTTAGTGCCAATTTATGTTTCAGGTTCTCCTGATGTAATCCTTCAGTAAACTTTTCTTATGGAACATTATAGTGATGAGCAGTTTCTTAGATGGGAGATAGAAAGTAATTCATGTTAAGAGAAGATTGTGGCATGTTTACTGTATACGAGGGGATAGTTACGAAGATAGGCTTGAATACTATGTTAGTGTGCAAGTAAGTGGTTGTCATGAGGTTGTATTTAAAAGATGGGGAAGTACAGAGTGTGAATGTATATTTAGATCCTTGACTTATGTCAATCCCCATCATATACTATGGAAACTTAGTTGCCATCTTAGTTACAATTTCAGTATTCAGTACCCAGTAATCAGTGTTCAGTTCCAAAATTCAATATTTCAGTATCAGCCTGAACCTCAGTTATCAGCATTCAGTTATCAGAACCCAGTATTTAGTTCCAGTAAGAAACTCAGTTACAGTTTTAGTTTTAGTGCCAACTTTAGTTTAGTAATCAGATCAGAAAATCAGTTCAGTTCCATACTTTCTTGACCCATTCTACAACTATCAGTTACTCAGTTAGTAGTATTTCAGTACCTCAGTCTACAGGATGTTTCCAAATCATGTTATACACCTAGCCTTGCATTCTTAAGGTGATACAGTTTTGCTCATTCATGCTCAGTTACCTCATGTTATCCAGTCAATCATTACCTTCTATGCATAATATTCTACAGCCTTAGTCTAGTTATTTAGACTAAGTACAGACAAGTCTCACATGCCCAGTATTCAGCTATTTGTTATTCAGTTAATCAGATAAGTTAGTATATTCATACAGTCGTGCTCAGCACTTCATAAATCTTTCAGTTGTCTTAGTTGCAGTGCATGAAGTTTAGTTTCTTCATCTTAGATTATATATCAGGCCTTAAGTTTCAGATCTCAGATAATCAGTCATGATTTAGTTCCTAGGTGCCTTGCGCATTGCCTTAGTTTCCCTCAGTAGCTCAGCCAAGACAGTATTCCTAGAGGGACCTAGTGTCCCAAGGGGGATATATGCTATGATCCCCTGAACTTCATAACATAAGCGTCCCATTCTCTTCTCACGTAATGAATCCAGTTTGGAGTAGGTATACTCATAAGTTGACTCTCTAGCTCCAAATCTTAGTCGTAACCTTGTACTCAACAGCTCATTTTAGTCCATGATAAGATACTCTATCCATGTCATGCATTACAGACTCAGTTCATTTCATGTATCACGTTCCAGACTCAGTTATGTTCTTATGTTTCTGCTCATGCATATTGAGTAATTAATCTCATACTCATCAGTATGTTCGGTTCAACGTAATAGTTTTCTTTGAGATTACTTGTTCTCATGTTCAGATTTCAGTACCAAAATTGGTATTTCATTCCATGCTCAGTTTTTAGTTCAAACTTGATGTCTTTACCATTGCATGTTAGGTCACATGTTCATGAGTCAGTTTAGTCGTGTACTCACGCATCATATATGCGTGATCAACTTATCAGTACTTTCAGTCATACATTCATGTATCATGT
Source organism: Capsicum pubescens (assembly GCA_030864215.1). Classification (NCBI taxonomy): domain Eukaryota; kingdom Viridiplantae; phylum Streptophyta; class Magnoliopsida; order Solanales; family Solanaceae; genus Capsicum; species Capsicum pubescens. The sequence goes on along the minus strand of CM061549.1, from coordinate 98,160,864 downwards.
TATTCATATAATCATGCATTAGATATGCATGGATTCAGCTTATCAATCTCTACATCAGATATGCATTCTCATTCTAAGAAACTTAATTCATCAGAACACTCAATCCTTTATTCATAAATCAACTACCCATGCATCAGATATACATGTTCAGTATGAATTATTTTATTTATCACATCAGTCATGAGATCATGTTTTAGTCATTCATGTTCATTTCATGTTTAGCTTATTGTTTCTCCTCTCAGTCAGTCTCATTCGAGGACGAATGTTCCCAAGGGAGAGATATTGTAATACCCCATATATTTCTAGGCTAGAAAATAAACCATTGTTCCTACGCATGAAACCTCCTATATTTTGATTCATGTTTGAGTACATGAATTAGGATGAGTATCCTAGTTATAATAGATCATATGATGTGTTAAGCATTTTCATAAGAGTCACTTAGAGTAAGCCAAGCTAAGAACTTTTGAATCCACCAATTTTTTGTGTGTGATTTCACATAGGTCATCTTTGAACAAGCATAAATTGGTTTATAGGTGTTATTTTGGAATATTTATACCCTCCAAATTGTATAGAATTGAATAAGATTTCCGTTGATACCAAATTTGCCTAAAACGGACACCCGGTGAAGAAGTTATGGCGATTTAAAGTTTCAGCAGTGTCATTTCAGTTAGTGGCGCGTCGCACCATAAGCCAAAATGACGTTTGTCAATTTCCAGTGTCTCTCCATGATTCCACCACATCACGGAGATTTTCCAGGTCATAAACAAGTGGCAACGCGATGTCTCCGCGTCGCGCCAGGGGCCCAAATCAGGAAATTTTTACAGAAATTAAAAGACGCATCTAGAGGGGTATTTGTGTCATCTTCCCACCCCTATATAAGCTTCCAAACATGGAATTAAGTCGTTATTTCACCAAAACATACTCTTTTTCATCAAAATCCTCTCAAGAAAACATTAGGGTTTCAATTTGGGGATTCAAGTTCAAGTAAATTCTACCATCAAATTCCAAGAATCTCTCTGTCAATCTTCACTAAATCAAGAACTAAGGTATGCGCGTGTTCATTCATGGACTCCTTTCGTTCATGAAGTCCAAGAACCCTATTTTAAGCTATATGACATGCTTGTTATGTTTTGATTTGATTGTTGATCTTGTTTATGTGTTGAAGGATGTCAAGATAGAATCTTTATGGGTTTGTATGAAACTAGGATGGCATATTAGTTGAAATATATGAACTTTAGGTGATATGGGTTTTTGAATTCATGAATAAGCCTATGGCCAAGGTGGTGCATGTAAGGTGTTTGATAAAATACCTAGGATGATAAAATTCATGTCCCATGATTCAATAGTGCTTAAATGACAAGTTCACATTCTATGCTCTACGATTTCACATGAATTTCACGTAATTGTTATGTGTTGTTGTTGTAATATGGAATGAGCGTGATATTAAAGATATGAAAGTATATACATGTTGTATGCATTTCATTCCATGTATAAGAAGTTGAGCATCATGTATAGTATAAAATCCCTTACTTATGATATTGTGAATTTTGAACTCTACTCTTATGATCAAGTCAGTCATGTATGTCAATTTCCTTCCATCGAGTCCTGGGGGGTACTTGTACCCAAAAAATATAGTTGTGTGCCTAGAGCCATGTCATGATTTCATGATATTCTCAGTCAAGCCATGTTCCATAGAACTCAGTTAGTCATGTGACTCAGGAAAGTTTAGTAACTCAGTTAATCTCAACTAATCTCAGTAATCTCAGTACTCAGTGATATTGGAAACTTCAGAAATTCTAGTGTTCTCCGTAACTTCAGTAATCTCCTTAATTCAGTTCTCTCAAAAATTTCAAGAACTCAATACCCAGTAAGATCAGTGCTCTCATAAACTCAGTTTAGCTCTTCTAAACAATCCCACTAACATCAGTTCAGCTAATCAGTTCAGTTCAGTAAATCAGTTCAGTGTCTTTCAGTTGGGAGTAGGATTCAGCACCAAGTGAACCCAAGGATGGGGACTCACCTGGCACAATCAGAGGGTGTGATTCCTAGATGCAATCATTTCGTTCTAGAACTACGTAGCCAGCGTAGGTTGAGATGTCCCTACCCATAGGACTAATGCATCTCTTTTGAGTTTACCTGATAGCAGAGCAGACGGAATGAGCTCCAAAATAGAATAGGGTTTACTCATATGTTGTCTTTACCTGTGGCACGGTATTGACACCCTTCCAGCTGGGGTTACAGGTTGGAACCCAACCAGTTTAGTTCTGTGGTATGTCGGTTAGATGATTACCTCCCACAGTCTCAGTTTCAGTCTCAGTCTCAGTTTCAGTAAAAGACTCAGATAGTTCTTCAGAATATCAGAACTTAGACTGTCAGATACAGTCGCTCAGTATCAGTTACATCGGTTATGCCGATCATTACAGTTATATCAGTTATATCAGTCAGCATAGATACATTGTCAGTATTCAGTTTCAGAATTGTCAGACACAATCAATCAGACCAGTTCTTCATAATTTGAACTGTCAGAAATAGTCATTCATCTATTCAGTACCTCAGTATCAGTGAAGTTATGTCATCAGTAATCAGACTCAGTAGTCAGTATCACCACGAGTTCAGCTATAGTTTCTTATGCATGTATGTATTCTCACGTTCATATTAGTCAGTATTATTCATGCATATAACCCTTTGCATTTAGCCTACCTCACTCGTATACTCAGTACATTCAGTTGTACTGACGCATTTGTGCTATGATGATTTCTCTTATGTTACACCATAGGTTCAGAGGCACAAGCTCCAGATCAACAGTAGATTCCAGTAACAGTAGTTAGAGTTAGAAGTAAGTCCTCATCTTTCTAGGACACGATGATTTCATTACTATTTCAGTTTTAAGTTAATTTTAGTAGTTGGAGTTAGTTGAGGACATGTCCCATCAACTCTTTGTTCAGACAGTTTAGAGGATTTCCAGACTATAGCATGTCAGACAATTATTTCATATTTGTTTTGGTATGGTTATACCATTTTCAGACATTGTTCCTATCAGATGTTTATTCAGTTGAACCTTATGGCCATTCAGTACATGTTTCAGCATTTTTATGTTATATTATGTAGTATACAAGTACAGATATTAGTCATGGGTTAGCTTGTGGTCCTTCAGGGTCATAAGCACCGTGTAGCATTTCGGTTCAGAAAATCGGGGTGTTACAGTCAGCTTCATCGAATGCATCAAACTCTACTTGTTGTTCTTTCCTTTCTTCCTCATCTATTTGGATGGGTTGGTTTTGGTTAAGTGGTGCTTGGAATGGGGGAATTTGGTTAAGTGGATGTTGGGGTATTCGGGTTCGTGATTCATCATGTTGTGTTTGGCTGAATTAAGGTTGGAGTGGTCGAACGAGATTTTAGTTTTGTGGATATGTAGTGGCTTGAGGAACGGAATCATGTGCTTGTATTGGTAGATTAATCATTTAGTGACGGTTTTTCGAGGAAAAATGAATCGGAGTATTTTAAGCATGCCCACTAGTCAGACCATGGTAGTGTTGAGGTGTGGATAGGGATGTGTTTTGTCGACCTTCCACGATATCCACTCTTCCACCAATGAGGGATACACTTCCTTCAAGAGAATCCACCTTAATGTTAAGTGAATTTATCTTAGCATCCATAGAATCAATTTTATGATTGAGAGTTTCAATGGCTGCTAAGATAGCATTTGTTGAGTAGTTATCCATGGTTTGCGAAATTTTGCGTTCTATAGCCATTGTACCTATGAATAAATACACTCATAAAAACAAAACAAAAACATGCTAGAATTAAAGAAATTTTCCTCACAAACTCTTCACATTTTGTTTATCTCACACTTGGATCACAAATGTTGAAAGATAGTTTATACTTCGTGTGGTAATAAAGGTGCCAAGTTCTACTCTTGATTGTATTGGATTCTTATTTGAAGGACTCAAATAAAGATGTAAGGACTTGGATCAAGAAATAACAACGATTTTAAAAAGATAAAATCTTGAAAGAAATCAGACGATGAATGAATTCGGACTCAAGAACTAATCACCCAACTTAGCAGGTAAATTACTAGTTGTTGATAGTTTTAAGAATCAAGAGTTGAATTTAAGAATTGAGGAATGAAACTAAGGAATACAACTTGAGAGAATTGGAGTTTAGAAGTGTTATAATGCATTTGGAACTTGAATTGGACATTGGGAAAGCTTGACATGTGTTTGGGAGGTGTCACACACCTTGGGCGCACCTCTAGAGCACTTCCAGCACAGGTGGGGAAGGCTGCTCATTGTTTTGAGTTATGGCAGAAATTTCAACACACCTCCAGCATAGGATTGATGCAGGAGAGACCCTAGACACTTCCTTGAGGTGTGGTAGTAGGTTAGGAGCAACTTCAGCACACCATAGGTGCAGGTCAAGGGCAAGTTGGCCGCCCCTTGCTTGTTCCAAAGCCGAAAATGCCTCTCTAATGGTCCTTTGTGTCCTCTTTTGATGGAAGATCGTTGAAATTTTTTGTAGATACCTTGGTATAACACTTTTTCACCTTTTTATTCCTTTTTTTTGGATCAAACACTCGCTTTTTTGATGAACTTCAATATGAAGATAACAATTTTCTTCAAGAACACACCAAGAACACCTTAGCTCGGAATGAGTTGAAAATTCGACCCTATGCACCTTTCATCATTCTAAACTAATTCAACACGTTATTTTGCTTAAAATCCTCACCCAACACTTCAAATTTTGCAACCAACTTCAAAAATCTTCAATCCACTTTAAACTTACTTCTTTTTAAACCTAAGCTTTCAATGATTGTTTAAGACTCAATATCACTCTGATTTAGCTAAAATTTGATATATGGACTCTAATAGTGTTAAGGAATAAAAATATAACACTAGAAACACAAGAAAACACAAAAATCAAAAACTCAAAAGTTGACCTAAGACCTAAAAAGTCAATAGTAATTTTTTTGTGATTTTCAGTTTTTTTGAGACGACTAGACCCAAGATTGACTTCGTAGGAATGAAATCAAGTTCGACTCTGATACCAAATGATATGGAATCAAACTACAAAAATTAAAAATGATACAAAAAAGTAAAAATAATTGATAAGCTAAAATAACTGATAAGCTAGATAATTAGACACAAGAAAAGAAGTAACTAAGAACAAAAGAGTATGTCAACTCTAATACCCTCAATTAAAATATAATCAAACACCTAATTCCTACGGTGACCAAGAGGGGGATGAACGCCCTCTAAACCAATGTTTCTAAACCAAAGTTCAACAAAAATTGTCCACTACTCTCACTCAATGGATAAGCATTCATCAATTCATCTATCATCAAGCAAAACTAAGAGAATGAGCTAGCCTCTAAAGTATTTATCGTTTAGGCTAATTATTAAAATTTTAGGGCCAAAAAGTTACCCAATTGAAAGAAAAATCCCACTAGAGGTTGTTTCAATCCACTCTTGAAATTCTAGAGCGGATCAAAGTGGATCGAAAGAGCCTTGGGCACAAGTCTTTTCCAAGGGGATTTCTAGCCCCATTTTTCCTTCCCTTGCCTCCTCCAATGATGCTTGGACCAATGTGAGTGCGATCATAAAAACTAACACCCTCTTGATGGTAAGGAGGCTTCTTCAAGTACCTCCCGCTTTATTAACAATCCTTGGATCCTTTGATGCTCCTGAGCTTGACTTCTAGTGAATGACATGGAGTTAATCCGAATTATATAACTAGGTCTTGTTGATACAATAGTAGACCCAACAGTGGAGTTGACAAAAAAGGAATTGGCTGGAGAAATAGCCATTAGAAGAGTAGTTAGTCAAGGTCAACCTAATGTTGAGGCTCTTCATGACCAACCTGCTGCAACAGATCGGGGTGTTACTTTTGGGGGTATTGCTGGTAGAGTTGTTGATATTGGTGGCAGCCATGCTTATGCTGCTGCTGCTGCCAGATGTGATGATAAGCATGTTGTTGCTCAAGAAAAAATAAATATGTTTGAAAACACCCCTTACACAGGTCTCTCTCACCCTTACATCGGTCTCTCCCACCCTTACAGTAGTCCCTCTCACCCCTCTTCACCCTCATGTTCTCATTGCAAATGCAAAGAGTGCATGGACATACAAGATAAAATCATTGAAAAAGTAGAGGTTATCGCTAAAACTATCGAGAAATTGAAATCTAAGAAGAGGTTAGGAAGAAAAAAAGAGCAATTAGACATATACTCTCCAATATAAAACCAAAAAAAATTGCAGCTCCTCTCTCTCTCCAAAAGTTGTTAAAGTTTAGGAGCCATTGAAGAAGGTGGGCATATACGCAGAACTTGAGAAGAAATAGAAGGTTGTTCTGCGAAAGACCATAAATTCCAAGCAATGCATAAAAGATTAGACCATGCATATCTTTTTGCCCCAAGACTTTAAGAATATGACAGCTATGCATAACTGGTACGTGGACAAGGTAAGTTTACTTTTCCTAACCTAGCCTTCTAATATACTCCATGAAGGAAGCTACGCAATAGATGTGTCATCTGTTGCAACAACTGGGTATTCTAGTTCAACTGGTGATGGTTTTGTTGCAATAGGTTGTCCATCTGTTGCATAAGTTACGTTAGATGGGTAATCTTACTATTCCACCCAGAACATCTACTTTAAGAATGGATCCAACCTTTCTTCTTCCTTCTCAGGTAGATGTCGAACCTCATTATTTAGCGGCTCCAACAGATTTAGAGAACCCTCTGCAATAAATGAACCATCTGTTGCATCTTTCCACTTTGTTTTTCTTTATTACAATTACTAACCTAATTAAAAATTATCTTCTTATATCACAGTATGTTGATGAAATTCTCTCCCTCATGAGGGACAGCCAATTAACATACCTGAATGCTTATGATGTTGCCAATAGGATAATAGACCTCAACTTCTATAATAATTTTAAGGATAGGTATGATGAGCTCATTAAGCTAGCGTCAACTCCCAGTGGCTTGGGATTTTATTCGTTAGTTTTTGGGTTCTAATGGGATGAAGATATGATTAAATATTCCAGAGGAAAGAGGCCATATCCACACGGAAAGAGCTGGACCAAGACAGAGATAATTCTTGCAGTCATGAACATAAACGACAAATATTTTTGGATCTTGAGATACTACTTGAGAAGGGAAAGATGAAGGTTTATAACTGCAACTTACCTGTCTTTGATGAGGCCATTTTCTTACCCACATGCAGCCACTGGTGGAGTTGTTCCCCAGCTTGTTGAGGCAGAGTAAACTGATGGATCATTTGCCAGCGGAAGTGTTGATGAAGAAAATATAGGATTTTAAAGGTCTAAACAAGGACATGAACCATCTAAAAAATGAAACCATTGTCACGTGCGGGTCGTACATGCTTGCACACATAGAATGTTTGTTGACCTCTTGCACATATGACATTTCTATGTGACAATGCTGCGGCAAACATGTAAGAGGTCTAGGCTTATGGGGTACTAACTAGACGCTTGGAGAAGATGTAGAAACACAAACACCATAAAAAAAAATTATTTCAAGTCACTTCACTTTACATGTAGTAAAAAATTTGTATATTTGATGAAATTGAATTTTTTATAATGCAACAGATTGTCTAACTTTTGTAACAAATTGTCTATCTTTTCTGATAGATAGTTTATCTGTTGTAATAGGTTGGTCATCTTTTGTATTATGTAGATATTTATATCTAAGTCTATCTGTTGCAACAGTGGAAAAACCTATTTGATAATTTCCAATAGATAACCTACATGTTGTAACATATGTCTAAATCTGTTTGATATTTTCCAACAGATATCTCGTCTGTTGCAACAGATACCTTATCTGTTGCAATATTTGAATTTAGTATTTCATTTCAATCAATAAGTTCAAATCTAAGGATAAAATAAAATTCATAGACAAAATAAAATAAATCAACGCCTTCAGAAATTACATGAAATAAATCAACAAAGAAATTAAATGTAAAAAAATTGTTATGGGTATAGATCTCAATAAATAAATCAACAATTTAAGTTTGATGCCAATAATTCCTAAGGAGAGGTGAGGTTATTACTTTGACAGACTCAAGCTATAAAGATCTACTCAATATGGACAAGTTGTTCTTCATCCGGTGCTATGAAATTTGACTTTGGTCATCGTGGATCTTTAATGTCTCTTGCATACGATTTTTGCGTTTTCGCTTCTCCGTATTTTCATAAAAGAGTAGCATATTGTCAACATTGTTCAGAAGTAGCTTCTATTGTGACATCCACCTGGAAAGCCAGAATTGTCAATGCTAATCACAAAAATAGAAAAGGATAACTCATCTATTTTAGCAAATCAAATAAGTCTTTCTCCTGTTTTAAATTATCCCAAATAAATTATGTATCTCTTGCAATAGATAGATCATCTGTTGAGATAAATTAAAACATGATGAAAACCTATATGATAATTTCCAACGAATGATCCATCTGTTGCAACATATGACTCATCTGTTTGGAAAAACTAAAATAGTGGAAATTCTTGATTTAATTTGTCTCAACAGATTACTCATCTGTTGTAGAAAATAGGTTATCTGTTTGTATAAATAAAAATGATAAGAAGAGCTATTTGATTTGATAGAATAGACAAGACATATATTGCAATAGATACTGCATCTGATGCAACAGGTTAGTCAACTGTTGCAATAGATGTATATATCTGTTTGATAATTTTCAGCAGATGTGTCATCTATTTAAACAGATATGTGTCTGTTTGTTAGTTGGAACAGATGATATATATTCACCTTCTTCATCTTATGCTAATCTTCTGTGGCCCTTGTACATTGCTCAATAGTGCAACACAAAAATAGAAGAGTTACAATTTTGCTTTTTTAGATGTTTGATAATGCCTTGGAAATTACTTTCCTTCTCCTCTTAGCCTTAATCTCTAATGGAGTAGATAGATATGAAATCCTCTTTGATGGAATGACACCCTTCTTAGATGTAAATTCCTTAACAGAAGTAGTTAATGCATTAATAGCATTAATCACTCCATCATATTTCGCCTTGCAGTCTTGACATTTGTATGCAGAACATTTACTAGGAGGGGTAAAATCTGTATAACCAGTATGATCATACTCATAATGGTTTGTTGTTTCAAAAACTGTAAGAGGAGCATCATTAACCCCAACAGCAGCACCACTACCATCACTAACCAAAATTATTTTTTCTGTGATGGTTGTTGCTCTAAACAATTCCTTTTTTATTCTGTCAATGACCTTAGGGTACGATAAAGTTTGAACAGATCGTAAAGTAAGAAAAAATGGCATCTTCAACTCTCGATTGGTCAAAACAAACTATGGATGCACAATCTAAAATAAATCAGTGCATTTATTAGAATGATGATTAGATAATTGAAAAAAAATATTAATTAAAATAAAACCTTAATTAGAATTAGACTTACTATATCTTTCTGGGGGTTGAAGAGATTACAAAATTTTATATTTTTATCAGTTTTGGCCGACAACGATCTCAGGATTCTTAGAAATAAAACTTCTTCCTAGTAGTTCACTTGTTGTCTTAAATAAGGAATGACTTCAAATGCCCAAGCCTATAAAATCACGCCAATAAATCAAAAGCATTATTCAATAAAATATAAATGAATCATAACAAAAGAAATATTTATCATGAAAGCCTATGGAAAGCCATATAAGTTGATTGTCTTGGGCATTAATGGAGTCAATAAATATTTGACAGTCATTTTGAAATTTTCATAACCACAGGGATATCTATTAAATGCCTCAAGATCCTCGGAGAGCTTTATTAAACCAAGCAGTATGTTGTTGTTAACGTTTCTTGAACAAAGAATATTATGTACAAACAAAACCAAGAACAATGATTATTATGCTTCTTTGAAAGTGTTTTATCTTTCAACGCTTCTATCAAATTTTTATTTTTGAAGCCTGGACCAATAAGGGACACCAAGACATCTCCATCACTTGACTTACCTTTGCCTTTTTTGGGTGTGCGGGGTGTTTTTTTGGGTTAGAATATGTATAACTTGAGAAGGAGAAGGAGGATAACATTTTAGTTCAGTAACTATGGCAAACTCCTTCCATCCAAAACAAACAGGTATGCCATAGTAATTTATCCACACCTCATTCATCTTATCTTTATTTTCATACATAAACCTACACTTGAGAAGATCATATACCATTTTCATTTGAAAATATGCATTATTGTCCTCTGGCAAATCAAGATATTGCCCAAAGTAACTTTCCCTGAAATAAGCATTCAATTTTTATTCTCGAAGTATTTTTCGGAAGGCGTTGAAAGATTTTTCCATGGCTGACTTAACCACAAAATCACCAGTTAAATCGGTGGCACTATCGCACTGCATTCTCACGGGGCAACTATCAATATTGAAGGTTTGACTAATTCTTCAGTGGAAGGGCTATTAGCATTTGGATCATCTCTTTTGAAACTTTCCTCATCCCCATGTTCCTTCTGATTGGGATATCGTTTGTAAAGAAAGCTCATAGAGTGGTGGATGTAGCCTAGCTGCTTCACTTATTCCTTTACTTGGACTTGATTTGATTTCTTTTCTTTTGGAAGTCATATTATCTAAAAATAATAGTAAAATAAAAAAGATTATAATTGATTAATGCATCGGTAAAAAAAGGACAACAGTAAATCTAACATGTACAATAGTAAATTAACAGTTCCAATAGATCACACATATATTGCACCAGGTAGATTATCTGTTGCAATATATAAATAACCTGTTTGATCAAATGAGAAATTTGTTGGAACAATAAAAATAAATCACTCATCTATGGAAACAGATGACTGGTCTGTGCAACAGATCAAACATCTGTTGCAACATATGAGTGATCTGTTGGAATTGTTATCAACTGTCAATATTATTTAGATTTCTACCAACAGAAGGGTCTTCTATTGTAACAAATGAATGATCTGTTGGAAAAAGAGTCTTGGACATATCGTCCAGTTGGAATAGTTGATAAGATTTTATCCAACAGATGGTTCATCTGTTGCATCAGATGGTTAATTCAATGGTAAATCTATTGCATCAGATGGTAAATTTTTTATATCAAATGGTAAATCTGTTGCATCACATAGTTAGTTTGTTGCATCAGATGATTAATATGTTGCATCAAATGGTTAATTTATTGCATCAGGTTTTTAATCTGTGGTTTCTCTGTTGCATCAGATAGTTAATTTGTTGCATCATATTTTTAATTCGATGGTTCCTCTGTTACATCAGATGGTAAATCTATTGCATTAGAGTTTTAATGCGATGGTTCCTCTATTGCATCAGATGATTAATCTGTTGCATCAGATTGTTAATCTATTGTATCATATGGTTAATATGTTACATCATATGGTAAATCTATTGCATTAGATGGTTAATCTGTTGCAGAAAAAAATAGTAGCAAGACTTTATTCAATAGAATAGTAGCAAGATTTTGTTCAATAAAACAGCAGCAATATCAAATACACCATTTTTACCAAGAACAAGAACAAAGTAACCCAGCAATGGGCGCAACACCAAAAACACCAACATTGTTGTTTATTTGTACAAACATAAATAATAAAAATAAAACTTCAAAAAATGCAACGTACAATAAAAAATCAAATTTCACACCAAAAAGAGAAGAGAAGAAATATCAGAAATTAGGATTTTTTCAGACCGCATTTTAAATTAAAGCAACTAATATTAAAATTGTTAACCAATACTAGAAGAGAAGTTGGCTTAAGTTCCTCTTTTTCTTCAAAACTAAAAAGCCATAATGCTTTACCTGTGAAAGAAAAAAGGGACAATGAAGAACTCAAAGTTGTTGTGGACAGAGAGCAAGGTTGTCATGTCGATTGACAGTTGAAAGTCGAAAGGTAACTCGAAGCCCAACTATCTTTTGTCGGAGGTTGAAGTCGCCAGGGATTGAAGGGAGAAATTTGCAGAACTATCGATTGGGAGAAATTGAGAGAAACTATCGAGAGAGAGGGAGAGATGGTTGATTTAGAGAGGAGAGGGGTGTGGGTTGATTTGTATTTTTGAAAAGATTAGAAAGTTTTGAAAATATTAATCAAGTTCACAATTAACTTAATCAAGTTTCTTAATTATGTTTGACCCTTTAAGTTGGTCAAGGTCACCAATCCTTCATTCAAGACTTAAATGACAAATTTCCTTCAATTTTCTCTAGATACTTAATTACATATAGTATGTAAATAAAATATTAAATAAATGAAAAGTCCACATAAATGGACGTCCATAAAGGACTTCCCCGTTGATAGTATTCCAAGTCCTTTGTGGAGTCCATATGTACATGGCAGTGATGCTAATTAAGGGTGGGCATGGTATGGTATATACTGAATACCAGACCGAAACCAAAAAATTTTATATTGCGGTATGGATGTTATGGTATTTGATATGGTATTTGGTAGAAATATTAAATTATTTTGGTATTTGGTACGGTATTTGATATTTATGTAATAAATATCAAAATATCATATACCGCACCGAAGTTTTTAAATAACATATAAAACCCACATATATATTATATTTAAGATTATTAAATATATTTATATATCATCCATTAGCCAATTGAACACAAAAGTAACTTTTATTAAGAAATAATTTTTTTGGAAAGCTTATTATTTAGGAGTACTATGTTTAAGTTTAGGTAATGTTGTTGAGAGTTTGCATCTCACACTATTCAATCGTGATTGAAATGTTCTTTTTGTGTAATTGACTAACAAAGATAGTTCGTAGTATAATATGATTGAGACGTTTTTAAAATTTAAAGTTATAGTTTTTTTATATGAATATATGTAAGTAGAAATCAAATAAAGTATGGTTACCGAATTATCATACCGTAAAATACCGAAACCGAATTTAAAAATACCAAACCATATCGAACTAATTTGGCATGGTAATAGTATTTTTCTTTTAGATACCGAAAACCGAAGTTATCGTAATGAAGTTTAAAATATCATATCGTACCGTACCGTGCCCACCCCTAATGCCAATAGCAAAAAGGAAATTGATTGAATTTAAATCCAAAGTCCTTTAGGACAAAACTAACGTGTACTTCCAATTAAGAGTTCAAACCGAGGTTTCCAAATTTACTCATGGAAAGTTTTTCATAAAAGTTTGTTTACGAAATTAAAGTTCTACCCCAAATAAATTATTATCTTAGTCAAATAACAAATATTTTATAGATGATATTATATAAAGAGTAGAGAATTTTTATAAGTTTATGTAAAAAAGTTTCCAATTTTTTTTTTACCATGATAAAAGTTTTTATGAGAAAAACACTTTATTGAAAGTGTGTGATATATATATATATACATACATACATATATGAAGTTGCTGAAGTAGGCAGCTTGTGGACGACATGTCTGCTTCAGCTGCTTCAACCATGATTTTACTATATCATTCTTAATTAATTGTTATAGGTCATTTACGTATTAGAAAATTAATAATATTTAATTAAAAAAATAAAATAGATATTTATGTTATGTCTGCTTGAGCTACTTCAATCGTGATTTTACTATGTCATCCATAATTAATTATTTAAGTCATTTATGTATTAAAAAAATAATAATATTTAATTAAAAAAAGTAAAATAGATATTTATGACATGCATGTTTTAGGTGCTTCAACCGTGATTTTACTATATGATCTCTATTTAATTATTATAAGTCATTTACCTATTAGAAAATTAATAATATTTAATTAAAAAATTATAAATAGACATTTATGACATGTCTTCAGCTGCTTCAATCGTGATTTTATCATGTCACCCCTAATCTATATCATTAATCTATAATATATTAAACGTGTGAAGGGCCTTAGAAATATTGTTTGATCTTTTTGCCCTTCATTAAAAGTTTTTTTTTGTTTTAGACAAAATCATCTTTTCACTATTTTTCTAATATTTAAGAGTTAAAAACTAATTAAATATTTATAGTAAAACCTTTTCTTGTTAGAAGTTATCAAAATTAGTGATAACTTTTTCATTAGTTTAATAATTTCAAATCAACTAAAGTTAATTTTAAGAAGATTTGAAAAATCTAGAAATAAATATGAAAGTATTAGAATAAGAAAAATATAAGAAGTATCAAATTTTTAAAAGTTTTAAGTAAGTCATCAAAGATTTAACTTTGAAAATAAGAAAATATTTTAAATATAGAAAAAAAATCATTCTACAAATATGGTTCAAATCGATGCGTCCCTCTTAGCCTCTAGCACCAGAAAAAGGAAGTACTGCATGACAAATGCAAAAGTGACGATCCATAAATCACTTAAAACTTCTGATGGTAAAATATATATGTGCTTACAATAAAATATATGTTATGTGTACATTATTATATTAAAGTGTAAAGAATCTTTGAGAAGAAATTTAAACTTTTTGTACATAATTAAAAACATTTGCAATAGTCAAATCATCTAATTTAAAATAATCAAAGATTAGACGTGTGAGGCACGTGTGGTTAAACTAGTTAATTATTATAAGTCATTTAACCATTAGAAAATTGATAATATTTCATAAAAAAGATAAAATAGACACAAAATTATAAGTTAACTCTTGATGTTTTAAATTAACTTGACGACTTATATGGGGTCCACGTAAAAAAAATCACAAGTACTTTTTATAGTAATTTTATTATATCTCTTCTAAATAGTTATTATAAGTCATTTCAGTATTATATTATAAATAATATTTAATAATAAGGATAAAATAGATAAAAAAATTATAAATTAAAAATGATTGGATGAAGTACTTTGAAATTGTAATATCTATGTAAAAAATAAAGTATGAAAGTAGTACATCTACTAAGATCTAAATGATAAGATTCAAACAAAAAATTAAATACATAGTTCTGGGCTAGGATTTGAATATTCAAAATATCAATTTTTATTAGGTACAACTAAATGATCCGCTGCACCACACTTAACCAGAGGTCAAGGGTTCGACCCTGGACATGGAGAAAACTCTGTTGGGAGCGCTACCCCCCGAATGGGGCCCTACCCAGCGTGAATTCGAATTAGTTGGGGTCCAATGCGGGTACCGAACATCGGATGAAAAATCTATAAAAAAAAACTAAATGAAGCATAAAACACGTAAACAGGGAAATTGATTTTTAATTTTTTAAATATTTTTTCATTTAGGTGGCAGACATGCTTGCCGACCACTGCTTTATCCGTGATTTTACTATACCACCCCTAATTAATTATTATATATCATTTATGTATTAAAACATTAATAATATTTAATTAAAAAAGTTAAATAGACATTTATGACATGTCTTCTTCAGCTGCTTCAATAATAATTTTACTATATCACCTCTAATTAATTATTATAAGTCCTCTAAGTATTAAAAAATTAATAATATTTAATAAAAAGATAAAATAGATATAAAATAATAAATTAACTCTTGATGTTTTAAATTAACTTGGCATCTTATATGGGTCTCACTTAAATTATTTTCACAAGTATTTTTTATAGCAATTTTACTATATCACTTCTAAATAGTTATTATGAGTCATTTAAGACATGTCTTCTTCGATACTTCAATCGTGATATTTGCTTGACTCTCGAAATTATATCAGTGTAACTTAAATTGAAATAGAATAAAAAGTATTATAAATCAGAATAATTAAAAATTTAAATTATTTAAAACTATTTTATTTTTTATGCCACTTCATGCATAAATATATTTCCTTAACACTTAAATGAAAGGTCTAAACATTAGGTAGTAAAATTACTGAGAGAATATAAATTGCTATTGAATTTCTAAATACACTCATATTATATATAAGTATATCAATACTTAATTATAACAATTTATTTCACTACTTTCATAAAAATTTAAAAAATTTAATCTTATCATGTTGGGCTCGTGCTCAACACGGGCCTATCGCCACTAGTATATATATATTCATCAAAAACTCGGGTCACAGCCCATTGTATAACAAAAATAATCAATTCAACAGGTTGGGTCAGGCCCAAAGGTGACCCGACCCGGATCCATCCAACAAAACAAAAATCCAATTACAAATCATTCTAGAAAGTAAGGTTATTTCATTGTTGCCTTTTCATTTGCTCCAGTTTTCTGAGCTTCTTGCTTCTTCCCAATCTTCTAAGCTTTTTGTCGCCGGTGAATATGTCCATGTCATTTTTATGGTGCTCCGATCTTCTTCATCATCGTCTCTGTCATCCAAGCTAAGTCTCA
The DNA here is from genome assembly GCA_030864215.1 of Capsicum pubescens. Classification (NCBI taxonomy): domain Eukaryota; kingdom Viridiplantae; phylum Streptophyta; class Magnoliopsida; order Solanales; family Solanaceae; genus Capsicum; species Capsicum pubescens. The sequence goes on along the minus strand of CM061549.1, from coordinate 98,144,637 downwards.
AAACCTTAATCTTACTCTCTTCAAACCCCTCGCAACCAAAATCTCACTGGATGCACGGTTTCCTACTCAAAAGAAATCCTTTCCAACACTAGGTACCTTCATTTCTTCTAAATCCCCTATTTGACTAGTTCACCACCTATTTAAATTTTCTTTTTTACTTTAATTGCTAACTTGTCAATCTTCATAGATTTCTCTATAGGTTTGAAGAGAGTTGATTTATACATTAGACCATTTAAATTACAGGTTTCAGTTTTTATTACCTCCTCTACCATATTCGATTGTATGCATTCTAAGTGTGTCATGTTGTTTCCCTGATAACTGTTGCCTGTTATACTCCTTTTTTAAAAAGTGTTGATGTTATTGTTTGAAAAATCTTGTAAAATCCTTCTAATATTAGGAGTCCCTCTTTTATCAAGCACAATAATAGTTTTTACGTCCGCTGGTACCTGTTCCAGATTAGTATATTGAAAGTCATCTGCAAAATCAAAAATTAAATTAATAAAAGAGTCAGCTAGAGTGTAACCTTCTCAGTGGGAATGTACCACTCTAACTGGAATACTTTCCATCATAGCTTTGATAGAGTTGACCACCATTGCCACACTCCATGAAACCTCCCACTGGAAATTAAGGATTTGTACCATGGCCAAAGAATTAGTTTCCACAACTATTTGCTAAATAGAATTCTTTACGCAGTACTGCAGGCATTCCTTTATTGCTATGGCTTCTGCTATCAAATTAGTAGTCTCTTTTATTCTAGAACCTTTACCAATAAATCACCAAATTGATCCCTAAGGTAAAAGGCTATAGAACTGGGACCAGGACCTCTGGAAGCTCCATCAGTGTTACCCTTTAGCCATCTATTCTTCGGAGGATTCCATTTAACAAGTTTAAATATATGGTAATTTTTGTACCTCTGAAGATCATCCACTATATTAGGCCATTTTCTAGTTGTCACCTCCATCTTAAACCACAACTTTATGAATTTGGTAATGGTATCATCTATTTTCCCCAGAATCTTTCTTTCTTGTTAAGCACCTCCATGAAGAACAGTGTTTCTTCTTTTTGATAGAAATCAAATAATAACTATAGGTACTATATTAAACACTTCTCTCAATCTATAGTTACCTTCTTGATTTTTCCACATCCTTACACTTTGTTTCATATTTATTCTCTATTCAATCAAGCCAGCTGCTCCACAATAGTGATTCTGCACCTTCTCAGCAGTTTTTCCTTTAAGAGATAAGTGGTTTATAGTTTCTCTCTCAGGAATAATACAACAAACACAAAGCTCTGCAATCTCATCAGTCCACTTATTCATCAAACCATCAACTGGGATCCTGTCTTTCCACATCCTCCAGGTTAAAAATGAAAGTTTAAAAGGCAATCCTTTATGCCAGACTTTATATCTTCATCTATATCATCTCTATGCCTTAAATGTTCTCAAGCACTTTTGGTAGAGAACTTTCTTGTACTATTCATAGTCCACCAAGCCTTATTCATAGTGTCATCAACACAAACAAAGTTCACATTGTCTCTGAAATGTGTAACCACATCTCCTGGCAACATATCTTACATAACCTCATAGTTCCATCCCTCAATATTCAAAAATTCAAAAATGTCAGTCAAAGGGTGACATGTTTGCACCTCAGATTGCTGCAAAAATAATAGACCAGTATTTGTCCAATTATCAAACCAACTATTAAATGTCCATCCTATAGGATCCCACCATAAGCAATGTTCTATCTTATTTATATTTCTCAACATAGATTTCCACACGTGAGATCCACCTTTCCATTGCACCAGAGTAGATAACTGTTTATTGCAGTATCTATTCCACAAGAAGTTTGTCCATAAGTTTCTTTGTGTCTTAAAACTTCACCAAAGTTTGGTATGCATAGCTTGAGTCACATCTTCTATAGATCTAAACCCCAAACCACCTTCCTGTTTAGAAAGACACAGAACTCCAATTCACCCAGTGTTTTCTCCTTCCTGAATCTTTGTTCTGCCAAAAGAATTTAGAAATGATTCTCTGCACTTCTTTTATAACACTCTTAGGTGGAACTACTGCTGACAACACATACAGTGGAACACTCTGAAGCACACTCTTAATAAGAACTTCTTTTCTATCATAAGATAGTAATCTGCCCTTCTAATCTTGTAGCTTGCCTCTAATCTTGTCTATTAAATCAACATAATCATTCTTTTTCTTCTTAGAATGAGATAAGGGACAAGTGGGAAAGATCCACTATTCATCCCTGTAATCTGCTCCACCTGATTTACCATATTAATGTGAGTATTTTGATGCATGTATATAAAACTCTTACCCTTATTCACCTTCTGGCCAGATTCATTCTCATATTCCTGCAAGATCCACATTATCATATCCATAGAATAATCATTAGAAGAAGCAAATATAATGGTATCATCTTCATAAGCAAGATGATTCAAATTAGATCTCCACTTAGACATACCATATCCCACATAAGAAGTGTTATTAAATAAATGATTAAGAGCTCTTGACATCAGTTCAGCAGAGAGAATGAAAAGTGTTGGTGATAAAGGGTCACCTTATTTTACTCCACTTATGGAATGAAAAAAACCTATACCTTGACCATTTAACATGATAGAATAATAATTATTAGAGATGAGTCTCCAAATCATATTTACCACATTATTAGAAAATCCCAATTTCCTCATCACATTCATTAAGAGAAACCAAGAGATCCCATCATATGCTTTGGCCATGTCAAGCTTTAATACCACATTAGAAGGTTTTCCTCTTTTTTCAATATCAATAATTAATTCTTGAGTAAGCAAAACATTTTCCACAATATACTCCTCCCTTTCATAAAAGCTGATTGATTGGGGGAAATCAATCTAGGTAAAATATTTCCAACCCGCCATGCACAATCCTAGATAGGATTTTATTCACAAAGTTACTCAAACTAAGGTCTTAAATAAGAAAAGGATTGTACATTATCTTTTTTAGGAATAAGAATCAAATTGATATGACTAATGGATTTAGGAGAGTATTACCAGCAAAGAAGTTCAGAACTAGTCATCTCCACATATAATATCCCAGCTCACCTGATAAAATTTGCCAGTTAACCCATCAGGTCCACTACTGCTTTTCCCATTTAGATTAAACACAATCCGTTGAATCTCTTCCTCAACTGGAATAGCCTCAAGAACCCTATTTTCCTCTTCAGTAACTAAATCAGGAATATGCTCTAGCAAAGGGAAATTAACTGCATCTCTTTCGTGTGAAAATTGCTTTTTATAGAAGAAGATAGCTTCACTTGCAATCAGTTCCTCATCATCTAGCCAACAATCAACATCACTAAAGATTTTAGTGTTTTTCAGTGTATTTCTCCTACCTTTGACAATACTGTGAAAGAATTTAGTATTTCTGTCTCCATACTCAAACCAGTCGTACCTAGACTTTTGTTATCAGTAGCTTTCTTCCAGATGAAGACATCTAATGTATTCTGCACTTGCTTTCTACATAACAACTCTATTCACATATGAGGGTGATTCTTCAAATAACTTTTCTTTCACCTTAGCAATTTCTTCCCTAATAATCAGTTTGTTGAAAATATCCCCATAGGTCTGTTCAGTCCGCTCAGAAAGAGCTGTTTTTACCTTCTTAATCTTCCTTTTGAAATCACGGAATTGGTAATCAGTGAATTCAGTATCCCAATTCCGTCTAACAACCTCTAGAATTTATCATGCTCTGTCCAAAAATTCAAGAATTTAAAAGGTTTCTGGACTTTCCTTTCAGTATTCTCATACCTTAGCAACAACGGAGCATGATCAGAGCCATCTCTTGCCAAGTGATCCACCTCCAGAGAATTAAAGGTATCTTGAAACCAACATTATAAAATATTCTGTCTAATTTCTCAAAAATACAATCATGCCCATCTCTTCCATTTCACCAAGTATAAGAACTCCCTTTTATGTTGAATTTGAGTACGTTCAACATTTTCAATACAGTCTTTAAACTCTTTTGTCTCTGCATATGTCACAAGCAAACCTCCAATCTTATTTGAGGCATAAACAACTAAATTTAGATCCCCTCCAATGATCCATGGGTCAGAGTTTCCATTGGCTATTGATAGAATACTGTCCCAAAGATCCAACCTTTGAACTCTTATCACATTTAGCATAAATTAGGGTCACCAGATTAGAGGTCCCAATATATTGATCATGAATATGAAGAGATATTAATTGCTTAGTGTCCTTCATTAACGTAACAGTGAATCTATGATTCACAAAACACCAGATTTTATTATTGTAATTATGAAACATGAACGATATTTGTAATCTACCTCTATATTTATTGATATGTCTAGACTGTTGAAAGGGTTTCAAAAGAGCTATAAATGCAAACTTATTTAGCATGTTCAGCATCTGAACTCTTTAAAAAGCTCTTTGAGATTTAACTGACCTAATATTCCAAATTAATGCTTTTATCATTGCTTAGACAATTGACTTCCACCTCTTCTCTTAGACTAATATCCGCTAGGTAGATTCTTCTCCGCATTTTTAGGCTTTTTCCCTTTCTTAGTCTTCAGGGACTTGATAGTTCTAGGTGACAAGTCAGTTTTCTTAAATTTTTGTTCCTCCTGATATTTTTTATCTCGTTTAGTGGCCTTTTCATCCACCCCTCCTAATAATCCATCAATTTCTTCTGCTGTGTTCACTTGATGGGTGAGAATATCATGTAACACTTTATTGGGAGACTTAATATTACCACTCCATTCCTGTGAATATACTGCAACTGGAACATCAATAATGGCAAACCTGTTACTATCCTTAATTATGTTAGATGCCTCCTCTCTTTGTCTATGACTGGACATTTCTTGTTTTTGCACTGGATTCTTATTTTGTATACCACTGGCTTCTGGGTCACTAATGTTTTCTTTTTTTTCTCATCAGCAGGTTGTTGATGTTTATCATGGGGTAGCAGTTCATTCTTATTCGCTATGCTGCACTTTTCACTATCAAGTATATCATTTTTTACCATCTATTTCTCCCTGCACATAAGTTGAGCTCTTTCTCTTTTGTTAGGTAGGTTCCTCATATTCTTGATGCTCCTTGTGTTGATTTTAATGACCATGGAAGGAGTTGGCAACTCATTCTCTAGTCGATATCACCCTTTTTCCTTTTCCAGATAGTTTATTGATTTGGGATGAATCGAATCCATTGTAATAGTATTATTAGAAGTTTGTTATTTTTATCCTCCACTTCTACTAGAGCATTGAACTAATTTTCATTGCATGTTCTCTCCAGAGTAATAACCTTCTAATCCTGATATCCTTTGTTAGAAAACTGTCTTTTTGTGGGATTTCACTTTCTATCTTGATAGTATCTTCGTTCACCCCGTCCCTTGTGCATTTTTTCTTCCTCACCTTTGGTCTTATCATTATTATGTGGTGATCCTTCCTGCATGTCATTGTCCTCAAGACTTTTATTCAATTCAGGATGTAAAATCCTACATTCTTGCTCCTTGAAGCATACACTGTTTACAGTATTTGGGTAGAAAATCATACTGAATTTTTACCTTCTCCACACTTACCTCATTCGTTGTTGAGTTCACAATCTCCATCTCAACATATTTAGGAAGATCGGCTATTAAATTCATATGCACCTTGACCCTAGCACAACTAGGTTTTGTCGTGTTCACTGTAGCCATGTCTAAGTGAATAGATTTTTCAACCGTAGAGGCTAAGTGATAATAGAGATTCTTTCACAAAATATGTTGGTTTAGGATCCGGAAAAGATATCCAACCCATCACTCGTGTTGTTTCTGCTTTGACATGAAACTTAGCATCATAAATTAAAGGTCTCATCTGATCTGAGTATCCATCCTTGGCATTAATGTAATAGACTGTTTTCAACATAATATTAACAAAATCTTCAACCCTATCAAGTCTTTTTAGAATGTGACGGTTTCTGAGCAAATCAATATTACATCCACCATTAACATTGAGTTGCCTAGGAAGTTGCAATCTAAGATCCTCCAAATCTGGTTATCCATAAAAAAGTTTTTCAATGACTGCGTATTGCAGTCCTTCAATCACGTTCATTCTATCAACCTCTTCCTCAGTCCACCTAACCTAAGAAATTTCATTAATAAAGTGAGACTTCTTAATAAGAATTGGCTCCACTTAAGGATTTGAATTAGTATCACTCCCCACTAACAGATTTAGGCTTTAGAAGATTGGTATAGTTGCCAAGTAGTGATGGGGTCGCAATGTTTCTGATTCCGTAGCTTGAGTAGGTAATGAAGGAAAATTGTTGCTATTATTGTCAATAGGTGACTGGCCAATCATATAAGGTGACTGACCAACGGCCATATTGGCCATTCTGGCGAGATTAGCGATCAAAATAGCAGTGAGATTAGGTTTTTGGCCCTTACCACAAATGTAAAAAGACCATAATAATAAGAAAATATATATGACATGCTTGAAAAAAATTACAATTAACTTGAATTCAAATAAAATCTTAGATAACTAGCATCTAATTATATTTTGCTTTGTGTATCTTACACTAATTAACTCTTCTTAAAACGTTCAATAATTTATTTTGAATCAAAATCCTATTTTTTTTTTCTCTGAAATTCAGAAATGATAGAAGCAAAAAATGATGCATATGACATAAAGACATTCTTTCAAGTATTTCTGATAAATTCTTACGTCCTAGCATCATCCTCAAGTGGGATTATTTTGTCAAGATTATTGATCACATCAATTAGCTCTTCATGGATGAGAAAATTTCTCAAATTTATATACGAGTCATGAAAGTTTAGTTATACCAATTCATTGGCATGAAATACTCCATATAATGATATAGCAGGTATATTGAGAAAAATAAAGAACAAAGGGAGACAATTATACAAGTACATATTTATGTGCATTATAAAGACGTGAATTTTTATCTAAATGATGTTTTCACTAATTATCATATACCCTCATTATGGTGTAAGAAATTTCTATTTTTATTAGTGGATTAACAGAATACTTCAACAATATGTATGAGCTCCTTGGTAGTCAGATCATTCCTCATATATACTTTAAAGGTAGATACTCTCAGCAATTGTATTTCTATACAACTTCCTTAATAGCTCTATGTCAAATAGTCTCTTAATAATTAGGTCATTCCTATTTACATAGTTGAGTTTACGTGATAAAAAAGAATCAATTAAATTTCATACTTTTCGAGTCGTCCATGCGATAGCATAATTTTTGTTTTATCTACGAATGTAATGCGATAAATAATTTTGATGTATTTTTGAACTACAAGCCTCTTGGTAGTCAGTCTGTTCTTTATAAATAAGAAATAAATAAAAAATATTTACTTTGATGGATAGTTATACAATAAAATATCTTATACTAGAACATAAATTTTAGTGGTAGAATTTCATTATTAAAACAACTTTTAATAATCATGATGATCAAATCACTTATAGCAGCATGCAACTTTAGTTTAAGTTATTTACATGGATAGTCCTAATTTCACTTACATCACATGTAAACAAAAAATTCAAAGTTCTATAAATTACGAACATAAAACATATAGACAAAATTCAATACACTATTAACTTGTATATCCTATACACATATATATCTCATATATCATATTATATCACATATAGATATATTAATTCATAAAAAATTGGTATTACTAGCTAACCTCTGTCAATAATAATAAAAGTAATGGTAAAATTCAATAATCACGAATAAATTAACATCGTTCTAATACATAATTCTATATTCATGTCATGAACTTTATCATTAACTCATTGTACGTATCTATATATACTTTTATTCTTAATAAAAAAAAAGGGGAAAATACATAAAGTAACATATCTATGTATTAAATTATAAAAAAGGAAAAAGACATTGTTTCCACCCTAAACTATACCCGAAAAGTCTAAGCCACACCTAAACTATACTAGTGACCTATTACACACATTAACTATAAAAAAGTGATATTATTACCTCCCCGCGACCCCATTCTAAGGCGCGTGTGTTACACTTATTTTAGGCACGTCCAGCCTATTAAATAACAAAAGTAAACGGCTAAAAACATTAAGGGAAAAGTCATCGTTTCCACCCCAAACTATAGTCGAAAAGTCGAATCCACACCTAAACTATATAAGTGACCTATTACACACCTTAATTATAAAAAAGTGATACTTTTTACTGACGTGGTGCTGACGTGGCAGCGCGTGTAAAACACTACACCACATGCAAGTGGTGGTAGCCTGACAGGGTGTAAGTAGTTTCACTTTTTTATAGTTTAGGTGTGTAATAGGTCACTAGTATAGTTTAAGTGTGACTTCGACCTTTCGGGTATAGTTTGGGGTGGAAACGATGCTTTTTTCCTATAAAAAATAACACTAGTTTTATGAAATTACATTTCATAGCATTTATGACATATTTTTATTGTATTTCTCTTATTTTTACCGCATTGGAAAAGTAACCTCAGTTGCCCCTCTTTTCATGCCACTATTCCTTCTCTCTCCAATTTTGAAAGGTAGTTTTCCGTTTTTTCCGCCATTAACAAAATCTTCCAGCTTTAGTTTTACTTTCTTTTCCACAATTTTAGCTATATCAAATCTTCAACTACTTCAGGTAACACTTAATATAGCTATTGCATGTTTTTTTTTTTTTTGGGTATTTTTCGACTCTAACACATCTCAAAATCAGATTTTAATTTTCTTTTGTTTAAATGGATGAACAAACACTAGAATCACAAAATAAAACTACTGGCATACGAAATTTAAATTTGAGTTTAGATTGTGGATCGTCTTTTAGTATCGGCTTAACTCAAGAAGAAGTTGTTAAAGTTATTTCATCTTCTTTACAGAAATCTCACAGATCGAAGGAGATTAGGTCAAAATTTCGCAACGATCCGATTAAGATGACATAAGTTATGAAAAAAAAAGGTTGCAGAAAAAGCATTCTCCAAACAACAACAACAACAACAAACCCAGTGTATTCCCACATAGTGAGGTTTGGGGAGGGTAAGATGTACGCAGTCCATACCTCTACCTCTAAAGAAATAGAAAGGTTGTTTCCGATAGACCCCCGACTCGAGACACGGAATACTACACAAATACATAGTAAAGCATGGAACAAGATGACATAACATAAATACGATACCCACAAGTAATAGAAAACAGAGAAAAGTAAACAGATTCGTAATAAAGCACGAAACAAGGTATCATAAAAAGAATAATACTCCCACCAAGTAATTCCCTACACTAGCGACCCAAACTGACCCTAGCCTTCTGCCCTAATTCGCGTCCTCCAGATCTTCCTATCTAGGGTCATGTCCTCAGTGAGCTGTAACTGTTCCATGTCCCGCCTAATCACAGAAAACAAAAATTAAAAAAGGGACAGAGAAGAAAAGAAAAGCTCAAGAAATTGAAGTTTTGAGTAGTAAGGTTGATGAAGAAGTGCAAAATTCTTTTGCTGACGATTCTTAAGAAGATAGTGATGAAGAGGTATTTTTTTGGGCAACATTTCGTGTAAATGTATTTTTTAAGTAAATGTATTTTGCTATAAGTTTAGATGTTACTAAAGTTGTAAGTTATATGTATTTTTTGAAATACTGAATATGTATTTTATGTTTTGATGATATGTGGAGGGCAAATTTAGTAGAAAATATATTTGTGAAGATGATAGGTTAATTGTGAAAATATACTGTTAATAAATAGGTTAATACTCATGAACAAGTTTTTTTTTGCTATATGTATTTTTATATATTTAATATGTATTTTTTTAAGAATTTGTTATATTTTAGACTGATAAAATACATATGCATGTTACTTTTAGTTTAACTACCATATCAGTATGTTCGCTATAGGGTATGCCATTGGCTATATGTATTTTTGACTTACTTGATATGTTTTTTCAGTCTTGGTTGTGTTTTTACCATAATTGATTTATATTTTTTAGTGTTGGTTGTATTTTTAGCATACTTGATTTGTATTTTTTAGTGTTGCTTGTAATTTTGATTATATGTGATATGTTTTTTTTAGTATTGGTTCCATGTTATATATTTTTTTTGTATGCTTGAATTTTGTTTACAGATTAAGAAGTGGTAGTTTTACTTTGTATAGGTTATACGGGACGAAATATTCATAGTAAAAAAACTTCCAAGATTTGCACCACACATGTGCTCATACAATGACAAAGATATTTATGGAAGCATACGCGCAGTTTTAAACAAGGAACAGTTTAAAAAATTTTGCGACAATAATATTTTTGGTTATTTTATGAAGAAGAAGCAATGTACTACAGATGTGCAGATGCGTTATGACGCTTGAGGTGAAGGGTAGTTCTTCTTCTGGTATTCTGATTTGTGCTAATGTCACCTTTCTTAATTTTACTCCCAGGAAATTTGCTATCATAACTGGATTGAATTGTGTGTCAAATAAATATGACTTTATTTTTTACGAGGGTGTACCAAATAAGATGGTTGAGAAGTATTTCAATGGGGCAGAAATTATACAAAAAATGCAACTATTTTTAGTATTCACGAAGAAAGTATGGTGGAAGAACAATGATGAGGATGCTGAGAAATTTGCAATCCTGTATTTCCTGCATTCATTTGTGTTATCTAATGTTGAAACTGTGATTATACCTCGTCTTCATTTCGATTTGGTCGATAGTGGAAGATATAAAGATTTTTCATGGGATTCTTTATCTTTTGAAGATCTAGCCAGAAGTTTGAACAACCGATTGAAAGCTGGTGGTCAATTTTATTTTATTCAGGGAATGTCACTGTCTATTCAAGTGTGGTTTTACGAGTGTTGTTCTAATGTCCCACTAAAGATTGCATCGAAGGTTGATAATCGGATTCCCCGATTATTAAATTGGAAGACGATTGTGATAACGCTCAAACTACATCTCTCGTAAGAGTGTAAGCGGTCGTTGTCAAATATAGAACCCAACTGGGTTGGGTGTCGAATCCCACAGGGAATACTTGGTCACTAAGTATGCAACGATTAGTAGATTGTTGATCGAAAATTCTACGAAAACGGGGGGATTTAATTGTAGCGTGAATTAAGAGTATCAAAGTAACAAAGAAAAACGGAATGTTTAGTAGGTTTTAATCAATGAGAATTGTAAGTTAGGGTTATGTCCACCTTATGAGTTTTACGTATCTATTGGCTATGAGTTATGCGGAATTCAGACATGCATGCGCTTATAGAGATTCGTATTCTATGATAAATCCTAGTGTCTTTCGACCATCAAGGATTAATCACTTTAACTCTTTCGAGCTTAAAGCGTATACTAATGGTACGAATTCTCCAAGAGGTTAATCCAGTTACGGCACTAACTTTTAAACAAGGGTTGGTAGCCCTATTTCCTTGTCATTCTCTCTTTTCCAGACATGTAACTTTTCTTCCGAACAAGTTAATGCTATACTGGCGTATTCTATATGTTTGCAACCACAAGAATTCAATTAAGATGAAGAGAGTAATGATATAAGCAGCATACGTATCAAGAATTCACAAACTCATAGCAATAGATAGTATCTCATAAGGCTTCCATAACCCTAACAGAGAAGTTTAGCTACTCATAATTGTGAAGGAAAATCACGAGGATATCATCATACCAAAGCAATAACAATATCACGATAAGGAAGTATTGGCGTCACTTGTGGCGTGAATTCCTTGCTAGTAGCGTTTCTCTTGTCGTGAAAATTAAAAGTCGAATAGAATAATGTTAACGAATTTAAGAATAGAAGAGAGTAAGAATGAATTGAAAGAGAATGGGTGAGAATAATAAAAGCTTGAATAAAATAAGGTTTTTATAACACCCATATCCTAGTCCTACTAAGTTACTGCATCCTTGTCCTAATTCTACTAAGTTACTGCTGATCCCCAAGTCTTTAGAAATACTGTTTTTGCCCGGGACAAGTTTTCCATGCATCACTTTCAGTCCACAAGCTTCCAGAAGCTGCCTTCCTTCTTACGTGAAGTTTCCTTTGCTGCCCAACGGTCCACTAAATGCTGAAATCTTCATCATTTATACCTGAAAACATGCTAATCACGTTGGTTAGCTCACTTACAGGAAAAAGGACTAAAAGTGCAGGAATTATATATTTTGTCCTTAAAACTTAGCTAAAATATGGGTAAAGTATAGTACTTTAGGCGTGTAAATACGCCCAACATCAACACCCCACACTTAAAGCTTTTTTCGTCCTCGAATAAGATATCATGTCCATGTAAACATCTACTTAGGATTTCACAGTAACAACACAAAATGTTCAACAAGACAGGCACGACAATTATTAACAAAGAGTAGTTTTCTGATCACTACTAGAAATAATTCAACCTCTAATATAGACTCGTGATGATGGTTAATTCGTATCCACAAGTTAAGGCACAAAGAATCATCCAAAACTACCCAAAACTCATCAACCATGTGGGTCTCACATAAGATATTACCCATAATCACTCACAAGTATTGCATTTTTCAGAACATGGGTATAAGCTTCTCCTTGCTCTCACTCTCACAAAGAATTCATATGTTGCAACTGATGACCATAGGCTTGCCCTTAGTGTAATGCTCCACTAATATCAGAATGCTAAGCTTAGGATCAAATAGGTCTTTATAGGTTGTAATGTAGGCTAAGGGACAGGTAGGACTATTTTGGCCAGAAATAGTGACTATTTTCCCTAAGCGCTTTAATACATCACATTATGCCATTAACACCCTCTTTTAAAAAACCCTTCTACCTTTCTTTTCATCTAACACCTCTTTTCACCTATTTTGTTATTCAATTATAAACACAAAGATGAGAATATACAACTTTTTTTTTTTTATTTTTTTTTATTTTTATTTTTTATTTTTCTATTTCTGTTTTTTTTATAAAACACCTCTATGATAGACACTCCTTTTCACAACAATTTCAAGTACCAATACACTCTGAGGCATCACTCTCACCCAATTTCCTCTTATTTTGTCACATGACTCTACAATTTAAAGCGCTTAGGAATTTGGATCAAATTATGGTCTTAAAAAAATGGATTAGGCTACATATGAGGCTGTCAAAGAAAATAGCTAAAGGATCAAAGAGGGTTAACTAGGATAATGTTCACGGGTAGGTAAAAAGAAGGTAAACAATTACAGGCTTCCAAAGAAATGCCTAAATCATCTCCTAAACTCACACTCTTTATTTCGCTTTACACACACACCAGGCAAGTTCTAGCATCAGTCACAACACAGAATATACTATAACCTCACACACACAAGGCACATGGTCAACTTTATTGGGAGCAGTATAGACTCTTGACCCAACATATGAATGAATTAAACCACACACTTATCACACAGTGAGTCACACTTAGAGCCTAAATGTCTCAATAGTAATGATTTTGGCACAAACTCTTGTCATAATACCATGCCGCCTATCAGAACAATTTCATGCAAAATCTAAAAACATCTACAATTAAACTAACTAATTACGACTAATTAAAACACTAATTAAAACAAACAAGAACTAGAATAAATGTAGGCAAAGCAGTACAAGAAGCATACAAATACCAGCACCCCACACTTAGACGGGACACACTGCCCTCAGTGGAAAATAAATAAGGAAAACCTGGTTAGTCGGACTTCTCTTCTATGTCTGGGGTCATACCCCCTGCGTCAGAATCATCATCAGAGTCGTCATCCTCAGAGTTTCCTCAAAATGTACCCCACTTGATCCCAAAAGTGCGTCGAGGTATTTGTATAGAGGAGGACTCAGCTTGCTCCTTTCTTGACCTTTTCTGTCCCTTCTGTGAGGTGGTCGCTTTTTCTTTTCCTTGTCGTCCTTTTGGGGCCATTCTACCTGAGATTTAAAATAGAATCATGTTAGCTTCATCTCGGAAGATTCAATCGAAAAACAAACAGTAGCAGTGCCACCCCACACTTAATTTGTTGGCACAGACTAATTAAGTGAGTGATGTCGATTACTCAGACTTCATCGACATACATTTAGGTGATATGTTCCAACAATATGTTCAGCGCAGTCATACTTTCATGTCATCTTACTATCCTTTCCAACTCCATTTCATGTAATCTTGACTATACTTTCATGTGTGGATTAATGCACCTTTTGAACAAGACTACTACATAGAGATCGTATCAAGTTATGGCATAGAAATAATCACAACATCTCATGCTTGTATTCAATCATGATCTTTATCTCGATAAACGAGTCATTCAAACATCCAAGCATTCAACTTTGAAGAGTATGCAATTAACTTCACTATTTTCGATTTCACAAAAGTATGACAGTGTATCAAAATCAACTACAAGACGGAACCAAGTCAAGAACACCCACACGTATTCTCTCACTCAACTAGATGTATCATAACAAATCCACTACGTTCAAATCACCAACATCACTTTAAGATCTAAATTACCATTATAAGCGTAAGATTGTAACAACTGCGGAATATAAACAAAGGACTTACTTGGTGTTGAACTCGAAAAATGATCTTGCAAGGTTAGATGAGCAAAAAGAAAAGTTTTGAGAGATTTGGGAGGCAAAAGCGACGCCTATGCTATGGCATTGTAGATTCAGAGAGCAAAGGCAATGGCATAGGCAACGCCTTTAGCTTTGCCTATGCTTGGCATTGGCGGCGCCTAATGCTTTGCCTAGTTGAGCATAGGCGGCGCCTATGCTATGGCATTGTTGGGCATAGGCGGCGCCTATGCTATGGCATTGTAGATTCAGAGAACAAAGGCCATAGCATAGGCCTTGTCTTGTCCGTTGCCTAGATTTACATAGGTCTTGCCTTGTCCATTGCCTAGATTTGTATAGGCAATGCCTAACCGAAAGCCTTTTGCTCCTTCATTACTCACTTACCACCTTTAACATTGCTCACTTTTAAATCAAAATTTGAGACCAAGTTCCTCCTTTATACGTCTTGCACCTACACTTACTCAAAAATAACAAAAATGATTAGAAAGATGGGTTGCCTCCCATCAAGCGCCTTAGTTTTGGTCGTGGCTCGACAAAATCCTAGGAAAACAAAAACAACAAAAACAATTAAAAACGATGGGTTGCCTCCCACCAAGTGCTTGATTTATTGTCGCAGCACGACATAGTTATCTCGATTACTTAGACTTCATCAAGATATTTGGTGCTTCATTTTCTGAATGGATTCAAACGACGCTGATGCTTAATTGTGGGCATGCAATCTTCTTCGAGATGCATCTTGTGCATACATATCCCAGGTGGGATACCAATTATATCATCAATAGACCAACCAATGGCTCTCTTGTACCTCTTCAGAGCAGAGATGAGAGCCTCTACGTGCTGTTTACCTAAATCAGCCGCAACACTCACCGGAAGTGTATTTCCACTTCCCAAAAACGCATACCTTAGGTGACTGGGGAGCTCTTTCGATTCTAGCGCTGGTATCTCTTCAATAGAAGTCTTCGCTGTTGGTGAAGATTGATTCTTAAGATCAAGGCCCAACTTCTTAGGATCATGAGAATAGGACCTTATTCCTGTTAGAGCACGAACAATTTCTTCTTGTTCTTCAGCCTCCTCACGTTCAAAATTCAGTAGTACATCAGATAGTGACTCAACAGTAAGCTGCTTCTCTACAGATAATTCTTTCTCATCCTCATAATAAACATCATCTACAGAGAACACATTCATATCGTTGGGCTGCTTCATTGCTTTGCATACATCAAAATGGACCACTTCGTCATTCATCCGAAATAAAAGCTCATTAGCTCTTAAGTCGATAAGCACACTTCCAGTTGCGAGGAAAGGGCGTCCCAAGATTATGGGAACTTCAGAATCCACCTCGCAATCCAAAATAACAAAGTCTGCAGGAAAGATGAAGGTGGAAACCTTCACCAACACATCATTCAAGATACCCACAGGTCATTTTATCGACCTATCTGCCATCACGAGCCGCATATTGGTTGGTGTAGGGTCACCCAACCCCAACTTTCTGTACACTGATAGCGGCATCAAATTGATG
The DNA here is from genome assembly GCA_030864215.1 of Capsicum pubescens. Taxonomy (NCBI): domain Eukaryota; kingdom Viridiplantae; phylum Streptophyta; class Magnoliopsida; order Solanales; family Solanaceae; genus Capsicum; species Capsicum pubescens. The sequence goes on along the minus strand of CM061549.1, from coordinate 98,128,625 downwards.
CTAGCTCCCAAATCGCACAACGCCTTAGCAAAATCCAACGATCCAATCGTGCAATGAATAGTGAAATCACCAGGATCTGTCTTTTTCTGAACTAGCGATCTTGTAGCAATTGCACTGTAATGATGAACATTATCTGCCAGCTCATAGCTTACTGCCCGCTTCTTTGTCAAAAGGTCCTTCATGAATTTAGCGTATCCAGGCATCTGCTCTAGCGCTTCCACCAAAGGAACATTAATAGTCAGCTGCTTCAACATAGTCATGAATTTACTGAACCTGGATCATCAACTTTCTTCTTCAGTCTCTGCGGAAAAGGTGGTGGTGGAAGAGGAATTATTTTCTCCACCACTTTCTTTTTATCTTGCTTCCGATTATCAACCTTTTCAGGAATGTCGTCAGCCTTCTTCTTCAGTCTCTGAGGAAAAGGTGGTGGTGGAAGGGGAATAGTTTTCTCCACCACTTTCTTTTTACCTTGCTTCCAACTATCAATCTTTTCAAGCTGCAGACGTCTAGGGGTGACGTCATGAACACACTCTTCAGCTTCTTCGGCCTCTTCACATTCTGCATCAATAACATTATCCGCTATATCATCAACTACCTTCTTGCCTTTAGATGGATTTTCCAACACTTTACCACTTCGGGTAGTAATAGCCATACACGATCCATCATTCCTCGGATTTTGCACTGTGTCGCTAGGTAGTGTTCCAGCTTTTCTTTGATTGAATGCCGCTGAAAGTTGACTCAATTGCTGCTCCAGTTGTTTTATTGAAGTGGAATATGAGTTAACCAATTGATTTATTGAAGACAAATCGTTCTTCACCTCATTCACTCCCGTATTAGTTGCCTCCACTCTTTTCAGCAGCTTTGCCATCATATCTTCCATAGACATCTTCCCCGAACCAGATGCCGCGGCCTCACGATTTCCAGGAGGAATATACAAACCACTCCTGTCAGTCTTATTCTTCCAACTACCTTGATCACGGTCCTTGTTTCCAGATTTATCATAATAGTTCCGACCTTGGTTTCCTTGGGCATTGCCTCGGAAACCCCCTTGATTATTCAAGTAGTTGGCTTCTTCCTCAGAATCGGATTCGTCTCTTCCTTTTGACGCAACTGCTTTTACTTTTTCGGTCTTCCCTGATAATAAATGCTTGGTAAGAAGATCCATCTGTGTTTTTATGTGCGTCATATCTTGATCACGTTCCTCTTCTCTTCGCCTTTGTTCTGCAGTCATGCCAATAGATATGGTAAAGCTTGCTACCTCTGAATCTCTGGTATGCCAAGCTCTACTTTGCTTTGTCATACGATCTAACATATCACTTGCCTGAACAAAAGTAAGGTCCATGAATGACCCTCCTGCAGCATTATCAACCACTGGCTTAGTCACTGAATTCAAAGACCTGTATAATATCTCCATCAAGTGGACATTGGTCATATGATGATTTGGGCACCGCATAAGCTTTTTTTTGAACCTCTCCCATATTTTGTGGAGAGCTTCACTTGGAAGCTGTCAAAAATTGCTGATCTCATCTCTCAACTGTGCTCTCTTGGATGGCGGAAAGAATCTTTCTAGGAAAGCGTCTTTCAGTTGCCTCCAATTAGTAATAGAATCAGGAGTTAGCCCGTTCAACCATAGAGTTGCCTCCCCAGATAGAGACAATGGAAATAATCGCAGCCGAATTGCATTCTGTCCAACGCTTGGATTGTCGAATGACTTGCATGTAGAGATAAAGTTGACCAGATGCATATTCGGATCATCACCTGCAAGTCCACCAAATAGTCCCTTGAGCTGCAATAACTGAATCATGGTGCTAGTTATATTGAACTTGGCTCCGGGTGCCAAGGGCGGCGGAATAATAGCTCCTGTGGCACCAGCTCCATCCAGATCGTCATCATCATCAAAAGAAATCTGCATAGCTCGGTGTTCAGGTCTAAATCTAGCTTGACGATCTCTTCTGTTAGCAGGTGTTGCCACCTCAGCATCACGCCTAGGGTTTAGTAACTCGTCATCACCTAGGTCCCCATCGTCAGGATTTATTGCTCGCCTAGGGTTATCAATATTCTGTTGATGCACTTGAGCGGCGGCCAAAGCAGCTAATCTAGCCTGCTCCTGTTGAGCAGCCCTTCTTTCAATGTCACGTTGTGCCTCCATCCTGCCAATAAGTTGTGGTTCAGGGTTTATGGGTAATAATGATTGTCCCGAACTTCGAGTATGGGGCATGCACTGAACAAAACCTGCAGAAAACAAAAACAACAACTAAAAGTAAAATACGAGAATCTTTGACCAAAGGGTCTAGTAATTATCACAAACTTAGTTGACAACTGTATTCCCCGACAACGGCGCCAAAATTTGATAGCGCTCAAACTACATCTCTCGTAAGAGTTTAAGCGGTCGTTGTCAAATATAGAACCCAACTGGGTTGGGTGTCGAATCCCACAAGAAATACTTGGTCACTAAGTATGCAACAATTAGTAGACTGTTGATCGAAAATTCTATGAAAAAGGGGGGATTTAATTGTAGCGTGAATTAAGAGTATCAAAGTAACAAAGAAAAACGGAATGTTTAGTAGGTTTTAATCAATGAGAATTGTAAGTTAGGGTTATGTCCACCTTATGAGTTTTACGTATCTATTGGCTATGAGTTATGCGGAATTCAGACATGCATGCGCTTATAGAGATTCGTATTCTATGGTAAATCCTAGTGTCTTTCGACCATTAAGGATTATATCACTTTAACTTTTTCGAGCTTAAAGCGTATACTAATGGTACGAATTCTCCAAGAGGTTAATCCAGTTACGACACTAACTTTTAAACAAGGGAAGTTTAGCTACTCATAATTGTGAAGGAAAACCACGAGGATATCATCATACCAAAACAATAACAATATCACGATAAGGAAGTATTGGTGTCACTTGTGGCGTGAATTCCTTGCTAGTAGCGTTTCTCTTGTCGTGAAAATTAAAAATCGAATAGAATAATGTCAACAACGAATTTAAGAATAGAAGAGAGTAAGAATGAATTGAAAGAGAATGGGTGAGAATAATAAAAGATTGAATAAAATAAGGTTTTTATAACACCCATATCCTAGTCCTACTAAGTTACTGCATCCTTGTCCTAATCCTACTAAGTTACTGCTGATCCCCAAGTCTTTAGAAATACTGTTTTTGCCCGGGACAAGTTTTCCATGCATCACTTTCAGTCCACAAGCTTCCAGAAGCTGCCTTCCTTCTTACGTGAAGTTTCCTTTGCTGCCCAACGGTCCACTAAATGCTGAAATCTTCATCATTTATACCTGAAAACATGCTAATCACGTTGGTTAGCTCACTTACAGGAAAAAAGGACTAAAAGTGCAGGAATTATATATTTTGTCCTTAAAACTTAGCTAAAATATGGGTAAAGTATAGTACTTTAGGCGTGTAAATACGCCCAACATCAGATTGTACCTCGTCCACGCTTTGAGTTTTTGATGAATGTTATGTTCAATGACAATGGCAAGGTTTGTTGTTACTAAATACATATGTATTCATATGTAATTTACAGTATACATATATACATTTTCATTTACAATTGTTTAAATGATTCTTTAACATATATTATTTACCTATTATTCTAGGTTGTCTTTAAGAACATAGAGCCAACAAAAATGGAGTTGTCAAAATTACAAATACCAAAGAAGGATGCAATACAACATGAACGTTCTGTTGATTCTGATGATGACTTCCAGGATCCACCACCAAGAAAGATTAATGAACATTCAAAGAAGAAACAAAAGGTTGATTCATCAACACTAGTAGCGAAGAAACCTTTAAGGAAAAAGCAAGTAAACGAGCATACCCAAACGAGGACACCAGCTCCTCGTGCTGCAAAGGCTGATGGAATGAAGACACCAGTTTTCAAGCCAATTCCAACACGACAAACATCTTCTTCAAAAATAAAGGAAGGAAAGCAAACAACTCGGGTTATTTTTCCTCAGGTACAGTCAAAGCCAGATATTCATGTAGAGGAAGTAGCCGTGTCAAAGCCTGAGAGTCATGTTGAGAAATAAGACTTTATTTCTAAGAAAGATTTTGATGCATTCCGCGATGAGGTAATTATTTTTTGGAAAATATTTGTTTTACATGGAAAAAACTTTGTTTATTGATTTTGTATCAAAATAGGTTCATCGCGAGTTTAAAGAAATTCGTGGACTGATGAGAACAAAATTCAAAAAGATGAAGAAAGCATTTGCTCAAAGCAAGGTTAATTTTTTCTTTGAAAATCTTAGTTGATTTGAATATGTATACTTATTGGACTGCCTTATACAAATACAACATAATAACTCATTATGTTATTGGACTTAATTTTTTCAGGATCAGGTTGTAGATATAGAAACTGATAAACCAAATGTTGATGAGGGAGGGTTAGAGCAATCTGGGCAACATTTTAGTCCTGATGTAGTTCAATCTTTGGATAATATTTCTGACGGTACAAAGATAAATATTAAAGTTCAAATACAGATTTAGTTGTACTTTTAAAGTTTATATTCAAAATACATTTAAGGTTAATAGAACTTTCAAACACAGTGGGTTTTTAGTTTTGTTCAAATATATGTATTTTTCAGTTTGATGTTACATATCAATATGTATTTTTTTATGTGTTCTACACACTGCAAATGTATTTTTTTAGTTTTATTCATATGTATTTTTTTAACACTACATATATATGTATTTTAACACTGAGTATTTTTTTTGTTATGTTCATTAATATGTATTTTTGAGTTTTATGTTATATATCAATATGTATTTTTAATGTGTTGCATACACTGCATATGTATTTTTATTATACTCATATGTATTTTTTAACACTTCATATGTATTTTAACAAACACTGTCTTCTTCTTGTTGTGTTCTTTAATATGTATTTATGAGTTTCATGTTATATATCAATATGTATTTTATTGTATTTGTATATACATATATTCATTTTCATTAAAAAAATACATATTTTGTTTGATTCAAGTATTAATAGGTTATTTCAATTTGTATATGTATTTGTAGCAACGACATGTAGATAAAGATTCTGTCCTCCAGAATATGGATTATGTTGGTACCGAAAGATCACCACAACGATTAAGTTCTGAGGTTGATCAAGAATTGGAGGCAAATTTGCTTGGTAAAAAGGTAAATAATTATATTTCATATATATATTCATTTGAATTCATATATATAAACAGATACAAGTACATGTTTGTTTGATGTTTTGATTTTTTTACTTGTTTTCAAGGGGTGCACTGATTTGCATTCCGAAAAAATGAATGTTGAAATTGATTCTCAACAATTAATCCCTGATGAGCTTCTCCGAAGTATAAATTTGGATTACTTACATTCTGAGAAGGTTGTTCAACATGATTGTCAAGTACGTATAGTGATGTTAACTTTGTCTTCATGTCATGTAATAATCCGGAGGACAATTAAATTTTTTCTTTTATTTTTTGCAGACCAGCGATGAGAAAATTGATGAAATAATTTTGTCTAATTTGCAATTCACAATCCCTGATGAGATGTTACCGAGCCTAAATGCCTATTAAATACAAAGCATCATCATACATCCATCGGCAAACCGTCAAGAAGAACATGAAATTTTGGATGCAAAAACCCCTGAGACTGTTATTGAAGATCATGCTCAAGTATGTATCTTACTATAATATATTTTGAGTTTATTTAGGCTCAATTTGATAGAAAAAAAGTAATATTCTTTTTTTAATTATTTTGTTAGATGAACAGAGGGATCACTGATTTGAGTTCAAATTCACTGGTGAATGCAGAGGTCGAACTTGCTACAGAGGAGCAAGTTAGGACACCTCCTAATACACAAGAAGTAACCAATGATGAACATAGGGATGGACAATTGTGGCCTGATTCACAAAACACAATCCCGAATGAGTTTCTACCTAGCTTAAATGATTACTATCAAAAAATTATCATGATTTATCCATCCACTAATCGTGAAGTTAACACTCCCAGACCAAAGTTAAGGATTAGGCGACCATCAAAATTCAAGGAATCCCTATACACCGAAAAATTTGGTCCAGCAACTGGTAAGTACAATAAGATATATATAATTTTTTATGTAATATGTCTTGCAAATACGTTTGTATTTATTAAGTTTTTGTATTCTCTAATTATATAGGGAGCTCAGCAGGGTTAATATGCATATTCCCCCAGAAAAATCCATTTTTATATCACCCGATTGATGGGATAATAGATAAGAAGATTGTCAAGAACTTCAACGACTGAATTTCTGCCGACCTCTTAAAAGCTACTGCCAAGAGGTAGTTCTTTTGAATTTCTTCAAATTATTTTTTTTGTATCAATACATGTTTTCATGGTTTACCATCTCCTTAAAATACCTAGGAAAGGAAAAGTATATCATTACAAGAGGGGAAAATCAGAAATTCCAAAGATGCATTTTGGTGTTGAGACTGTTGAAGACAAAAATTGATTCTATACAATGGGGTTTGCAGATCAAACATGGACATACTCGGTTAGTATATTATTTTAAAAAAAATTCCATTTCGTCTGTAACAATACTTAAAAATACATATTAGGTTACATTGAAGATACATATGGTTTAACATATATGTATTTTTAAGTATTCAAAGTATGATATAGTATACTACATCACATACTGTTGCATATACTATTACATAACATTGTCTGCATGTAACTGAACTTTAAGAATGCACTTTTTGATACACAAGTCTTCTACATTAATATAAAAAAATGCATATGTATTTTTTACTTGCATACACTTTAATATTTACAATAAAAAAAATTTGAATGCTCTAAATTTTGTGGTATTCACTAATGCAGCATATTGATGTCTGCTTATACTACTTGAGGAAGAAGTCAAAGTATGAGCCGCACAGTTCGTACAAAAATGAGCCAAACAAATCATACAAATACAGTACAGTTGACTGTAACTTTATGAACGTAATTAGATCTTTGAATGATGTATATTGTATGGATTATCAAAACCTTAATGTTGGAGGATAGGAGCACCATATTATTGAGTACATCAATGGGTTCCGTATGCATGCTGCAGTGCCATGGCATACAGTGGAAGACATTTTTATTTCGGTCAATATAAAGAAAAAACATCACTGGATTCTCACAGTTTTATCATTTTCAGAGAGGTGTATATTCTTGTATGATTCATATGAATCCAGAGGTCATTATGCGACTGTTCTTGCTGAGATCGAAAAAATAGCAACGATTATTCCATTATGTCTTCAAGATTGTGATTTCTATGTTAAGAAAAGAATTGAACTTCAAAACCATCCAAGATACAAAGACAAAGAATCCACAAATATGTTTATTTGAAGATGATTTGCCTCAACAACCAAGTTGAAGCTTGTAAGTTTTGTATTTAAATATACTAAAATTGTATGTTGGTACAAAATATATTTCACTATTAAATCAGATCTGTTTTTTCTTTTTTTGTAGGGATTGTGGCATCTTTATGATTATGTATGTAGAGTGCCTTTCTTATGGTCACAATGTTATTGCGACTGAGTTCGACCCCAACGCAATCCGTACAAGATATGTTGTACTTTTGTGGGACTATGGGATCCGAAAATAAGAAGCAAATGCCATTAGTAATGTCGAAGCACCATTGAGGCCTGCAAGGCAAAGTAGAATAACTAGTGTCACTGAAGTTGTTGATGTATGATGGTTGATGGATTTTTGACTTTTTGTATTTTAGAAACTAGTTTATGGATGTAGGTTTTGATTGGACAGACTACTTTTTATGTTTTGAATTGGTTCTATTTCATGAAGTTCTACCATTTACTATGATATATTGTTAAAAAAAACTTACGTAGTTTTTATATTATGTTTAAAAATATATATGTCGTATAAATCAATTTTATTTAACCTAAAAATACATATGCAGTGTTAAAATCAAATATTGTAAAAATACATATGGAACATTCATAATATGTATTTTACTATGTTGTTGTTCTTTAAAGTTTTTCACCACCTTCCTATATTGTTAAATATAGCATGTAGTGTGAGATTTATGAAGTTCTACCTTTTACTTTGAGATTTAGTTAAAAAATACATATGTAGTTTTCATATTATGCAGAAAAATACATATGTTGTATAAATCAATTATTTTTCTGCATAAAAATACATATGAAATGTTAGAATCAAACATTACAAAAATACAACTGCAACATACCTTACATGCATTTTGAGGATGTATTCCTTAACTATAATCATAAATTAGGATTTAAATTAAAGTAAAATTTGAAAAATTATTGCAGTTATTTACAAAATAAATATAAAATGTTGATATTTAGCTACAAAATACATATGGATTATACATTAAAAATATTTGTCAAGAAAATACATATGCAATTATAGATTTGATTTTAGTTACAAAATACATATGCACTGATGATATTTTTATTAAAAATACATATGGATTATACATCAAATGTATTTTTATAATTTAAATACATATGCAATAATAACATTATGCAATTCAAACATATATTTGCAGAATATGCCACATATATTTAAACACTTGAACAATTAGTAATCATATACTTGTTTGGGTAATCAAAGTTAACACCTTTAACCTAAAATAGATTTACTATGTCAAAAATACATGTGTAATGTACAACTTTTGAAACATATATAGATCCATTATTCAAATATTATTGTCTTCAATTGTCAAATGATTCATAAATGCATTAACTAAACTGAATTAGTTCATCATTATAAAAAATGAAAAAAAATATTTCAAGAAATAATACAGAACAAGAAATGTATCATTTGCGATATTTCCTACCAGAACGCCTATTGTGACCCTTATCCCCACAACCACCGCATGAGTTGATATTCTTCTTTTTAAACATATCCCGACCTGATTTACCACGATCCTTCTTTGCAGGTCTTCCTGGAGGTCTTTTGAATTTTGGAGGCAGTACTATTTCATCGCGTATGTTCTCTGGAATTATCCAGTCATCGCTGTGTGGCAACGGGTAGATTGGAACATCATATGTCTTCAAAACAGTTTTTGATTTAAACAAATTAGAACAGTATGACCCATTTTCAAAATTCTTTTTCTCCAACAACGCACAAACATGTGCACATGGTATCTCATCTATTTGAAAAGCATTACATGAGCACTTTTTTTCCTTGATGCAAACAATAAAGTGCTTTTCTTTGTCTGTATCGTATACACATATTTTGTGGCTGGTACAACCTGAAATAAAAATAAAAAATTAAATGCACTGATACAAAAAGATGAATTCCATATTTCATGATATGTTGTAAGCACACCAACATTTTAAAAAAATACTTATGAAATAAAAATACATATGCAGAGCACTTTTGTATAGAGCAGCCAAATAAGGTCATACCATCATACGGGTACACAAAGCCTCGTTCTCACTGATTATGTCATTAAACTTTTCAATGAGTGTTGGCCTCCTGCCTATTTGCACAATTCTATTTTGCAAATAGTATTTGAACTTCCTCGAGAAAGTCATAAATTGGCAGTTCTCTAGCTGATACAAGCACTCTATTTATTGACTCCGCAATATTTGAAGTTAAAGTCCATCCTTGGTGAACTGTTGCATACGAACTAGCCCACTTTTCGTAACCCGCCAATTCCATATATTTCTTCACCCTCATATCAGCTGTCTCAATTTTTTCCATTAACATGTGAAATTCTGACTTTGAATATGATTTGGCCATTGTATAAAAGACCTCCGACAATGCATTGCCTGACTTTCTGTAAAGTTTTTTCACATTACCCCATAGATGCCACATACATGCATAATGTGGAACATCTTCGTACACATCACCAATAGCCTTTATGATGCTTGGATTCCTATCAGACACAACACACATGTTTTGTCTAACCCCGTACGTTTCCTTTAGATTCTCGAAGAACCACGTCCAAGATGCATCATTTTCAGAATCAAGCACACCATATGCCAAAGAAAATATATGACCTTTATACATAATTCATCATTTTCAGAATCAAGCACACCATATGTCAAAGAAAAAATATAAACTGCACATATAAAAAAAATCTGTGCAGGCCGATTTAAATACAGTTAGGAATTGCATATGTATTTATTACAAATATAGGTCAATTAAAATGTATATTTTATCTACCAGAAATGGTATCAATTACATATAATAAAATATACTTGCACCTAACTATCAAACATAATCAATTTTACATGTTTCATTCAGAAAACTTTGAAAATATAAGTAATTACATACAAATATGTATTTATGAATTGGATATATGTATTTTTCAAGTCAACAATAGAAATATAAAAAAATACAACCAGTTATACAATGTAATTATTATTAAATGATACTAACCTGCTCCGTCCGTTGTACATGCTGTTACAAATGTCCCAGTATACATTCCTCTCAGATGACTAGCATCAACAACTACGACTGGTCTACAATGATCGAATCCTTTAATGAATGCATATAGAGCGATAAATACATACAAGAACGCATTATCATCTGTCTTCTTCATTCTTATATGTGACTCCGGATAAGTAGTATTCAACACATATAAGTATGATGGCAGTTTCCCATAAGATGCTGATGGCTTACCCCTCAACTCTTCTAACGTTCTTTCCTTGGCCCTCCAACATAAAGTGTATGTCAAATTCATACCAAAATCTTCCTTCATGTCATTTTTTATTTTCGTCGCACTGTATTTTCATTTGTGGTTTTTGAATTTCTGTTTAACCATAGTAGCTATCAACATACTAGTTGCATGAACCTTTGGATAGATCTTGTCCTTCACTGGGCAAGTATGTTCAGGTATGAATCTTCTAATTCTAAACATTCTAATGTCTCCCATGCTTGATACACGCATTAAGAACTCGCAGTTTCTTGATTTGCAAAATAATGTATAACTGCATCAAACATGATTAAATATATTCAAAATACATATCCAAAGTAATATTTAACAAAATCATAGTGATATAAAATGTACGTACGTTTTCTTACTAGACCTTTTACTGTGCGTTTGAAACTTTTTCCTAATTGTATAGTCCTTCATGACTGACTTTAAAATTTTCATTGTGAAGTAAACCTGATCGTCCTCAACATGCTTGTGATGCGAGTCTGAGATAATAACCTCAACAGTATTCATCTCAAAAAAATTTAATGCTTGTGTATCTTCACAAACCACCAAAGCTCCTTCATTTGTTGTATTTATCACTGTTTGGAAGTTGCTACAATTAATATCTTTTTCAGCAACACATATAGATGAACTTGCCAAGTTGTTCCCTACAACTTTATCCAAAATGCTTACATATAAAGGAAGACAATTCATGTCTTGTATCAGCTTTTTCTGCAATATAAACACCTTTAAACCCATATCGTTATGTATTTCTATCTGCCCTGCATTAGCAGTGATTTGATATTCCACTAAAATATGTTTTCTGGTTAAATTCACACTTAAGTGAGATGCCAAAACATCGTGTAGGTCAACGAATGTTGCTGATGTGCTCAACAGTATAGCATCAGTGACATATTCTTCGAAGTTCTTTTCGTACGTCCATCAGCCAGAGTGCTTCACAAGGACTGGTATGCTTTCCATTTCTACTTGATTTAATCAATAAATAAATAAATATACATATTTGTCAGATATCACTTATTTTAACACACTATTTATAGCTTTAAGTGCAGACAAAGTTACCTTACCAACATCTCAATTTATAAAATATATTTTATACAATATTTGTTTAAAGTTACAAACAAACAAAGCAAAAGTTTTCAATCAAATACAAAAAATACTGCATCAAACGGAAGTAAAATAGGTACGAAATATATTTTCACATATACACTTATATTCTAAAATTCCAAAAAAGTAAAACAAAAATACATATGCAATGTTAACATAAATCATATCAAATACATATGCAGTGTTAACATTGAGCATGTCAAAAAAATACATGTGGAACATACATAATTTATAATTTGATATGTTTTATACATATTTGTCAAATGTCACTTGTTATAAACGCACTTTTCAGATTTAAGTGCAAACAAAGTTACACAGCCAGCAACTGAATTTAAAAAATACATTTACACTACATTTTCTTAAAGTAAAATATCTTTTCAAATATACATTTATACTATAGAATTCCGACCACAGAGAAAAAATACATATGCAGCGTTAATATTAAGTAAATAAAAAATACATATGCAATAGATATTTTATACTTTTGTATGAGTTCATAGAATATCATTAAAATCAACAGATACATTCGATCATTCATTTATATAGTATTTCAGAAAAAAATTGAATCAACTTCAATTCGAAAGTTGTTTACGATTTGTTCTACTGTTAAAACAATCAAAATAGCAACAAACGATCCTCAAAACAGTATTCGAATACTGATTTTTTTCCCATTAAAATAACTTTAAAGCTGAAATTTGCAACAGATACTTGAATTCCAATTTTACTGCTGCCTTGAATCTAACTCGAACTTGTTTTTCAATTTTTTCACATACAAATTACGTTCGACAACCAAAACTTGATAGTCACATCAGTAATGGTAAAAAAATGAACTGAATAACAAAAATAATTATGTACCTTAAACAGTAGTAATGGTTGTATTTTCAACTAACAGTTGAATTCAAACAAATGGAACAGATGAACCAACAATTGAATTTGATTCAATCAAATTACTGCATCGTTTTTCAATTGTTGTTGATTTCGAAGAAGAATCAGTTCATTTTGATTCAGCAAAACAGGGTAAGTTTCGAACAAATTTCTAAGAAAAAATGCAGCTGTTAATGGGGAAAAACTGAAATTTAAATTCTCAAGTTATAACGGAAGTCACGTTTTTAAGAGTTTTAAATGGAAAAGGAATCTACATAATTACTTGATTGGTAATTATAACATATATAACTCAACTAATTTAAGTTACTTAAGTGCAGTAATTTTTTGTACATGTATTTTTCCAGCAATATTTAAAAAAAATATAAAATATAAGTTCCTATAAAATGTAATTATCAAACTGTTGCTATAAAACTAATAATTAGGCTCTTAAGTATGCTATATCTGAATTTTTCCCTAAAAAAAATATTTAGACCCTCTCTTTGTAGGGATACACTGAATTTGTTGTTGTTGTCATAATAAAAAATATATCAATATGAAATTATCAGAATTGAACTCTTCAAATATAATACATAAGATAAATTCACTAATAAATTCTAAACACAAAGAGTTGTGGTTCTGATACCACTATAGAATTATAGGATGTTCGTAACATATAGCGGAAGACAAAAAATAATCTAGACAAATCTATTTGTATTTAACATTTATTAACATTCAAAAAGTAGATTTCAAGATAATTTCATAAAAGAAAGGGACGGAATTAGAGAAAAAAAATGATCTTCATAACATTTTTTAGTTTAGAAACAAAGATGTAACATTATTTATGCAGTGAAATAAAACATGGAATTTACTCTCAAAAGAAAGAAATAGTCCAATTAAAAAGACTTAAATTTCATCATTCTCAAGTCAATGTATAAGTCTCATTCATGAAAATTTCAAATGATGGGGTTCATTTATTTTGAGAAAATAAATTATCTTGTTTTTTTCTACCACGTTCTTTCAGTTTGATTTTTCAATTCAAGCGAACGTATTCCTCACTCTAAAAGCTGAGGATCATTCGACTTCTTTTCTCTTTTAAGGATGGAGGGACCACACCTATTTCACCAAATTCTTTGATGATAAATGAAATTTCAAAGAAAAAAAGAGGTGAGAATTTTTTTTTAAAAAATAAATAGGATAAAATATTATCTCCATTTTAGAGGAAAAGCTGTAAAATTTATGCATTGAAATAAAACATGAATTTTACTCTCAAAAATGAAAGGAAAAACTCAAGCAGAGCGTGGTTCTTTTATAGAAATCAATTTTAACTTTAGTAATTGTTTATCTTTCTCAAGTCAATACATAGGTCTCATTCATGAAAATTCAAATGAAAGTTATAATATTAAGTCAAGGAACTTATTCTTCACTCTAATAGAAAAGGATCATTCAATGTTTCTTCAACTGATTTCATGAATTGTATATTTTTTTTAAAGAGTGATTAGGTTAAAAACCTCTTAAATCTCACAATCTGTAACTTTCACATCTAACATATTTGACGTTTACAGAACTACTATGAATTCATTGTGCCAGATAGACTCATGTTAAAGATTTTTTTTATTCTTTCACACGCCTCTAAGATAATTATCCCAAAATATTTTAAATATTGGTTGGTACTATTATAGTGATTTTCTCAGACATCACACAACAAACTATGTCCGAAAAATATTGAATTCAATTAAATCAATTATTTTAAAATTACATCCCCTTTAACGATTTTCATAAAAAGATAATTAAAATAATTTCAAGTCCTAGCACGAGTCTTGCCATCGTAGAAATTTCAGATGAAAGACACTTAACAAACAAATTTCTTTCAGCTTGATTTTAAATTTTTTGTTCTGATGTGACAACTTACCATGACAACATATTCTTTACTCTAAATTCTCAAGTATCATGACTTAGATATACATTTAAGTCTTCCTCTCTTATTTTTAACTTTTCTGTTGCTCGCCAAAGAAAATAAAAAAAAAGATAAATAAAAGGTAAAGTTTTAACTAGTGTAGATGATATTCTCGATTTATTTTATTAAACAGAAATAATTGAGAGCAATTAATGAGTTTATACTAAGAAGTATAAGTGCTAAGAGGAGAAAACCGAAGTAAAGAAAAAGAATTCTTCATACAATTTATTAAAACTAGTTTAGTATATGTTCATGGCACGTGAAGTTTAATTGAATGTAATGCACAATAAAATTTTGAATTGGACTATTTAGAAATCTTAACTAATCAAACTGAAGCCAACAAATAAAAAATATTCATAATCTAGAACATGATAGCATTATTAGATATGAATTAGAAGTTAAAAAGTACTTACATATGTTATCAACTAGTGAATGGGGCTGAAAAAACTACTGCACTTGAAAAATTTAGGCAGCAACATGATGGAGCATTTATGAGAATTTTGAACAATAAAGTTATTCTTTTCTCTGCTTTTAAAAAATATTGCAATAAAGATATCAACGTTAATCAATATGTCTTGATGACATATCAATACATTATAGTCACAAAGATTCTATATAAAAAGTATACAATAGTTTCTCACAAAATAAAAATCAACTCTAAGATCATACTAACAAAGCAGAGTAAAAAATAAAATAAATATCCAAACTTTATAAACCTCATGACCACGAGCATCCATGATTTGATTAGAGGCCATCAACATATTCTACTTAATTTAAATTATAGTACTTCAAAATATAAAATTAGACACAAGAGAAGTTGTTTAATGGACAAAGAAAATGTATGTTGAAAAAATTCAACTAAGAAACTTCAAAGTTCAAACCACCAAAAAAGAATAATGTACCTAATCTAAGTATGATTTTAGTTTTAAACATTGGCTTTAAAACTTTTGAAACAATCAAATTCAAAACTCAAAATTAATTTGAATCTATATAAATTCATAATACAAAATAAAAAATTCACTCCACATTGGAATTTTAGTACACAATGTAGGTTAGATCATACCTCAATACAATGCTAAGATAACAGTGAACGGATAAAAATCACTTCAGAACATTCTAAGTGCTCGCTCTTGATCATTCTCCTTTGATTGTCTCCTAAATTTATTGTTTCCTCCTAGTATTGATCACATTCCAACGTGGATATCATGCATCTTTGAATAACTATCAGTAGTCATTGCATACACAACATTAACATGAAAGTACATCTCCAAAACTTCATATTTTGAAACTTAAAAGAAGCCCAAAAAATTGATCTTGCTTAAATTTTGAACAATTACGACATCAATTTTGGTTGATCAAGGTGATCATTGACAGAGGAAATCATTGTGGCCTTTATTCTTCAAGAAGAAAAAAACTCATCAACTTAATAAATTATATATGCATGCCGATGAGAGAAATTATAGTATTTTAAAAATATATTTTAGGACTTCTACAAATCAAATAGGAGACGAAATAACATTTTTCTGGAAAAATAAATTAAGTATCAAGTAGGACACAAATTTGGAAAAGACCAAATAAAATACAAATTTAAATGAAAAAAATCAGGTATTTTTTAGTGAAACAAACTCAAAAAAATCGAGTGTTTTTTGGTGAAATAAACCAAGTAGGACACAATTATTTTTTTTAAAAATAAATTATAGAAAAATTTAATAACCAAGAAAAAATTTGAGTGTTTCTTTAATGAAACAAAGCAAATAGGACACAAATACCGTTACTCCAAGATTCTCTACCTTAACAAATTTACGGACCTGTGTTTGTTGGATTGCTTTTCTTGGGCCATTTTTTTAGAAAGGCTACCATCATAAATACTTCTTATTGTCTCTTTGGGAAACACGCCATGTTCATTTCTGCAGAGATAAAGTATCTTCCCCTAATTTGATTTAGCAGCAATACTGCATAATACATTCAATTATTTCTATTACTTTTTTTAAGACAAAAATAAAGGAAAAAAGAATTATTTTTATGTTGATCACTCAATATTTGCTTTTACTGCACCAAAATAGTTAAATTAGAACTAAATATTATAAAAAAAATAATTAGAACTAAACATTATAACAAAAAAATCACCCGACTTTACCCAAGTACCACGAAATGATATCGCTAAATTAATTTTTCATAACAAAATCTTATCACTTTAGCTAAGCACACGAAAAATCGTTGAACACTTTCAACAAAAATAAGCCATTCAACTTTACCTATACTTTCCTCCTTATAGCTTTCTGCAATACTTAAGATTACAAAAGTTAGTCTAGTGAATTACACTATACTTTAATAACAAACAATTTAGTGTTTTAATAAAATAAAGTAAAAAATTGAAAGATCATTTATAAAATTAAGCCCATAATTTAACAATTAAACCTCATAATTCTTGAGATTAAAAAGGAAAAAGAGGAGTGAGTATTACTGTCCAGGAAAGTCCTTGGGTTGCTTGTTTGCCTTGAGCAGTTCATCTAATTCAGAGTTGGTTAAGGCATTGTCATTTGTTCGTTCATGCTTTCCGAAAAACTCCTTAAATTTTTTGGAACGAAGCTTCAAAATGTGAAGGAATTTCAAAGATTAAAGTTATATAGACTGATAATACAAAATATTTTTAATAACCTCTTTTGTCTCGCCAGTTAGAGGTAAGATCTGTCTACACTTTATCTTCTCCTGATCCTACTTCGAATAGCATAAAATTTTCTAAAAAATACTATCCTTAGAAAAAATATTTATGCTGCATAATAACCAAATTCAACCCAATTTAAAACTGACATTAATCACCATTATCGAAAACCATAATACAAAGAATTAAAAACCCAAAAAACTCCTTAATTGGTGAGCCATAAACCTCCATCCCCCCTCCTCCCTCCCCCTACATGGAACCTCAAAAAGACACAAATAATTAGGTGGCATTGTTGCTGGTGGCGTTATTGATGAGCTTTGCCATGCATGTGAATAATGTTCAAGATTTCATAATATTTGTGACTGTATTTTCTCCTTTTTACCCTACTGGCACATTTTGCAATGGAAAATTAGTCACGATATGACTGGTAGCTTATTTAGTTTGAAATTTTTATCAGAAGTCCTAATTCAATAAAAAAATCTTACTATCTATCCTATATCTTTGTACCCTACTGGCAGATTTTGCAATGGAAAATTAGTCACGATATGACTGGTAGCTTATTTAGTTTGAAATTTTTTCCAGAAGTCTTAATTCAACAAAAAGATCTTACTATGTATCCTATATATTTTAGGATTCAATATTATAAAAATAATTAAATAATAAAATGAGTGAAAAAGTGAAAAGGCGATATTGTCTACTGCTGAGACTTTTAATGAAGGGAAAAAAGTTAAAACTGTTATAAATGTATTTACATTATAGTGAATGTCTATCAAGATCTACTTTGATATCTATTAGGATTGAAAACATCTGTCTTTTACTCAGACTAGGAGTAAATTTTCCCTATAAATAGAGGGTTTTGTTCATTGTATTCACAATCTTATGATCTCTCATCCCTCAAGAGAAATAAGAATTACTCTCTCTATTCTCTCTACTCTTATTCTTTATTCTTTCTTGCTTTATAACACGTTATCAGCACGAGACTCTATCATGAGCACTTATTCTACGATAAAAGCAAGAGATGTCAGGTTGAGTTTTGATTGAAAGAGAAAAAAAGAAAAAAGTTATCGTTCTGTCTTCATAATTCATATATGACCTTTAAAAGGTAAGTCTTTATTTTACTAGGTATTATTTTATTTTATTTCTTTTCATATGACTAATAATTTTACAAAACTTGAGTTCATTGCCTCGAGCAAGAACTACCTCTCACGGGTGTTGGATGTTGAAATCCACTTAGATGTTATGGGTCTTGGAGACGCCATAAAGAAACAAAATAGAACATCTAATCAAAATCGTGCTAAGGCTATGGTTTTCTTGCCTCATCATCTTGACGAAATTCTGAAAATTGAATACCTTACTACTAAGGATCCACTTGTTTTGTGGAATAGCCTAAAAGAAATATTTGACCACTTGAAGATGGTCATCATCCCAAAAGCACGATATGGATGCATAAACTATGAAAATAAGATGTTGGGTTCAAGTCCCATTGATTTATGTCTAAGACGCCATTATATGGATAAGACATTGAGTTTGAATCTCAATGCACCATACTGATGATATTATGATGGCTAAGGCCAAAATAATGGGTATTTGGTGAAAAGTCATGAAATCCAATCCATTGAATATGCTCCATTCAATGAAGTGAATGTGGTAGCAATATATGATAAGTCTGAAATATGACAACTAACTTCATTCTTGAGGTGTATGTGGCAGCAGTGTATAATATGTCTGAAAGGAGACAAGTGATTGAATGCATGAATATAAATGTGAAGGGACAATATGATTATGATCATCAAAAGTGATGATATTTTCACACGTATATTATGATCATAAGATATGATAGAGAAAAATTCTCTACATCATATGAATGCCTCGATTTGCTTCTGAAGTAGCAAAATCTTGAAAGAGGTTATAAGCTATCATAATTTGATAGGCCTAAGACACGATTATATTCCATTCCTAGGGAATGAGAAGCTTATTAATGCAAACGTGTACTTGATTGTGATGGTATCACAACTCACCTCCGAATGAGGCAGAATAATTGAGAAGAGTTATTTCGAAATCTACTTCCAAAGTAGTAAATCTGAAATTTATTCATGTAATAGTAAATCTAAAATTTACTAAAGAAAAAAGTACATGTCATGGTAAACTTGGAGTTTACTAGAATAAAAGTTCATAAATTGATATGAACGATTGTGACATCTCGAAGATGTGCATATTGAATATTAGACATGTATTGAAGAACTAAAAGATTCTTCGAGAATTATTTATGTCGTTTGTTCTCATGATAAGTTGGTTGGACCAACTAATGTTAGGATTGAATTCCTTAAATCTGAAAAAGAATAAAAGGTGAATAAGGGCCCGTTCACCTATCATGTGATATGTTGAAAAGATGCATCAATAAGATGATCACATGTACATTTATGGTCAACCTACGTTTGACATTCATAAAGTTACTTGTTCAATATAAATTGAGCATAATTTTCAGATTGTGTAATCAAGATAATTTATCTTGATGATGATGGTTTAGCATTGAATGTCTTCGATAAATATCTAAACCATTGTTAATGAGAATAAAAGCTTCATGTATTGGTCTGAAATATGATATATTGCAATAACACTTGTATGCATTAGACCAATAAATTATGATTATTTCTTCCCCCTCAATTGGTTCAAGGCCGGGAACCAATTATTCCATCTAATAATTTTGATGTGCGGTATACGATTAATGAATATACCATAATGCACAAAGATGGATTCCTCAAAGAAGTAGAGGATGTATGTCAGTTTTCCTAACATAAGGGAGAGATTATAAGTGCTATGAAATATGTTAGGAATTATCACCAGATCCTCATCCAAAAGATAATTTAAGTCAAATGCCGAAAACATCTCATATTAAGCGCA
Source organism: Capsicum pubescens (assembly GCA_030864215.1). NCBI lineage: Eukaryota > Viridiplantae > Streptophyta > Magnoliopsida > Solanales > Solanaceae > Capsicum > Capsicum pubescens. The sequence goes on along the minus strand of CM061549.1, from coordinate 98,108,475 downwards.
AGTGCTCTTATTTTGTGTTCCTAAAGGACAAAGTCTATGCATGCATGAAGCGTGGTAGATTAATCGGTTCTAAATGAAATAGTCCTTGAAAAATAAGGAGCAAATAATCATAATAAGAAGGCAATGAACTTTTAAAGAGCCTATGACATAACACTTCATGATACCTTATGAGAGGTTCATGTGCCTGAAAATAATGAAGTGATGAGATCTCAAAATTATGTCGCATTGTGAACCGATACTAAATGATATATCATCAATATCTTTGACACAATATTGGCGCAATATTGTGAAAGATTACAAGGCTCTTAATTCTACGTTAATTTAAGCATGCTGACGTAGAAACATTTATCAAGTGACACGAAATGATGCATCTTGGTAAGTATTAAACTTATTTGATTTGCAGTCCAGATATTTGAAGATGTCACTCATGAAATGTTGAATATTGTCACTTGACAAAACTTATGTGAAAAACTTTTAAGGATTCAAAATGCTTGAAGCATATAAAAGTTTCTGGGAAACTTATTTATAATCCTTATATTGTATAAGTTTATTGCTTGAACATCATTGGAACTCTTGGAGAGTTTTCAAAGAAATAGATTATTTTCTGAAATTTGAAATATATCAAATTGAATTGGTTATAAAGTACCATATCTTAGTGCAATTGATGCACTCATGTACCTTGCAAATACTACAAGGCCTATAGCCTTTTCAGTCAATTTATTAGCAAAGTATATTTCTTCTCCTTCTATGAGACATCAAAATGGGATAAAACACATGAGCTTGTTTTATTCTAAAGATTGCAGTCCCGATCTTATTGGTCATGCTGATGTTGGGTACTTATCTTACCCGCATAAAGCTCGGTCTCAATTAGGCTATGTGTTCATATATGGTGGTATTGCCATATCTTGGAGATATACAAAACAGTCTATCATAGCTACTTCATCAAATCATGCTGAGATAATAGCTATTCATGAAGCAAGCCAAGAATGTATATGGTTGAGGTCCATGATACATATCATTCGAGAAAAATGTGGTGTGAAATATGACAATCTACCCATAATTTTATACAGAGATAATTCAGCATACATATCACATCTTAATAGAGGATTCATCAGAGGAGATAGAACAAATCACACTTCATCAAAGTTTTTCTATACACATGAGATACAAAAAGAATGGTGATATTAACATGCAACAGATTCGTTCAAGTTACAATGTGGCTGATCTATTCACCAAGTCTCCTTCAATTGCAACTTTCAAGAAGATGGTGCACAAGAACGGAATGCAAAGGTTCAAGGATGTTCTCATTAGGGGGATTTAATATGCACTGTACTCTTTTTCCCTTACGAGGTTTTGTCCCACTTGGTTTTCCTTGTAAAGTTTTTAATGAGGCAACCGAAATGCGTATTATTAGAGATATGTACTCTTTTTCCTTCAGTAAATTTTTTTTGTCCTACTGGTTTTTTTCTAGTAAGGTTTTAACGAGGCACATTATCTACCAATTAGACATTCAAGGGGGAGTGTTATAAATGTATTTACATTATAGTGAATGTCTATCAAGATCTATCAAGATCTACTTTGATATCTATTAGGATTTGAAGCATCTGTCTTTTACTCAGACTAGGAGTAAATTTCCCCTATAAATAGAGGGGTTTTGTTTATTGTATTCACAATCTTATGATCTCTCATCCCTCAAGAGAAATAAGAATTACTCTCTCTATTCTCTCTACTCTTCTTCTTTATTCTTTCTTGCTTTACAACACAAACGACATTTTTAAGACCTTTCGCACTTTTAATATAGTATGATATGATATGATGATTATTAGTTTTGTAATATATATTAGAGTTTATGTATAATTAGAATTTTATTTGAGGAATGTAGGAAAAGACAATATTAAATCTTCTTAAAAATCAAATTTATGGAAAAAGTATTAGTTATCATTGATTCTGATGACTTCTAGTAAGCTAGAAGGAAATGTTTTACAATAAATATATTTAATTAATTTTTAACTTTTTAACATTAGGAAAAAATAGTGAAAAAGATAATTTTGTCTAAAGCAAAGACTTTTAATGAGGCACAAAAAGTTCAGACGATATTTCTAAGGTCCTTCACATTTTTAATATATTATAGATTATAAATAAAGATAGATTATAGATAAAGAAAGCATGGTATCCAAACAAGATAGAACAATATCCCTTAACATCATCTTATAAATCAATGGCGGAATATCCAATAATGGGCTCACGAGTTCATCATAACCCAAGACTTTGAAGCAAATGCTATGTGTGAGTATGTGTGTGTGGGTGTATACGTGCAAAAAATATATACGAATAGACAAAGGCGGAGTCAGGTTTTTTGCTTAGGGGGTTCAAAATCTAAAGAAAAACTCATTGAAGGGAGTTCAACATCTAGAATATATAAATAAAAATTATTTTAACCATGCATTAATAATATAATTTTTCATCGAAGGGGGTTCAGACGAACCCCCTTTAATAGGCTAGCTCTGCCTCTGCGAATAGAGTTGTATATTTTAGAATTTAGAAAGCCTAATTCCTAAATCTACCAATGATATGAATGTTACTTGAGAAAACTGAAGGAAAGGTGTTAGTTATGTCTTGAATGAAGGATTGGTGATATTGACCAACTTAAAGGGTCAAACATAATTAGGAAACTTAATTAAGTTAATTCTGGACTTGATTAATATTTTCAAAAATTTCTAATCTTTTTAAAAATACAAGTCAACTCACACCCCTCTCCTCTCTAAATCAACCGTCTCTCCTCTCCCTCTCTCTCGACAGTTTCTCCAAACCAACAGTTCTGCAAATTTTTCATTTCAATCCCCGATGACTTCAACCTCCGACGATAAATAGTTGGGCTTCGAGTTCCTTTTTGACTTTCAACCGTCAATCGATGTGATAGCCTTGCTCTCCGGCTACAACAACTTCGAATTCTTCATCGTTCCTTTTCTTCTTTCACCGGTAAAAAAATATGGCATTTTTAGTTTTGAAGAAAATGAGAAACTTGAGCCAACTTCTCTTCTAGTATTGGTTAGGCATGTCAAACGGGCCGGGCTGACCTGACCCAGTCCGGCTCAGCCCGACCCACTTACAAAACCGGCCCGGTTTGAACCAGCCCAGTAAGTCCTAGGGCTTTAGGGTACCGGGTCCCGGGCCGAGTTTTTTATTGATTTGGGCCATATTAACCCGGCCCGGACCAAGCCCGGTTAGGGCCCGCCGGTTAACCGGTCCGGTTATTTTTTTTATTTTAAATGGATTTAATTATAACTTAGTTTTAATATATTATTAATTTACTATCAAGTATTATTAATTTATATATGTGTATATATATATTCTATAGACGTATATATTTAACGTATACATGTGTATATATTTTATAAATTAATATATAACTATATATATAATTATATATTGTAGTCTATTTTATTTAAAGTAGTACATATATATGTCTATATATATATTCTATAGACGTATATATTTAACGTATACATATGTATATGTTTTATAAATTAGTATATAACTATATATATAGTGTGTGTATATATTGTAGTGTATATATATTGTAGTATATTTTACTTAAAGTAGTACATATATTGAATGGTACGTATATGTGTGTATATATCTTCTAAAGTAGTATATATTTAACGTATATGTGTGTATATGTTTTATAAATTAGTATATAACTATATATATAGTGTGTATGTATATTGTAGTGTATATATATTGTAGTATATTTTATTTAAAGTAGTACATATATATTGAATGGTGTGTATATATGTGTATATATCTTCTATAGACGTATATATTTAACGTATACATGTGTATATATTTTATAAATTATTATATAACTATATATATATATATATATTGTAGTATATATATATTGTAGTATGTTTTATTTAAAGTAGTACATATATATTGAATGGTGCGTATATATGTGTATATATCTTCTATAGACGTATATATTTAACGTATACATGGGTATATATTTTATAAATTAGTATATAACTATATATATGTATATGCTTTACTTAAAGTAGTACATATATATTGAATGATGCGTATATTTGTGTATATATCTTCTATATACGTGTATATTTAATGTATACACGTGTATATGTTTTATAAATTAGTACATAACTATATATATATTGTAGTATATACATATATTGTAGTATATGTTTTACTTAAAGTAGTACATATATATTGAATGGTGTGTATATTTGTGTATATATCTTCTATAGACATGTATATTTAATGTATACATGTGTATATGTTTTATAAATTAGTATATAACTATATATATTGTAGTATATATATATATATATATTGTAGTATATGTTTTATTTAAAGTAGTACATATATATATTGAATGGTGCGTATATTTGGGTATATATCTTCTATAGATGTGTATATTTAATGGATACATGTGTATATATTTTATAAATTAGTATATAACTATATATATTATGTATATATGTGTATATATATTCTATAAACGTATATATTTAATGTATACATGTGTATATATTTTATAAATTAGTATATAACTATATATATTGTAGTATATACATATATTGTAGTATATGTTTTACTTAAAGTAGTACATATATATTGAATGGTGCTTATATTTGTTTATATATCTTCTATAGACGTGTATATTTAATGTATACGTGTGTATATATTTTATAAATTAGTATATAACTATATATATATTGTAGTATATATGTGTATATATCTTCTATAGACGTATATATTTAATGTATACATTTGTATATGTTATATAAATTAGTATATAACTGTATATATATTGTAGTATATGTTTTACTTAAAGTAGTACATATATATTGAATGGTAGGTATGTTTGTGTATATATCTTCTATAGACATGTATATTTAACATATACATGTATATATGTTGTATAAATTAGTATATAACTATATATATATATATATATATATATATATATATATATATATATTGTAATGTATATATATTGTAGTATATTTTATATTTAAAATTGTACATATACATTGAATGGTGCGCATATATGTGTATATATCTTCTATAGACGTATATATTTAACATATACATGTGTATATGTTTTATAAATTAGTACATAACTATATATATATATATATATTTATTGTAGACTTGTAGTATATATATATTGTAGTATATGTTTTATTTAAAGTAGTACATATATATTTAATGGTACGTATATATGTGTATATATCTTCTATAGACGTTTATATTTAACGTATACATGTGTATATGTTTTATAAGTTAGTATATAACTATGTATATAACTATATATATAACTATATATATATATATATTGTAGTATATGTTTTATTTAAAGTAGTACATATATATTGAATGGTGCATATATATGTGTATATATCTTCTATAGACGTATATATTTAACGTATACATGTGTATATATTTTATAAATTAGTATATAACTATATATATATATGTATATATATATATATATTTATATATATATATATATATATATATATATTGTAGTATAGGTTTTATTTAAAGTTGTACATATATAATATATTTAATGATGCGTATATATGTGTATATATCTTCTAAAGTAGTTTATATTTAACGTATACATGTGTATATGTTTTATAAATTAGTATACAACTATATATATATATATATATATTGTAGTATATGTTCTATTTAAAGTAGTACATATATATTGAATGGTGCGTATATATGTGTATATATCTTCTATAAACTTATATATTTAACGTATAAATGTGTATATGTTTTATAAATTAGTATATAACTATATATATATATATTGTAGTGTATATATTTATTGTACTATTGTAGTATATGTTTTATTTAAAGTAGTGCGTATAGTCGTATATATTGAATGGTACGTATATATGTGTACTTGTGTATATATTTATTAAAAAATATATAGTGTATATAGTGTATATAATTGTAGTGTATATAGTGTATATTGGATTTTTTTTTGTTTTTAAATGGGTTTGACCGGGTTTTTAATCGGGTTTGACCGGGTTTAGGTGGGTTTAATCGGGTTGGGTTAAGTGGGCTGGGTCAGGGTTGTTTTTAAATTTTTTACTGTTGAACCCGGACTCGGCCCGACCCACTTAACCCCAAATCGGACCGTCCCAGCCCATTAACCCGGTTAACTATCACGGGCCGGTTCTGGGTTGACCCGGCCCAGCCCACTTAACACCCTTAGTAGTGGTTAACAATTTTAATATTTGTTGCTTTAATTTGAAATGTGGTCTGAATAAAACTCTAATTTCTGATATTTCTTCTCTTCTATTTTCGGAGTGAATTATGATTATTTGTTGGTTGTTTGTGTTTTTTTGAAGTTTGATTTTTATTTTAGGTGTTTATACAAACAAAACAACGATGTTGCTGTTTTTTGTGTTGCGCCCGTTGTTGGGTTGATTTGTTCTTGTTCTTGGTAAAAATGGTGATATTGTTGTTGTTCTATTGAACAAAATTATGCTACTATTTTTTTATGCAACAAATTTAGCATATGATGCAACAGATTAACCATCTGATGCAACAGAGGAACCATCAAATTAAAAATCTGATGCAACAGATTAACCATATGATATAATAGATTAACCATATGCTGCAACAAATTAACCATCTGTTGCAACAGATTTACCGTCGGATGCAACAGAGGAACCATCGAATTAAAAATCTGATACAATAGATTAACCATCTGATGCAACATAGGAACCATCGAATTAAAAATCTGATGCAATAGATTAATCATCTGATGCAACAGATGAACCTTCTGTTGGATAAAATCCTATTAACGATTCCAATAAGACATGTTCAAGATTTGATTTTTCAAACTGATCATTCATCTGTCGCGATAGACGACCCTTCTGTTGGAAGAAATCTAAAAAATATTGACCATTGATAACTATTTCAATAGATCACTCATATGTTGCAACAGATGTGTGATATGTTGCACATGTCATTCATTTGTCTCAACAGATGAGTGATATGTTTTGCATTATTACAACAGATTACTCATCCATTGCAATAGGTTAGGTAATTATTCCAACAGATCACTCATATATTGCAACAGATGCGTGATCTGTTGGATAGACTAGTCATCTGTTTCAATAGATGAGTGATCTATTTTTATTGTTGCAACAAATTACTCATCCATTGAAATAGGTTAGCTATTTGGTACAACAGATAACTTACCTAGTGCAACAGATGTGTGATCTATTGGAACTGTTATTTTACTATTTTGCATGTTAGATTTACTGTTATCCCTTTTTAATGATGCATTAATCTATTATAATCTATTTTATATTCCTGTTAATTTTAGATAATATGGCTCCTAAAAGAACAAAAACCGAATTAAGTCCAAGTAAAGGAACAAGTGAAGCAGCTAGGCTACATCCACCACTCTATGAGCTTGCTTTACAAGCATTATCTCAATCAGGAGAAGAATATGATAAACACGGAGAGGAGAAATGTTTCAAAAGAGATGATCCAAATGCTAATAGCCCTTCCACCGAAGAGTTGGTCAAAACCTTCAACATTAATTGTTATCTTGTAAGAATGCAGTGCGATAGTGCCATAGATTTAACGAGTGATTTAGTGGTTAAGTTAGCCATGGGAAAATCTTTCGGCTCCTTCAGAAAAATACTTCGAGAACAAAAATTGGATGCTTATTTTAGGGATAGCTGCTTTGGGCAATATCTTGATTTATCGGAGAACAACAGTGCTCATTTCTAAATAAAAATGTTATATGATCTTCTCAACCGTAGGTTTATGTATGAAAATAAAGATAAGATGAGGTGTGGATAAATTACTGTGGCATGCCTGTTTATTTTGGTTGGAAGGAGTTTGCCATAATTACTGAACTATAATGTTATCTTCCTTCTCCTTCTCAAGTTATACCTATTCTAACCCAAAAAAAAATACTCTGCACACCCAAAAAAGGCAAAGGCAAGTCGAGTGATCATGATAACTTGGTGTCCATTATTGGTCCAAGCTTCAAAAACAAAAATTTGATAGAAGCGTTAAAAGGTAAAAGAATTTCAAAGAAGAACAAACAATTATTGTGCTTGGTTTTATTAGTAAATAATATTCTTTGGGAGAGAGACGTTAACAACAACATAAACGTTGGTTTAATAAATCTCTCTGAGGATCTTAAGGCATTTAACAACTATCCTTAGGGTTATGAAAGCTTCAAAATGACTATCAAATATTTGTTAACTCCGTTAATGCCAAAGACAGTCAACTTATATGGCTTTCCATGAGATTTCATGGTAAATTTTTCTTTTATTATGTATAATTCATTTTGTTTTATTCAATAATGATTTTGATTTATCGACGTTATTTTATAGGCTTGGGCGTTTGAAGCCATTCCTTATTTGAGACAACAAGTGAACTACTAGGAAGAAGTTTCCTGTCCAAGAATCTTGAGATGGTTGTCGGCCAAAACTGATAAAAATATAAAATTTCTTGATCTCTTCAACCCTTCGAAGGATGCAGTAAGTATAATTATAATTAAGTTTTTATTTTAATTAATAATTTTTTGAATGATCTAATCATCATTCTAATATATGTAATGATTTATATTAGATTGTGCATTCGTCGCTTGTTTTGACCAATAAAGAGTTGAAGATGTTATTTTTTCTTACTTTACGGTCTGTGCAAACTTTATGGAACCTAAGGTCATTGACAAAATAAAAATGGAATTATTTGGTGCAACAACCATCACAAAAATAAATAATTTTGGAGGGTGGCCTTTTTGTTGTTGATGACCTTAGTGGTGATAGAGCTGTTGGTGGTGGTAGTGGTACTGCCGTTGGTGCTAATGATACTCCTATCAGAATTTTTAAAACAAACCATTATGAGTATGATCATACTGGTTATACATATTTTGCCTCTCCTAGCGAATGTTCTGCATGCAAATGTCAAGACTACAAGGGGAAACATGATGTAGTTATTAATGCTATTAATGCATTAACTGCTTCTGTAAAGGAATTGACATCTAAGAGGGGTGTCATTCCATTAAAGAGGGTTTTATATCCATCCACTCCATTAGAGATTAAGGCTAAGAGGAGAAGGAAAGTAATTTCCAAGGCATTATCAAGCATCCAAAAAAGTAAAATTGCAACTCCACTGTCTGTGTGTTTCACTATTGAGAAATGTACAATGGCCATAAGAGAGAAGCATGAGCTAAAGAAGGTGAATATATATCGTCTATTCCAACTAACAAACAGACACATATCTGTTTCAATAGATGACACATCTGCTGAAAATTATCAAACAGATATATACATCAGTTACAACAGTTGACTAACCTGTTGCATTAGATACAGTATTTGTTACAACATATGTCTCGTTTGTTTTAGAAAATCAAACAACTCCACGTACCACTTTTATTTGTATCAACAAATAGCCTATCTGCTGCAATGGATGGGTCATCTATTGGGATAAATTAAATCAAGACTTTCTACCATTTCAGTTTTTTCAAACAGATGGGTCATACGTTGCAACAGATGGTTCATCCATTGGAAATTATCATTTAGGTCTTTCTCATGTTATAATTTGTCCCAACAGTTGATCCATCTATTGCAACCGAAATATAATCTATTTGGGACAGTTTAAAATAGGAGAAAGACCTGTTTGATTTGTTAAAATATATGAGTAATCCTTTTCTATTTTTTTGTATCTCTGTGATTAGCATTGAATAATTTTGGATTTCAAGGTAGATGTCATTATAGAAGTTACTGCTGAATAACATTGACAATATGCTACTCTTTTTATGAAAATATGGAGAACAGAAAGCACAAAAATCGTATGCAAGCGACATTAAAGATCCACGATGACTAAAGTTGAATTTCATAGCATCGGATGAAGAATAACTTTTCCATATTGATTATATCTTTATAACTTGAGTCTGTCAAAGTAATAGCCTCACCCCTCCTAATATAAGAATGAAGAGCACATGGATTACAAGGCCTTCTCAAAAGACCAAGCTTGGATTTGCAAGGCAGTTGAAAACCTCTTGGAACCATTTCATAGCCTTGTTCAAGTTGAAGAAAGGAAAAGGGGGACCTACACTCTAAGGCCGCCTATACTTAGACTCATTAAGGGCAATATTATCTTTTGATGGCTCTCTTTTACACTCCAAAGGAGCACCCTTCATTAAGGATATTTTAGTCTTTGTTTGTAATAAGTATAAATAGACAATTAGGCTTCTATTTTTCATTAGTTTTGATGAATTAATTGAGTGATACTCAAATTATATTTTCTTTCCTTAGTTTATGGCTTGGAAAATCTAGTGTAGTGTATATCTTGGAAAAGACATTGAAACTAGGGTCAGCATAGAGTGTGGAATCACTCTTGTTGACATTTTGGCAAGAAAGATGGGTGCTAGAGGAGTTGATCCCTTTGTGTCCACCTAAGAGTGTGGTGTTATCCTCCAATGGCGTTGTTTGTCTTGGTATTTGATACACACCTTGGTTCTATTCATTGGTGTAGGTGTATGTCTTACTAACTATCCTTTACTTAATGCAATTTTCCGTTTTGTTTTATTTGAATCCGTGTTTCTCTTCTTCATCTTCTCTTCTTTAGTTGCTGATTTTTGGTTTCTTAGTGTATTTTCACATTTTTGTTCAAGTTTTAGGTTAGATCTTGTATCATTTGGTATCAAGAGCCACATTTTAGGGTTGTTCCTACAACATTAAGTCTTGGTTTTTGTTATCATAAGAAAATCTCCACAAAAAAAGAGTCTAGAGTCAAGAAAAATCACAAAAAAAGTTGTATCTCGTGTTGTTAGTGGTAGATCCAAATTTGAAAGTCTATATCTACTAAGTTTTACTTTGTTTTGAAAGTTTCTAGTGCTAGATCCTTGCTCACTAGCACTACAAGAGTCTAGATCTAAGTTCGGAGCAAGATTCGGTTGTGTTTGTGCATTCCACCATTGTTGAAAACGTGTTTGAAGCTTTTGAAGGTGGGATCTCATGTGGCTTAAGTGTTTGGGACATTTTTATTGTTGATTTGTTATTGGTTGTGCTTGGATTGGCAAAGGAACCTATATCTAAAAGAAAAATTGAAGTTGGGGTTCATTTGCCTTGTGGTCAAACCTTGGTCAACTCTTGAATATTCAAGTTGTTCTTCTTAATCTTCATATCTTGTTGAAGAAGAATATTCAAAGTACTAGTTTAATCCACAAAAATAAAAAAAGAGAAGGTGAAAGTTGTTTGTACTAAGAATATTCCCTAGCATATTCACAATCTTCCAAAAGAAAAGGGGACAAAAGGAATATTAAAGTACAATTGAAAGTACAGGGGGGGACCAATTGTTTTCAAATCCATTTGAAATTGAAAAAGGGCTCCAAATCCTCCATTTCCCCCCCAATTTCGTTCATACACCTTAATTCAAGTGTTGCCGAGACAAGAAGATTAAGAAACTGAAAATGTTGAAAAGTGACGTCTAATCACAAGCTGCCACATCATCACTTTTTTTAACAACCGAATTGAGCTCTAAAATTAGATTTCCTAGTTTCTATTTGTTGTTTCTATATTCTTTTGTGTTGATTTTATCACTAATTAGCAAACTAGTAACTACCTACTAGGTTGATAATTAGTTTAAAGTCCTTTGTTTCGTGTCAACGTTTCTTTTTGTGCTTTTCTCGTTTGTAATTAGTTGTAGTTTGTTGGTTCAAGTTCATAAGCAATTTTCTTTGAGTCATATCAAACAAAAATCTATTTCGGGCTAATGTTGATTCATCCCTCAATCACTCACTAAGTACGGGCCAAAGTTTCAATACTTGTGTAACCAAGTGTGAGGTAAGAATCTAAAGAGTGATAGAGAGTTGGTGAGGCTTTTGAACTAACTTGTTTTCTCATTTTGTAGGTCGTTCTTTTCTATTTTTAGGTACTTGACATGGAATCCTAGGGTACTACATCCCAACCCTTGGGAAATAATATTAGTGGAGTTTTGTCTTGTGACATGGCTAAGTTGAACTCGGTTGTAGGGGAAGTGAAGGAGGATATGGCTTCACTCAAGGGTGGCGTGATTATAATGAAAGCGGGTGTTGATAGACTATGTCCACCAAATCCTCCACAAAATCCAAACTATCAAGCCCAAAGTCCACTAAACCGTGAGCCAAATAAACTTTTACCTCTTCAATTAAACCAAGTCAAACAAGAAGGACTTAGTACTCAAATAATACCTCAAAATCCAAACTACCAAGTTCCAAACCCACTTGACCAAAGGCCTTACCCTTCATAAGTTCAAACACCTCAAGTCCAAAGAACTTACACTCCACAAAATCCAATGCCTCCTCTCCATAAGTTAGAATCCGAAGAGAATATGACCAAGCCTCAAGATGGAGAGAAATTTGATGGTGAGGAACAAAAAGAATGTGAAGAAAAGAGAGAAAGGAAAAGGGAAGCCATGGGTAGTAAAGTTGGAAAGGGAAAAAAATGCTTGATTGTGGATCTTGTCCATAAAGAAACCTTGCTACTCACTAACCCAAGTGATAGCATTTTTCCTAGCATTGATTGTTTTTATGTGCAAGTTCAAGATCATACATTCTTAAAAAAGAATCCTAAAATAGTTCCACACACACACATGGTTGATGAGTTAATGGAACCCTTAGCCGAAAGTTTTAACTTTGGGAAGGATGGAGAAGCAATGATCCTAAAGGGGATTCTTGACACATTCCCTTGTAATGAGAGCTTCCCAAAGAAGCATATGGAATGCCATGGTACAAACCGAGGTAATAATGCTACACTTTACAGTCCTTTAAGCTTAAAATGTAGTGACGTGGCTAGTAGTAGCCAATGTGATGTAGTTTTGGGTTTGTTTAGTGTAGAAGCACATACATCATTCCTTGGTAGTACTAGTGTTGTAAGTGATGATCAATTTGCTTTTAAATATAGTTTACTACTTGATAATGTGAATGGTATGACCAAAAACTTTCAAGCTAGTGTTGATGCTTATAATGTTGATCATGATAATGGACATGACCCTTTGATCTTATATGATAAAAACCTTGCTATTAGTTTTGCTCATAGTGATCATGTGTTTGGGAAAGTTACGAATAACGGCGTGCTTATTCTTAGGAGAAGATTTCTAGACCACAGTCCTTTAGTCTTGAATATTTGCCTTCCCTTAAAGACTAATGTCTTGGGTGATTGTAAGTGTGATCCTCTAGTAAAAGGAATGAGTAGCCTCGACTTATGCCCTTGGATACTTCATCCATTTGATCCCGGTGTACTAGTGGGGTGGGGAAGGGAGTGTCTCGGCTTGTGCTCATTTTTCCTTAATATGTGCCTTATCCCTATCCTTTTTAATATTTATACCAAGTTTTTCATGGTCAAAACAAAAGATTGCTGGTTGAATTTCAAATGTGTACCCCTTGGAGTGTTTCTTTGAATTTATGTGATGAAATCCGTGCTAGTAGTAGTGTTCATAGTCATCAAGTTTATGGAAATATTGTGAATGATGGAATGTATGTTGTTGAGGGAAACCTTCTAGGCCGTAGGTCTCTATTTTTGGATGTTTGTTTTCCCTTAAAAACAAGTGCTTTATATGTTTGTCTCGGATTGTATTTATCCCTCCTTGATGTTTACCTTAGACATGTCCTTTGTGTTGCTTGTGGTAAGTTTTTCATGATCATAACAAAGGATTGTTGGTTGTATTCCAAAAGTGTACCCCCTTGGCGTGATTATATAATTTGTGACACTAATGCTAACCCTCATACCATGAGGATTGTGTGCTATTTTTTTTCCTCTTTTTGGTTTTGCAAAGTATGAATTTGAGGGAAAATTTCTTTCAAGATAGAAAGGATGATACAATCATGAAGAGCACACGGATTACAAGGCCTTCTCAAAAGACCAAGCTTGGATGTGCAAGGCGGTTGGAGACCTCTTGGAACCATTTCATAGCCTTGTTCAAGTTGAAGAGGGGAGAAGGGGGTCCTTACACTCCAAGGCCGCCTACACTTGGACTCATTAAGGGAAATATTATCTTTTGATCGCTCTCTTTGACACTCTAAAGGATCACCCTTCATTAAGGGTATTTTAGTCTTTGTTTGTAATAAGTATAAATAGACAATTAGTCTTCTATTTTTTTATTAGTTTTGATGAATTGATTGAGTGATACTCAAATTGTATTTTCTTTCCTTAGTTTAGGGCTTGGAAAATCTATTGTAGTGTAGATCTTGGAAAAGACATTGAAACTAACCTATGCTAAAATCACTGTTGTTGACCTTTTGGAAAGACATGTGGGTGCTTGAGGAGTTGATCCCTTTGTGTCCACCTAAGAGTGTGGTGTTATCCTCCAATGGTGTTGTGTTTCTCAGTGTTTGATACACACCTTGGTGATATTCATTGTTGTAGGTGTATGTCTCATTATCTATCCTTTACTTAATGCAATTTTCGCTTTTGTTTTATTTGAATTCGTGTTTCTCTTCATCTTCTCTTCTTTAGTTGCTGATTTTTGGTTTCTTAGTGTGTTTTCACGTTTTTGTTCAAGTTCTAGGTTAGATCTTGTATCACCTCCTTAGGAATTCTTGGCATCAAAACTTAAATTGTTGATGTATTTGTTGAGATCTGTACCCATAATAATTTTTTTACATTTTATTTATCTCTTGATTTATTTTATGTAATTTCTGAAGGCTTTGATTTATTTTATTTTATTTATGAATTTTATATTATCCTTAGATTTGAACTTATTAACTGAAATGGAATACTAGATTCAAATATTGCAACAGATAAGGTATATGTTGCAACAGACGTCATATCTGTTAGAAAATATCAAATAGATTTAGACATAGGTTACAACATGTAGGTAATCTGTTGGAAATTATCAAATAGGTCTTCCCACTATTGCAATAGATAGACTTAGATAGAAACATCGGCATAATTCAATTAATGACCAACCTATTGCAACAGATAAACTATCTGTCAGAACAGGTAGAATATCTGTTACAATAGATGGACAATCTGTTGCATTATAAAAAATTCAACTTTCATTAGACATAAAAAATTGCCACTACATGTAAAGTGAAGTCACATGAAATAAAAAAGTCAGAACCCATCGACAGGCACCTAAAGTTGTAGTGATCTTTCACTTTGGCACCTCAAGTAGACAATGTTCATTTTAAACACCTAAAATAAAATGGGCATCAAATGTGTCAGTTTGGCACTTTTTCCCTGTTGGCAGCTTGCGTGTAGTTCATGCAGCCAAGGCTCGTTGACCCTCCATTTTTGCTGACTTGGCGTCTAATTTGGCCCCCAACAGTTATTTTTCCCTATTGTCTTATATATTCATCTTCTTCCTAACATTTAACCCTAAATTTCCAAATCTTCTTCTTCATCATCTTTTTTTCTCTATCCAAATTCTTCAAATTATTTGTATTTGGTGTTTTTTCTGCATATTTTTTTTCATTTTTTGTTGACTGAGCTTGACAATGTCGAGCTCATCTTCCACAATTTTTTGTGATAAAGATTTTTGATATTGTTTGTGTGGTCATTAATCTCTATTTAAGACTTCTTGGACTCAACAAAATTTAGGTCGTAGGTTTTTTACGTGTAAGATTTCAAAGGTAATATATTTTTTATTTAATTAGTTGATTAATTATTGACTTATAATTGTTTTGTAACTGTCGTCTTGCTTTTATAGAAGTTGGGTGGATGTGATTACTTTGATTGGTATGAAGAATGACACACTTCACAAGAAAATCGTGTAATCTGGGGTTTGTTGAAGAAAGTCAAGACTTTTGAAGAGAAACAAAATCGAGCAAGAAGATACTACATTGTTTCGTTATTGCTACTGGTTTGGTGTTGTTAGGCACTTGGATATTCAAGCCTAATTGCTAAATTTTTTGTGGTGGTGTATTTGTATTTGCTACTGGTTTGGTATTGTTGAGAACATGGATATTCAAGCGTAATTGTTGGAAAATATCAAGCAGATTTAGACATCTGTTGCAACATGTAGGTCATCTATTGGAAATGATCAAATAGGTCTTCCTACTGTTGCAATAGATAAGACTTAGATAGAAACATCTGCATAATACAACAGATGACCAACCTATTGCAACAGATAAACTATCTGTTAGAATAGATTGAATATATTTTACAACAGATGGACAATCTGTTGCATTATAAAAAATTTAACTTTCATCAGACAAAAAAATTGGCACTACATAAATGTAAAGTATGTAAAGTAAAGTGACTTGAAATTAAAAAAAATATTATTTCACAAGCTCTTTTTATTACACAGGCTCCAAGCGTCCAGTTAGTACCCCATAAGCCCAGACCTCTTGCATGTTTGCCATAGTGTTGTCATATAGAAAGGTCGTTGGCTCGGCCATTTCTGTATCGGTCAGCAAATATTCGATGTGTGCAAGAGCGTACGACTCGCACACGACAACAATTTTATTTTTTAGAAGGTCCATCTCTTTGTTTCGACCTTTAAAATCCCATGGTTGCTTCATCAACACTTTCGTTGAAAATTGATCCATTAGTTTACTCTTCCTAAAACAGATGGGGAACAACTCCAATAGTGGCTGCATGTGGGTAAAAAAATTAGCCTCGTCCAAGGCAGGTAAGTTGTAGTCATAAACCTTGATCTTTGCCTCCTCGAGTAGTATCTCAACAACCCGATAATGTATGTCATCCACGTTCATGACTCCAAGAATCCTCTTTGCCTCGGTCCAGCTCTTGCCATGTGGATTTGGCCTCTCCCCTCTAATATATTTTATCATTTATTCATCCCATTAGAACCTAGAAATTAACAAATCAAATCCTTCTCCACCGGGAGTTGACGCTAGCTTTCTAAGATCATTATGCCTATCCTTGAGATTCTTGTAGAAGTCGAGGTTCATTATCCTATCGGCAGCATCATAAGCTTCTGGGTACACTAATTGCCTGACCCTCATAAGGAAGAGAATTTCTTCAACATGCTGTGATATAAGAAATCAATTTTTAAATAGGTTATTAATTGTAAAGAAGTAAAACATAGTGGAAAGATGCAACGAATGGTCCATCTGTTACAGAGAGTTCTCTGAATCTGTTCACAAATTACCCATCTAACATAACTTATGCAAGATATGGGTAATAATTTGAAACAGAACCATTACAAGTTGCACCAGAATACACATCTGCTGCAATAAATGACACATCTGTTGCGTGGCTTCTTATTCACGGAGTAGATATAATACCCCGAGAATCCCAACCGATGGTAGAACCATGCTTCAAGCTCATGAGAAATAAATTATAGTGATTTTTTATTTTTATGATCAAGTTTGATGTATATTAATACCTCAAATACATCCTAGCTATTGGACGAATCAAAACATTCCTTACTAATTGAATTCTTAAGAAGGGCATTGCCATAGTCAACTTCAAACAGGTATATATACCATTATACAGAGAATTTTTTATCTCATAACCCATCAATATATATATAATTTAATTATCTTTCCAACGATACCAATTTTGCCAAAATCCAGCATTGGAGTAAGAAGTTATGGCCGTTTTACTGAGAGGTGCCCGAGCTGTCCAGGAGCGACGGGAAAAATGACGGACCGTCAAGTCAGTGATGGACCTTCACTTTGGCCGTCACAACTGAACCAGTGAGGCCGTTTTATGGCCCAAAAATGACGGTTGGAGTGATGGTTTGTCACTAGATTGATGGTCCGTCACTCAGACCGTCAGTTTTGCTCGAAACAAAGATGAAACGTCATTTCAAAGAGATTTTTGGATCTTTTCCCACCCTATTTAACACCCAATCAAATCAAATCAAATCAAAGAACATAACTCCTCATTCATCCATAACATCAAAATTAGGATTTTTTCAAGATCAAGATCCAAGATTTGGGTTTTATTACTCCATGATTTATCTGAAGCTCCAAGAAAGCTAGTTGATTGGGGATTCAATTTCAAGAAAGTTCCACCGTTAATCTTCAAGAATCTTCCATCTAAGGTATGCATAATGTTCATCCATGGATTTATTTCATCCATGGAGCTCAATAATTAAGTTTTAAATCATATATTGTGAATATTTTGTTGTAGGTTAATTGTAACCATGTGGTTGTTGTTGTATGATTACCAAGTTGAAATCTTTATGTGATTTTATGAGGAAATGTTAGCATATAAGTTGAATCTATAAATTTGGTGGTTTAACAGTGTTGAATTGATGATTATACCTATGCCCAACGTGGTGCATGTAAGGTATTTGATGAAATGCCTAAGAAACTAGAAATCATGCAATATAGCTAAATTGTGACTAAGTTAAGGATTCATGATATGCCCCTATGTTCCAATGACTTCCATATTTTGTAATATGTCTTGTAAATATTGTTGGATTGATTATGAACTAGTCTTATGAGATTATTCTATGCTTACTTGCAAATCCTACTTATGTACAAGATGTATGATAACCATGTACACTATGAAATCTCCCAAGTTATGATATTATGGATTGTTGATGTTGACCATGTATTCAAGAAAGTCATGTTTGTCAGTTTCCTTCCATCGAGTCCTGGGGGTACTTGTACCCGGAAAATATAGTTGTGTGCCTAGAGCCATGTCATGTTTTCATGATACTCTCAGTCAAGCCATGTTCAGTAGACTTCAGTCAGTCTCATGACTCAGGAAAACTCATGTAAATTCAGTATCAGCTCAGTCCTACTCAGTACTTAGTAACTTTAGTAATCTCAGTAATTCAGTACTCTCATAAATCTTATAAACTCAGTCCATTAACAGATTCAACAGTATTCCGTCAGTCAATGAAATTTAGTAAACTCAGTCCATGTTCAGTTTAGTTAAGTCATGTTCAATGTCTATTCAGATGGGAGTAGGATTCAGCACCGAGTGAACCCAAGGATGGGAACTCACCTATCAGATTAGGGTATGATTCTTAGGAGCAATCCTTGCGTTCCAGAACTACGTAGCCAGCGTAGGTTGAGACATCAATAGCTGTCAGTTAAGGGTAGATAAGGTGGATTAACCTGTCAAATTAGAGTCCCACCATTCTTATTAGAGTACCTACCAGATTGGGGTACTCACAGTTTGTCCTTACCAGTGGGCGCGGTATTGACACCCTTCTAGTCAGGACAGAGATTGGACCCCAGCTCAGCTATAATAGCATATATGGGGAATGTCGGTTATATAACTACTTCCCATAGTCTCAGTTTCAGTCTCAGTCTTAGTAAAAGAACTCATATAGTTCTTCAGATTTCAAGACTGTCAGATACAGTCTACTCAGATACAGTATGGAACTCAGCTAGTTCTATCAGATCCAGGACTGTTAGATACTGTCACTCATGTTATCAATTATATTAGTTCTCAGAACTCATTTTATCAGATATATCAGTTATCAGAACTCATGTAATCAGTCTTCAGCTTCAGGACTATCAGATACAGTCAACTAGACCAGTTCTTCATAATCAAACTTTCAGACACAGTTATTCATGTATCAGTAATATAGCATTAGTCCCTAAAAATTTTCAATAATATATTACCAGTTCCTCACCTATTAGTGACCCAGATATAAATATCAACAGTCCTTGTTATTTAGTATCCCAGTTTAAGTTTCTCACTTATCAGTGACTCAGATATCAGTAAATCCATGTTATCAGTATACTCAGTAGTTAGAAATCAGTATTCAGTCCTATCACGATCTCAGTTATAGTTACGTAGCCATACATGTAGTCTCACATTCAATGTTAGTCAGACAATTATTATTGTTCATGCATATGAACCCCATGCATTTTTCCTACCTCACTTGTATACCAGTACATTCAAAGTTCTGACGCATTCGCGCTATGGTGTCTTATACCATAGGTTTAGAAGCACGAGCTCCAGAGCATCAACAGTAGATTCCAGTCTCAGCAGTCTGAGTTAGAAGTGAGTCCTCATCTTTTGAGGGCATGATGATTTAATTACTATTTCAATTTTCAGTTTATTTTAGAAGATGAAGTTAGTTGGGGACGGGTCCAATCAACTCCTTATTCAAATAGTTTAGAGACTTTCAGACTATAGTATGTTCAGACAGTTATTTCAGATTTGTTTTGGTATTGTTATACCTTATTTTCAGTTTTGTATTAGTATTGAACCTTATGGCCTTTCAGTTCATATTTTCATATTTTTTAGTCTTTTATGCAGTATACAGGTACAGATATCTGTCATGGGTTAGCTTGTGGTCCTTCGGGGTCATGAGTACCGTGTAACGTTCTGGTTATGTCATGGGTTAGCTTGATGTTTTTGAACTTGAAGGGTTTGAAATCCTTTGATTCTTGAAGAGGATTGGGTATTGTTCTTGGGGAATAAATTCAGAGAGAAACCCTAGTTTTTGTTTGTGGAATAACAATGAGCAAAATGGTTGAATTCGTACTCATCTGGATATATAAGCGAGTGGTAAGTGACCAAAATACCCTTGTTAAAATGACCTGGAAATAAACTGAATGTGGTGTGTGACTGTTCGACTGATAGTCCGTCAGACACTTGACGGTCCGCCACTTAGCCCGTCAGATGTGGACCAGAAATGGGGTTCACTGGATAAGAGTTGACTGCCTGGATGACGGTCCGTCAACTCATCCGCCAGTCCTTATCTAGTACGTGGCTCAACTTCCTTGGCTGTGATAGTCAAAGTGGCGGTCCGTCACTTATATGGAGGTCCGTCAACTTGGCCGTCATACCTGGGCGTTTCCGACAGCTCCAAGTAAAATATCCATATCTTCCTCGTCTGATGTCGGATTTGAAAAAAATTGGTACTGTTGGAAAGCTAACTCAATTTACCATATGATAGAAAGTGAAAATCTCAAAAATACCACATTTACAAAGATAGGTTTACATTTCAAAGTAAGTCCTAGGATCCTTGAGATGATTTCTAGCTAGGAAAAAGGCACGGGTATTACAATATCTTCCCCTTGAGAACATTCATCCTCGAATGGAACTAACTGAGAGGGGAAAAAGTAATCTAAACATGAGTAGCTGGAACATGATCTTATGACTGACAAACTAAATGTGTTATGCTGAACATGCATATCTGATGCACGTGTAACTGATTCATAAATGCATGACTGAGGTTTTCACAATAAGAATGCATATCTGATGCATAATTATTTACTAGACTGATATATGTATGTATGACTAAATATGCAATGGTACTTGATACCAAATTTGTGATGGAACATGAACACGAAATGAAATATCAAGTTGTATTGAATGCTAAACGTGAAACTGAATAAGCTTAAGGAGGACTGTTACCTTGAGCTTGATCTATGTTGGCGGAGAAAAGGTGAAGGTACTTGGTACACATGTCTGCTTCTGCTTCCCAAGTAGCTCCCTCAACGGACTGATTTCGGCAAAGAACTTCGACTAGAGGGACTTCTTTGTTCCTCAACCTACGAATCTGATAGTCTAAAATTTTGACTGGAATCTCTTCATAAGAGAGGCTGTCCTGAACATCAATGTTCTGAATAGGGACTACAACTGCTAGGTCATCTATGTACTTCTTGAGCAAGGAGACATGGAAGACCGGATGAACTGAGGCTAGATCTAAAGGCAATTCGAGATCATAAGATACCTTGCCGAAGCGACTGAGAATCCTGAAGGGACCGACATAGCGGGGACTGAGTTTCCATTTCTTGCCGAAACACTTCACTCTCTTCATGGAAGAGATCTTAATATATACATAGTCATTGACCTCGAACTTGAGATCCTTTCTACGAACATCTGCATAAGACTTCTATCGGCTCTGAGCAGGTTGAAGTCTCTCTCTGGTTAACTGAACTTTCTCTAAGGCGTCGAATACCAAGTCAAGACCGATGATTGAGGCCTCACTAACTTTGAACCAACCGACTGGAGATCTACACCTCCTACCATAGAGAGCTTCAAATGAAGCCATCTGAATACTGGAATAATAGCTATTATTGTATGCAAACTCAATCAGAGGCAAGTGGTCATCCCAACTTCCCTTTAAATCAACTGCACACGCCCTTAGCATATCTTCAAGAGTCTGAATGGTCCTCTCTGCTTGACCATCCATATAAGGATGAAAGGCGGTACTGAGATGAACTTGGGTACCAAGACCCTTTTGGAATGCTTTCCAAAAGTGAGAGGTGAACTGTGTACCTCTGTATGAGATGATAGATAATGGAACACCGTGTAATCTGACCAACTCCCTGATATAGAGTTTGGTATAATCCTCGGCTTAATAAGAGGTACGAACTGGAAGAAAATGAGCTGACTTAGTCATTCTGTCTACAATGACCCAAACTGAATCATGCTGATGACGAGTTCTAGGCAAACCCGTCACGAAGTCCATATTTACTTCTTCCCACTTCCAAGTAGGAATGCTGAACTCCTTCATGGAACCACTAGGTTTCTGATGCTCTATCTTAACCTGCTGACATGTA
Source organism: Capsicum pubescens (assembly GCA_030864215.1). Classification (NCBI taxonomy): domain Eukaryota; kingdom Viridiplantae; phylum Streptophyta; class Magnoliopsida; order Solanales; family Solanaceae; genus Capsicum; species Capsicum pubescens. The sequence continues at coordinate 98,086,034 of CM061549.1, read as the reverse complement.
GAGCACTTAGCCACAAACTCTGCAACATCTCTCTTCATCCCACTCCACCAATAGATCTCCTACAAGTCGCGGTACATCTTAGTGGCCCCTGAATGAACAGAGTATCGCTCACCATGAGCTTCTGCAAGAATTCGCTGCCTCAAGTCATCTACACCTGGAACACACAGACGACCCTAACAACGAAGAACACCATCTCCCCCTTGGGAGAAAACCTTTACCTTATGATCCTGAACTGACTCTTTTAGCTTGATAAGGATATGATCCTTGTCTTTCTTCTCTTTCACCTCAGAAACTAGAGATGACTCTAAACTACTCTTAACACATACACCACCCTCTGAAGAGTCGACTAAGCAAATGCCTTGTCTGGTAAGATGATAAATTTCTTGGGCTATGTTTTTCTTGCTATCCTCAATGTGAGAAACACTACCCATGGAGAGTCTACTGAGAGCATCATCCATAACATTGGCCTTGCTCGGGTGATAAAGGACATTCATGTCATAATCCTTCAAGAGCTCTAACCACATTCTCTGATGAAGATTAAGATATTTCTGAGACAATACATACTGGAGACTCTTATGATCTATGAAGACATCTATATGAACTCCATATAAATAATGCCTCCAAATCTTTAAGGCAAATACTACGACTGCTAACTCAAGATCATGAGTAGGATAATTCTTGTCATAGGGCTTTAACTGTCTGGAGGCATAGGCTATGACCTTACCATACTGCATGAGGACACAACCTAAACCCACTCTAGATGTATCACAATATACTATGAACCCATCTGAACCATCTGTAAGAACTAGAACTGGAGCTGAAGTGAGTTGAGTCTTCAATTTTTGAAAACTCTTCTCGCATGAATCTGACCACTGAAACTTGACCTTCTTCTGAGTCAATCTAGACATGGGAGATGCAATAAAAGAAAATCCCTCAACAAACCATCTGTAATAGCCAGCCAAACCCAAGAAACTCCTGATACCTGATGGAGATACGGGGGGAGGCCAGTTTCTTACTGCTTTGGTCTTCTGAGGATCTACTCTAATGCCGTCATAGGAAATAATATGGCCAAGGAATGCTATTGATCTTAGCCAAAATTCGCACTTACTGAACTTCGCAAATAACTGATGATCCCTGAGAGTCTGAAGAATAATCTTGAGATAGAATGAATGATCACGCTTGGTGCGAGAATAGATAAGAATATCATCTATAAATACTATGACGAATATGTCCAAGTACTGCTTGAATACATGGTTCATCAAGTCCATGAAAGGTGCAGGGGCATTGGTAAGACCAAAGGACATGACTAGAAATTCAAAGTCACCATACCGAGTATGGAAAACTGTCTTTGGGATGTCACGTTCTCTAACTCTGAGCTGATGATAGCCCTATCTGAGGTCTATCTTGGAGAAATAACTGGCACCCTGAAGTTGGTCAAACAAGTCATCTATTTTAAGAAGCGGATACATGCTCTTGATCATGACTTTGTTGAGCTGACAGTAATTAATACACATCCTGAAAGAACCATCTTTCTTGCGCACGAATAAGACTGGTGCACCCCATGGGGACACACTAGGCCTGATGAATCCTTTATATAAGAGATCCTTTAACTGATTTTTCAGCTCCTTGAGTTCTGCAGGTGCCATTCTATATGGCGGAATAGAGATAGGCTGAGTATCTGGGAAAAGGTCTATGCCGAAGTCTATTTCCCTATCAGGAGGAATGCTTGGAAGATCTTCGGGGTAAACGTCTAAATATTTATTAACAATTGGAACTGATTCAAGTCTAGGAGATTCGGAACTGGAATCTTTAACATGCACGAGGTGATACACATACCCCTTAGAAATCATTCTCATTGCCCGAAGGTAGGAAACAAGATGACCCCTAAAAGATGAAGTACTACCTTTCCACTCTAGGACAGGCTCATATGGGAACTAAAATTAAACTATCCGGGTCCTGCAGTCGACTGTGGCATAGCAGGAATAAAGCCAATCCATGTCGAGAATGACATCAAAATCTGTCATTTCTAATTTGACTAAATATGCTTATGTGGATTTCTAAAATATCATAATCGGGAAGTTCCTGTATACCCACCAAGCTATGATGGTTTTACCCACTGGGGTAGATACTGAAAAGGGCTCTGCTAAAATTTTGGGACTGATTCCAAAATCGCCTGCTATGTATGGAGTGACAAAAGACAAGGATGCACCTGGATCTAGCAAAGCATAAATATGAACATGGAAATTATGTAACGTACCAGTAACAACATCAGGAGAATTTTCCTAATCCTGTTGAGTCTGGAGAACATAGAGTCTATTTGGGCGTTGCCCACTAGTAGCACTAGAAGTGGCACCCTGCTAGTTCAGGCGACCGAACTGAGTTGTGGAACAATTCTGCTGACCCTGAGGACCTGGCTGAGGATAGTCTCTGACTCTGTGGCCTGGCTTGCCACAACTGAAACAAATTCCTTGACCCGCTCTACACACACCCTGATGGTGATTACCACAAATCTGACACTGAGGATAAATACGGGCACTACTAACACTTCCCTGAGATTTAGATCCTGGTGCTCTATCTCTGTTGCTGTCTCTAAATTTCGGCACTGGGAAACTAGCGGAGAACGGAGCTGGAGCTGCTGACTTGGGACAAAACTGCGAATGGTTTCCTCCTTCGGATTTTGGCTGAGCAAAACTGAAATTGCCTAATCTTGCTTTCTTGTTTTGCCCCTCCTTAGTTCTAGCCTTCTGCTCCTCTATCTGCTGGGCATGGATCATGATCCTGGCTAAAGTCATATCACTATTCAGCATCGTAGACCTATACTTATTTACCACGCTATCATTCACCCCTGATACGAACTTGCTCATCTTAGCCCTGTTGTCTGCAACTATATGAGGGGCATATCTGGCTAGCTGAGTGAATCTTAGAGCATACTCTCTAACCGTCATATTTCCCTGCCTGAGGTTGATGAACTTAAGAACTTTGGCTTCCCTCAACTCTTGGGGAAAGAATCTGTCTAAAAAAGCCGTAAAAAATTCCTCCCACTCTATAGGACATGCATCCTCTAACCTCTCAGACTTATACTATTTGTACCAAGTGTGAGCAACATCCTGTAACTGGTATGCGGCTAACTCGGTGCTCTGAATAGAAGTAACTCCCATGATGTCAATGACCTTTTGGACTTGGTCAATGAACTCCTGAGGGTCTTCATCAGACTTAGACTCGAAGAAAGATGGAGGGTTTAGTTGGGTGAAGTCTCGAATTCTAGCTACTGCTTAATTGGCCACTGGATTGGCTGGAATAACTGGTGGCCGTTCATTCTGGGCAGACACAAACTAAGCAAGTGTGGTGAATGCGGCCCTAAACTCCACATGAGAAATATGCTCTCCCAAAGGATCTTCGGGCTGAGGAGCTGGCTGGTTTCTTCTCTTTAGGGCCATATTCTGAAATACGAGAAGAACGGATTAGACTGAGAGTTTAACTTGAGACTATGCTCACTAGCACAACATGAATACTGAAATAAGGGAAACTGTTCCTAAAATATCTTATAGCCTCATGTACATAAATGTGGCACGCAACACACCCATGTACAAGACTCTACTAGATGAGACTTTCAAATTTCCTAAGACTCTATTGAACCTTAGGTTCTGATACCAAGTTTGTAATTCCCCGATTATCTGAACCGAAATGCTACACGGTGCTTATGACCCCGAGGGACCACAAGGTAACCCTTGACTGATATTTGAACCTGTATACTGCAATATACAACGTAATAGTATGAAAAATATGAACATGTAGGCCATAAGGTTCAACTGAATAAAAATCTGTCAAAACATAATATCCATATGGGTGAAAGATACCCAAAATAATTGAAAACTGAATCAAATCTGAACTAAATCTAAATACTGAATCTGAAAGCCTCTAAGTACTATCTAAATAAGGAATTGAAGGAACATATCTCCAAATAGCTCCATCTAACAAAACTGAGCTGAAATAATATCATCCTTGAATGGATGAGGACTCACTGCAACTCTGCGGCTGGATGCTACTGCTGATCTGGAGCTCGTGTCTCTAAACCTATGGTGTAACATGAAAGAAAGATCCATAGCACAAATGCATCAGTACAACTAGAGTACTGAGTATACGAGTGAGGTAGGCTAATGCAAAAGGGTTTACATGCATGAACAATGCTAACTAACTGACTGATATGAATGTGAGAGTGTAAACATACATACATAGTAACTGAGATTGTGAGTACGTGATAGCTAGATCTGTACGCTAATACATGGTTTACTGATAGCTGACATGGCTGAAACTGTAGTTCTGATAACATGGGTGACTGTATCTGACAGTCTTAAATCTGATGGAACTATCTGAGTTCCACACTATAACTGAATTTGACTGTATCTAACAGTCCAAGTATACTAATATTTGGAGAACTATCTGGGTTCTTTTACTGAGACTGAGTTTGAAACTCTGAGAGGTAGTTGTTTAACTGACATGCCCCATATGTGCCATTATGGCTAAGCTGGGGTCCAATCTCTGCCCTGACTGGAAGGGTGTCAATACCGCGCCACTGGTAAAGACAACATGTGAGTAACCCTTATATAACAGGTAACTCTAGTGAGAACAGTGGGAACCCTCATATAACAGGTTAAGCCACCTCATCTACCCTCATATAACAGGCTGCGATGTCTCAACCTATGCTGGCTACATAGTTCTAGAATGCAAGGATGACTGCTAAGAATCACACCCTTATATACAGGTGAGTTCCCAACCTTGGGTTCACTCGGAGCTAACTCCTACTCCCATCTGAAGAGATTGAACATGATTTAACTGACTGTACGTGAGTGGAACTTACTGAATTCCATTGACTGACGGAATACTACTGATATCTGATAAATGACTGAGACCATGAGGTTTCCTGAGTCACATGACTAACTGAATTCTACTGAATCATGACTTGATTTTGTATATCGCGAAATATGACATGGCTCTAGGCACACAACTATAGTTTTCGGGTACGAATACCCCCAGGACTCGATGGAAGAAAACTAACACAACATGACTGACTTGATCATAAGATTGGAGTCCACAATTCACATTATCATAAATAGGGGATATTATAAATCATGTAGTTCCTCAACATATTAAGCTTGGTAGGGAGTGCATAGCTATATTTTATGTGCATATTGTATATCTCCATTATCACACATACTTCATACCACAATAATAACAACACATAAAAAGCATGGAATTCATATTAAAGTATATATCTAACATGGACTTGTCATTTAGACATCATGGAACCATATAAACATGAATTTCTAGAATCCTAAGCATTTTATCGAACACCTTGCATGCATTCTTTAAGGCATAGGTGTGTTTCATAACTTGCACCATTTTACACCACCTAAAGTTCATAGTTTTCAACTAACAAGCATATATATTCCATGAAAACACCTCTAGATATCATCTTGAAACTTAAACAACAACCATCAATATGTACATGCTCATATCACCACAAAAAATTCACAAAATAATATTTAAAACATGGTTCTTGAGCTCTATGAACGGATTGGATCCATAGATGAACACTATGCATACCTGACTCAGGGTTCTTGACGTTTTTGAACTTGAAGAGTTTGAAATCCTTTGATTCTTGAAGAGGATTGGGTCTTGTTCTTGGTGATTAAATTCAGAGAGAAACCCTACTTTTTGTTTGTGGAATAACAATGAGCAAAATGGCTGAATTCGGACTCATATGGGTATATAAGTGAGTGGTAAGTGACCAAAATACCCCTGTTAAAATGACCTGGAAATAAACTGAACATGGCGTGTGACGGTCTGACTGACGGTCCGTCAAACACTTGATGGTCCGTCACTTAGCTCGTCAGACGTGGACCAGAAATGGGGTTCACTGGATAAGAGTTGACGGCCTGGATGACGGTCCGTCACAACTTTGACGGTCCGTCAACTCATCCGTCAGTCCTTATCCAGTACGTGGATCAACTTCTTTGGCTATGACAGTCATAGTGGCGGTCCGTAAACTTGGCCATCATACCTGGGCGTTTTCGACAGTTCCAAGTAAAACGTCCATATCTTCCTCGTTTGATGTCGGATTTGGAAAAAATTAGTACCGTTGGAAAGATAACTCAATTTTCCACGTGATAAATAGTGAAAATATCAAAAATACCACGTGAAGAAAGATAGGTTTACATTTTAGAGTAAGTCCTAGCATCCTTGAGATGATTTGTAGCTAGGAAAAAGGCACGGGTATTACATCTGCATACCAGTACATTCAAAGTACTGACGTATTCAAGCTATGGTATCTTATACCATAGGTTTAGAAGCATGATCTCTAGAGCATCAGCAGTAGATTCCAGTCTTAGCAGTCAGAGTTAGAAGTGAGCCCTCATCTTTTGAAGACATGATGATTTCATTACTATTTTAGTTTTTCATTTATTTCAGTAGATGGAGTTAGTTGGGGACGTGTCCCATCAAATCCTTATTCAGACAGTTTAGAGGCTTTCAGACTATAGTATATTCAGACAATTATTTCAGATTTGTTTTGGTATTGTTATACCATATTTTCAGTTATGTATTAGTATTGAACCTTATGTCCTTTCAGTTCATGTTTCTGCATTTTCAGTCTGTTATGCAGTATACAGGTACAGATATCAGTCATGGGTTAGCTTGTGATCCTTCGGGGTCATGAGCACCGTGTAGCATTTTGGTTAAGAAAAATCAGGACATTACAGTAGATTAGAAGGCTAGGTTAGAAAAAGTAAACTTACCCTATCCATGTACTATTTACGTATATCTATCATACTTCCGAGTCTTGGGTGGAAAAGGTATGGATGGGGTAATCTTGTGCGCGTTGCTTGGCATTCTTGGCCCATTGCAGATCCCTCTTCTATTTGGTGCCAAGTTTCGCATATATGTCCACCTTCTTGAATGGCCGCTGGACTTTAACAACTTTTGAAGAGGGAGGAGTTGCAATTTTTTTAGATTTTCAATTGGAGAGTACTTGGATAATTGCTCTTTTCTTCCTATAACCACCACTGTAGGAGTGCATGGCTCCCTCACCCTCTTGGATGGTATGACACCCCTCTTGGATTTCAATTTCTCAATAGCTTTAGTGATAGACTCTACTTTTTTAAAAAGTTTATCCTGGCTATCCTTGTACTCTTTAAATTTGCAACAAGAATATGAGGGTGAAGATGGGTGAGAGGGACCGGTGTAAGGGTGAGAGGGGCCTGTAAAAGGGGTATTTTCAAATATATTTATTTTTTCTTGAGCATCAGCATGCTCAACATCACAACTGGAAGCAGCATCAGCATGCCTGCCACCAACATTAATAACTCTACCAGCAACACCCCTAGAAGAAGTACCCAAATCTGTCGCAGTAGGTTGCTCATGAAGAGCCTCAACATTAGGCTGACCTTGCCTAACTGCTCTTCTTATGACTGTTTCTCCGGCTAATTCCTTCTTTATTAACTCCTCCGTTGGGTCTGCTACTGTATTAATAAGACATAGAGTAATAAAAGAAGTTATCTCCAACTCCTGCTCAGTAGGCACGATCCATAGATGTACAACCTATAGAAAAGACATATACATTTAAATCATATAATAATTTACAGTCAGTTAGGTTACATGTTAACATAGGCAACTTATGCAACAGTTGATATTTTTGTCGCAATAACTAATCTGTCTATCCTAACAAATTAATAATATGTTGCTTCAAATTACCCATCTGTTGTATAATTTATGGTAAAAGGGTAATCTGTTGAGTCGGATTCAGATAACCAAAGTGATGATAGGCGAATTTACGCACCTATATCAATATATTTTGCCCATATTTTAGCCTAGTTTTGAGAACAAATTATATATTTCATGCACTTTTAGTCCTTTTTCCTGTAAATGAGCTAACAAACATGATTAGTAAAGTTTCAGGTATAAATGATGCATAATTCAGCATTTTATGGCTTACTTGATGCTAAAGAAAGCTCACGAAGGAAGGGAAGGGAGTTTACACGCCTAAGGACCAAAACTGCTGCATGGAAAATCTGTCCCGGGCTAAAACAGCATTTCTGAAGACTTTGGAGGACCAAAACTGCTGCATGGAAAATTTGTCCCGGGCTAAAACAACAATTCTGAAAACTTTGGGGACTTACAGACACAAAGCTGGATTTTGACAATGATACATTAACCTAGTACAATTAGGTTATGTATTTCATTATTTTAAGTGGATTATGATAATGTTACCTTAACCTAGTACATTTGGGTTAAGGATTTCATTAGTCTAATAGGATTTGGTTATTTATTTCATTAGCTTAGTAGGAGTAGGATATGGGTATTATAAATACCCTATCATGCTAGAGATTTTAGAGAATAAGGAAGGAGGGAGGAAGGAGGGAGAACACAATACTTCCTTCCATCCCTCACATCTTCTATCATCTTTTTACATCTTCTAAACTCTTCTAATCTTTCCATTAATTCTATTTTTCTTCTTCTACTCTTCCATTCTTAAATTCCACAACAAGAGAATCGTTACTTTGCCTAGGAATTCACGCCTCACGCCTACCACCTAAGCTACACGAAATTACTCAATCTTGTGGTATAACAACAATGTCAATCGTGATCTCCTTCGCATTCATGGGTAACTAAACTTCTCTGTTGGGGTTATGGAAGCCGAATGAGTTACTATCTATTGCTGTGAGTTTGTGAGTTCGAGGCACGTATATTGCTTATATCATTATTCTCTTCATCTTAATCTACATTCTTTGCGGTTGCAAACGCAAGAATACGCCAGTCTAACATTTAACTTGTTCGAGAGAAAAGTTATTTGTCTGGAAAAGAGATAATGTCAAGGTAGTAGGACACCCTTTCCTATTAAAAAGCTAGTGCCGTAACTGGACTAACCTCTTGGAGAATTCGTACCGTTAGATACGCTTTAAGCTCGAGAGAGTTAAAGTGAAATAGTCCTTGTTTAGGTCGAGAGACGCTTGGATTTACCATCGACTACAATCCTTTATAAGCAATTGCATGACAGAATTCTACACACTCATAGCCAATAGAGACGTATACCTCAGAAGGTGGACATAACCCCAACGCTTCAATTCTCATTGTTTACAACCAACGTAACAATCTCTCTCTTTTTACTTTATTATTTTCAGCTTTTATTTACATTACTTGCAAAACAAGAATCCCCCCTTCTTACGAGACTTGCACCAAAAGTTTAGTAATTTTACTTACTTGTTGGCCAAGCTATTCCCTGTGGGATCGACACCCAACCCAGGTTGGGTTCTATATTTGCTAACGACCGCTTTACACTCAAACGAGAGCTGTAGATTGAGCGTTATCACAAAGCAACAGATGGGTAATCTGATGTGAAATATGAATTGTCTGTCACAACAGATTACCCATCTATTATACCAGTTACAGTGGATGGAACTTATGTAACAGATTATCTATCTGTCGCAATAGCTGATTTGTCTATTGCAATAGATTAACAATATGTTACATCAAATTACCCATCTATTGTATAATTTACAGTAGATGGGCAATCTGTTGAGTTGGATTCATAGAACAAAAGCAAAATATGGTTAATCTATTGTGAAATATGGATCGACAATCGCAATAAATTACCCATTTATTTCACCAATTGCAGTAGATAGGTAATCTGTTACAATAGATGACCCAGATGACACATCTATTTCAGTATCTTTCTTTGAGTCAAATTATTTTACTTGAAATAAGATGTATTGCATTATCATGAGGGTTAAAGAAATCAGCCTCCTTAATTCTTATGTTACTCTTTGCAGCCAATCACCTAAGGATCCTTGGATGAGAAACCTGATTTTGGTAATCCTTGACCTACTTTCGGGGGTGAGGAATGGCTTCAAATGACCAAGCCTAAAAAATGTAAATAGGAGGCAAGCAAAGAAAAAGTCATAATAATTATTCAATATAAATTAATGGATGAGTAAACAAATAGTGATTAAATTTACCATAAAAGCCCAAGAAAAGTCGTATAATGTGATCGTCTTTGGGGATATCTTTGTCAGTAAATATTTGATAGTCAAGTAGTAGCTATCATATCCCCAAGGATAATTGTTGAATTTCTCAAAAAACTCAGCAAACTTCAACAAATCATCTTCTATGACTTTGCTGATGTCTCTTGCTAATATAATGGAATGGGCAAAACAAACTAAGCACAACTTCTCCCTGTACTGCTTTGGTATGGTTTTATACTTGAGATGTTTTATAAACTTATTGGCTTTGCACCCACGTCCAGCAATGTCCAACAACCCATCTATTTTTTCCTTATGATTGTTGGTTTTGGTGGGTGATCTAGTTTTGGTGGGTGGTCGCTGGGACAATGCCTTACCACTATTTGATAGTGGTGGTTTGGCTGTCCTTCTTGCCTTAGACCTTTTGCGTGGTGTTTCCTTGATGAGATATTCTTCTGGACAGTCGCATCTCAAGCCCGTCACTATGGAAAACTCTTTTCAATCCAAAACAAACCGGCATGCCATAGTATTTGATCCAGATTTCATCCATATTTTTCCTCCCTTCTTCAAATCTTTATCATCCCCCACGTACTTGATCTTGCACTTGAGAAGACCATATACCATGTTTATTTGGAAACGGGCAGTATGGTTCTCAGGCAGCTTAAGAAAGTGTCCAAAGAAGCTCTTCTTAAAAAGTCTGTCTATGTTTTCATTCTTCATAATATTCCTAAATTCGTCAAAAGGTTTCCCCAACTGACATTTATGTTCAAGATCACCAGTTGGTTCTGCAGGGTCATCTATCAGTATCATAACTTGAAACCTGTCAATACTAATAGTTTAGATCATTCTGGGATTTCGATATTAGTTCATGCCCCATTGGTAATGCATTATCATCCACTTTTTCACTTTCTTCTCCCTTTTCTTTTTATTTATCTTCTTCCTCCTTCTCCTCACTTTCATTTTTCTCATCACCATCTATATACCCTTGTCCACCTCCATCAACATCAGTTTCCTAACTTTTCTCAGCTTCACTTTTCCCTGACTGAGATTGTTCAGGAAGCTCCTCCGAATCCCTCTGTACTGTAGCCTTTTTTGTTAGGTGGTCATAAGTTGATCCACTTTCACTTTCTTTTCGTTTGGGAGACATGTTTTACCTACAAACAACAGAAAAATAAAAATTACATTACAATTGATGTATGCATAAATTTTAAAAAATACATTACAAACACCACCAATACCGACACTACCAACAGCCACCACAAACACCACCTACCAATTCTACTAACGCCACCACCAACAGTCACTACAAATGCCACCAGTGCTACCATGACGACGACCACCACCACCACCATGACCACCAACACCACCAACACCATCCAATAATATTACAATAGTCAATGAAATGCGGCAATAAAAACTAAGGTTTTCTTAGGTTCTTTCTATGATTTTACCATCCAAACTCAAAATTGTAAACCCATTCTCGAAAATAATACAACTAAAAGTCTTCTTTTTCACCATTAACTTAAAAGACCTAATTTTTAGAAAAAATAACAAATATAAAACTCTTCTCAAACTCTATTACCTATAAAGATAGAGAAAATGATGGATACAAGCAAGAATAAAGTCAAAAATAACACCTATGTGGTCAAAAAATAAGAAGAAAATTGATCGGTTGTGAAAGGTTGAGCAATATGTTAAGTAGTTATTGTCTGTATTATTGAGAGGGAGAAAAGAGCAAGAACTCAAGATTTGAAATGATGAAATATTTTTCCCGCAAATGGATGATTTGTATGGATTGATTTGTATTTTGAAAAAGAATGACAAGTTTTGAAAATGTTAGTTAGGTCTGAAATGATCTTATTTTCTTAAAATTTTAAAAGATATGCGTAATTTTTAACCGTCTCATCATAATAGAGTGTATTAAGTTCAACTAGAACACTGATAAATCTTAGGTATTAGCTTGACAATGAGGTAATAAGAATTATTTCAACTCAGAGTGATCAATCGACGACTTAGTTTGGGAGGAACGCAATACCAATATCATGCAATTGCCAAAAGACTCAATTGAAGTTCTACTTGACCCTATGAACTCACCCCTAATTCTATCTAAATAAATTTAGGTATTATCTTGACAATGAGGTAATAAGAATTGTTTCAACTCAGAGTGATCGATCGACGACCCAGGTCGGGAGAAACGCAATACCAACATCATGTAATTGCCAAAAGACTTAAATAAAGTTGTGGTTGACCCTACTAACTCACCCCTAGTTCTAGATAAATCAATTTAGGTATTAACTTGACGATGAGGTAATAAGAATCATTTCAACTCAGAGTGATCGATCAATGACTCAGGTCGGGAGGAATGCAATACCAACATCATGCAATTGCCAAAAGACTCAATTGACATTATAGTTGACCCTATGAACTCACTCCTTGTTCTAGCTAAATCAATTTAGGTATTAGATTGAACATGAGGTAATAAGAATTATTTCAACTCAGAGTGATCAATCGATGACTCAGGTCGGGAGAAAAGCAATACCAACATCATGTAGCTACCAAAAGACTTAATTGAAGTTATAGTTGACCCTATGAACTCACCCCTAGTTCTCGCTAACTCAATTCAGGTATTATCTTGACGATGAGGTAATAAGAATCGTTTTAGCTCAGAGTGATCGATCGACGACTCAGGTCGGGAGGAACGTAATACCAACATCATTTAATTGCCAAAAAACTCAATTGAAGTGGTAGTTGACCCTATGAACTCACCCCTAGTTCTAGATAAATCAATTTAAGTATTATCTTGATGATGAGGTAATAAGAATCATTTCAACTCAGAGTGATCGATCGACGACTCAGGTTGGGAGGAACGTAATACCAACATCATACAATTGCCAAAAGACTTAATTAAAGTTGTAGTTGACCCTATGAACTCACACCTAGTTTTAGATAAATAAATTTAGGTATTAGCTTGACGATGAGGTAATAAGAATCGTTTCAACTCAGATCGGGAGGAATTCAATACCAACATCATGCAATTTTTTTAAAAGACTCAATTGAAGTTATAGTTGACCCTATGAACTCACCCCTAGTTATAGATAAATCAATTTAGGTATTAGCTTGACAACGAGGTAATAAGAATCGTTTCAACTTAGAGTGATTGATCGACGACTCAGGGGGAGGGAGGAACGCAATACCAACATCATGCAATTACCAAAAAACTCAATTGAAGTTGTAGTTGACCCTATGAACTCACCCCTAGTTCTAGATAAATCAATTTAGGTATTATCTTGAAGAAGAGGTAATAAGAATTATTTCAACTCAGATTAATCGATCGACAACTTAGGTCGGGAGGAACACAATAACAATATCATGCAATTTCCAAAGACTCAATTGAAGTTGTAGTTGACCCTATGAACTCACCCCTAGTTCTAGCTAAATCAATTGAAGTTGTAGTTGAATATATGAACTCAATTGAAATTGTATAAAAACAAATGTTCAACCTATTACAACAGATGACTTATTTGTTGGAATTTATCAAACAGATTAAGTCATCTATTGCGACAGATCACTGAGCCGTTGGAAAGTTTCAAACAGAAATTGTCATATGTTACAAAGTATGAATTATATGTTTTAATATCTTTTTTTTATTTGAAAGAAATTTCCTAATTTCCTATCCGAGATAACAAAGATAAAGTACTAAGGAGGTAAAAAATATTACATGGATAACTCAAAAATCTCCTCATTGAGTAGTCATATCTTGTCTTTTTAATGTCACCGTCTCCTCGTGCCCCTCAAAGTTATTAATGAATATTTAAAACCCATATCTAGAATTTTCTCTCCTTCAGCCACAAATTAACTCAACTCGTCTCTCTTCTTTATTTATAATTCTTTTTCTCTCCTCTTTGAGGTAATCCCAATCGTCTTTTTTTTTTCTCTCTTTTCTCTTCTATTTCACATAAGGATCCTTTTGGATCTCAACCAATTAATATCTTTTTTTGACTGAAATGGGTGTTCTAATCCCTTTGATTTTTTTATATTGCAGGTATGGTTCACTATTGCTCTTTCCTTTCCATCTTCTTCTTTGTATGTTATTTAAATTAGATATTTACATTTGTTGTTATTGTTGATTTACCCATTACCAGTTTCCTATTTATTGAGAAAATTAAAGGAAAGGTGACTTTTAAGTCTTGAATGAACAAACCATTGTTTTTATTAAAATATGCAAAAAAAAGTCATCTATTGGAAGAACTTAAAAAGCCTTGTTATCAGTATCATTTTTTATGTCTTTTGTTTGTTACATTGGTGGTGTTATTTTTGGAGGTGTTGGTGTTGTTGGAACATATAGTGTTTGTGTTGTTGATGGTTTTAGAACATATGGTATTGTTTCTTTATTGTTGATGCTGTTGTTGATATTGTTGTTGGTGTTGTAATAGTTTCCTCAACTGTTGCAACTGATGAATCAGCTGTTGGAACAGACAGAACAACTGTTGGAAGAAATCAAACCTGTAGCAAGAAAGGTTTGATTATTCCAACAGATGACCTATCTGTTGCAATATGTCATCCATCTGTTGCTACAGATGTGTCTTCTGTTGCAACAGATGACTCATCTGTTGAACAGATAGGGAATCTATTACATCATATGATTCATCTGTTGATTCATTTAATTTTGTGTTACCCTTTTGTAATGTTCTTTTTGTTCTTCTCTTGTTTGACATAAAATGTTTTTTTTCTTATTTGCAGATAAAAGAAAGTGAAACTGGATCAACTTTTTCTCGACCAATATTAAAGTCTAGAGTAAAGATAGGTTCGAAGGAATAAGCTGCTTGCAGATAGAACTACTTCATATATGAGAGATATGTATTACTGATCAACCTATCGTGAAAACACACATCGAGTACACTAATTTTATGATTGTTGGTTCTTTACCTATTAGGAGTTAATCTTTCAAACAACATATGGCATTTTATAGTTAAGATTGTTAGGTTCAAACTGGAAAGGCTGAGGGACCAAGTTGGTGGTGTCGATAACCTGTTAGGGTTTAATAAAGATTTTTCTAATGTTTATGTGTCAAGTTTGGAGAAGGGTTCAAGTTTTTTGTGGCATTGTAAACATTCAAATAGTGAGTGGACTAATTTTAAGGGTTCAATGGACTTTTAAAAGGACTCCAAAGCCTCGCACTGCTGGAAGCAAGAATGGAAATAAATATAGTTATTGCTCTGGTCCAAATTTATATGGATGAGTTGCTCGAGAAGACTATTATACAACAGAAGGTGATTGGAAGAATACCTATGCTGGAAAGGGGGGTGGAGAAGACCATATATCAACTCAGACATAGCAAAACTTGCTGATGAAATTGACACAAAAAATGAAAATATTGAATGAGCTGCAAATATGAAAGTGTATCCAAAAATGAAAATCCATCAATCCAATTTTGAAAAGAAAAATGCAGAAGTGGATTGGAGTTGTGCACTTTGTTAGGGGATTGCAACTAGCTAGCGTGGCCTGAATGAAGGCCCACAGAATGCAAGACCAGAACTCTAAGATTTCATCTTTGCGAGCACCGATGGTGGTAAGATTGTCGGTCAGGAACGAAACTTGAACCAATAACTCCTGAAGTAAAAATAAGGGATCAAGACAAGGTGGCAATTTCTCAAGTTAAACTTGCATCCTATGACTCCTTTTTATGGTTCTGGTATGGTCAAAGGTAGTGGAAACAACAAGACATGGGATTTCTGTCCAACTTCAAACCTTTTTGTTTCTACTACCATTGACCTGATCAGAACCACAAACAGAAGGCATGGGATACAAGTTAGACTTCAGAAATTAACGCCTTGGCTTCCCTTATTTTTACTTCTGGAGTTGTTGGTTCAGGTTTCATTCTTGACTGAAAATCTTACCAATCCTCTGTGCTCGCCAAGATGCTTCCTTAGAGTTATGATTCTGCACTTTGTGGGTCTTTATTGAGGCCACGCTCGCTAGTCGCAGTCCTTATCAAAGTGTCCAGCTCCAGTCCTCGTGAGCATTTTTCTTTTTCAAGAACGACTGATGGATTTTAATAGTTGGATACACTTCTATATTTGACGCTCATTCAATTTTTTCATCTCTCAAGTCAATTTCATTGGCCACATTAGCTAGAAGTTACTTACTTGCTTTTCTGTGTTTCCTCTTAAATAAGGTCTGAGATGATATATGGTCTTCTCCACCTCCCCCTCCCTGTACAGGTATTCTTCCAAGCACCTTCTGCTATATAATAGTCTCCTCGAGCAACCCATCCATATAAATGTGGACCAGTGGAATTTTTATTGGTTTTACATTCTTATTTACTGTAGTGCGAGGCTTCGAAGGCCTTTCAAAAGTCCATTGCACCATTAAAATTGGTCCAATCACTATTGGATATTTACACTGCCACCAAAAACTTAAACTCTTCTCCAAATTTGACACATAAGCATTAGGAAAATCGTTATTAAATTATAACAGGGTACCAACACCAACGTCTTGAAATCTTTCAGCCTTATCAGTTCGCACCTATCAAACTAAACTATAAAATATAGGATCTTGTTTGAAGGATCAATGTCTAATCAGTAAAAAACTGCATCACAAAATCATTGTACTTTATGTGTGTTTGTCACGATAGCCTGATCAATAGTACATAACTCCCATGCATGAAAATAGATCCATTTATCTGCACGCACCTTATTCTTCCTACCCCATCAATGTCAGACAATGTTTATTCTTTACTTCCCATCATTAAGTAGTGTACAAGACTACGGAGGCTCAAAGGGTAACCATCTTCAATGTCAGATGACTACTTACCTGTCAAGAAAAATAAGTGCTACAAGTCATGACTTTTTACCTTTTTTTATTTTTAAATTTTTATATAATAAGTCAACAATTTGGATAAATTAAGGTATGTGATGACTATTAAATAAGAGGTGAACAGTCGTGACTTTTTGTCTAACACATTCAAAATAGATGATGAATCAAATTCCCCATCTGTTGCAACTGATGAATCAACTGTTAGAAGAAATAAAAACATCTTCTCTAATAGATGGTCCATCTGTCGCAACTGATAATCCATATACTACAACAGATGAGACATTTGTTGCACATACAGACCATTTGTTGCAACAGATGGTAAGGCAGATGGATGATCTATTGCAACAACTTAATAAAAACTGTTGTTATTAAGTCTCAAACCATTTTGAAAAGGTGAGAAGTTTGAATGTAAAAGAAAAAGTTACAACTTTTCATATAAAATAAAAAGCCAGCAGTTTAAATGTAATTAATACAATAGAGCTGAACAGTCGTGTCTTTTTGCCTAACACATTTAGATTCAATTCTCTATAAATAGGTCTCTCTTTAATGTTCATTCTACTCCACATTTATTTATTTCTTGCATTTTGTCTTTTCGTATTATATCTTCAACCATTTTTATTCAAAGAGCATATTCCTTTCTCATCGAGGTAATTTTTTTTGTGTAAATCTACCAGTTGGTAGTATACGTTGTATTAAATTTGAACTTTTTTCTTTACATTTGTATTTACATTTTTTGTCAATTCATGCGTGTTGTAGATATGGTTGATTCTGTTTGGGACATTGCTATTCTAAGAAACACCATACGGGAACTTCAGAGGCAGGATAACGACTTACAGATGGAGTTGGTCGCCGTGAGAGCAAGGATGTTTAGAGAGATGCACAGGCTGATGAGGGCCCTTCTTCTGCCGGTTGACGATTGACCGGCTGACAATAATAATGATGATGATGTTGATAATAATAATTAAAATATATTTTTTCTTTTAGCGTATGTATTTTAATTTCTATATCGGATCTATACCTAATATCTTTTATGTTTCATTTAATGAAAATTTATTTTTGGTCGACTTTATCTTTTTAATTCTTTTTTTAATTTTCTTTCTTTTTTTTATTTCTTCTTCTAAACATGTTAACATATCGACAGTTGGAGGTAAGAAGTAATTTTGAATCCTGTAGCAACCAAATTTTTTTTGGCTTTTGAGTTCTTTCAATAGATGGACCATGTGTTGGAACAGATTGGTCATCAATTGGGTTTCTGTCAATAGATTATCCATCTGTTGCGATAGATTTGTCATCTGTTGGAGGAAAACATTCCAGTTTGATGAACTGTATTGTATTCTTCCAGCTAATGTCCATTTGTTGCAATAGGTGGGTAATCTATTGAAAATAATTTTGTGTTCTGCTGTATTTAGTTCATGTTTTGCCTCTTTTTATTGATGCACAAGTTATTAAAAAGGATATTTTATATAATAAAGGCAAAATGACTCAGTGTACCCCTGAACTAAGTCGGTTTTGTACGTTGGACACTTCTATTTACATGTTTGTCATCTGGACCCCTGAACCCACTAAAAAGCAATATTTTAAATCCTTTGACCGTTGACTTTGCCTATGTGGCATTAAAATGGTGACTAGGATAAGGAGAGCGATTACACTCGCCTGGGGTGCGAGTGGGGGTCAATTTTTAGCCAATTTTAGATTAAAATAATTAAAAAAATAAGAAAAAAGTCCCTCAACCTTTTAAATTTAAATATATTTTTAAAAATTAAAAAATAATATTTTTTTTAAAAAAAGAAACTCCCCCATCCAGCACCCCCACCCCCACCCCACCCCATCCCCGCCGTCCACCACCACCATTAACGCCCCTTCCTCACTATTCTCATATACCAAGACACAATCACACAGCATATTCACTCAACTCCCCACCTTCCTCCTCTTCCTATTCCAATTCTTCATTTTTTACATCTTCAACTTTGTGGGTTTCTCTAAATTGACAGGAAGTTCAGCCATTTATGGAATCTTGAAGATTTTTTACGGCGGAAGATGGTGGCTCCGACAGTTATAGGAGCAGTGAAGGTTTTAGGAAGAGAGACAATAATTTTTTTTTATTTGTTTAAGGTGATTTTTAATTAGGTCGAATGGGCATATGACCATGACAACTCTCCCGCTTCTTCATCTTCTTCTTCCAATTCTTTAATTTTTACATCTTCACGATATACACATACACACAACCACCACCATTAATGCACCCCCCCATCCCCCCCGTCCAGCTATGGCTTCCATAGCCGTCACCATTAATGCCCCACCCCCACAGCCCCAAGGATCTCTCTTCGTCTTTTTTTTCTTCTTCATCATATATCCCAAATTCTCAGAAAATAGTAAGATGTCTTTGCTGTGGTTGATTTGTTGTTGTTGTTCATTGTCAAAAAAAAATTATCATGGTTGATTTGTTGTTGTTGTTCATTGCCGTGGTTGAACTTCAGTCGTGGCTAATTTTATTGTTGTTGTTTTAAATTTTTAATTTTTTTATTAACTTTCTCAATTTATTTTTTTTGTTTTGTTTAGGATTATATTTATAACTTTTACAAATTGTTAAGGATATTTAAATAAAAATTGAAAATTCATTATGTTTGTGTATGTGAATTTATAGTTAAAATCTTAAATTAATTGGAGAAAAATTTCAATTATTTGAAATAAATTTGTTGTTTAATTAAATTTATTGTGTTTGTGTATTAGAATTTATAGTTGAAAATTAAAATTAATTTAAATTAAAAATTTATTGTATTTGTGTATTAGAATTTTTATAATTTATAAAAGAAATTTATTTAATTAAATTTATTTTAATATTTAATTAAATAACATAAAATTTAATGTAACTCTTAAAAATAATGTGGCGGCTGATGTGGCAGCTGACGTGGGAAAATAAATTTAATGTAATACTCAAAAGTGATGTGGAAGATGACGTGGCGCGGTTGTGTTACACACACCGTCAGAGGGGTTTAAAATGTTGCTTTTTAATGGGTTCAACGGTCCAGATGACAAACATGTAAGTAGAAGTGTCCACATTACAAAACGGACATAGTACAAGGGTCCACCGAACCATTTTGCCTATAATAAATGATAACATTTATGTTCACAATAATGAGTTAAATATATAAAAGTCCACAACAAACAACAATACAAGATTTTGCAATTACAATTATTATGGTGGATTATGATTCGGATATGTAGTTCTTTTATGGCCAACTCTTTTACACACGGAGCACTTGTTTCTTCTTGATGGAAATGATTCTCCAACTCCATGCCTCCTCTTATATGGTCTTCTTTTCGATTTGATAGTGCTTGGGTCAATATATGAAGGAGGTATTAATCTCCCTAAAAGCTCTGCAGGAATAACCCAAGATTGTTCGGGAGGCACCGGAGAAAAATGTCCATTGTATGCCATTGTATATTTTTCACTGAATAATATGAAGAGAAGTACTCATAAATTTTAGTTCCATATTTTGCACCTTATTGAGCTCGAAGTGCTGCCATAGCAGGTGGACAGGGTATTTTGTCCAAGTCAAAAACTCTGTACGTACAAGATCTTGTTTGAAGACCGACCGTGGCAATATCACTATGACCGTTTATAATGAACTTGTAATATGCTATTTGATTAACCTATTCCCCAAAATGATGTTCGTTGTTATTATTTTTTCCACTTCTAGGACAAATGGGGTTCCTGCATCCTCGAACTCCACACACCTTTCTTGAAAAAAATGGTCATACTTCTTGTTTATTATTTCAAACAGAGCCACAATGAAAAATTCTCTTTCATCACCAAACAATGAATTCACCGATTCAGCTATGTTTGACGTCATAATATTGTACCAATACAAAAGAATCACTTAGTACGACATTATACTAAACTTATAACTTAAACAAGACATTAAATTCATAAAAATATACCTATTTTCTGGACAGAATGCTCGATTTCATCTCTCGGAACCGACACATACAAGATGTTCTGCTGCCTTAGAATGCATATCCGCTATTTGATTGAAATGATCTAAAACTCCTCTCTACTATATGCTTTAGCTGCTCTATAAAAAAGGGGTCATGACCATTTTTTTGTGAAAGTTGGTTCGAATGTTCTCTCCAAGATGCCTACAACAACCAAAGTGAGATAAAGTGAAGAAAATTGAATCCATCTTTGGAATACTTGGATGCCTATCCTAAGCAAAACACAACTCTTCGGTATCTTCGATGTAGCTTCGCAATTGTTCAAAAAAATATTCATAAAAGGCATCACATTCCTTTTCTTCTACACAAAAAGTGACAGGAAAGATGTGATTCTCCGCATCCTGCGCCACCACCGCTAGCAGAACTCCATTATACCTGTTTCTCAAGAAGGTACCGTCGATGGCTATGCCTTTTATCGAATATCGAAAACCTTGAATCCAAGCACCATAGGATACAAAAAAGTACTTGAACATTCCATTTTCATCAACATGCAACGCCGTCTTACTTTCAGGATTTGTGGGTTCAAGCATGTAATGGTAGGCATCGAGGACAACATACCCATGCTCGCGTGTCCCCCTAACCAAATCCTTGGCGATCCCCATGGACATATATATCTTCTAATAATTGACCAGGACACCCAATTCCCTAAAAAATTGATTGGTCATAACCCTTGTAAAAGGGTCTTTGCCATCGGGGAATCTATTCTTAAACTATTCACCGAGGACCTTTGTCGTGGCATGAGGATTTTGACCCAAAATGTGCTCCAAACCACACGTATGATACTTTTTATGTTTATGAATGAAAAATCTGTCAGAACTTACGCACTTCATTGCTCTCAACCACTACTTGCAGTTCAGATTAGCACATGTGTAGCAAAAGACTTTACTGAAATTAATAACCTTCATTATTCTGAAATCTTTTTTCAAACAAGAAATAAACAAAGTAGTATATAGTTCTTTCTAGTCCTCGAATGACATTCTCTTGTAAAAGCCGGTCTCGTCGTCTTGACGATTTCCAGAATGTGTCGATCGAGAAGAACTGCCCACCGTATTGGTCGCATCAACGGATGTAGGTGTTTGATCATCATCTGTAATATTCATGTCTAGATCATCCAACCTATCATCAAAGATATCTTGTTGTTCTTCTTCTTCTATATTCTGGTTCTCATTCCCTCTCGTCTTTTCAACCACGTACACCCTTAACACTGGCCTGGATAAATCACTAAGATAAGCACGCAACCAAACCTGATCGATTATCTTAAAAGGTAGTACCCTCTGATTTTCAAAAGAGTTGTACATGTAGATGATGATGAGTTCTACGGTTGACAATTCAGTCCACAATAGCTGATGATTAAGTTCCTAAAATCATCATACAAAATATCACTTTGGACTGTCATAGCTACGTCTCTAGCATTTCACCCTCTTTTCAATGCCATACATATCAATTGCTTTTATCGATCCATTGACCACGACAATCCACCCCTATTGTTATTGATTCCTCCATTAGTGGTACCTAAACAAAGTCATTTGTTAAAAAAAAAAACAATAGTAATTTCATAATGTCGTAACATAAATCCCAATAGATGTGTAATCTATTGCAACAGGTAAGTGATCAGTTACAACAAATTGTTTACCTATTGGGATTCATGCTACGTTCCTAAAGCTGATTTCAACATACGAGTCATCTTTTGTAACAGGTGAATCATATGTTATAACAGACTATACATCTATTGCAACAGACGATGCATCTGTTAGAATCGAGTTTAGGTTCTGTTGCAACAAGTTATTAATCTGTTGCAACAAATATTTACCCTTTTGTAACAGATGAAACATCTATTGGAATCGAGTTCGAGTTCTGTTGCAACAGATATTTACCCTGTTGCAACAGATAACTAGTCTGTTACAACAGATGAGTCATATATTGCAACAGATAGCCCATCTGTTTGATTCATATTACGGCACTATAGAACCATAAACATGAATCCAACATATATCTTTCGTTGCAACAGATGGCTCAACTGTCGCACCAGACTATTGATCTGTTTAAACAAATGTCTCTTATATTGCATTTCTGTTCGCGTGCTATCTATTGTTGAAAAAATAGCACAATAACAGTTACCTAGATGATAAATCCAACTAAAATCATAATTTGACTTACCAAAGTCTCTTGTGAAGTAATGTCAAGGTAGAGGTGATGTATGAAACAAAATTTGACCTAAGAAACTGGTCAAATAGCAGCAGTAGCGGTAACAACAACAACAACAATGGTCAATAAGAAGAAAATGAAGATGATAATGAAGTAGAAGATGATGAGAATGAAGCAAAAGATGATGAATAAAGCAGCAACAACAATGAACAATTAAAATTACTAAGAGAGAGAAAACAACAATGGATGAGAAGAGAAAAAAACACGCCTTTTTTCCCTCTGTTTCTCGTTATATTTGGTAAATATTTGGATCAAAGTATAAATTTTAAAACTTGTAGGCTATTCTCAAACTTACCCAACTTTCTTAATCCATAATAAAGTAATTGTCACCTACACTCAGTTATTAAGACTTGACCCACCTACACCTCATGTTCAAACTCTTTTGTCACTTTTAGCTCAAAGTCCCATGTTACTTGGCCCGTTTTACTATACTTCTTCATCCAAGCTGATACAATCAGACACTTGGTATAGGTATAAAGGCAAATTCACATACAAAGTTAATGAAATACTGGATTAATAAGAGCCTCAAGACAGATCACAAGTATAAGAATATTTTAATTAGTCGAATCCTCTACATAAATAACTCTGAATATCAAGTTTACACACATCATTTAATTATTATCGTGAGAAAAATATGTAGTTCACTATCCAGTGTTTAGCTCATCTATTCCCTGCATTACCATGCCGTTGGTTTCTGAAGTAGCTAAGAAATCGCTGAGCCTACATATACCCACATGTATAATTTGGGATATTTGGATTAGAATAAAAAGAAAGTAAGAGACTTCTGCAAAGTCGTGTACCTTTTCTCTGGCTCATGGGGTGCCAGACTGTGACATTGCAACTAAAGGAGGTATGACTCCTTCCTGGAGACCCATATTAAAGAACCTGCTATTCTTATTGCATAATCACAACAAAGCAACTACTGCATTCTTCTTACCTCCTACAGAACCAAGCTAAACAACCTCAACCAGAATAGGAATCCCTCATTTGTGACTAGTTTCTGCTCTTCCCTCGTGAACAGGGGCGGAGCCAGCCTTCTGTTTGGGGGTTCGGCCGAACCCCCTTCGACGGAAAAATATACTATTTATACATGATTAAAATTATTTTTTATGTGGTTATAGTAGGTGTTGAACCCCCTTCGACTAAGTTTTCTTTGAATATGGAACCCCCTTAGTTGAAATCCTAAGTTTTCTTTGAATATGGACCCCCCTTCGTTGAAATCCTGCCTCTGCCTCTGCTTGTGAATGGTTATGAGATTTGATAAAATAGTCACGGCCTTATCAACCATCCCAGCAGCAGGGTCCATTAATTTAACGAGAAACTTTTACAGCACCAGCCTGCACGATGCGACCCTTGTTTTCATGAAGTATTGACAAGTTAAACAAAATTATTGTTGCATCCTTCTTACCCTTAGGAGTTCTATTTTAAAATAAATCAATAAGAGGTTTGATAGCAACAGACTTCTTTATATTCATCTTGTTATCCTCAATCCCAGAAAGGCTAAACAGTGTAGCAATAGAGTTTTCTTAGGCCTCAACACTCCCAGTATGGAGGACATGAATCAGAGATTCAATTGCATTAGCAATTGTAATTGAACACTTGTTGTTGTCATTAATTGATAAGTTGAGAAGTGTGGTAACAATAATTTCATGTACTCTCATGTATTCTGAATTAAGTAAGTTGACTATTAAGTTGATGGAGCCACAGTTTGCCATTACAACATAATCATCCATATTATGCTTGGCAAGTAATCAGAGTTCAGTTGTGGAATCTCTTTGCACATCCTGATTTAGTTACCCAACTTGCTCCTTCAGTTCCAAAATATCAGCCCTTTTTACAGTCGTAGCAGAAGAAACCATTCTAGAAAACCTCCCAGAAGGTCTACGCCAGATGGATTATTTTTGAACTCTTATCTCCAGCATAGATGGGAATTCTGGCTCCCTTTGTAGAACAGATATAGAGCATCAGGTTGGGGTTCTTCCCCCTGAAGCATCAGTTGCAGCCCCTGCTAACCTTGGTAACACTGCATTTTTATCACCGGGAATTGTAGGTAGAAAGTTTGAATTAGATAGTGTGCTAGGTGCTAGGTTGTTTGATTATGATGTACAAGGGAGTGTTCATCGGCTACTAACATACTATGACCATGGAGTTTAGCTCTCCAAAATGGGCTATCCGTTCTTCAGTAGTCTTGATAGATATTCTTCCAACATCCAGAGCAAGCATATTACTAACAATTCCAGTTAAAGAATCATCCAATGAAAAATAGGTATGGGATGGATGTGATTCTTCTCTTTGGTTCATACTTGATAAAATCAAACTCTTTCTTGGAGAGCTTAAAGAGCGATCAAAATCGAGCGACAAGAGTGATTGCCTCTCAGAAGTAGAAAACCCTGGGTATCCCTTGGCACTCCAGAATCCGCATGTGCTAGAAGTGAATATAGTTGGTTCAATATTAGAGATTTCATCAGATCAGGCAGCTTTACATTGTCTAATTCACACTGATTTGCAATAAATACCTTAACAATGCTATTAGGAATGAGATTTGTGTGCTCCAGCGTTTGCCTTGTCTCAGGACACACAGTAAGACCGACACCAATCCATTTTCTTATAAAATCTCACTCATAAGTTTGTCTAAAATCAACAATTACAGGGTTGGTCAGTGTTATTCTTCCTTCTACGGGTACAAGAATCTGTATACTAGAAACAACCACTTCAAGTAGTTCAAGTTTAAGAACAAGAACACAGTAAAGTACAAAAAATACCCTCAACCCAAGATCAAGGTGATCTTTATAAGAGGTGTATTTTATTTTCAGAAATAAAGATGAAGCAGAACTGGCCAAGTTGTCCGAATTCATGGAGTTTCCTTAAGGAAATAATTCCCCTCACTGTACCCGAGGTTGTGGAATTTTTTCTCCCAGGATAAAATGGCCAAACAAACCAACTGTAGCGGTACCTCAAACAATTGGAATATCTTCGAACTCACTGAACATTTTGAGTGATCACACATAATATTTTTTTAAATTCAAGAAGAGAGTTTTTATTCTGAAATTTTTCGTCTCTAAACCTGTGAATGAAAGCAGGTTTATATAGCTATAACATGCCTCTTCTGAAAAGAGGCAATGGTTCACTTTAAAGGTAGCACCTCTTTCTGAAAATTCATATTTGTTCATCAAAGAGTGCATCTTTTCCTGAACAGTCATATCAGTTCATGAAACAGTGTGTTACTTCGTTGAAGGACTGCATCCTTCTGAAGCATGCATCAGTTCATGAAGCAGTGCAACTGAAGCATTAGTTCTATTCGAAATATTGCAACCGTTACTGCATGCATATTATATAAATGGAGTATTAAAATTTTTTTCCTAAATCTCATCGATTGATCATTTGCCGAAGCCGAGCGAGCGACGACGACGACGCTCGACGGCGCGAGGCATCCCTTATTTCTTGCCTCACTTACCATGTGGAGTAAGTGTTCTTGATTATAAACACTTCCAAGTTCTCTTCTTCCACTAATGTGGGAGAAAGAGTAAACTTTCTAATTTGGGAGTACACTTTCCATTTAGTGTCTCCTTCTCTCCACTATTTTACTCTCCATTTTTCCATTCACACTTTTTTCATATACTATGAACCCAACAGTCAGTAACTACAGTGAGAGGGGCAACAAAAATCAGGAAGTATCGGCACAGGCATTCGGGTCTAAGACTATTTCATTGTGATGAAACAGTCATGCATATGGGAAACAAGAGCTATAATTTGCTCAATATATTCAACTTCCTCAAGTCTTTTTCATTTTTTTTAGAGTTCTCCTTCAATTTTTTAAGGGCCACAAGCTCAATCAAAAGCTCTTGGTTCGACTTTAATCCTAGGCATTCCACTATTTTCACAGAGTTTCCTGAGTTTGCTTCAAAGCCTTCCATTTGAGCTGAAATAACCTTTGTGATAGTCATGGACATCAGTTCATAATGCACAGACTGAATTTTTAGTATACAGTGTTGCAATCCAAATATAAAACACTCTCAACAAGGGAAATTCCCATATGTAAGGATGACAATTCTAGCTAACAAAGAGCAGAGAGGAACAGTACAACTGGGGTCGGAATAGAGCACATAGAAGGGAAAAGAAGATCAGGGATCATCTGTTTTTGGCTCCTCCCTCAAGAGATGTCAAAGTCGTATCAGCAGTAAGGCATTGATGGGAAGATTTAAGTAGCTCGAGAATTTCAAGGCTACATGTTCAAACTTTTACAATCAGTGGTTCAGCTTGCATGACCTATAGATCATCAACACATCAACAATATAAATATAATTGCTCAAAGTACTAACATACCTTAAATGTAACCATAATATTTATAAGTGCCCGTCATCCCATTATCATTCACTTTGCTGATTATGACAAGGAAAAAATGGACTATCTACTTATCCAATACAAAAAAACTTTGTGCCCCAATTGTTGCCGGGGTTTACACAGCTCCCTCAGTTAATCAACAAATTAAGCTAGTCCAGCAAATGCTTTCTGAAGCATCTCACAGAAAGGTGCTTCAACAACAATGGCCTCAAGATTCGACTTTAAAATATTCTGTAGATCCTCTTACAATAATACCTCTGAGCTAGTATATTCTTTATGCTTTTACTTGATGAAAAATGGAAACATGGGGAGATGTTGTTGAGAGGGACATTTAACAATGACATCTCCATTACATCTGCTCAATTCCAAAAAGTAAAAACCCTCAGTTAACTGATAAGAACACAAAACCTGTTCTACAAGACAAATAAATGATAAAAATTAACGCATAAAGTATATGGTCATTTATTGTGTAGATAATAATGCTGAAAATTCACAGAAATATCATCAAGAGTGCTAATAAGAGCAGTTTAATTATTTGCAGCTCCTCTTAGTTTCTGTCACTTCAGCTTGGTTTTGTCAATCAACATCATATAACATAGGCACATAGTATTCAAGAGATCTAGATAATGGCACTGCATCTAATCTTTCACTGTGAATTGCTCTTTGTAATCTGTAATACATTCACATTTAATAAAGAAGAACGGCGTCATTGTGCCTAAAATCGGAGTCGTTCGAGGTTTAGGAAGTTGAAGAATTTCAAAACTTGGTTGGTTTGCTTCAGTACAAAAAATTATGGCTTGTTAGGATACTTGGAACTTGGAAACGGAGGGGGGGGGGGGGGGAGGGGGTCTATTAAGTCATATTATCTGAAGTTTTTGGTAAGAGAGAAGATTGTTTTCCCATAAATTATTGCATTAAATAAATTATTATATTATATGTATCCTCAACTTATAGAGTGGATGATTTGTTGTATAGAGTTTAGCTTATACACAAAAGATTAAATCATCGATTCTTAATAAGTTAAAGTTATAATTCACAATCGTACATGAAAATTTGGACAAACAATCAGAATGATTGTACCACAAGATTAAATGTAATTTATCTTAATTACGAAAATGGTATAGTTCTAACTTTTTGTGCTAATGCATTTTGTATGTATTGAACATGAACGAGTAGAGATAATAGTTTTAGACTAACTGATAAATATGTATTTTCTAAACTATTAAATGTACTTATATTCTTAATCTTGATATAACTATTATAATCTCTCTCTGGTGAGATTCTGAGATGAGTCAATATTTCTGGTAGATTGAGTGATAATTATATATATTAATGAAATAATAAGTTAGTTGATGAAATTTATGTCTTGATATAGATATTGGTGATAAGCTTTTTATGAGAAACTTATAAGTTTTCATCTGTAAATTCAACTGGTGGATTTATGAATCATATGAAATAAGTTAGGCATTGCTCTAAAGAAAATTAATTATTATATTAAATTCGTCAGTAATTTATTTATTGTTTAGTATCTGTAATCATAACATAGGAAGTTACATAAGTGTTTAATGGAGAATTTCAAAATGAAAATAGAGGAGTGCAATTACGAATTTTTAGTGAAATAATTTATTACTATTTATTATGGTAAGAATAATTCAAATTATTATTTTGAATTATTTTCATAATAGGGAGCTTCAGTAATTAATTCTTTGGTTCCTATAGTGCCCATTAAACGAACTCAAAATATTATTTTCTATGGAAAAAGGAGAAGTCGTCACCTTTTTTGTCCAAAAAACATAGGCGTGTGTTTTTCTTTTTTCCTTGAACTGGGAGTGTATCTCTATAAATAGAGATTTCTCTAGCCTAAAAATTCAATCCAGTTTTCTATTCAGTACTTGTCCACCCAAGTATTGAGATAGTTCAACTGTGAATTTGGGATCACTGTAGAAGACCGCAAAATCGATGGACTTGCTTCAAGATAGTCAGTCACACTTCAAGAGGTATTTCTTAATTAATTTTAAGCACGCTTTGTGTGAAGTATGTGTTTATATATTTGTTGTCTATAAATCATGTAAACAATATATTTCTGAAATACTTCTGTTATGTACTATTTTTCAACAATTGACATCACGAGTCTTACTTACATCTTTATAGATAATTTAAACATTAAGTATATGTTTCATGAATTTTTGTTGAAAATCGAGTGAAATTTCATAATGTGCTAAAGAGGCAAGAGTTCTAACAAAGACATAATATCTTTGAAATCTTGAAATTTAGTAAAGTTCCTGAATTATTTAACCTAATAAAAATAGGAGTTAAATTTAATTTCAATGACAAAATATTATTATTTAATTATTGCAAAAGTATCCATCTTTATTTATTCTAGAGAGAATACCCAATTACCTCTCCGAACTATACCCAAAAAAGCGACGACACACCTCAACTTAAAGGGGGTCCTATTACCCCCCCCTAAACTAATTAAAAGTGTAATTTTGACACTCTTAGTGCCTACGTGGCACACACGTGTGCCTACGTAGACACTTCAGTGTGTTGTACCCCGTAGGCACTAAGGGTGTCAAAATTACACTTTTAATTAGTTCAGGGGGTATTAGGACCCTCTTTAAGTTGAGGTGTTTCATAACCTTTTTGGGTATAATTCAGAGAGTAATTGGGTATTATCTCTTGATTCTATTAATAATAGCGGCTGCAATAGCTTTTTTTCCTAGTTGAATCTTTGAAATCTTTCATAGTGGAGTTTCCATGATTCTTGGAGAAATTAAACTTGCATTATACAGAAATAATTCTATAGCAGTGTAATGTTCAAAGATTTTGTTGCAACATTATTTCATTGTGTTTTTTCTCACAGGACATGAAATTGTATATATATGTGTTTGAGATGCTATTTCGGATGAATTAGTTTTTTTTTGAAAAACTTTTACAATAAAATTATGAAAAGAAAAATTATTTGGTAACAAGAGGTACGTCCCCATGATTATCAACATTAAATAGTAATGAATTATTAAGTTTATGTGTTGGCTTAGACCTTCCTCCTTATCGGATGAATTTAATACAAGTCATTGAGAATTTAATCACTAGTTTGATAATTTGTATTAACTCTCCTAAACTGAGTAATATAAGATTGAATCAATGTAAATAAAGTTATTTTTTTACTTAAACTAACAATATACTCTCCATCTGAGTTAGGTTTCTAAAAGTTTATGATGTGAATAATTGGTCATTATATATGTGTATTGCATGAGTGGTTCTTCAATCTCAGTGATTGGCTATTTGAGATGCATGAATATATATGTATATGATGAGTTTGAATTTAGTCATTCAAAATTTATATGACTTTTTTGTTGATCTATTGTGACGGTTTTTAACCTCAGATTCAATATGTCTCCTTTAACTCCCTTAGAACTATTTTGGGTTAAAATAAACTTGAGGTCATAACTATGTTGACTGGAGGAGAAATTTTGATATTGTGTTAACTGCCGAAGAGAATAAATTTGCACTCTATGAAGATGTCCCTTGAAACTAGATGACCAGTCTAATGATTATGATAAGTTGGCTTATCAGAAATGACAAAAAACTGATAAGTTAGCTTATCAGGATAGTGGAAAGCCCTTCAATTTTTCCTAGTCTTATTCTGCTTCATGAATAGTCCGGTATGAACTCCAATCAAATATTTTAATTCTAATCAAGTGCTCTAAATCAAAGAAGAAAGCTCAACATTTCTCAATTGTATATCCTTTGAATCCATTATGATAATGACAGATGTCATCGCCCTCCCTCCATTTGGAAAATCCTTTTCTTTCCTTTCTCTCAACTAGATGGAGGATTTTCGCTTGGACCAACCTGGAGTAAATGTCTTCATAGCTATCCTTAAAAGCCGTAAAGTATAATGAGTAGTGAGATCACTAGTAATGTACACTCCTGGTGCAAACCTATCATACTCCAACATAATGTGAGGCCTATACAAGTGAGAAATTTTATTGTTGTGGATCAAATCACATATTTTGAATTTTGATATACAACATCCATCTGTGGTATGACTTTTTTTAAGCACATGGTAAGCATATCCTTTGTGCTCATTCATGGGGTTACTTGGCGGGATTAGAGTCTTAATTGGGCACAAAGTTCCCATAGCCTGCAGTGTTCGATAAATCTCTGAGACTTTCACAACTTTTGGTTCTCTCATTTAGTTCCCTGCACTCGCCTTGAGTGTGATCTATTCGTCTCCTTGCTTGAACCTTGAAGGCGAGAACGTCTTGTCTGCGTCTTCCAACCATTCCTTCATTTCACTCATGAGTTCTTCGAGGATCATTGATACTTCTTTTTGCATGAGGCTGTCATCTTTTGATTTTTTCGTTCGTTTCTTCCTATCATATTTTTAATCATCCTGACAGCTATTTCAAATTCCATGGCCAATTGTTTGATCTCTTTAGCAAAGTTTATTTTTGATATTTCTTTTTCTTTTCTCAACATCTAGTCGAACATAACGATCTTTGCTTTGGTTAGGGTGATTTGTTACTTCAATTCTATTCCTTTCCATGGCAATATCCTCTTCTTGTTCAATAGGTTGATTGACTTTGGTAGTCTTTCATTTGGCCACAACAATCTTCTTAGGCATTTTCTCATTTTCCGTCTTTAGTGTATCATCTTTTTGGTCTAACTCTGCCAATCACCTTTTGACTTTTCTATTGCTCTTTTCAGTCCTTTCTACGATGGTTTCTTCCAAATCCATAATCAACCAACCTGAAATTATAGGAATAACTTTATGAATTTTTAAGAATGATTGCGGACTTTTCTGGGAGACTTGGAATACTTAGAGCATGATTGGTCGAACTTTTGTACAATGGGTGCATATTTCTGCTTAGAGGTGCTCTATGAAAAATGAGATTGGATCAATCCTCCTTTGATTTGAATCAACATAACACATATAAGCACATAAAGCAGTTACATCACACGAACTTATAAATAAATGCGCATCTTAATTTAGGACCTTTTTGAGCCAAGGGTTGGCCTATCGGGTTTGAAGGAAGTATATGACTTTTAACACTAATTCATTATCCCTAAAAATTATTTTCACAAATATCCAAAAAGGCATAAATGCCTACGAAATAACAAGGAGGCGTACAATTATTGAGGAAAGAAAAATAAAAATGTAAGAAAAATAATCCCACGCAGGGAATAAAAATAAAACACTCATACATGTCTATAGAGTAGCAAATAAGGGATACAATTTTTTAGGAAGGGAAAATAACATGAGAATAAAACTATCCTGCGCAAGGGATAGAACAAAAACACTATCTTGCGGACGATCCTTTGTCGGTCTTCTTACAGAAATTGTTTGGCCCATACCTACACAAAAAAAGGTGATCCTTCTCCCCGTCCCCAGTGATAATTGATTTATATTAATTGGCATAAACTTCCTTCAACACATAAGTATGATTCGTCTGTAATTGACTCGTGGCCAATAGACACAAGACAGGCTTTCTAATGAACCCAATACCCCCTCAGGTATTGGGTCGTTCTAGGCTCATCCCTAAAAGAGGATATTGATTTTTTTCAGCAGAGTCGTCATTTCTGTTTTATCCCTTTTCGACTTCGAAGGGTTGGAGAATATTATTTTTGACTTTTTAAACTACTTTAAAACTTTAAAGAATTTTTTTGAAATAATTTAAGAGATTACAGAGTCGCCACTTGATTTTTTTAAGAGAATATCAAGAAACACTAAAAGTATTTTAAAGACATGAAAATAGAAACAAATCTTTAAAAGTTAGAGACAAAAGGTAAGAAATCAGGTAACGCTTTGAGAAGGTTCTTAAGACACTCAAGAGCGCCCATGAAGCGGTTGACCAAAAGATTATTTGACTGATTTATAAGGAGATGACTAATTTTGAAAATGTGGTTAATTTTGTAATATCTTGAATTTCAAAATTATTCGCAAATATGACATCTATTCTATTCAAGTGAAAAGATTATTTATTTCAATTAAGAAAAAAAATTCTCAAAAGACAAGGTTGAACAATTAAAGGAAAAACAAATTATTTTCTTGGAAAAGGATAAAAAAATAATTTTGAATATCATTATTGATAATGGAAAATTTAGAAGAGTTAATCTAACAATTTATGAAATATTTAACTAATTACAAAAAGGTCTCGATTCTTACAAGAAAAATGATTTTTTATGTTGAGGGAAGTTCTCTTTAATTTAAGTAAACTAATTTGTGACACGTGAATAAAATGAAATGCCATTTTAATTTTTAAAAAATCGTTTTTATGAGAAAAACAACATAAAAAATTATATATATATTTTTTTAATTTTGAACGCTATACAAGGTGATAAACACTTGACTAAATAATACAAAAATAATGATCCAAAGGAGATTTATTAAGGTTAACCAAATTTAAAAACTTAAGACAACAAATAATCAAACATGAATTATACAAAATAAATAAAGAAAGGAAGTTTGGGCCTCTTATCTGGCCCATTTTTGAGAGCTGTCCCAATTTAACTTGGGCTTTTAACCCATTTTCAGCAATGTATATAAGCTGTATATCAGCATCTTTTCTCCCACGTTTGGGCTGTATACACACCATATATCAGCTTGGGACTCTGTATACTAGCTTCCTTAACTCGATTATTGCTTCCTCGTATCTGCATATCAGCTTCAATGACTTAAATATAGTGTATATATTCTGTATATCTTTGTATACAGCCTTGATCCTCTTGAGTTTTAGTCCATTTGGGACTTCTAGGAAGCTTGGGACTTGAAGATAAATCGATCCTTCATGGCCCATTGAAGAAATGCAGGGATGTGAGTCCAATTGGACTCCAAGGAGGGTGTTCATGCACACCATTAATGAGAAGGATTAGGAAGTTATATAACCCATTATCTCCAATATATAGTAAATGTAATTTGAATAAACCAAAGAAGAAAAACAATGCTATCATTCAAGCCAAGCTAAATTATACTCAAATGAGTTTTACTGCCAAGCTCAAGGTAAGGCCAAGCAACCAGCCAAGCAAGTCAAGCATAATATCTATAGGTAGAATTTATACGATTTTCACGATGGTTACTGAAAAAGAACGAAGAGTTATGAATTCCTGACTTGATGTTTTTTAAACTTATACCAACATCTCAAGCCAACCAATCAAGATAAATACTAAAAGAGTCAATATTGGCATAAAGGGGCTCATTCGGGACACATTAAACTACGCACAGGTGAAAAAAGAGTACAACCTGGGACTTAATTATATATTAAGGAACCAGGGAATATGAACTAGAGAGTACAACCTACAAATCTGAGCTATTATTGAGCTATATCAAAGTTCCAAAAAGAACATAAAATAGTCTCATCTCATCTCTACCCGGCATTATAGTTCAAGACGATCCTTAGAGAGTCCCTAACTTAGAGGGTAACTTCAATTTACAACTCGTCATAACATGGCTCAAGCAAATTTCGCACAACTTTCAAAAGAAAATAAAGCAACTTGAGACTTTCAAATTCTTAAATCAATATTTAAACAATAGCTGAAATTTTAACTTATAAATGCAGTATCATACTCAAGCCAATTCAAACACCTGCCTTTCAACGCTATACAAACCGTTTTAACTAACAACTACATAAAAATAGTGATGTCACACCACATGAAAGAAAAGCCTAAATCTACAGCAACAAAACCACCAACATCACAATTTAACATAAGTTTCAACTACTAACTATTATCACAAACAACACTACAAAGAATGTAAACCACACACAAAATACTAAAAATATACCTTGACAATAAAAAAACTAGAAACAGAACCGCGAAGAAGAAAAGAAGAGGATGTAGATTTACCTTTTTCAGAGCAGCAAATTGGACTTACGAGCTTCATCAAAAAATTCTTGCCACTACCGGGATGAACTTGGATTCTTAGCCTAGAAATTCAAGCTCAAATGAGTCTTATCGAATTTCTCAACACCAAAATCCTTCTTCGAATAGAAAAATCCCACTCTTTTCAGGGTTTCCGCTTTCCGACCTCTTCGACCCTTCTTCATGAAAACACAATAGCGGTATATATATAAAAAAGGAATGGGGTCGTTTATAGATTCTTAACGATGTGGGATTAAATAATTTTGGGGTCTTTTTGGAATTTTCTTTAAATGGAGAAATTCAAAATTTGAAAATAGGATAGGATGAGTTGTATGGAATCGCACGGATTGGTGAGCTGGCGAGATTTTTTGTTAGCATCAGGTTTGAAATTGTTATTGTTTGGGTCAGATTCGGGTCAAAATTATTGTTGATATTAGTTTATATTGTTGTTCTTCGTGTTTAGGACTTAGGTTTTGCCGGTTTGCTTATGGGTCGGGTTGGCCTAGTTGTTCGTTGAAATTATTATTGATGTTACGTCATTTAGAAGCTGTTGATACTGTTGTTGTTTTGATATTGCTTGAAGTTGTTTGGGAATTGGATTTTTCCATTATTTTTGTTGTTTTGTTGAAGAAGGAAAATAAGTGGGTCGGGTAATTTTGGGCTAGGTCGGTGGGGTAATTGTCAGGTTTTATGTTGAAGGGAAAAAACAAATGGGCCTGACTGTTGGTGTTATTGATTTGGGTTGAGTTGGTTATTTTGGGAAATGGTAGATTAAGATTTGGCCAATTTAAAAATTTATTGGTCAATTGCATTGCAATCATGACCAATTTAATTTCAATTATGATCAAACCTAATGGTATGGCTAAATTAAATAGAAACTCGATATAAATTAATACCTCATTTAATTCCAAGATTCTTGATTTAATAAATTCAAACGAGTATTTCTCCAAATAAATTAATTTTGAGAACAAATTATATTTAAATTAAGATTTTAATCGTTTGGATTAATTTTTAAGACAAGCCTTGATTAAAATTTGATACTTCATAAAATAAACATTTAAGTAACAAAATTACATGATTTCGTATGATTGAATACAAAAATATATAATCACTATTTAAAATGGCAAAAATACCTGGATAAATACTTTAAAAAGTTTTTATTTGGATAAAATAAATGTTGTAATTTTATTTAAAATCGAAGAAACTCAAAATTAAACTTAGTCGTGGAGGGAAAAAATTAGATGTCAACAACCGCCTCCTCCCTTTGGGTAGGGTGGATGGAAGTAACCCTGAGCAAAGGAAGTATGATGTTTCTAAATTTTGTTCGGCCATAAATTCATTTCTGAAAGTGGTTGATTTTCGCACAAGTCTTACAGAGTTATGGCCAGACTCCGATATCGGGATTCCTACATATCTCAGGATGCATGAGAATTCAGGCCACTTGTAGTTCACAAAACTCAATTTTTAAGAACGATTTTCAAAAAATTCACAAGCTATATCAGTTTTCGAGTTTTTTGAAAACCGTAAAGTTAGGAATGAGTGAATTGAGGGGAGGTTAGAATTCATAAGAGTTTTCAACATAGAGCCCAACCTATATATCCTCGAGACTCAGTAAATCAGACTGCTTGTAGTTTGACTCGATCGGTAGAAAAGATTGTCTTTTATTTTAGATGATCTTTGATTGAGAATGAGTGACAAGTCGTTTGAGTTATGAAAAAAGTCTTGTAACCTCTTAACCATGAATATGATATCCTTCGCATTTATAGGCAAGAACTTACCTGGACATAATTTCCAGAACTTTAAGTATGTTGTCACCCAAATTTGAAGGAAAAAGAAGGTTATCCTCGATATGAATTTAAGAATATCCCGAAAGTAAAGCTGAAATTGAACTATCCCAAAGTATCCACATGCCCTCTAATAGGGGTGTGGTTTGATGGTGGTGGTAGTCATCCTTTAGCTCTCGTCCAAAGAGTTTGACGTCCCTCTCTAGACTACATTCCGGTTTGCTGCTAAGAAAAATTTCCATGTTGTGTTGTGTCCTTTTTGGAGTTGTCCATACCTGTGGTTTTGATTTGAGATTTTCATACTCTTGGATGCTCTCAATAATATCTTATACAAATATTGTCAGTAATAAACATAATTCACAAATGGATATATAGTATTTTACCATATCTCCGTGTGAGTTGTTTATCTAAAAAGTAAATGTGTCCTCCCATGTACCCATTTGGAGGGAAATAATTTGCAATAATAGACACAACAATCATTAAATAAAATAGTTCTTTTGTCAATTGAATATGTCTTCGAAATGGGGTGGCCATCTTGGACACCGACGGCACTTTATGTAGAATAGTCCCTGCAACCGCTTAATCTTATATTGATGTGTCAATCCTTTTGATCACCTGTCGTATGTTGAATAATAACCTCTTTGTCTATTGACTATGATATTTTGCATGTGACCTCGGGTAAGTCTTGTGCATCTTTCATATTGATATGACTTATAAATTTTCCTTGAATTATCAATCTTTGGACAATCTTGTGCATTATTTCATATTGGATATAAGGCGACATACAAATATCTTTTGATTTGATAGATTTTAGGTAATCATACATATTATCCGACCTTGGATAAGACATGACTTACATATCTCTCTCCAATCGCTAACTCTTAGGTATTCCTGCACATTATCCGATCTTGGATACAATATGACTTATAGATCTCTTAAATTGGTAGTCTTTGGGTAATCCTTTGCATAATTGATCTTGGATATGATGCGGTTTATAGATAACCCTTGGTCCTATTAATTTTATAATCTCACATATTCTCTGGTAAGAATTTAGTTGTGACTTATGGATAACCTTCAAACTATTAATCTTTGGGTAACGTTGTACACTATTCAGTTAGGATGTTGTTGTGGCTTACGAATA
The DNA here is from genome assembly GCA_030864215.1 of Capsicum pubescens. Lineage (NCBI taxonomy): Eukaryota > Viridiplantae > Streptophyta > Magnoliopsida > Solanales > Solanaceae > Capsicum > Capsicum pubescens. The sequence continues at coordinate 98,047,875 of CM061549.1, read as the reverse complement.
ACCCATGGACTATCAACTTTTGGATAATCTTGCACACTATCCTATCTCAAATAATGCGACCTATAGATGACCTTCGGATTGTCAACTCTCAAAAAATCTAGTACGTCATATGTTTTCAGATAGCGACTTATAGACATCCTTCGGACCATATGTGTTTTGAGATCTAATAGTGAATGTCATTAAATCTTTAGGGGTTGATATAATTGAAGTTGATGAATATCTTTCAACGCTAGTCTGCTTTACCTTTTGGTGATCAACATATATAGAAAACTATGAATCAATCATGGTCATCAAATGTGATATAGAGATGCCCTGGGATTGTTGTCTCTTCGAAACTAGTCGAAGATGGTGATATGGCCTTTTGGACACGACTCTTATGACATGGTCATCTTGGCATGGCCTTCATCGCATGGCCCTTTCAGCATGACCCTCTTGGCATAGACCTTTCAGAAATGGACCTCTCCATATGGCCCTTAAAGCATGTCCCTTATGGCATGAACCTTTCGGTATGACCCATATGGCATGACCCTCTCGGCAATGAAATGAACCTCTTGGCAATGAAATAAATAGTTTCACCTGAGTCCATTTGTCTGTGTTTTTCTTTCTACCTGTACCTATACTCAAGGTAGACAATTAGTAGACACAATGTCGCTCTTGATGGCGACCATAGTAAAAAATCATGACAGTTTAAATGAAAAATTTTGAATGACTTAGTCAGTTATTCCTCTTTGTTTGGATAAGTATTTAAACAACAAATCCACCGAATGTAAACAAATGGGTAAAATTCTTTTCTATAGGACCACTCGAATACCGTCTGCTTTGCCTCATGGAGAATTTGAGGATGACTTTTCTTCTCTTCCTCCTATTTAAGTAATCCTTTAAATTGTTGTATTTATTGTGCTAACTTCTTTGAATGAACCTGCGCTTAAAGTAAGTATTTAGTAGATACAAGTCACTTTTACTAGCGACTATTCTGAGAAAAAAATAAAATATTTGTAAATAGGATAATGCGCTTTTGTTCGTCATTCATGATCTCATGAAATGAGATAGACAATTCAAAAAGTCCTCGATAAATGGGTATTGAACCCGTGTTTGGGGTTACCCAAAAATACCATTCTTAAGCATTATATGCTTTGGTATGGTTCCTAATTTGCTTGGGGATGTTGGAATAAAGAATCTCATTTTGGAGTATTGATCCCAGTATCCACAGAAAAATGATTAGTTTTGAGTGAAACTACTCTGTATTTACCTCCTTTGATCTTTGGTTTGCTCCTTGACATCTTTTGGATGCTCCATCATGTTTGGAATTTTTCCCTGAGTCCCCATTCCAATAGATGCTTAGACAATCACTACGTAAAAAATGTGCGTAGATTTTCAAAGATAGTCTTGATCTTGAAAAACTAGTTTCAAAAACTTGTGTAAAATCTTTTAAGAAAATCTCTGTCGGTCATGTCATGTACTAGATCAATTAATGTATTCCTCTTGAGGCTAGCATATGCCTAGCATTCAAATAAAGGAAGTCCCAAAAACTCATCATCGTTGCTGGAGAGTTCTACCAAAAGCTCTATCATAGCTGGGGATTTAGTCTATCTAGACTTTGCCACAACTAGAGATTTCTAAAGTTTGACTTTGGCCTCCTGGTGTTGGGGAATTTGAAATATATTCCAATATATTAGCAGAAATTTTGAGGACCTCCTCAAAATTTCTGTCCCAGTATAATACTGTTTAAGATTATCTCTTCCTGAGAGGATTTCAAGACTTTCTTCTAAATTCTTAGTTGGTCTTCATTTTCTTTAGATGATCTTCTTCTATTGAGTTTTTGAGGTTCCTTCTAGAAAATTCTGCCCTAGTTTCCATTTTCTGGGGTGGTATGACCGAGCTGTTGTATCCCGTTAAAACAGGAATCAGGTCAAACATAGTTCAGGATTACACTAAGGATATATAGAAAAATTCAATAGATTGACTGAAACCGGCATAGTCCGCCTACGTATACCTTTCTTGGGAATTCAGGTCATCATATAGCTTGTATATAAAGCCATCTTCGGGGTTAACTGGCCCTGGATACTCTTATCTACTTTACTAGGATAGAATTAAGGCTTCTATCGCTAGCACTTTATAGATGACGTGACATTTTTACTATGTTTGTTTCGATGAACGGAAGGATCAACTGTCCACTTTCCTGTGAGAAATGATAAGATTCCTTTTTCCTTGTTTTTCATAAATAGTCATCAATTCTGATTCTCTTAACTTGGGCATTATTCCCTTGGTTAAATGCCTCGGTTTCTTCTTGGTTAGGCTTTTATGATTTTCGAACTCTTTCGCTCGTCTGTTGAATATTCTAGGACCATTGTCTCTCATTTATCATTATCTTCCTTGATTTTGTTAATTTCTATTTTGACATGGAAGGACATTGACAGATTTAGATATTTATTACTTTTATCAAAAATCAAACAAGTTAGCTAATATCATGTAGATAACAAAACAAACCATAAAGATTTTCGCAATAGGGGAGACTTATGTTGAGTTTTGAGAAAATATTAACAAACTCTAGCTATGACCGCACGAGTGTGAGTCTATGCCTTTGAAAAGCATAAAAGTCAAAAGAGAGGTAAATAATCTTAATGGGTGGGCATCTAACATATTCGTACTACCACCGACTTTGTAAAAAATTAAATTTTATTTTTCATCTACCCTATGGACCGGGGAGTAATAAGTGAAGTGGAAGTCCAATTCAACAACGTTTCCTCCAATTCATCTTCTTTGATTTCGGCTATCTTGGAAAATTCTTCCATGGAGGTATCTCACTTTTCCAATTTCATCCTCGAGACCATTGCTTATAGGTTTTGAAAAATAACTGGTAGAGTCCAATTTTACTACTAGTTTTTTTTCCTATGACAAAGCTATGGTCAAGAGAGGAATCTTTGTTCGCTTTGATCTAGTGAAGTAGGGATATTTTGAACTTTTATGCCAACACAGAGTAGTTTCTATTACCTGTAAAGTAAAAACAACTCAAAGTATGACATGTTAGATTACGTTATTAATAAACAATGCAAGATGATGAGGCAGGAAGTAAACACACAAAGTTGTTTCTCTTTTCATGCGAATTGATCCATGGGTCAACGATGACTCAAGAATTCTAGTGAATAGGATTTTTATCATTGATATGGATAAGTGATATTTATCAGGAAGGTTCGACTCTCCTTCTTTTCGGCCTTATTTTTTCTTTCAAGAAAGTGGAGAATGACAGAATTTTTGAATATAGAGGCCGTACTGAAAGGCTTCCTACGTATCTTACGAAGGAGAAATCAAGCCCTACGTAGTTTGAACTATTGTAGAAAGATGTTTTCAATTCATTTCATCCAATAAACCTCATTACATTAAAAAAAGTAAAAACATGATAAACAAAACTTGCTACATTCAAAGCTTGATTCAGGATCGTGGAAAGCCTTTCAATTTTTCCTACGCTTATTCTGCTTTATGGATAGTCCGGTTCAAAATCCAATCAAATCTTTCAATTTACTCAAGTGCTTTAAATCAAAGAATAAAGCATGACATTTCTCAATTGTATGTCTTTTGAATCCATTATGATAATGACAGATGTCATTGTCCTCCCTCCATTTGGCAAACACTTTTCTTTCCTTTCTCTCGACTGGATGGAGGATCTTCGCTTGGACCAACTTGGAGTAAATGTCCTCATAGCTATCCTTAAAAACTGTAAAGTATAATGAGTTTCTCGATCACTAGTAATGTATACTCCTGGTGCAAACCTATCACACTCCAATATGATTGAGGCCCATACAAGTGAGATTTACCGTTGTGGATCAAATCACATATTTTGAATTTCAATATACAACATCCATCTGTGGTATGGAATTTTTAAGAAAATAGTAAGAACATCTTTTGTGCTCATTCATGGGGTCACATGGCGGGCTTAGAGTCTTAATTGGGCATAAAGTTCCCATAGCCTGCAGTGTTCGATAAATCTCTGGGACTTTCACAATTTCTGGTTCTCTCATATAGTTCCCTGCACTCAGCTTGAGTGTGATCTGTTGTCCCATTGCTTGAACCTCTACGACGAGAACGTCTTGTCTGCGTCTTACGACTATTCCTTCATTTCACTCATGAGTTCTTCGAGGGTCATTGATACTTCTCTTTGCATGAGGCTGTCATCTTTTGATTTTTCCCTTCGTTTCTTTCTATCATATTTTCAATCATCCCGGCAGCTATTTCAAATTCCATGGCCAATTGTTTGATCTCTTTAGCAAAGTCTCTTTTTGATATTTCCTTTCCTTTTCTCAACATCTGGTCGAACATAGAGATCTTTGCTTGGTTAGGGCTATTTGTTCTTCTAATTTTCTATTCTTTTCCATGGAAATATCCTTTTCTTGTTCGATAGGTTGATTGACTTTGGTAGTCTTTTGTTTGGCCACAACAATCTTCTTAGACATTTTCTCATTTTCCGTCTTTAGCATATCATCTTTTTGCTCTAACTTCGCCAATCGCCTTTTGACTTTCCTATTGCTCTTTTCAGTCCTTTCTACGATGTCTTCTTCCAAATCCATAATCAACTTTCCTAAAATTATAGGAATAACTTTAAGAATTTTTAAGAATAATTGTGGACTTTTCTGGAAGAATTAGAGCATGATTGATCGGACTTTTGTACAGTGGGTGTATATTTCTTCTTAGAGATGCTCTATGTAAAATGGGATTTGATCTATTTTCCTTTTATTTGAATCAACATAACACGTATAAACATATAAAATAGTTATATCACATGAACATATTAATAAACGTGTATCCTAATTTAGGATCCTTTTGAGCCAAGAGTTGGCCTATCAAGTTTGAAGAAAGTATATGCCTTTTAACACTAATCCATTATCCCCAAAAGTCATTTTCACAAATATCCTACGAAATAACAAGGAGGGGTACAATTATTGAGAAAAGAAAAAAAATATAAGAAAAACAATCCCACGCAGGGGATAAAAATAAAACACTTATACATGTCTATAGAGTAACAAATAAGGGATACCATTTTTTGGGGAAGGGAAAATAACATAAGAATAAAATGATCCAGTACAAGGGATAGAACAGAAAACACTAAATTGCAGACGATCCTTCGTCGGTCTTCTTATGAGAATTGTTTGGCCCATACCAACACAAAAAAACAAGATGATCCTTCTCCCCGCTCCCAATGATAATATATTTATATTAATTGGCATAAAAATCCTTTAACATATAAGTATAATTCGTCTTTAATTGACTCGTGGCCAATAGATGCCGGACAAATTTTCTAATGGGCCTAATACCCCCTCAAGTATTGTGTCGTCCTAGGCTCTTGCCTAAAAGAGGGTTTTTATTTCGCTCTACTCTAGGTGTCTAATATGAATTTGGACTAGGTTCCCAAGAGGATGATTTGAGTTTGAAAATACGGACATCTATTGGACGCCTAACGTGGCAATAAACTTTTGCATTTCCAATACTTGATTTGAAATTGAACAATAGGGGCTGGAACATCCACGAAATCCCAAATAATTTACATATTAAATGAATGAGATTATGCTATGAATTCAAACAATACATATAATCACAAGATAATAATGAACCATCACATTTAATCAAGTAAAGTCAAATAATCATTCAAAACAGTCTAAAATTTGGTTAGAATCTTAATAAATTCCCCAATAGAGTTGTCATTTCTGTTTTATACCTTTTCGACTTCGAAGGGTTGGAAAATATTATTTTTGACTTTTTAAACTATTTTAAAACTTTAAAAAAGAATTAAAATAATTTAAGAGATTATAGAGTCGTCACTTGATTTTTTAGGAGAATATCAAGAAAAACTAAAAGTATTTTAAAGACTTGAAAACAAAAGTTTTTAAAAAATTTAGAGACAAAAGGTAAGGATTCAGGCAATGCCTTGAGAAGATTTTTAAGGCACTCAAGAGCGCCCGTGAAATGGTTGACCAAAAGATTGTTTGACTGATTTATAAGGAGATGACTAATTTTGAAAATGTGTCTAATTTTGCAATATCTTAAATTTCAAAATCATTCGCAATTATAATATCTATTCTATTCAAGTGAAAAGCTTATTCATTTAAATTATGATTTTTTTTTCTCAAAAGACAAGGTTGACTAAGTCTAATACTTTTACCAATTTAAGGGAAAACAAATTATTTTCTTGAAAAAGGAAAAAAAAGTTTTTGAATATCATTATTGATAATAGAAAACTTAGAATAGTTAATCTAACAAGTTATGAAATATTTAACTAATTACAAAAAGGTCTCGATTCTTACAAGAAAAATAATTTTTTATGTTGAGGGAAGTTCTCTTTAATTTAAGTAAACTAATTTGTGACACATGAATAAAATGAAATGTCATTCTAATTTTTAAAAATTCATTTTTAGGAGAAAAACAACATAAAAAATTATATAATTTTTTTAAATTCTGAATGCTATATAAGGTGATAAACACTTGACTAAATAATACAAAAATAATGATCCAAAGGGGACTTATTAATAAGGAATTGACGTATACATGTCACTCTTTAATATAATTGACAAAAAAGTAGCCAATAAAAGATTGGCAAAAAACGAGCCTACATTTATTGACATTAATTAGCCATTAATTAAAATTTTGCTTCTTTTAATTAATAATTAATTCAAAAGTCATAAATTTAAAAAAAATACACACGTAATACTTATCCTAAAAGTGTGTTTCAGTTGTATCCCACTATGCTTTTGTAAGACCCCGCGCAAAGTTTCCTCGTAGTTTGAGCCTTAGAGCGTGTCGAATGAAGCATAATTCCGGCCCTAAAAGATGTAGGAGTGACTCCTAAGTGAGTATCGTGTTAACCATATATAATTTCCCTAGTTTCGACATTTTATCACGTGGAAAATTTAATAAGCTTTCCATCGATATAAGATTCGTCCAAATCCGATACCCAGGTAAGAAGTTATGGCTAATTTAAGACCTAGTTGTAAAACTGTGTCATTTTAGTGCTTGGCGCATCGCGGAGAGGGTCGATTTGACAATTGTCAAATTCCAGTGGAACTCTGCGATATTGGCGCATCACGCTGAGGTTCCAGGTCCCAACCAGTGAGAAAATACGATGGCTCCGCATCGCGGTGACTCCCATATTGCCAATTATCAATTTCCAGTGAGCCACCGCGATAAGTGGCGCGTCGCGGTGACCCCTTAAATCGGGTTCCCATTTCAATTTTTCCAGCTTCGTACAGATGTTAAAAGGGGCATTTTAAACTTTTTCCAAGCCTATAAAACCGTGCAAACACCAAATCAAAGTCATTTGCAATCATATATGAGGTTTTTCTTAAGTTTTCTCTTATAAAAAACCTTAAGTATCCAAAACCTCTTCCAAGAATCTCAAGAATCCACCATGAATTTTCTAAATTGAGTCAAGATTCAAGGTTCCCAAGTCAATGGCCTCAAGAACCCTCATTCAAGAGTACGAATAGAGTTCCAAAAGTGAGAGTTCATCCAAAGCTTCTAATTCAAGGTATGCGGGGTTTTGAACAAGGGTAACCCTTTCATCCTTGTGCCCAAAAGGTTTATTTACATCATGAATTTCCTGAAATCTATGAGGTTTTTATATGAATTTGAATTGAGTTTTTTCACCCATTATTATTGAATGCATTATTTTGATATTTCCCATGAATTAAGAGTCAAATCGCTTGATTTCTGCATGTTTTATTGAGATTTTACAGCTGGGTATAAACTCCATGATTTTACTCCTTGAGAAGCTAATATTTGCAATGTTGAGATATTGAAGCATATGACTATATTGAGATTTTGAGATAAATTGCTGAAATTCCCAGATTTCCACTTGATTTATGAATCTATATGCTATATATTATGCTTTTGATGAGTTTTAACTTGATATTGAATTATGGGTTAGTAAGCCCTATTTGAGACTTGTGAAATTATGAACTCTTGTGCTATAAGCACCTATGATTTGAGTATTTTGAGATGATTGATAAATGAATTGACCTAATGGTCCGAAAGCTTTGAAATCCACTTTATCAGATAAGATTATCAATTTGATTATTGGGTTCGTGGTGAACCATGAGATTATTCTAAAAGTGTATTTTTGTGCGATGAGCGCAGATAATCTAAAGGGAGTAGTACTTAGCACCGAGCGGGTAAGTCACTATGATTTCTTACCCCAAAACTACGTGCCACCGTAGGTTGGGCCTGAGGCCGAGTTTATGATGATTATGATTGGGCCCGAGGCCGAGTTTCATTTAGTGATCACTAGACCTAGGTTATACTCCCTGGCAAGAGTATGACGCTCCTCCCCAACATGGGGTCTCCTCCTTAGGAGGACAAAATGTTGGACTCCATGTAGCTCGCATGGTTTATGTCAGTTATGAGAGCCTCCCTTGACCTTTAAACTTTGAGATCAACTACTTATTTTCCTTTCTCTATAGTCTATTTTCCCAAATGGTTGAATTACAAAGATGTACCCTAACTAAAGTATTTTCTTGATGTGAGCTATTTCCTAAATGAAAGTACTTTCCCTTGATATAGTACTTTTCATAAAGCTTTGAGATAAGTTCTTTCCTTAAACTAGAACACTTTTCCATTGGAGATAGAATGATTTTTCCCTAAAGCTTGAAATGAGATATTTTTCCTAAAGTGAATGAAATGCCTTCAAGTATGTTTTCCAAGTCATATGATTCCAAATTCCAAGTATATGAGTTCTAAATAATTATGAAATGTTGAGCATTAAAGAGGTTTTACTCTCCATGAGACATATGCATGAGTTGAAAGTATTGTTCAAAGTCCCTTAGTCTCTGGGCATTGAGAATAAGAGATGATTTCTGATTTTTAAGGTTAAAGAGCGATAACTCACGAGATTTGTGTTGCATGCCTCATTCTACATAATTTATGAGCTTTATATTTTATACTTGTTCAAGCCATGTGAGTCGTCTCATTTTCCATACATGATTTGATTGAAGAAGATCGGTACTATTTTTATACATATGCATTGACCCCCGCATACTCAGTACATTCCAAAGTACTGATTCACATATATGTCTATGTGCTACATTGTCTTATAATGTAGGTTCAGGTGCTCAGTCCCAGCCTCATCCATGATTCTTTGAGTACCTTGCCTACGTTTTCTACAGTGGTGAGTCCTCATGGTTCAAGGACCGATCTTCAGATATTTTTTGTATTTGAGAGACTATGTTTTATTCAGTTCATTTCGAGTCAGTTGGGGACCTGTCCCAATGACTCTCTAGTTTTTAATTCGTACAGGTTTTGTCAGACTAGTATCATACTTATGATGTGTCAAGGGTTTGGTATTATGGTTTTGTTGAAGTTTCTTTGTATTGTGGTTATATGGACCGAGTATCTTTCCTGTATTTGCTTTCATGTGATATGACTATGTGAGTGTTGAGTCTATTTCACCTTAAATTGAGTGTTATTGGTAGAAACCGTCTCTAAGGGTTAGCTTGGGGCTACTTTTAGCCTTAAGCATCGTGTGACGTCTTGGGAGATGATTTCGGGTCATTACAGACTTGGTATCAGAGCCTAAGGTTTCTAAGGAGTCCTAGGGAGTCTGACAAGCCGCGTTGAGTAGAGTCTTGATCATCGGTGTGTAGCGCTCCACATCTATGAGCAAGAGGCTATGAGACGTTTTAGGAAAAAGTTGTTTCTTCTTTCAGATTCTATCGTGCCTACAGTTGTCCCTCTTATCTAATGGTTCGTGATCTTCTATTTTTAGAAAATGCCTCTTCGAAGAGCAAATATCCGCGGGAACAATAATGAGCAACCTCCACCTGTTGATCCTCTAAATACGACGGTGTCCTATGCTGAGTTTAAGGAGGCCTTTCGGGCGTTAGCCTAAGCGGTCACCACAAATGTTCAGGCTAATAACCAGGCCCCAGTTGCAAATCAATAGGGAGGTGATGCAGGCGCAACTAGAATTCGTGACTTTATACGGATGAACCCGCCTGAGTTCTATGGGTCTAAGGCGGACGAGGATTCACAGTTGTACTTGGAGGAGGTGAGGAAGATCACTAATGTGATGCATGTTTTGGAAGAAGAAAGTGTTGTGTTGGCATCTTATAGACTGAAGGACATTGCTTATGATTAGGTTGTATCGTGGAAGAAGGGTAGAGGTGAGAATGCCGCTCCTATGACTTGGAAAGTGTTCCAAGATACTTCTTGGACCAATTCTTTCCACTTTAGATGAGAGAGGAAAAGATTGAGGAGTTCATGAACTTGAGCCAGGGCTCCATGACTGTTAAGGAGTACTGCTTGAAGTTCAATCAGTTGGCCAAGTACGCTCCTGATTTGATTTCTGACACCCGGGCTAGTATGAGTAAGTTTATGACCGGTGTTTCTGGGATGGTATTGAAGGAGTGTAGGACTGGGATGTTGCATAAGGATATGGATCTGGCTAGATTGATAATGCATTCCCAGTAGTTAGAGGCAGATAAGCTTAGAGAGAGAGAGAAAGTATGAGGGGGTAGCAAGAGGGTTAGATCTGAGTAGCGTGAGTATAGTCGACCTAGGTTCCATGGAGGAAGCCGCCCTCAGTTTCAGAGACGTCTGTCTATTCCCGTGCCTTCATCAGCTAGTGCTCCCGCACCTAGAGGTAGGCCAGAGAAAGGGAGTAGGCCTTTCATGTCTGGGTCACAGAACAGTGTTAGTAATCGACCTCGTTATCCTTCTTGTGCCAAATGTGGTAGGAATCACCTTGGGGAGTGTTTCAGAGATTTGAGGGATTGTTTTGGTTGTGGAAAGCAGGGCCACAGACTTAAATATTGTCCCCATGCTAGACAGGGGAACATAGATGCCCGACCTCAGGAACAGGCCGCTAGCGCACCAGCTCCAGTACTCCGTCCCACCCCTGCTCAGGCTGCTTCTCCTGATGTTGCATGCCTTATTCTACATGATTTATGAGCTTTATATTTTATACTTATTCAAGCCATGTGAGTCGTCTCATTTTGCATACATGATTTGATTGAAGAAGATCGGTACTATTTTTATACATATGCATTCACCCCTGCAGACTCAGTATATTCCAAAGTACTGATTCATATATATGTCTATGTGCTACATTGTCTTATAATGTAGGTTCAGGTGCTCAGTCCCAGCCTCATCCGTGATTCTTCGAGTACCTTGCCTATGTTTTCTATAGTGGTGAGTCCTCATGGTTTGAGGACCGTTCAGATATTTTCTGTATTTGAGAGACTATGTTTTATCTTCAGTTTATTTCGAGTCAGTTAGGGACCTATCCCAACGGCTCTCTAGGTTTTGATTCATAGAGGTTTTGTCAAACTAGTATCATACTTATGATGTGTCAAGGGTTCGGTATTGTGGTTTTGTTGAAGTTTCTCTGTATTGTGGTCATATGGACCGAGTATTTTTCCCGTATTTCCTTTCATGTGATATGACTATGCGAGTGTTGAGTGTATTTCACCTTGAATTGAGTGTTATTGGGAGAAACCGACTCTAAGGGTTAGAATGGGGCTACTTGTAGCCTTAAGCACTGTGTGACGTCTTGGGAGATGATTTTGGGTCGTTACAACTTTTGTTCAGGCTTTTATAGGATACGAAACTGAAAATACAAATTCAAAGATTTCAACTGTTATTGGGAGGAATATTAGAGTGGCATATATACGTCAATTCCTCAGTTAGAGAACAATTAGAGAATATGAATTCTCTGTCTCTTTGGATTCACTACAGTGGAGAATGAGACTCTAACAACAGGTTCAGAATTATAAAATTGAAGGATTGTCATCAATACAGGTATTGATTATAAGGAATTCATTCAGATTATTGATGAACATTTGGAAGTAAATATAGATTTCAATTCTTTAGAAGTTCGGTATAAAATTGATGAAGATTCAAAATCGATGGTGATACGTAATACTATGGGATTACAAGTATGTATAGAGATGGAAAAATGGAAACCCCAATTTTAAGGATTATCCCTTGTATATAAATTGGAAGCCTATAGATACTCATAGTGTGGTTCCGATTGATGTATATGGGAATAGAACTGAAATTATCCCAAATTACTCTAACGTCAACAGTCTCAACATCAGCAATAATATGTTATTTGATAGAAATGAAGTGACTGATCGTGAAGATAATTTTTTTAAAATGAAGCAATTATAGGTTGTGTTAATGATATAACTCCTGTCGAACGACAACATTATAAGAAAAATGAGATCTTGGAGAGTACTATTTATAATTATGCAATGCGAGATAAATTTTCAATTGAGGCTTGCTGAGCTTATCATTCAACTTACGGGCAGCATCCCCATTTACGTGGGAGCTATAGCGAGCACTAGGAAACTGTTTGCTTTTCGGAATGTAATATTTCCACATCTGCAAAATGAAATCCAATCAACACTACTATTTTTTGCAATTAATGTATACAATATAAATCACTAAGGTCATATAAACACATGTGTACAACGGAAAATTAAAAAAATTCAAAATTTACCTTTTAGATGCAATTTTTAATCACAGTTTTCTTTTTTTTTTCCTACAAATGGGTTTTTCTTCTTCCAAAATAACATTTTCTTCATTCACAAGAACCTGTTCTTCAATAATTTTTCCTTTTCCTTAGCAGTGCATTTCTTATCCATAAATCTAACACACATTTCATTTTTATCAATTATTTTTCTGTTTTTTAACAAATCTTAGAAAACTTAGGAGAAACATTATATTTCTTCTTCATATTACATTGATAATGTTTGTTAAAAGAACTTGCATGTAACAGAATTGAAATTTTGGGAGGAGATTCTACAAAATCGAAATCACTACACACCATTTTTTCACTTCTTTTCATAGAAGCTCTCTTTTTCATTACTTCTAAGTAAGTAAATACAAGTTTCAATCAGCTAAGGCAAAAAACCTCAACATTGAAATGCGTGAAATCCTAAAAATTAAGAAACTTTTCGATTATATAATAGATACTAAAAATCGTTAAATGAGATGAAACTTTTTACATGTTATAGTGGATTAAATCCAGGATGTGGAGAGAATTTAGGAAGAAAATAGATTAAATGGGACAAAGAAGTTGTAAGAAAATGAAGTAGATAATAGAGAACACAAAAAAATCATAGAAGGTTCTGAAGGAAATAAAATAAGCAAAGCATAAAAAAAAGGAAAGAAAATATATTATGTAATTAATATTTTTAAATTGAAGAGAGAGAGTAAAAGCAAAATTTGGCTAGTATAAATAGCCCAAAACGTTGAAATGGACATTTTATGCCAATTAATTTAAAGTTGGCTACACTGTGTCAATAAGTATGAATTGTTGTTTTAGCATGCCATTTTTTCCTTATTAAGGTTAACCCAATTTAAAAACTTAAGACAACAAATAATCAAACATGAATCATACAAAATAATAAAGGAAATTTGGGCCTCTTATCTGGCCCATTTTCGAGAGCTGTCCAAATTTGAACTTGGGCTTTTAACCCATTTTCAGCAATGTATATAAGATGTATATCAACTTCTTTTCTCCCACATTTGGACTGTATACACACCATATATCATCTTGGGATTATGTATACCAACTTCCTTAACTTGATTATTGCTTCCTTATATCTGCATATCAGCTTCCAAAACTTAAATATAGTGAATATCTGCTGTATATCTTTATATTCAGACTTGATCCTCTTGAGTTTTAGTCCATTTGGGACTTCTAGGAAGCTTGGGAATTGAAGATAAATCGAGCCTCCATGGCCCATTGAAAAAATGTAAGGACGTGAGTCCAATTGGACTCCAACGAGGGTGTTCATGTACAACATCAATGAGAAGGATTAGGAAGTTATATAACCCATTATCTCCAATATATAGTAAATGTAATTTGAATAACCCAGAGAAGAACAACAATCCTATCATTCAAGCCAAGGTAAATTATACCCAAATGAGCTTTACTGCCAAGACCAAGCTAAGGCCAAGCAATCAGACAAGTAAGTCAAGCATAATATCTACAGGTAGAATTTATACGATTTTCACCATGGTTACTGGAAAAGCACGAAGAGGTATGAATTCTTGCCTTGACGTCTTTTAAACATATACAAACATCTCACACCAACCAATCAAGATAAATACTAAAAGAGTTAATATTAGCATAAAGGGGATCATTCGGGACACATATTAAAATACGCAAAGGTGAAAAAATAGTACAGCCTGGGACTTAATTATAAATTAAGGAACCAGGGAATATGAACTAGAGAGTACAACTATATCAAAGTTCCAAAAAGAGCAGAAAATAGTGTCATCTCTTCTCTACCTGGCATTATAGGCCAAGACGATTCTTAGCGAGTCCCTGACTTAGAGGGTAACTTCAAATTACAAATCGTCATAACATGGCACAAGCAAATTCCTCACAACTTTTAAAAGAAAATAAATTGACTCGACGCTTTCAAATTTTTGAATCAATATTTAAACAATAGCTGAAATTTTAACTTATACATGCAGTATCATACTCAAGACAATTCAAACACCCTCCTTTCAACACTATATGAACCATTTTAACTACCAACTACACCAAAACAGTTATTTGAAGCCACATGAAAGAAAAGCCTAAATCTACAACAACAAAACCACCAACATCAAAATTTACAATAAATTTTAAGTACTAACTATTGTTACAAACAACACTACAAAGTATGTAAACCACACATAAAATACTAAAAATATACTTTGACGATAACAAAGTACGGATTGCTGAGCTGACGAGATTTTCTTTTAGTGTCGGGTTGAAATTATTGTTGTTCGGGTCAGATTTGAGTCAAAGTTATTGCTGATATCGGTTGATGTTGTTATTCTTCGCATTTAGGAATTGGGTTTTGTCGGTTTGCTTTCATGTCGGGTTGGATAAGCTGTTCGTTGAAATTGTTATTGTTATTATGTAGTTTGGAAGCTGCTGATATTGCTGTTGTTTGGATATTGTTTGAAGTTGTTTTTGAATTGGATTTTTCCATTATTTTTGTTGTTTTGTTGAAGAGTAAAATAAGTGGGCCGGATCGGGCAGTTTTGGGCTGAGTCGATGGGGTAATTGTCAGGTTTTATGTTCAAGGGGAAAAACAAAATGGGCTTGGCTGTTGGTGTTAATCATTTGGGCTAATTTGGTTATTTTGGGAAAGGGTATATTAACATTTGGCCAATTCTATTTAAGTTTTGGCCAATTTAAAAATTTATTGGCTAATTGCATTGCTTCGTGGTTAATTTAATTTCAGTTATGATAAAAGCTAATGGTATGGCTAAATTAAATCAAAATTCGATATAAATTAATACCTCATTTAATTTTGAGATTCTTGATTTAATAAAATCAAATGAGTATTTCTCCAAATAAATTAATTTTGAGAACATATTATATTTAAATCAAGATTTTAATCATTTAATTTTCAAGATAAGCCTGGATTAAAATCTGATACTTCATAAAATAAACATTTAAGTAACAAAATTACATGATTTCTTATAATTGAATACGAAAATATATAACCACTACTTAAAATGACAAAATTACCTAGATAAATACTTTGAAAAGATTTTATCCAAAAAAAATAAGTGTTGTAATTTCTTTTAAAATAAAAGAAACCTGAAATTAAACTTAGTCGTGGAGAGCAAAAATTAGGTGTCAACAATAACGACTCATAAGTTAAGATGATATTACAACCTTTCCTAGGCATTTTTCAACAATTTCACCTAAACTATAATATGAATAAGATGAGTCTATCTTTGTTGTTACCGGTGTTACTGTTGAATGAGTTGGATACGGTGACTATCATAAAACAACAGACACCAACTGTGGCACTCAATGCTAAGAAAGATACTACTTCTAAACTGAAATGTGGACATAAGAAGAAAAAAAGGATTACAATGCTAAGACAGTTGTAGCTCCAGCTGGAGACGTGAAAAAAACTTAAGGCAAGTGTTTTCATTGCAATATATCAGGTCACTAGAAGGCAAACTGTCCAGTTTTCTTAGTCAAGAAGAAAGACAAGACATGTAACTCACATTCACTTATCTTTGAAACACTTTTAGCGGATGTTTCTACCACTTAATGGTTTGTAGATTAGGAGCCACTAATCATATCTACACTACTTTGTAGAGGTTTCAAAAAACGTGCAAGCTAATTAGAGGTGAAGTTATTATTTTTCAAATAGATGATTTAACAACTCCAGATTTAGCATTAGGAAATATTAGTATTTAGTTTGGTAGTGGTAGAGTTTTAATTTTAAAAGATACATTATATACACCTGCTGTTATAAAAAATTTAAATTTTAGTTTCGAAAATTTTGAGAAATGGTTATGATGTTAATTTTTCTGATAACGAATGTGTTATTAGCTATAATAAATATTCAATCTCTGTTGGTAATTGATTGATGATCTTTTTATTATTAATATCTCTCCTGAACTGCTATAAATTATTGAACTAAATAATGTTACTATTTCGAGAAAAAAAATTTCTGAATTTAATGAGACTTATTTATGGCATTTACATCCATGTCACATAAATCTAGATAAAATTCAAGGTTGATTCGGGATGGATATTTAGGATCATTAAAAGTGGAGGTACTACCAATATGTCAATCATGTTTAGAATAAAAAATGACTAAGAGACCTTTTTCCTCAAAAGGAAATAGAGTAAATGATAAATTAAAGTTAATTCATTCTCATTTGTGTGGCCTAATGAACGTTCAAGTGAGAGGCAGTTATGAGTATTTCACAACTTTCATTGATGATTAATTAAAATATGAATATATTTATTTATTGTGTTATAGTCCGAGTGCTTTAAGAAATTCAAAGAGTTTAAGATAGAAATAGAGAAACAACATGAAAAATATATCAAGTCACTGTGATCTGATTATGGTAGTGAATACCTCTCCAAAGAGTTCATTAGTTACTTAGCAAAACAAGGAATTACATCTCAAATATCTGCACCTAGAACTCCACAACATAATGGTGTAGTAGAAGGAAAAAATGTGACTCTTTTAGAAATAATTATATCTATGATGATTTACTATGATTTGCCTTCTTCATTTTGGGGTTATGCACTAAAAACTTCAAATTATATTTTGAACTTAGTTTCTACCAAGTAGGTACCTGTGACACTCATAGAACTGTGGACTAGGCATAAACCTAGTCCAAAATATATTCAGATTTAGCGATGTCCAGCACATGTGCAGAAAGAAAAGGCAGAAAAGTTGGAACCAATTTTATTGGGTACCCTAAAGGAACGAAAGGCGATATATTTTACAAGACTATATAAAAGAAAGTCATTGTAAGTACCAACAACAAGTTTCTAGAAAAGAATTTTTAACAAACCACATTCTCAGAAGTAAAATTATTTTATGGAAATTAAGTTTAGAGATAACGAATCAAACTACTAATGATAATGAAAATCAAATCCAAACTCTAGATGTCAGAGTTAACATACCATTGCATTTTAGTGGTATAAGAGTTATTAATAAACATACAATTCTACAAGTACAAGTTCCTTAAAATACATTGCAACAAATTTGTAAGGGTTCATGAGAGGAAGAAGTCATTAGTGTTCCAACACCGTAAGGTAACGAGGATAACATAGAGATTCAAAATCTAGCAAATGATGTGGTTTAATCACAAGATCATATTAGTGTAGTTATCTCTATACCGACCCTTACAATTGAAGTGTCTAGTTATAGTGGGAGGAAGATAAGAAAACCATCTTGGTAGGTACACTTAGGAGAGTCTTTTGAAAGAATTCCTGAAGATTTTAATATCGAGCCTATGAATTACGATGAAGCACTATAAGATAAAGATATAACTAATGGACTATTTCAATGAAATCAACAATAGAGTTTATGTACCCCAATAAAGTTTGGAGTCTTATAGATGCACCTGTAAATGATGTTAAACCAATTATATGGAAGTAAATCTATAAGAAAAAAGAGGAGCACAGAAAAGTACAAACTTAAAAAACTAGACTTGTTGCAAAATGATTTACTCAGAAAGAAGGGATCGATTATAAGAAATCCTTTTCAATAGTAGCCATGCTTAAGTCAATTATAATTCTCTTATCCATTACTTCTCATTATGATTATGGGATTAGGCAAATGGATGTCAAGATAGCTTTTCTTGATGAACGTCTTAATAAGAACATTTTTATGCGACAACCAAATGATTCTACTGAAAAGGAGAAAGAACACATGTTGTGCAAGATTAAGAGATCTATTTATGGATTAAAGCAAGATTCTACGATGTGAAACATTTTTTTTGACAATACGGTTAAGACTTTTGATTTTAAGAAATGTCTTGATGAGTTTTGTGTTTACAAAAAGGTGGAATGGGGACAAAGTGGTGTTTCTAGTATTCTATGTATATGATATCTTGTTCATAGAAAATATTGTGATCTTGTTGAATTCAGTTAAGGAATGGTTATCCAGTAATTTTAATATGAAAGATTTGAGAGAAGCTTCTCACATTCTTGGGATCAAGGTTCTATGTGATCACAAGAAAAGGATGTTAGACTTATTTCAAGATCTTTATATTGATACAATTCTTACCAGATTCAACATGCATGATTCCAATACATGATTTCTTTCTTTTAGACATGAAATTTCTCTATCTAAGAATTAATATCCTAAGACAGATGAAGAGATAGAAAACATGAAGGTAGTTCCTTATGCATCAGTTCTAGGAAGCCTCATGTATGTGATGTTGTGCATTAGACCTAATATCTATTTTGGTGTAGACATGATTAGTAGATTTCTATCTAACCCTTAAAGAGAATATTGGACACCAGTTAAGTATATAATCATGTACCTAAAAAGGACTAGAGATTCATGATAATTTACCATTTGAATGAGTTAGTTCCGATAGGGTACACTGACTCAGATTTCCATCTTGACAAGGACTCCAGAAAGTCCTCCTCTGAAAATGTGTTTACTTTGGGAGGTGCAATTGTTGTTTGGAAAAGCATAAAGCAAACTTATGTTGCTAATTCCACCATGAAAAACAAGTATGTATCAACCTTTGAGGCAACTAAAGAGGTAGTATGGCATAAAAACTTTCTTAAATACTTGGCGGTTATTCCTGCGATAGAAGCATTACTTATAATTTATTATGACAATAGTGGTGTAGTTGCATATTCAAAGGAACCACGAAGCTATAAGAAGATAAAACACATTGAGCTTAAATATCATTTGATTCAAGACATAGTTCAAAGTGAAAATGTGGTGGTTGTGAAGATTGCATCAAAAAATAACTTGGTAAATCCTTGGAAAATCTTTTTACAAAAGCTCTATGACAAAAACCTTTGAAAATGCATGTGGAAGGATTGGGTGTTAGAGTTGTGGGTGCTTGGTTACGATTCTAAGTGGGTGATTGTTAGGATATACTATAAACCATGTATTTTGATGTAATATTATTTATTGAATGATTACTTATTTATTTATTTATTCATTCAGTTCAGTATATTGTTACACATAATAAATCATTGTCATATATGTGTCCTCAACTTATATAGTAGATGGTTTAGTCTATAAAGTTTATCTTATATACAGAAGATTAAATTATCGGTTCTTATAAGTTAAAACTATAGTTCACAGCCGTAAATAAAAATTTAGATAAACCATCGGAATGATTGTAGCTCGAAATTAAATGTAATTTATCTTGATTACGAGAATGATGTAATTCTAACTTCTTGTAAAAGTGGATTTTGTATGTATTGAAAATGATTAAGTAGAGATAATAGTTTCAGACTGACTAATAAAAACATATTCTCTAAGTTATTAAAAGTACTATTTTCTCAATCTTGATATAACTATTTTCGTGTTCACATTTTAATTTATTAAAAGATGAGATTATGAGATGGGTCAATATTCCAGGTAGATTGAATGATAATAATATATATTGGTGAAATAATAAATTAGTTGATGGAATTCATGTCTCGGTATAGAGATTGATGATATGTTATTTTATGAGAAGCTTAGAAGTTTTCATATGTAAACTCGGCCGATGGATTTATGAATCCAACATATGAAATAAGTTAAACATTGCTCTAAGGAAAATTCATCATTATTTTAACTTCGTCAGTAACTTAATTTATGTATTAGTATCTATAATCTTAACATAAAAATTACATTAGTGTTTAATGGAGAATTTCAAAATAAAAATAGAGGACTGCAATTACGAATGTTAAGTGGAATAATTTATAATTTACTATGGTAAAAATAATTAAAATTAGTATTTGAATTGTTTTCATAATAGGGAGCCTCAATAATTAATTTCGTGGTCCTTATAGTGATTAAGCAAGAATTCAGAATCCTATTTTCTATAGAAAAAAAAGAAGTCACCACCTTTTTTTGTCCTAAAGAGAATAGGTGTGTGTTTTTATTTCTTCCTTGTACTGGGAGTGTATCTTCATAAATAGAAATTTTCCTAGCCTAGAAATTTAATTCAGTTTTTTATTTAGTATTTGCTCACCCAAATGTTGAGAGAGTTCAGCTGAAAATTTTGTATCACTGTATAAGATCACAAAACCAAAGAGGGACTTGCTTCAAGAGGTATTTCTTGGTTAAATTTAAGCACGCTTTGTGTGAAGTACGTACCTATGTTTGTTGTATATAATTCATACAAGCAATATGATTTTAAAATGCTTCCGCTATTTACTATTTTCCAACAATCTAGACCATAGAGAAATTGATGAAGAAGAGGATTACTTGTGCAACTTAGTGCAATATGTGCAAAGTATCCAAGAAGATGTGGATCTACTCTTAGATTGTCGTTAGCATTTCGTTATTGGGGAAGTTGGTGAGGTGATCTAGTATTTAGTGTGTAATGCTGAGAACTATGAAACAAACATAGAAAATGGAGGAGGAGATGTGGGACATGTGACGTTATCCCTTTAGCACTGATGTGGACCTATGAAGAGAGGGGGAGTGGGTATAAGAAACCTTTTGATGGAATAGAGATAGATTTTGTACACTCAAAAAATAGCCTCTTATCCCTTATTCTTTTTGATGTACACATGAGGTTAAATTTTATATAAATGAATGGGTGGTTCTCATAGAAAATCATGTATTTTTGTAAGATTTTCTATTTTTTGATATACTTCTTCTATACGGGTTAGTTAACTCCCTTGTTTTTTATTAATAACTAGTTTCTAAATATGTGTGCTGCATTGTTTCCCGTGTAATTTTTATAGACATATTGAAACAATTACGATTTTATGAAAATGTGTATGCAATAAGTAGTAAAATGCAATAATTATGATTAAGTCTTTAAAAGTATGACAAAAAGCACCAAATGAGGGTGTATTTTAATGTTTAAATTTAACTCCTTTTAAGCAATCAACTATAAGTTTTGAACTTTGGTTAGTAGTTGGCAAACTTTCAATCAAGTCACAAATGGCTAATTTGAGCCCAAATAGAAATGCAAACTTACTACAATAAAATTTCAAAGAAATTAAATTAAAGAAGTTTAATAGAGAAAGAGCACAAAAAAATAAAAAATATAACATGCACATCATTATTAAGTCTTTAATCATGAAAACATAGATGAAACAAGAATACATAAGTAACGCTTTCATTTCTAAGTTCTTGTAGACAACATCTTTCATAACCATTCAAAATTTAGAGTCTTCTTCATTAAGTCAAACTAAAGCATGAATCAACTAGTACACCAATTATATAAGACTGCTTTAACTATAGAATGAAAATGACAACATTGGATTAGGGTCTCATGAAACAAAAATAGATGATTTATATAAATAAAAATAGAGGACTATCAAAAGATATCTTAAAGTTTTAGATTAAATATTTAGAGGTTATGAATATAAATAACACGAGAGCTATGGATATTAAGAGTATGAATTGAATAGGTAATGAGATATGGGTTATGGAGATGAATATTTGAAGAAAACAAAAGAGAAAAATTAATAAATAAACAAAGAAGAGAGAAAAATTAGTGCAAATGATATTTTAATTATATCATTTTAAACTGATCGTTGCAACAACTAAATAACGACAAGTAATTAAAAAAATAAAGCTCAATAAAAGGATTTTCTTCTAAATACCTCCTTTACATATATAGTATCAAAACTGTGATTCCATAACATGATAGAGAAAAAAGAATACTCATAATAGGCCAAATTTATTTTTGTTTAACTTGTATATATGTATGCTTTTTCATACATAAGAATCTCGTATTCACAACACGAGCAAAGGATAAAAAAGCTCCAAAAGGATATCAAAAGTAAAATTACATATATAAGTCACTACATTTACATGTAGTAACTAATTTTACTCCCGAATTCATTGATCGATATACAATGAGAAATAGTTTCCAAAGTTTGTATCACCCAGTGAAACTTTTGCACTTGACTCTTTCTGTAGTACTTACCTTGTTGAAACGTGGGGGTACACCATCGCTAAGGTACTAGGACCCTAAAGTGAATAATATGACAATAAAATAGTGAACACACAGATATGCTATAAATAAATCTACACAATGATTTACGTGGAAACCTCCTTGCTCAAGGGAGAAAAAGGCCACAACCTGCACTCATAGGCTCTCAAACTCCATTATAATCAAAACACATCTTGATTAAAGGTTACATTAGAACTTAACTCTAAGTTTCTCAAATTATAATAACTCAATTACAATCACCTCTTGATACCTTTGTCAATTTCACTCTCAATATTCGTTAACTCTAATCAATACACACTCATGTAACTCTACCTAACAAATTCAACAGGAAAAGAAAAGCTTTACTCTTATTTTTTGAGTAAATCGATTACAAGACTCAATTCAAGATCACCTTAACTCTAAGCATAAAGATATTTAGAATTTAAGCTTAGAGAGAGTGTTTGCTGCCACCATCAGATTCTTTAATTTTCAAAAATAATAGAGGAAAGAGCATTCTTATGTATTTATAGTAGAGTAGAATTGAGTGATAGAAATTTGATTGAACCAGTTGTCCATTCTGGTACATTATGCACTTGCATAGTTGTTTCACTAGTGGACAAAACTATGTAGAGTATGACAACTATACCTAGGAAAAATAGGTGAGGGGCGTGGTCCTCCAATATCATTCATTCATCATCAAAACATGAGACATTATTTCCTCTTTTATTATGATGACAAAACATGTCCACAAAGCATCAAAATTCATTCAGATATAGAGCAACTATATCTACACATACACTAGCATTCCCTCTATCAGTGGCATCCCTTCACTTTCTTTTATAACATACATCACAGTAGTATCACAATATCAGTATGTGTTTTTCTTTCGATATTATCAACACTTCTGTATTTCTCATGGTACCTACATAGTGAATTCAATTTTCCCTTTTTGGCATCATAAAAAAGCAAGAACAGTAAACTAAGATAGTAATAAGCACCAATTAGTTAACTCATGATCACTGGGGCAACACTAACATGAGTGAAATACCTTAAAGAGAAGAGACAGTTAATAGACACAATTTAAGATTCCATTTATTTAATATAGAAAGTACCATACAGTGCAATTTAAATGAACATAAAATTCTTAAGCCTAAAAAGCCACTAGAAACAACAAAGGGAAACTAACATAAGGTTCTAGAAAACAAAATAAGAGATGGGCATAGGTAGATGGAGGTTTAGGGGAGAGAGGACTTAAGTATAATTTCTATCCTAGCACTCTCTACAATATGGGAGTTCAACAACTTTTTAGTGCAACACCCCAGATTTTTGGGCCTTGAAAATTTCTGCAATTTTATCCTAACTGCCCTGACTACAACTCTCCTTACGAGTTGTAGGGAGTCTTGAATAGTTGTAGGGACCTAAATCCTATCCTAACCAGTGTGTGTGGCTATGTTTACTGCTCTGAGTATGAGTGGCTCATAATGAGTCTTAAGGACTCATTATGGGTCATGATGTCCCAATCATAGTCAAACCATTATATGTTCCAAGTGTTGTTGTCCTGGTGATGACTAGGATCTAATGAGTCATAGGGTCCCCTAATGAGTCATATGATTCAAGTTTTTAGGGTCAATAGTACGTGTGCCTGATGAAACTATCTTGGCTACAACTCATGGTAACGAGTCATAATGTGTCGCTATGAGCCATCGGGTGATCCATAGTCACTAACGATAATTTTTTAGTTTTAAGTTGAGGGAACTTTGGACATTTCTTTCTTTAACCACTTAGACCCCACATCCACAAGACACCTTTGGGGCATTATTTTAACACTTTAACAAATCAAGAACCCTCTTTACTCTCTCAAATTCCTTCAAGAAAAGAAAGCTAGGGTTTCTTCAAGGTTGATCACCTAGGGGTCAATTCAAGGTTTCTTCATATAATCGAGAACCCTTCAGGCATTTACTCTTAATTTGTTACTTTATTAAAAGCATGTGTTTTAAAGTATTATTCATATGGTTTTGATGTTGGTTTTCAAACATGGGTTAAGGGTTTTGAATGTTTGTTGTTTATATGATGTTTTATGTTTGTATATTGTTGCACCCAAGCACACACGCAAGTGTATGTGGTCTGACCAAGTTGTAATGTGACCCTTTAGAATCCAAGTATTGATCCCACAGGGACTTGTTTTAACAACTATCAAATTGTAGTTTATAATTGAGATTAAATTGATGTGGAAGCAACCAAAAGAGTTTGTGAGTGGTAAAATAAAATTAAAGTAAACAATGCAATAAAGTAAATTTCTTGGATAGTCAATAAGGAAAAACCTAAGGTTGCTATTGAACTTCATTGGTTAGATTACTTATCTGTGTTTTTAATTCACGGAGTTGATATTGTGATCATGGTCTCTCGAGCCTCGAATCACCTATCTAACTTAGACCCACAACTACATTGTTGAGCAGGGATATGAGAACTAAGTTAAACACATTTATATTTCATCCCATAGTGAACCATATAGGTCATGTAGGTATATCTCTATCCTGCATACAAATTATAATTTCTATTATATAGAAGCTTATAATCCTATTATATTTACCCTCACATTCCATCCTCTTATTCTCCATCTAGAGCTCACAAAGATGACAATAGATGTATTGTAAGGGTCGCGAATCCTTAAAATAGTCATAACAAGGGTAAATAAACAACCAAATAAGATACGCAACCAAAACCTAATATCAAGGACAATTTGAAGTTTTTTCCATCCCCTCTCCAAGTTTCAAAGCTTTTTAAGGTCAATAACATCAAGTTAAAGTGTCCTATTTATAGGAGGACAATTTGGCCGTTTTTGGATTAGGGTCCGCGTCGCCCCTCTTATTCAATGAACTAGGTTGTGAAAAGCATCCCTATCATGGAAAAATACTGGAAAGTCATCTTGTAAGTTATATCCATGTCCTAGATACCCCTTTAATATCATGGAAAAAGGTCCGTGACGCCCCATGCATTCACGACCTCAATTTGACTTCTATACATATTTCATGCACTTGTCCTTCCATCCCAAGCCTTGTGGTGCTGTTTACCCTTGATTTATAGCTTATGTATCATCTATATCTCATAATCATCTACTCACCAAGAATCCTATAAAATCAAATACCATGGATTAGATCTCAAGACAATATAATATCAAGGACAACGAACTAAAAACTTAAGCTAAGAACTAGTTTTTTCTTTTTGATCTTTAACTTATTGTTTGACTCTAGGCTTGATTCAATTTAACCTTAAACCTTGTGATTAATTACTTTAGCAATAATATGCTCAATTATACCCTTATTAATGCATTAATCACATAAGTAGTCCTCAATAAAAGTCAAAATAAGTCTGGATATAACACTGAGATGCATAAATCCACCTCAGATCATCACCCCACACTTAAAGCCTTGTTCATCCCCATAAAACTCTTTACTCTAAGCATCATAATCTGAGGTGACTCCTCACTCCTACTACAAGAAATACACTCAATCTAGTACTACAATGATGACACATAATGGAAGTCCCTACACTAAGCGTATTACATACACAATTGAAAGTTCAAGAATACTACTTCAAAACATCCTAGCCTCAAGAACTGACTCACTAAGTTGGTAAACTTATGCATATTACTTAATCAAATACATCATATAAATCACCCAACTATCATCAAACATGTGCCCTCACCACAAGAGATTTACCCATAATCACTTACAAAAATGCAATTTATAGCAGAATGGGTACAAGAACCAAGTTACGCTCATTCTCACAAGGAATTCACCGGTTACACCAGATGAACCATAGGCTTGAACTTAGTGTAGAACTCCACTAATATCAGAATGTTAAGGCTTAAGATCAAATAGTCCTTTCTGGATTGTAATGTAGGCTAAGGGATGAGTAGGAACTATTCTGGCCAGTAATAGTGACTATCTTCCCTAAGCGCTTTAATACATCACACTTTTTATTAAATTCACCTCTAACAATCCATTTACACCACTTATATCTACCCATATCTTTTTGTTTTGCCCTATCTCATTAAGCTTATCCACGTACACTATGGTGGGAGTATTCTATGTACACATTATTCAATTTTTAGCACATATTATCTTTTTACTCCCAACTACAACACATAAATTATACGCACCAGTAGCTATTACTTTGGTGCTTCAATTTCACCTTGATCCTACTTGAATTTTAAACTCTTAAACTCAATTAATTTTACCTTAAAGAGCTTAGGAGTTTTGGATCAAATTACGGCTAATCAAAGAAGAGGATTAGGCTACATATGAGGCTGCCAAAAAAAATAAGATAAAAGTTCAATGGGGTTAACTAGAATTATGCACAAGGGTAGGTAAAAGAGGGTAGAACATGGCTATCAAAGAAATGCCTATATCATCACCTAAACCCACTCTTTATTTCACTTTGCATACAAACCAGGCAAGTTCTAGACATCAAGTATAACAAGGAATACACAAAACCTCACACACACGTGGCACATGCTCAACTCAAGTAGGATTATTGTAGTCTCTTAACCAAACAATCACATGAATTCAACATTAAGCCAACAAGTACAAGAGTCATAAACTAGAGCCTAGGAGTCTCAAAAGTAATAATTTACATAATCAACATTCTCTTCACAACTAAAACACTTGTATCATTAATCATATATAGCACCAACAAGAATATCTCACTTATCGAAAACAAATTTTTTACCCTTCTTCACACCCACTTTACATTACTCACCCCTATGATGGCCACCCTCAACTTAAGCGGTTCACCTCAGTTAAGGTGCATAATGTCCAAGGAGGACCAGGGCCAAAATAAGTTCATTGTAACACAAATGAGCTA
Source organism: Capsicum pubescens (assembly GCA_030864215.1). Classification (NCBI taxonomy): domain Eukaryota; kingdom Viridiplantae; phylum Streptophyta; class Magnoliopsida; order Solanales; family Solanaceae; genus Capsicum; species Capsicum pubescens. The sequence goes on along the minus strand of CM061549.1, from coordinate 98,020,623 downwards.
AAAATGAGAATTTCCCCACCCCACACTTAAAAATCTACTTTGTCCCCAAAGTATACTTAAAAGTAGGGATAGAAATACTCCCTGAGGCCTCTAGGCCTAGCTAGTAGCATCTTTTATCATTAATAGAGTTCGAGGACACCACACTCAGTCTTTGCCATTCTCTTTAGCTCAAGTTTTCTAGTACTCTGACTTCCCATCAACCCGTGAGTCAACAGAAACAAAAACTAGTGAAGTAAAAACTAAAATTACAAAAATAAAACTACCTTAACATGGGTTGCCTCCCAACCACCGCCTGATTTAGTGTCGTGGCACGACCCACATTAACTTAGTCATTTTCTTTCATCATTTTCCTCCTACTTAGAAGATATCTTCTTATTCATTTCTTACCTCTTGAGTGTGAACTCTCAAGGTCAAAAACTCTCTCAACAATAGCCTTTTCAGGCTCACCAATCTGCATCAGTTCAGGCTGGGGTATTTTTGGTTTGGGAAGCTCAATAAAGAAGTCTGAAAAGGTCTTTGGTGGAATAAACTCCACCACCCTACACTTATCCCCTTCAATTACTATAATCATTCATAAATTTTTGTAGTGGGATAGCGTGTTGAGTGATTTGTAAACTTTAAAAACTGTCATTTCATAATCCTACCTCATTATGAGTGTTCCCTTTCTCACATCTATCAATGCTCTTCCAATCACTAAAAATGGACATCCTAAGATGACCGGTACTTTTTTATCTGACTGAAAATCTAAAATAGTAAAATCAGTAAGAAATAATTAAATTACCAACCTTAATGAGAATATCCTCTATGATCCCTTCAAGATGGGCTAGGGTCTGATCTACCAATAGGAGTATCACAAAGCTCAGTCTCGACTTCCCCAAGCCCAATATGTTGAACAAAGACAGGGGCATCAATTTGATGATTTATCCCAAATCACTAAGTGTGTGGAACACCTTACTGTTTCCAATTTAATTATGGAGAGTGAAACTCCAAGGGTGTTTGAGCTTTTTAGGCATCTTCTGTATCGCCACAGAGCTACACTCCTCAGTGAGTGCTATTGTCTCAATATCGTGCATCTTAACTTTGTTAGTGACCACATACTTTAAGTACTTATCATATTTAGGCATTCAATGCAAAACATCTAAATAGGGAAGGTTAATTGTAATACCCCAATCATTTCTTAAGCCTAAATTTGTCTTTTGAGTGGATAAAGGTGGCTTCTAAAGTGATTGATGATTATATTGTGTTGTATTTCTTTAATTTATAATTTTTTTCATGTATAGAATTTAATAAGATTTCCATCGATACTAATTTCATCGAAATCCAACATCAGACGAGGAAGTTATGGCCGTTTTACTAAGCGATGTCGGAATCGCCCAGGTCTGACGGTAGACCTGAAAGACCGTCAAGTCCTTGGTGGACCATCAATTGTACCGTCAATCCAAGGAAGCAACCCCTTTTTCTGTCCATCGTGCGATGGTCAAAATGGTGGGCCGCCAAAAATTTGACGGACCGTCAAGAGGACCGTCAAGTCGAGGCAGAATGTCCCATTTATGGCCCTCGAGTGACGGACGATCTGGTGGACCGTCAGTTTCCTGACGGATCATCACTTCGACCGTCACATTGAGGCAGAATGTCCCAGTTTTGGCACTCAAGTAATGGACGATCTGGTGGACCGTCAGTTCCTCTGACGAACCGTCAGTTCGACCGTCATAGACCCCGATCAGTAATTTTCAACTCCTTTTAAAAGGGCATTTTGGTCTTTTCTGCCCATTTTGGTTTTATATATATATCCAAGTGGAGGAAAGAAGATCATTTTTCTCTCATTTCTCCTCCAAAATTCTCTAGAAACTAGGGTTTCTTCTAAAATCCTAAATCAAATCATCTCTAAGAAATTCAAGAATCTTCCAAAGATTTCACCAAGTTGTTCAAGAATTAAGTTCTCCAAGCCAAAGGAATCAAGAAACTTAGCTCAAAAGTGTAAAGAAGATTTTTCAATCAAGCTTGTTCATCTTAAAAATCATAATCTAAGGTATGTGGGGTTTTGAACAAGAGCAATTCTTTCGTTGTTGTGCTCAAAACTTTGATTTTATTATGGATTTATATGATTTTGCAAGTGGGTTTATACCCAAATTACTTCATCATGAGATTATGAGAATATAAATTGTTCAATCTTTGTTATACATGATTATTTTACAATTTCTAAGTTATGAATTGATATTTAATATTGTGAATTTCAAGTTTCTACCGTGAGTTGGTATTTAAAGTGCTTTCAAGACATGTGTCAAGCTTTAAGCTTCCTTATGACAAATTAGATTATTGAATATATTGATTCATGAGAATTGAGTTGTTATAATGAATCTTGATATTTCCTCAAAGTTATTGATGTTGCCATGACTTAATGAATTGATGCATTTTGATATTGAGAAAGATTGATTTGATTTGAATCGAGTTAGGAAACCATAAATTGATTATGATTTGATAAATGAGAAAGAGATTTGATTTGGTCATTATGATAGACCCTTGTGATGTTTGTGGTGGATTTCCTAACGCGTTCTGAGCTTGTGTATGGGAGTAGTATTTAGCACCGAGCGGGAAATATGGTATTTCCCCCAAAACTATGTTCCACCATAGGATTGATGTTGATAATTATAGGCCGGAGGCCGAGTATAAGATTGCGATCACTAAATTTAGGTTGTACTCCCTGGAAAGAGTACGACACTCCCTCTAATATGGGGTTCTCTCCTTAGGAGAGAAAAATGTTGGACTTCATGTAGCTCACATGATTTATGTCGGTTATAAGAACCTCCCATATCCATAAGAGTCGAGTTTCTTGAATTACAGAGTCACTCCGAGTCTTAAGTTGAAGAGTTGAGTTGTTTATGATGATTTATGAGGTTTTATCATATGATTTATTTACGATGAGATCTTGAAAGGTATGTTTCAATCTAACTCAACCCAAGTGAGCCATCATTGTACATATGCATATTTTCATAAAATTGATGATGATATTTACATTGTTACATGCACCCCTACATACTCAGTACATTCTAAAGTGCTGACCCACATATTTTCCTATGGGCTACATTTTTTCGTAATGTAGGTTCAAGTACTCATCCACGTTAGCAATATTTGGGTGCCTCTTTTCGTCTGCTCAGTGGTGAGTCCTCATGGTTCGAGGATCGTGTTTATATTTTATGATACCATTTTGTTGTTATGGCTTTCAGTACTGTTTGAGTTAGTTGGGGGTTTGTCCCAATGTCTCCTTGATCTTGATGTATATAGGCTTTGTCAGACTATAGGGTTGGTATGTACAAAATTTCAGTATTTTGGATTGTACAGGCTAGTTCTTATCTTATTCCAGTATGTTTATGATATGTCATTATCTCTTATATTAGCACGACTATTGTCAAAGTGAGTTCTAGAAATGATGGAAGGTTTAGAGGGTTAGCTTGAGGCTGCGTGTAGCCTTAAGCACCGTGTGACGTCTCGGGATGGGATCTTGAGGCGTTACAATCTTGGGATCAGAGCGCCTAAGGTTTAAAGAGTACTAGGGAGTCTGACAAGCCACGTTACATAGAGTATTGATCATCGGTGTGTAGCGCGCCATATCTATGAGCGCGCCACATCTATGAGCAAGAGGCTACGGGATATTTTAGGAAAAGTCATCTCTTTCTTTCAAAAGTCTATCTTGCCTACGACTGTTTCTCTATGCTATTAATTCGTGCTCTCTTATGATAGAAAATGCCTCCTCGTCAAGATCGTAGAAATAATGAGCAACCTCAACCCATTGATCCCCTGAACGAGCATAAGTCACATGCAGAATTTTGGGCAGCTTTTCAGGCGCTAGCCCAGGCAGTTACCGCCAATACTCAAGCTAACACCCAAGCTACTGTTCCTCCTCCGCAAGAAAATAATTCTACTGCATCTTGAGTTCGTGACTTTATGTGGATGAATTCTCCTGAGTTTTATAGGTCGAAGGTAGGTGAAGACCCACAGATGTACTTTGATGAAGTGAGAAAGATCACCCAAATTATACACGTGACTAAGCAGGAGAGTGTTGAATTAGCTACCTATCGAATGAAAGATGTTGCATGTGATTGGGTGGAAATATGGAGGGAAAGTAGAGGGGAGGATGCCGCTCCCATGACTTAGCAGTTATTCCAGGATGCGTTCTTGGGTAGATTCTTTCCTCTTGAGATGAGGGAAGCAAAGATAGAGGAATTCATGAATTTAAGGCAAGGATCCATGATTTCTAAGGAGTATTGCCTTAGTTCAATCAGTTGTCCAAATATGCACCTAGTATGATGGATGACTCCAGGACCATCATGAGTAAGTTTGTGACCGATGTGTCGAGTTATGTTGTGAAAGAGTGTAGATCTGCTATGCTTAATAGGGAGATGGACCTTTCTCGGTTGATGATACATGCCCAACAGATTGAAGTTGATAAGGTGAAAGAGATGGAGAGAGTAAGAGGGAATAAAAGATCTAGATCAGAGCAACAGGGATTCAGTCAGTCCAGATTTTATGGAGGGGGCCGCCCTCAATTCCAGAGATGTCCATTTATACCCGCGCCTTCCTCAGTTAGTGATCCCATCCGTAGAAGTAGGCAGGAGCAAGGGAATAGATATATCCTGTCCAGGTCTCAGGAAAGTGCAAGTAACAGACCTCGTCCTCCTTTATGTGCTAAGTGTGGCAAAGATCATTTTGGCGACTGTTTTGTTGATCAGAGAGATTTCTTTGGTTGTGGAAAGTTGGGCCACCGATTTAGAGATTGTCCGTATGTTAGATAGGGGAGTCGAGATGCTCTTCCCCAGAGTCAGGATGCCAGTGCCCCCACTCCCGTAGCTCACCTAGTTTCTCCTCAGGGCGTCTCTTCTAGTACTATTAACGGTTTGCGCCAGAATCGCTTCTATGCTATACCACCTTACCAGGGGTAGGAGGATTCTCCATATGTTATCACTGGTATGCTTCATGTCTTTTATTTTGATGTGCATGTATTGATAGACCCCAGTTCGAGTTTCTCTTATGTGACACCTCTGGTTGCTATAAATTTTGAGATGGACCCTGAACGGATTCTTGAGCCTATTCTGGTTTTTACCTCAGTAGGAGAGTCTGTTATTTCTAAGAGAGTGCATAAGAAGTGTCCTATTACTGTCCTTCATCAGGTCATATGTGCTGATTTAATTGAGCTAGATATGGTTGATTTTGACGTCATTTTGGGTATAGATTGGCTTCACTCGTGCTATGCGTCTATAGATTGTCGTACCCGAGTGGTCAAGTTTCAGTTTCCTAATGAGCTCATGTTTAAGTGGTCCAGGAGTTTTGTAACTCCGAAGAACCATTTCATATCCTACCTCAAAGCTAGGAAGTTGATTTCCAAGGGTTGCATCTATCATTTGGTTTGAGTTAAAGACACCAAGTCTGGGACTCTGACTATTCAGTCAGTTAGCATTGTTAATGAGTTTCTCGATGTTTTCCCAGAAGACCTTTCAGGGTTCCCACCTGATAGAGAAATAGAATTCAGGATTGATCTCCTTCTCGGTATTCTGTCTATTTCCATCCCTCCATACCGTATGGCTCCCGCAAAACTTAAAAAGTTAATGGAGCAGCTCAAATATCTCTTAGAAAAAGGCTTTATCAGACCCAGTATTTCCCCATGGGGTGCACCTGTTCTATTTGTGCAGAAAAAAGATGGTACATTACGTATGTGCATTGACTACCGTCAACTCAGCAAGGTGACTATTAAGAACAAGTATCCTCTCCCTAGAATCGTTGATTTATTTGATCAGCTATAGCCATAAACCTCACACCAACCTGTGGTCTGCTGCACTGCATCTACTTGAGTTGTAGTTTGATTCACACTCAACTTGCTTAGTTGGTTCATTATCTATTTTTTCTTGGCTGAGAGCTGAGTAACTAAGGCTGTAACATTGCCAACTTCAATCATGCCTGCAACCTTTTTTATTGACCCTTTTGAGGTATCGCCATGCCAATACTAATTTCCTTAAACAATCCGATTCAACAAGGTGATATCTCATCATACGTTAACTCCAACACTTGACCACCTACAGCTGAATCTAGCAAAATTATCGTGTTATGATCAAGTGCCTCAATAAAAGTGTGAGCTAATACATCATTGGACTGTTGATGATATGTATAGTCCCCAAGAAGGGCTTTGAACCTCTCCCAAGCATGCTATGAGTTCTTATATGGCTTCTATTTAATACTCATAATCTCACTATGTACTCTTGCCAGATGAAAAGAATTAGATAAGGAATTTTTGGGATAATTCATCCCAGGTTGTGATTGAACTTCTCGGCTCAGCGTTCAAGCACTTCTTCACTTTCCCTAACAATGAAAGGAGGAATAATTTCAGCCGAACATAGTCAGTTGACACACACATAGGGATGAATGTGTCACTGATCTCCAAGAAGTTCCGCAGGTGGACTTGTGGATCTTCATATGAAAGCCTAATAAACTGTCCACTACTGATCAAAAGCTGCATCATGTTCTATTTCAGCTCAAAGTTACCTCCAGTAGCTAATTTCTAAAAAAGAGAGGTCATATTCATCGTAAGTGGGATTGCCACTTCGCAAACTGTCCTGCGGGTTGGTGGATCTTCATCCATAACTGAAGTATTGTCTTATTCCTTTTGAATTTATAGGATATGATAGATAAGAAATGTTTCTCTCCTTAATTGGTGAAAGCATTGCTCGGGTTCGGGGCTTGGTTCAACTAATTCCCTATCCCTTGTCATCTTACTAGTCTGAAAACCTATTTCCTGCAAATTCAATACCAATATCAAATGTAAAGCACCAAAGAAATCTAAAAGGCAAAACTAAAACTAAAATAATTGCTAAATTACAAGTCCCCGACAACAGCGCCAAAAACTTATTGTGCCCAAGCGCACACGCTCGTGTACGTGGTCTCACTCAGTAGTAAAGTGGCCCTTTAGAAGCCAAGTATCAATCCCACAGGGACTTGTTTTAACAACTATAAAATTTTAGTTCACAATTGATATTAAATTGATGTGGAAGAAACCAAAAGAGTTTGTACGTTGTAAACTGAAATTAAAGTAAACAATGAAATAAAGTAAATTTCTTGGGTAGTCATTAAGGAGAAAACTATGGTTAAGACTCTGCAAACAATCATACTAAGCTATTGAACCTCATTAATTAGATTACTTATGTTGGTTGTTGATTCGCGGGGTTGATATTATGATCATGGTCTCTCGAGCCTCTAATCACATTTCTAGCTTTGACCCACAACTACATTGTTGAGCGGGGATACAAGAACTATGCTAAACGGATTTATATTTCATACCATAGTGAACCAAATAGGTCATGTAGTTATATCTCTATCCTACATGCAAATTACAATCTTCATTCTATAGAAGCTTATAATCCTATTCTATTTACCCCCACGTTCTATCCTCTTATTTCCCCTCTCAAGCTCACAAAAAGGATAATGGATGTATTATAAGAGTTGAAAATTCTTAAAATAGTTATAAAAAGGGTAAATAAATAACAAAATACAATAATCAACCAAAACCTAATCAATTAAAAGTAATAATAATCATGTTCTTGGCCTTAACCCTGGAAAGGGGACGTTTGTCCACTCATGGACATAATCATAATCACCATAGATGAATACTAGATAAAATCCATAAATAATAAAAAGTAAAAGAATAAAAGACCTATTTGAAGTTTTTCACAGCCCCTTTCCAATTTTCAAAGCCGTGCAAGGTCTATAACATCAAGTTCAAGTGTCCTATTTATGGGAGGACAATTTGGCCATTTTTTGCATTAGGGTCCGCGTCGCCCCTCTTATTCCATGAACTAGGGTGTGTGACGTATCCCTATCATGGTAACACACTATAAATTAATATTTTAAGCCATATACATGTCCTCTATGCCCCTCACATAGCATGGACCAAGGTCCGTGATGCCCCATGCATTCACGACCTCATATTGACTTCAAAACTTATTTCATGCACTTGTCCTTCCATCCCAAGACTTGTGGTGCTATTTACCCTTGATTTATAGCTTTTGTATCATACATATATCATCATCATTAACTCACTAAGCATACTATAACATCAAACACCATAGATTAGAGCTCAAGACAACATAATATCAAGGACAACGAACTAGAAACTTAAGCTAAGATTAAGCACATAAGTAGTCCTTAACACAAGGTAAAATAAGCCTGAATAATAACACTGAGATGTATAAATCCACCTCAGATCATATATGCATTGGTTATGTTTTGCTCTTTTTGATCTTTAAATTATTGTTTGACTCTAGGCTTGATTCAATTTAACCTTAAACCTTGTGACTAATTAATTTGACACTAACATATTAGATTATACTATTATTAACACATTAAGCACATAAGTAGTCCTTAACACAAGGCAAAATAAGCCTGAATAATAACACTGAGATGCATAAATCCACCTCAGATCATATATGCATTGGTTATGTTTTAAATGGTGGTTTTGAAATTAATTTGATACATGGGTATGGTGAATAAACTAGGGGATTCTGATTTTCCCAAATTTTATGAATACTGATAATTTAATTGGTAATGACTCAAGCCCATTAAATTGGTTTTGAATACTAAAAAGTGCACATTGAACTACTCTTGAACTATTGCATAATGTGAAAAGTCAATGAAATATACTAATTTTTAATTGAACCTTAAGGGTTTGTGTAATTCAGCTGTATGTAGTTTTGATGATGAGCAACTAACTACAAGGCACCAGGTCCCTAGATGTGCTAGATATAGTAATGCTGGCATGAGTTGTTTGTACAGTTTTGTCATCTTCTGTAACAAACTTGCAGGTGCTATTTTGTACTGCTTAGGACAGCTAGTCCAATGACCTTCCAACCCTAATCATCACTCAGCTATAAAATAAAATATATGCTGCTTCATCAAATGGTTTTAACATAATTACAAAGAGTGAAGAGAGGTAGCAAAAACCTTATTTCATCATTGATCAAGTTCTTAGCTATTTATGTGAGCTTAAGTTGAAATTATTCTTAAGTGAATACTGATTTGTAATCGAACTACTTATGCTATAAGAGTACTGTTTTGTTTTGAGAGTGCTTAGGTAGAGTTACCTAAGTTTGTTGCTGATTAAATCTAATCATTGTAGAGGTTCCTTGATAGAGTTACCAAGATGAGCTTGTAGTAGAGTTGCTACAAGAGATAGAAGCCTAGAGGTAGGTTAAAATCTAGACTGTAATCAGGAGGTTGATTATAGTGGATTTCTTTGGTGCTTGTGAGGGTAAGTCGTGGTCTTTACCCTTTCTAGATTTTCATGTTAAAATCTATTGTTTGTACTCTTCCTTCACTGCCTTTAATTTTATAGCACCTTATAGTTGCTTTACTATTCTATCGCTTGTGAGTGACTATGAGAGACCTGGTCCCGAACTGTGTGGTGCAACCCCCATGGTTTTAATAATTGGTATCAGAGAGAGGCTCACTCTAAAAGGTTTATACCTAAAGTGTTCTGGTAGTCATGGATACTATAACTAAACTAATGGTGGAAACAAAGGAAGAAGAAAGAGAGATATTCCTGACCTTGAAGGCTTTAGAGTCTGACCTAAGTGAAAAAGACACTGATGTTGCACTTCTGGCAATAAAAATTATTTGAGCTATAAAAAGGAGTGGTTAGCTTAGCAAAATAAATGGTAGGATTGAAGGCTGTCACAAAAATGGTAGCTCTAAAATATTCATGAGAAACTACCAAATGCAAAAGAATGATCATCTTTCTAAAAAGTCTAAATGGAAAACTGCAGTTGAGTTTGCAGTAAAGCAAGCATTGGTAGGATGGGTAGACTCTTCCAGCAAATTAGATAAATATAAAAAACATAAAGATATGTCTATGTTGGCTATGGAAGATAATTCAGTTATATATGACTCTTTGTTTACCTTCATAGACAACACTGAAGACGACGAAGAAGAAGAGGTAACTCTTTCTAATATAAAAGAAAATCTAAATAACTACTCTGCCAAGAAAATAAAGAAGCTTACTAGTGTGTTGATAGACTCATTGTGTGATCTAACTGCTGAGAAAAATGCCCTAAAAGAGAAAGTTGAAAATCAAAAGCTGAAATTAATTGCCTTAACCTTCCAAATAGCTAAAATTGAGGAAATAGTCAGTAAATTAAATTCTAAAAATCTAAGCTATATGAGCCAACTAGAAAAAGTGGGTGACTTAGATGGAAAAGGAAAGAGAGAAACATCAAAGCTTCAGATTGAACTTGAAGAGAAATTAAAGGATTTTCAGAGACACCTTATGTCTGCACTTTATAAAAATGAAGAGTTAGAAGGGGACCTGGTCCTTCTAATAGAAGAGCTTAACAAGTCTTTTAAATGGACTGCATCTTCCCAAATCCATTCTAATTTGATCAGTCAAGGTGTAAATAATAGTAAGGGGATTGATTATCGAGGAGAATCACAACCTCTAGGTTCCAAAAGAAAAAACTCATGTTGCTAGGAACAAGGCTCACAGATCTTTATGTACTCAATGTGGAAGAGATGGGCATACAAAGGAAAATTGTCAAATTTAGAGTAGAGAAAAATGAATGGTATCAAATATATTCAGCAGGAGAATGGACATCCTAAAGGATTCGAGTCTCTGGAAAAAGTAAAGAGGAAGCTATCACTGCCTAGATGGGCTCAGAAGAATTTGATCACACCATTATCCTCCAACTGGGCACTCAAATTTAAGTGGGTTCCCAAATCCTTATTATCATGATTCCAAGCATGGGAAGGGTATTGCAGTTAGGAATAGATCATTGATTAAAGGGGTTCAAAACTTATTGATGGAAGGTCTGACTGTGTTATCTCTCTCAAGACACTTTAGGTGAAGGCGTCTTATTGTGAAAGATTTGATTTCAAGGACCTGTTTCTTGGATTATCCAAATGAGAATGCTTTGAAAAATAAATTGGAAAGGAAGGAACCCTTTTGTATTGAAGAAAGAAGGGTGTACAGAGGCAAAAGGTTGAAGAAAGAAATAAAATTAACCCAACCTATCATGTGAATCAGTTTCTCTATCCAAAATTGCCTATGTTTAGGAAATAGGTATCCTTGATAAGGTAAGTGTAATTTGGTCTAACTCGGTATCATACCCTTGCAGGTATACACCCATTAAGACAACTTTGGGAAAAAATAGTTGAAGCAAACATAAGTTCAGAATTCACTCAAGAAAAAGAGGGATCAAGTTTTATCTCTTAGGTTAGTACCACTACAGGATGATTTAACAATCTTAAAATATGTCTGAAAGGTCATGTATTTCCTCATCTCTATGTATAACCCATCAACTTGTATGAAAAATAAAGAGTCGTAATTATTAGGATTAGACATGTCACTTCAAAAGGAACATCTTTAATGACAATGATCTCTTCTCTAAACTTACTAAATCAGACTCTTTCACATTCTTCTTCAACAAATTCAGTTTATCCTCTTAAATTGAGCATCTACTATGAATCAAATTGGTCCCTTACCCTCACTCTCTTTTTTTCAAAATCAAAATAAATGATATTATTACTCCCACAATTCCAGCTAAACACTTCGAAGTGGATAAAGGTCCAGATGAACAGCCTAAATATTCATTAATTGAATCCCCTGATCCATTATTAACCAAAACAAACACTTTCTTAAGCTTCCAAAATAACAAAAGCTAACTCTTCTTTCCACAGAAAATCAAAAAACGATAAATATATCAGTCCCCATAGAATTCTCTTTTGCTTTAGAAATTTATGGTCAGCCATTCATGATAGAGAATTCAAGTCAAAGTCTCAACTCTCACATTAACTAAAAATCTTCTCAACCCAAAATTCCTTCTTTATTAGAAATCCAAAAACCACCTAAAGAATTTCAAAACCCTATTTTGATTGATGAACCCAACAAATATAAATTATTTGAAATCCCTCAAGTACTTGGTTCTCCTACTTCCTCAAATCTAAACCTAATTTTTACTCAATTATTTGGTGAAGAAATATCGATTAAAAGGCATGATCTTACTTGTGATGAGAAATGGATGACTAAAAACTTACTTTTGTTTGCATATGATATCTCAGTCAGTGGAGAAGAATAAGTAATAGGAGCAATACATGAAGTAGATAAAGTTTTATCATCTCTAAATAAGATGGATGTGGAGGTTGAGGATAAACCTCTCTTGAGATGGATTGTGAAGAAACAAAGGGGTAGTAAAGCAATAAAACATGGTTAACTTTGAGGTTGGAGAGAAAAAAGAGATTGTTGCAGATGTTGCTAAAGAAATTGAGAAAACAAAGATAAAAGTTGATACTGCTGGAATGACCAGGTCCTCCAGTTCAAAATATGGTAGTCCTGCTGAGATGAGGCAGAAATATATAGCAGTAAAATGTAAGGAAATTTCTGAGGGACCTGGTCCCAAAAGTGAAACACCCTGGACTTTGGACTTTGCAAATTTTCTGAGCTTTAGGCTCTCTTTCCTTCTTACGACTCACCATACGAGTTGTATGGTATGTTTATGGGTCTAGGGACCCAAGTTATAACAAAGCTAATGTGTTATTAGCCAATTTCTATCCTAGTTATGAGAGAATCCTTACAATTCATGTGATCATGTGATGATTGGTTAGGGTCTAATCGTATATTGTCCAGTGCCTAAGCCTTTGGTGTTCTGTGATAGTCACGACTAGGCCATATGAGTCGTATGGTCTAGTGATGGGTGGGACTAGAAAGTCGTAATTTAGATAGTGTGTGGTTTCTAATTCTCTATCTTGGTGATGAATTAATGATATAAGTCATAAGATGTGGTGACAACTCGATGTCTTGACTCGTGACCACCTGTGGACTTTTTACACTTTTAAGATGAGGGTATTCTGGACATTTTTCACCCCAAGACCTTAAGACCCCATGTCTTATAACACCTTTTGATCATCTAGTATACACTTTACAAGATCACAACACTCTTTAAACTCTCTCACAAGGAATAATGGATTAGGGTTTGTTCAAAGTGGTCATCTAAGGGCTTAAGGATCAAAATTCTCTTTGTGAATCTTTGTAACTCAGTCATGTGACTCTTCCCTCATTGTTAGTTCACAAAAATCATATGTTTGAGAATTATTCATAAGTCATTAATGATGGTTTTATAAACCATGGTTGAGGGTTTGAATGTATAATGTTGAGTATTGTTTCCTCACGCTTTAAATTAAGATTTCACATATTTTGATTATTGTTTTACATATGTGAGTACATGGGAATTGTGTTTAACATATGGGTTATGTTTAACCCTAAATTTGTTGGTTTTTGGCTGTAATAATGGTATGCCCTCAACCTATTTGTGAAATTGTCAATGAGAATGATATTATCATAAGTTTAAAGTATGTTTTGAACTAATGAGTGGCACAAGAATATTAATGAAGGATGAATGTCTTGTTAAAGGTCTTAATGACCATAAATTAAATTGAACTATGTTTTGAACTAAGGCATTGGCCTAAGAATTATAATGATTGGTAAATGGTTTTATGAAAGCTTTATTGGACATAAATTGATTTAAAATACAATATAGGTTTGTGTCCCTAAAATTTTGAATTGAATGATATCTTTGTTTAGATAATGGGTTCAAGTCTCAAGTTGATTAATAATGATTATGACATGTTAAATGCTTGGAAGTAGAATTGATATGATGATACCAACGGGATGCCTTTGGTAAGTATTTTAATCAATGGTTGTGTTTTTTAAATGAATATTTTAATTAGGCTTTATAGTGGGATGTGTATCCTAGTCGTGAAAGTGGAGTCCAAAAAACTAACACTGTAAAACGCACTAGCTGGTATGGGTGTCTATCTGATCGGAAGGTTTGAGTCCCCCAAATAAATATATGAATGGGAGGTTTGAGTCCCTCATATTGTATACATTGGTGCTTAAGTCACCTTGAGTATGCCAGGAGGTTCGAGTCACCCCATAAAGGCATATACAGATATGGATATTCTATGGTTCATGCGGCTATACGCACTGGGACCCTTCTAGCTAGGGAAGAGTTGGGACCATATAGCCTGTAGGTGCCTTGTTATATGAAGGTTATGCTACAAGCCTAGGTTAAGGTTTTTGAATGAATGCTAAACCTTGTTCCTTATCCTGACATTATATATATGTGTATATATATGATTGCATATGATTATTTGATTTGGTTTTAAAAGATGGAATTATTTTATTCATATATCCCTAAGTTATATACAAGCTCTACAACTTCTAACCATCTCCAGATGCTATATCCCCATGCGATGTAGGCATAAGAACTTTTTCTACTTTTTCTGCACAGTGATTAGGTGTTTGAATGAGTTAGTGAGTTGACATTAAAGTGGTGAGCTTCCCTACTTCGGAAATCTTTATTTCATGGTATTTATTACCTATTTCTTAGACCTTGTTTAGACTTTATTTTTGTCTATTGTTGAGGGCATATCCCAATATTTTATTGAGATTTAGCTTTGTAGAGGCTTTGTTGGATTACTGTGGACTAGGTGATTTTGTTGAGTGTTTTGATGACAGATAATTATTCGGCTATCGGTGGTTCATATAGACATATATTAAATTAATATTAGTCATATCTTTTACTATCTTATTATATATTTGAAATTCATCTTACACTGGATGTTATTGAGTTGGTCGAGTTAGGCAAAGAGGGTGATATCCCATTCACGTGGGACTTGAGATACTCGTCACGTCCAGGCCCTGGTTTGGGTCATGAAAAAGATTATATCAGAGCTTAGGTTCATGGTTAATTGTGTGTCCACAAAGCCGTGTTAAGTAGAGTCTCTTTTATGGGTGTGTAATACGCCATACTTATAAGAGAGAGGCTATGAGACATTTAGAAATGTCTCCCTTCTTATTGTTTTATTTTGAGCTATAGAGTCTAAGATCATTGATTCCTCTAACTCCTGTTTGCTCACTTTTTTAGATCATGCCTCCCAGAGAATCTAAAGCTCATGAAAACTCCTTTGTTCCACTTGGGGGACACTGTTGATGGTACATTCCCTATTATGAGGTTTAAACTCCATCTTGGGGTCCAATTCATGATTTCTCTCCTGGATTTCCACCTGTTCCCTCTATCCCTTCTCGAGCTCCTTAGGCTGATGTGATAATACTGAGTTTTGTCAGTCTATTCATATGTTGGCTCAGCTGGTAGCTTGTCAGTCCGAGCATAGTACTCCATCTTCTGAGGCCACAAGAGTTGGCCAATTCATGAGGTTGAGTCCTCTCACTTTTGTTGGATTTAAGGTTAAGGAGGATCTTTAATCTTTTATTGATGAGATGGAGATGATCTTCTAGATTATGCATGTATCAGATGTTAAAGGTGTAGAGTTTGATGCCTACTAATTAAAATATGTGGCGTACTAGTAGTATGATGAGTGGGAACAGTCTAGGGGAGGTGATGCTGACTCTGCACTATGGCATGACTTCTCTAGTGACTTTTTGGACCACTTTTTTCCTCAGGAGTTGAGGGAGGTGAAAGTGGAGGAATTTATAAATCTGAGACAAGGTAAGATGTCGGTCAAGGAGTATCCCTAGAAATTCTATCAGTTGTCGAGGTATGCTCCTGAGTTAGTGTCTAGCATGAGAGTTAAAATGTATAAGTTTTCTTTTGGGCTATCCCGTGGGTTGATTTTAGAGAGTAAGGCTACCTTGTTGAATAAGGATATGGATATTTCTCAACTTTTAGTGTATATGCAAAAGGTTGATAAAGAAAACAAGAATCAAGCTGAGATTGGTGAGAGGTAGAGCAAGAAATTTAGATTTTTTTATCAGGATGGAGGACAGCAACAGAGTGGTAAAGATGCAGTTGGGGGGGTAAGGTGGCCTAAAAAGATATGGGGGAATTCTAATTTTTTCTCTATGGCCTGTACTCCTTAGCCGAAGCCATTAGGTGATCATTTTTCTCAACATAGTGGAGGGTATAGGGAACAGAGTGCCCAATTTTGAGCTGGTGGGGATTAGTCTGCTTCATTATATCCTCTTTTTATATTTTGTGGTCAGCCACACCATGGCTAATGTGAGAAGGGGAGAACTAATTTTTTAATTGTGGTCAGATTGGCCATATGTAGCATGATTATCCTTATAAGGTTGCTTCTGCGGCCAATAAGGTTCCTGTTTGCTCTTCACCAGCTCCTGCACCAAAGGGTGTTGCTTCTACTTCTGGTATCGGCATTGGATGGAATCGCTGATATGCTCTTGCTTCTCGTTAGGACTCTGAGGTATCTCCCAATGTTATTACTAGTATGTTTAAACTCTTTTCTCATGATGTGTACTATTTACTTTATTCGGGGTCTACTCTTTCTTATGTGACCCCATTTTTAGCTGTGCATTTTGGCTTTGGTCCCAAGTGTATTTTAGACTATTTTTCTATGTTGACCCTAGTGGGTGACTCTATGGTTTCTAAAAAAGTCAATAGAGGTTATGTGGTATCTGTTGGTGGTTGGGAGACTTTGGTGGATCTGTTTGAATTAGACATGGTTGGTTTCAATGTCATATTAGGGATAGATTGGATACACTTGTGCTATACTTCTTTAGACTGTCGGACCCATAAGGTCATCTATACATTCAAAAATAGGAAGGTTAATTAGTGGGAGGGTGGTTCTCTAGCTCCTAAGTGGAGGTTCATCTCATATCTTAGAGCTCAAAGATTAATCTCCAAGGGGTGTCTCTATCATCTGGTATGGGTTACAGATTCTAACTCGGAGGGTCTTTCCTTATATTCTATCTCGATGGTGAATAAATTTCCTGAGGTCTTCCCTAACAACCTTCCTGGTATTTATCCCGATAGGGAGATTGATTTTGGGATAGATCTTATTCCAAACACTCATCCTATTTCAATTCCCCCATATAGAATGGCTTCGGCTGAGTTAAAAGAGCTTAAGAAGCAATTAAAAGATCTTTTAGACAAGGGTTTCATCCATCCTAGTATCTCTCCGTGGGGTGCATGCATTTGTGTTATTCATACGTAAAATGGATGGTTTCTTTCAGATGTGTATTGATTATCGACAACTGAATAAGGTGACAGTAAAACATAAGTACCCTCTTTCGAGAATTAATGATCTCTTTGACCAGCTTCAGGGTGCTAGGTTTTTATCCAAGATCGATCTTTGGTCTGGGTATCACCAGTTAAAGATTAGGGAGGTGGATATCCTTAAGATATCTTTCCATACCCGATATGGGCATTTTGAGTTCTTGGCCATGTCCTTTGGTTTGACTAATGCCCCAGCGACATTAATAGATTTTATGAATAGGGTCTTCCGTCAGTTTTTGGATTGTTTGTAATTGTCTTTATTGATGATATTTTGGTATACTCTAAGAGTAAGAAGGAACATGTTGATCACCTCCAATTGTATTGCAGACATTGAAAGATCAACAGTTGTATGCTAAGTTCTTTAAATGTGAATTCTAATTGAACGCTATCATATTTCTCCGCCATGTTATGTTTAGTGAGAGGATCATGGTGGATCCTCAGAAGTTACAGTGGTTAAGAAGTGGCCTAGACCCATGACTCCAATTGATATTTGGAGTTTCTTAGGTTTAGCTGGTTATTATAGGAGGTTCATAAAAAAAATTTCTTCTATTACTACCCCATTGACCAAGTTGACTCAGAAGAAGGTGAAGTTCTTGTGGTCTGATGCTTACGAGGGTAGTTAAAATTTGAGAAACTGACAGATAAGTTGACTTTAGCTTCGGTCTTGACTCTGCCTAAAGGCACCAAGGGTTTCATCGTCTATTGTGATGCATCTTGAGTTGGTTTGGGTTTTATTTTAATGCAACATAGTAAGGTGGATGCATATGCCTCTATACTATTGAAGGTTTATGAGAAGAACTATCTGAATCATGACTTAGAGTTGTTAGTTGTGGTGTTTGCATTGAAAATATGGTTTCACTATTTGTATGGGGTCTATGTTGATATCTTTTGTGATAACAAAAGCCTACAGTATATATTTACTTATATAGATCTTAATCTCAGGCAAAGGAGGTGGCTTGAACTACTGAAAGACTATGATATGAGTCTTCACTATCATCCAGGTAAAGCTAATATACTTGTTGATGCTCTTAGCAGGTTATCCATGGGGAGTCTAGATTATGTGGATAAGGATAAGAGGGAATTGGTAAAGTATATTCACCATTTGGCTAACTTGGGAGTTTGTCTCTTGGACTCTGAGGATGGTGGTGTATTTGTGCAATAGGTGGTGTAATCTTCTCTTGGTTTGAAAATAAAGGAGAAACAGGTATTAAATCCTCTCTTGATGAAAATCAAGGATGATATAGGTAAGCAGAAAGTTATGGCCTTCGAGATTGGTGGTGATGGTATCTTGAGGTACCAAGGGAGGTTGTGTGTTCCCAATATTGATGGGTTGAGAGACAGGATTTTGGTTGAGGCCCATGAATCGCGATATACGGTTCATCCAATTCAACAAAGATGTATCATAATCTCAAGGATATGTATAGGTGGAATAGTATGAAGTAGGACGTAGCTAACTTTATGGCTAAGTGTATGGTGTGTGAATAAGTGAAAATGGAGCATATGAGGCTCGATGGGCTAATCTAAGAGATTAAATTGCCGGTACAAATAGGAAGTAATTAATATGGATTTCATTACTGGTCTTCCACGGTTGTGGAATCAGTGTGACTCTATTTAGGTTATTGTAGATAGTATGATTAAATCCGCTCACTTATTGCCTGTGAGGACTAATTATTCTACCGAGGACTATGCGAAGTTGTTCCTTCAGGAGGTTGTAAATTTGCATGTGTGTGCCTGTCTCGATCATTTTGGATCATGGTACTTAGTTTTCATCACATTTATGGCATGTTTTCCAGCGTGGTTTGGGGACTAATGTGAAACTTAGTACCGTCTTTCTCCCGCAGCTTGATAGGAAAGTAGAAAGAACTATTTAAACTCTAGAAGATATATTGCAAGCCTATGTAATTAACTTTGGTGGTAGTTAGTTCGACCATTTTCCTCTCATTGAATTGCCTATAACAATAGTTACTATTCTAGCATTGGTATGACCCCGTTTGAGGCATTGTATGGTAGGAGGTGTTGATCTCCTATTGAATGGTTTGAGGTTGGTGAAGCAGAGATGTTTGACACAAATTTGGTTCACTAAGTTATGAAGAAGGTGAATGTGTTTCAAGATAAGCTTAAGACCGCCCAAAGTCGCTAAAAGTCCTATGCAGATGTAAGGTGAAAGGACTTAGAATTTGAGGTTGGAGATTAGGTGTTCTTAAAGGTGTCTCCCATAAAGAGAGTAATGTGGTTTGGGAAAGATGGAAAGCTCAATCCTCAGTATGTTGGCCTGTACTTGGTTTTGGGAATGGTTGGTAATGTTGCATATGAGTTGGATTTGCCCTCTAGCATGAATTTCATTCATCCAGTATTCCATGTGTCCATGTTGTAGAAATACTTGGGGTGATCCTTCGTTGTTTATTCCCTTAGAGAATGTTGGTATTTTGGATTCTTTTTCCTATGAGAAGGTCCTGATGAGGATCTTGGATCGACATGTTCGTTGGTTGCGGACGAAGGACATGGCTTCGGTAAAGGTTCTATGGCGGAACCAAAAGTTTGAGAAAGCTACTTGGGAGGCCGATCCAAGTATTTGTTCTTATTCCCCGATTCCAAAAATTTGTGCTTAAGGTATGAGTTGTTCTTAACATCTTTGTTTTTTGTCTTTGTTGAAGGTAGATTGACAAATGTCCTTAGTATTTTGCTTTCTTTCTTATAGGTAAGAGTAGAGATATTTGGGGTTTAATCGTGTGAGTGTTGCCTTGACCCATCTTTCGAGGACGAATGATCTTAAGTGGGAGAGACTATAATGCCTTAGACTTTGACCTTTGCAAATTTCCTAAGCTTTAGGCTCTCTGCCCTTCTTACTACTCACCATACGAGTTGTATGGTGTGGTTACGAGTCTAGGGCCCCAAGTCATAACCAAACTAGTGTGTTATTGGCCAAGTTCTATCATTGTTATAAGAAACTCCTCACGAGTCATATGATCATATGACGAGTGGTTAGGGTCTAGTCATATATTGTCCAGTGTCTAAGCCCTTGGTGTTTTGTGAGGGTAATGACTAGACCATATGAGTTGTATGGTCTAGTGACGAGTGGGACTAGAAAGTCATAAGATGGACATTGTGTGGTGTCCAATTCTCTGTCTTGGTGACGACTTAATGGTATGAGTCGTAAGATATGGTGACGACTCAATGTCATAACTCGTGATCACTTGCAGACTTTTTACAACTTTTAAGCAGAGGGTATTTTGGACATGTACAACCCCAAGCCCTTAAGACCCCATGTCTTATAACACCTTTTGGTCATCCATTATATGCTTTAAAAGATCAAAACACTCTCTAAACTCTCTCTCAAACCTCTCAAGAATGATTGGGCTAGGATTTTCTTAAAGTGGTCATCTAAGGCTTAAGGATCAAAATTCTCTCTGTGAATCTTCATAATTTAGGCATGTGACTCTTGTCAGATTGTCAGTTCACTAAAATCATATGTTTATAGCATTGTTTATGAGTCATTAATGGTGGTTTTAAGAATCACGGTTGAGGGTTTGAATGTATAATGTTGAGTATTGTTTCCTTGTGGTTTAAATTATGATTTCACATGTTTTGATAATGGTTTTGCATATGTGAGTACATGGGAATTGTGATTTAACAAATGGGTCATGTTTAACCCTAAATTTGTTGGTTTTTGACTTTGATAATGATATGCCCTCAACCTGTTTGTGAAATTATCAATGAGAATGATCTTGTCACAAGTTTAAATTATGTTTTGAACAAATACGTGGTATAAGAATGTTAATGAAGGATGAATGGCTTGTTAAAGGTGTTAATGACCATAAATTGAATTGAACTGTGTTTTGAACTATAGCATTGTCCTAAGAATGGTAATAATTGGTAAATGGTTTTATGAAAGCCTTGTTGGCCATAAATTGATTTGAAATACCAAATAGGTTTGAGTCCCTAAAATGTTGAATTAAATTGATGTCTTTGTTTAGACAATGGATTCGAGTCCCAAGTTGATTAATAATAGTCATGGAATATTGTATGCTTGCAAGTGGGGTTGGTATAACGATACCAATGGGATGCCTTTGGTAAGTAACCGGATTAATGGTTGTGTTTGTACAATGACAATTTTAATTGGGCTTTAAAGTGGGATGTTTAGCCAGGAAGTGAAAGTAGAGTCCAATGGAATAACACTGGAAATTGCGCTAGCTGATGCGGGTGTCTATATGACTGGGAGTTTGAGTCCCCTGAATGAATATATGAATGAGAGGTTTGAGTCCCCCATATTTTATACATTGGTGCTTGAGTCACCTTGATTATGTCGGGAGGTTCGAGTCCCCCCATAAAGGCATGTACGGATATGGATATTCTCTTATTCGTTCGGCTACACGTACTGAGGCCCTTCCATCTAGGGAAGAGTTGGGATCATATAGACCGTGGGTGCCTTGTTATATGATAATTATGCTATCTAACTCAGGTTAAGGTTCTTAAATGGATGCTAAACCTTGTTCCCCGTCCCAACATGATATATATATATATATATTATGGAATTATTTTATTCTCTATCACTGAGTTACATACTAGTGCTCCAAATGCTAACCATCTCGGACGTTGTATCCCCACGCGATGCAGGCATCGAAACTTTTTCTACTTTTTCTATGCAGTGATCAAGTGTTCGAGTTAGTTCGTGATTTGACATTAAAATGGCGACCTTTCCTAATTTGGAAGGTTTCATTTTATGTCTTTATTACCTATGTCATAGACTTTATTTAGACTTAGTTTTTGGATATTGTCGAGGGTATATCCCGATATTTTATTGACATTTAACTTTGTAGAGGCTTTTTGGATTACTATGGATTTGGGTGGTTTGGTTGAGTGTTTTGGTGACGGACAGTTGTCCGGCTACCGGTGGTTTATATAGACATATCCTGAATTAATATCAGTCTTATCTTTCTCTGTCTTGTTATATGTTCAGAATTCATCTGACACCGGAGATTATTGTGATGACTGAGTTAGAAAAATGGGATGATCTTCGATCCAGGTGGGACTTGAGATACCCATCACGACTAGGACCTAGTTAGGTGTATCACAAAGAGAAAAAAAATTGTTGTTGGAGAAGTGAGTATTAGTCCTAAGAGAAGAAAACAAGATAAAAGATAAAAGGTTGTGACTAGAGAACAAAGAAATAAAATACTAAAAACCCAGAAATCCTTTCAGGAAGAGTGGTTGATCCCAAAATGTATGAGAAACCTGGGATGATTGAATTTGTTGAATATGTTAGGCATCAAGGATGGTTATACTTGTTTGAAGAATCAAACCCCATGGATTTGAAAATAAGGTCAGAGAATTTTACTACACCCTGGAATTCTCAAAAGATGTGATAAGCTTGTCTACCCAGGTGCAAGGAAAGTCTATCTATTTGAATTAAGAGAAACTGGGAAAAATCTTGAATGTACCAGTTATTGGAGTTAGGACTGCTGTAAAGCAACAACCCACAACTGAGTTTATGGCCAATGTCTCTAATGTGGATAGAACATCTACAGCAGTTGTGAAAAAGAAATTTCTAACATATGAGTTTCAGCTGGTATTTTAATTCATCAACAAAGTCCTACTGCAAAGAATTGGGAAGATTAGCATGGCATCTAGGACTGATCTATTCTTAATAGAATGCCTGAGTAGTTTTGAATTAATCAGCCTGCTTGCTCTTATGATTGATCACATGAAGAACGTAATTCTTAAGAAAAAAGAAAGACATGGAATTCCCTATGGGTACTTACTGAATAGGGTCTTTGATTATTTTGAAATAGTTGGGACGAGGAATTCCTGGAATATCCAAACAAAAGTTCTCTCTAACTACTTTGGTAGAAAATGAGTGCATAAAAAGAAAAATAGGAACTGTGTCTCAAGTATCTAAACTTTTTCCTTCTCAGTAAGGACTCAGCAAAGAAATAGAGGAGGTGAGTATCAAGTTAGATGCAAAATATTTTCAGATAATGCTCTTAAAGTTGAATTATCAACAGCTAGCTTCTGAGGGACCATGTGCTTCTAATGCAGTAATATTAGAAAATGCAAAACTCCATGTAAAAGTGGAAAAACTAACTGGTGAAGTTAATGAATTAAATGTAGAAGTGAAAAAACTCACTAAGAAGTTGTTGGATGTCCTTGTTTTTAAAAATGCTAGAATAAAAATGTTGATTAAGTCCTTTTCCTTCAAGCCTCCTTCCTCCCGAGTCTTACTATCCCTATCCTCTTACCAAATCCTATGTCAGTTCAACTCCTTGTTAGCATGTTGCTTTTAAGGATAATTATTTTGTTGATTTCTTTAGTATACTGAATTGATACATAACTACTCAACTATGAATGAATTTTGATTTGTGTGTTTATTTTGTTCTCTCTTCTAAAACTGTTCTATATATTAGTGTTGCCCCAGTGGCCATGAGTTAACTAATTTGTATTATCTTTACTTATAGTTTACTGTTAATTCTTTTCAATGATGCCTAAAAGGGAAAAACTGAGTTTATGTAGTAGAGACCAGGTACCAAGTGAATTGAGTTATAGAGCTGAATAGCATGCTGATTGGGGGAAGTAAGTGATGTACTGAATAGATAAATAAAGGAAGGCATTGTTGATAAGGGGAAGTGGGAAGTATGCAAATGTACTAAATGAAGGTGCATGTTGACAGAGGGTAAAATTAGAGTTTTTGTTGAAAATGACAACAAGAGACCAGGTCTCTATGTCTCATGATGGTGATGGAGGAAGCATGATGATAATGGGAACATTCATCTTCAGGTGGTAATCACACTAATTAAATGTGATGAATATGTACTAATGCTCAAAGCTGAATGGTTGGTTTATCATCATCGAAAAGGTGGAAATTTGCTATATGTAGTTTTGACGATGAATAGCTAACTGCAAGGGACCAGGTTCCTAGATGTGTAAGATAAAATACAGCTGGCACACATTGTCTGCACAGTTTTGTCATCTTGTGTAATAAACTTACTGGTGCTATTTTGTACTGATTAGGATTCCTAGTCCAATGATCTTTCAACTCTAATCATCACTCAGCTATAAAAGAAAAGAGAAGCCTCTTCATCAAATGGTTTTTAGCATAATTATAAAGAGTGAAGAGAGGCAACAAAAATCCTATTTCAATGTTGTTCAAGTTTTAGCTATTTATGTGAGCTTACATTGAAATTGTTCTTGAGTGAGTACTGATTTGTAATCGAACTACTCATGCTATATGAGTAGTGTTTTCTTTTGAGAATGCTTAGGTAGAGTTACTTAAGTTTGTTCCTGATTAGAGCTAATCAATATAGAGGGTCCTTGGTAGAGTTACCAAGATGATCTTGTAGAAGAGTTGCTACAAGCAAAAGGAGCTTAGTGGTAGGCTAAAATTTTGATTATAATCAGGAAGTTCATTATAGTGGATTTCTTTGGTGCATGTAAGTGCAAGTCGTGGTTTTCCCTTCCTGGGTTTCCACGTTAAAATTTTGTGTTCTTGCTCTTCTTGCACTGCCTTTAATTTTCCATCACTTCATAGTTTCTTTACTGTTATATCGATTTTGATTGACTCTGAGGGACCAGGTCCCTGACTATGTGGAGCAAACCCTAAGGTTTCAAAAAATTCCCTAAGCTAATGTATAATTGAACCAAGGGTAGGGGGTTGTGAATTCCCTAAGTGAATATAATTGGTTTGGCATGTTCATGTTACCTTGCAAATGTAGTTGGTATGATGATATAAACAATGTATGTCTAAATGTTTAATATTGTTCAATGAATGAGAATATATGATAAATGATTTAATTAGGCTTCAATGAGGGTTTTGTAGCTGAGTTGTGAAAGTGGAGGTCCCGAGGGGCCAATATTGGAAACTGTGTTGCCAATGCAGAGGTCTAAGTGATTGGGTGGTTCGATTTCTCTTTATTATTATTATTTGATTGGGAGGTTCAAGTCCTCCACATTATATCACATTATTAGGTTCTTAAGTCATCTGTGTATGCCGGGAGATTCAAGTCCCCCATGGTTCATATGTACATTCTCTGGTTCGTGTAGATACATACACCGGGAACCTTTCAGCTAGGGAAGAGCTGGACCCATATAGCCCATCGGTGCCTTCTTAAATTATGACCGTTGATCTACACGATCCAGGCTAAGGTTTTAAAGTGCATGCTAAGCCTTGTTCCCTTTCCCGACATATTATTTATGTATGTATATGATGATGTTCCCATGGTTTTGAATTGGGTTTGACTTGTCTTTATTTTATCCCTTATCCTTGAGTTACATACTAGTTGTCAACCCACTAAACATCTTCAGATGCTGTATCCCCATGCGATCCAGGTGCTGAGATACCTCTACTTTTCTTGTACGGTGTGAGGTTAGGTGGATTGGCTCGGTTCATCGATCGTTGGTGATGAAGTGGTGAGCTTTCATTCTCCGGAAGACTTAGATATTTCATCAATTTCCATTCTTAGATTAGAATTGAGAGTTTACATTATTATTAACATTGTCATTGTTAGGGCCGACAGCATGTCTCTATACTTTATTAATTTCAATTTTGTTTAGAAGGTTTTGTGCATCACTGTGGATTTGGGTGATGTTGGTTAGTCATTTTTGGTTGGTTATCGTCTATAGACACATCTTAAATCCCTTGAGCTTATCTTATGCTATCTTATTATATGTTTCAAATTCATCTAATGTAGGGGCATTATGTTCTGTTTTGTTAGGTGCAAAGGGTGGTATCCAGTCCTTGTTGGACTTGAGATACCCGTCACGTCTGGTCCCTGGTTTGGGTCATGACACTTAGTGAAGTCCTTTACTTCTTCATTCAACCCTTGAACCTCCTCTGTGAGTGCTAAGACCTTAGTCTTGAGTTCAATATTTTCTTCTCTAAGTGCTTCAGCAGCACTTGGTCCCTTAGTGGAAAGCTATTGGTTCCTCATATTTAATCACAGAATCTCTGTATTCTTAGTAGATAAACTAATCCTTATCTCCTCCACCTCTTTGGTCAACTTTTTCTGTGCTGATAGAAATTCTGACACTTGGGACATGGTACCTACCTTTTCTTCTACACATTTATTTTTAATCAAGGTTGTCAGGGTGAACATCTGATTGGCAGTTCCTAGAGTCTCCTTTTTACCAACAACACCAATGTGATCAAATACCCTATTTAGGAGATAACTATAAGGCATACCATGTTTTCCTTCTTTCACATGAATAACCTTATATATATGCTCTAATATCAAGGCAAGTAAACTGATTAGTTCAAACTTACCGAGGAAGTCAATCACATACAGATCCATAATAAAAGATATTGTCCTTTTCTCAGATGTAGGCAACACTAACTTGTTGACAAACTCAAAAACCAGTTGAAACTCACTTTTCAGACATTTCTTTCTCATGCTAGCCATAAATGTTCCCTCTACCTTTAAGGTATACACCATAAAATTTGTTGAGGGTTGTTGTTTTAAAACAGTCCTCACACCAACAATGGGAACATCTAGAATTTTCCCAAGAATATCTTCATCCAATTTCAGTTTCTTCCCTTGAACTACAGCAGGCAGACTCAACCCATCATCTGAGAACTTCATTGTATAGTAGAATTGTCTCACTTCACCTTCAAAGACAGAGAGAACTGGTTCCTCTAAGAGGTGAAACCATCCCTAATGCCTAACATACTTAACTAACTCCATCATACTAGGTTTCTCAAAAATCCTAGAGACAAAGACTTCCTATCAGCACATTCTAAGTTCTCAGAGTTTCATTTATTTCTTCCATAGTCACACTCTTCTCTACTTCCTCCACCTTTCTTCTTTTAGTACTACTGTCAGGTTCTTCTTCAGTCACTTTCCTTTTCTTGGGGCCAGGTCCCACAATTACTTTTATTTTTTTCAAAGCTATGTGTTTTTATTTCATACCAGTTGGACTACTTGATTTTGTTGGGGAGGACCTAGTCCTTTCTTCATCCTAAAATTCTTTCCCCCTTTTTCTTATTACAGTAGCAACATCGAGGTCAATTTCATCATCACTCTCTCCAACATCAAACACTTCTATATTTACTTCCTCAATCTTAGTCCCCTTCTTCAACCTTCTTCTTTTAACAATTGTAGACTTATTTGCTTTCACAGCATCCCCTATGAGATTCTTCTTAACACCTCTTATTATGTATGTCTTAGTTACCTTCCCTGTCTCTTGCACCTTCTCTTTTCCTTTGCCGTCTCTTTTCTTTTTTGCTGACCACCTTAAGGTAAGTTATCCTTATCAATATCCTCATCTTTATTGGGGGGGGATACAATAAACACATTGGTGTGCTCATTATCTTAAGAAGATATATCACTTATGGGGAGAACATTTTCATCACCAACAACCTGTTCCTCCAACCCTATAATACTCTTCCTAGGGTCATTTGATAGAAAAATCAAATTCTCAACAACCCAACCCTTTCCAGTCAACTTGCTACTGGATGGGTTAGATTTTTCACAGGGATCTCTTCATTAAAGAGTTGGGAAAAGATGGTATTTGAGTCAGAAGAGGTGGGAGAACTAGGTTTGTTCAGAGCTTCGGAGTGGTCAGGATTTTTTGGGACTTCTGAAGGAGTGGGGTTTTGAGGTAACTCCACTTCTGTAGGAAAGCTTTACTTTGGTCAATCATTATAGTAGTCTTAGAGGAGGGTTCTACTATTTTTTGGTCTTTTTCCATGGTAGAATTATCCATGGATGTTGGAGAGAAAAACTAGTTAACCATTCGTATTTTGGGGAAGGGTATGAGAGATGAAGTAGGTTCAGTGTCTTGAAAGGTTTGAATAAGTTTCTTTGCCAGTCATAGACAATAGTGGGGAAGAGGATACAATGAGAGGATTTTCATACTGAGGTGTAGGAGTTTGAATAAATTTAGATTCTTTTGTGGGGCTTGAAGATGAGGTTTGGTCAGCCATTTGAGAATTTTTGAAAGGTTATTTTTAGAAAAGGAAAGTCAATTTTGAATGGACTTGCTTTTGAGAGAGAAAAGTTTGAAAGCTAATTTTGAAAAATGAGTAGAACGGGAATTTGATTTTGTATTTAAGTGAAGAAAAGCTTACAACATTTGTGATTAAAGCATATAGGACGTGCTTGGTCCCAATATGTGAAACTCTTCACTTTTGGGGGGATTTGATATCTTTCAGATAGAGAAGTGAAAGACGCGAATTTTTCAGACAGAAATTTATGTAATTTTAAAATGCACATTAATGATACTAACCTATGGGACAAGATCAGGTCTGTCCCTCGATTGAGTGAATCTTTTATATTATGTATGTCTCATCTGTTCCCCTTCAAAGTGGCTTACCATACATGTATACTTGCAAAGTTATGGTACTGAGTTAAACTAAAAAGCACCAATTCCATCAAGAATACCTGTCTCCTAATAATAGCCAGTGAATTTTAGGAAATTGATCCACCAAGTAGGTTAATTTAGCTTGATCTAACCCAACCTCAGCCTAGCCTTCACTAATTGCTCCTTGTGAAGAGCCTTTGTAAAGATATCAACTACTTGATCTTCAGTCTTATAGAATTTCATGCAAATGGCCTATTTTTTAAACATTATCTCAGAAAATAATGCCTCACATTAATATGATTTGTCCTTTTATTCTACACTAGATTTTTAGCCATGTTTAGAGCATTTGTATTGTCACACATAAAAGGAATATTATCAAAAACAATTCCAAAATCCTTTAGCTGTTATTTGAACAGTTGAGAACTATAACAAGTTGTATCCACATTTTCAAACCAGGTCCCCCGTCTCTTTCAGATACCTAAGAATTCTCTTTGCTACTTTCATATGAGACTCTTTTGGACATGCCTAAAATCTAACACATATATAAACACTAAACACAATATCTGGTTTGCTTGTAGTGAAGTATAATAAGGATCCAATAATCCCTATATACATGGTCTCATTAATTGAAGGACCAAGTTCATCATTATCCATCTTTGAGCTGGTTCTAATGGGAGTATCAATTATCTTTGCATATTTTATATTATATTTCTTTAGCAACTCTTTGATATATTTTTCTTGTGAAATCATTGTACCTTAGGATTTCTATTTAATCTATAGCACTAGGAAAAATCTCAATTCACGCATCATTCTCAGTTCAAACTCACTCCCAATTAATTTGGCAAATTCCTCACAAAGAGATTTAGAGGTTGATCCAAAGAATATGTCATCAACATTGATTTACATAATCAATAAGTTATTCCCTATGGGTATTGTCAATTTTCCCTTATTTAAAACTATTTTCCAAAAGAAACTTTGATAGTCTCACATACCAAGATCTAGGTGCCTGCTTCAACCCATAGAGAGTTTTATCCAGTTTAAGCACATGATATGGGAAATCACCATCCTCAAAACCTGGAGGTTGCTTGACATAGACTTCTTCCTTCAAATTTTCATTTTAAAAGGCACTCTTGACATCTATTTGTAAGAGTTTGAAACCCATATTAGTTGTAAAAGCAATAAGAATCCTAATTACTTCCATCCTTGAAACAGGATCAAAGGTCTCCTCATAGTCAATACCTTTCTCTTGATTATATCCTTGAACAACAAGCCTTACTTTATTTCTTTTCATAGTGCCATGTTCATCCTTCTTATTTTTGTACACCCATTTTATCCCAATGATTGTTCTATCAACAAGCATTGGGACCAAGAGCCAGACTTTGCTTCTCTCAAATTACTAAAGTTTTTCCTGCATAACATTAATTTAGTCAGCATCTTTTAGGGCTTCCTTTAAATTCTTGGGCTCAACCTATGACAAGAAGGCTAAGAAAGCCATAAAATTCCTGGCTTGAGCTCTTGTTTGCATTCCAGATTCCAAGGGAAAGGTCAGATTTTCAAGGGGGTGAGAAGATTTGTGCTTCCAATTTGATCTTCTTGACTAAGGTCTGTTGGGACCAGGTCATTGAGGATTTTGAATAGGTTCTTCTTGATGTTCCTCTTCTATATTTGGATCTAACTACTGAGGACCTGATTCACCAACACCTTCTTAATCTACAATTGTATCATTCTATTCTTGAACTTTAGCTTCAGCTACTTTATCCCTTTAAATAGGAATGAGTTCGTCTATGTCAGAATTTTTTCCTCTAATTGAATCTTTTAGCTTTCTTGATTCATTAAAGACCACATGTACACTTTTTTCCACACATCGATTCCTTCTATTGAAGACTCTATATGCTTTAATTATTGAGGAGTAGCCAACAAATTCAGCTTCATCACTTTTGGAGTCAAATTTCCCAAGCTCATTCTTCAATTGTTTAGAACAAAACATTTGCACCCAAAGGGTCTGAAATAGTCAAGTTTAGGCTTTTTGTTGACAACAAGTTCATATGGAGTTTTGTTAAAGAGATATCTGATCATGCATGTATTGGTCAAATAACATGCAGTATTGACATTTTTAACCCAAAAACTTTTTGGAAGGCCACTATCAATCAGCATGGTCCTAGAAAATTCTATGAGTGTACTATTCTTTCTTTCAACCACTCCATTTTCCTGAGGAGTTCTTGGAGTAGAGAAGTTGTGACTGATTCCATTTTTTTGCATAGAATTCTTCAACTTTGGGGGTTTGTAAACTCAGTTCCATGATTAGATCTGAATCCTACAATCTTACATTTCAATTTCACTTGAATTTTCTTGACAAAGACCACTAGAACTTCATAAGTTTCATCCTTAGCTCTTAGGAAGATGGTCCAACTGAATCTAGAATAGTCATCCATAATAACAAATACATATCTTTTCCCACCTCTACTTTGGAATTTGACAAGTCCACATAGGTCCATGTACAACAATTAAAGGGGTTTTGTGGTGCTTATCTACTTCTTCTACTTAAAGGACGATCTAGTTTGTTTTTCTTTGACACAAGAATCACAAACCTTGTTCTCTAAAAATTACAACTTTGGAATGCCACGAAATAGGTTTTTTGAGATTAGTTTGTTAAGTAGAAAGGAACTTACATGTCCCAACATTCTGTACCATAAATTAACATTTTCAATTTTAGCACTTATGCAAGTCAATTCATAATCAACTACCGAGTCTAGATCAGCCACATACATGTTCTTTTGCCTTTTATCTTAGAGTATAACTTCCTCAGACTTTAAATTGGACATAGTACACCTATCAGATAGGAACTTCACTTCATTTTCTTTGTCACAGATTTGGGACACACTTAGAAGATTGAACTTAAAACCATTCATATAATAAATATCCTCAATGGTATGATTTAATGATTTTCCTATCTTTCTAACACCATGAATATAGACTTTCTTTCCATTTCCAAATGATACACCTCCACCTTGAAGTGCCTTGAGTGAGAAAAAACAGTCAGCTTTTTTAGTAATATGCTTAGAGCATTCACTATCCATGAACCAACTTTGACTACCTTCTCTTACTTCCATATGAATACAGAGGTCATTTGTTAGATTTGGTAACCCACTTGAGTCTGAGTTCCCAAAATAAAGACAAATGGGTGATCACAACTTTCTTGGTCCAACTAGGAAATTTATTCTTCTTAAAATTTATCAAGGAATTAGATCCCTTCGGGAAAGAATGATTCAGCTTGACATATCTAGTAGTGTTCATTCTAACTCTAAGTCATTCCTAACATTCCTCTTTCAAGTAAACATCCCTACCGCAATAAGTTCATAAAGGATTGTTGGCTTTATTTTTGGCAACAGAGATATGCTTGCCTTGGGAATTAAGAGTGTGAGTGTTGTACTGATAACCAGGACCTCTACCATTATTGATCCCCTAACTAGTTACATTAGCATGGATTTGTAAAGATGTGTTCCATTTTAGTGATTTGTTAAGATCTTCTTTTATACAGACAAGGCCCTTTCTAATTCTTCATTCTTATGAAATGCAATCATAAGAAAATTTTGAGAATTGTTCAACTTTTCTTCAAGATCAATTTGAAGCTTTAAAGCTTCCTTTTTTCCCTTCCCATCAGACTTAACTGTCTTCTATAGTTGATCTATGAAATCCTTATTTTCAGATTTTAATTTTAAGTATTGTTCTCCTACTTCAGAAAACTGAATGGTTAATGCTAGTTTTTTATGTTTTGGATTTCTAATGTATCTTTAAGTAAATCCCTCTCAGCAGTAAGCTCACACACAGAATCAAGCTAGATATTTGCGGGTTTCTTTATCTTCTTAGAGGAATAATCATTCAAGTTCTACTTAATAAAAAAAAAGTTACCTCATTCTCTTCTTCATCATTTGATTTTGCCATAACTGTAAAAAGAGAATTGTAAGAGATTTCACTAGCTTCCACATCTAACATAGAGGCATCTTCAATATTTTTAGATTTACTAGCTTCACTTAAGGTATCACCCTAGACAGCTAGAGCTTGTTTCACTACATAATCAGCAACAACTTTCCTTTTTGACTTCTCGAGGACCTGGTCCTTCCATTTTCCTTTGTCTCCTTTTGATTTCAAGTACTCTTGATAATCCACTTTGTGCTAAGGAAAATCTTTGATAAAATGTCCAAGTTTCCATATTTGTGACAAACTTCAACATTGCCCCTTTTTCTGATGCTGCTTATTTTTTCTTTTAAATTTACCACTTTTCTTAATGGCCTAGACAATTCTTTTAGTCAAGTAAGCAACATTATCATTTTTATCACTGGACTCATACTTTAAGGCTTTTAAGGCTAGTGACTTTTCTCTTTTAACCTCCTTCTTTTCATGACCTTGTTGTTTCTTCAACTCATGGATTTTCAAATTCCCAATCAATTCATCTATAAGATTGTCTTCAAATTTCTAGCCTCAGTGATAACATCAACTTTGCTCTCCCATGATTTAAGAAGAACTCGCAAAATTTTCCTTACTTATTTATGTAGAGTAATCACTTCACCAAGGAAGTGCAACTCATTTGTTATTGAAGTAAATCTTATGTGCATCTCCTGAATGGTTTCACCCTCCTTCATTAAGAAGGTTTCATACTAAGTGGTCAACATATCCACCTTTGATTCCTTTACATCACAAGCAGAGATTCGATTGTATTCATTTAGTCCTATCCTACACACCAATAATTTCTTGTCCCTGAAGTTCTTTTTAATCTTCTTATGATCTTCAATATCATATTATTTCGTAGTTTTAACAACCATTCTAGTTGTCTCTTTCTTTGACTTCCCTTACTGGCACATGAGGATCATTAAGTATCACATCCATCATCTCACTATCATCATCCATAATGAAATAGTACATCCTAGTTTTCCACCACCCAAAGTATTGCCCATCGAAATGGGGTGGCCTAGTAGTAGATTATCCTTCCTCCAGATTAGGTGGTACAACCATGATCAAGAATTCACTCTAGGTGTTAACCTTTTAGAGTGTCCTCACTCTGATAGGGTACACCACCTCTAAGGGACCAGGTCCTTAAAGTGAATAATATGATAATAAAATAGTGAACACACATATATATTGTAAATAAATCAACACAAAAATTTATGTGAAAGC
This sequence comes from Capsicum pubescens, assembly GCA_030864215.1. Classification (NCBI taxonomy): domain Eukaryota; kingdom Viridiplantae; phylum Streptophyta; class Magnoliopsida; order Solanales; family Solanaceae; genus Capsicum; species Capsicum pubescens. Next base: position 97,987,102 of record CM061549.1, on the reverse strand, counting down.
CTCATTGCTCAAAGGAGGAAAAAACCACGACCTGCACTCACAGGCTCTCAAACTCCTCTATAATAAAAACACATCTTGATTACAGATTCCATTAGAACTTAACTATAAGTTTCTCAAATTGTAATAACTCTATTATAATCACCTCTTGACACTCTGTCAATTCCACTCTCAATATTGATTAACTCTAACTAATACATACTCAGGTAACTCTACCTAAGAAACTCAATAGCAATAGAAAAGCTTTACTCTTAATCTTTGAGTAAATCAATTACAGGACTCGACTTAAGAATACCTAAACTATAAGTATGAAGAGATTTAGAACTTAAGCTTAGAGAGAGTTCCCGGCGCCACCATGAGATTCTTTAATTTGCAAAAACTATGAAGGAAAGAGCATCCTTATGTGTTTATAGTAGTGTAGAATTGAGTGACAGAATTTTGATTGGACTAGGTGTCCATTCTGGTACACTGTGCACCTATATAGTTGCTGCACTAGCGGATAAAATTGTGCAAAGTGTGACAGTTGTACCTGAGCAAAGCAGCGAGGAACCTGGTCCCCAATATCATCAGTTATCATCAAAACATAAGACAATATACCTTTAGTGCTCTCACTGTGATGCACACAGTACAAATATATATACATAATGTATGTACTGATATTAATGCAAGAGTTATTGATGTATTTGTAAAGTTTTAATGTTACCCAATATTGATAGGGATTGAATTAGTATATTATTTAACACAATAAATTTTAACTTTTCGTGCTCTCACATTATAATGTTACATTTAAAGTCTGCTAGTGAGGGAGAGTGGAAGATGAAAAAAATATTATATGCATTAACAATCATGATATATTAGAGGATTAAAAGAGTCTTAATATCCTCAAATTCCAAATTGAGATTATAAAAGGATTATGGGGATGATTTTTCAAAATAAAATTATAGTGAAAGTGAAAAAATGAAGAAGAGAAACGACAATACATACACACAAAAAAATGTGATTTTTTTATTAACACCTTCCCACATTTAGTATTAGTATATCTATATGTATATACGTAAATAATAAAATGTGATGATACTATTACTATTTAACAATTAATTAATTATATTATTTGTAATATTTTTATTTGGTGTGAGGATAAAATGATAATCGAACATTACAACTTTTTTATTCCCACTTTTAGTATAACTAATCCCACTGCACGTGTGTTGCATGTGTATATCAAGACTTGCAATATACAATTTTGTAAAATAATATATCAATATTCTTAAAACAATATTTGAGTAATAATTATTCATGAAAAACAAAGTATAAATTTCTGTGATTGATAAATGGATTTAGAATCACCACAACTTGCGAAACTCCTAATGGTGTAAAAATATATATATTTACCCCAGTTTTTCTCATGAATAAAAACAGGTGATAGAAGATTATGCCAAAAATAAATCCTTTTTTTGTAGATAAATAAATTATGAAAATCAATCTAGATGCATGATGTCGCTCAAATTACACCTCACAATGAGTATAAAGTGGTCATTGAATAAATATAGAACCCAACCAGGTTAGGATCAATCCCATGAGGAATAGGCTGAAAGTCCCTCAAGAGTTTGTTGATATAATTGGAAATAATTACATATATAAGGGGGGGAGGTTGTAAAAGTAAGATGTAATAGTAACAGTTGTTGGTTAATTGGATTGTGATCAATATGAGATGAGCACTAGGATTGTGTTCCCCATGACATTATAACTACACAGGATGTTCGTGCTTAGCAGACTATCCTGATGCCTTAAATTCAAAATCTAACAATCTAGGTATCACTTAAAAGTCTCTCAACCTTGAGAATTTAATTTCACTCATCTCCCCTCGGACTCAGAGCGTCACTTAGTAACTCTTGGTTTGTGATCTTATACTAACTATCTCGATTAAGGCTCAAGTTAATTAGATAAAGGTTAGTAGCTTCAAATTATTGTTGTTATTTTCTTTTCTCAATCTACACCTCTCTGTTGAGAAAGTTTAGAATACAAGCGAGTCCCTAACGTTTACAACCACCAAGAAAGCAGTCAAATCAAAAGAAACACCAATAAATGCAAGAACAATGATCTAGAATGATTTTGCACTTAATCCTATTTAGTTAATTTATCATGGTTCTCACAACCCTATTCATGAGATTTAGCTACTCATGATTGTAAAAACGTAAGAAGAATCCATAGATGAAAGTATAATTTTGTACTTACAAGAATAAGATGAAAAACCAAAATCTCAAATTGATTAAAAATCCTAAAAACCAATGTCAATGATTCCAAGATCAATAATGTATCCTAGAATCTTAAAATAATGTAAAATTGTGTAAACTAATCATAAAACATGAAGGAAATATTTACAGACACAAAATAAATCCTATACTAAACTGTGTAGGAAAATCAGGTGGACAACATCCTACGACTCGTGAGTTGAATCGTGGATTAGACCTACGAGTTGTGACTCTGAATCATTAAATTTAGATCTAGATTCAGTCTTCAATATGTGACTCAATCCTTCCACCCACTAGTCGTGGGTTGCATTCATGAGTTTTAGGTCCCCTCATGGGAATTAAACTTTAACTTCCAGCTTCAGAACTCAAGTCATGGGTATACTCACGAGCTGTAGGTTCCACCCATGAGTTATGGATCAACTAGTGGGTCACCAACTCAACAATTTTTCACCTTTTTTCTCAGCTTTTCCTCTGAAACCTATTTTCCTACACAATCAACACAAAACCACATCATAACTAACAACAATACTCAAGTTCTTGCATAATATACTTGTTTTAAGCATCGAAAGTTCCATGAAACGATGACATATCAACACACTCAACTTAGAATATTTGCATGTCCTCAGAAAAATAAAGACAATAACACCTTTGATGCTTAACTAAGAAAAACAAAGGCACCTATGACATTCAATTCATTCAATTTAGTACAAAATTTCAAGCCCTCCTATGCATAACTTTTAAAACCACTGTGTATTTACAAGTAGCATAATATCATGACACGTGTATGCAAATGACATTACCCAAAAAAATAAGTAACAAACAATACAATCTATTTACCCTCACTCCAAAAAAGTCCCATATTATTATAGTATCATAATGAATATCAATACAGGGACTACATCAAAGAACTCACGCTCAAAATGAAATTAAAACAATGTGCATAAATACCATAGGCTTGCCCGTAGTTTCTAGCCTTAGTTTTTGAGACAATTGGACTAGGATCACTAAAGGACTTTTGTAGGCTTATAATGTAGGATTGGGGGTAGGTATAACACATATGGGTAATAGTGACTCAACCCTCCTTGATGATACATTTACATTTTTGTCTCCACCATTCAACCACGCTCCTTTTATTCTCCCTTTTTTCTTTGTTATTTATTTTCAGATTGGGTGTGGTTTCACTTTTCTCTTTCAAATTAATCTTTCATTTTCTTCTTTTTTTTCTTTTTCTACCATACCCAGCCTTATCTTCTTTTATTTTATCAGGGTCTTCTTCATACCCATATCCAACTACGCAACCCTATGATAGCCAACCTTAACTTGGGCGATTTGAATAAGTTGAGGTACATAGTGTCCAAGAAAGGACTAGGGACAAAATAGGGTCATTGTAATTAAAACATGAAAGTGAATGTTTTAATATAAGAAAATAGGTCACTTTAGTCTCAAGTTTGGGATCAAGGAGTACTTATTTTCATATAGTCGGTCATTTAGGATAAACATGGACTTATTCAAGAATGGCCTATAATATTGTCCGAACCAACAATCCTACAAGCTAGGAAAGACTAATCGATCAAGTTCTGAATTTTACACACAAAGTGAACTTAGCAAACACCTCACATTCACATAGTACAGGGTTACATTATCAACTACTACCTACTCTATTCATGAAATGCTAAGCTACAGTTATTATGTCCCTAACACTAATGCCATACCAAGATCCAATAATTATCACAATCTCATATCCTTACAAAAGATAGTTCATAACAAAAAATAGGAGGGGTATCATTTTATCCATCACAAAAAAAAAAAAATTAACTGCACCAAGGTTCCTTAATTTTCTCCTAATCAAACATAACACATAGGAGGGGTATCATCTTATTTCTCTTAAAAAAATTGGATGCACCAAGGTTCCTTATCTTCCCCTTAATCAAACTTAACAAACACAACACATATAATGAATAACACAATATCCTAGGCATGCTGGCTCTACTATGATAACACATTCTTAAAAAAGAGACACGATAATAAAAATCTCTAGTGGTGGAACACCCCCACCCCCAACTAAAAGATGATGTACTATCCTTAATGCATAACTAAGAAAAGAAGTAAAACATGTAAGTGTAGACATACCTAGAATTCTCTAAGAACCGGAAATGGATTCATCCTAAGTCGAGGTGTCAAAAAGTGCAATGGGCTTAGTGTCAGGAGGTGGTGGTGGCTGAATAGAATTATCTAAACTATTTATTATCGAAACCACCCTCGTTTATTTTGACCGATTCATAGTTTTACAAATAATGAACAAGACTTCCTCATTATTCATCCTAAACATTACCTCACCCCTCTCCATATCCACCAATGCTCTACCGATGGCTAAAAAGGGGTCTCTTCAAAATTATGGGCATCTCAAAATCGACCTCGCAATCCAAGATAACAAATTTATCCAAAAAGATGAAGTTTTTGACCTTGACTAAAACATCAAATGATATGCCTACATGTTTCTTGATTGTACAATCCACTATCAACAATCACATCTTTGTTGGTTCAAGGATCTCAAGTCCAATTATTTAAACACTGTTAGGGGCATTAAGTTAATGCGTTCACCAAGGTCACTCAAAGTCTTGGAAAATTTATATGACCCAATTATGCAAGTAATTGTAAAAGCGCCAGGGTCATCTTTATTTTAAACAAGAGGACGAGATGTTATCGCACTACAATGGTGCAAATCACCAACAGACTCATAATTGGAAGTTCTCTTCTTTATGACCAATTATTTTGTGAACTTTATATATCCCAACATTTGTTCAAGTGCTTTCATAAGAGGGATGTCGCAATCAAATCCTTCAGTATATAATAATATTCTAATATTTTTTTGGCTTTCTTCTTCAATCTTTGGGGAAAAGGTAGAAAAGGTCGGGGAATGGGATTCAATAATGATGTGACCTCCTTACCCTTTGCTTTGGAAGTATTAGCTCCTTTTTATGAAATTATAGGCTTCTGAGATCTCTAATTATTCATAACCAACTTTTCAGTTTCATCCTTGTCCGCATCATTAATGTCTACAGGGTCATTCTTCATGTCATCAACCACATGAATAAGTGGGTCAGTATTGGCCTTACTTCTTTGAGTAGTAATAGATAGATAATGGCTATCATTCTTTAAATTCTAAATAATGTTGCTAAGAAGGGTACCTAGTTGACATTGGTTCAATGTGGCAGACATTTGCCTAAATTATTACTCAAGCTGCTTGATAGCATTTGTATGCGACTCTACCTCTGCCTCATTTCTAAAATGTATGTGTTACTTTTATTAAGGAAACTCTCTTGGATCTCCAAACCAATCACAAGCTTTGTAAGTAATGCTTCCATTCTTAAACTCAAGACTCAACATTTCAATTCCCTAGTGGAACATAAAGGCCACCCTTATCCTTGTAGTCATCTTTCCTCCTCCAGTCACCATTACGCTCTCTACTCCCATCTATATATCTATATTCATAATAGTTCCGACCTTAATTATCTTGCATCAAGTTCTAATTATCTTAATAAGAACCTTGGTCCTTCGCTCGAGAACTCGTCGTCTCTCTATCCAAATACTTAACTTCTTCTTCAAAATCTAACTCTCCACGTCTAAAAGACTTACCTTGTGAACCCACCATATTTATGTTTCTTTCTCTAATCACTGCAAATTACTTCATAAAAAGGACAATATCAGTTCTCCATTGTGCTACCTCTTGATCCACCATCTCATCTAAATCTCTCTGCTCAATTGATGCACCAATTACATAAGTATCAGTTGATCTATCTTCTTCCAAAGTATGTAATCCTTGGTTGTTTCTAGTAATTCAGTCTAAAATCTCAAAAGCATGCTCCTAACAAAGACCCATGAAGGATCCACCTGTGATAGTATCTGCTACAGCCTTAGTATTACCATACAAGTCCCTGTAGAATATTCTAATCAAGTTTCTAATCGTAATTCCGTGATTTGGAACATTTTATAGCTTCTTATTGAACATCAACCATGTCTCATATCATGTCTCTAAATGCAAATGTTTGAAATTATAGATCTCATCCTTCAATTGTAGTAGTCTAGAGGTGAGAAAAATGGTCCAAGAACTGTGTCCTAAAATTATTCCAAGTGGTGATTGATCCATGAGGCAACTCTCCTAACATAAAGTCACCTCCCCTATCAGAGAGAATGGGAATAACCTCAGTCTTATAGCTTCCTGGATCACCCCAGATAGATTGTATGAAGTGCAGATCACCACAAAGTTCATAAGGTGCCTATTTGCATTATCAGTAGGCAGACCAGCAAACACCCTTTCAAGTTCAATAAGTGGATGATTGCACTTGTAATATAGAATTTAGTCCCTTGGGGTAATTTCTGAGGAATGATTGCATCTATTTCAATTGGTTCAACATACCCCAAATCTTTCTTTGGATCATCATACACTGGTAGATATTTCTAGATGGGTTTTTGTCCTATCTTTTAAGTGTGCCTTGATGATCTACCTCTTTCTATCTAGCTCTTTCTTCCCTATTTCTCGTCGAACAACTGCTTGTCTATTAGTTTTTTCAACCATTAAGCGAGTAGTAGCCTACTCTATAATTTCTTAAACATTATGCTGAAGTGTTTATTCAATACTATTGGGTCATCATGAACCCCCTTTGAGAAGGGCTTCTTAATTATGAACCCAATCTATCCATCTTCCAATTCTATCTCAGAGTTCTCTCAAGTTCAAAATCAAACAGAATCAAAGGATATCCTTTACTCCAAGTATGGGGTATACACCGACGTGTATCCTAGAAATAGTAGAAAAAGTAGAAATCAACAAATAAACCAACAACTTCAACAAACTCAATCTATTAATTCATAATCGGATTCCCTAGAAACAAAACCAAAATTTGATATTGCCAAACTAGATCTCATAATTAAGTATAAAATGATCGTCAAACAAATATAGAACCTAACCAGGTTGGGGTCGATCCTACGAGGAATATTCCAAAATTCTGTTAAGATTTTTCTGCTTGGGAATTACATAAATAAAATGGGGAGTTTCAAAAGTAAGTTGTAATGTAACAACTAATGGTTAATTGGATTGTGATCAATATGAGACAATCACTAGGATTGTGTTCCCCATGAATCCATAGGTTGTTCATGCTTAGCAAACTATCTTGATATCTTGCATAGAAAATCTAACAAGTTATGTATCACTTAACTGTCTCTAGTGATGTGTTATAGAAATATAGCACTTACGATGCTTAAACTATGAGAATATGCATGTAATTAAGGCTATGTTGTTATATTTGATGTGTTTTGGGGAGTGTTTTGTAGGAAATTAGGTTTTGGATGCTAAATACAAGAGGAACTATGAAAAGTGGCTTGAATCGTAGTAAAAAAACCCATTTTAAGACTTTACTACCCAAGGTACGACTTCATCCTAACAAATCATAAGTATCCTATACGAGTCGTATCTTTGACAAACCTTAAAATTGTATCTCGGACAGATTCGACTCAACTTCGATAGCGCTTCAGTATTTTGGTCATAACTTTTCACCCTGATATCGGATTAAGGTAAAATTGGTATCGTTGGAAAACTAATTCAATTTTCTATCTGTTGATAGGTCTTGAGATCAAAACTTCCAAGTACAAAAAAATTTATGCTCGGTTGAATATGAAGATACGAGTCAAAAGTTTGGTCAACTTATTTTTCCTATTTCGTTTTAGTTAGGATTTTTTTCCTGGAGTTTCCATATATCTCAATTACACTTCTATAATGTTTTTTAGTCCTATTATGTATGGGTAATTAAGTTTTCCTATTTTATTTAGGATTTATTTTCTAGTGTTTTCCTACTTTAATTAGGACTTGGTGCTTGTAATCTATAAATACCCTTTAGGCTTTGTTTATTTATTCATTCAGACATTCAACATTCAATAATAAATTCAGAGATTAATTATTCTTGGTTTGTTATTCAATTTAAGACTTTGGGATCTATTCCTCATTATTTGGAGATTGATTTTGTAATTTTATCTGTGGATTCCATGATTGATCTCATAAATATGAGTGGCTAATTCCCTTAGCTAGGGTTGTGGGAATCCTGGAGGATTAGCTACGTAGAGGAAGTATGATATTCATCTATTCTAGGGTTGCATATATCTTAATCTTCTTCATGATTATTAAATCTCAAGTAGTTATAGTAGAATGAGATAGCTTGTATTCGCATCCATCCCCACAAGGGAGTTTGTGATTGGGAAAAGAAGATTAGGACAGTGATTTGGGATTTATCTCCACCTTTTAGTTCCTTCCATCTCATCTAATCACTTGATCCAACCCAGTGATAGTGAACTGAGGTAATAGCAAGGGGCAAGAAGGCAACATCCTGAGACTTACCCGATAAAGGGTGAAATTTATATTCCAGCTTACCCGACAACTGATAATACCTATCTTGTAGACTTTACATGCAAAACAACAGAATAGTTGGGTTGATCACGAGAAATTTACAGAGTTGAGAAGCCAGGGGGAACACAAGCCTAGTGTTTGTCTTCTATTATTTATAACCAAGAACAACTAATTCTTCTTCTTTTTCTAATTAAACAAATCCCCTATTTTTACTTTTAGGCATTGCCCGGTGATTTCAACAAATTTAAGATAGATTTCCAATGTATTCCCTTGGGATTCAACCCCAACCAAGTTGGGTTAATATATTTGACAACGGCTGATTTATCCTTAAATTAGAGGTGTACTTTGGGAGTTATCATCTAGACCTTGGCTAACTGAATTTCACTCATCTCCTCTCAATTGAAGTTGTGTCGCAAGATCTAAATAGCAAAATAAATCTTCAGAACTTGTTTTCTATCATTGTACTCGAGCCAAACATTTAATGATCTAAGGAAACATTGAAATCCAAGGGGACCGAGTGTAGGCACCGCATTGGTGTTTCGAACCAGGATAAATCTTGGTGTTATTACTTTAAGTTTTATTATTTACTTACTTAACTATTCTAAATTTAATCTGTTTGTGAAGTGTTCTTACCTGTAAGAGAGTCGACTGTGAGGAGTCAGTAGTTGACTCACGGAAGAAAATTTCAATTCACCCCCCTTGTTTTGAATTACAGTGGGGTTTATCTATTCGTGATTGTTAGCACGCAAGAATAATCCATAGATGAAAGCATACTTTTTTACTTACAAGAATAAGATGAAAAATCAAAATCTCAAATTGATTAAAAATCCTAAAAACAAATGTCATGATTCAAAGATCAATAATGTATCCCAGAACCTCAAAATTATGTAAATTAATCATAATACATCAAGGGAGTATTTATACACTATATATGTGTGTGTGTGTGTGTGTATATATATATATATGTATGTATTTATGTATATATGTATATATATAAAAAATACTATCCTAAACTGTGTAGGAAAATCAGGTTGGTAACATCCTACGACTCATAGGTTGAGTCGTGGATTAGACCCACGAGTCGTGGATCAGACCCACGAGTCGTGGATCTTAATCATGAAAATTAAATTTAGCTTCACTCTTCAGTACTTGACTCACACCTACTAACCACTAGTGGTGGGTTGCATTCACGAGTTGTAGGTCCCCTCATAGGAATTAAACTTTACTTTTCAACTTTAGAACTCAAGTTATAAGTCCACTCACAAGCTGTAGGTCCCACCCGCGAGTCATGGGTCAACTCGTGGGTCACTAACTCAGCAAATTTTCATCCTTCTTTCTAAACTTTCCTCCAAAACATATTTTCCTACATAATCAACACAAAAACACATCATATCCAACAATAATACCCACGTTTTTGGATAATTTCCTTGTTTTAAGCATCGAAAGTGCCATGAAATCATGACACATCAATACGTGATCGATCTATTACTTCTCTTAAAAAGTTGATCCCGGTGAATGCATAGGCACCATACACAACAAATATCTAAACAATAAATTAATGTTTGAACCAAACTACCATGAAGTTCCTATTAGAAAAATACTCCCATAACAATAACATTGAAAAGAAAGTTAAGGAGTATAACAACCTTGAATATGAACATAATTTACTTTTAATTATTTCTTTGTTCAAAGCTCTAGTTATAAGTGATATGCCTAGGTTAGGGATAGAAAGAGAGGTAATAGAATCTCAAATCTATACCTTTTTTTGAAATTCTAATCTCGCTCCTCATAAAATTAAACATCTAATTTCTAAAAGGTAGAACAAAAGTGATGCTTAATCTTTAAAAAATAGAAGATATGTGTCCCTAATCTTGGTTAAAAAAAAAAGGAGAAATATAGGCCCCTATTTCTCCTTCCACCATGTAGGAATTTCTTGTTACAACCCACTAGACTACCAATATAGTCTATCCATATATTGGCCCTATAGCTGATCTAGCGCAGATTGAGACATATCTTTTGGACAGGGTCACGTCAGCGGCAGCAAGTGGATCAATCATGCACAGACTTAACTAAAAATGAAAGATACAAAAATACATAAGCTATAATTTTGTTATATTAATATGATGAAAAAATACATTTTAAAAATATTGATATAAATTCATACAATTTGACTCTGAATAAGTAAAACGTGAGTAGAATCGAACGGGGGTGTAATTGCTTCCTACTACATCCGACTTATGCTATGTACATCTCCTTTGCTTTCAATCAACATTTCTCCTAATATTATATTATAGAGAAATATATAAATCAAATATGTTATTAAATAGTACATATAGTGCATTATATTCCTTAAAACTAAAATGTTATATACAAGAGATGCGTGTTTTATACATAGGCAAAATGACCTTCTGAACCCCTCTACTATGTCAGTTTTGTAAGTTGAACACTTCTACTTACATGTTTGTCATCTGGACCCTTAAACCCATCAAAAAGCAACATTTCACACCCTTTGACCTTTGACTTTGCCTATGAGGCAAGGTCATGGTGAAAAGGACAAAGAGAGTGTAACCACTCGCCTAGGGGTGCGAGTGGGGGTCAATTTTTGACCAATTTTACATTAAAATAATTAAAAAATATATATATTAAAATTTTAAAAAATAAATAAAAAGGGTCCTTTTTTCCCTCCATCTTTTTAAATTTAAAAATATTTTTAAAAATTTAAGAATAATTTAAAAATATTTTTAAAAATTTAAGAATAATTTAAAAATATTTTTAAAAATTTAAAAATAATTTAAAATATTTTTAAAAATTTAAAAAGGATTCTTTTTTTCCCTCCATCTTTTTAAATTTAAAAATAATTTAAAAATATTTTTAAAAATTAAAAAAATATTTTTAAAATTTAAAAAAAAAATATTTTTTCCCTCCCCACCCCCACCTCAGCCCGTCCCCACCCCCACATCCCACACAGCCCGTCCCCACCCCCACACCCCCATCCCCTCCTTTTTTTCCTTCATCCTTTTTAATTTAAAAATATTTTTAAAAATTTAAAAATAATAAATTTAAAATATTTTTCCCACCTCGCCCCCTCTCCAGTCCCTCCCCACCCCAGCTAGCCTCCCCCACCCCAGCTCGTCCCCGTCTCACCCTTCTCTCCCAGCCCTCCACCCCACACCAGCCCGTCCCCAGCCCACCCAGCCCCACATAACCCCTCCCCCTTCCTCAGCCCCCACCCCACCCCACCTAGCCCCACGCAACCCCCTCCCCTATCCCCCACCCCACTCAGCCCCTCCCCAAACCCCCAGCCCCTCCCCCCACAATTAATTTAAATTAAATATTTTAAATGTGTCAATCTTATTTAAATTAACTAATTATTTAAGTAAAATTTATTTAAATTTGGTAAGAATTTTAAATTTGATAAATTAATTAATTTAAATAAATTAATTACTTAAGAATTTTAATTAATTATTTTTTTACTAATTTAAATTTAAAATTTAAATTAATTAATTAAATTAATTTTAATGTAATACTTTTTTATTATTTTTTTATTTTAAAAATGATTATTCAAATTTTTCAAATTTTAAAAGCATGATTATTCAAATTTTTCTACAATTTATATATTTTTTTATTTAATTAAATTAATTTTAATATTTAATTTGTTATGTAGCATTTTAAAAACAACTTGGAATTTAATGTAATACTTTTTCTAATTTTTTTTAAATGACGTGGCAGGCATGGCTGACGTGGCAGCTGACGTGGGAGAGAGTGTGTTACACTCACCAAAAAAGGGTTTAAAATGTTGCTTTTTAGTAGATTCAGGGGTCCAGATGACAAACATGTAAGTAGAAGTGTCCAACTTACAAAACTGACATAGTATAGAGGATCAGGAGGCCATTTTGCCTTATACATAACCCAAAACTTTGGCCATTTCTAGGGAGCACCTCTACTCCCTGACTTTAAAACAAGGTCATCTTCTTCTTCTAGAGATATGGCACCAGGTAGCTCCTTTCCTTCTAGTATCTCCAGACTGGCTCCACCAGTGGATATATGGCTCATCATGCTAGCAACTCCAACTTTCTCAATGGATAGAACAGAGTCTCCACCTCCAATGATAATGGTCACTCCTTTTTTCACTTAGGTTTGCTAGCTACTTTGCAATTTCCTATCACCACAATAACATAGTTGTTACCATTCACTCTTTCGTTATGAAAATGACTATTAAAATCATAGGTAAACACGAATAACATATACAATCAACACAACTGCTCCATCAACAAAAATATTAGAATAATAAATTAACACAGTAAGTGACATATCAAACTGGCTTATTCCTCCTCCTCTAAATTTTAAAAAACATATAAAACCATATTTATTCCCTTTCTATTTAGTTTATAGATCTAAGCATATGGTAAACAAATATAAAGAGAAGAATGGTAATTGGTACCTCTGTTCTAACAACAAACTTGTCAAACTAAACACCCACATAGGTCCATTACAGATCACTATTTTTGTGGTACCCAAAGTATCATTGTAAGTCTTGTGCATCATTGATAAATGATTAAGGTTTGTACTAAGATTTATTTTGCACATCCTGACTTTTTTCATTCTCAAAAGATCTAGTGAAATTAAATTTTCCTGTAAACCAGCTACATAATTCCAAAATCCAAACACTACAATTACTTCCGTTAGGATGATGCCACAATCCAATGGATTGAATTATCTGAAGTTGTCACAAAGTTCATGAGAAATTATATTTCAGAAGGCATAAAATTCATTAGTAACAACATATTTTTGAGTGACTTTCTTAGAGAGAAGATATTCACATTGAAGCCCATCCCCAAATTCAGATTAGCTAAACTTCATTGAGATAAAATGCATGAAAGTACTACACCGAAAATTCAACTATTTTGCTAATGTCTACCTCCCAACCAATTGAAACATAATTCCAACTAAAGGCTAAAAACTGTGAAATTGTAATTGTTTTAAATCATCAAGCTTCATAACTATTTTAGTCACCTATTAAAAATAACGTACTCAAATCAGAAATCTATCTGTTTTCTCTAAAATCTTTGAACATCTGCAACCATAGTTCACTTGCAACTTCACATTATCAAAGGACCAGGGCACGTGGCACATAATGTTGCAAGGTCTCTTTTTCTTCCTTGTATGTACAATGAAAAGAAAGTAAAGAAATATAAATATCAAAGAGATATCAACACAAATCTCCACAAATAGGTAGAAATCAAGTTCGAACTTTAAAAGAGTCATAAAGTGATTATAAATGACAAATAATTTGAGAGTGGGTTGAAATAACATTTTCTTGTTTCCAAAGACATTGTTGATAACTTTGATAGAAACATCTTGATTCCAGTCTGATTTACATAGTTTGAAATTCTGTCATCAACTCATCAATAATACGAAAACATGCATCAAAGAGTAGCTCTTTTTGCATCAGGCTAAGGGCCTCTTTTCTTAACTTTAGTGAATGGAAAGAAATTTCATATGCATCAACAAAGAAAAGGTATAACAGTTTCATCGCACATTCACGAATCTTTCAATAAGAAAAATCTATGCTCACAAAGGTCTATATGGTATGCCTATATATAATTAAGGAGATGAATGTCTAATCCATCTTATATGCCTCTCAAAGTCAAATAAGTTTGCAAATCAGATCAGTATAATGAGCTAATATTAGTTGACATCAAATAAATAATGACCAAATTGATAGATAGAGAGAGAGAGAGAGAAATCATTTAACTCTATCCTTGAAGCAAGTAACTGATGTGCAACTTTTTCAATGTCTTGCCTAGCTTTATTAGATTTGACTATAGCACGTTCCAGTACAACATCTAAAATTAATTTTAAGTCCCTTACCTAAATTCATATTCAGCCTCTTTTTTTCTATTTTTCATGGATTGAAAGTTGCATTTTAATTTGAGTTTCCATTATATATAAAAACAACAAAGAGATGTGGATAAATCCAATAATAACCCATTAGATCATCGTCTAGGCTGGTTATAATCTTTATTTATGATTTTTAGACTTTAAATGAGAACTATTTATGTATACCTCGACCTTCAACGACAGAAAATTTAACATGGTGCATCTACAACTTAGTTCAATAATATAGTTGGTAAGAAGTCAATTAGTTTAACAGAGGATCGTGAAGGGCATGGCATCTATAACCTCTTCAATAGTCCTAATATAGAATTTTATTCAAAAATCTAAACTTACATTCGATTTGTTGAGTAAAAAAGATGGGCGAAAAAACTAAAATAGAGCAGATGAATGGGAATTGATTATGTAGGTATCAAATCGACAAAGCAGTCTGTCATGACCCAAACCAAGGCCAAGTTGTGACGCGTATTTCAAGTCCGCCAAGGACCGAAGACCACCACCACTAACCTAGCCAACTAGAACACAATACAAGTAGAAATGAATGAGTTTCGAAAATATAAAAAGATAGAGTTGAGTTTCAAACATATAACAAGATAGATAAGTCACTAAAAAGAGGGATCTAAGAATCCACAACACAATTCACCCACACTTTGTCCACAAAGCCTCTAAGAAATCAAACATCAATCCTGGTCGGGACATGGCCCCGACCATAGCCAAAAGAGTAATCCTACAGATAGTCTATGACACAAGTAAAGGCAAGACCATGAAATGAGGGCCTTTAGGAGAATGGAATCTCGCCACTTTAAAGCTAACTGCGGACAATCTCGAAATCACCTATTACTGCACAAGAAAGCAAAAGTATCTCCTAATCATGCATTGTATAGGAATACAGCATCCGAGGATGGTTAGCGAGGTGAGTGCTATCATGTAACTCAGGGAAGAGATAAAATAATTCCATGTTCAAACAATGAAAAAAATCATATGCACACAGTGTGTGTGTGTATATATATATATATATATATATATATATCATTATGTCGGAATAGAGAACAAGGTTTAATATGAGAATTAAAACATTATCCTGGACTGTGTAGCTTAAACCATCATCTATATCCATGAACTATATGGGTCCAGCTCTCACCTTGCTAAAAGGGTCCCAATGTGTGTTAGCCGCACGAAGCAGGGTATTGAGGAAGGTCGGAGAATATACGACCCCATGAAAATCCAGGATACAAATAAATAAAGTGTGACATAAGCACACGATCATCAAGACCAACTCTCACGCTGGAAAATGTGGGCTTTCAGTATCCGTCCCTCCGGACCTCCACCTTCAAGGCCAGCTATACAACTCCTTTAAGCCAAAATTAAAATATTTACACATTTTCCTTAGCACATACCATTGGTATCGTCATACCAATCATGTTTGCAAGCTATTATCCTTATGCCATTTCCATTGACCATCAACTTTGGGGAATCCACAATCCCCATGGTTCAATTATTCATTAACTTGGGGGAATCCACGACTCCCAAGGTTCAATTTAAAATCAATTCATGAAACTAAAGGCCTTTCAAAGCCATTTGTATTTCATTAGACTTTTATGCAATGCAATAGTTTTAAATTGGGTTTCAATATACATATATCCATGTTTCAAAGCCAACTTCATAAGGCTGGGGTGAGTTCATTACCAATTTAATTACCAAAATCCATAAAGTTGGGGGAATCCACAACCCTCATAAGTTTATCAAATTAATTTGGGGAATCCACAACCCAGCTAAGCTGATGCTAACCTAAAAGAGGAAAAAACAGAGAAGTATTTTCCTTGTATTGCATGGAGATTTTAGATTTTACTGCATAGGTTCTTTAGTCTCGTGCTTCACATTCTTAAGGGGATGAATGACAGATGTGTGGTGTGTAGGATCTTTCACTCTGAATTCTTGGATATAATAAAATTAACGTCCTCTTCTAATCTTCGATACAGCTTTATAGATCGCGTAACTGGGTGTCACTAGACAAATATTGGTTTCAATTTTTCAGGTTGCCAGTTTTAGCTGGTGCTGCTGGACCACTAGGCACACCATACTGTTCACCATATATTGCTGCAGGTGATGCTTATCATCCTCACCCTAATGGGCAGATATCATCTCTCGGTGCTGCTCCAATGTCAGTAGAATGCTTTGCAGATTGTCATGATAATCTGGTTTTGTTGTTTTTCTTTCTCCTGGCATGTATATGTCACACTCTTGGTCAATGCAGTTATTCTTGTTCCTTAGTATTTTCTTTTGTTTTTTTGCTCTTATTCATCAGCATCTTTTTTTCAATATAGCATAAACTTTAATTTTTATCATGACTTTTGCATTAAGTTTCACATGAGAATACAAGGATTCAGGACAAAAGTGGCCCAATGAGAGCATTTATTTTAAAGGCCAAGCTTGTTCCTATTTGTACACCCAGAGGAATTGCAAGTCCAAGTTTTCAAGGGATCTATCATCCTTTTTGGCACTACTTGAAAATCAGAGTGAAACTTTCTTGTTAAGAGTGTGCTATCTTGAAGAGAGTTCTTGTGCCATGTTTTCGCACTGATAGTTAAATCTGTATATGATTCAGCATCTGTATTTACTCTTAAACCATTTTTCCCCTTATTGTCTACACTTTTTAGAGTGATTTCTTGGTTCTTTGAAGTATTAACTATAGATGTTCAAAGCCGTGTTTGATTATAGACCTACTAAGTTGTAAAGAAACTTAACAGTACTTACTGTCTGCAGCAAAGAGAACAATACAAGTAAAACAAATAGCGAATCAAAGATCCAACAGACACCTGGTAAGATATACCCACCCTTATTTGTTACTTTGTTCAATTGGTTTTTACGAAACTTGTGCTATGAAACTTCTCCTGTATTAACAGAGGCAGATCTAATGGGGGTTCAGGGGTGGCATGGCACCTGCAAACTTCGATCGAAAAACAGTGTGTATATATATCTATTTTGAAGAAAACTGGTATATTATTTAAGTGTCATCCGGTGCAGCAGTTGAGGAAGTAGTGTCAGTGGGTCTGGAGAGGGTAAAATATATGTTGTCGATACACTACCTCCGGAAAAATAAAAAGGTTGTTTTCGATAATTTTTATAATAATAATCACATTTTTATTATTTGATCTATTTATCTATACAAATTGAAAAAATAAATAATTAAATCGAAACCCAAAGTCTATAAACTCGACAAAATATTTGTCTTATTTGGGGCAGTGTAAATAGCAAAACATAAAGCAAAAAATTAACTGATTTCCAACTGAATTCGTAAAAATTAGGTTTTTCGATAATGTTTCAATGAAATTTTCCTTCAAAAATCTCTTACTAACAAGCCAAATTTCAGTGGAAGGCTCATAAAAAGTATTCTTTTTGAGTAGTAGTTTTAACGTTAAAAGTGACATGACACCCGTAACCTCAAAATCCTAAATCCGCCTCTGCCTGTATTGTATTGATCTTGTCTGCCCCTATTTCTTTACCAGATCTCACAAATGATGACTTCAGACTGCGACAGAAGAATCCTCGCAGGCAAGCCGCACTTTGTATTGCTGAAATGAGATAATCATATTTTGAGTTTCTTTGTCAAACTGCTGTTATTGTATTGCCATTTTCATTGGCGTCCTTTAGAATGTTGAGTTCCTTCTGTGCAGATATATGGAAATGAAGTTTGACCAATGAGATAGTTACATTGGTTGAAGCAGTTTGAAATAAGCAGATTTAGGTCCAAATATACAGTTGAATATTCCATCTCTAGTTGGATGTTGCAAATCTCTTAAAGAAGCTTGTGGTGCTGCAGCCATTTCTCTGGCCCTTTGCTTTCTGCAAAAATATTGATCTGGAGCATGTGGACATCTCATGTATTAGGTGTGCTTTAGTTAAGGGTTTTGCTCCAGACTTCAATCTGATCGTTTTCCTTTGTTTTTTGCCATATGATCCAGCATTTTGAAATTTCCAGAAAATATTATCCTTAAAGGGGTCTGCATTATTGTCTTGATAAAATAAAAAAGGGTCTGCATTACTGCTGCAAATCTCCAAAATTCTCCGAAAAAGACAAACAAGAAAAAATATTTAATAGAAAAGGCACTCTTATTGGCGAATAAAGGGATAGTCAAACTTAATAAAATTCATGCAGACATTTTTCTTTGGTCTAGCTTTAAATTGCCATTGTATCAAGAGTACTTGATTTTACATTTCATTTTTTCTTTTGTTGAACCTATAACCAGTTATACATTCTGATTCTGGATTTTACGATCCCAGGTTTGCTTCACAAGTGCCTGCTCATGCTGCTTTACTTTGGAAGATACTCTGCACCATGAGGGGCGGTAGTTGTCTGTTTATATATGTGGTAGCATTACAAATCTGTAAACTTCAGACTTTGGGTATTCTTTTTTTTTTTTGATGAAGTCATACTTCGGGTATAGATTATCTAATAATATTACTGATAAGTTGTTTTATCACATATATATATATATATATTTGACTCAGGTTCTTGTTTGCATGGTTTCCTCTCAGTGACTAAAGTCAGAATTGTCACTCAGCATCAGCAAATGATCAAGAAGATACTGGTGAAGGGTCCAGAAGTGGTGCAGCTGCTTTCTAGTATATGAAGTTTCTGTTCTAAATATCTGTCATCCGGTCTTTCTGAGTTTTCCTTTTGCAGCTTTAGTTAATGTTGTCACTGCTAGTCATTTGGGTGTTTTTCAGGTTCGGAATTATATTTCAGCCAGGATAGAGCATAGCTTGCTCAGGTGTTGGATAATAAATTTTCTTTTAAGACTTTGGTTTGTTTCCTATTTGGTGTAATGGTGGAATTAGTAATCGTCCTTGCTAATAGAATTACCTTTTTTTCCTGAGTGTTGGGGGCAACCAAAATGGAAATGTTCAGTGTACAGCATGGTAATTCTATTGGATGTTGAATTACCATGACGAGATATTGGTGTTGAAACTAGTTAAGTCTTTGAGAACTATATTCAACACCAATATGGCAATATCCCATCATGTTAGTTGTAATTCATACTCTGCTAGTTTCATCTAAAAATATGTTGTGCTGCTCCCTGTTTGTTCCGCCGATTACAAGATTCAGTTTGAAGTTTTATATATTACAACATCATGTTAAATAAAAAATAAAATTATAGCAAGTTTGTCTTATGTTCATATGTCATAGCCAATTAAATTGCTTTGGTAGTGCGTATAACTTAAATCCTAGTACATTTTTTATGAAGAGGTTACACTTGTGGAAGGTGTAGCCGTGCTGCTGTGTTGGTGCAAAACTTGTAATGCAATTTTGTCCCTTCATGTAGTTCAGTATAGCTTCTTGCTATGCTAGGAAATAAGAATACAAAAACAGAGCACCATTCAAGAAAGAACCAAAACCCAAACTTTATTTTATTCACGTACATAGGATATATGTGGTACACAGTATGCTCACATTTTTACAAAGTTCAACATAAAGATGAAAGTAGAAATCAGAAAACATGCATGAAATTACAGGAACATTACATGATAAATATTCAAACACCACAGTAGGCTTTGATGGGATCTTCCTCTTTGGAGCAATCTGTTGCACAGTATTTCAGATATTGAAAGTGATCAAATGACTTGAAAAGCTGCGGGTTTTCTTCATCAATTAGCTCCTCTGGTACTTCAACCGTCCCTTGCATAAAAGAGAACAAGGCTATCGAATATTTATCTTCAGTTCCTTTCATAATAACTTGGTGTATTGGCGCATATACCCTACCATTGCTCCATGCCTGTCATCAGTCCAAAATAAATAAATAAATACTTTCTCCATGTTATAAATATATTACCATATATAGTGAATGCTTATTTATGGAAAAGTTAGTTTTCCCCAATAAATAAAGTAGTTTTCCCTCATTGTAATTTAACCTATCAAGAATTTCTCATGAGAAATAAAGAAGTCTCATCTCTTCTCTCTCTTCATTCTCCTTGTTCTTGTTTTATATTTCATAACACGTTATCAGCACGACACTCTGCCAAGCAAGGTGAGATTATAAATCTAAAGGTAATTTCAAGGTTAGTGATTCCTTATGTTATTTGTCGTTTGCTACTAATGATATAATTATTGTTCGATTTGAGGAAAAATAATTGGTTTGAAACCACTTATGCTTTCAATTTGTTCATGAAGAACAGTGTTGTTAAAAGATGTGATGATGAATTTTAGTCTCATCTCATTAAGAGGGTAAGACGTTGGGTTAAAAGTTCCAATACACTATGATGATAAGATGATGGGTTCAATTCCCACCAAGTTATGCCTAAGACGCCTTTATATGGATAAGATGTTGAGTTTGAATCTCAATGCACCATATTAATGATATTATGATGGCTGAGGCAAAAATAATATGTATTTGATAAAAAGTCATGAAACTTGTCCATTGAATATGCTCCATTCCAAGAAGTGAATGTGGTAGCAATATATGATAAGTCTGAAAGATGACAATTTGCTCAATTCTTAAAGTGAATGTGGTAGCATATAGAGAGCATATTTATGCCTTGATTTGCTCCTGAAGTAGCAATATCATGAAAGAGGTTTTAAGCTATCAAAATTTGATAGACTTGGGCATGATTCTATTCCATTCCTGGGAATGAGGATTTCAATTGTTTCAGTACAAACGTGCACTTGATTGTGATGGTATCACAACTCACCTCCGAATGAGGCAGAATAACCGAGAAGAGTTATTTTAAAATCTACTTATCAAGTTGTAAATTCGAAAATTTATTTATGTAATAGTAAATCTGAAATTTACTAAAGCAAAAAGGAACATGCCATGGTAAACTTGGAGTTAACTAGTATAAAAATTCATAAATTGACATGAACGATTGCTATATTCTGAAAATGTGCATATTGAGTATTAAACATATATTGAAGAACTAGAAGATTCTTCATGAATTATTTATATCGCTTGTTCTCATGATAAGTTGATTGAACCAACTAATATTGATCCCTTAAAATCTGAAAAATATAAAAGGTGAATATGTGATATATTAAGATGCATCGATATAAGATGATCACTTGTACGTTTCTTGTCAACCTGCGGTTTGACATTCATAAAGTTGCTTTCTCAATAAAATTAAGTTAAGAGCATAACTTTCAGATTGTGTAATCAAGACAATTCATCTTGATAACAATGGTTTGGCATGGAATGCCTTTGATAAATAGCTAAACCATTACTAATGAGAACAAAACTTCATGTATTTGTATGAAATATGATATGCTACATACAATAGCACGTGTATGCATTAAACCAATAAATTATGATTATTTTTTCCCTCTCAATTGGTTCAAGGTCAGGAACCAACTATTCCATTTAATAATTTTGATGTGCGGTGTACGATTAATGAATTGATCATAATGCACAAAGATGAATTTCTCAAAGAAGATGGAGGATGTATGTTAGTTTTCCTAACATAAGGGTAAGATTATAAGCAGCTATGAAATATGTTAAGAATTATCATTAGATCCTCACTCAAAAGATAATTCAAGTCAAATGCCGAATGCATCTCATATTTAAACTGCAAGTGCTTCTATTTTGTGTCCATAAAGAATAAAGTCTATACATGCGTGAAGCGTGGTAGATCAATCGACTCCAAATGAAATAATCCTTGAAAAGGATAAGGAGTAAATAATCATAATAAGAAGGAAATATGCTCTTGAAGAGCTTATGACATAACACTCTATGAAACCTTATGAGAGGTTCTGGTACCTGAAAATAAAAAAGCGATGAGATCTCAAAATCTTATGCCACACTGTGAACCGATAAGAAGTGAAATATCATTAGTATTTTTGATACAATATTGGCGCAATATTGTGAAAGATTACGAGGATCTGATTTCTATGTTTATTTAAGCATGCTGACATAGAAACATTTATTAAGTGATATGAAATGATGCATCTTGGTAAGCATAAAACTTATTTGATTTGAAGTCCAGACACTTGAAGATGTCAGGCATGAAATGCTGAATATTGTCACTTGTATCTCATCCACCCTTAAGAGAGAAAAACTTAATAATCCTTAAAAAGTATCTCATCTATCCTTAAGAGAGAAAAACTTAGAATTCTTAAAAAATGAACATAAGAATCCAACCACACCGAAATGGATGGTACTAAGTACTCTAGCCTTTCATACATTTGGAGAACTTCTAGATATCAAGGAAACGAAAATCTATGTGAAGTAAAAGAAGAAAGGGTCGACGATTACTACAAAAGAAGATCTGAGACTTGACACATATACAATCTTCTTGGCCGCCAACACTCAATCTTCTAAGGTCGCCTATCATAGTTCTAAGGATTGACAATGGAATAGCCCTATATCGAATGAAAAAACTGTCGATAAGGTAATGTTCAACCATGAATAAAAGTATATATAAACTCCACATTTTCATTGTTACTAGACCTAATAGATTTCTGACGGTTTCTGACAAAATTTATATGAGAACTTCTTAAGGATTCAAAATGTTCGAAGCATATAAAAGTTTCTGGGAAACTTATTTATAATCCTTATATTGTATAAGCTTATAGCTTGAAAATTATTGAAACTCTTAGAGAGTTTTCAAAAACAATAGAATATTTGCTTAAATGAGAAACATGC
Organism: Capsicum pubescens; assembly: GCA_030864215.1. Taxonomy (NCBI): domain Eukaryota; kingdom Viridiplantae; phylum Streptophyta; class Magnoliopsida; order Solanales; family Solanaceae; genus Capsicum; species Capsicum pubescens. The sequence continues at coordinate 97,963,934 of CM061549.1, read as the reverse complement.
ATAATTGAATAAGGATGCATTCCGACCTCAAGAAAAGAATAAGGAAATCCTTGGTTATGAAGTATCATATCTTAGTGAAATTGGTGCACTAATGTATCTTGTAAATACTACAAGACATGACATAGACTTTTTCAGTCAATTTGTTAGCAAGGTATATATAGTTCTGCTCCTACTAGGAGACATCAAAATGTGATCAAACGTATGAGCTTATTTTATTCTAAAGATTGTAGTCCCGATCTTATTGGTTATGCTGATATTGGATACTTATCTGACCTGTATAAAGCTGGATCTCAAATAAGTTATATGTTCACATGTGGGGATACTGCCATATCTTGGAGATATACAAAGCAGTCTATCCAGCCACTTCATCGAACCATGCTGAGATAATAGCTATTCATGAAGCAAGCCGTGAATGAGTATGATTGAGATCCATGATACATCTCATTCGAGAAAAATGTAGTGTTAAATGTGACAATGTACCCATAATTTTATACGGAGATAATGCAGCATGCATAGCACAACTTAAGAGAGGATTCATAAAAGGAGATAGAATGAAACACACTTCATCAAAGCTTTTCTACATACATAAGCTCCAAAAGAATGGTGATATTAACGTGCAACAGATCCATTCAAGTGACAATGTGACTGATTTATTCACCAAGTCTCCTTCAATTGTAACTTTCACAAAGATGGTGCACAAGATCGGGGTGCAAATGCTCAAGGATGTTCTTATTAGGGAAAGTTAATACGTGTTGTACACTTTTTCCCTTACGGGGTTTTATCCCACTGGATTTTTCTTGTAAAATTTTTAATGAGGCAACCTATATACGTATTGTTATGGATGTGTACTCTTTTTTCTTTACTACATTTTGTTGCCCACTGGGTTTTTTTTCTACTAAGGTTTTAACGAGGCAAATTATCTATCAATTATACATTCAAGGGGGAGCGTTATAAATATATTACCATATATAGTGAATGTCTACTTTACCATATATAGTGGATGTCTACTTTACCATATATAGTGAATGTCTATTTATGGAAAGTTAGAAACCCTAAGGTTAGTTTTTTCCTATAAATAAAGGGATTTTCCTTCATTGTAATTCAACCTATCAGGAATTTCTCATGGGAAATAAAGTCTCATCTCTTCTCTATCTCTTCATTCTTCTTATTCTTATTTTATATTTCATAACACTCAGTTCATTTTTACTTGTCTACTTTTTTATTGACACAAGAATTAAGAAGCAGTAAATGATAGGTGTAATTTTATCATATTACCCTTTGAGTATAATAATTTAATATTTTGAAAAATATATTAGATAATGAATCGTAATTAATGTAAGGGTAAAATGAGTAGAAGTAGGTAAATTATCCATTTATTTTATAAACTAAAAGTATTGTTAGATATTTTAAAATAGCAAAGTGGACAAGTAAAGATAAACGGAGGAAAAAATAACAAAAATACACATTTCAACGTACCTAACACTACATTAACTTTCATAAGAAAAGTTGGTAGTAATTCTTACTATGAATGGCTCGCCAGCTATGAAGACAAAAGTCTTATAAGAGGAGGGTTGAAAGGTCATCCACTTGCCATCTCTTGTTTGCATCTCCAAACCTCCCACTTGATTAGTGTCAATAATCCCAAAAAATGATTTGTCTCTGTGAGGTAAATGGCCTATATTTATCTCATCCTCTTTTGGGATTCGATATTTAATGTATCTCATCAAATACATACACGAACGTTTAAAAGGTTCGTAATATTTCTCTAAGCCATAGCTTTGCAACACCATTTGGATCACCCCATCGTGCAGTTCAGCAAGTAATTTAGAATATGAAATCGATTCTTCACTGCAAAAAAATATACATAAACAACAAAATATTATGATTACTTACATATATAACTATTTACTAGAAGATCTTCATTACTTTATCCACAAAATACACCTTCGTAATTATTTTGGCCACATATATAGTATTAAGTTTGTTTCATCTATCAGTTTTAACTTATATTTATCTTGTTATTGGTTCGTTTAGAAAAAATGACACATTTCTATATCTGAAATAAATAACTTTAACCTTTACATTTTATCCGTAATAATAACCTTTTAAGGTCACATAAATATGTGTGTGTTCAAAACTATAAATTTTAAAATTCTTCATTCTTTTCTTAAATTCTATATCCACTCAAATTACTTAACATAAATTATAACTGAAGGAGGGAGGAGTAGTTATTACACCACTATATATGATCTAAATGCTTTAAAGTTAAGTATTTTATCTGTTTTATTATATAAGTGATAATGTTAAGCTATGATGGATGATCTTAAATTTGATTTGATTTGATTGCAAAAAATTAGTGAAAAGAATATTCAAAAGGATCATTTTTTAAATATTCAAAAAGAAAGAACCATCTCTCAAAAAGGAAAGGAAAATTGTTGCAGTTACTAAGGTGCATAAATCATGGGATTTATGCATCATAAAAAGGATTGTCAAAAGAATCTCTTGTCCTAATATATCAAGAGGTATTCCACAAAAAGTGAAAGATTTGTTGCTCTAAATAGATTGAAGAAAATCTCCTCAGAAGATACTATAAAGAGGCATGACATTTCAGGAAAGGAGAAAGATCTGTTGCATTAAATGGTTTGCTTAAATCATGAAACTGCCTCATCTTATTCTCCTATATATATTGGACTTAGTTAGATTTTTATTTTGGTCCTTATTCTTGAAAATTAAATATTTCTTATTTATTTTCCTAAGAAGAAAAATTCTTTGGGTTACCTTCTAGATTTAAACGGCTAGTAGTAGTTCAATCACTACTAAATAAGTATTGAAAGTCAAAGGCAGAGATATACATTTGTTTCAACATTCTCTAGTTCTTTGCTCTACTTTACTCAAACATTGTATTCTCTTAAAAGTTTATTGTATACTCAAATAGAGAGGAAAAAAATACATAGTTAGTGAAGCATTGTATCAAAGTGAGAAAGAACGAAGAGAGTATGAGTCAAAGCCAAAAATCTTGACTCAATCTTATACTTTAATTTTATTCATCAAAACTAGTAGAATTCCTTACAACCCAAGGGGGCTGGAGTAAGACCTATTAGAGGTTCCAACCAGTATAAAACATCTGGTGTTATTTACTTTTAATATTTTAGTTTTTGAAGATTTTATTACTGCAACCAATAGTCGTTGTCTGTCGAAAAAAGTCGAATGTCTGATAAAAAAAAGAAGTAATTCACCCCCCCTTACTACTTTTAATTGGTATCAGAGCAAGGACTTAAGAGTATTTTCTTAATAATAAGTGAGAAAAGATCATGGCACAAATTGTTGCTGGAGCTTTGTCATCTGAAGGGACATCCCAAACTAGACCTTCTTACTTTAATGGAAAACACTTTGTCATTGAAAAATAAGGATGAAGACTTTCATCAAGTCTTATAATTTCAAAGTTTGGAGAGTAATCAAACCTGGTGATCTTCCAATTGTCTCTACAAATAAAGAAAAAGATGAAAAGAAATCAAAAGATGGTGAGAAATCTATTGAGACCATTCCATCCTTGGAAGATTACACTGATGAACCAATGAAGATCATTCATATTAACTCTAAGGAAAAAACTGTTCTATACAATGCAATCAGTAGTGAAGAATATGAGAAGATCCCATGCTGTGAAACTATCAAAAAAATACGAGAAAAGTTGAAAGTGACATTATGAAATAACTGAGAAGGTCAAACAAACTCTTGTAAGTTTATTAGTTTATGAATATGAACTTTTCAAGATGGAGAATGGTGAATCCATTGAATAAACATTTGTCAGGTTTGAAACAATTATTGAAGAATTCAAAGTTGTTGGATAAACCTATCCTGTGGCAGATTAAATTACAAAAATTCTCAGAAGTTTTCCTCCTCAGTGGCTTTCTAAGGTTGTGTCTCTTGAAAGCATGAATTTTAATAACATGACCTATGATGAAGTCAGAGGAAACCTTATTGCCTTTGAAAAATCTCACCTAAATAAGAAGGACTAATAATAGGATAAAAAAAAGAAAATTGTGGCCTTTAAAGCTACAGATAAAGAAAAAGATGATACAGATGAGCTTGCTCTCATCACAAGGACAGTTGCTAAAAATTACAAAAAATCTAGGAATTAAAGAAGAGGAAAACCAAATTACTCACAAGAAAAACAACACGCTGATAAAAAAAAAAGAATAAAGATAAGTCCTATAATTGTGATAGATATGATCATATTGCTTCTAATTGTCTGTAAGTTAGAAGAGGACCTTCAAAAGGAAATCAAAAGGTATCCAGCTGCTCTGGATGAAGAACAATTAGACCATGAAAATGATAATATTGGAGACTATTGTTTCATGGTGATTGGAGAATACAGTCAGGTAAGAACTAACTCCTGTAATGAATGCTTAAAACTTTAAAATTTACTGGATCTTGCCATAGCTGATTTAAATAAAGTTCATAAAGAAAAAAAATCTTTATTAAGAGAAAGAAGAGACTGAGAACTTAAATTTGAAGTTTGTGAAATCGAAAAAGATTACTTACAAAAAAAGTTGATGATTTAAAAATCAAAATTAACAGTTTTGAAAAATTTTACAGTCATAGTATTGTTAAGTCAAATTAGTTGACTAGCACAACTAAGTCAGCTGATAAAACTAATAGTGGTAAACATAATAATAGATATTATAGCTATGAAGGATCTCAATGGTCAACTAATTCGAGTAAGTCAACCAAAGGAAGCAAGCATAGTCCTAATAACTTTCATAAAAAGTACTATAGCTATGATAAATCTCAGAGGTCAACTAACTTAAGTTAGTCAACTAGAAGATATAGTCACAGCCATAATACTTACTATACAACCACTGATCAATACTATACTTCTTGTTATCACTGTGGAAAACTTGGTCATAAATATTACAACTACAGATTTTGCTTTAAAAATCCTGGTAGATGGATTTAGAGATCAAAATTGAATCAACAAATTTAATGACTAATCCCAAGGGATCCAAGAGTGCTTGGATATCTAGAAATAAGTGAGATAACTATTTTTCAAGAACTACACTCAAAATTCAAAAGAAAATAGTATCTTGACTGTGGATGTTCAAATCATATGACTGGAAGCAAAAATCTATTTGAGACAATAGCTGATTTTGATGGAGGTGACATCAGCTCTGGAGATAACTCTAAAGATAAAGTAATAGGTATTGGAACTATCTCCTTTAATAATTTATGTGACATTACTAATGTCCATTTAATCAAAAGCTTAAAGTACAACCTGCTGAGCATCAGTCAGTTGTGTGGTGCTGGATTGGAGGTAAGGTTTAAAAAAAGGGTGCATAATTTAAAAACTTAAAGGCAGATTCTTGTTGAAAACAAACACAAAAATATGTATGTTCTAGACTCAATAAAAAAACAGAAGGACATATGTCATGTATCCATCTCTAAGGATCCATGGATTTGAAACAAAAAACTTGGCCATGCAAACATAAGGCATATTGAAAAATTAGTCAAGCATGAACTTGTGACTATACTTCTAAATTTTGATTTCAAAAAGATCCATATTTGTAATGCCTGCCAGCTTAGTAAGCAAACTAGAAACTCTTTCCCTATTAAAGTTATTTCTTTCAATACTAAACCTTTTCATCTACTTCATATGGACTTGTTTGGTCCTACTAAAACTGTTAGGATTGGTGATAAAGGTATGATTTTGTGATTATTGATGATTATTATTGATTTACTTGGGTCATGTTTTTAGCTAATGAAGATAATACCTTAAAGAATTTTAAAGTTTTCTATGAAAAGGTTCAAAGAGACAAAGGTTACTACATTTCTGCCATTAGAAGTGATCATGGAGGAGAGTTTGACAACAAAGATTTCAAAATCTTTTGTGATACTCATGAATACTCTCATAACTTTTCTGCTCCAAGATCCCCTCAACAAAATGGTGTTATTGAATTAAAAAATAGAACGCTTCAAGACGTGGATCAAACTATGATCTGTGAACACTCTCTCCCACATAAATTTTGGATAGAAGTTGTTAGTACTGCATGTCATGTTCTAAATAGGTATCTCATTAGACCTATTTTGAAGAAAACTTCATATGCGCTCTGGACAACAAAAGACCCAACATTGGGTGCTTTCATGCATTTGGCTCAAAACGTTTTCTTTATAAGAATGACAAAGACAATATTGGTAAGTTTGATTCACGAAGCGATGAATGTATTTTTATGTGGTACTCTAACTCTAGTAGATCATATAGAATTTTCAATAAAAGTACTCTTTGCACTGAAGAATCTGTAGATGATGATACTAATCATTGTCTGAAGAATGTTAGCTTTGTAATAATGAGATTGAACAGGTACAAGTTAACAAACCACCTTCCACTAAAGATGATTTCTCCTCCAAGTCAATTAGTGCTAAAACTAACCAGCCTACTACTTCTTCGAATGATCAAATTAAACATGAAGCAATTCCAAATGAATTGAGAAGCGAGCCTGATTATCCAAAGAAATTCATTATTGACGATCCAAAAGAAGAAATGCAAACAAGATCTTCCAGTAGAAGAAATACAAACATATCTCTCATATCCCAACTTGAACCAAAGAAAGTCAATAAAGCTTTAGAAGATGATAGTTGGGTAAAGGTAATGAAAGAAGAGCTTGAGCAGTTTGACAAAACAATGTGTGGAATCTTGTTCTAAAATTAGAGAATGTCTTCATTATTAGAACTAAATGGGTGTTCAGAAATATAATGGGTGAATCAGGTAAAGTTGTGTGAAATAAAGCTCATCTATTAGAATTTTGCTTGCTTATGCCTCTTATACAGGGTTTAAATTATTCTAAATGAACATGAAAAGTGTCTTTTTAAATGTCTTATTGATGAACAAGTTTTTTTGAAACAACCCCTTGGTCTAGAAAATTCAAAATTTTCATATTATGTTTTTAAACTCTCAAAAGCTCTTTATGGCTTAAAACAAGTTTCTTGAGCTTGATATGATAGACTGAGCAACTTTCTTATTAAAAATAATTTTTCAAGAGGAAAAATTGATACTACCTTATTTATCAAACGAACTTCCTCTGAAAATTTAATCATTCAAATTTATGTTGATAACATTATCTTTGAAAGTACTAATGTTGTTTTGTGCAAGAAATTTTCTGAGCTAATGCAAAGTGAATTTGAAATGAGCATGTTGGGAGAATTAATACTCTTCCTAGTATTACAAATTCATTAGTCTACTAAGGGTACGTTTATCTCCCAAGGTAAGTACACCAAAGATCTCATTCAAAAATTTGAGATGGAAAATGCCAAACCATTCAATACTCCTATGAGTTTCACATATGTTCTGGAGTCATGTGAAGATGGAAATAATGTTGATGAAATCAACTATCACGGTATCATTGGTTCACACTTATACCTTACAGCCAGTCGACTTGACATTCTTTTAAGTGTATGTAAATATGTCAGGTTTCAGTCAGCTCCTGAAGAAGCTCATTCGACTATTATAAACATATTATTGGATATCTTAGTGGCACAAGCTCCTATGGCTTATGGTATCCTAAGTATACTAATATTGTTTTAAAAGGTTTCTCAAATGAAGATTATGCCAGTGATAAAGTATATAGAAAAAGCACCAGCGGTACTAGACAATTCATAAAAAAATCTCTTGTCTCATGAAATAGGAAGAAACAAAATTGTATTTCTTTATGTACTACTGAATCAAAGTATATTATAATTGGAATGTGTTGTGAGAAAATTCTTTGAATGTCTCATCAACTCAGTGATTATAATCTATGTTTTAAACCTGTCAAAATATTCTGTGATAACTCTTGTACTATCTGCTTATCTAAAAATCTTATACATCACTCTAGAGTAAAACATATTGATGTTAAGAATCAATTTATTAGAGATCATATTTTAAAAGAAGATATTGAACTATCTTTTATGAGCACTGCTTTATAATTAGCTAATATTTTTACTAAACTTTTGCTAGAAGAAAGATTTTGTTTACTCAGAAAATCTCTTGACATAATTGTAAAACCTTTTAAACCACAGAGTTACTTGAGTTGATTTTATTTCTGTGTACTGTCTTTCTTATTTTTTATTAATGTTAAAAGGGGTAGAATAGTGTATTTAATCTAATCATACAGGGAAAGACAACATCAATCATTTAGGGGGAGAACCTAAATAGGAAAGTATTCTAATTTTTGCGATCCATCAAAAAAGAAAAAATTGATAATGTTAAGTTTTGATGAATGATCCAGAGTTTTATTTAATTGTAGAAATTTAGTAAAATAGTAATCAAAAAGATCCCTTTTCAAACGCTAAAAAAGGAAAAACATCTCTCAAGAAGGAAAGGAAAATTGTTACAGTTACTAAGGTGCATAAATCATGGGACTTATGCATTAAAAAAAGGCTTGTCAAAAGAATATCTTGTCCTAATATATCAAGAGGTATTCCACAAAAAGAGAAAAATTTATTATTCTAAATAGATTGAAGAAAATCTCCTCAGAAATACTATCAAGAGGCATGACATTCCAGAAAAGGAGAAAGATCTTCTGCATTAAATGGGTTTCTTAAATCATGGAACTTTCATATCCCTCTCTCTTATGTATATATTATACTTAGTTAGATTTTCCTATTAGTCCTTACTTATTCTTGAAAATAGAATATTCCTAATTTATTTTTCTAAGAAGAAAAATTCTTTGGGTTTTCTTCTAGCTTCCAACGGCTAATAGTAGTGCAATCACTACTATATAAACATTGAAAAATTTATTGTGTACTCAAAAAGAGAGAAAATAAATACATAATTGGTGAGACATTGTATCAAAGTGAGAAAGAAAGAAAAGAGTGTAAGTCAAAGCCAAAAAACATGACTCAGTCTTGTACTTTAATTTTATTCACAAAGAACTAGTAGAATCCTTTACAACCCAAGGGAACTGGAGTAAGACCTATTAGAGGTTCCAACCAGTATAAAACATCTGGTGTTATTTACTAGGAAATTGGTTTTGAACTTATGAGTTCATGGGTATAGTGAATGGACTAGGAAATTGTAATTTTTCCCAAATTAAACTTGTGACTTATGAACTATTGCATAATATAAAGAAGTATTTGAAATACAATGGTATGATTTAATGAATAAACGGAGTCGGTGTTCCCCAATGTGTTCTAATGAACAAAGGGAGTTATTCTCCCTAAGTTAATAGAAACTATTTTGGCATGATGTGTTACCTTGCAAGTGTAATTGGTATGACGATACCAACATTGTATGCCTTAATGTGTAATGTGTTTAAATGAATAGGAATGTGTGAAAATTATTTTAATTAGGCTTTAATAAAGGTTGTGTAGCTGAGTCGTGAAAGTGGAGGTCCGAGCGACAAATATTGGAAATCGCATTTGCTGACGCGGGGGTCAAAATGACCAGAAAGGTTTGAGTCCCCCTTAATATATTTCATGATTAGGGAGGTTTAATTTTCCCATAAATCATTATATGATCGGGTGCAAAAGTCACCTCGGTATATGTTAATGGGTTTGAGTCTCCCATGTGCGTATATTTGAGATTATTCTCCGGTTCGTGCGGCTACACCCACTGAGGCCCGAACAAGGGGTGAGAACTAGGGCCAATATATTCCTTGGGGACTAATATATGACGGTTGAGCTACACAATCCAGGCTAAGGTTTTTAAACGCATGTTAAGACTTGTTCTCTATCTCAGCATGTGATATATATATATATTTGTATTTGATCACATGCACTAGTTTTGAATAATTTTAAATAGTTGATCATATCATTATATTATCCTTATCCCCGTGTTACAGGCTAGCGTTTACCCCGCTAACCGTCTTCGGATGATGTATCCCAATGCGATGTAGGAACATGACATACTTCTAATCCTCCTACTGAGTGACATAGATTCAGGATCAGCTAGCGAGTCAAATTAAAGTGGTGAGTTTTCATACCTGGGAAGACCCCATTTCATGTTTGTCGTTTCTTTTGCATATTGACTATTCCTTTGAATTTAGTTTTTGGCTATGGTTTGGGACATGTACCGATTAGATATTCATTGGTTTTGATTAGAGGCTTTGTTAGACTACTCTTGGCATGAGTGGTATCGGTATTGGTATCGATGTTGGTATCGGTATTGGCATTGATACCAATATCGATTAGTTTAGTTATAGACTTATTATAATGTCTTTAAATTAAGATTTTTTATCTTGTTATATATTCAAAATTTATCCTACTTTGGGGTGTGGTGTGCTTGGTTTAGTTAGGTACAGGGGGTGATATCCAACCCACATGAGACTTGAGATGCCCGTCACAGCCAGGCCCTAGTTTGGGTCATGAAAAAGGTAGGATTAGAGCCTAGGTTTAGTGTCATTGGGTGTCTGACAAAGTAGTGTTGAGTAGAGTCTTTTTTATGGGTGTGTAGTGTACCACACTTATAAGGGAGAGACTACGAGACATTTAGAAATGTTTTTCTTTCTTGTTGTTCTATTTCAAGCCATAAATTCTAAGGTCTTGAGTCTTTCTAATTCCCATTTGTTCGCTTTTCAAATCATGCCTTCTAGAAACTCCTCTGTCCCACTTGAGGACAATGCTGATGAGGCACACCCTGCTTATGGGGTATAGACCCTGTCTAGGAATCTAGTTCCTAATTGCCTTCCTGGAGTTCCACTGGTCCCCTCTAGTCCTCCTCGAGCTCCTCGGGCTGATGTGTTAAGTGCAGAATTTCTTTAGTCCATTAATTTGTTGGCTCAGTTAGTAGCTTCTCAGTCTGAGCGTGTAGCTTCTATTACTCCATCTTCTGAGGCTACAAAGATAGTTTAGTTTATGAGGTTGAGCCCTCTTGTGTTCACTGGTGTAAAGGTTGAAGAGGATCCTCAAGGTTTCATTGATGAGATGGAAAAGATCCATTACGTTAAGAATTATACTAATATAGAAGGTGTAGAATTTTCTACCTATCTACTGAAGAATATACCATACCAATAGTATGAGGAATGGGACCAGTCTACGGGAGATAATGCCAAATTCGCACTCTAGGATAATTTCTCTAGTACTTTTCTGGACCGCTTTTTCCCTCAAGAATTAAGGGAGTCAAAATAGAAGAGTTTGTTAATCTAAATAAGGCAGGAAGAAGGTCAAAGAGTATGCCTTGAAATTTCCGGATATGCTCTTGAGTTAGTATCTAGCATGAGGGCTAGAATGAGAAAATTTGCTTCTAGGTTATCTCGTGATTTGATTCTGGAGAGTAAGGCTGCCCTATTGAATAAGGATATGGGCATGTCCATGTTAGTTGTGTATATACAATAGGTTGAGGTAGAGAAGAAGAAGCAAGTTGAAATTGAGGAGAGGCATAATAAGAAGTTTAGATTTTCTGACTGGGGTGGAGGTCAGCAGTAGGGTGGTAGAGATGGTGGAAAGTGATCTAAAAAGAAGTAAAGTCTTAGTATGAAAGTGGATTTAGGGCGCAAGGCACCCAATCTCAGGTTGGTGGGGCTCAGCCCGCTCCATCATATCCTACTTGTAGATTCTGTAGGCAGGTACATCATGGGTTTTATGAAAAGCGGAGGAAAAGGTGTTTCAAATATGGTCAGAGTGGTCGCTTGCAGAGGGATTCTCCTTCTAAGGTTGCTTTGGGGGAAAATAAGATTCCTGTTGCCACTTTATCAGCTCCTGCACCAAAGGGTGCTACGTTTTCTTCTAGTACTAGCACTGGCCAAAATATCTTGTATGCTCTTGCTACTCGCCAGAACTTTAAGGTATCTTCCGATGTTGTCACTGGTATGTTACGAATTTTTCTCGTGATGTGTATTGCTTGTTTGATTCGGGGTCTACACTTTCTTTTGTGACCCTATTTGTGGCTATGCATTTTGGTTTCAATCCCGAGTGTATCCATGATCCCATTTATGTTTCTACCCCATTTGGTGACTCTGTGGTCGCTAGAAGAGTCTATAGGAGTTGTGTGGTATCTATTGGTGGTAAAGAAACTCTTATAGACCTGATAGAGTTAGACATGATTGATTTTGATGTCATATTAGGGATGGACTAGTTGTATTTGTTCTATGCCTCCTTAGATTGTCAAATCCATATGGACGTGTTTAAATTCCTAATGTGCCATTTATTTAGTGGAAAGGGGGTTCTCTAGAACCTAAGGAAAGATTCATATCATATCTTAGAGTCCGAAAGTTGATTTCCAAAAGATGCCTCTATCATTTGGTCTGGGTTAAAGATTCTAACTCGGAGGGTCCTTTATTACAATCCGTTCTCGTGGTTAGTGAATTTCCCAAGTTTTTTCCTAATGATCTTCCTGGTATCCCTCCTGATAGGTAGATTGATTTTGGGATTGACCTTGTTCCGAAAACTTATCCTATCTCTATCCTCCATATAGAATGGCTCCGATTGAGTTAAAGGAGCTTAAAAAGCAGTTAAAAGGCCTTATTGACAAGGTAATTATCCATCCTAGTGTGTCTCCGTGGGGTGCTCCTATTTTGTTCATGAGTAAGAAGGATGGTTCCCTTCAAATGTGCATCAATTACCATCAGTTGGAAAAGGTTATAGTGAAGAATAAGTATCCTCTTCCTCAGATTGATGATTTGTTTGACCAATTTCAGGGTGCAAGATATTTCTCTAAGGTTAATTTGAGGACTGGTTACCATCAGCTAAAGTTTAGGGAAGTGGATATCGCTAAAACTGCCTTCCGAATGTGGTACGATCATTATTAGTTCTTAGTCGTGTCTTTTGGTTTAACTAATGCCCCGATGACATTCATGGACTTGATGAATAGGGTCTTCTGCCAGGTCTGGATTTATTCATTATCATGTTTATAGATTATATTCTGGTGTATTCTAAGAGTAAGGCAGATCATGCTGAACACCTCCGTATCGTGTTGCAAACCTTGAAAGATCAGGATTTGTATGCTAAGTTTTTGAAGTACGAATTCTGGTTGAAGGTTGTTACTTTTCTGGGTCATGTCATTTCTAGTGAAAGGATCATGGTGGATTCGCAAAAAGTTGCAGTGGTTAAGAAGTGGCTTAGGCCCACGACTCCAACCAATATTCAGAGCTTCTTGGGTTTAGCCGATTACTATTAGAGATTTATGAAGAGTTTGTCGACTATAGATGCCCCATTGACTAAGTTGACTCAGAAGAAGGTGAAGTTTTTATGGTCCGACGTTTGTGAGGGTAGTTTTGAAAAGCTAAAAGATAAGTTGACTTCAACTCTGGTTTTGACTTTACCTGAAGGCATTGATGATTTTGTTGTCTATTATGATGTGTCTTATGTGGGACTTGGTTGTGTGTTGATGCAACATGGTAGGGTGGTGGCCTATGCTTCTAGGCAGTTGAAAGTCCATGAGAAGAATTATTCGACTCATGACTTGGAGTTATTGGTTGTGGTGTTCGAATTAAAGATCTGGCATCACTATTTGTATGGAGTCCATGTAGATATCTTTTCTGATCATAAGAGTCTGCAATATGTGTTCACTTAGAAAGAGTTAAATCTCATGCAGAGGAGGTGCCTTGAGTTGCTGAAAGACTACGACATGAGTCTCCACTATCACCCAGGTAAAGCTAATGTAGTTTCTGATGCTCTTAGTAGGTTATCCATGAGGAGTCTAGTTCACGCGGATGAAGATAAGCAAAAATTAGTGAAAGATATTTACCATTTGTCTAACCTTGCAGTTCATCTCTTAGACTCTAAGGATGGTGGTGTGTTAATGAAGGAGGTGGCAAAGTCATCCCTTTTTGCTGAAATAAAGAAGAAACAGGTCCTGGATCTTTTCTTAGTGAAGATTAAGGGGGATATGGGTCGCAAAAGGTTATAGTTTTTGAGATTGGTGGTGATGGTATCTTGAGGTACCAATGCAGGTTATGTGTTCCCGTTGTAGATGGATTGAGAGAGATGATCTTGGCTGAGGCTCATGAGTCGCATTATGTCATTCATCGTGGTTCAACGAAGATGTATCATGATCTTAAAGAGATCTATTGGTGGAACAATATGAAGTATGATATGGCTAATTTTGTGGCTAAATACATGGTGTGTCAATAAGTGAAGGTTGAGCACTTAAGGACCGGTGGGTTGACTCAAGAGATTGAGTTGCCTATGTGGAAGTAGGAAGTGATTAATATGGATTTCTTTACTGGTCTTCCTCGGTCTCGGAATCAGTTTGATTCTATTTGGGTCATGGTGGATAGGATGACCAAGTCTGCTCACTTCTTGCCAGTGAGGACTAATTATTCGGCAGAGGATTATGCGGGGTTATTCCTCCAAGATATTGTAAAGTTTTATGGGGCCCCTATTTCTATTATGTCAGATTGTGGTACTCAATTCTCATTATATTTTTGGCATTCGTTTTAGAGAGGGTTAGGAACTAAGGTAAGCCTCAGTACTGCTTTCCACCCATAGTCAGATAGGCAAGCAGAAAGAACTATCCAGATATTAGAAGGTATGTTTTGGGCTTATGTGATTGACTATGATGGTAGTTGGGTTGATCATTTGCCTCTTATAGAGTTTGCATATAATAACAACTACCACTGTAGTATTGCAATGACTCCGTTTGAGGCATTATATGATAGAAGGTATAGGTATTCTATTAGGTGATTCGAGGTTGGTAAGGCGAAGATGTTTAGCCCAAATTTGGTTCACTAAGTAATGGAGAAGGTGAAGGTGATTCGGGATAGACTTAAAGCTGCCTAAAGTCGCCAAAAGTCCTATGCGGATATGAGGCATAGGGAATTAGAATTTGAGGTTGGTGATTGGGTATTCTTAAAGGTATCTCCCATGAAGGAAGTAATGTGGTTTGGTAAGAGAAGGAAGCTCAGTCCCCGGTATGTTGGCCCGTACTTGGTTTTGAGGAGAGTTGGTAGTGTTGCATATGAATTGGAGTTTCCTTCTAGTTTGAGCTCCATTCAACCTATGTTCCATGTGTTAATATTGAGAAAGTGTGTGGGTGATCCATCGCTGATTGTGCCGATCAAGTATATTGGTATTTCGGATTCCTTATTGTATGAGGAAGTCCTGATTGAGATTTGGGATCGGCAAGTTCGTTGGATGCGGATAAAGGATGTAGCTTCGGTAAAGGGTCTATGGAGGAACCACAAGGTAGAAGAGGTTACTTAGGAAGCCGAAGAGGACATAAAGTCCAAGTATCCATCCTTGTTTTTCACTCCAGATAATCGTGTGTAAGGTATGTGTTATTCTTAACATCTTTGTTTTATGACTTTGTTAAAGAAAATATTGATTTCCTTGGCATATTTATTTTATAAGTTTGTTAAAGGTAAGAGTTGGGGAATATATAGCCAAATCGTGCTAGCAATTGCCTTGTCCCATCATTAGAGGATGAATGATCCAAGTGGGGGAGAATTGAAACATCTCAGATTTTGTCCCTTGAAAATTTCTTGAGTTTTGGGTTCACTGCCTTGGTTACAACAGGACCCTCGGAGTCATAGGGTGTCTTGATGACTCGTTGGGCTGAGTCTTACCCAAACTAGTAAGTTTGAGGTTTGATTCTTCTCTGAGTACGAGTGACTCACTAAGAGCCGTAAGGATATGTCACGAGTCATAGATTCAAATCGTAGGATGTTCAGTTTTTAATTTATTTGGGTTCTGTGTTGCAAATGAGTAGGACCCTACGATTCGTAGGGTCATGTTACGAGTTGATGGGTTGAGTCATAAGGATAACAGTGTTGGGGGTCTTGGAGATTATCCTAGTTACGACTCACGGTCACGAGTTGTAAGGTGTGGGTACGAGTCAAGGGGTTGACTTGTAACCAAAGACGATACTTTTCCAGCTTTTAAGTTGGGGGCACTTTAGACATTTCTAGTTAAAATCCTTTAGACCCTATGTCCATAAAACACTTTTGGGGCATTCATTCAACACTTTAACAGATTAAACACTCTCTCTAAATCCTCTCAACTAAGTCAAGCTAGGGGTTCACCAATTTGGTCATTTAAGGGATCAAGGGTTGATTTCTCTTCGTAAATCTTCATGATTCAGGCATGTTACTCTTTCCTTATTGTTAATTTTGCAAAGGCATGTGATTTAAAGTATTGTTCATAAGATTATTATTTGGTTTTGAAAACAAAGGTTGGGGTTTTTGAATGTTACGAATTGAACAATCATTCTCTTGATTTATATTTATGATTTTCATACTTTTAATATGGTTTTGAACTTGTGGGTGCATGAGTATGGTGAATGAACTTGGAAATTATGATTTTCCCAAACTTAAGACTTCTGAAGTGGTTATAATCCCAACCCCTTAATGTGAAATTAGTTTTAATTATGAGAACTATGAAAATTTGTAAAATTAAACTAGTCTTGAACTATTGCATAATATAAAGAAGTATTTGAAATACAATGGTATGATTTAACGAACAAAGGGAGTCGGTGTTCCCCAATGTGTACTAATGAACAAAAGGAGTTGTTCTCTCCAAGTTAATGGAAACTATTTTGGCATGATGTGTTACCTTAAAAGTGTAATTAGTATGGTGATACCAACATTATATGCCTTAATGTGGAATGTGTTTAAATAAATAGGAATGTATGACAATTGTTTTAATTGGGATTTAATAAGGATTGTGTAGCTGAGTCGTGAAAGTGGAGGCCCGAGTGAGCAATACTGAAAACCGCGTTTGCTGACGCAGGTGTCAAAGTGACCAGGGAGGTTCGAGTCTCCTTTATTATTATTTCATGATTAGGGAGGTTTGAGTGCCCCGTAAATCATTATATGATCGGGTGCTAAAGTCACCTTGGTATATGTTGGAGGGTTCGAGTCCCCCATGTGCATATATATGAGATTATTCTCCAATTTGTGTGGCTACATGCATTGGGGCCCGACCAAGGGGTAAGATCTAGGGCCCATATAACCCATGGGTACTATTATATGACGGTTGAGCTACACAATCCAGGCTAAAAATTTTAAATACATGTTAAGCCTTGTCCCCTATCCCAACATATGATATATATATATATATGTTTCTGCATTTGATTACGTGCACTGATTTTGAATGATTTTAAACTATTGATCATATCATTATGTTATCTTTATCCCCGAGTTAAATTCTAGCGTTCACCCCGCTAACCGTCTTTGGACGTTGTATTCCTACGCGATGCAGGAACTGAACATACTTCTACTCCTCCTACTGAGTGACTTGGATTTGGGATCAGCTAGCGAGTTAGATTAAAGTGGTGAGCTTCCATACTTCGGAAGACCCCATTTCATGTTTATGGTTTCCTTTACATTTTTACTATTCCCCTGGATTTAGTTTTGGGTTATAGTCGGGGGCATGTCCCAACAGGATATTCATTGGTTTTGATTAGAGGCTTTTTCAGATTACTGTTGGCATGGGCGATGTTGGTATTGATATTGGTGTTGGTATTGGCATTAATACCATTATCGGTTGGTTTGGTTGTAGACTTATTATAATGTCTTTAAATTAATATTCTCTTATCTTGTTATATGTTTGAAATTCAGCCTACTTTGGGGTGTGGTGTGCTTGGTTTGATTAGGTGCAGGGGGTGATCTCCCATCCACGTGGGACTTGAGATACTTGTCACTGCCAGGCCCCGATTCGGATCGTAACACAAACATTGTCATATGCCTATAAAATAAAACGAGAATGAATATACATACATACATACATACACACACACACACACACACACATATATATATATACTTGCTCAATTTAATAAACGGGTTTATTCAAATGACAATTATATCATCCACTTTCAATAGTAAGATAGTCCATTTGGGTCACCAAGTGGGCGAAAACAGATAAGAGTTATTAGGAAAGGGTAAAAAAAATCCTCAACTTTAATTTTATGTTACTTCTATCGCTTCTCGGAAATAAATTTGACTAATTTTTAAAGCTATATTTAATTAAATAATCAACTCAATATTTTAAAACTCAAATTTAAATATTAAAAAGTTTTACGAAAACTACTATAAATGAAAAATCTTATCATGTCAATATGATGAAAAGTAGAGTACATTTCAAAATATTGCTTCCTGCGTTTCAATTTATTTGTTCAACCTTTTATTTTAGTCCTTTTAAAAAATAATGTCTCTTCTTCTTTTCAGAAACTTTTTAGTTTCGCAATTTTCACATGGTATGTTTAATACTATAAGATTAAATGATTGTTTGAAAAGTTACTTGATAATTAGAATTGATGTAATTACTAAGGTAGTAATTACCAATCTAGTAATTAAGATGACCGATTTGTTTGCCACAATGTGCAAGAGCATTGTTTGATTGCACAAATATAATCACATGATTAAATTATTTTTAAAAAATAAAAGTTAAGTATCAAAAATTAAAAATTTATACTAGACAAATAAGGCTCTTAATAATTGATATTAAATTATATATATATATATATATATATAGAGAGAGAGAGAGAGAGAGAGAGAGAGAGAGAGAAAAGAGATGTTCTCAACTGATATTATTAAAAAAAATAATTGGTTTATATTTTTTAAATTAGCATATTTTAATTAAATTAATCATAAAAACGAAAAGTACAAGATTTTTATGAACATCATGAAATGCATGTTTGACAAAAAAAAATTAATAGTATAAATATAATGTCATAAAATTATCAAAATATTTGACAAAAAGATAATCTACAATTCTAACTTAAAAAATAAATGACTTGCAACGTGAAATATCAAACTAATACTAGTAAAACAAATAGATTGAAACTAAAAATCTAACATGAGTTCAAAATTCAAAACAAAAAAGTTAACACAATACTCTTATGCCAAATTTCAACATAACATACATAAATTTATTCAAAGAAAAAGTAAACGTAAGTCTATAGCCTTGATCAATGAAGAATTCTACTTTTATTTAAAAAATAGAATACTAACAAAATTATGCTAAATGAAAAAATAAACATAAAATAAATAAAAAGTAGATAATACAAATAATTGCATGAAATCACAAGAAGTAAACGTTGAGAAATGAGAATGAAAAATAAATAATAATAAAAAAAATATGTGTTTTAAAAATATTAGAATAATTATAAAAAAGAATTTAAAATTATAGAAAGATAAAAAATAAATTCAAACAAAAAAATAAAAATAAAAATAAAAATAAAATGAAGAAATTAAAAAGTAACCACCTTGCCAGCAATTCCCAGCCCCTTCCTATGAATTGGAGAGTGTAATTACCCACTGTCAATTACACTCAATTACATGTTGACCGAGTAATTACATGATCAACTAAGCATGTCAAACAGTGTAATTACGCCAGTTACACCAAATTCAGTTCTCAAAATGGCTTTCCAAATAGATCTTAAATAATATTTTGATATATTTGTCATATCTTTAATCAAGGCCTACCGGAGAATAAGGCTTCTAAAGCCAATGCTTTAGGTCCCCAAGTTTGTGGGGCCCTAATTTTTAATAATATGTCATATATTTTTTTTTAAAAAAAAAAACTTAGCACAACAAAATATTTATTCTTTCCCTCTTAAATGATTGATGCATTTTACTTTTTGAGAATTAACTCGATTAATTTTTGGAGTTAAAGTGGACTAAGTTAATTCAATATATTAAAATTAAATGTCAAATATGTATAAACGACAAAAAGTATTATAGGTTGAAATATTTATCATATTAATATGATGATAAAAATATATTTAAATGATATTGGCCAACGTATATACAATCTAACTCTCAATAAACTAAATATGATTACTATGTCGGAATGAAGCGCGTATAATATAAAAAAGAAGTCGGGGTGAAGCACGTATAATAAAAAAGAAGACTTTTGAAATAATGAAAGATATTACTATTGAAAAAATTAAAGTCTAACGTTAAAGTTTAACTTTATGCCACTAATTTTGTTTAGCCGCTCCTCTCTTTAATTTAAGACCACAAAATTTAAAAATATTTTTTATTTTCATAAACTTTGTGTCAAGTCAAAATAAAATAAATAAATTATAACATAAAAAATAATAAAATTTATAGTATAATTTAAATCTAGAAAAATGAAAAGAGACGCATAAATAAAAAAAAAAACCTACCAAAATTTATTGACGTTTTCATTAGGCCACATCTGATTAGCAAAATTCTTGGTTGAGTCGAGAGTTGCCCCATCAAAGACGCCAAAAAATTCAGCAAGAGGCATGGTACGAAAATTCCCACCATACCCAAACCCAAGAATATCAGAAGTATTTTGGCGTTTAGTTTCCAAGGGAAGTTGAAACAATTCCTTGCAGTGATCAAACATGACCTCCCGGAGTTCTGGCATGACTTTCTTGTACACTGCTGCAAAGCAGCCGTACTCTTCCAACGCACGTCGGATTTCACGGGACGTTGATATCCATGAAGTTGTGCTGCCACTGAAGTTGTCATCTGTGAACTCAATAATGGGAAGTTTTGGTTCTACTTGCGCAGCCATAGGGTGCTCTTTTTCTCTTGGCAAAGTGGCAAGTTTGGATTAACTTTGTATATGAAATGAAGAGAAATGATCATAGGACAGAAAACACAACACACACATATATATACAACAGTCAGTAGCTAGAGTCGTTTATGAAACTTTAGCTCCGAGGGAACGAGGCTCAACCAGGGTAGTAGTCATGGGCATTAATTAATAGTGGTTGAGCTAGGATTTTCACTAAAAGGTTCAAAATAGAAATAGTAAACACACGAAGAAAACAAATGAGATTTAACATCTAATAGATCTACATGAAATATAAATATGACATCTCAGTTTAACTTAATTTCAAAAGCTGGCTAATGAAGGAAGGATTGTCCAAGTCTATATAACCAAATTCGTCAGTCCATTCACTAACCAAAGCGGGACTTTCACCCACTCTAACACCCCTTGACGCCTAAAGCCCAACTAGAGCATGGACCAGGAGCTCAAATAGTATGGACCTGACTTTGATACATGTAAACATATTATACTTGGACGAATTCACACCCCAAAAACTAGTTTATGATGGGAGGGTTGGTCAAGTCCATATAAGCAAAACTGTCATCCATTCTCCAATTAATATAAGACTTTCACCCACTTTAACATATAAATAATGTCAATCATGTCTAAACAATGTAATTTTTCATCAAAGAGGATCAAGATGAACTCACTCGATCCTATCTTGCTTCGCCCCTGATCATGAATTCAACCAAATTTAATAACTTTGACTCGGACTCTCTATTTATATAGTTAAAAAGTTTATCCAACACATAAAAAAAGGAACTGTAATAAAAAATCTATAATTTTAAAAGCGCGACTCCACCTATTATCTTAACTTTGTCTTTTAAAAAATAGAAAATTAACCTATGCGAATATATAATAACTAATAAGGCCGCTGTACCCCTATTTTATTATATTTGAATTTTCTCACATCATCGTATCACATTTTAATGAAGCGTAGGTATACCTAAAATATAAAAATGAATAGTCGCCTTCATGTTATAAATGTATTATCATATATAGTGAATGTCTATTTATGGAAAAGTTAGAAACCCCAATTTTTGAGACAAAATTAATTTTTCTCTTATAAATTAAGGAATTTTCTTTCATTGTAATGAATCCCTCAAGAATTCCTCAAGAGAAATAAAAAAAAAAATCTCTCTTCTCTCTCCATTCTTCTTATTCGTACTTTATATTTCATAATATGTTATTAGCACAAAGCTGTAACCAACTTAGGAATTGAGACCATGGTATATTACGAGATTGACAAAGCCAATTACTGTTTTACTGGGACTACTTTTGTTTGCCTTGACTTTACTTTATAAATTATTTTTGATTGGGATAATGTTGTTGGTACGTATTTTTTCTTCTCGTAAATCTATTGCTATTGTTTTCTCAAAGAAGTCCTATAGTTAGGATTGCTTAGGTACTACATGTCAAAGAACACTAACAAAAGATTAGTGAATATAACAAAAGGTTAGTATGCCCTTCATATTTTATGTTTTTGGGGTTTTGTTATAAATGGTACAATTTGGTTGTGTCTGTTTGATCGGAACAACCAAAGTGATTTACTTGACTATTTATGTCTCGATTTGCTCATAAAATAAAAATATTTTGAAAGAGGTTATAAGCTATCATAATTTGATATGCTTAATGCACGATTATATTTCATTCCTGGGGAATGAGAATTTTGATTATTATAAATACAAATCCAAATGCTGGGGTGAATGTAACTGGATTTAGTAGCACTTATAAATTCGAACATAGTCTTGGTTGTAAAGATATCACAATCCAGATCTAGAAGAGGTAGAATAATTGAAAGATTGAATATCTTCAAGTTACTATAATAAGAAACATGAGTGTGAAAAGTTATTCGAATATGATGAGATCACAGACCATGATAAACTAGAAGTTTATTGATATAAAATTCATCTCATGTCAAACCAGAAGTTTACAAAAGTAAAAAACACGTCATGGTAAACTTGGAGTTTACTAGTATAAAAGTTCATAAGTTGACATGAATGATCGTGACATCCTGAAGATGTGCATATTGAGTATTAGACATGTATTAAAGAACTAGAAGATTATTCAAGAATTGTTTATGTTGCTTGTTCTCAAGATAAGTTGGTTGGACCAACTAATGTTGAGATTGGATCCCATAAAATATGAAAATTATAAAGGTGAATATTAGCTCGTCCCCTATCATGTGATATATATTATGATGCATTGATATACGATGATCACATATGCGTTTCTTGTCAACATACAATTTGACATCCATATAATTGTTTACTTAATATAAATTGAGTTAAGAGCATAATTTTCAAATTGTATAATCAAGATAATTCATCTTGATAATGTTAATTTGGCATTGAGGGCATAAGATTTCCAAAAATAAAAACCATGTATCAAATTGACCATTCCCATGCAACCATATTTTCAAACCACAATTATAACATGAAAATCCTAAGAAAAACACTATCCAACCAAGAACAACCAAAAACCCCAACAAATATTTCAAAACACAAGCAATACCACAATAATATCATGAAAACCATCCATTAAACATGTTTTTAGTTGAACTAACAATGAGGGAGGATTAACATGCCTTAGACACTAAGGAAGACGGAGAAAAATCACCTTTATGATCCTTAATTGATTGCCTTAAAGAAACCCTGGTCATTTCTTGAACCAAGAGCTTGAAAGAGGTTTTTAAGAGATGTTTAAGAGTGTTTGATTGAGAATAGGAGGTTAACGAGGTCCCAAAAGATGTTTTATGTTGTGGGGTCAAAAGGAGTTAAGAGGGAAAATGTCCAGAATACCCCCAACTTTAAATATAGAAATTCCCGCAGGTGGGCACGAGTTGGCCCTCCAACTCATCACCACATCATACGACTGGTACCATCCAGTCGTAACCAGAACAAAAAGTTGGAAACCATATTCTGTCCAACATATGACTCCATTGCCCAACTTGTTACCAAGTCATATGACCAGTATCATTAAGTCGTATTCAAGACAGGACCTCAAGGGCTAGACACTAGACAACATATGATTGGAGTTCATCTTACTCATCATATCAACATACAACTCGTACCCACCAAGCCGTAACCACAATAGAAGCTCAACCATCACTCACTGGATACCTTACGAGTTGTTTCACCTGATCGGTACCCACACCATACGATTCGTATGGTGAGTCATTAAAAGGACTGTGAGCTTAAAGCTTAGAAAATTTTCAAGGTCCAAAACCCAGGGTGTTTCGATATATATATATATATATAGCCTGTGGGTATATGTAACGCCCTGAATCTGGTAACCAGAACATTACACGATGCTCATGACCCCGAAGGACCACAAGCTAACCCATGATTGATATCTGTAACTGAGCACTGAATAATATACTATAAATATGCAGAATATAAACTGTAAGGCCATAAGGTTCAAAACTGAACTAATATTGAATATAAAATAATGTATGTAATGGGGTATAGCAATACCCAAAAATTGAAATAAATTGTCTAAAATATGTTGTAGTCTGAAAGCCTCTAAAAGTGACTGAAAACTGTGGAGTTGATGGGACATATTCCCAACTAACTCTGAACTACTAAAATAATAAAGTAATAAAATAATCATGCTATCCTTAAATGATGAGGACTCACTACTAGTCTGGCTGCTGAACGTCTGATCTACTAAGGATGCTCGGGAGCTCATGCTTCTAAACCTATGGTATAAAACACCATAGCGTAAATACGTTAGTACGATTGAATGTACTGGTATACAAGTGAGGTAAGCTGAATCCAAGGGTTCATATGCATGAACAATAATAACTAACTGATGAAATGAACATGAACGCGTGAGAAATACATGCATAAATACATAAACTAGAACTGGGGTTATGACAACACTAAATACTGATGTACTGACATCGGAGTTTACTAATACCGGGATATTGAATAACTGAATCTATTGATGATATGAATTACGGAGTTTACAGGTAACCGATACTGAGGTTACTGGTACTATATTATTGATAACTGAGTATACTGATACTATAAAACTATCTGAGTTCTTTACTAGACTGGGTGACTGTATCTGACAGTCCTGAATTTGAAGAACTATCTGAGTTCTAGACTAAACTGGATGACAGTATCTGATAGTTCTGATTATGATGGAACTAGCTGAGTTCTGTATTGAGCTGAGCGACTTTATCTAACAGTCCTGATATCTATAGAACTAAACTGAGTTTTATTACTGAGACTGAATTTGAAACTGAGACTGTGGGAGGTAATCATCTCACCGACATGCCCCAAATCTGAACTGGTGGGGTCCAACCTGTAACCCCAGCTATAAGGGGTATCAGTACCGTGCCATGGGTAAAGACAAGTTGTGAGTAAACCTTCTCTGACAGGGAGCTCTTCCGTTAACCCCTCTTGTAAGGAAAACTCAAAGGAGATAAATAGTCCCTAGACTCATAGGGGTACATCTCGACCTACGCTAGCTACGTAGTTCTGGAACGCAATGATTGCTACTAATGATTACACCTTCTACTGGCTGACAGTGTGTGTCCTCATCCCTGGGTTCACTCGGTGCTGAATTTTACTCCCAACTGAATAGACGCAAAACTGATTTCCTAGTTCATACTAGGTTGGACTGAGCTATTACTGATGGTACAGTTTTACTAAACTAAACTGAGTTAACTGAGTTCCGTTGACTGACAGAATACTACTGAATTCTGTTAACTAACAGAATACTACTAAGTTCTGCTAGCTGACTGAGTTTACTGGGGTCTGAACTGAATACTACTGAGATCTGATAACTGACTGAGATTACAAAGATTATTGAGATTACTGAGATCACTGAGATTACTGAGATCACTGAGATTACTGGACTGATACTGAATTTACTGAATTTTCTTGAGTCACATGAATGACTGAGTTCTACTGATCATGGCTTGACTGTGAGTATTATGAAAACTGACACCGGCTCTAGGCACATAGCTAAATTGTCGGGTACAAGTACCCCCAGGACTCGATAGCATAATAAGTAAATTATGGCATAAGCTTAAAAGCTCAACAGTGGCTACATGTTTATCATTCATTCATTTAGACATTTCAACAACCACTTGAGATGCATTACCTGCACATGAATGGAGAATACGTATTAGCATACTATAACATGGCATTATTTCATTCTCATAAATAATTTGTCAAACACTTGCATGATACAACTTGCACACAACGAGCATGGCATGATTTCTTTAACTTATTAACTCACATGAGTAATTCATCAAACACTTAGTGAGCATAACTTATGCACATAACCCTATACAACAAATAGGCATCATAATTCATATTCCCATTGACAAATTTCAAGGGTTTAACATGGTTCCATATGATACTACACATATATCACTTTACTTCACATAGATATTGTAATTAAATCATGAACTAGAGAACCCATTAACATAATAGTCATGAACATAATCAATCTAAATCATGAAATTCATAAAAATATTATCTTGAGTTTTTGAAAAGGTTTCTTGGACTCCAAGGGTGGAAGAAACCCTTGGATGAACACTTGACATACCTTAGTTGGTGAATTCTTGAAGGTTGATGGTGTAATCCCTTGGAAATTGAGTCTTGAATTGATAGCCCTAGGGTTTTATTCTTGAAGATTTTGTGAATAATGAATAGGATTAGCCAAAAGAGGGCTAAATTTCATGTTATGAGGGTTGAAGGGTATGGGAAAAAGATTGAAATAACCCTGAGGATACATCTTTTAAATGACCGAGAACTGGGCATCGATGCTATTAGCGACGTGGTGCGTTATGGCATCGATGCGATAGTCGACGCATCACGTCATCATTGCGTCGAGCCTCAGTACTTTGACCTTGTCAACCTGCAACAATATCAACCAACGCGATTGACAACGCGGCGCGCTAAGATCATGTTGGTCCACTATTTTAGGATTCTGAACGTGGTCTAAACGAGTTCCGAAAAATCCAAAACTTGTTCGGAAACACCTATTGACCTTCCTAGTCATGAATTATCAAAAATACGAAATATTAAAGGACATTAAAGTCACGAAATAAGACTCTAAACTTTTGAAGTCTAAAATAAACTAAGTCTGGAAACTTAACTAGAACCTTCTAAGTATGGGACCCCTCTCCCCCTTAACAAACATAAATGGACTGAATTAAGCTTAGAATTTTGTGGAGTCTTACAGTATGATATGGCTTATATAGTTGATATGTATTATCTTGATGATATGGTTTATTGATAACGCTCACCTATACCATCAAAGTTGGCAGAGGACGATCATTGTCAATAGCTCAACTTATGTTGAGGTCGAATCCACGAGGAGCGAAATAAGAATTTTTGTCCTATGGGTGTTAAATTCTACTAATAAGCTACCTTCAATATGAATAAAACAAAACTCATAAATAAAAAATGAGGGGGGAGACTGTGTGGTTTGGCACGTGTTTTTTCAATAGCAACTTAAGTCAACAAAGTGAACAACAATTGTGATTTAAATTTAATATGAGAAGAATCTTGGGATTATGTCTACCTAAGGGCAAGTTATGCATGTGTGCATGAAAATTTAGTGTACATGTTAGTTATCAATAATATGGTAGGCTAGGCCTAAAATCTTTGAATCTAGCTTTTCAACAAAACCTCAAGAATTTCACTCGTTGACCTTCTCAGGTACCTAAAAAGTGTATCAAATTTCAACCACCTATTACCTCAATTGGGCATCCCTATTTTTAGAAAGATTCCCAAGATATAGTCAACTCTATACTCACCCTTATATCTAAGATAGCGAAAATTAGCAAACTACATCCATTAATTTTCTACTATTGTCTTGTCACCCACATCCTTCTTTCAAGAATGGTATGGGCTCCAAAAGTTCACCCAAACCATTATTTCAAGGATGGTTTGAGCTTTCAAGAGTTTGGAGTTTTCACCCACAAACCCATTTTAGGTATTTGAGGCTTTCACCCACAAATCTCAACTAATTTAACCAAGCAATAGAAAAATCCATCATTAATAAACTAGCATATACACAAATACATCACAACATACACATAATTGTACCTTAGTTCAACATAATCCCAAGACAATAAAAGTTTAGCTACTCGTGAAGAAAAAAGACAAAAATATACCATTGGGATTGTTTAAAGCATCCATTCTTCACAAATACTAAATTCAAAGTCTCCAAATTAAATTAAATTAAATTCTTGCTCAATTTAGGTTTTAAACTTCAAATTCAAAAATATTTTAATAGTGTATAATACCCAAAAGAGAAAGGGTGTTAACCTTTTGAAGGAATTGGGTTTGGCTGAGTGAAATTACAAAACTGCCCTGGGCTAAAATCCCGCTAAACCGTGATTGCATCAGCTTTGCCACCATCACAGGTACTGTGATAAAATCTATGTGATCACGGTGTCTGACCTAATCTTGACTGGTTGTGATCGTGGACGCCCTCAGATGCGATCATGGTAACTGAGGCTGATCCGTGCAGGGTCTTCATCTGTGCACTTTTCCTCTCCTTTTGATCTCTATTTATCTCAAATCCACATCTTTCTATGTCATCACCTGTGTGCATGCAAAATTATGGAAATTAGTGCATTTGATCCCAAACATGTCTCATTTATATATTCAATTCATGGTAGCATGTATGAGTGTTGAGCAAATGAGTTATAAATTCACTACTCATCACGTATATATTTATATATATATATATGATATAGCTTATGGATATGCTATGGTTTGTAGATATGATATGACTTATAGATATAATTAACGGCTTGTAGATATGATGGGTGGTCTGTAGATATGACTATAAATATGAATTCAGGATATGCTTAATAGTATTTCTTATGAGCATTAGTATCAATATGGATTTCGTATATGACTAATAATATGATTATAGACGTGAGTATGGATGAGACTTATAGGTATGATTCTTGATGCAGTGTATAAAAATGAGTAAAGAGATGGGTTATAACTATGATTTATTGGTATAGTATATTGAGTTTACTTATTTAAAGGGCTCACTAGAATGTTTCATTGACATGATTTATAAATATGAGTCTCGATTTGAGTCCAGTGATTGTTGATGGTTTTATTGATATGAGTTTTGGTTTACGTACGACATTGAGGATTGTTTATTATATGATACGGGTCAGATAGATTCTTGGTTATGGCATGACAATAGGTAAATTACTATTATTTGATTGTTAGTTTTCTTGATTGTACCCTCCAGACTTATGGGGGCTTTAGTTGGGTTTTATACTTTTTCGCACTTATGGACTTTAGGGGGGCCAATCTTGTAATTAATGGTATGATCTTTATGTTATCATTTTCATATGCATTTATTTATCCGTGTACATCAGTGTCGGAGTTTATTTCCAGGCCCACCTTTTTTATCTAGACTCTGTGTATGTTATCTTTTATCTTATCGTATTTATATCATGGTTTAGCTCAGTCGAATGATGATGCCTACTGAGTACCCATGGTTTGGTATTCATACTACACTTATGTCTCTTTTTTATGCTGATCCGAGTACTAGTTACCTCTATCTATTTGACATTCACACAGAGTTAATTTCAAAGATTGGGTGAGGTCTTGGAGTTAGAGTTACCCTTTTTCTTCTATTTATCTATATATAGTCTTTCATCTTTGAGATGAATTTTATTTGACTATTTAGTACTCATAGGATATTGTAGTAGCTCTTGTACCAACATTACTAAGTCTTGGGATGTTTGTTGGTTTCTATCTATCTATTAGACCTTTATGACTGTATTATTTCTATTTGAATCTTTAATTGTTAATTTCGTCTTTTAGGTCATTTTCCTACCAAGTTATACCATTACACCCAGCTCCCGGCTATGGTTCATCTTACCTACTAGTGGGACAGGGTAGGTACCATCATGACTCGTAAATTGGGTCGTTACCAGAACTCTCCTTGGATCCTCTTTTAGAAGTATATGTTCTTTAACCTACAAAAGAGAAGAGTTGATACTACGTAAAATGCTAGTATCATGGTTAGTGGATAACAAGGGATTTGTGTTGACGAGTCCTACAATTAAGTGTTTCTTTTCCACGCCTTTCAAGCAACTAGTTGGCTCATCATTCTTAGTCAACTCTTGTTGTCCTTGATCCATGTATTTCTTTTCTTGTTCAAGGGATAGTTCCCTTACCCTCTTCTCAACTTTCTTATTCTTCATTATTTCCTGGAATTATCTCATGATCTCATACTACCCACTAACTCACTATCCCCTTCTAAGATCATCAAGTTTGGCCTATGGATTGGGGCATCTTGAATTTGCTCAATGGTGTCAAGGGACTTCTTCATGATTGTCATTTTATCTTCCATGTTTGATAGTCTATTTTTCCATGTTTGATAGTCTATTTTCCATGTTTGATACACTACCTTCCACAGAGATTAGATGACCGTCTATCTTTCCCAATATTTCGTTCATGCCCTCAATATTTTCCATTATAACTTTCAACATGTCTCTTCTCATGGGATTTTGAGTATCTTATTCCATAGCCATTGTAACTAGCAATTAAACACTCAACAAAGACAACAACAACGTTGGTGTTATCAAAAGAAAAGATCACAATCATTCGTGTTTACACACCTTTGATTACCTCACAATTAGATAGTCTGATGTTGAAAATTGATTATACTTCGATAGTTCATAAGGTGTCAATTTCTACTTGTGGACGAAATGGATTTTTGGTTGAACGACTCAAAGAAAAAATGTACGGACTTGGGTCAAGAAGCTATGATGAATAAAAAACTAGAAAACCTCAAATGACATAGGACGAAGAAGAAACAGATTCAAGCGGTAATCACAACTAAGTAGGTTGATTACTAGTTGTGAATTAGTATTTAGGATTAAAGAATAGATGAAAAAGAATCAAGAATTGAAATTAGATGAATCAAACCTGAGCATAAAGGAAAATAAGAAGCTTAAAATATGTTTTTGGATCAACTCAATCAATTTGGCGCACCCCAAATGTATGTCAAACACTGGAGAGGTTGTTTTGACCTGCTTGAGCAGGTCCAACGCATATCAGGGGTAGATCAGGCGCATATGGAACTGATTTGAGATGCCTTTTGAGTTGCTGCAACAATTCAAATACAGACCAAGGGTAGGTCCAAAGAAGATCAGTCGGCTAGCCTTGTTTAGGTGTCAAATTGTACTTGTTGTGGTCCTTCCTTTGTCCTCTTCTCTTAGAATATTCTTAGAATTTTCAAACGTGCTTTGTACTAACACTTTTTGCACCCTTTTTCCTTCTCTTTCATGGATCAAATATTCAGTTTCTGAAAAAAAATCCAACATGAAGATATGAATATTCCAAAGAACACCAACAAGACAAAATTTTCCAACTCTTCAACCCTTGCTCGGAATACGATGGAATTTTGAATCCAAGCACTTTTCAACCTTGTAAACACATTCCAAACATCATTGAGCTCAAATTCTTCACCAAACTTTTCAGATTTTCAACCCACTTTCTTTTCTTTAAACTCAAGATTTCATCAGTGGTAGAATCTTGAATACAACTCTGATTTAGCTGAAATTCGATATTTTGACTCTATTAGTGTTAGAGAAAAAAAATCTAACACTAGAAACTCAAGAAAGAAAAATCAAAAACTCAAAATTTGACCAAAGACCAAAAATATGAACAGTAACCTTTTTTTTATTTTTGATTTTTCAAGACACCTAGACGCAAGATTGACTTAGTGGGAACAAAATCAAGCTCGTCTCTGATATCAAATGATAACGGAACAAACTACGAAAGAGAAAACAACCACAAAAACTAAAGAAATGACGATATTAAAATACGGAAAGTAAAGGGATAAAAGAATGATGATAGATAGATTCACACAAGAAGATAGAAAGAAATAGGAACTAATGAGTATATTAAACTCAAAAAACCCCAAATCAATTATCAACAAGAACCTAATCTCTTACGTTGACCGTAAAGGAATCAAAATGCCCTTACAACCACCGTTTCTAAACAAATGTCAACAAGAGCTTTTCAAAGCATTCACTCACTATCCCAAGAATTTTCATATCTTCATTATCAAAAGCAAAACTAATGAAATAAAGTTTAAGCTAATCTATTTATAGTCTAGGGTTTAACTTATTACAATGGGTCCAAAAGTGACCCTTTTGCATTAATGAAGCAAGGCAACCCGCTCTAGCATCTTTGGAGCAAGTGTGGCACATTTCAAGGGCATTTCTAGAGTGGATGAAACTATTTTGACTTGCTCTTGATCAGCTAGAGCAGGTCGGGCGCACCTCCAAGGAAGATTGGATGCAAGTCTCTTCCAAGGGGCCTTTTAGCCCCTTCTCGTATTCCTTCGACTCTTCCAAGGACCCTTGATCAAATGTAGGTGCAATAACCATCACATGACACTTTTTTTATGACAATAAGATGTCTTCAAGCCCCTCTAGCACCATAAGTATCCCATCCAAAGATCCGAAGGTAATTTGGATTGTATTAGAAGCTTGAAAAATTCTAAGTTTTCACCGAACCCTTGGGATTCATTTGAAATCCCGTGAATACAAATGGAATATGTTACCATATCGATTTTGATATTCCAAACTCTACGGTGCCACCAAAATTTCCATTTGGATCGTTTTGATGAAATATGGAGCCCACATCTAAGGTCCATTTTCATTAAATTCTGACCAATTGCTCGAAATGAGTGCGAAAGCCTTGAAACCGAGCCAAAAGTCTTCCTAGCCTAAAATCAATGTTCTGGAGCTGATGGAATTGTCGGGATTGGCATACGAGGTCGTTAACTTAAAGTTTTTGCTCGATAGCCAATTCTTACCAGCGAAGACTTTCAAACAAAAATTAACTCTAAAAACTGAATGAACTGTCCGGTAACTGAACTGTCAGCCCTAACAAGTCACAAATGACTTAGGGCAGCTATAGGAAAACTCTAAACGACGAGAATGTGTGGAAACCCAGAAAATGACCTGAAGGTAGGGGTGGGCATGGTATGGTATATACCGAATACCAGACCAAAATCGAAAATTTTTATACCGCGGTATGGATGTTATGGTATTTGGTAGGAATTTTAAATTATTTTGGTATTTGGTACTGTATTTGGTACTTATGCAATAAATACTGAAATACCGTATACCGCACCGAAGTTTTTTAATAACATATAAAACTCATATATATATACATATATTATATTTAAGATTATTAAATATAGTTATATATCATCCATTAGCCAATTGAACACCAAAGTAGCTTTTATTCAGAAATAATTTTTTGGGAAGCTTATTATCTAGGAGTACTATGCTTAAGTTTAGGTACTATTGTTCAGAATTTGCATCTCGGACTATTCAATCGTGATTGAAATGTTATTTTTGTGTAATTGATTAACAAAGATAGTTGTTAGCCTAACATGATTGAGACATTTTTAAAATTTAATGTTATAGTTTTTTTATATGAATATATGTAATTAGCAATCAAATAAAGTATGGTTACCGAATTAGCATACCGTAAAATACCGAAATTGAATTTAAAAATACCGAACCATACCGAACTATTTTGGTATGGTAATGGTATTTTTCTTTTAGATACCGAAAATCGAAGTTACCGTACCGAAGTTTAAAATACCGTACTGTACCATACCATGCCCACCCCTACCTGAAGGGTTATTACAATTTGATATTTATTTCTTTTTGTCTCAATTTAATACTTTCTTCATTTAAAAAAGAATGAGCTACTTAATTTGATTTGCCACGGAGTTTAAGAAAATGAAGAAGACTTTTGAATCTTGTGATCGACTTTTGAATCTTGTGATCTTAAATTAAAGTCATGTCAAATATATCAAAATACCTTTTAATCTTGAGGTGTTAAATATGTCACGTGAAAAGTTGAAATTATAGTGTTGGCAAAAGAAAAGGATCATTTTTCATGAAACTAATTAAAAAAATAAAAGTGAGTCATTTTTTAAAATGGTGGGAGTATTATTTTCTTTTTTAACACGTTGGTTTCTCGTCATATTTATTGAGTGAGAGTAAAGATGGAAATAAATAATCAAATATCTTTATTTTTTGAAATAAAAATTATTTTAGACCAGCAAGCATGACAACTAGAATAGACTTAAAAGAGTTTTTTTTTTTTCATTTATTTTTCTATTTTTCTATTTTTCTATTTTTGGGGTTATTATGCACGGTACATGTTTGTGTCAATTTGGTGCTACTTTGTTTTCAAGACTAGGGCGTTTGAAATGGAATATTTTTGAATACGATAAAATAGCATAGCTAAATGTTGACGAAATTACAAATTTTTGTGGCTTCTCAAGTGGTCCAAGACTTTGCTTATGCGTACATATACATATTACTCAACATATTAGAGTAATTTATTTCACATTTATACGTCAAGCTTATAGAACACTAGTGCGATATGCCGTGCAGAGCACGGGCCCAATAGTAGTGATAAATTAAAAATAATGAAGATAATTAGATAAATTTATAATAATATTATTATTGTAAAAGGGAATAAAAATATAAGAAGTTGCCTCATTCAAAGTTTTCATCAAAGTGTCACAATTAATTTCGTCAATTAATCAAATATGTCAAAAGTTTTAATCAAAGTGTCACAATTAATTTCGTCAATCAACCAAATATGTTATATCAAATAATTTCGAGAGTCAATCAAATATTTTATATCTTTAAAAAATTTTAAGTTGTTAATTATTGTAATTTATAATTTTTTTTTACTCTTTTTTTTGAAGTATATAACAGATTAAATCTTTTTTTAGATATTTTAAGTTGTTAACTATTGTAATTTATAATACTTTTTATGTCAAATAATACATGTTACTCTCCTTGTCCAAATTTTTCGTAATTAATAGTCAATTATATTTTTAACTATTTAAATTTAAGTGACACTAATATAATTTCGAGATTCAACCAAATATTTATATCTTTTAAAAATTTTAAGTTGGTGA
This sequence comes from Capsicum pubescens, assembly GCA_030864215.1. Classification (NCBI taxonomy): domain Eukaryota; kingdom Viridiplantae; phylum Streptophyta; class Magnoliopsida; order Solanales; family Solanaceae; genus Capsicum; species Capsicum pubescens. Next base: position 97,929,524 of record CM061549.1, on the reverse strand, counting down.
TTATTGTGATCTGTAGTATATTTTACGTATTTTTGGAATATGTAACAGATTTTTTTTTTTTAGATATTTTAAGCTGTTAAATATTCTAATTTATAATATATTTTTAATGTAATTTTCAAATAATATATGTTACTCTTTTCGTCCAAGCTTTTGTGGCATTAATAGTCAATTATATTTTTAAAATAATTTAAGTTTTAAATTACTGTGATTTGTAGTACTTTATCTTCTATTCTAATTTAAATGACACTGATATAGTTTCAAGAGTCAATCAAATATTTTATATCTTTTAAATTTATTAAGTTATTAATTATTTTGATTTGCAGGATTTTTTTTTCATATTTTTTTTAAATATATAACAAATTAAAAAAAATAACACAAACAAATTAAAATGGATGGAAAAAATTAAGGCAAGGAAAAGGACCAATGAAGTTGTGCCAAAGCAGATAGATTGACCTTTAAATTGTTAGTTATTATGACTTACAATATTTTTTTTTACGCACTTTTTGAAATATATAAAATATTAATTTTTTTTAGATATTTACAGGTGTTATTGTAATTTATAATACTTTTTATGTAATCTTTAAATAATATATATTATTCTTCTTGTTGAAATTTTTGTGGCATTGATAGTTAAATTGTTAGTTATTGTGGCTTGTAGTATTTTTTACCTATTTTTTGAAATATATAAAATATTAAATATATATACTTTTTTAGATATGTAAAGGTGTTATTGTAATTTGTAATACTTTTTATGTAATTTTTAAATAATAAATATTATTCTTCTTGTTGAAATTTTTGTGGCATTGATAGTCAATTATATTTTATAAATAATTTAATTTTTTAATTATTATGATTTATAATATTTTCTTTTCTATTCCAATTAAGTGGCACGAAGCTTAGATGGACATATAATTAATTAGGAGTGATATCGTAAAATCACGATTGAAGCAGCGAAACAGACATGTCTTAAATGACTTATATATAATAACTAATTAGAAGTGATATAACATAATTACTATAAAAATAATTATAAAAAAAACTTAAGTGAATTTCATTAAAAAAAAGGAAAAAGGTGAGATAATTACTGCTTGAAGCTCGTTGAGGATGGTCTCTCCAGGACCGCCATTATTAACAAACTCATCACGATCCTTGTTAATAGCATCCTCAATTACATGGATGTAAATTGCTAGTAGTTGAACTCGCCATTCCTTCTAGGATTTTTGATTTGAACAAACACCAATTGATTAATATACGATAAAATGCTAAACCCTAACGGAATTGATGATAATACATTAGAGAATGTATATATATATCAAGGGGCCCGTGCTAATACGGGCCCAATATATATTATTTGTCTCAATTTATGTGATAAAAATATAATTTAGATAATTAATTATATTTTTAATATATTTTTAAATATTTTAAGTTGTTAACTATTATAATTTATAATAATAGTTTTTAAATAATATATGTTACTCTCTTTGTCCAAACTTTTGCAGCATTGACAGTCATTATAATTTTAAAATAATTTAAGTTTTTATAATACTTTTTCATCTATTCCAATTTAAGTGGCACCGATAAAATTTTGAATGTCAGTCAAATATTTTATATTTTAAAATTTCTTAAGTTGTTAACTATTATAATCTATAGTATTTTTTACGTATTTTTTTTTTTGAAATATATAGTAAATTAAATTGTTTTAGATATTTTAAATTGTATCTATCATAATTTATAATATTTTTTATGCAATTTTTAGGTCATATATTACTCCTTGTTCAAACTTTTGTGGAATTGATAGTCAATTATCTTTTAAAAATAATTTATGTTTTTAATTATTCTAATTTATATTAATTTTTCTTCTATTCAAATTTATGTGTCACAATGCTTAGATGACCATAATAATTAATTAAGGGTAATTTAGTAAAATCATGATTGAAGCAGAGAAGCAAACATTTCTTAAATGACTTACAATAACTAATTAGAAGTGATATAACAAAATTACTATAAAAAATATTTGTGAAAAAAATTTAAGTGGACCTCATATAAGACGTCAAGTTAATTTAAAATGTCAAGAGTTAATATATGATTTCATGTCTATTTATCCTTTTTTATTTAATATTATTAATTTTGTAATAAGATGACTTATAATAATTAATTAGAGATAATATAGTAAAATCACGATTGAGAAGTCAAAACAGACATGTCATAAATGTCTATTTTAATTTAATTTTATTAAGTATTATTAATTTTCTAATACATAAATAACTTATAATAATTAATCCATCTAAATTTTTACTTTACGGTTACTATGTCTATATGAAAATCAAACGATTAGGAGTATATCATATTTGCCTGAGACAAAAAAGCCTAAACTGTCGTTAACTATGAAAAAATAAAATACCTTTTCCCTCGTTTTGATTTGATTCTAATATTTCCTTACTAGTGAATTTGATCGCACTTCGTGCGATTATAAATTAACTTATCAAATTTATGGTATAATATTTTTAACGATGAAAATTAAAATAGTGGGATGTTAGTTCTATTCTTTGGCACACACCGACAAAAAACTATTTTCATGAAGGTATAAGATAACAAAAGCAAAATTCAAAATAAGTTATAAAATTTATCCAATTTGCAAGGCACGATTCTTTATTAGTAAAGACAATCATTCATGGAATTAAATTTTACAATGAACTTTTTTTTTGAAGCTCTACATGATAACTTGGAGTAATGTTTTAAAGTCTAAATACCAACCAAAAGTCATCAAAGATTTGAAACCTATCGCCAAAACTTATCTTCACTACAAATTTTTTTCGAGATTGTGTTCTTGTGCCGTTATCATTTGAAACTTTTAAATATATATTAAAATTTTAAATTAAAGACAAAGAATCAAAGATACATGGAAAGGAGAGGGAGACAGGAATACATAATGAAAGCGAATTTTGTTGAAAGAGTGCAACTACAACAACTAAAATAATTTATTCATGTATGCATAATTCGGCAGTGTGAGATATATATAGAATAGTTTGTCTTTTTATCTCCCATTTTTTAGCACATTATTACTACACATTAGTAAAATTAATTAAGATTAAAAATTGAAGGTGGTAGAATACATGAATACATATTAAAATCTCTATTAAAGAAGGTAATCATAGTGGGAGGTGAAAATTGATTAATTGAATAATTATTTTTTGAATTATGAAAAATAAAATAAATAGATAAATGAAGAAGAAATTGTCAAAAAATGAGAAAAGGAATAAATAAAAATGGAGGTTCTAGAAAAGTGCTACATCACCTTTTTATATTTCTTCGTTATTATTATTATTATCTATAGATTTAATTTAATACAAATCAATCACATAAATTATAGAGAAGCTAAAAACAATGAAAAATAAAAAATAAAAAGAGAAAAAGATAAATTGTCTTCTTGTACATTAATTAATTGAGGGTTATGAATATGAAAAGCTTGAGAGTTATGGACATTACTAATATTTAAGATTAGAATTTTTGTAATTGAATGTATGAATTAAGGGCATGATTTTGTAAAATAAACTAATTGAAAGAAATGGGAAAAAATGTCAAAAAAAGGTGTTATATTATTTTATCTATGTTTCTCCTTTATATTTATTTTTAGTATAACGACAAACAAAGTGAACAAATTGTATGTAGTTATTTGAACTATTCAAATAAAACAAACAAATATATATATATATATATATATATAATTCTACAAATGGCATTCATGTCAAGCGGTTCCTATGTCCTATTCCTCAAATCTTCACATAGTCATCACTTCATCTTCATTTCATCCGTTGACTATTTGATCTTCTTCTTATCCCTATAAAAAATAATACATCACAAAAATTAATACACGATGAATAAGAATTGTAAGAAAATAGATTTAAATCATACATATTCTTGCTTAGAAGTTACAAATAATATAGGATAATAATAACACCAAATTTAGTGTAAATCAAATCAATTAAAATACCAAAATAATAATACATGAAGAAGAAGAAAAAACAACATACCCAAAAGAAAAGAATAAGGAGGATATTTTAGAAGGTACACAAATGATTTTTTTAAAAGAATATATGTAAGTTCAAAAAATATATAGTGAATGAAATATTGTTAATTTTGTTGATGGGAGAAGAAGACTTATAATGCTTGTATTTATAGGACAACAATATAGATTATGAAATGATATCATAAAATGAGTTATGATCATCAAAGGTCATGAGAGTAATGGAAATAAAAAACATTAAACTTTTATATTAAAGGATATAAATAAATGTAGCAGTAGTAGTTGATCCATCTATTTTGATTATTAAACAAATTGATTGATAAATAAAAAAAATGAAGAAAAAGTTTAAAAAAACTACAAAAAAGATAAATAGTTTTTCTTGATTCTTAGGTATGCCACATAGGATGGACTAATATTCTCTTTTTATATATATATATATATATTGATTGTGAAAAATAAAATAAATAGATAAATGAAGAAGAAATTGTCAAAAAATGAGAAAGAAATAAATAAAAATGGAGGTTCTAGAAAAGTGCTACATCACATTTTCTATATTTCTTCGTTATTATTATTATCTATAGATTTAATTTAATACAAATCAATCACATAAATTATAGAGAAAGATAAAAACAATTAAAAATAAAAAATAAAAAGAGAAAAATATAAATTGTCTTCTTGTACATTAACTAATTGAGGGTTATGAATATGAAAGGCTTGAGAGTTATGGACATTACTAATATTTAAGATTAAATTTTTTGTAATTGAATATATGAATTAAGGACATGATTTTGTAAAATAAACAAATTGAAAGAAATGAGAAAAAATGTCAAAAAAAGGTGTTACATTATTTTATCTATGTTTCCCCTTTATATTTATTTTTAGTATAACGACAAACAAAGTGAACAAATTGTGTGTAGTAATTTGAACTATTCAGATAAAACAATATATATATATATATATATAAATTCTACAAATGACATTCATGTCAAGCGGTTCTTATGTCCTACTCCTCAAATCTTCACATAGTCATCACTTTATCTTTATTTCATCCGTTCACTATTTAATCTGCTTCTTATTCCTATAAAAAATAATACATCACAAAAATTAATACATAATGAATAAGAATTGTAAGAAAATAGATTTAAATCATACATATTCTTGCTTAGAAGTTACAAATAATATAGGATAATAATAACACCAAATTTAGTGTAAATCAAATCAATTAAAATGCCAAAAGAATAATACATGAAGAAGAAGAAGAAACAACATACCCAAAAGAAAAGAATAAGGAGGATATTTTAGAAGGTACACAAATGAATTTTTTAAAAAGAATATATGTATGTTCAAAAAATATATAGTGAATGAAATATTGTTAATTTTGTTGATGGGGAAAGAAAACTTATAATGCTTCTATTTATAGGACAACAATATGGAATATGAAATGATATCTTAAAAGGAGTTATGATCATCAAAGGTCATGAGAGTAATGAAAATAAAAAACATTAAACTTTTATATTAAAGGATATAAATAACTGTAGGAATAGTAATTGATCCATCTATTTTGATTATTAAACAAATTGATTGATAAATGAAAAAAATGAAGAAAAAGTTTAAAAAATTACAAAAAAGATAAATAGCTTTTCTTAATTCTTAGACATGCCACATAGGATGGACTAATATTTTCTTTTATATATATATATATATATATATATATATATTGATTATTGGTGAACTTTTGGTGGACTTGTTCACCTCAATTATAAGAAATAGGAAAAACAAATATTCCCATTTAAATTTTGTCACAAATACGCCCTTATCATTGAACGACATGCTCAAATTTGTCCATCAAAATCAACGGACCTTTAATATCTCTTTTTTACTCATTTAAAATGCATTTTATCATTGAAATGGAATACCACCTTGAAAGACAACAATCTTAAGCCTAAAATTTTCTTCTAACAAAGCGCAATTAAAGAAATTATACAGACCCAAGATGGTTAAAGAGTTGAGCTACTTACATTTAATTTTCACATCGTATTTCTATCTTTCCCCATGAAAGGAAGAAAATCTCTACTCTCTTTTAAATTTACAACAGTTATTATATCCTCCAAAAAATAAATATTTTTCATAAAAGAAAAAATATAATCTTCAAGACACTGGTATTGAATTGAAATTTTCGAATATCTGAGAAATTAATGATAAAATTAAATGAAGAAATTGGACGTAGATTTATGTACACGTAACAGAAAGTTTGATCTTGCTGAAAAATTGCATCATTATCATGCCAAAATGGGATCTTTTTTCTTCTCATTTTCTCTATTTGCTTGGCCTATAATTGCGATAGAAAACTCAAATTGTTAAGAACACCTAATATTCAGTTTCAAAAGCAATACGCCAAATCAATAGATTTAAGTATTCTTCTTAGAAATTTTTGTTGGCCCTTTTAGTTTATTTTAAAGCTGGGGGACCGAATATCAATTGATACATCCGATCATAATAATTTAGTTTCATCATGAAAAGGATTTAATCTCTTTTAAAGAGGGTCAGTTTCAATTGGATTTGGATTCCAAATCGATCTCAAATCATAAAAATGAAAATATTTTACACAAACCCATTTTAAAAAAATAGGTAAGATTGCATTAGGTTGGCCTTAATTACTCCTTCCATTTCATTTTATTTGCCTTATTTTTTTAGTTCATTTCAAAACAAATATGTCTCTTTTCCTTTTGATAACTCTATGGTTTCAGTATTCCACGTAACATATCTAAGACAACAAAATTAATTAACATTTTGATACATTTTACATGTCTCTAATTTAAGCACACAAGATTTCAAAGACTTTTTTATTTTCTTAATTTGGTATCAAATTAAAATAAAATAAAAAAATTGAAACTAAGAAAATACTAATTAAAGTACTGTATGATTGTATCAATGTGAAATTACAATTACAATTTAAAAATAAACGAAGAAAATAAAATTATCTTCACGCTGAGGCGCATATTTCTCACTCTCCTTAAAAAGATTAAAGCCCACTTCAACAAACTTTTCTCCGACCTAACAATAATCTTCTTGATTTGTCCCTCCAAGATACAACAATCAAATCACAAAGTACAACTTAACAAACTTTGGACAAGAGTTGAGTCCAAAACTCCACCAAAAGAACATCGCCTTTCAACCAAATAAATATTTTTTTTACTAACTTTATTGTAACGATTCTTTCTATCGTTATTGGAAAATAACCGTGATATAATACATGAATTTCAAAATTTGCATCAATTTGAATTTAAGTCGGAATTAACCGTTGTTCGTTAACGATCACTTTGGATAGAGGATTAAAAATGTGGGACTCAATCTACCCGAGAGCCGCTGCAGCGTCACTTGGCCGCTATAGCAAGCCCGCTATAAAGGTACCTGACTAGTGAGCCGTGAGATAAAACCCTATTTTGTTCAGCACTTATCCTAAAAAGAATTGTTCAACAATGTTAGTAAAAGCTAAAGAATATATGGTGATTGACGATAGTATTGATGATAGTTTTCGATGGTGCTAGTTGTGACTATGGAGGTGGTTGGTTGTAGGGATTGGCTATAATGGTGGTAGTAGCTGATAATGATAATAGAGATAGAAACAATGATAGTGATAGTGAAAATAAATATAATGATAAAGGAGGTAAGTGTTGTAGCGACTGATAATAGTGGTTGCCAGTGGTGATTGAAATGGCAGATGCGGTTGGTAGTGATAGTTGGTGATTCACAATGGTGATGATGGTTGGTTGTGGCTGGGATTATGGATTGAGAAGATGTGAAAATTATTCACACAAAAATACCTCTTATGATATTAGTATGCTCAAAAGATAAATAATTATGACATATACAAACCAAATAAGTTATATATTAATGTAAACAAATGCACTGAATGACTTAAGGCCTAAATCATTAAAAAATTTAGACTTCTATTAAAATCAAAGGAATAAGGCCTAATTTATATAACGTTATGAGATTATTTCGTTTAGGTCCTGTGATTTTCACAATCCAAAATTTCAGGTCATGGTGGCTCCTACAAATCCCATCTATAGGTAAGCGAAATCCCATATCCTAAAATAATAAGTAACTGACTAATAGAATGAAGAACCAAGCCAAATAAATTGGGTCAAAAGTAACTATAAAATTCGATAATAGGACCCATAAATTATAAACATTAAGAGGGTGAAGAAGCAACATATATAAATCATACCCCAAGATATGGCATTAGTAAATATAAAAGCTAATAAACATAACAAGTGTACTAGATAAATATATTTTCTCTCTCTCTCTATATATATATACACACACACACATACATATATATATATATATACAAAATTGTCTTTGAAATACAAAGAAAAGATCAGTTCAGCAAAATAGTGGGAAACAGGACAACTCTGGACGTTGGGAGCTCACCCTAAATATCGAATTCAAGATAGCTCCACATGATGCACACATCAGCAAAGAGAACCTAAACTAGAATCTGCAAGATGTAGAAGGATAGTATGAGTATCAAATACATAGTAGTCAGTAGGCGTAGGCTCAATGAGCTCTAAAGATAATTCAAGTATAAGCAGCATGAATGGAAAATAAATGCACTAAAAGTTGTATGAAGGAGACTACCTACCAGTATGAAATAATACACAATATAGGTAATGAGAATGAGTGAAAATACCTGCAACAGCTAGCCTAAAATCCTAACACAATAAGGAAGAATATCTACAACATCCTACTAATAACGTCTACCCAGGAAAGTGAATCAACATGATAGTCCACACTAGAGCTAAAAATATGCTAACAAGGAGAGTATAAATAGTGCACCTCTATCGCAAGTACAAGTCAATAATCACCCTATCAAAATCTAAGAAGTAATAATTAATAAAAACCTAGCCAGGCTCCCTATAAGTCTAGAAGGTAAACACAAAAGACAATAACCCAATTGAATCCCATAAGCACAACAGACCCCAAAGAATAAATATTACCCAACCACCCCTATAAGTACGACAAACATCAAACAACAACTATACTAGTAACAGGCAATGCATATACAGTAATGAATGCCATAGAAAAATAGTTGATGCAATATGCAATGAGTACCATGTACAACACTAGTTTATACACCTCCTCCAGCTCCCTAAGCTAGTAAAGATAGAACCCATGGTGACAATCCACATTCAACACTACTTCTTATTAATAGAGAGGCTAATAAGGGACTTAGGATATCTATAGACACTACTAGGTCCCAAATCAGGACTCTTTTGATAAATTTGATGGTCCTATTGAGTTTAGAATATTAAAATTAGATCAGTAGAATGATTGGTTTATTCTTTGGGGTTCCAAATTAATATAAGGTCCATTAAGAGAATATTGGACCATCTCCTCAGCTACTGAATTATTTTCTTTGGTATAGCTACATCATCTTATACAAATTTGTGGGAGCCTCATCACGTTCATGGAGATAGATTATTTTCTTCATCGCGATCAGGTGGAGGTCTCATGATCACGAAGGGTTAGGGATTCAAGTAATTATAAAGGCAAGGTAGTGGTTGAGTTTTTGAAGGGACCGATTTAGGTCAAGTCAAGTGACAGTAATTGCGAAGGAGCTACTATTCACTAATAGTGTAAAACCTCCTTTTCTTTATTTTTACACTATTTTTGGATTGCGAAGGAGCTACTATTCACTAATAGTGTAAAATCTCCTTTTCTTTATTTTTACACTATTTTTGGATTGCGAAGGAGCTACTATTCACTAATAGTGTAAAATCTCCTTTTCTTTATTTTTACACTATTTTTGGACTTAGAAACCTTGAGATTGATAATTTGAAAGAGATATTTTTATCATAGGGTTTTGGTAAGCTTCTTAATCCTTTCAATAGTTATTCATTGATTTTATCTCAAAAATAACTAAAAAACTTGGATTTTAAACTTGAATTTTTGGATTTTACATGGTAAGTGAAAGAATAATTTTTTAATGATTTCAACCTCAAGTTCAACTTATTTTTAATGGGTTCTCGTATGTAGAGTTCTTTAAGTATTGAAAACATGATTCTTAAATAAAATTCTAGTTTTACCTTTTTTCTTTTGGGGTCAATTTTCAATCAATTTTTGGATCCAAAATGAAAGTAGCTATTATGGATATTGCTAGAATCTTTTTGAAATATAGATGATAATTTTGATAGATTTGTTTCATTTTAAAGCCGTGCATAAAGGAAAGGCTCCTTATTGAAGGGTTCAGACTTGAGATTTGACCTTTTACGAAAGGTTATGACTCAACTTTCTTTAGATTGGAAAATATAGTTAACCATTCATGTAAAGTATACTATAGGTTGGATATTTTATCATGAGATTTATATTTTTAAATATTTATCTAGTCGTGTTGCTTATGTGAGAGCCTTTGTAAGTATTATATTGAGTTGAGCGATTAAAATTATTGTTTTGCCCGTGTGGCGCCTTACATGAATTTTATTATTTAATTGAGAGAATATATTTGTTGTAATGCCTATGTGGAGGATTATTTGAATCTTAAAATTGACTTGAGATATTATATTTGGTGTGATGCCCATATTGGGGCTTGTGTTGGTCTTAGTTGAGCATAATTTGCCATTTATTTTTATTGTGATTCTTGAGTGAGGAATTTAATTGATATTTTTGATGTATTTCATAACTATTCATTATTGTGGTGCCATGTGATGAATTATATCATGATTTATTGAGATTTGAGCTTATTTTATACCATTATTGATTTAATTCAGGATATGCATTATTTGAACATGCATCCCCAATTTATTCATCCATATACATAGAATTGTATTATTGGGAAACACTGATTTTGAATAAAAATAAAATACTTTATAAAATCCTTGATCGAGTGATGTACCAATAAAGTTGATTGAGATATGAGATTTAGATTGTGAAAGTATATGGATTGCCAGCCCCCCATGGATCCTATCATGGAAGCTTATACTCAAAAGGTGCATACAAAGTGTCATGTGATGGCTTACTTTATTATCATCCTACTATATTACATTATTTGCACTTCTATTTATGTGTTTGTTATCATGTATTAAATCTTTTCTTATATATTTGTACGTTGTTATTATAAGATCTCGCCTAGATTATTGCTACTTACTGCATAAGAGGAGTAATAACTAAGAAAAGATAAAGATACTAGTAATTTTAATTTAATTATTGATCCATGCTAAACATGGAATATAGTGAATGACCATTAAATGTCATCTAATAACTAGAGACTCAAAAGATAATAGTTAACTGGGATCAAGATAAGGGTTAGTAAGGCGACATCCTGAGACTCAAAAGGTAAAAGATGAAATCCTTCTACTCATCCAAAAGACTGTAAAAGGTACATAACTTATCGATTCTGCATAAAAGGTATTGGGTTGGTTTAACATAGTATGATAAGCCTATGGAGTTGAGAAGCTAGGGGGACACAATCCTAGTGTTCACCACTACTGATCACAACTAAAGTTTACCCTTGCTCTTCTTTAAATTCTACCATCCAAAACCCTCATTTACTTTTCTTATTCTGCCGTTGACTATAACTGTTGAGATATGCAAGCACCATGTTCCCTTGGGATTCGAACCCAACCTAGTTGGGTTAATATATTTTGACAATGACCATATCATCATTTGATAGGAGGTGTTGTTTGGATATCATACAAAAATTAGCGCTGTTGCCTGGGAATATAGTATTTATTTATGAATTGAAGGCGTTGGATTCATTGGTTTTTTTTTCTTAGTTATGTATACACCTATGTATGCCTAAATTACAGAGTAAAGTCAATCCCTTACTCCTACGAAATTTGAATTTAGAGAGGATCCTACGGACACCTAGTAGGATATTGGAGCCTAAAAAAGATGATCTGCTTCCCCCTCCTCCTGAAGGAGTTCAGGAAATTATTGATTGACAGACTAGTGAGCTTTTAGACCAAGATGAGAATGAGAGGAGGGTAGTATAAGAAGCTCAATGCATATCTTGGGAGGCAGAGTTGGCTGAGTAAAGACAAGCAGAAGACTGTTGAGCAGTACTCGGTGGAAACCTGAATAGAAATAGAGGAGGTTGACCTCATGTGGTCCCAACATATAAGTATGTTTAGCCATATGAAAATAAAGAGTGGGATCTAGGATACGGTTAGCTGGCAGAGACCGAAGTTATCATTCCTCTTACTTTGCCCTCTGATGTTAAGTTTAATATTTCTAGTGCTATGATTCAGCTCTTATACTTGAATGGTGTGTTTATAGGGTTTTCTACAGACGATACAAGCATACATTTGGCAAATATTTTGGAATCAACACTTCATATACCATACCTAGGGTAGATCAAGAGGCATTGAGGCTGTGATTGTTTCCTTTTTCACTTACAAGAGAAACATATTTATGTCTAGGGAAACTTCTAAGAGGGTCCATCACCATATGGAGTGAGTTATATAGATAGTTCTTGAGCATGTTCTTTCCTTCATCCAGGGTATTACAACTCAAGGACGTTATCTATAACTTTAGGAAGCTACAATCAGAATCTATGTATGAGGCATGATTTAGGTTCAAGAAGAAGCTTATCATGGTGCCCAACCACTAGATTTCAGGGACTACCTATTGAAGATCTTCTATAGAGCCTTGACTATCAGTTCCAGAGCAATTGCAAACACTATCTCTAGAGGAGCCTTTATGAGATTATGATGGGATATGGCTTCGAGTACTATGGATCAGATCTCATTAACTAACCGAGTGTGGAAAATTTGGGTGGTTGAGAGAGGTTCTAAAATTTACGCCATTAGAGATTTTGGTGAATGAAGAGTAGATGAGTATGCTGTACCTCAGGAGATCTCACTATTGAGGACATATACTGGTGAGTTGGCTTAGCAATTTGCAATAATAAATTTTAAAAAGGTAAATGCAATCGGGGTGTAAGGTGTAACTTTTAGGAGGCATGATTCTGAGTCTAAGGAGGAGTAAAAGTATGTGGATCATCAGCTGGTGGGGTTTTGATCCCAAGGGAAAGGAAATCAAGGTCAGAACTATGAGGATAGAGACAGATATATTCCACCTGGTAGATGAGATGTAAAATCGAGAATAAAAGAGATATTGACTAAGCTAATGAAGGTCCAAGAGAGTCAAAGGATTGCCTTAAAGAACTAAAGGTTGATGTTTCAGAATTGGTAGAATAGGTTGAGTCACAAACAACTACTATCAAGCAGTTGGAGCAGCAGTATATGCAAATATCTGTTACTTTAGTGGAGAGATAGTCAGGGACACTTCCTAGAGACAATGTGCCGAATCCTCCAACGCTGGTTCATTGCCTGAATATTAACATGGTGAGTAATTCTCCATATGACGAGCACTTTTTTCCTGCTATTAATGAGCCCCAAAAGGATGATATTGATTCAGATGAGCTATCTCAAGATAAATTTGAACAGCTGACCTATGGTGATGATGATTTTGGGAGTGATGATGATTATGACTGGGTGAAAGAAGAGCTCCAACATATAGTGTAGCAGTTTAGCATAGGTTTTCATGCACCATCAATAAAAAAAAAGAGACCCAGGTGCAACCACCATTCGATGTTGTATTGGGCTTTATGAGATTAATCAGTCTCTATATGATTGAGAGGAGGAATAAATATAATGTCATTGGTGATATACAAGGTAATGGTGTTAAGAGAACTCAAGCTTACATCTGCAAAGTTGTTGATAGCTGATTCATCTGTAGAAGAGCTAGTAGGTATTGTGCACAATGTAGCAGTGAAGGTGGCATCATTCACTTATCCAACAAATTTCATGATTTTAGACTGTGAATTAGATGCTCACTCTCCAATCATATTGGGGAGACCTTTTCCATCCACTGGCCAGACATTGATTGATATAGACCTAGAGGATATCACTTTCAAATGGAATGATAAGCAAAAAATGTTGAGTACATGCATGCCAGTTCAACAACCTGATGATATGAGAATGGTAGCAGTGATTGATGTAGTAGATGATGATGTGGTTGCAGCGGATGTGCCTATTGAGGAGAGCTCAAGGGTAGGAGCATTTGTAGTGGTGATTATGAACTTCGAGAGTAATGGGATAGATGGCTGATCTGAGGTGGTTTTATATATTTTTGTATCATTATTCTAGCTTATTTCGCCTTGTTTTGAGAGTAATTCGTGTGCTTTACGTGTTCATATTGATATAAATAAGTATTTAAGTGTCCAAGTATGTGATTACAATGTTCAAAGTATTTTTCAAACAAGTTTGTACTTAATTGAGTCATTTAGAGTTCAATCCAGAAAACTAGTTTTACTAGCTTGAGCTAGGTGTGTGTCTAGTTGGCTTCATTGGATTCTAATGTGTTTAATTTGTTCCAAATGATTTAAATGTGTAATTATGAGTGGAATAACTTATTTAAAATGTGCAAAGTTCAATTTAATTAAGTCAAGAGGCGAAATAATAAGTGGAAGATCGTTGTGAATTTGCCTTATCTTAGCTTTTGTTTTAATTTGTCGTTGAGGTTATTGTATTATTTTGATCTTTAATTTGTGGTGTATGATATTGTAGGAGGCTTTGTGAAGTGAATACAGTGATATATTGATGATAAAAAGGCTCACAATTCATTAGAAATACACTACAAAAGGCATGGGCAAAGAATAAGACGCTCAACACTTAACCAAAATTTTAAAAGCAAATTCCAGTAAGTTGATGCAAATTCGACACGTCGTGTTGACATTTCTAGTCCAACCAGTTTAGCGATGCATCACGTCGATGTGTTCAAACACTGCAATTTCAAATTGCACCGACATGGGCTTTGACCTAATAGTAATAGAATTGCATGGCACAAGGATTAAGGCAAGTGGGAATCTTTTGGTAGAATAACGTGCCAACCCTTAATCCCACTTGGATTATTATTAAAATAATAAAAATGCAAAACTTTGGATAAAAAAAACTTTTATGGTGGACAACTAGTCACAATTTTGGATTTTTGGGAGTATTTTTGTTGTGTACAAGGCTTGATCAACTTGGAACAAATTGGAACAATTTGGAGATAATATAAAAAGAGCTGGTCACGTTATTAGAAGACCTGGACACTGTTTGAAGAAAAAAGACGGAGGCTGCTACATGGTTTTATTAGGTTTTAATTATTTTATTTAGCTTTTAATTTTTCATAGCATGTATTCAATTATTTGGATTGTGATTATGAATATTATCAACAAAAAATCCTCTTTCTTGGGTTAAAGCCAAGAACATGATTACTATTGTTTTGGATTAATTTCGATTAATTTTGCTTATCATATTTGGTTGTTTCTTTATTCTTGCTTTAATTATTTTATGGATTGATCACCCATAAAATACATATATTGTCGATCTTTTGATCTCGAGAGAGGGAATAGGGAGATAGAACATGGGAATAAACAAAGTTTGAGTTTTTATTCTTTTATAAAATAAAGAATTAAACTTAGCGTCTAGGACAGGGATGCACTTAGATGCCTTACTTGATTCATACCGTAGGATGATGACTTTAATTCACTTAATTGGATTATTACATCCCCGCTCAATGATGTAGTTGTAATATCCATATTAGGTAAAAGATTAGAGGTCGGGAGACTATAATCGTGCGATTAGCCCTATGAATCAACAACCATGATAAGCAAATTAACGAATGAAATTCAATAACATAGTATGATTGTTCGAAGTTCTTTAACCCTGGTTTTAATCCATTTATTGTCCCAAGATTGTTATTTTTATGCATTGTTTATTTTATTTTTTTAATTTACAAAATTATAAAATCTCTTTTTGGTTACTTTATGTCAATTGTTAAACTAGAATTGGATAGTCGGCGAATGCAAGTCCCTGAGAGATCGATACATGGGCTTTCTTGAAGCCACTTTACTACTTGATAAGACCACGTACATTTGCGTGTACACTTGGGAGCTTTCAATGACTTTGATGAGATGGTTAGTGCATTACATAACATGGGAATTTACAAATATGCCCCTAAGAAGATGGATCTTGAATTGAAGAACTGAGCCACACCGCCTGCAAGACCATCAATTGAAGAACCACCTGTATTAGAATTAAAGGCCCTTCTACCTAATTTGCAGTATGCTTTATTAGGGGCCAACAATGATTTAATGGTAATTATCACAGTAGATCTGGTAGGAGCAAAGGTGGAAGATTTGATATCAGTATTATGAAAGTTCAAGAAAGCTATAGGGTGGACTATTGCAGACATTTATAGGGATCCCACTAGGCATATGCAAACATAAGATACAGCTTGAACCAGATAGCACACCCAATATTGAGCATTAGCTATGACTAAATCCTCCTATGCAGGAGGTAGTGGAAAAGTAGATAATCAAGTGGTTAGATGCAGAGGTGTTTTTTCCCATTGCAGACAACAAGTGGGTGAGCGTGGTTTAATGTGTGCCAAATAAAAGAGGAATCACAGTGGTTCCAAATGAGAAGAATGAATTTGTACCAATGATGACTAGGTGAAGAGTATGCATAGATTACAGAAAGCTGAACAAGTGGACATAAAAAGACAACTTCTCGATGCCGTTCATGGATCAGATATAGGATAAATTAGCAGGAAAGGGTTGGTACTGTTTTCTTGATGGTTATTCGAGCTACAATCAAATCATGATTTTTCACAAAGACCAAGAAAAGAGTACTTTTACTTTCCCCTAAGGGACCTTTGTATTCAAGCGGATGCCGTTAAAATTGTGTAATGCATCGGCCACCTTTCAGAGATGTATGATGTCCATATTCTCAGACATGGTAGAAGACACTATTGAAGTATTAATGGATGAATTCTCAATTGTTGGGAACTTATTCGATGATTGCTTAGCCTATTTGACCAGTGCACTGCAGAGATGTGAAGAGCGCAACTTGGTTCTAAACTGGGTAAAATGGCACTTTATTGTGAAAGAAAGAATCGTTCTAGGTCACAAGATCTATATTCATGGTATTGAGGTGGACAAAGCAAATATTGAGGTAATTGAGAAGCTTTCGCCAATAGTGGCAGTTAGAGTCATACGGGGTTTTCTAGGTTGTGTGGGTTTTTATAAAAGGTTCATCAAGGAATTCTCTAAAATTTCAAGTCCTCTATGCAAGATTTTAGAGAATGAGGTGAAATTTGTGTTCGATGATGATTGTCTAAAGGATTTCAAATGCCTAAAGAAGCGGTTGATTTTAACACGCATCATTGTGTCTCCCGATTGGTCTGCACCTTTTGAGGTAATGTGTGACGCGAGTGGAGTGTCCTTGAGAGATGTTCTATGCCAAAGGAGAGAAAAAATACTGTATCCCATGTATGATTCCATCAAAGCTTCAAACCCCATACAAAAAAATTATACAACTATAAAACAGGAGCTACTTGCAGTGGTTTTTGCTATTGAAAATTTTGGTCTTATTTGATTGGGACTAAGGTTATAATGCACACCAACCATGTAGACTTGAGGTACTTGATTGTAGAATAGGATGCCAAACCCAGATTAATTTATTGATTTCTTTTGCTACAAGAATTTGATTTTGAAGTTAAAGGACCGAAAAGGGAAAGAAAATCAAGTTGCAGACCACTTATCCAGACTTGAGGAGGAGACTATATAGAAACTAAGGGATAATCTTGAGATACGTGATGGTTTTTCTGATGAGCGAGTGTTGGTAGCATCTCATGATTTGATTCCCTAGTAAGCTGAATTTACTAACTTTCTAACAAGCAACCTTGTCCCACAAGATCTATCCTTCCAGCAGCGATAGACATTTATGCATGAGGTAAGGAAGTACTTATAGGATGAGCCATATTTGTTCAGGATTTGTATTGATGGTATGGTTCAGAGATGCGTTGCAGTGGTGGAGATGTTGAGCATTCTTGAAGCTTGTCATTCTTCGCTAGTTGGGGGCCACCACAGCACCACACCCACAACCCATAAAATTCTACAATGTGGGTTCTACTGGCCTTCAATTTAAGAGGCTGCTCATGATTTTACAAAAGCCTATGACCAGTGTTAGAGTTAAGGCAACATTTCACGGTGCTAGGAACTCCCCACAACACATATTCTAAAGTAAGAGTTTTTAAATGTGTGGGGGATTAATTTCATGGGCTCCTTTGGTAGCTCCTACGTAATGAGGTACATTCTGGGTTCATTTGACTATGTATCAAAGTGGGTAGAGGAAGTTGCTCTTCCAGAAAATGAAGGCAGGAGTGTCACCATTATTTTGAAGAGGAACATCTTTTCCAAATTTGGCACTCCACTGCTATTATTAGTGATGGTGGGTCACACTTTTGCAACCACTTGTTCTAAGAACTACTTGATAGATATGGGGTAAGGCATAATATGGCAACACCTTACTATCCTCAGATGAGTGGGCAAGTGGAAGTCTCCAATAGAGAAATAAAGTCCATATTAGAAAAGATTATGAATGCTAACAGGACTGACCGGCCTAGAATGTTAGACGATGAATTGTGGGCCTACCAAACAACCTATAAGACCCTCATATGTGCCTCTCCATATCAGCTTGTGCATGAAAAAACATGCCACTTACTGGTTGAGCTTGGTCATAAGGCACTATAGGCGTTGAAAAGGCTAAATTTTGAGGGGTGTGATGCAACAAACTTGAGGTTGAGCAAGGTGAATGGGTTGGATGAATTTTAACTCTGTGCTTATGAGAGCTCATCCATATACAAACAAAGAATGAAGATGTACCATGACAAAAAGATTGATAAGATAATATTCAAACCTAGTTATTTGGTCTTATTGTACAATTCAAGACTATGCTTGTTTCTTGGTAAGCTGAAATCAAGATGGAATGGACCATTCACTGTTGTTAAGGTTTTCCCATATGGTTATATTGAGGTAAAGCTTGATGGTGATATCCCATTTAAAGTGAACGGTCAGCGAGTGAAACACTACATAGAAAACCTGGAAGAAGTAAGAGTTTATGCTGAAATGGACCTTGGAAAAGTCGGATTAACCATGGGAACTGAGTCGTGCCACGACAGTAAATTAGGCGCTTCTTGGGAGGCAACCTAAGGTATTTTATTATTTGTATTTGTGTTCTGATTGATGTTAAATCTTTACCCCTATAGTGCTATAGGTATGTTCCTGACTCTCTTGTTTTGTAGAGGTTTGATGCATTGGGGATAATGCATGATTTTAAGTTGGGGGAAGGGGATGCTTGTAGGTCTTAATTCCCTCTTGGGGTTTTTATTAGTGTTCCTCTTTTCCTTGCAGTCTTGTTCCTAGTAGAGTCGGCATGTTTAGGAGTATTGTGCTTTATTTTGTGATGTTTTGTGGTTAATTAGGAGATTTTTAAGTTATAAGGGCAGTAGTCATGTTTTTGACTAATTTTTAATACCCCTCTAAAAATTTGTGTTTTAGAACTATGTGAATGTATATATGGGTGAACATTGTGGATTTTGTTATAGCATTAGGATTAGGGACACGATAATTACTTAAATAATTACATGAACTGGATAGGCAGTAGTTGGTGATAGTGACTCTATTCTATGTGTGAGTAAGATACTACCTAGTTTCCTTTGTGTGTTGAATTTAGAACTTGCCTGGTTAGTCTTTCCTAGGTTGAAGGATAGTCTGTTGGGAAAGGATCATAGGTCGTTTTTGATTTTAGTCTACTTTTAGAATAAATGACCTTCCATTTGTGAATTATATCCCTTAATCCTGATTTTGAGTCGTGCAAGCCTATTTTTATTGTTTCACCATTCATATTCCTATTTATCTTACGATGAACCTATTTTGGCCCTGTTCCTCCTTGGACACCGTGCACCTCAATTCATGCAAAATTCTTAAGTTAAGGGTGGCTATCATAGGGGTATGTAGCATAAAATGGGTATGAAGAAGGGTAAAATAAGAGAAAAAGTTTGTAAGGTTGGGTGTTGTAGAAAACAAAAGTTCTGAAAAAAAGAGAAAGAATAAATAAACTACACCCAACCTGAATGTGCAATATAAAAATAAAAGGGAGAAATAAGGGTGAAAATAAAAGAAAATGGGTTAATGAGTGAGACCCCAAGGTTAGTGTAGTGCCAAGGAGGCTTAGTCACTTTGAAAGTCCATATGTACCATCCCACCCCCCAAGCCTACATTATAAGATGAGAAAAGTCCTATAGTGATCCTAACGGGACTATTTGAATGCTAAGGTAAAGAAAATAAGGGCAAGCCTATGGTATTTGACATGCATTGATTGGAACTTCTCTTCTGAGTGCGAGTGTCTCTTGACCGTCCCTGTATTAACATACATGATTTCATATGAGTGTGTGGGACATCCTTGTTGTGAGGGCACTTAAGCCATATTGCCAGTTATTTGCTTGTTTGGATAATGTAATTTGTATATATGAGTGGTTGTCTATTGCTAATATAATTGCCATACCTTGATACCATTGTTTCACATTATTGTGCTTTATGTTCATACATAGCTGGTTTCGAAAAGTGAGATTGGAGAAGGTGTTGTGTGTTGAGCTTTAAGGGTTGACTGTCTGCCTCGAATAACTTAGTTTCTCCTAGTTAAGTTTTATTTTTGTTTTATTGTGTTTTTTTTGTTGAGGACATGCAAACGTTCTAAGTTGAGGGTGTTGATGTGCTATAGAAATAAAGCACTTACGACCCTTAAAACGAGGAAAATATGCAGGTTTTTGAGGCTATTTTTTTAGATATGATCTGTTTTGGGTATGTTTTGCAGTAGGGGATGCGTAATTGTTGATCTGAATCAATACCCATGACATAAATTACTTTATCTTTACTATTCTAGATTTATTAGTGGTGGCCAACGTTAATTAAGATCCTGCCTTGATTATTTCTACTTGCTCCAAAAGAGGAGTAGTGACTAGAAAAAATTAAGACAATAATAATTTGAAGTTAATTATCGATCCATGCTAATCATGGAATATAGTGAATGACTGTTAACTGTCATCTAATAACTAGAGATTCAAAAGGTAATAGTTAACTGGGATCAAGATAAAGATTAGTAAGGCGACATGTTGATACTCATAAGGTAAAGTATGAAATCCTTCTACTCATCCAAAAGACTGTAGAACGTACATAACTTATCGATTCTGCATGTAAGGTATTGGATTGGTTCAACATAGAATGATAAGCCTATAGAGTTGAGAAGCCAGGGGGACACAATCCTAGTGTTCATAACTATTGATCACAACCAAAGTTGACACTTTCTCTTTGTTAAATTTTGCCATCCAAAACCCTTCATTTACTTTTCTTGTTCTACCCATTGACTATAACTGTAGAGATATGCAAACCATGTGTTTCCTTGGGATTCGACCCCAACCTAGTTGTGTTACTATATTTTGACAATGACTGTATCATCATCTGATAGGAGGTGTTGTTTGGACATCATCAGTATAGAAAAACTATGTTAATTAAGGAGATGGATCTCTCTAGGATGATAGTTCATGCTCAGCAGATTGAGCAAGAGAAGCTCAAAGAAAAGGAAAGATAAAATAAGAGGGCCAGAACTGGTAGCTTCAACTTTTCTCAGCAAAGGTTTAATAGTGGGAATCATTCTCAATTCCTCCAAAAATATTTAGCCGCAGCCCTATCCTCTATCAGTGGTCCAGTGCCTAAGTTTTGGCCAGATACTCATGATAGAACGCCAGTCTCTAAGTCTTAGGGTAGTATGAATAGTGGCCGCATAAATTCAGTCTATAATAATTATTGTAAGAATCATAAGGATGAGTGTACGACCTGCAGCGATGCGTGATTTAGGTTTGGCAAGACAGGTAAGGGATTGTCCAACACATATGTGGAAGAGAAGGAATGATCATCAATAAGGAAAAACTAATTCTTCAATAGTACCACTAGGTCGCCCTACTTAGTAGGATGCCACTTCTAGTGCAACCAGTGGACTATGCCAGAACTGACTCTATGCCCTCCAAATTTAGGAGGATCTAGAAAGTTCTCCTAACATGGTTATTGGTACGTTACAAGTCTTTCACCTTAATGTATATGCATTATTAGATCCCAAAGCCACACTTTTCTTTGTGACTCCCTATATAGCAGTAGACTTCGGTGTTAGCACAAAAATTCTCTCAGAGTCTTTCTCTGTGTCTACCCAAGTCGGCAGTTCTATCATAGCCATATGGGTATACAAAAATTGCCCGGTCATAGTATCTCAAAAAGTTACTTTAGTTGATCTCGTTGAGTTAGAGATGACCGATTTTGATTTTATTATTGGCATGGATTGGCTCCATTCTTGCTTTGCCTCAGTAGACGGTAGAAATAGGATAGTTCTATTTCAGTTCCCTAATGATCCAGTCCTAGAATGGAGGGGTAGTTCCTCAGTCTTGATAGGCCAATTTGTTTCATTCCTCAAGGCGAGGAAAATAATTTTCAAGGGGGTGTATCTATCATTTTGTTCAGGTTAGGGACTAATCTTTCGAAGCTCCAAGTCTTGAGTTAGTTGCAGTACTGAATGAGTTTCCAGAAGTTTTCCTTAAAAGATCTTCTTGGAGTCCCTCCCAAGAGCAAAATCGACTTCGAAATAGATCTCCCTCTAGATACTCAGCCTATTTTAATTCTATCTTATAGAAAAGCTCTAGTCAAGCTTACGAAATTTAAAGAACAATTGAAAAATATCTTAGATAAGGGTTTTATCAAGCCTATTATTTACTCGTAGGGTGCTCCAATTTTATTTGTACGTAAGAAAGACGGTTCATTTAAAATGTGCATCGACTACCATCAGTTGAACAAAGTCACAATCAAGAATAAGTATCCTCTCCCTAGGACTGATGACTTATTTGACAAGCTTCAGGGAGTGAATTATTTCTCTAAGATAAACCTCAGGTCAGGCTATCATCAGCTTAGAATTAGAGAATGTGACATTCTGAAGATAACCTTCAGAAGTTGATATGATTACTTTCAATTCATAGTTATGTCTTTTGGGCTAACAAATGCTCATGTAGCTTTCATGGACTTGATGAATAGGATGTTCAATTATTACTTAGAGATGTTAGTCATAGTCTTCATAGATGACATTCTCATCTACTCTCGTAGTGAATGTCATCATGCAGACCACCTAATGATTATTTTTCAAATCTTTAAGGATCATTAGTTATTTGCTAAGTTCAGTAAGTATGAATTCTGGTTAAGATCAGTAGCTTTCCTTAATCACATTATTTTTAGTGATGGCAAAAGAGTTGATCCCCAAAAGACTGAAGAAGTAAGAAACTAGCCTAGACCCATCTCTCTGTCTAATATCATGAGTTTCTTAGGTTTAGTAGTAACTATAGAGGGTTTGTTGAGGGATTTTCCTCTATTGCCTCTCCCATGTCCAGACTAACTCAAAATAAATTTAAGTTTCAGTAGTCAGATTCTTACGAGAAAAGATTTTAGGTGTTCAAGACTTGACTCACTTCCACTCCAGTATTGACTCTACTTGAAGGTTCAGATAGTTTTGTAGTTTATTGTGATGCTTCCAGGGTTGTTCTTGGATGTGTGTTGATACAACTAGGTAATTTCATAGCCTCTGCCTCTAGACAACTTAAACCTCATGAGAATAATTACCTTACCCATGATCTCGAGTTGGAAGTCGTTGTTTTTCCCTTAAGGATTTAGAGGCATTATCTATTTGGGTTCCAC
This sequence comes from Capsicum pubescens, assembly GCA_030864215.1. Lineage (NCBI taxonomy): Eukaryota > Viridiplantae > Streptophyta > Magnoliopsida > Solanales > Solanaceae > Capsicum > Capsicum pubescens. The sequence goes on along the minus strand of CM061549.1, from coordinate 97,905,879 downwards.
ATGGATGTGTTTATTAACCACAAGAGCTTATAATATGTTTTAATGAAGAAAGACTTGAATCTTTGTCTGAGTAGATGGCTAAAATTATTGACAGAGTATGATATGAGTGTGTTATATCACCCGAGTAAGGGCAATGTTATGACTGATACCCTTAGCAAGTTGTCATGGGAGCATTGCTCATATTGAGGAAGGTATGAAGGAGCTAGTTCGTGAGGTTCATCATCTTTCCAGATGGGAGTTCAGTTGGTTGATTCAGCCAAAGGTAGTGTTTAGGTTCAGAATGGTTTATAATCTTCATTGGTTTCCAAAGTGAAAGAAAAGTAATACAGAGATCCCATTCCTCTTTAGTTAAAGGAGAAAGTTCAGGATTAGAAGGTTGAGGTTTTCTCCCAAGGGGAGTTGGTGTTCTTCATTGCTAGGGTAGTCTATTTGTTCCAAATCTGGATAATTTGAGACAGTAGATGCTAGCCAAGGCTTATGGTTCCTAATATTTTATTCACCCAGGAGATACTAAGATGTACTGCAATTTGTGGGAAGTCCTTTGGTGGAATGGTATGACGAAGGATATTGCCAAATTTATGGCTAAGTGCTATAATTGTTAGTAAGTTAAGGTCAAGCACCAGAGACCTAGTGGTACACTTCAGGAGTTTAGCATTTACTTAAAAGTGGGAAGTGGTGAATATGGATTTTGTTACAGGGTTACCACATACACGTCATCAACATGATTTGATTTGCGTCTTTCTGGATAGAATGACCAAGTTAGCCCATTTCTTTCCAGTCCATACTTCCTATTAAACTAAGGACTATGCCAGACTCTATCTCAGGTATTTGGGGAAATTACATGGGGTTTCCTTGACCATTATTTTAGATAGAGGTACTCAGTTTACCTCTCATTTGTGGAAGGCTTCTCAGAAGGGTCTAAGTACCCAAGTTCATCTCAGTTTGACTTTTCACCAACAAAAAAATGGTCAGGGAAGAGGACTATTAGACCTTAGAGGATATGTTGAGGACTTGTGTTATCTATTTAAAAGGTAGTTGGGATGATCACTTACCTTTGATTGAGTTTGCCTACAATAACAACTATAACTCCAATATCCAGATGGCTCTATTTGAGGCTCTCTATGATAGGAGGTGTTGATATCTAATTGGATGGTTTGAGGTTTAATAGCTACTTTGATAGGCCTAGAGTCAGTCTATGAGATAATAGAGAAAGTTTAGTTGATCTGAGAAAGGCTGAAGATAGCCAAAGTCATGAGACTATGCAGATATGAGGAGAAGGAAGGTTAAATTTAGTGTTGGTGATTTTGTGTATCTAAAAATTTCATTCATGAAAGGGGTGAAGAGATTTGGTAAGAAGGGGAAGATCAGTCCCCACTATTTTGGCCCCTATAAGGTTTTGAGCTATTTTGGGAAGATAACATACAAGTTAGAGTTGCCTACAGAGTTAGCATTAGTGCATCCAGTGTTTCATATCTCTTTGTTAAAGAAATGCATTGGTGACCCACCCTTTGCCATTCCTCTAGAAAGTGTGGGCATGTTAGATAGCCTATCTTATAAAGAAGTTCTAGTTGAGATCCTTAACAGTCAGATTTGCAGGTTAAGGAATAAAGAATTTTCCCTAGGTAATGTTCTATGGAGAAATCAGTCTGTTGAGGGATCTACCTACCAAGCAAAAGCCGATATGAGAGCTAAGTATCCCTATCTGTTCTCTACAAATTTAGACTCATCTTGAGTTAATGGTTTTCTTGAATTAAATATTTTATTTTCTATCTCTTCTATACAACAATCCTCATGTTATAACATGCATTCATGATTTCAGTTCAGTCCATGCATCACGTTTCAAATTTTAGATATTTAGTCACGATTCAGCTCCTAAGTATTCTGTGCATGATCTTAGTCTTTTTAGTGTCTCAACTCAGTTAGTTTCATTCAAGGATAGGTAGAGATATTGTAATACCCTAAATTTTTCAAGATCTTGACATCTTAAAAATAGTCCATGAAGTTAGCTTTTCAATGCTTCAAGTCTCACCTTGATCAGGTGTCATGGCAAAAAGTTATGGAAAGTTTCCCCTAAGGACTTGATACATTACCATGACTATGACTCAGGAAATGAGTCGTAACTACTCATGATGAGTCATCATAAGTGTGTAGTAGTCACAACAGTGTGTTACCCGAGTCCCACTCCAGTGGTTATGAGAAAGGCATGTGACTCGTAGACTTACATTACGAGTTGTATAGTGGACTTGTAGCCTGACTAGTGAGTGACTCAGGAACTCAGCCTCAGACTACAACTCCACCTAATGATTCATAGACAGTCCCATTGAGTCATTGGGTGGTTAGTTATAGTAAATATAGTGAAGGCCCCAGCCTTAGGATTCCATCCTATGACTCAGATTATGACTCGTAACCAGTTGTGATGAGTCGAAGGATGAGTTGTAACGACTAGGAACCCAAATTCTTGTATGATTTTACAGGGGCTTATAAGTCTTTTTACACTCTTTTAAAGCCTAACCCATGTCGTTTAGGCTCCTTAAAGAGGGGGTATAAAATACCCAAAAACTCCAACATTCCATCATTTATTATAATTTGTGTTAGATAAGTCAAAAGGAGCAGTTTCTTTCTCCCTCAAAAGCAAATTAGGGTTTCTCAAAGAACAAGACCAGTCTTAAGAATTCACCAAGGATTTTACTTCAGGTATGTGGGATATTCATCAATGAGCCCTTTTTTCCCATTGAGTCTAAAGGATTTCCTATTTTAACAACTACAAACCTGTTTCCCCTAATTGGTGAAATTTCCAGTAGATTATGAATTTTATAAATTTCCTCTCAATTGTTTTTATTCTAAACCATGAAAATATATTACCTCATGATAATTTTTTTCCCATATGTTTGATAATGCAAATGTCTACATCATGATTAGATATTGAATTGTAGGGTGTTAATCATGATTTTTCCTTTACCATGGATTGTTCAATCATACATTGGAGAGTGCTGGTGGGTTATAAACAACCGATGCCTAGGAAAATCATGCATGTTACGGTTTTCAGGTTACAAGTCATTTAGAGTATGCTTTTATCATTTAATTGCATAGTGAGCTCTTATCAGTACCAAACCATGTCAAGTTAATATCCATACCAGTGTCACAGTTGGGATTAATACTTAGCACCGAGCGAACTCAGGGATGGCGGCTCCACATTCAGTTAGGCATGAGTCATTAGTATCAGTCCCTAAGTTCAACATCTATAATACCACTATAGATTTGAGAGGTCTCCCTTCAGTAGATGCATGACACCCTCGTCCTTCAAGATATTAGATTAGTGAATCAAGGACAACAAGTATTAGTACCCGGTATTGATAGCCTTCCAACTGGGGTTACTAGTTGGACCCCGATTAGCTCAAATTGGGGCATGTCGGTTAAATGTTAGCTCCTATAGTCTCAGTTCAGTAATCAGATTATATAAGTTTAGCTTTGCACGACTAAGTGTCCGGCCTATCATTTATTCAACTCAACATTTTTATAGATTAATTCAGTACATGCTTTACTTGGTCTTGCATTTGATTTTCATGTTCATGCCTTCATTCTTAGTGCTATTCTAAATATATACATATCAACTAGTCCTTATCTCATATACTAGTACATTCAAAGTACTGAGCATACTCTCTTTTGTGCTATGTTGTCTTATAACATAGGTTCGGATGCTTAGTTCCCCAATCATACTTAGATAGTTCATGTTCCACTCATCTATAGTATTGGTGAGTCCTAAAAAGTTGATAACTAATTATATTATTTACCATGCTTTCTAGTAATTTAGTTCTTGTTTATTTCAGTATTGGGAGTTAGTTGGGGACCTGTCCCAACAACTCATCATGCTTAGAGGCTTTCAGACAATCAAACAGTTATTTATTTATTTTCCAGTGATGTGTTTCAAACTCTTTTATTATTAACTTGACTATCTAAACATTTATTAAATAACTTTCATGCAGTATTTTGGTATTTTCCTTCAGTATTTATAGCTTGTGCCAGATCATGGGTTAGCTTGGGTCGCTTGTGACCTTAAGTAGCATGTTACGACTTGAGGTAGCCTCAGGTTGTGACATATATCTCCTTGGGGTTCGCCTGTCTTTTTGTGAAAAAAATAATAGGCCTATCCGTATATGTATTGATTATTGACAGTTGAACAAGGTGATGGTTAAGAATAAGTATCCTCATCTTCATATTAATGATTTATTTGATCATATTTAGGGTGCGTTGGTGTTTTTAAAGATTGATTTGAGGTCTGGGTATCACCAGTTGAGTATTAGGGCTTCGGATATTCTAAAAACAACTTTTCAAACTTGATACTGTCTTGATGAGTTCTTGGTCATGTCCTTCGGGTTTACTAATGCCTCAACTGTCTTTCATGGAGTTGATAGTTAGGTATTTTGATCGTATCTTGACTCTTTCTTCATTGTATTTATACATGATATCTTTGTTTTCTCCAAGAGCAAGGATGACCATATAGAGCATTTGCGGATTGTGCTTCAGAGAATGAGGGATGAGAATTTGTATGCTAAGTTCTCCAAGTGTGAATTTTTGTTGGAGTTTGTTTCTTTCTTGGGTCATGTGGTGACCAAGGATGGTATTATGGACCGACCGACTAATACTAAAGTGGTTTGTGATTGGGCTAGTCCTACTTCTCCTACTACGATTTGGAGTTTTGTTGGTTTAGCAGGTTACTATTGGTACTATGTTGAGGATTTTTATCTATTATAGTTCCATTGACCAAGTTGACATAGAAAAAGATTTCCTTACAGTAGTTTAAAGCTTGTGAGGTGAGCTTTCTAAAGCTCAAGGATTTGTTGGCTTCAGTTCCTATCTTGACTTTATCCAAGGAGGACATGGGTTTTACCAACTTTTGTAATGCTTTTGGTGTTGGGTTAAGTGTTGTGTTGATGCAAGAGGTGAGGTGATTGCATATGCTTATCATTAGTTGAATCCTCATGAGAGGATTTACACTACCCATGATTTAGGTTTGTGCACAATTCTATTTGTATTAAAGTTGTGAAGGCACTACTTGCATGCGGTCATTGTGAAATCTTCTTTGATCATTATAGCTTTCTGTATTTATTCACCAAGTGAGATATCAATATGAGGTAACATTGTTTGCTTGAGTTGCTTAAGGATTATGACCTTACTATTCTTTATCATCCGGTCAAGGCTAATGTGGTTGTAGATGTCATTAGTCGAAAGTCAACTAACATGGGTAGCTTGGCATATCTTTTGACCAAGGAGATGCCTTTGGACTTAGAGGTTCAGTCTTTGGAAAACCAGATAGTTAGGATTTATATTTTGACACCCAGATATCTCTTGTCATTTGTAGAGGCTAGGTATTCCTTGTTAGAGCAGTCGGGCTTATCAATTTGATGATATCTGATTGAGAGTGATTTGGTACAAGGTGTTCAGTGGAGAGGATAAGAATTTCTCACATTATTTAGATAGTTCTTTGACGATTGGATGTCAAGTTTGTGCGTGATTGGATGAGATTGATTTTGGAGGAGGCTCATTGTCTAGATATTCTATTCATCTGAGAGTGACTAAGATGTATCGTAACTTGAGACAACACTACTGGTAGGGTGGTATGAGAAAGGATGTAGCAGATTTTGTAGCTCGCTGCCTATGTTGCTAATAAGTGAAAGTCGAGCATTTGAGGCCTGGTGTTTTGCTTCAGAGGTTACTTATTCTTGTGTGGAAATGAGAGCGGATCACTAAGGACTTTATGAATGGGTTGACTTATACATCTCGTGGTTCTAATAGTGCTTGGTTCATCATGGATTGATTGACCAAATTTGCTCATTTCATTCCAATCAGGTTTATTTCAGTGCTGAGAGGTTAGCCCATATCTATATTCGTGAGATAGTTTATCTTTATGGTGGGCCAGTGTCTATCATCTCAGATAGAGTTTCAGTGTTCACATCTCACATTTGAAAGACTTTATAAGAGGAGTTGGGTACCCGAGTTAATCTTAACACTACTTTTCACCCCTAGAATAACGATCAGTCAGATCAAACTATTCAGGTTTTGGAGGATATACTCTGCACTTGTGTCATGGACCTGGAGGTCAATGAGAACAAAATCTAGCTTTGTCAGAATTTGTATATAATAATAGCTACCATTCCAGTATCGAGATAACTCCCTTTAAGGCTTTGTATGGTAGGCATTATTGCACTCTAGTTGGTTAGTTTAAAGTTTCTATGATTAGGTATCGTGGTACAAACTTACTTCATAATTCCTTGGATAGAGTTTGGGTCATTCAAGATAGACATCAAGCAACTCAGAGTAGACAGAAGAGATATGCAGATCATAGACTTCGTGCCTTGTAATTTAGTGTTAGTGATCAATTCTTCCTTTGTGTGGCGTGATGAGGTTTGAAAAGAGTGGAAAGATTATCCCTTGGTATATTAGACCTTTCGAGATTCTTCAAACTATTGGGGATGAGATAGTATTTCCCCCAAATTAATCAGTTGTTCATCCAGTTTATTATGTTTCCATGCTTTGGATTTAGATTTCAGATGAGTCTTATGTCATTTGTTGGGATTAGGTTTAGTTAGATGAGAGATTTTCATTTGTTGAGGAGCCCGTCTCCATTCTAGCCAGGGATGTTTGACTATTGCATTCTAGAGATATTCAAGTGGTTAAGTCCAGTAGAGACATCGACCTGTAGTTGAGGATACTTGGGAGGTTGAGTCTGATATCTGGTAGTTATCCCCAACTTTTTGGTGATTCAGATGCTTTCTTTACCTATAATTTAAGGATGAAATAAATTCTTTGTGGTGGATGATGTAACGACTTGATTTTTGTGGAAGTTTTATTCCTATATAAGTTGACCATTTTATCCCTTTATGTGGTTGCTTCATGATATTTTGTGGTTTAGGGATGATTTGCACAATTCCCAATGCTTTTTGGTGTGATTTGTGCGAGTTTGTGGTTTATAAAAAGGCTTATTAGTTGACTTTAGTAAACATTTATTGTTCTATTTGCTAGAAGATTTGGAACGTCTATTTTAGGTTGGCAACATGGTTGGTGTGATTTTACGGCTTTGGTATCTCATTTTAACCTCAGTTTAAAAAGTTGTGAAATTAGGTTTCGGGGATCAATTTTGTGAAAATGAAGTTTTTTTCAGAAATCTAATGCCACCATTGATTCGGGAACAATGAATTTTGTCTAGTATCATATCTCATTAGCAATCTATGGATTTCAAACGATTCTCGAGGGTACCATCGAAAAAATGGAAAAACTCCAAGTTTGTTGGTGCATCACTAGCTGAGGCAGTCTCTTAAGCAACCCGATTTCCACTTAAGTGACCAAGAGGATGCTTAAGCGGCCATGACTGAGGTGCCCATGTAGCTTAAGAGACCCTATGTCTACTTAAGTGATGGCTGCTGTAACACCTCGTACTTTTTCCTAGCTTGAAATTGTCTCAAGAATGTTAGAAGCTTTCCTTGAAAGATAAATCCACTTTTGTACACGTGGTATTTTTAAGATTTTCACTTTTGTCACGTGGGAAATTGAATTAGCTTTTCAACGATACCAATTTCGTTAAAATCCGACATCGGAGGAGAAAGTTATGACAAAAATATAGAAGGCAGTACAAACGCCCAGATGCGACGGTGAGGCCGACAGACCGTCCGACTAGCAACGGACCATCGCCCATGACCATGGCAGAAAGGTAGTGAGAACTACCTTCTGCCTAGGAGCGACGGCCCAGGCCTGCAGATCATTGGACTAGCGATGGACCATCGCTTAGGCCATCGTAAGGAAAATAGTGAGGCCACCTTCTACATAAGTGTGACGGTCAGGTTGACGGACCATCGAACTTGCGACGGACCATCGCCCAAGCCGTCACAGCCAAAATAGTAAAACCCCATTCTGCCTAGAAGCGACGGTTAGGGCCGACGGACCATCAACCCAGTGATGGACTATCTCACCCACCGTCGCAGGTCCCGTTCAGTTTTTTTTAAGTCATTTTAACAGGGATATTTTGGTCATTTACCACCCACTTATATATACCCAATTATATCCAATTTCAGCCATTTGGTTCATTATTACTTCACAACCAATATTAGGGTTTCTCTCTAACATTAATCTCCAAGAACAAAATCCAATCTTCTTTAAGAACTAAGGGATTTCCAATTTTTCAAGTTCAAGAACATCAGAAGCTTAACCCAGGTATGCATAGTGTTCATTCATGGCCTCCTTTCGTCCATGAAGTCCAAGAATCCCTTTTCCAACTTCAAGTTATGGATTTTCTTTATGATTTCATGATTGGCTGTTCTTGTTCATGTTGATAAATGAGAAATTGAATTTTACTCCATGTTGGGTGATAATTTCTATGTGGGTTTAATTATTATAGATATAGATTCATGCAAACCTATGACTAAACTCTTGAATGATGAAATTAGAATTGAACCATGATATTTAATTATTGTACATTGATGTTTACATGTACCATGCCTACAATATGTTTTATTAAATGCCTAGATGAAGGAAAAGTGCCTAACTAGCATGATACCATGAAATCCCCATGTATGTACAAGTTATGCCTATCACATGTTTTGATGGAATGCTTCTATAAATATATTATGGATTATGATGTTAGTTATATGTTCAAGTAAGTTATGCTTGGTCAGTTTCCTTCCATTGAGTCCTAGGGTACTTGTACCCAAAATATTAGCTGTGTACCTAGAGCCATGTCATGTTTCCACGATACTCTCAGTCAAGCTATAATCCTTAGACTTCAGACAGTCTTATGACTCAGGAAATCTCCATGATCTCATGAACTCAGTCAGTTGTCAGATGTCAGTAGTATTTCGTCAGTCAACAAAAGTCAGTAACTCAGTCCATGTTCAGTTCAGGGCAAACTTGCAATGTATTTTTGGTCTAAGACTAAGTTTCTTATTTATAGGGCAAGCTTGGGTCGGGTTTTGACCCATTTAAAATCGGATTTGGAGACCAAAAGTGACCATAGGCGGCGCCTTTTGCTTTGCCTATGATTGGCATAGGCGACGCCTTTTGCAAAGCATTGTTGAGCATAGGCGGCGCCTATGCCATGACATTGTTAGGCATAGGCGGCGCCTATGCCATGGCACATGAGATTCAGAGACAAAATGCTTTTGCATAGGCGGCGCCTATGATATGGCACACTTAGGCATGGGCGGCGCCTATGCTATGGCATACTAGATTCCGAGAGCTTAGGCCATAGTATAGGCCTTGCCTTGTTTGTGGCCTAGATTTACATAGGCCTTGCCTTGTTCTTTGCCTATATTTTCATAGGCAATGCCCAACCCATAGACTTTTACTTCTTCAATTCTAACTTACCACCTTGAACATGCAATTCTTCCAAATCAAGAGTTGAACTCAATCTCCTCATTTACACCTCTTGCACCTACACTTACTCAAAAGCAACAAAAATGATTAGAACGATGGTTTGCCTCCCATCAAGCACCTTAGTTTTGGTCGTGGCACGACTCTTCTTTTTGGATTTTTATTTAACAAAAACAAACACTTAGTAGAACGAAAGAAAGAATGAAAAACGATGGGTTGCCTCCCATCTAGCGCTTGATTTATTGTCGCGGCACGACATAGTTACCTCGAGTACTTAGACTTCATCAAGGTAGATGGTGGCCATATAGTTTATCGAGTCAAGAGTACCGATATATGGTTTTACTTGTTGGCCATTCACCTTAAAGACAACACCATTATTGTCTTCTAGCTCAACTACTCCAGACGAGTATACTTGGGTAACTTTGTACGGACCAGACCATTTGGACTTTAACTTACCTGGGAATAGCTTCAGTCTGGAATTGAAAAGAAGTACCATATCATCCTTTTGAAAGTTTCGTTGAACAATCCGCTGATCATGATACTTTTTCATCCGTTCCTTGTAGAGGTCTTCTCTTTCATATGGATGTAAACGAAATTCATCCATCTCATTCAGCTGCTCCAATCTCAGATTCATGGCATCATCCCAATTCAAATTAAGTTGCTTTAACGCCCACAATGCTTTATGCTCGAGCTAAATGGGCAAGTGACAAGACTTCCCATAAACTAGTTGGTACGGGGACATGCCAATTGGCGTTTTGAATGCATTCCTATAAGCCCATAGTGCATCGTCCAGCTTCTGAGACCAATCCTTCCTATTAGCATTTACAGTCTTAGCAAGGATTTGCTTGATATCTCGATTGGAAACCTCTACCTGTCAACTAGTTTGTGGGTGATAAGGTGTGGCTACCTTATGTTTCTTGACACCATATTTGGCCAATACGGATTTGAACAGGTTGTTGCAAAAGTGAGATCCACCATCGCTTATGATAGTACGTGGTACTCCAAAGCGAGAGAAGATATTTCTCTTCAAGAATGCTACAACACGCTTTCCTTCATTGTCGGCCAATGATACTGCTTTGACCCATTTTGAAACATAATCTACAGCGACTAGGATGTATTTCATTCCAAACGAATTTATGAATGGGCCCATGAAATCAATACCCCATACATCAAATAGCTCAACTTCAAGAATTTTCGTCATGGACATCTCATGGTGTTTTGAAATTGCTCCTTGTCTCTGACATTAGTCGCATCTTATCACAAATTCGTTGGCATCTCTAAATATCGAAGGCCAATAGTATCCAATTTGCAATACCTTCCTTGCTGTCCGATTACCTGCGCGATGTCCCCCAACTTGGGAAGTGTGACATGCTTCCAATATATTCGGCACCTCTACATGGGATATGCATTGCCTGATAACAACATCCTCTCATCGTCGAAACAAATATGGCTCATCCCAAAAGTAGTGTTTTATATCATGCATGAACTTCCTATTTTGATGGAAAGATAGATTTTCAGGCATCACATTACTCACCATAAAATTCGCAAAGTCTGCATACCATGGTAACTCTTCCATTATTGTGGATAAGAACTCTTCGTCAGGGAATGCATCATCAATCTCAAGATCAGGCTACGCTATATGCTCGTTCTCGAGTCTAGATAGATGATCAGCCACTTGGTTCTCGCAACCTCTTCTATCTTTTACCTCAAAATCAAATTCTTGCAGCAACAATACCCATCGAATTAGCCTTGGTTTCGCATCCTTCTTTGTCATTAGATATCTCAGAGCTGCATGATCAGTATGAACTACCACTTTGGTTCCCAACAAATAAGCACGGAACTTTTCAAAAGCATACACAACCGCTAGAAGCTCTTGTTCTGTGACAGTGTAGTTCTTCTGGGCTTTGTTCAGGACCTTGCTTGTGTAATAGATTGGGTGGAATAACTTTTCCCTTCTCTGGCCAAGTACAACACCCAAAGATACCCCGCTAGCATCACACATGACTTTAAACGGTAGAGACCAATCTGGTGCTACAATGATAGGAGCTTCAATTAGCTTCCCTTTGAGGCATTCGAATGCCCTCAAACAGTCTTCATTGAAGTCAAACCTTGCATCTTTCTCCAAAAGTTTGCATAATGGACTAGCAATTTTGGAGAAGTCTTTGATAAACCGCCGATAGAAACCTGCGTGACCGAGGAAACTACGAACTCCCTTTACTGAAATTGGGGGTGGTAGCTTCTCGATAACTTCAATTTTAGCTCGATCAACCTCAATTCCTTTTTCGGAGATTTTATGCCCAAGAACAATACCTTCTTTAACCATAAAGTGGCACTTCTCCCATTTCAGCACTAGGTTGAATTCAACACATCTTTGTAACGCCATACTTAGGTTTGCCAAGCATGATTCAAACGACTCACCCACAACTGAAAAATCATCCATGAACACCTCCAAGGTGTCTTCAACCATATCAGAAAAAATGGACATCATACAATGCTGAAAAGTGGCTGGTGTGTTACATAGCCCGAATGACATGCGTTTGAAGGCAAACGTACCATATGGGCATGTGAACGTTGTCTTCTCTTGGTCTTCGGGGGTAATACAAATCTGATTATAGCCGGAATAACCATCTAAGAATCAGAACCATCCTTTCCCCGCTAATCGATCGAGTATTTGGTCCATGAATGGCATTGGGAAGTGATCCTTAAGCGTCCATGAATTTAGATTTCGGTAGTCCATGTATACTCTCCATCCTGTAACAGGTCTGAGTGGAATAAGCTCATTCTTTTCATTCGCAACTACCGTCATGCCTCCTTTCTTGGGAACACATTGTACCGGGCTCACCCATGTACTGTCAGATATTGGATACACAACCCCTGAATCTAACCACTTAATAATTTCTTTCTTCACCACTTCTTGCATTGGTGGATTGAGACGCCTTTGATGCTCAATAGTGGGTGTGCAATTTTCTTCAAGTTGAATCTTGTGTGTACAAATCCCAGGTGGAATACCAATGATGTCAGCGATGGTCTAACCAATGGCTCTTATATACTTTCGTAAAATAGCAATAAGAGCTACAACTTGCTGCTCACCCAAATCTGCTGCCACAATGACTGGGAGTGTGCTTCCGCTTCCTAAGAATGCATACTTTAAATGACTAGGCAACTCCTTCAACTCTAACGTGGGTGGCTCTTCAATAGATGGTTTAGCTGGTGGTGTGGGTCAATTTTTGAGATCAATGTCCAGATTCTTGGGAGCATGAGGATATGGCCCAAATCCTGTTAGAGCACTAATAGTTTCTTCATAGTTTTCAGCATCCTTGTGCTCAAAATTCACGAGCACAACCGCCAATGGGTCGTCAATAATCTGCTCCTCTTCAGATAATTCTTTCTCATCATCAACATAAACATCCGCCACCGAGAATACGTTCAGCTCTTTGGGGTGCTTTATTGATTTGCACACATCAAAGCGAACTACTTCGTCATTTATTCAGAATAAAATCTCATTAGCTCTTAAATCAATAAGCACACTTCCTGTTGCAAGGAAAGGGCGCCCCAAGATTATGGGAACTTCTGAGTCTGCCTCACAATCCAAAATAACGAAGTCTGCTGGAAAGATGAATGAAGAAACCTTCACCAATACATCACATAGAATACCAATAGGTCATTTTACCGACCTATCCGCCATTACGAGCCTCATGTTGGTTGGAGTAGGATCACCCAACCCCAACTTTTTGTAAATCGATAATGGCATCAAATTGATGCTGGATCCTAAATCACATAATGCCTTGGCAAAATTCAAAGATCCAACGGTGCAAGGAATAGTGAAAGCATCGGGGTCGGCCTTCTTCATAACTAGTGATCGGGTGGCAATTGCGCTGCAATGATGAACAACATCTGTCAACTCATAGCTTGCTGCCCGCTTCTTTGTCAAAAGATCCTTCATGAATTTCGCATACCCAGGAATTTGTTCAAGTGCTTCCACCAACGACACATTAATGGTCAGCTGTTTTAACATAGTCATGAATTTGCTGAACCTTGTATCATCCGCCTTGTTCTTCAATCTTTGAGGAAAAGGTGGTGGTGGAAGGGGAATAGTTTTCTCCACCACTTTCTTTTTATCTTGTTTTGGTTCAGTGATATTTTCAGACTGTGGATGTTGAGGAGTGACGTCATGAACGTCTTGGTCAGCTTCTATGGCGTCATCATCTTCCTTATTTTCGGCCACTTGCTTGCTTTGGGATGAATTTTCTAGCACCTTACCACTCCTGGTAGTAATAGCCATGCATGATCCGTCGTTTCTTGGATTTTGCATAGTGTCACTAGGTAGAGTGCCTGCCTTTCTTTGATTGAGTGCTGCTGAAAGTTGGCTCAATTGCTGCTCTATTTGTTTTATTGAAGTGGAATGTGAGTCAACCAATTGCTTCATTGAGGACAAATCATTTATTACCTCCGTTACACCCGCGCTGGTTGCTTCCACTCCTTTCAACAGTTTAGCCATCATCTCTTCCATATTTCCCGACCCAGATGCAGTGGTGTCACGTCTTCCTGGGGGAACATATAAAACACTATTGTCATTCTTGTTCTTCCAACTACCTTGGTCGCGGTCCTTGTATCCAGATTTATCATAATAGTTCCGACCTTGGTTTCCTTGGGTATTGCCTCGGAAACCCCCTGATTATTCAAGTAGTTCGCTTCTTCCTCATAGTCGGATTCATCTCTTCCCTATGATACAACGGCCTTAACCTTTTCGGTCTTCCCTGATAATAAGTGCTTGGTAAGAAGATCCATCTGCGTTTTCATGTGAGCCATATCTTGGTCACGTTTCTCTTATCTATGCCTCTGCTCTGCAGTCATGCCAACAGATACGGTAGAGCTTGCTACCTCAGAATCCCTGGTATGCCAAGCTCTACTCTGCTTTGTCATACGATCTAGCATATCACTTGCCTCGAGAAAAGTAAGGTCCATGAATGACCCACCTGCAGCATTATCAACCACTGGCTTAGTCACTGAGTTCAAAGCCCTGTATAATATCTCCATCAAGTGGATGTTGGTCATCTGATGATTTGGGCACCGCATAAGCTTCTTCTTGAACCTCTCCCATATTTCGTGGAGAGCTTCAGTTGGAAGCTGTCGAAAATTGCTGATCTCATCTCTCAACTGTGCTTTCTTGGATGGCGGAAAGAATCTTTCTAGGAAAACGTCTTTCAGTTGCCTCCAATTAGTAATAGAATGAGGAGTCAGCCCATTCAACCATAGAGTTACCTCCCCAGATAGAGATAATGGAAATAAGTGCAGCCAAATTGCATTCTGTCCAACGCCTGGATTGTCAAATGACTTGCATGTAGAGATGAAGTTGATCAGATGCATATTCGGATCATCGCCTGCAAGTCCACCAAATAATCCCTTAAGCTGCAATAGTTGAATCATAGTGCTAGTGATATTGAACTTGGCTCCGGGAGCCAAGGGTGGAGGAATAATAGCTCCTGTGGCACCAGCTCCATCCAGATCGTCATCATCATCATCAAAAAGAGCCTGCACAGCTCGGCGGTCAGGTCTCATTCTATCTTGACGATCTCTCCTATGCATAGGTGCCGCCACCTTATCAGTACGCCTAGGATTTAGTAGCTCCTCATCATCAGGATTTGTTGCCCGAACTGGGTTATCAATATTCTGTTGATGCACTTGAGCAGCTGCCAGTGCAGCTAGTCAAGCCTGCTCCTGTGAGCCGCCCTTCTGTCAATGTCACGTTGTGCATCCATCCTGCCAATAGAACCTGAATAGAACAAAAACAATAGCTAAAAGTAAAATCTGAGAACTTTTAACCAAAGGGTCTAGTAACTATCACAAACTTAGTTGACAACCGTATTCCCCGGCAACGGCGCCAATTTTTGATAATGCTCAAACTACAGCTCTCGTAAGAGTGTAAGCGGTCGTTGTCAAATATATAATCCAACTGGGTTGGGTATCGATCCCACAGAGAATAGCCGGTCACTAAGTAAGCAAAGATTATTAGACTTTTGGTGCAAGTCTCGTAAAAGGGGGGATTTTGTAGCGTGCAATAATGTAACAAAATAGTAGAGTAAAAACGGAAAATAGCAAAGTAAAAAGAAAAGAATGTTCAGTAAGATGTTTAACCAATGAGAATTGAGAGTTAGGGTTATGTCCTCCTTATGAGTTATACGTCTCTATTAGCTATGAGTTATGCGGAATTCAGACATGCATGTGCTTATAGAGAGTTGTATTCTATGGTAAATCCAGGCGTCTTTCGACCATCAAGGATTATTTCACTTTAACTCTTTCGAGCTTAAAGCATGTCTAACGGTACGAACTCTCCAAGAGGTTAATCCAGTTACGACACTAATTTTTTAACAGGGGTTGGTGCCCTATTACCTTGACATTATCTCTTTTCTAGACATATAACTTTTCTTTCGAACAAGTTAATGCTATACTGGCGTATTCTATGCGTTTGCAACCACAAGAATTTGCATTAAGATGAAGAGAATAATGATATAATCAGCATACGTGTCACGAATTCACAAACTCATAGCAATAGATAGTATCTCATAAGGCTTCCATAACCCCAACAGAGAAGTTTAGCTATTCATGAGTGCGATGGAAATCACAATAGACATTATCATTATATCAAAATAGGATCTCACGTGTAGTATGTGTCTTGTGGCGTGAAGTCCTTTGAGAATAGCGTTTCTCTTGTTGTGTAACTTAAGATCGAATAGATGAAGAGAAAGTAATAAGAATTAATTGAAAGAGAATTGTTTTTGGAACTCAAGAATTCCAGAATTAATGAAAATCTCTAGCAAAATAGGGTATTTATAACACCCATATCCTATTCCTACTAGGCTACTGCATTACTTAACCTAATCCTACTAGGTTAATGCATCATTATCCTAATCCTAATAAGTTACTGCTGATCCCCAAAGTCTTTGGAAATGCTATTTTTGCCTGGGACAGATATTCTATGCGTCACTTTTGGTCCTTGGCGTCCAAGATTTCCCTTCCTTCTTTCGTGAAGCTTCCTTCGGCGTCAAGTTATCCATAATATGCTGAAATCTGCATCATTTATACCTGAAAACTTGCTAATCACATTTGTTAGCTCACTTACAGGAAAAAGGACTAAAAGTTCTTGAATTATATATTTTGTCCTCAAAACTTAGCTAAAATATGTGTAAATTATAGTACTTTAGGCGTGTAAATACGCCTATCATCAACAGGTAGTTTCAACTTTGCTCAGCCTAAGTCAGAAGGAGGAAACCGTTCTCAGTTTCATCCTAAGTCATCTGTTCCAGCTCCTTCTTCAGTCAGTGATCTAGTTCCTATGTTCAGAGAGGGTAAAAAAGATAGAGCGCCAGGATCTAAGTCCCAGGGAAGTATTAGTAACTCCCCCACCCATCCTCTTTTCCAGACTTGTGGTAAGCACCATTAGGGTATTTTCAGAGCTGGAAGTAGTATTTGTTTTGGATGTGGCAAACCAGGACACAGAGTTAAAGACTTTCCTTATCTAGGTCCTCAGGGTCAACATATTCATTCCTCATCTTGTTCGATTGGCCAAATTAGCAGGGCATTACCTCCAGTGCTACTAGTGGGTAACGCCCAAATAGACTCTATGCTCTCTAGTCCCGACAAGATTAGGAAAATTCTCCTGATGTGGTTACCGCTACTTTACAGATCTTTCATGTGCATGTTTACACTTTGCTAGATCCATGAGCTTCTTTGTATTTTGTTACTTCTTATATAGCAGTCAATTTTAGAGTCAGTCCTAAAATTCTAGCAGAGCCCTTTTCAGTATCTACCCCAGTGGGTAAAACCATCATAGCCCGGTGGGTATACATGAACTGCTCGGTTATGATATTTCAAAAAGTTACCTCAGCAGACTTAGTCGAATTAGAGATGACTAATTTTGATGTCATTCTTGGCATGGATTAGCTTCATTCCTGCTATGCCACAATCGACTGCAGAAATAGAATAGTCCAGTTTCAGTTCCCAAATAAACCCATCCTAGAGTGGAAGGGTAGTGTATCCGCTTTCAGAGGTCAGCTTATTTCCTACCTTCGGGCAAGGAAATTGATATCTAAGGGATGTGTCTATCACCTTGTTCATGTTAAGGATTTCCATTCTGAGACTCCCAGTCTTGAATCAGTCCCAGTAGTGAATGAATATTCAGATGTCTTTTCCACATATCTTCCAGGAATTCCTCCCGAAAGGAAAATAGACTTCGGTATTGATCTTCTTCTGGATACTCATCCCATCTCTATTATGCCATATAGAATGGCACCAGCAGAACTCAAAAAACTAAAAGAGAAGTTGAAAGATCTCTTAGATAAGGGATTCATCAGACCCAATATTTCCCCGTGGGGCGCACCAGTCTTATTCATGCGCAAGAAAGATAGTTCTCTCAGAATATGCATTGATTATCATCAACTCAATAAAGTCATGGTCAAGAACAAGTATCCTCTTCCCAGAATCAATGACTTGTTTGAACAACTTCAGGGTGCTAGCTTTCTCCAAGATAGACCTCAGATTCGGCTATCATCAACTCAGAGTCAGAGAACGTGACATTCCAAAAACAACTTTTCGTACTCGGTATGGTCACTTCGAATTCTTAGTTATGTCATTTGGTCTTACCAATGCCCCAACAGATTTTATGGACTTGATGAATTGTGTGTTTAAGCAGTACTTGGATATGTTTGTTATAGTTTTCATAGATGATATTCTGGTCTATTCCCACAGTGAGCGAGATTATGCAGACCATCTCAGAACAGTACTTCAGACTCTCAGAGATCATCAACTATTCCCTAAATTCAGTAAGTACGAGTTTTGGCTAAGGTCAATAGCATTCCTTGGCCATATCATTTCCGGTGATGGAGTTAGAGTAGATCCTCAAAAGACCGAAGTAGTAAGAAACTGGCCTCGCCCTATCTCACCATCAGATATTAGGAGTTTCTTGGGTTTGGCAGGCTATTACAGATGGTTTATTGCGGGATTTTCTTATATTGCATCCCCTATGTCTAGATTGACTCAGAAAAAAGTCAAGTTTCAGTGGTTAGATCCTTGTGTGAAGAGTTTTTAGGAGTTGAAGACTCGACTCACCTAAGCTCCAGTTCTAGCTCTTCCAGATGGTTCAGATGGGTTCATAGTGTATTGTGATGCATCCAGAGTAGGTTTGGATTGTGTCCTCATGCAGCATGGTAAGTTCATAGACTATGCCTCTAGACAGCTTAAACCCCATGAGAAGAATTATCCTATTCATGATCTTGAGTTAGCCTCAGTAGTCTTTGCCTTGGAAATTATGAGGCATTATCTCTACAGAGTTCATGTAGATGTCTTCACGGATCATAATAGCCTTCAATATGTCTTTTCATAAAAAGATCTCAATCTTTGTCAGAGAAGGTGGTTAGAGCTGTTGAAAGATTACAACATGAGCATCCTTTATCATTCGAGCAAGGACAACGTAGAGGACGACGCTCTCAGTATACTATCTATGGATAGTATTGCTTATGTCGAGGATAGTAAGAAGAAGCTAGCCCAGGAAGTCCATCAGCTTGCAAGACTAGGTATTCTCTTAGTTGATACAGAAGAGGGTGATATATGGGTTCAGAGTAGTTCAGAATCATCTCTAGTTTTCGAGGTGAAAGAAAATCAAGATAGGGATCCTAGCCTTGTAAAGTTAAAAGAGTCAGTCAAGGATTAGAAAGTAGAAGTTTTCTCCCAAGGAGGAAATGGTGTTCTGTGTTGTCAGGGTCGTCTGTGTGTTCCAGCTATAGATGACTTAAGGAAGCAAATTCTTGCAGAAATGCATGGTGCGCGCTATTCTATTCATCCAGGGGCCACAAAGTTGTACCGCAACTTGTGGGAAGTCTATTGGCGGAGTGGGATGAAGAGAGATATTGCAGAGTTTATGGTTAAGTTCTCTATATGTCAGTAGGTTAAGATAGAGCATCAGATGCCTAGTGGTACTATGCAGTAGTTCATTATTCCTACTTGAAAGTGGGAAGAAGTGAACATGGACTTTGTGATGGATTTTCCTCGAACTCGTCAGCAGCATGATTCCGTTTGGGTCATCGTAGACAGAATAACCAAATCAGCCTATTTCCTTCCAGTTCATACCTCTTATTAAGCCGAGGATTATGCCAAACTCTACATCAGGGAGTTGGTCAGATTGTACGGTGTTCCGCTATCTATTATCTCAGACAGAGGTACCCAGTTCATCTCTTATTTATGGAAAGCATTCCAAAAGGGTCTTGGTACCCAAGTTCATCTTAGTATAGACTTTCATCCTCAGAGAGATGGTCAAGAAGAAAGGACCATTCAGATATTAGATGATATACTAAGGGCTTGTGCAATCGATTTCAAGGGAAGTTGGGATGACCACTTACCTTTGATTGAATTTTCATACAACAACAACTATTATTCCAGTATTTATATGGATCCCTTCAAAGCTCTCAATGGTAGGAGATGTAGATCTCCAATTGGTTGGTTCGAAGTTAGTGAGGCCTCAGTTATAGGGCCTAACTTTGTATTCGATGCCTTAGAGAATGTCCAGTTGATCAGAGAAAGACTTCGGTCTGCTCAGAGTCGATAAAAGTCTTATGCAGATGTTCGTAGAAAGGATATCGAGTTCGAGATTTATGACTATGTCTATCTAAAGATTTCTCCCATGAAGGGAGTGAAGAAATTCGATAAAAAGGGAAAGCTCAATCCCCGATATGTCGGTCCCTTTAAGATTCTCAGTCACTTTGGCAAGGTAGCTTATGAGCTCGAATTGCCTTCATATCTAGCCCTAGTTCATCCAGTCTTCTATGTTTCTTTGCTCAAGAAATGTATAGGTGAACCAGCAGTTGTAGTCCCTATTCAGAGCATCGATGTTCAGAACAGCCTCTCTTACAAAGAGATTCCAGTTGAAATCATAGACTATCAGACTCGTAGACTGAGGAACAAAGAAGTCCCATATCCATGTCAACAAAAAAGTAGCTTGTTAGTCATTGAGCTTGAATTTCATATATCCCATATCCATGTCAACCAATGCTCTACCAGTGTCTAGGAAAAGCCTTCTTAATATAATAGGAATATCAAAATCCACCACACAGTCAAGAATAATGAAATTATCTAGGAATATGAAAGAAGCTTTCTTTTCCAAAATATCACATAAAATACCAACTAGTTTCATCACAATTTAGCCAACCATTAATAATATCATCGACGTTGGTTTAGGTGTCCCCAACCCCAATTGCTTCTAAACAACTAACAACATCATATTTATAATAACACCCAAGTCAGAAAAACCTCACACAAAATTTAGAGATCCAATAATGTAAGGAATAGTGAATGATCTAAGATCTTCTTTCTTCTCAACTAACTATTGGGATGCTATAGCACTGGAATGGTGCATATTATCAATAGTATCAAAACTCATCATCCTCTTATTCCTCTCTAAGTCATTCATAAACTTTGTATAACCGACCATCTGCTCCTATGCTTCATCAAGTCGGATATTCAGATACAACTGCTTTAACATAGATATGAATTTAGGATATTTCCCTTCTTCTTGATTCTTTTTCAACCTTTGAGGAAAATATGGAGGAGGTCGTGAAATGGTCTTCAAAGTTGTCTTGAACTCCTTACCCTTACCTTTATCAGTATCAACTACTTTCTCAATATCCTTTGATTTCTGTGATGTCTCATCATCAATTACCAACTTCTACATTTCAGCTTTAGGGGTATCATAGATAAATGATATCATTTCTCACCTTATCAACTATCGACATAGGAGTATCGATAGTAGCCTTAATACTATGGGTGGTGATGTCCAAATAATGTTTGTCATTCTTTGGATTCTACACAATATTATTCAGAAGAGTGATCGATTGATGCCGATTCAGTGTAGCTGACATCTAACCAAACTGGTGCTCTAGTTGCTTAATCAAAATAACATGTGATTCTACCTTTTGGATCAGACCAAAAATATCTTCCTTAATCTCCTTAAGGTAACTCTCTTGATTCTTTAAACCCTTAAATAGCTTAGCAAGTAAAGCTTTCATCCTTGAATCTATATCATGGTTTCATCGCAGAATATACGCATCACTCTTCTGCTTATAGTCATTATTTCACCTTTAATCACAATCTCTCCCTGCTTTAATCCCTTTACCTTTCCTAATAATAGTTCCGATATTGATTCCCTTGCCTTGAGTTCCATGATTCCTACTTGGACCCTTGTCCTTTGGCTCAACAACTACCATCTCTCTATCCAGTCACTTTTCTTTCTCCTCAATACAAAATCATAGAACTTAGGTGATTTATCTTGTGCACCCACAACATTCACCTTCTATGAATTCATAGTCGCAAATTTCTAGGTAAGTAACCCAATGTCCATCCTCATCTATTCAACCTCTTGATCCAATATATCATTTATGATTCTCTATGTACTGGAAGCACCGATATCATAGGTACTATTTCCTCTTTCTACCTCAAGAGTATGCCATCCTTAGTTGGTATCAGAGACTTGATCTAAGATTTCTATAGCTAGCTCCCAGTGAAGGCTCATGAAATCCCTACCAATAATAGTATCAACAATGGTGTTCGCATTTAGGGCTCTATAAAATATCTCAAGGAAATTCCTCCCTAAAATTCTTTGATTGGGAAAAATCATCAACTTCTTGATCAATCGCAACCATGTCTCATATAATGACTCAGAATGTAATAATAAAAAATTATGTATCTCATACTTTAACAACAACATTCTAGAAGGTGGGAGGAAATGGTCCAAGAACTATTTCTATAACTAATTCCAAGTAGTGATGGACCCATGAGGTATTTATCCCAACCATACTGTTGGTTCATTAGTAGTACAGAATGGGAACAACCTAAGTCTCAAAGATTCCTGACTCACCCCAAGTAAATTATACGAAGTGACAATCCCAACAAAATTCATGATGTGCATGTTGAGGTCATTAGATGACAAACCAACAAAAACACCCTTTAGATTCAACCACTATATCGTAGAACTTATAATATCAAACTTTAACATTAGGGAAACTAAGGAGTAATGATAGCTCAACAGGCTTAAAATACACTAAATCTTCCCCTAGATCATCATATGTTAGCAAGAACATAAAATTTGGGGGTGCTTGAGCTCTATCTCTTCTAGCACTGTCGAGTTCTTCTCGATGCTCTTTTTCCTATCTCACCTTTCTTCTTAAGCTATAAGTCAGGAAAAAATATCCTTCTTTATATTTTGTTCAGCCAATATCTGAGCAATGGTTTGTGCAATTATTTCTTGAACACCTGGTAGAGGTTGAGGATTCAAGAGATCTTGGTCATTGTGAACTCTATGCTCGTGTCCTACTATCCCACGATTCTGTTGTAGGGTTCTTTCAAGCCCATGGTTAAGTGGGATTAAGGGGTTTCTTGAGTTTGAGTATTGGGCATACACAACATAAGCTCCAAGAATAGTAGAAAAATAAAAACTAACAACCTCACCAACTTCAATCAAATCAATCCATAATCCTATTCCCCAATAATGGTGCTAAAATTTGATGTCGCCAAAGATTATACCTCCAAGAAACTATAACACGGTCCCTATCAAATATATAGACCAACAAAGGTTGGGGTAGAACCAACATGGAATAGGTAAAATATTTATCACAAACTTCCTAAAGTAACCAAAAAAGTACAGAATAGTAAATGGGGAATTTTTGTGAGAACAATAATAATAGTAAAAAATCTTGCTCTCTTTTGGTGGAAATCAATTTTGAGATGAATACGAGGACTGTGTTCCCTCTGACTTTCTAACTTCATAGGCTTATTGTGCTCGGTTAAACTTTCCCAATGCCTTTCTTGATGAATTTGACAAGATACGTATAACCAAATATCTTGTGAATGTATTTGATAAATTTCACTAATCACCTTTTGAGTCTCAGTGTTGCCTTACTAACCTTTGTCTTGGATCCCTGATTAACAATTACCTTTTGAATCTTAAGTTAATTAGATGAAGGTTGATATCTTCAAATTACTATTGTGATATTCTTTTCCTAATCTCTACCTCTACTTTGAAGTAAGTATCAAATACAGGAAGGTTTTAAATATCTACAATCATTAAGAAAGCAATCACACCAAAAAGATCACAATACATGTAAGAATATTGATCACGTAGACTTTGCAGTTTTCCTACTTTGTTATCCCATCAGGGTTCCCATAACCCTAGATAGGTGATTAGCTTCTCATGTTTGTAAGGACATTCATTGAATTTAGAAAAGTAAGCAGATGAATAAGCTCACAGTAATTGAAGAATAAAAATCCAATTCTAAAATTAATATCCAACCGTAAAACTAAGAACAATGGAATCCAAGATTGACAGATGAATCTCAGAAATAATATATTTTTGTGAATATAAAAAGTGCGTAAACTAATACAAAAACATCACAGTGGTAATTAAAATTGATGTGTGGTGTTTTTACCACTTATTTAGACTCATTATTCATGCACAATGCCTTGATTTGAATACATAAATGAGACAAACTTGTGGTTAGATGCACTAATATCCACTCGATGCAGATAAAAAAAGCTAAGGAGGTCAAAAGATACGGATTGGGGGTGAAAATAATAAAGAGAAAGCAAAGAAGAGTGCAGCTGAAGACCTGGATTGCATCAGCCATAGTTACCGCGACCGTGGTTCTCTAGCTGCGGTCGCGATAAATGAAAATGGTCAGAGCAACATGGTCGCAAAATATAACCGCGATCACGCAGGTGCGGTTGTAGTCAAATACACGAGATAGTGGATCAGCGGGAACTGGACCAAGGGTAGAATTGTAAAATGTCATGGACGAATCCCAAATCATATATAAGTAAAACCCCTTTCTTCTTTGGGCATTACTTGTCTCATAATATAGTTTTGAATTCTAAGCTTGAACCCTAATTAGGCAAGTGAGTAATCAACTTTGGATAATCAAATTTCTTAGTTTCTTGTTGAAAAATGAATGGTTTGGTTGACCCACATGGTATATCTCTCTTTACTTTTTCATGAGTAGCTAAGTAATTTAGTCTTGGGATTATGTTGAATTAGTGTGTAATTGTGTATGGGTATTATTGTGTTTGCATCGATTATAGTTGTTGAGTATGGAATTTTACCATTGATTGACCTAATGAGTTGGGATTTGATGGGTGAAAATTCCTAATTTCCAAATGGGTTTGATGGGTGAAAGATCCAAGCTCTATAAACCCTTTTTCATCCTCAAAAGAGTGACTTAGATTAATATTAGGTAACCCATAAAATCCTTAAAAGAGGGTTATCGGGGCATAAGACAATGGTGAACAAGTAAGCCTATGGTTTACTACCCTTTGTAATCTTAAAAATAGTGTTTAGGAAGTGTAAATAATTTCAAGATCATCATCCTAGAAATAGGGGTGCTTGGTTGAGGTTTTGGGTAGTTACATAAACTCCACACTTATTAGGTGCTCGAAAGAGCCAATGGGTGAAATCATTGTGGTTTTATCGAAAGATTGACCTCAATGATATTTGACCTAGCCTATCCATTACTTAGAAACAAGATCTCTTGATAAACCAACATTATCCCACATACATTACCTCTAAGGAGACATAATCCTAATATTTCTCCAAACCTTGAATTTATACCAAAGATAACATTCACTCTGTGCTGGTTCAAGTTTATGTGAAGAATTTTCGACAAACCCCCCTATTTACTTATATATGTTATTTTTATTAGCATCCGGGGTAACCTTATAGTAACTTGAGTACCCATAGGTTGGAAGTCTATAACATTCATTCTTTGAGATTAGACCCCAATTTACATTGGATTACTTGACAACAACCGCCTCATCCCTCAAATATGGGAGTGAGTTGAGCCTTATCAAAATGGCCCCAATGCAGAGAGTGAAATATAGATTTCACTTGTGTGGTGCTATTCTTACTTGGGAATACTTGGAGTGGGGTAATTTCCTTTATTTATTGTTTTTGACTAGTTTGTAGGTGATCAAATTATGAACGGAGCGATGAGAGATAATGCAAGTAATTTTAGCCCCTTTGATGCTCCACTAGGAGACGATGGCCAATTGAATAAAGCGGGGCAAACAAGTGCTATCCGCATCCCACCAACCAATGGAAATTGTGTGTTTCATGTGACTAGCGTTATGCTTCACATGTTACAAATGAAAGGATTATATGGGGGTCAAGCATATGAGGACCCAAATATTCATTTGAAAAACTTTGTGGAAGTTTGTGTGCCATTTAACGTAGAGAATATTACACAAAAATCCATCTGGACTCAAATCTTCCCATTTTTCCTAATGGGCGAGGCTTTTTTATGGCTTTGCTTACTTCCACCTGGCTCAATCACCTCTTGGGAGAAGCTCACCGTGGTGTTACTTGATAGATTCTTCCTACCATAAAAAATTCTTTAAAAATGGGATGAGATTGTAAACTTTCGGTAATTGATGGAGAACCATTGTTTGAAGCGTGAGAGAGGTTTAATGGAAAGCTAGACCAATGCCCAAATCATAAGGTCTCGGATAAGATGCTCCTTGAGATTTTCTATAGAGCTCCTAACCCATTGAACAAAATGGTTGTGGATAATGCAGCGGATGGATCTATTTTAAAATTGCATCAACTTACGGCTTTATGATTGATAGGTAAAGTATCCAAGAAAAACTGAGGGTGGTAAAACCGTGATGCTGATGGTTCTAAAGAACCTTCTACTACCTCCGTAGTGACCAATGTGCAAAGAAAACAAGAAGAGGAGAAGGAGGAGAACATGGCCAAGATAATGACCCAGCTTGATCTTCTAACGAAATATATTATGGGAGTACCCACAAAAGCGGTAAATACCATAACATTAAAGACATATGAAGATAATGATGAGGCAAAGAAGTTGGATGAAGAAATTTGGTACTTGGCAAAATACTCGGGGGGTTCCCGCCCCACCTATCAAAGGAAGGTGGGAATCACGGTTTGATGGATCAAGACCGAGATAAAGATTAAAGAGATAGAGAATATGACTATGACCGCTACAGTCCTCCTCATGATAGGGATAAGGCTAAGGAGTCAAACATTATTAACCCTAAAAAGTTCAAGACCGAAGATGTTTTGGCATGAATCTTGAGTAGAGTTGAAGGTACGGACAAAATAGTTCGTGAGTTGAAGAGTGACTTCTCCATATTCTCCCAAACGGTGGTGGCTCACGCCTTCTCCATCAAACAAGTGGAGACCCAAGTTAGGCAAATCTCCACATAATTAACTACAAGAGCTAGAGGTGGACTTCTGAGTGACACAATTGCTAACCCAAAGAATAAAGTACAAGTCCTAGCAATTGTCACTAGAAGTGGGAAAGCACTTGAAGAACCCTTTAGCGGAGAGGTGATTGAAAATATGCCCAAGCCCAAGGCAAAAGAGGTGACACCTTAAAGAAGAAAAGAAAATAATGAGAAAGATATTGACTAAAGCGATAAGGAATTAGTCAAAGTTGAAAAGCCAAAAGGAGAAGAAAATCCAACCATCCATGTTCCACCTCCGTTCCCTCAACATTTGCATAAAAAGGAAGAGAGTGACAAATTGGTAAAATTTATGGCAAAACTTAGCAATCTTTCCATAAATATCTCACTACTTAAGGCTATTCAAGAGATTCTAGGATATGCTAAGTTAATAAAGAAGTTAATGTGCAAGAAGAAGATCGTTGAAGGCGATACCATTGAAATTACTCATTGGTGTAGTGCTATCATGGATATCAAAGTTGCGGAAAAGAAAAATGACCTCGGAGCCTTCACTATCCCTTGCACCATTGGTACTCATGAGTTTGCAAAAGCTTTTTGTGACCTTGGTGCAAGCATCAACCTAATGCTGTATGCCATCTATAAGAAACTTTGCTTAGAAACTCCTACACCAACCTCAATGCGACTTTTGATGACAGAACAGTCCATAAAAAGCCGGTAGGTATATTGTTTGATGTCCTCATAAAGGTGGAAAATTCATTCTCCTGGTGGATTTCATTATAGTAGATTGTAAGATAGACCAAGATGTGCCTATCATTCTTATTCGTCCTTTCTTGGCTACCGGGAGATCCATTGTTGATCTAGAGTTGGGGTAAATGACATTTTGGGTGCAAAAAGATGAGGTATCATTAAAAATTTGCAAGTCAAACAAGCAAACCGCAGAGCTCCAAGTAGTACCCGTGGTGGATGTTAAAATGAGATAGTAAAAGATAAGGGGTTTGAGGACCTACCGTGAGATTGAAACAAAAAAGACGTCATGCCACAACGATAACTAAGGTGGTAGGTGAGAGGCAACCCACAAATTCCATGAGAGTGGCTCGTATCCTTTTTGTTATGTTCTCATAGTGTAGATGTTGTCTTTTGCATTTGAATAACCCATGCATTTGTGGCACTTTGTATTGCATTGAATGAGCTTTGAAAATGGTAAAGTGTGAAAGTTTACTTTGAAAATCCGAGTTGGAAAATTCTGTGAAAATTGAGTAAAATACTGAACAGGGGAAAATAGGGGAGCAAAAACTTCTCTCAATTACTGCAATCACAGCCACCATGCGTGATCGCGACTACATGGGTGCCCATGGTGATGGCCTCTGACCGTGGTCACCGTCATTTTAGTCATTTAACCCCTAATCTCCTTTATTTACCTCACACTCCCTTTTAAAGTTTTACTCTCAAATCTAAGCTACATTATTGGCCAAGTTGTAAGCTCTCAATCAACCTTCGTGCACATCTCTCTTACATCATAACTCTGGTAGGTTACATGAACCCTTACTTTTATTTTGGAAAATAAGCCATTAAGTGCATGATTAAGAAAGGGCCTAAAGTTTTAATTGTTATGATTTATATATTTTCATACTTATTATTGTTGCTGTGTTGGTTGCTTGATTGAGGTGTGCACACAAGTGGGGAAACACTGAGTTCCCAATAGTGTGTATGGTAGACAAATATGATATGCACACCTTGTGTTTGATAAATTGCTCAAATGAACATTTAATAGTGGTATTTACTTTTTAAGGGCACATTCATACATACCAGTAACATTGTTTACATGACCTTCATTTTCACCCATATTGTAGAACATGATGATAGTCTAGAATTGGGAGGAAGTTAAACATAAATAACTAATATGAAGCCAGCATCAGGTGTCATGATCGTGATCATAAAATATTACTGTGGTAACATAGAAGAGGCACTTATTCTACGATCTTGGTAACTGAGGGCAGGTTCCTATCTTGTCAAAAATCCTATACTACTAACTTTTAGCCAGGCAACCCCAAGCACCTAGTCCAATGAACTTTAATGATCAATCTAGCACAACTTACATAATTCAACTAACGTTGAAAGATATAATGTGTGTTTAGAGCTTTCAGGACAACCTCATGGATAAGTTTGATCCATCAGATTCATGGCACCCGAATGCCATACTCACTACTATAGTGATCTTTTAAAGAAAAAGTTGTTGGAAAGAGGAATTTGTTTGGAGAATGTACCGGAGAAGCTACCAACTTTTCAAGACAAACTTGAAGCCACAGGGTGGAGGTGCTTTGCCCCAGATCCATGCCTTACAAATAGGTAATGGGTCCATGAATTTTACGCCAATATTAGTGAAGTATCTTTCTCAGACCCACTCAATGTGATTGTAAATATGAGGGGGAAGCCAATAAAAGTTGAGGCTAAGAAAATCAATGATGTTTATGGGCTCAAGAGGGTAGACAAGGGTGAATTCAAGGTGAAGGGGTATAAATCAGGGAATCTGTTAGCACAACGACTATGTCCCAGAAAGAAAGTCTCGTGGACCAAGACAAAAAGTAACATCTCCATTAATGACCTTACTTTTGAGGCTCAAATACGGTTGCACATCATTTGTAGACGAGTATCTCCTTGCACCCACATGATGGCATTCCCTGAATTGTATGCTCGGATGGTTTCTTGTATTCTAAATGACATCCCTCTGGATGTTGGTCAACTTGTGGTCGACAAAATAGATCATTTCAAAAACCATGGTGGTACAAATCTCTTTTACCCTTCTCTGATTACTAAGCTGTGCAAGAGAGAAAGGGTTGAAGAATATTCTAGTGATATATGGGTGCGTCCTAGTGCCCCCCATCTACCCATTAAAGATTCGAGGAGAGGGTGCACCGGGCAAAAAAAATGAAAAGAAAGATTAACTTGGAAGAGCCAACATGTAGAGAACCTCAGTCTCATAGGCCATCCATCATGAGACCTCTTGAAAAGATAGTAGTTAATATTGTAACCATTAACGAGCTTTTGGCTAGCTTTCCTCAAGGTTCGGGAGAGCCCTCCACAACCTATCACTCGTATGTGTCACGTGCCAATTATGATGAGTATAAGAAGGACCAAAAGAAGCAAAAATCTACTATTCATCATCTTGAGGAAGCATACTCCTCTTTGGTGGCATCACACTGGGATCTTCTGAGCGCACATGAAAAGATGATCACTAGGGAGAAAAAGAGGAAAGAGTTCTTTAACAAGATGTGGAAAGGGGTGAAGGGTCTATGGAAGGTTCTGAAATCTTAAAGCAGGCTTCCTACTTTTTAGGTGGACAGTGATGATGATGCCTCAGCCAAGTGGTCCGATCTTGAGGAGGATGGTAATGATACAGGGTCTGCGAGTGATAACAACCCTTGATACGGTTTCAGAGAGAACCCTTATCTCTTCTACCCTTGATTATTTATGCATTGGGGACACTGCTACCTTATTGGTTGGGGCTGTTTCCTTATTCATGACATTTGGGCCTGTATTATTGATATTTCTGAATACTTCTCTGCTCTTTTAGATAATCCTTACCTCAATATTTAGGCACTCTGATGGTGCCCACATTTGCATGGACTAGTTATTTATGTTTGTTAGTTGGCCATTTTAGTTTGAATTACTCTAGATGAGTCTTTCCATCGTGATTGGGTTTCTATCAGTAGGTGCAGGAAAAGTATGAGTACCCATGGCATTGAAGCTATAAAATGCAAGGAAAGTATGAGTTAATGATTTGGGATCACATTTATATCCATTGGTGAAGTCTGAGTAACCATATGGGCAGTTAGCCCACACTTTGATTCACAATATGAGACTATGGCTTGTGTTGTTGCCATAATTAGCAAATTATGCGTGGTGCAGATGCAAAGGCAAAAAACCCCCTCCGTCCAAATTTTTTTACAAAATCCAAAGGAATGGACGTGAGCAGCTTTGTAATGATATTTTCCTTGTTTTTATGACTCCGAGAGTTGATGTTGGAAAGTTAATGAATAACCCATCTTTATCTCGAGCGGGTAAAACGATTGAACCTACTTAACGGTACTCGCATTCCATGGGTGTAAGGTTGATTGTCTTCATCTTTTTTTGTACTTGTGCTATCTAGAACTTTCCCCTCTAGTCTTTCATAGCTAATTTAGATTGTACTTGGTTGGAGAATGGATCTTAGGACATCTTTGTGATTTTGGTACCCACTTTAAGCCTAAAAATCCTACCATTGCATAAGTGTAATCCATCGTACCCACTTCGAGCCTTTGGATGTTTCTTTGGCAAACACATTATAAGACATGAACCACTCTTCTTATCCCTCTTTTTAACGATACCCTTCTTGAACTTAAGAATGTAATTTGAGACCAAAATCCTAAGTTGGGGGTGGAAATGATTGAAGAAAAAAAGTTTGGTGCCACAAAGAGTTAGTGTATGCCTAATGTGCCTAAGTTTTGAAAAAAAGCAAATAGAAGAGGAGAGCACCCAATAAAAAATTATAGCTTTAACATTGCAAGAAATTGAGATAAAAGAAGTTGGGTGAGCAAAGAAAGCCAAAAGTAGGCTTGGTAAAAGAAAGAAAACAATGAGAGTGGCCCATACTTATAGAAAAAAATAAATAACTTTGAAAAATGTGATGTAGAAGTTCAAGGAAGGGTGTAGCCATGTTGTTTCCAAAATAATATCCTACCCTACCCCAACCGCACATTACAATCTTAGAAAGTCCTTTGAGATCTCCAACCGCTTACCTTCTTTGTAGTGGCGATTGAAAATTGGGGCAAGCCTATGGTATGGTGCTTGTTAACATGGAGAACTTCTTCAGAGAGTGAGGGGTTGCACTTAAAGTTCCTTGTTGCATGATAAGTAACTAGGTGTGTGAAATTTTTATTTCTCGTGAGAAGGCATGCGAGCTAGTTGAGGTGGGTGATTTTTTCATCTCCCGTACAATGAGGTAAATGAAGGTATAACATGTAAGTCATTTTTAAAGTGTTAGTAGTTGTTACATGGTTGCTCACCAAAGTCTATTGCACCCTTCGCTATTCCACTTTATAATGAGGGGAGTGGTTAGAAACATATTTGTCTATGTGTAAAATGCTTTTAGTGGTGGCACTCAAGTTAAGTCATCATGATCAGTGATTGATAGAATGAGGGCACACATTGTCTCATAATATAGAGGTAGTGTTGCTCGAGGACAAGCAAAGTCTTAAGTTGGGGGTGTTGATGAGTGGTGTTTTTACCACTCTTTCATACTCATTATTCGTGCACAATGCCTTGATTTTAATGCATAAATGAGACAAACTTGTGGTTATATGCACTAATATCCCCTCAATGCAGGTAAGAAAGGTAAGGAGGTCAAAAGATATGAATTGGATCTGAAAATGATAAAGAGAAAGCATAGAAGAGTGCAACTGAAGACATGGATTGTATCAGCCCCAGTTATCGCAACCGTGGTCCTCTAGCTTTAGTCACAGTCAGTCAAGATGGTCAAAGCAATGTGGTCACATAATCTAATTGCGGTCACATAGCCATGGTGGCAATCAAATACACGCTAACGCGGATCAGCGAGAACTGGCCCAAGGGCAGAATTGTAAAAAATCATGGACGAATCCCAAATCGTTTATAAGAAAAAACCCTTTCTTCTTTGGGTATTACTTGTCTCATAGTATAGTTTTGAATTCTAAGATTGAACCCTAATTGGTCAAGTGAGTAATCAACTTTGGAGACTCAAATTTCTTAGTTTCTTATTAAAGACCCACATGGTATATCTCTCTTTACTTTCTTCATGAGTAGCTTAGCTTTGGATTATGTTGAATTAATGTGTAATTCTGTGTGGGTATTATTGTGTCTGGATGGATTTTAGTTGTTGAGTATGGAATTTCATCATTTCTTGAGCTTATGAGTTGGGATTTGATGGGTGAAAACTCCATATTTCCATATGGTTTTGATGGGTGAAAGCTCCAAGCTCTAGAAACCCTTTGTCATCCTCGAAAGAGGGACTTAAGTGAATATTTGGTAACCCATAACATCCTCAAAAGAGGGTTATCGGGGGGCAAGGCAATGGTGAACAACTAATCCTATGGTTTACTACCCTCTGCAATCTTAGAAATATGTGTTTAGGAAGTGTAAATCTTGTCAAGAGCATCATCCTAGAAATAGGGATGCTTGATTGACATTTTGGGTGGTTACATAAACTCCACACTTATTAGGTGCTCGAAAGAGCCAATGGGTGAAATCGTTGTGGTTTTATCGAAAGATTGACCTCAATGATATTCGACCTAGCCTATCCATTACTTAACAACTAAATCTCTTAATAAACCAACATTATCCAACATACGTTACCTCTAAGGAGACATAATCCCAAGATTTCTCCAGACCTTGAATTTAGACCAGAGATAGCATTCACTCCGTACTGGTTAAAGTTTGTGTGAAGATTTTTTTTGACAACCCCCCATACTTATACTTGTTGTTTCCATTAGCATTTCGGGTAACCTAATAGTAACTTGAGTACCCATAGGTTGGAAGTCTATAGCAATCACTCTTTGAGATTCGACCTCAATTTACATTGGGTTACTTGACAACGACTGCCTCATCCCTCAAATATGGGAGCGAGTTGAGAATTATCAAATGTTACAAAATAAAACCTAAAAATCATAACCAAATGGAATAGAAAAATAAGGTCGGTAGTGGTAATGCCATAAGAAGAGGGTTATCTAGACTGATGACGACTCATTGTTAGCTCTGTATGTAATCTTATTTAACCTTTAGTGACAAATCTACATGTCTCCCAATGATTCATTTGCTAGACTCGTTGCCACTTCATTGAGTTTTCAGCTCTCTATTCCTTTCTCTATATGCTCAGAATGGTTATCACGCTGACTCATCATCAGATCCTATGACTTGTCACCAACCTCGTCTCCACTAGGTTTAAACTTGTAATCCTTTAGGACTTTTTCACACTTTTCTTAGAAAGATCTTCATTACGACTCGTAGTGAGATCCTATAGTTCGTAGCTAGTGTCTACTTTATTTTTTTGTTTAGCTTCCTTCGCTGTTCACACTATGTCTTGGACGATGAGTCGTATGTTATCCAATGACTCATTTTCCAAGCAGAGACATTACTTTTTATAGCTTTTTCTTTCTTTTTTTTTCTACTCACTTCCAACCCTATTTTACTATAAAACAAACACAAAATCCATAAAATCTAGTAAAAAGGACCTAAGTACTTGCATAATTTCATCATTTTAAGCATTGGAAGTTTCATGAAACCATGGCACATCACGACAACCTCATGCATCACATCATCATCACAATTATCATTTTCATTGCATCTTATATATCTTGAACTTTCTATTTCATACAAATTCTCATCACACAATATCTGAAGTACAACCCTTAAAAGTACTATATGCTTAGCCTCATTCTTATAATCGACCAAGATATCATCGACGAACACAAGAACAAAATAATTACTATAGCGTTGAAATATCTTGTCCATCAACTCTATAAATATTGCCAGTGCATTAGTAACCCCAAAAGACATAACTAAGAACTCATAATGGTCATACCATATATGAAAGGCTGTCTTTGGAATATTCAAATCACTATTATTCAACTGATAGTAATCATACCTTATGTAAATCTTCAAAAATACCGAGGCACCCTGAAGTTGATGAAAAATCAATAATGTGATAAAGAGGTCACTTATTATTGATAGTGACCTTGTTCAATTACTAATAATCAATACATATGAATATGGATCCATCCTTCTTATTAACAAATAGGATAGAAGAACCCCAAGGAGACAAACTCAGCCTAACGAAACCCTTAGTCAACAAGTCCTATATTTTCTCCCTTAATCCTTCATCTTTGCTAAGGGAATCCTATCTGGAGGAATGGAAATGGTCTTAGTGATCAACTCTACATCAATAATGAGAAACACATCTTTATACAAGGGAACAATAGGTGAGTTTGTAGGAAACACATTTATAAACTCTCTAACAACACTTACAGAATCTAAGGAAGGTAGTGAAGCAACACTTATATCGTGAAGAAAGGCAAAATACGAATGAAACCCTTTTCTTACCATTCGGTGAGCATAATAAAAATATATAACTTCATTGGGACATGAACTGTGAGTGCCTTTTCCATTTTAGTGTTGACGCACCAAGAGTAGCTAAATTCTTATTGGAATCCAAAATTGTGTGATAAGGATCCAACCAATCCATAGTCAATTTGACATCAACAAATCCAATTCAAAATACCATTGCTAAAAAAATCATACTAAGAATTCCTTGAAGAACCAAAACACCCTCCATAACTCGATAAACAAAAATGAGTCTTTTAGCTTGCATGACCTAATATCTGACTCCATAAAACCTCAAAACACATAGACCTACACAAAAACTCTTCAAACCTATCTAAATTGGTCTATCATGATAACCACGAGAGCCTATACTAAATAAATCCCTATCACAAGATGGATGACCATTAAACTTGTCATGTCGACGTATCCTCTTGGCACCACCACGACGAGTAGCTTGATTAATTTTCTAAATCAACTTAGCATGATCCATGATGAACAGGATAGAACCACTCAAAATTACTATTGAGCTTTCGCAAAATAATAATAACCATTCAAAACCTTAATAAACTGTTATGCCTCGAGCCTGGTGCTCAGAATACTATACTATACTCATGATCCCGAAGGACCATAATCTAACCCATAACTGATATCTGTACCTGCACACTGTATAATATGACATAATAATATGGAAACATGCACTTAAAGGCCATAAGGTTCAATACTGAACATGATCTGAGTGATATAACATATGTGTAGGGTAATAGAATACCCAAAAAAAAACTAAACATACTGAAGTCTGAAACATAATAGTCTAGAAAGCCTGTAACTAACTGAACTGTCTGAGTAAGGAGTTGATGGGACATGTCCCCAACTAACTCCAACTAATAAATTGATTAATGAGATAATAAGGAAATAATCATGTCCTCAAAAGATAAGGACTCATTTCTAACTCTGTCTGCGGATATCTGGAATATACTGTTGCTCTGGAGCTCGTGTCTATGAACCTATGGTATAAGACACCAAAGCGCAAATAGATCAGTACTTTGAATGTACTGGTATACATGTGAGGTAGGCTAAATGCATGGGGTTCATATACGTGAACAATAGTAATAACTAACTAACTATCATGAACATGAGAATACATGCATGAGACATAAAAACTGACACTAATACTGTGATAACATTGAATACTGAATTTGAAAATAACTGATAACATGAGTGACTGTATCTGACAGTCCTGAATATGACAGTCCTGAATCTGATGGAACTATCTGAGTTCCATACTGTATCTGAGTTGACTATATCTGACAATCCTGAAATCTGAAGAACTATCCGAGTTCTATTATTAAGACTGATTGACTGTGTCTGACAATTTTCATTATGTAACATAAAACTGTGGGAAGTAGTTATATAATCGACATACCCCTAATATGCCATTATAGCTGAGTTGGGGTCCAATCCATAACCCCAATTGAAAGGGTGTCAATACCACGCCACTGGTAAGGATAAGATGTAGGTGATCCTTATCTGACTTTGTGTCCCTAAAAGAGAATGGTGGGGCCCTTATCTGTCAGTGCTTATCCACCTCATCAACCCTTATCGGAAAGTATTGATGTCTCAACCTATTCTATCTACATAGTTCTAGAATGCAAGGATGACTTCTAAGAATCACACCCTCATCTGATAGTGTGTGTTCACATTCTTGGGTTCACTGGGTGCTAATTCCTACTCCCATCTGAATAGACTCTGAACATGATTAACTGAACTGAACATGGGCTGTGTTACTAAATTCTATTGACTGATGGAATACTACTGATATCTGACAACTGACTGAGTTCATGAGATCATGGAGATTTCCTGAATCATAAGACTGTCTGAAGTGTAAGGATTCATAGCTTGACTGAGAGTATCATGAAAACATGACATGGATCTAGGCATACAACTAATGTTTTGGGTACGAGTATCTCCAGTACTCGATAGAAGGAAACTGACCAAACATAACTTAATTGAACATATAACTAACATTATAATTCATAATACATTTATAGAGACATTTCATCAAAACATGTGATAGGCATAACTTGTACATACATGGGGATTTCATGGTATCATGCTAGTTAGGCACTTTTCCTTCATCTAGGCATTTAATCAAACATATTGTAGGCATGGTACATGTAAACATCATTTTACAATAATTAAACGTCATGGTTCAATTCTAATTTCATCATTCAAGGGTTTAGTCATAGGTTTGTATGAATCTATATCTATAATAATTTATCCCACATAGAATTTATCACCTCCACATGGAGTAGACTTCAATTACACCTTATCAACATGAATAAGAGCAGCCAATCATGAAATTCATAAGAAAATCCATAAACTTGAATTTAAAAAAGGGGATTCTTGGTCTTCATAGATGAAAAGAGTCCATGAATGAACACTATGCATACCTTAGTTCGTGATTTCATGAGGATTGACGTGAAACCTTCTTAAATTTGAATCCCCAATAGAAACCCTAGATTGTTTTTGAGAGAAACTTGAGAGAAACTAGTATATTTTTGGTGAAGAATGGCTAAATCACGTGTTATTAGGTTTAAATAGGGGTAGGAAATTGACCCTTTTAACCCTTAGACGCTTCTTGTAATTTCAATAAAAGTTTCCCGAACTGGGACCTTGGTGCGACGTGGAACTATCA
This sequence comes from Capsicum pubescens, assembly GCA_030864215.1. Lineage (NCBI taxonomy): Eukaryota > Viridiplantae > Streptophyta > Magnoliopsida > Solanales > Solanaceae > Capsicum > Capsicum pubescens. The sequence goes on along the minus strand of CM061549.1, from coordinate 97,868,480 downwards.
CGCTGTGTCACTAGAAATTGACAATTGGAAAATTGAGGGATGGCGCGATGCGGATCCATCGCGTTGCCCCTTCCTCTTTGACCTTGAACTTTGGTGCCACGCGGGAAAAATCGCACTGAGGCATTGGAAAAAGGACAATTCTGAATTTTAGCCCTAGCGCAATGTGCCATAATTGCGGACCCCTAATGGAATTTGCCAAATGTCATTTCCTCTTGTGGTGCAGCGCGCCACTGACTAATATAGCGCTATTTTACGATGGGAACCTAAAATTATCGTAACTTCTGACCCTATTATCGGATTTGGGAGAATCTTATATCGATGGAAAGCTTATTGAATTTCCCACATGACAAAAAGTAAAAATCATGAAAATTCATCATGGAATAATCATCATTAAATTTATAAGCTAATGCTAGACATTCTTGAGATGAAATTAGCTTGGAAAAGTACGGGGTATTACAATATCTCCCCCTTGAGAACATTCATCCTCGAATGAGATTGACTGACAGGGGAGAAAAATAACTTACGTACATACTGAACATGAATAAATGGAACATGATCGCATGACTGACATGACTGACAAGCTGAACATCTGGCATTGAACATGCATATCTGATGCGTGTGTAACTGATTCATGAATGCATGACTAAGTTTTCTCAAGAACTAAGTTTCTCAAATGAGAATGCATGTCTGATGCATAATTACATAACTGAACACTCATGTCATAATCTTTCAAGAGCTCTAACCACCTTCTCTGACGAAGATTGAGATCTTTCTAAGAAAAGACATATTGAAGGCTCTTATGATCTATGAACACATCTACGTGAACAACATATAGATACTGCCTCCAAATCTTCAAGGAAAATACTATGGATGCTAACTCAAGATCATGAGTAGGATAATTCCTCTTATGGGGCTTAAGCTGTCTGGATGCGTAGGCTATGACCTTACCATACTGCATGAGGACACAACCCAAACCTACTCTGGATGCATCACAATACACTATGAAACCATCTAGACCATCTGGAAGAGCTAATACTAGAGCTGAGGTGAGTCAAGTCTTTAACTCCTAAAAACTCTTCTCGCAAGGATCTAACCAATGAAACTTGACTTTCTTCTGAAGCAATCTGGACATAGGGGATGCAATAGAAGAAAATCCCTCAACAAACCATCGGTAATAGCCGGCCAAACCTAAGAAACTCCTGATATCTTATGGAGAGACAGGGCGAGGCCAGTTTCTTACTACTTTGGTATTTTAAGGATCCACTCTAATGCCATCACCCAAAATGATATGACCAAGGAGTGCTACTGACCTTAGCAAAAATTCGCACTTACTGAATTTGGCAAACAACTGATGATTTCTGAGAGTCTGAAGTACTGTTCTGAGATGGTCTGCATGATCTCGCGCACTACGGGAATAGACCAGAATATCATCTATTAAAACTATAATGAACATGTCCAAGTACTATTTTAACACGCGGTTCATCAAGTCTATGAAAGCTGCTGGAGCATTCGTAAGACCAAAGGACATAACTAAGAATTTAAAATGACCATACCAAGTACGAAAAGCTATTTTTGGGATGTCACATTCTCTAACTCTAAGCTGATGATAGCCAAATCTGAGGTCTGTCTTAGAAAAATAGCTGGCACCCTGAAGTTAGTCAAACAAGTCATCAATTCTGGGAAGAGGATACTTGTTCTTGACCGTGACCTTATTAAGTTGACGGTAGTCTACACACATCCTGAGAGAACTGTGTATCCTGCACACGAATAATACTAGAGTACCCCACGGGGAAATGCTGGGCCTGATGAATCCCTTATCTAGGAGATCTTTCAACTATTCTTTTAATTCTCTGAGTTCTGCTAGTGCCATTCTGTATGGAGAAATAGAGATAGGATGAGTATCTGGAAGAAGATTAATGTCGAAGTATATTTCCCTTTCGGGAGGAATTCCCGAAAGATCTTTGGGAAAGACATCTGAATATTCATTCACAACTAGAATAGATTCAAGAATGGGAGTTTCAGAACTGGAATCCTTAACATGAACAAGATGATAGACATATCCCTTAGATATCATTTTCCTACCCCGAAGGTATGAAACAAACTGACCTTTAAACACTGAAGTACTACCCTTCCACTCAAGGATGGGTTCATTTAGAAACTAAAATTGGACTATTCTGTTTCTGCAATCGACTGTGGTATAGCAGGAATAAAGCCAATCCATGCCGAGAATGACATCAAAATCAGTCATCTCTAATTCAACTAAGTCTGCTAAAGTGACTTTATGAAATATCATAACCGGGCAGTTCCTGTATACCCATCGGGCTATGATAGTTTTACCCACTGGGGTAGAGACTAAAAAGGGATCTACTAGAATTTCGGGACTGACTCCAAAATCAACTCCTATATAGGGAGTAACAAAAGATAAGGAAGTACCTGGATCTAGCAAAGCGTAAAAATGAACATAAAAGATCTGTAACGTACCAGTAACTACATCAGGAGAATTTTCTTGATCCTATCAGGACTGAAGAGCATAGAAACGATTTGGGTGTTTCCCACTAGTAGCACTGGTGGTGGCATCCTGCTTATTCGGGCGATCGGTCTAAGCTGAGAAGCGGGGATGACTCTAATAACCTGACTGAGGGTAGTCTTTGACTCTGTGGCCTGGCTTTCCACAACCGAAATGTACATCGCTGCCAGCTCTGCAAGCACCCTAATGGTTCTTACCACAAGTTTAACAAAGGGGATTATTTCAGGCATTGCTGACATTACCCTAAGGATTAGAGCCTGGAGCTCTATCTCTATAACCATCCCTGAACTTAGGAGCTAGAGCACTGGCTGAAGAAAGAGCTAGAACTGATGACTTAGGAAAAAACTGGGAACGGTTTTCTCCTTCTGATTTAGGCTGGGTAAAGTTGAAACTACCTCTCTTCGCTCTCTTATTCTGCTTCTTCCTCTGTTTAATCTTTTGCCCTTCTATCTTCTGGGCATGAGTCATAAGCCTGGATAAAGTCATGCCACTATTTAGCATGGTAGATCTTTACTTATTTACAATTCTATCTTTACCCCTAAAGCGAAATTACTCATCTTGGCTCTACTGTCTGCAACCACATGAGGGGCATATCTGGCTAATTGAGTAAACTTAAGAGAATACTCTTTCACCATCATATTACCCTGCCTAAGGTTGATGAAATCTAGCACCTTAGCCTCTCTAATCTCTTGGGGAAAAAATCTATCTTTGAATGCAGTGACAAACTTCTCCCACCCTAAAAGACCTGCATCATCTGACCTCTTTGACTTCCCCTATTTGAACCAAGTATGAGCCACATCCTGCAACTGATATATAGATAGCTCAACACTCTCAATAGTAGTCACCCCATGATGTCTTTCACCTTCTGAACTTTATCAATGAATTCCTGAGGGTCCTCATCAAGCTTAGACCCAAGGAAGGATGTAGGATTCATTCGGGTAAAGTCCTGAATCCTAGCTGCGGCTAAATTGTCCACTGGGTTGGCTGGAATAACTATTGGTTGTTCATTTTGAGCGGCAACTGACTGAGCAAGAGTAGTGAATTCAGACCTGAACTCCGCGTGAGAAACATGATCGCCCAAAGGATCTTCGGGCTGAGGGGCTAACTGATTTATGTTTCTTCTTTTAGGAGGCATGTTCTGTAGAAGAAATGGAGAAATGGATTAGACTGAGAGATTGACTTGAGATTATGCTCACTAGCATGACATGATTACTGAAAGAGGGGAAACTATTCCTCAAACATCTTATAGCCTCCTGTACATAAATGTGGTACACAACACACCCATGTACAAGACTCTACTAGATGCAACTTTCAGACATCCTAGGACTTTATTGAACCTTAGGCTCTGATACCAAGTTTGTAACGCCCTGAGCCTGGTGCTAGGAATGCTATATGGCGCTCATGACCCCGAAGGACCACAAGATAACCCATGACTAATATCTGTACCTGTACACTGCATAATATGATATAATAATGCAGAAACATGCACTGAAAGGCCATAAGGTTCAATACTGAAGATGATCTGAATGATATAACATCTGTATGGGGTAATAAAATTTCCAAAACAAAATTGTACATACTGAAGTATGAATTATAATAGTCTAGAAAGCCTCTAACTGTCTGAACTATCTGAGTAAGGAGTTGATGGGACATGTCCCTAACTAACTCCAACTAATAAACTGATTAATGAGATAATAGGGAAATAGCCATGTCCTCGAAAGATGAGGACTTACTTCTACCACTGTCTACGGATATCTGGAATCTACTGTTGCTTCGGAGCTCGTGTCTCTGAACCTATGGTATAAGACACCATAGCGCAAATGCGTCAGTACTTTGAATGTACTGGTATTGATGTTAGGCGTATTTACACGCCTAAAAGCACCTTAATTTACCCATATTTTAGCTAAGTTTTAAAGGACAAAGTATATAATTCCTGCACTTTTAGTCCTTTTTCCTGTAAGTGAGCTAAAAAACGTGATTAGCAAGTTTTCAGGAATAAATGATGAAGATTTCAGCATTTTATGGACTGTTGGACAGCAAAGGAAACTTCACGTAAGAAGGAAGACAGCTTCTGGAAGCTTGTGGACTGAAAGTGATGCATGGAGAACTTGTCCCGGGCAAAAACAGCATTTCTAAAGACTTAGGGGATCAGCAGTAACTTAGTAGGATTAGGAAAAGTATGCAGTAACCCAGTAGGACTAGGACAAGGATAAAAACCCTATTTCTGTAGGACTAGGACAAGGATGTTATAAAAATCCTATTTGCTGAATTTTTCTGCAAGCTTTTTATTATTCTCACTCATTCTCTTTCAATTCATTCTTACTCTCTTCTATTCTTAAAATCGTTGTTGAAATTATTCTTCATCTATTCGAATTTTAATTTTCACGACAAGAGAAACGCTACTAGCAAGGAATTCACGCCACAAGTGACGCCAATACTTCCTTATCGTGATATTGTTATTGCTTTGGTATGATGATATCCTCGTGGTTTTCCTTCACAATTATGAGTAGCTAAACTTCTCTGTTAGGGTTATGGAAGCCTTATGAGATACTATCTATTGCTATGAGTTTGTGAATTCTTGATACGTATGCTGCTTATATCATTACTCTCTTCATCTTAATTGAATTCTTGTGGTTGCAAACATATAGAATACGCCAGTATAGCATTAACTTATTTGAAAGAAAAGTTACATGTCTGAAAAAGAGAGAATGACAAAGAAATAGGGCTACCAACCCCTGTTTAAAATTTAGTGCCGTAACTGGATTAACCTCTTGGAGAATTCGTACCATTAGTATACGCTTTAAGCTTGAAAGAGTTAAAGTTATATAATCCTTGATGGTCGAAATACACTAGGATTTACCATAGAATACGAATCTCTATAAGCGCATGCATGTCTGAATTCCGCATAACTCATAGCCAATAGATACGTAAAACTCATAAGGTGGACATAACCCTAACTTACAATTCTCATTGATTAAAACCTACTAAACATTCCATTTTTCTTTGTTACTTTGATACTCTTAATTCACGCTACAATTAAATCCCCCCTTTTTTGTAGAATTTTCAATCAACAGTCTACTAATCGTTGCATACTTAGTGACCAAGTATTCCCTGTGGGATTCGACACCCAACCCATTTGGGTTCTATATTTGACAACGACCGCTTACACTCTTACGAGAGTTGTAGTTTGAGCGTTATCAAATTTTGGCGCCGTTGCCGGGGAGTACGGTTGTCAACTAAGTTTGTGATAGTTACTAGACCCTTTGGTCAAAGATTCTCGAATTTTCTTTTAGTTGTTGTTTTTGTTTTATTCAGGTTCAGTTGAGTGCATGCCAAATATTCGTAGTTCTGGTCAGCCATTATTACCCATAAATCCTGAACCACAACTTATTGGCAGAATGGATGCACAATGTGAAATTGAAAGAAGGGCTGCTCAACAGGAGCAGGCTAGATTAGCTGCGTTGGCACCTGCTCAAGTGCATCAACAGAATATTGATAACCCAGGTCGGGCAACAAATCCTGATGATGAGGACCTGGGTGATGATGAGTTACTTAATCCACAGCGTGCAGATGAGGTGGCAGCACCTGTGAACAAGAGAGATCGTTAAGCTAGAATAAGACCTGAACACCGAGCTGTTCAGGCTCCTTTTGATGATGATGATGACGATCTTGATGGAGTTGGTGCCACAGGGGCTATTATTCCTCCGCCCTTGGCACCTGGAGCCAAGTTCAATATCACTAGCACCATGATTCAGCTATTGCAGCTTAAAGGTTTATTTGGTGGACTTGCAGGAGATGATCCGAATATGCATCTGGTCAATTTTATTTCAACATGCAAGTCGTTTGACAATCCAGGAGTTAGGCAGAATGCAATTTGGCTGCGCTTATTTCTATTGTCTCTGTCTGGGGAGGCAACTCTATGGCTGAACGGGCTAACTCCTGATTCTATTACTAATTAGAGGCAACTGAAAGAAACTTTCCTAGAAAGATTATTTACGCCATCCAAGAGAGCCCAACTACGGGATGAGATCAACAATTTTGGACAGCTTCCAACTGAAGATCTCCACGAAACATGGGAGAGGTTCAAGAAGAAGCTTATGCGGTGCCCAAACCATCAGATGACAAATATCCACTTGATGGAAATATTATATAGGGCTTTGAACTCGGTGACAAAGCCAGTGGTTGATAATGCTGCAGGTGGGTCATTCATGGACCTTACTTTTCTTGAGGCAAGTGATATGCTAGATCGTATGACAAAGCAGAGTAGAGCTTGGCATACCAGGGATTCTGAGGTAGCAAGCTCTACCACATCTATTGGCTTGACTGCAGAGCAGAGGCGTAGACAAGAGGAACGTGACCAAGATATGGCTCACATGAAAATGCAGATGGATCTTCTTACCAAGAACTTATTATCAGGGATGATCGAAAAGGTTAAGGCCGTTGTATCACAGGGAAGAGACTAATTCGACTCTGAGGAAGAAGCGAACTACTTGAATAATCAGGGGGGTTTCCGAGGCAATGCCCAAGGAAACCAAGGTCGGAACTATTATGATAAATCTGGATACAAGGACCGCGATCAAGGTGGTTGGAAGAATAAGACTGACAAGAGTGGTTTGTATGTTCCTCCTGGAAATCGTGAGGCTGTGGCGTCTGGCTCTGGAAAGATGTCCATGGATGTTATGATGGCTAAGCTGTTGAAAGGGGTGGAGGCAACCAATATAGGAGTTACTGAGGTAAAGAATGATTTGTCATCAATAAATCAATTGGTTGATTTGCATTCTACCGCGATAAAACAGCTGGAGAAACAATTGAGTCAACTATCAGCGACATTCAATCAAAGAAAGGCTGGCACCTTACCTAGCGACATTGTGAAAAACCCAAGGAATAATGGATCATGTATGGCTATTACTACCAGGAGTGTTAAAGCTTTGGAAAATCCATCCAAAGACAAGCAGGTGGTTGATGATATAGCAAATAATGTTATTGATGAAGAATGTTAAGATGCCATAGAAGCTGAAGATAGTGTTCCTGACGTTACCCCTAGACGTCTGCAGCCTAAAAAGATCGATAATCGGAAGCAAGATAAAAAGGAAGTGGCAGAGAAAACTATTCCCCTTCCACCACCACCTTTTCCTCAGAGACTGAAGAAGAAAAACGATGACACCAGGTTCAGTAAATTCATGACTATGTTGAAGCAGCTGACTATTAATGTTCCTTTGGTGGAGGCGCTAGAGCAGATGCCTGGATACGCTAAATTCATGAAGGACATTTTGACAAAGAAGAGGGAAGCAAGCTATGAGCTGGCAGATAATGTTCATCATTGCAGTGCAATCGCTACAAGATCGCTAGTTCAGAAGAAGCCAGATCCTGGTGCTTTCACTATTCCTTGTGCTGTCGGATCTTTGAATTTTGCCAAGGCATTATGCGATTTAGGAGCCAGCATCAATTTGATGCCGCTATCTATTTACAGAAAGTTGGGTTTGGGTGATCCTACTCCAACCAATATGAGGCTCGTCATGGCCGATAGGTCGGTAAAACGACCTGTTGGTATTTTATATGATGTATTGGTGAAGGTTTCTTCATTCATCTTTCCGGTAGAATTCATTATTCTGGACTGTGAGGTGGACTCTGAAGTTCCCATAATCTTGGGGCGCCCTTTCCTTGCAACAGAGAGTGTGCTTATTGATTTAAGAGCGAATGAGCTTTTATTCCGGATGAATGACGAAGTAGTCCGCTTTGATGTATGCAAATCAATGAAGCAACCGAAAGATCTGAACGTGTTCTCGGTAGCTGATGTTTATTTTGATGATGAGAAAGAATTATCCGTAGAGGAGCAGCTTATTGTTGACCCATTGGCGGCTGTGCTTATGAATATTGAGCGTGAGGATGCTGAAAATTATGAAGAAACTATTTGTGCTCTAACAGGAATAAGGTCGTATCCTTATGATCACAAGAAGCTGGACCTCGATCTCAAAAATCGGCCTACACCACCAGCTATACTATCTATTGAAGCGCCACCAATGTTAGAATTGAAGGATCTACCCAGTCATCTAAAGTACGCATTCTTGGGAAGTGGAAACACCCTCCCGGTTATTGTGGCAGCTGACTTAGGTGAGCAGCAAGTTGCAGCTCTCATCGCTGTTCTAAGGAAATACATGAGATCCATTGGTTGGACCATCGCTGATATTATGGGTATTCCACCTGGGATATGTATGCACAAGATTCAGCTTGAAGAAAATTGCATACCCACTATTGAGCATCAAAGACGTTTGAATCCACCTATGCAAGAGGTGGTGAAGAAAGAAATTATTAAGTGGTTAGATGCAGGGGTAGTGTATCCAATCTCTGATAGTAAATGGGTGAGTCCGGTACAGTGTGTGCCTAAGAAAGGGGGCATGGCGGTAGTTGCAAACAAAAGGAATGAGCTAATTACACTCAGACCTGTCACAGGGTGGAGAGTATGCATGGACTACCGGAAGCTGAATTCATGGACGCTTAAGGATCACTTCCCAATGCCATTCATGGACCAAATGCTTGATCGATTGGTAGGGAAAGGATGGTTTTGCTTCTTGGATGGTTATTCCGGCTATAATCAGATCTGTATTGCTCCCGAAGACCAAGAGAAGACAACGTTTACATGCCCATATGGTACGTTTGCCTTCAAACGTATGCCATTTGGGATATGTAACGCACCCGCCACTTTTCAGCGTTGTATGATGTCCATTTTTTCTGATATGGTTGAAGACATCTTGGAGGTATTCATGGACGATTTTTTAGTTGTGGGTGAGTTGTTTGAATCGTGCTTGTCGAATCTAATTATGGCATTACAGAGATGTATTGAATTCAACTTGGTGCTAAACTGGGAGAAGTGCCACTTTATGGTTAAAGAAGGTATTGTTCTTGGGCATAAAATTTCCGAAAGAGGAATTGAGGTGGATCGAGTTAAAATTGAAGTCATCGAGAAACTACCACCTCCAATCTCTGTAAAGGGAGTTCGTAGTTTCCTCGGGCATGCAGGTTTTTATCGAAGGTTCATTAAAGACTTTTCCAAGATTGCTAGTCCGTTATGCAAGCTTTTGGAAAAGGATGCAAAGTTCGACTTCGGTGAAGATTGCTTGAAGGCATTCAAATGCCTCAAAGGGAAGCTAATTGAAGCTCCTATCATTGTAGCGCCCGATTGGTCTCTACCGTTTGAAGTTATGTGTGATGCAAGCGGGGTAGCTTTGGGTGCTGTACTTGGTCAGAGAAGATAAAGGTTATTTTATCCAATCTACTATGCGAGCAAGGCCTTAAACGGAGCCCAGAAGAACTATAATGTCACGGAACAAGAGCTTCTAGTGGTTGTTTATGCTTTTAAAAAGTTCCGTGCTTACTTGTTAGGAACCAAGGTGGTAGTTCATACAGACCACGCAGCTCTGAGATATTTAATGGAAAAGAAGGACGCAAAACCAAGGCTAATTCGATGGGTATTATTGCTGCAAGAATTTGATTTCGAGGTGAAAGATAGAAAAGGTTGCGAAAACCAAGTAGCTGATCATCTATCTAGACTTGAGAACGAGCATATAGCACAGCCTGATCTTGAGATTGATGATGCATTCCCCGATGAAGATATCCTAGCCACGATGATGGAAGAGTTACCATGGTATGCAGACTTTGCGAACTTCGTGGTAAGTAATGTGATGACTGCGAATCTATCTTTTCATCAAAAGAGGAAGTTCATGCATGATGTAAGACACTACTTCTGGGATGAACCATATCTATTTCGACGATGTGCGGATGGTGTTATTAGGCGATGTATATCTCATATAGAGGTGCCTAGTATATTAGAAGCATGTCACGCTTCCCAAGTTGGGGGTCATCACGCAGGTGATCGGACAACAAGAAAGGTATTGCAAAACGGCTATTATTGGCCTTCGATATTTAGGGATGCCTATGACTTTGTGAGAAGATGTGATAAATTTCAGAGATAAGGCGTGATTTCGAAGCACCATGAGATGCCCATGTCAAAAATTCTTGAAGTAGAGCTCTTTGATGTATGGGGTATTGATTTTATGGGTCCATTCGTGAGTTTGTTTGGAATGAAATATATCCTAGTTGCTGTAGACTATGTTTCCAAGTGGGTCGAAGCGGTAGCACTGGCTGATAATGAAGGTAAACGTGTTGTTGCATTCTTAAAGAGAAACATCTTCTCTGGTTTTGGGGTACCACGTACCATCATAAGTGATGGAGGGTCACACTTTTGCAACAAGCTGTTTAGAGTCGTGTTAGTGAAATATGGTGTCAAGCAACACAAGGTAGCTACACCTTACCACCCACAAACTAGTGGGCAGGTAGAGGTTTCTAATCGGGAGATCAAGCTAGTCCTTGCTAAGACCGTAAATGATAGTAGGAAAGATTGGTCTCGGAAGCTGGACGATGCCTTATGGGCTTACAGAACTGCATTCAAGACACCAATTGGCATATCCCCGTACCAACTAGTTTATGGGAAGGCTTGTCACTTGCCCATTGAGCTTGAACATAAAGCATTGTGGGCGTTGAAGCGACTTAATTTGAATTGGGATGATGCTATGAATCTGAGATTGGAGCAGCTGAACAAGATGGATGAATTCCGTTTACACGCGTATGAAAGATCAGACCTCTAAAAGGAACTGATGAAAAAGTATCATGATCAGCGGATTATCCAACGAAACTTTCAAAAGGGTGATATGGTACTTCTTTTCAACTCCAGACTGAAGCTATTTCCAGGTAAGTTGAAATCTAAATGGTCTGGTCTATTCAAAATTAGCCAAGTCTACTCGTCTGGAGTAGTAGAGTTAGAAGACAATAATGGTGGTGTCTTTAAAGTGAATGGCCAACGAGTAAAGCCATATATCGGTCCTCTTGATTCAATAAAATGCATGGATACCATCTATCTCGATGAAGTCTAAGTAATCGAGGTAGCTATGTCGTGCCGCGACAATAAATCAAGCACTAGATGGGAGGCAACCCATCGCTTTTAATCATTTTGTTTTACTAGGAATTTGTTTTTGTTAAGTAAAAATCTAAAAAAAAGAAGAGTCGAGCCACAACCAAAACTAAGGCGCTTGGTGGGAGGCAACCCATCGTTCTAATTGTTTTTGTTGTTTCTGAGTAAGTGTAGGTGTAAGATGTGTAAATGAGGAGATTGGTTTCAAACTTTGATTTGGAAGTGTTGCATGATTGAGGGTGGTAAGTTAGGAATGAATAAGCAAAGGCTATGGGTTAGGCATTGCTTATGAAAATCTAGGCAACGAACAAGGCAAGGCCTATGTAAATCTAGGCAACGAACAAGGCAAGGACTATGCTATGGCCTAAGCTCTCCGAATTTACAATGCCATAGCATAGGCGCCACCTATGCCTAACAATTCCATAGCATAGGCGCCGCCTATGCCAAAGCCTTTTGTCTCTGAATCTAGAATGCCATAGTATAGGCGCCGCCTACGCCTAACAATGCCATAGCATAGGCGCCGCCTATGACAAAGCCTTTTGTCTCTGAATCTAGAATTCCATAGTATAGGCGCCGCCTAGGCCTAACAATGCCATAGCATAGGCTCCGCCTATGCCAAAGCCTTTTGTCTCTGAATCTAGAATGCCATAGTATAGGCGCCGCCTATGCCTAACAATGCCATAGCATAGGCGCCGCCTATGCCAAAGCCTTTTGTCTTTGAATCTAGAATGCCATAGTATAGGCGCCGCCTATGCCTAACAATGCCATAGCATAGGCGCCGCCTATGGTCACTTTTTTGTCTCGTAATCCGATTCCAAATGGGTCAAAACCCGACCCAAGCTTGTCATATAAATAAAACCTTAGTCTTAGAACAAAATTTCATTGCAAACTCAACCTAAGCGCCGCCTACCTCTCCAAAATCTCTCAAAAATTTTCTTTTTGCTCTTTTAACTTTGCAAGAACATCTTCCAAGGCCATCAACCAAGTAAGTACTTCTTTTCTCTTCTTTTATATTCCGTAAGTATTACAATACTACGCCTATAATAAGTTTTTAAATCTTGAAGTAGTGTTGGTGATTTGAATGTGGTTGATTTGTTGTGATACAACTAAGTGAGTGAAAGAATACGTATGGGTGTTCTAGACTTGGTTCCAACCTGAATTTGATTTTGATACACTGTCATACTTTTGCGGAATCGACATGGTTAAGATAATTGCATAATCTTGTAACTCGAAAGTTTGTATGTTTGAATGACTTGTCCATCGAGATGAAAATCATGGTTAACTACAAACATGAGATGTTGTGATTATTTCTAAGCCATAAATTGATACGATATCTATGTAGTAGTTTTTTTCAAAGAGATGCATTAGTCCAAACATGAAAACATAGTTAAGAATACATGAAAAAGAATTGAAAAGGAAAGTGAAGATGACAAGAAAAGTATGACTGCGCTGAATATATTGTTGGAACATAACACCTAAATGTAGGGCGATAAAGTCTGAGTAATCGACATCTTTCACTTAATTAAGTTTGTGCCAACAAATTAAGTGTGGGGTAGTGCCACTACTGTTGGTTTGTCGATTGTATCTACCGAGATGAATCTAACATGACTATTATTTTAATCTCAGGTACAATGGCACCAAAAAGTCGACCCGGAAAAGAAAAAAAATCTACCTCACAGAAAGACCAGAAAAGGGGAAGAAAAGAGCAAGCTGAATCCTCCTCGCTATAAATACCTCGACGCATGTACGGGATAAAATGGGTACTAGAGGAGGAAGGAAAGGAGTGGTACAAGAACAATAAAGTAAAAAAATATGTTCATGTGGAGTTGATACAAAAGGAGAGCCTAGCAAAGAAAGAACCCCGCATTTTGGCTAAGATAATGGTGTTACATATTGATTTCATCTTCTGAGATATGGGAGAGTGCAATATCGATCTAACGTGAGAATTCTATGCCAACTATTCCCCGAAGACCAAAGGGAGTGAAGTAAAAATTCGGGGCCAAGTATTGCAGCTAAATGCGGAGTTCTTCAACTCTTTTCTGGGTTTGCCATCTGTTGATCCATCACCACTCAAGGAGCTTTATAACAGACCTCCGTACAGGGAAATCAGACACACACTGTGCGGAACAAGATCAATGGCACGTTGGAGTCGTCACAAGGATACCGGTCGGCACAATACCTTCCCATATGCTTCTTTGAACATAGAAGCTCGGATTTGGTTGCGGATGGTCAAATCTTGCTTGATTCTAGGAAAACAGTACACAAAGATCACACGTGATAGAGTGTGCTTGGTGTACGCTTTGATGACGAACACCCCAATCAATATTGGGGCGATTATTCGATCTTCAATGCGTAAGGCTAGGCTGCACAAGAGGTACCACTTCAACTTTGGCAATCTATTGACTGCGATATTGAGGAAGGAGGACATCGAAGAGGAACCTGCAGATCATAAGCTTCCACACAACCCAAAGGAAGTTGACCTCACAAAGGTGAAAGATGCTGAATCTATGCATGGCATTAACCTGACCACTGCAGAAAGACATGCTCGCGACGAAATCTTCTTCCGCCATTTATATGGCATGAAGAGGTTCACCATGATGAGCGGGGGTCGTGTTCCAACTGCTGCAGAGCTCCAATAGTTGGATTATGACTACCCAATGAATGAGCATGCGAGGTCTATGTGTGGAGTAGGTGTATATTTCGAGGAACCTCTTGATGATGACGTGCCAACCGATGACGATCGCCGAATGCCAGACTCAGACGTGGAGAAGAACTCTGATGACGATTCCGATGCAGGGGGTATGACCCCAGACATAGCGGAGGAGTCCAACTAATCAATTTTTTCTTATTTATTTTCCACTGAGGGCAGTGTGTCCCGTCTAAGTGTGGGGTGCTGGTATTTGTATGCTACACTTCTTTGTCTGCATTTGCATTTATTCTAGTTCTTGTTTATTTTAATTAGTCGTAATTAGTTAGTTTAATTTTAAATTTTTTAGATTTTGCATGAAATTGTTCTGATAGACGGCATGGTAGTATAATAAGAGTTTGTGCTAAATCATTACTATTGAGACATTTAGGCTCTACATGTGACTCACCGTGTGATAATTGTGTGGTTTAATTCATTCATCTGTTGGGTCAAGAGTCTATACTGCTCCTAATAAAGTCGACCATATGCCTTGTGTGTGTGAGATGATAGTATATTCTATGTTTGTGGCTGATGCTAGAACTTTCCTGGTGTGTGTGTAAAGCAAAATAAAGAGTGTGAGTTTAGGAGATGATTTAGGCATTTCTTTGACAACCTGTGATTGTTTACCTTCTTTTTACCTACCCGTGGACATTATCCTAGTCAACCCTTTTGAGCCTTTAAGACATTTTCTTTGACAGCCTCATATGTAGCCTAATCCATTTTTTTAAGACCATAATTTGATCCAAATTCCTAAGCGCTTTAAATTGTAAAGTCATGTGACAAAATAAAAGGAAATTGGGTGAGAGTGATGCCTTAAAGTGAATTGGTACTTGAATTTGTTATGAAAAAGAATGGCTATTATAGAGGTGTGTTAAAAAAAATTAAAAATGAAATGAAAAATAAAAATAAAAAGTTGATTCTATTTAAAATTGAATAACAAAAGAGGTGAGAAGGGGTGGTAGATTAAAATAAAGTAGAAAGGTCGTTTGAAAGAAAGTGTAAATGGCATAATGTGATGTATTAAAGCGCTTAGGGAACTTAGTCACTATTTCTGGCCAAAATAATCCTACCCGTCCCTTAGCCTACATTACAACCTATAAAGACCTATTTGATCCTAAGATTAACATTCTGATATTAGTAGAGCATTACACTAAGGGCAAGCCTATGGTCATCAGTTGCAACATATGAATTCTTTGTGAGAGTGAGAGCAAGGATAATCTTATACCCATGTTTTGAAAAATGAAATACTTGTGAGTAATTATGGGTGATATATTGTGAGACACACATGGGTGATGAGTTTTGGGTAGCCTTGTATGATTCTTTGTGCCTTAACTTTTGAATACGAATTAACCATCATCACGAGTCTATGTTGGAGGTTGAATTTTTTCTAGAAGTGATTAGAAAACTACTCTTTGTTAATAATTGTTGTGCCTGTCTTGATGAATAATTTGTGCTGTTACTGTGAAACCCTAAGTAGATGTTTATATGGACATGATATATTGTCCGAGGACGAACAAAGCTTTAAGTGTGGGGTGTTGATGTTAGGCGTATTTACACGCCTAAAAACACCTTAATTTACCCATATTTTAGCTAAGTTTTAAAGGACAAAGTATATAATTCCTGCACTTTTAGTCCTTTTTCCTGTAAGTGAGCTAACCAACGTGATTAGCAAGTTTTCAGGAATAAATGATGAAGATTTCATCATTTTATGGACTGTTGGACGCCAAAGGAAACTTCACGTAAGAAGAAAGGCAGCTTCTGGAAGCTTGTGGACTGAAAGTGATGCATGGAGAACTTGTCCCGGGCAAAAACAATATTTCTAAAGACTTGGGGGATCAGCAGTAACTTAGTAGTATTAGGACAAGTATGCAGTAACCCAGTAGGACTAGGACAAGGATGTTATAAAAACCCTATTTGCTGAATTTTTCAGCAAGCTTTTTATTATTCTCACTCATTCTCTTTCAATTCATTCTTACTCTCTTCTATTCTTAAATTCGTTGTTGACATTAGTCTTCATCTATTCGACTTTTAATTTTCACGACAAGAGAAACGCTACTAGCAAGGAATTCACGCCACAAGTGACGCCAATACTTCCTTATCGTGATATTGTTATTGCTTTGGTATGATGATATCCTTGTGGTTTTCCTTCACAATTATGAGTATCTAAACTTCTCAGTTAGGGTTATGGAAGCCTTATGAGATACTATCTATTTCTATGAGTTTGTGAATTCTTGATACGTATGCTGCTTATATCATTACTCTCTTCATATTAATTGAATTCTTGTGGTTGCAAACATATAGAATATGCCAGTATAGCATTAAATTGTTCAAAAGAAAAGTTACATGTCTGGAAAAGAGAGAATGACAAGGAAATAGGGATACCAACCTCTGTTTAAAAGTTAGTGCCGTAACTGGATTAACCTCTTGGAGAATTCGTACCATTAGTATACGCTTTAAGATCGAAAGAGTTAAAGTGATATAATCCTTGATGGTTGAAAGACACTAGGATTTACCATAGAATACGAATCTTTATAAGCGCATGCATGTCTGAATTCCACATAACTCATAGCCAATAGATACGTAAAACTCATAAGGTGGACATAACCCTAACTTACAATTCTCATTGATTAAAACCTACTAAACATTCCATTTTTCTTTGTTACTTTGATACTCTTAATTCACGCTATAATTAAATCCTCCCTTTTTCGTAGAATTTTCGATCAACAATCTACTAATCTTTGCATACTTAGTGACCAAGTATTCCCTGTGGGATTCGACACCCAACCCAGTTGGGTTCTATATTTGTCAACGACCGCTTGCACTCTTACGAGAGCTGTAGTTTGAGCGTTATCAGGTATGCATGTGAGGTAGGCTGAATGCATGGGGTTTATATGTGTGAACAATAATAATAATTGACTAACTATCATGACCGTGAGAATAAATGCATTAGACATAACAACTGACACTAATACTGTGATAACATGAATACTCAATCTAAATATAACTGATAACATAAGTGAGTGTATCTGACAGTCCTGAATCTGATGGAACTATCTGAGTTCCATACTGTATCTGAGTTGATTGTATCTGATAGTCCTAAAAACTGAAGAACTATATGAGTTCTATTACTGAGACTGAATGACTATGTCTGACAGTCTTGATTCTATAACATAAAACAGTGGGGAGTAGTTATCTAACGACATACCCCTAATATGCCATTATAGCTGAGTTGGGGTCCAATCTATAACCCTAATTGGAAGGGTGTCAATACTGCGCCAACGGTAAGGATAAGCTATGGGTGATCCTCATCTGACTTAGTGTCCCCAAAAGTGAACGGTGGGGCCCTTATCTGACAGTGCTTATCAACCTCATCAAACTTCATTGGATAGTGTTGATGTCTCAACCTATACTGGCTACATAGTTTTGGAATGCAAGTATGAATTCTAAGAATCACACCCTTATCTGATAGTGTGTGTTCCTATCCTTGGGTTCACTCGGTGCTAATTTCTATTCCCATCTGAATAGACTCTGAACATGATTAACTGAACTGCACATGGGCTGAGTTACTGAATTTCGTTGACTGACGGAATACTACTGATATCTCATAACTGACTGAGTTCATGAGATCATGGAGATTTCCTGAGTCATAAGACTGTCTGAAGTCTAAGGATTAATAGCTTGACTGAGAGTATCATGAAAACATGACATGGATTTAGGCACACAACTAATGTTTCGGGTACGAGTACCCCCCAGGACTCAATCGAAGGAAACTGACCAAGCATAACTTACTTGAACATATAACTAACATCATAATCCATAATACATTTATAGAGGCATTTCATCAAAACATGTGATAGGCATAACTTGTACATACATGGGGATTTCATGGTATCATGTTAGTTAGTCACTTTTCCTTCATCTAGGCATTTAATCAAACATATTGTAGGCATGGTACATGTAAGCATCATTGTACAATAATTAAACATCATGGTTCAATTCTAATTTCATCATTCAAGGGTTTAGTCATAGGTTTGCTTGAATCTATATCTATAATCATTTATCCCACATAGAATTTATCACCCCCACATGGAGTAGACTTCAATTACACCTTATCAACATGAACAAAAGCAGTCCAATCATGAAATTCATAAGAAAATCCATAAACTTGAATTTAAAAAAGGGGATTCTTGGGCTTCATGGATGAAAGAAGTCCATGAATGAACACTATGCATACCTTAGTTTGTGATTTTCGAGGATTAACGGTGAACCTTCTTGAATTTGAATCCCCAATAGAAACCCTAGATTGGTCTTGAGAGAAACTTGAGAGAAACTATTATATTTTGGGTGAAGAATGGCTAAATCATGTGTTATTGGGTTTAAATAGGTATAGGAAATTGACCCTTTTAACCCTTGGACGCGTCTTGTAATTTCTGTAAAATTTTCCCGAACTGGGCCCGTGGCATGACGCAGCACTATCGTATTGTGTCATTGGAAATTGATAATTGGGAAACTAAGGGATAGAGTGATACGGAGCCATCGCGTTTCCCCTTCCTCTATGGCCTGGAACTTTGGTGCGACGCGGGAAAATCGCGCTAAGACACTGGAAAAAGGATAATTTTTAATTTGAGCCCTGCATGATGCGCCATAATCGCGGACCCCTACTGGAATTTGCCAAATTCCATGTCCTCTTTTGGCGCGGTGCGCCACTGACTAATATGGCACTGTTTTACGATAGGAACCTGAAATAGTCGTAACTTCTGAACCAATTATCGGATTTGGGAAAATTTTATATCGATGGAAGGCTTATTGAATTTCCCATATGAGAAAAACTAAAAATCTTAAAAATTCCTCATGGAATAATCATAATTTAATTTAGAAGCTAATACTAGACATTCTTGAGATAAAATTAGCTAGGAAAAGTACGAGGTATTACACAAACTTCTAGATCCTCTCTTGTTCGATGGATATGCTAGTCTGACATGTTTTGATAATGTATGAAAATAAGCCTCATACACTATAATATTCATAGAGCCTAGATCTACATGATCAAACTCGTCTCTAAACTGGTCCCTCAAGGTATAGGCCAAAAACCTCTCCAGGAAAGCCTTAGAAAACTGGCTCTATGTCAACTGAAGAGAACGTACTTGTCTACAACAAGTTATAGCTCCTCTGTCTAGTAGGTAGATTTATCATGCTCAATCTTAGGCTTGGAAGAGCATGATTTAGCTCATCATCTAGCTGGAGCCACTCCTTATTCTTGGAGTATAACTTTATTAAGGCTGCGACCCCTAACTTTTCTTGTTGTTGGGGCACCAAAAGCTGGGATTATGACATGTCTATATGCAATTCCATCAATGTACAACATTATGACAACCATGTGTTTCATGAAATCCCTAACTTATTGTATTATGAATTATTGATATTGGTTATGTGTTCACGAAGTGTCAAGTCTTGTCAGTTTCATGCTATCGAGTCCAGGGGGTACTTATACCCAATAATTTAGCTATGTGCCTTGAGCTAGTGTCAACTTTCATGATATTCCCATTCAAGCCATGATCATTAGAATTCAGTCAGTTACATAACTCAGGAAAACTCAGTAATCTCAGTAATCTCAGTCAGTTATCCGATCTCAATAGTATTCTATTAGTCAATGAAATTTAGTGAACTCTGTTCAAATCAGCTAAAAGATACTATCAGTAACAGTTTAGTTCAGTTTAAATCAGTTTAGTGTCTCTTCAGTTGGGAGTAGGATTCAGCACCGAGTGAACCCAAGGATGGGGACTTACCTGTTATCCAGTAGAAGGTGTGATCCTTAGAAGCAATCCTTGCATTCTAGAACTACGTATCCAACATAGGTTGAGATGTACCCTACGAGTTTAGGGATTATACACCTCATTTGAGTTTTTCCTACTAGAAGGGGTTGATGGAAGAGCTTTCTATCAGAGAGGGTTTATTCACAACTTGTCTTTACCCGTGGCATGGTATTGACACCCTTCCAGCTGGGGTTATAGGTTGGACCCCACCAGTTTAGTTTCAGGGCATGTCAGTTAGATGATTACCTCCCACTGTCTCGTTTTGGATCCAGTTTCAGTAATAGAACTCGGTCCAGTTCTACAATTTTAGGATTGTCAGATACAGTCGCTCAGCTCAGTACAGAACTTAGCTAGTTCCATCAGAATCAAGACTGCCAGACATAGTCACCCAGTTAATAGTGTATTAATTATACAAAATTCATGTAACCAGTATTCAGATTTTAGGACTATCAGATATAGTCAATCAGACCAGTTCTTCATAATCAAAACTGTCAGAAACAGTCATTCCTTTATTAGTAACATGGCATTAGTTCCTCAGTACTCAATAGACTTAGTCTTTCAGTATCCCAGTATTAATACCCAGATATCAGTAAATCCACGTTATTTGAAGTCATGAGTCAGTATTATCATAATCTCAGATACAGTTACGTATTCATGCATGTATTCTTATGTTCATGTTATTAAGTAAGTTAGTCTTGTTCATGCATATAAACCATTTTATTCAGCCTACCTCACTTGAGTACCAGTACATTCAATTGTACTGACACATTTGCGCTATGGTGTTTTATACCATAGGTTCAGAAGCACGCACTCCAGAGTATCAGTAGCATTCCAGTTTCAAAAGTCAGAGTCAGCAGTGAGTCCTCATTATTCATGGATGTTATTATTTTATTATTTCATTCTTTTAGTACTTAGTTTATTTTAGAAGATGGGGTTAGTTGGGGGATTGTCCTATCAGCTCTTTATTCAGACGGTTCAGTTTTAGAGGCTTTCAGACTACAATATGTTCAAACAGTTATTTCAGTTATTTTGGTATTATTGTACCATATTTTTAGTTATGTATCAGTATTGAACCTTATGGCCTTTCAGTTTATATTTCTGCATTTACGATATTACCATTATTATTCAGGGCTCAGTTACAGATATCAGTCATAGGAAGTCATAGAATTTCGGGTACCAGATTTGGGGCGTCAAAAAATTGGTATTAGAGCCTAAGGTTCAACATCATCCTAGGAAGTCTGTAAAGCCACATCTAGTAGAGTCTTGTACATGGGTATTTTGTGTACCACACTTATGTCTAGGAGGCTATGAGATGTTTTAGGAATAGTTTCCCTTCTTTCAGTATTTATGTCGTGTGAGTGAGCATGAGCTCCAGTCAGACTCTCAGTTTAATCCCTTCTTCTCTTCCATTTACAAAACATGCCTCCCAAAAGGGCTAACGAAAGAGAAACAGGGAATCAGTCAGCACCTCAGCCCGTCTAAGTAGATCCTCTGGATGAGCACGTCTCTCATGTAGAATTCAGAACTGTATTCACTACTCTAGCCAATTCTGTCACAGCTCAGAATGATCGGCCAACTACTGTTCCGATTAACCCAGTGGCTAATTATGCTATAGCCAGGATTCGGGACTTCACTCGAATGAATCCTCCCCTATTCTTCAGTTCTAAGTCTGAAGAGGATCCACAGGAGTTCCTCGACCAGGTTCAGAAAGTCACAGATATCAAGGGAGTGACTTTCAGTGAGAGTGTAGAGTTAGCTGCCTATCAGCTATATGATGTATCCCATATGTGGTTTAAGCAGTGGAAGGTAGACAGGGGTGCAGATGCAGAGCCCATAGAATAGGAAGAGTTTACTACGGATTTCGTAGGTAGATTCTTTTCTCTAGAGCAGAAAAAAGCCAAAGTGTTAGAATTCATCAACCTCAGACAAGGTAGCATGAGCGTAAAAGAATACTTCCTCAAGTTTACTCAATTAGCCAGGTACGCTACTCATGTAGTAGTAAATAGTAGATCTAGAATTAGTAAGTTTATGTCTGGGATATCAAGTAGAGTGGTTAAGTAGTGCAGGACTACGATGTTGATTAGGGATATGGACATATCTAGGCTTATGGTCCATGCTCAACAGATTGAGGAGCAGAAACTCAAGAAGAAGGAGAGGGAAAATAAGAGGGCCAGAACTGGCAGTTATTATTTTTCTCAGCCAGGGTCGCAGGGTAGTAACCATTCTCAGTATAGACAGAATTTTTCAGCCCCAATTCCATCTTCAGCTAGCGCACTAGTACTAAAGTTCAGAAATGACCATAGAGATGGGGCACCAGGCTGCAAGGCCCAGGGTAGTGAGAGTAGGGTTTTAACTCTTCCTCTTTATGAAGAGTTTGGTAAGAATCATAAGGGTATATGTAGAGCCAATAGTGATGTGTGTTTTATATGTGGTGAGATAGGTCACAAGGTCTGAGATTGTCCTAGGCCTGGCCCTAGAAGTAAGCACGGTTATCCTTCAACTCAATCTGGTCCCCCGAATCAGCAGGGTGCCAATTCCAGCGCTATCAGTGGGAAACGCCCAAAAATACTCTATGCACTTCATTCCCGACAGGATCAGGAAAGTCCTCCTGATGCAGCCACTGGTATGTTACAGATCCGTCATTTACATGTTCACGTTTCTTCAAATTCAGGAACTTCTTTTTTCTTTTGTAACTCTTTGCATAGAAGTCAACTTTAAGGTCATACCAAATGCTAATAGGACCTTTTTCCAGTCCCCACCCTAGTTAGTTAGTCTAACACAACCTGACAGGTATACAGGAACTGTCCGATTATGAAATCTCTTAAATTCAAGCTTTCAGGTTCCAGTAGTAATACTAGTATGTGTAGGAAATCCATAAGGGAAGATGATTCCTAACCCATTCCTATCTCAGTACAAAGTTTTGTACTTTAACCATCACGATACTTACTCATGCTTTCCATTTCAGTCCCACGAATACAACTTATATCCATGTATTTTTCATAGAATAGTGTGTGTTTTAAGTTTTTCGTATGAGGAGTCCTAGTTCATCCAATGTTGTGGATCATGTTCCACGAATTCAAAAATTCCAAACCCAGTTCGTGTAGCTTATGACTCATGCACTCATGTCATGTTTTATAGTATGCTTAGCCCACACGATTCATGACTTCACTCCTAGTGTTCTGTCAAATTCAGATTATGCCACTTATACCCTTAGTTTAGATCCCTCGGTGAATCTATAGTGTTAATGTTCCATCCCGCATGCCTCAGTTACAATGTAAGTTTAGTAATAAATATTCAGTAAAGGACTCAAATAGTCCTACAGAACCATGGGTTTCAGCTATCAGTTACTTAGCCATCAAAATTTAGTACTCCCATACCAGTCTAACTCTCAGTTATAGAAAACTAGCATTCAGTCTCAATTACAGTCTTAGTTACGATTACAATCTTAATTACTGTCTTAGCTACAATCTTAGTCCCAGTCCTAGTCCAGTAGTCAGATCAGAAACTCAGTCCAATTTTAAGATTACCCGACCATAGCATATGGCCATCAGTTACTCAGTTATTAGTATTATAGCACCTCAATTTACAGAATGTTTCCGAATCATGATTAGTCGCCTGGTCTTACATTCCTAAGGTAATATAGTTTTCCCTCACTCATGCTTAGTTACCTCATGTTACCTAGTCAGTCATTACCTCCTATGTATAATACGCAATAGTCTCAGTCCTGCTGTCCATACTAAGTACAATTTAGTCTTACATGCCTAGTATTCATATATAAGTTATTCAGTTAATCAGATAAACTTAGTATATATTTATGCATTCGTGCTCATCACTCACGTAAATCTTTTTAGTAGTCTCAGTTACAGTGCGTAAGGTCTAATCACTTTGTCTTAGCTTAAGATCCTAGATATCCAGCTGCAATTCATTTTATAGGTGCCTTGTGCATTGCCCTAGTTTTCCTCAGTATCTCAGCAAAATCAGTATTCTTCGAGGGACCTAGTGTCCCAAGGGGGGAGATACATGATAATTCCCCGAGCTCTTATGACATAAAACTTGCCATTATCTCTTCTCATAATATATCTTGTTTAGAGTAAGGAGGTACTTATAAGTTGACCCTCAAACTCCGACCTCAATCGTAAGCCGCATATTTAAGTTACGCAGTTCAGATCACGATATCTAGCTCATGTATTATGTTCCAGACTCAGTTGTGTTCATATATTTCCGCTCATGCATATCTAGTAATGAATTTCAGGCTCATTGATAATGCTCAACTTACACCTCAAATTCGTGTAAGACGATCGTCATTAATATATTTACCCAACTTTGGAGTCAGGATTGAATCCACAGGGAACAATGTGAGTGGCGATTAAACTAGTTTTAAATTATAGCTACAAGTTAAATTCAAACAAATGATACAAAAATATAAAATGGGGGTTTAGTATTAATGTTTGTAATCAATATAAATGGAAAACCAGAGTTATCTTCACTGTGGATTTAGGGAATTGACAGATACTACGTACTGCTTAAGACTCTTGAAGTAAGTAGGAACAACAGAATATCCCTGACGACGATACTATTCGACTTATCTTTCGACCTCACCAGAAAATTCATTATCTAATTTTTTTGAACTTAGATAACATATCAATTTCCAATAGGATGTTATATCAAGTAGATTAATCCAGTTACGGAATCAATCATCAAACAGAAAGTTGGTAGCTTCCGAGTCCCTGTTGATAATTCACGTCCTCTAGTCTATTTCTCTATTCAAGAAAATAAACCCAAGGCATAACCTATTGTTTGAAACCAATAGATTTTAAGTTAAAACAACAGAATTTCAAGACGTCCTACTACTCTTTGAACCCTTTAAGTACCTCGCAGCATATCAAACCCTAATCCATGGATCCCATAACTCGGGCTAATGGAATTAGCCGCTCATGATTTGATGAACGAAATAAAAAGTTGAATTCATGATAGTATGGATAAACTTACGAGTGGATGAAAACAACAATTGTTTCTTCAATTGAATCACAAGAGAATAATGAACAATAGTTGATAAGTGTTGAAGGGAAAACACGAAAAATACTTGATGAAAAAGATGAGGCAATATACGTTCCTCCAAAGTTCTAAAAACAAGATTGAGAGAGATCCTGAATAAAATCCTCAAAAATTCTATTTATACCTAAACCTAATCATGGAACTAAAATAACAAAATAAATAAAATTATCAGATTAGCTGATGACTTGGGTGACGCCCTATTAGGGATCTGACGTCTTATCATGAACGGCGTCAGATGTGCTCTAGTGTTCTTCAAGTTCTGCCTTAGGCTGCCGCCGCATCATAATCCTGACGCCTTATCATCGACGTTGTCATATTCCTCCTTCAAATACTGATTCTCTGCTTAAGGCTGACGATGTCCTTGACGCCTTATCACGATCCTGATGCCTTATCACGAACGTCGTCACAAATTCCTCCCAAATTCCAATCTCTGGTTTAGGTTGACGGCACTGCTGATAGCTTATCACGAGGCTGGCGACTTATCACAAATGTCGTCAGCCATGTCTTCCTCTTTTTTTCTCCAATTTCAACTCTTTTTATTCGTTGTTGTCTATTATCATTTATTTTGCCCTTTTATGCAATATCACAAGTAAACATATCAAAACAACAATAGCTACTTAAAATTTCACAATTATTTTGAGCTAAAAAGTATTAAATATGTTATCTTTTGCTCACACATCAACACCCTCAACTTAAAATAATTGCTTGTCCTCAAGCAACAAAAAAACTAAGAGAACACAAAGCCTATCCAACAATCAACAACCAATTTAGCTCAAAACTCAGTTACCATATCCAAGGTCAACCAATTTAAACTAACTATGTAGATTATTGAAAAGCAACAATGTAACACAAAGGATTCTAGCCATGGCATCAATTAAGTACCAACTGTCATGCGTGTATCAATATAACGCTACCCAAATAAGTAAGTAACCTAGCAGGATACTAGTGTGCCCTCATAACAAAGAAATTCCCCTTGTTCTCTCATCTCAGAAATAAAAATTTAAATATTTGGATTTGCACAAAAACACTCATTTTCAGAACGAAGTTCCAACCCGTGAATGCCAAATACCATATGCTTGCCCTTATCTTCATTACCAAGGTATCCAGATAGGTGAGTTAGGATCACTATAGGTCTTTCTCGGCTTGTAATGTAGGCTAAGGGCTGGTAGGATATTAAATGGCATTTAGAGTGACTAACCTCCTTGGCACTACCTTAACTTGTGGGGTCCACTTATTAACCTCTTTTTCTCTCTTTTTCTTTTCTTTTCTGTTTCTCTTTTCCTCTTTTTCTCTTTTCCTCTTTTCTTGATCACCCATTATTCAGGATGGATGTGACTTTTCTTTTTCATTCTTTTTCTTTTATTATTCTTTTTCACACCACCCAATTTATTCTTTTTGTCTTATTCTTTTTCTTTTATTCTACCTCTCTTCATACCCAGTTTACATCACGCACCCCTAGGATAGCCACCCTCAACTTAGGGTGTTTTCCTAAGTCAAGGTGCACAGTGTCCAAGGAGGACCAGGGCCAAAATAGGTTCATTATGATCTAAATGGGAAGGTGATAGGTGTCATAGAAAGAAATGGTCAATTCTGGCTCAAAACAGGGATCAAGTGATAGCATACATAACAGGGAAGGTTATTTAGGCTGAAAGTGGCTAAGAGTCAAAACGGCCTATGATCCTTTCCTAACCCCTATCTTTCAACTAAGGTAAGATGAATTGGGCAAGTTCTATATTCGGCAGTACAAAGGGATCTGAGTAAGATCTCTCACACACACATGGCACACAAGTGTATTACCAGCTACTACTCATCCAGTTCGTGCAATTATTAGCAGTGATTATCAAGAAACTAAAACTTAATACCATAACAAGATTCACAGTGGTTACACATGAATGCAATTCACACAACTACCACATAGACAATTGGAGAGTTAGTTATCATTCCAAGAAAAATTAACAAAAAATATGTCAACTGCCGTAGATACTTATTTTTCTCCCAGTTAACCACAACATATCACAAAGCAAAAACAATACGCCTAAATATGCCGTCTATACTAGGAACAAAACTTTGGGGAAAAGAGGCACAACAAAAAACCCCCAGGAGTACATCATCATCCACAAGTAGCCCCACCCTCAACTTAAAATCATGCAATATCTCTAATGCGTCAAACTAAAACAAGAGAGTTAGAAACATACCTGTGGCACCATGGGTGTGAAGATCTGATGTCAATCACATAATACAAATACAAAAAATAAAAGAC
The DNA here is from genome assembly GCA_030864215.1 of Capsicum pubescens. NCBI lineage: Eukaryota > Viridiplantae > Streptophyta > Magnoliopsida > Solanales > Solanaceae > Capsicum > Capsicum pubescens. The sequence continues at coordinate 97,841,174 of CM061549.1, read as the reverse complement.
CTTGGTTTGCCTCCCAAGAAGCGCCTGGTTTAACGTCGCGACACGATTCAATTATCTTGACTACTCAGACTTGGTCAAGATACCTTTTTGATAATTATTTATGTCTCCACTTGGAGGATTTGAAACGTTGGCCCAACTTTTGATTAATACATCTTCGGGGTGTGTTGGGCAAATGTGAGGGCATGATGAGAAATATTCTATCACGTCACTTCGAAGACTTGAACTGCTTGCCCAATTTTTCATCAAACTTTCGTGTGGGCTCATTTGGAAATGGTGAGAATCTTAAACAGACACTAAATGGACATCGATCTTTAAGCTCCTTGGCCTTCAAGAATGGGGTTGTAGTATACCCTTTTGGAAGGATAAACTCCAAAATGTAAGAATCTTCCTCCTATAAGACCTGTCAAACTCATAAGAAGAACTAGAATTTTGGTTAGCACAATAGGGGGAGGGGGAATTTGTGCAATCACTCCAATATCAATCTTCACCACCACATAAAGAACAATCATACTCCCGATAGGATGGAGATGGTGCACACATCTCTCTCCGGAGAGCATATCTACAATCTTGCCAAAAGTGAGGTCCATCACAATATGGACATGGATCATCAAGATAAGATTTCCAAACACCAAGCTCATGTTCATTCCACGATGCCATAGTAATAAGTAAACTAAAATAAAAATCTACCTAACACAGGAAGTAAAAGAAAACTAAAAATAAATATTTACAAGTTTGAATTCAAGCTAGTAGGCTAAAATTCCAAACCAACTCAATACGCCAAATTGTTCCCCAGCAACGGTGCCATTTTTGATAACGCTCAACTTACACCTCAAATTAGTGTAGGGGGTCATCGTCAATATATTTACCCAACTTTGGAGATGGGGTCGAATCAATAGGGAACAATTTGAGCAGAGATTAAACTTGTTTGAAATTATAGCTACAAGATAAATTCAAACAAACGATACGGAAATATAAAATGGGGGTTTAGTATTAATGTTTGCAATCAATATAAATGTAAAACTAGAGTTATATTCACTGTGGATTTCGGGAATTGATAGCTACTAGGTACTGCTTAAGACTCTTGAAGTAAGTAGGAACAACAGAATATCCCTGACGATGATACTATCTGACTTATCTTTCGACCTCACCAGAAAATTTATTATCTAATTCTTTCGAACTTAGATAACATATCTATTTCCAATAAGATGTTATATCAAGTAGATTAATCCAGTTACAGCATCAATCATTAAACAGAAGGTTGGTAGCTTCCGAGTCCCTGTTGATAATTCGCGTCCTCTAGTCTATTTCTCTGTTCAAGCAAATAAACCTAAGGCATAACCTATTGTTTGCAACCAATAGATTTTAAGTTAAAACAACATAATTTCAAGACGTCCTACTACTCTTTGAACCCTTTAAGTTCCTAGCAGTATATCAAACCCTAATCCATGGATCCCATAACTCAGGCTAATGGAATTAGTCGCTCATCATTTGATGAATGAAATAAAAAGTTGAATTCATGATAGTATGAATAAACTTACGAGTGGATGAAAACAAAAATTATTTCTTCAATTGAATCACAAGAGAATAATCCACAATAGTTGATAAGTGTTGAAGGAAAAACAAAAAAAATACTTGATGAAAAAGATGAGGCAATGTACGTTCCTCCAAAGTTCCAAAAATAAGATTGAGAGAGATCCTGAATAAAAATCTCAAAACTTCTATTTATACCTAAAACTAATTATGGAAATAAAATAACAAAATAAATAAAATTATCGGATTAGCTGACGATGTGGGTGACACCCTATCAGGGATCTGACGCCTTATCAAGAACGGTGTCAGATATGCTCCAGTTTTCTTCAAGTTATGCCTTAGGCTGATGCCATCTCTGACACCGCGTCATGATCCTGACACCTTATCATGGACATCATCAGATTCCTCTTTCAAATCCTGATTCTATGCTTAAGGCTGACGATATTCTTGACGCCTTATCACGATCCTAACGCTTTATCACAAACGTCGTCACAACTTTCTCACAAATTCTAATCTCTAGTTTAGGTTGAAGGCACTGCTGATACCGTATCACGAGGCTAACAACTTATCACAAATATTGTCAGCTATGTCTTCCTCTTTTTTTGCTCCAATTTCAACTCTTTTGCTTCATTGTTGTTTATTATCATTCATTTTGCCTTTTTCTGCAATATCAAAAGTAAACATATCAAAACATCAACAGTTGCTTAAGTTTTCACAATTATTTTAAGCTAAAAAGCATTAAATATGTTAGTTTTGTCTTACACATCACTCATTAGCATTTTCAATTTAAGGAAACAGTCTCCCTTGAACTTATCCAGTTTTATGCTCAGATTTTCATGATAAACTTGGTATAAATTACTATTGCATACTCAGTCATGCATTCATGAACCAATTAACCATTCATCAGATATGCATGTTCAGGATGATACATTCAGTTTATCAGCCATGTTAGTCATGAAATCATGTTCCAGTTGTTTATGTTCAGTATTACGTCAGTTTATCTATTCTTCCCTCTCAGTCAGTCTCATTAGAGGATGAATATTCTCAAGTGGGAGATATTGTAAGACCTCGTAAAATCCTAAAGCTTAATTGAGTCCTTTAAGCTTGTCAAGAAGTTCAAGACTTAGAAAATTCTTTCTAGGTTCCCAGACTTAGCCTATTATTGGCCTTCGAAAGTTGACTATCTCATTTTGCCACCTTAATATCCTTTAATATTCCATATTTTTATTAGTTCATGATCAGGAAGGTCAAACAACTTTAGGATTTTTTTGAACACGTTTAGATCATGTTTGGAGTCCTAAAATAGTGGACCAACGCGATCATGGCGCATCGCGTCGCTAATCGCATTGGTCAAAATTTGTGTAGGCTGCTAAATCCAAAATTTCTAAGGTTCGACGTGATCATGGAGCGACACACCGAGTATCGCGTTGTAGCCATCAACGCGCTGCGTCGCTTGAAGCATCGACACCCAGTTTTTAGTCATTAAATGTCCATATTTTTAAGGGAACAAGGGTCAATTTTACATCCTTAGACAAACCCAGTAACATGTGATTCAGCCATACTTCACCAAAAATATAGAGTTTCTCTCAAGAACAAGTTAGGGTTTTCAATTAAGGATTCAAATTTAATACTCAAATTCAAGAATCTCTTCGTCAATCTTTGTTAAATCAGGAACTAAGGTATGTAAAGTGTTGATTTATGAATTTCTTTCATCCATGAAGTACAAAAATCCTCTTTCAAATTATAAAACATGATATTTATGTTGTGGGTTGTTTGTAACCATGTTTATCTTATTGTATGATTCCCAAGTTGGAATCTTTATGTGTTTTCATGAAACTACGTTAGCATGCAAGATGAAATCCATGAATTGAGTTGTTTATGATGTGTAATTTAATAATTTCACCTACGCCCAAAGTTGTGCATGTAGGGTGTTTGACAAAATGGCTAGGAGGATAGAAATTGGGTATTATAGCTCTATTGTGACTCAAATAATAAATGCATGATTTACCCTAATGACCAAGACTGACTTCAATGATATTGTGTGTATTATGAGTATTTGATGAAATGTTCATGAGATTAGGTTGATAAAAGTATGACATGTCTATATGCAATTCCATCAATGAACAACATTATGACAACCATGTGTTTCATGAAATCCCCAACTTATTATATTATAAACTGTTGATATTGGTTATGTGTTCACGAAGTCTCAAGTTTTGTCAGTTTCATGCATATGAACCATTGCATTCAGCCTACATCACTTGCATAAGAGTACATTCAATCGTACTGACGCATTTGTGCTATGGTGTTTTATACCATAGGTTCAGAAACACACACTCTAGATTATTAGTAGCATTCCAGTTTCAGTAGTCAGAGTCAATAGTGAGTCCTCATCATTTGAGGATGTTATTATTTGATTATTTCATTCTCTCAGTTTATTTTAGCATATGGGGTTAGTTGGGGGATTATCCCATCAACTCTTTATTTAGCCAGTACAGTTTTAGCGTCTTTTAGACTACAGTATGTTCAGACAGTTATTTCAGTTGTTTGGTATTGTTATACCATATTTTTAGTTATGTATCAATATTGAAACTTATGGCCTTTCAGTTCATGTTTTTGCATTTATGATATTACCATTATTATTCAGGGCTCAGTTATAGATATCAGTCATGGGTTAGCTTATGGTCTTTCAGGATTATGAGCACCGTGTAGTGTTATAGGTACCAAATTTAAGGTGTTACAGATGTTTTCCAAAAGGGCGCAGATTTAGGATTGACTATGGTTCACTTATACCAGTAGGTATGTAATCCAGCTAAGTAAAGTAGAAAATAAATAAAATAAGGATTAATATGAGCACGCTTCCACCTGCATACAAAAAAGTTCCCAATGGTGATTCAAATAGTATCTCTTACCTCAAGTATAGAAAAATTATTTTTATCGGATGTATCTATCATCTTTTTAGGTTTAGGATTCAAATTTCGATACCCCAACACTTCTATGGTAAATTAACTTCCAAAATTATGTCCTAAGGATCTTCTAGAAGTTCCTCCCAAGCAAGAAATTAAGTTCTAAATAGATCTCCTTCCATATACCCAAAGTATTTCAATTCCACCACCCTACAGAATGCTCCAGCAAAACTTAAGGAGTTGAAAGAAAATTTGAAAGATCTCCTAGACAAGGGTTTTATTAAGACTGGTGTCTCTCCATATGAGATCCAATACTTTTCATGCATAAGAAAGATGGTTCTCTTAGAATATACATTGACTATCGCTAGTTGAACAAAGTCACAATTAAGAATAAGTATCTCATTCTAAGGATTGATGACTTGTTTGACAAATATTAGGGGGACAAGTTATTTTCTATGATAAACCTCAAATCAGGCTAGCATTAGCATAGAGAAAGTGAATATTACTTTCCAAAGACAACCTTCAAAACTCGGTATGGTCACTTTGAATTTGTTGTTATGTATTTTAGACTAATGAATGCTCCAACTACTTTTATGGACTTACGAATAGGGTGTTAAAGTAATAATTGTATATGTGCATCATTTTCATTATTGATGACATCATTCTCAAAGTGAAGATGAATATTTAGACTATTTGAGGATTGTCTTATAGACTCTCAAAGAACACCAGTTTTATGCAATGTTCAATAAGTGTGAATTTTTTTAAAATCAGTAGCATTTCATAGTAATATAATTTTTAGTTAAGGCATTTGGGTTGATCCTCAAAAGACCAAAGTAGTTAGAAATTTTCCTAAACTCATCTTTCCATCAAACATTAGGAGTTCATGGGTTTAGTTGGTTACTATAGATTATTTTTTGAAGGGTTTTCCTCTATGACTTCTCCTTTATCAAGACTGACTTAGGATAAAGTCATACTTCAGTGGTCCAATTCATATGAGAAAAGATTTCAGGAACTAAAGACTTGACTCACCGTGACTTCATTATTGGCTCTACCTAATGTAAGATGGTTTTTTTATTTATTGTGATGCATCCATAGTTGGACTCTGTTATGTGTTGATACAACATAACAAGGTTATAACGTATGCCTCTGTACAACTTTAACCTAATGAAGAGAATTACCTAACTCATGATCTTGAGTTGGCAACAATATATTTTTCCTTAAAGATTTAGAGGAACTATGTCTATGGGGGTTTATGTTAATGTTTTCAAGAATCACAAAAGCCTTCAATATGTGCTCAACCAAAAAGATCTAAATATTAAATAGAGAAGGTGGCTCAAGTGATTGATAGATTATCATATGAGGGTCTTGTACCATCCGAGTAAAGACAATATTGTGGTTGATGCTCTTACTAGATGGTCTATGATAAGTGTTGCTCATATTAAAGATGAGAATAAAAAGTTAGTTTGTGTCGTTCACCAGCATGCTGGATTGGGAATTTAGTTGGTTGATTAACCTGAAGGAGACATCATGGTTTAGAATAGTTTAAAATCTTCTATAATAGTTGAGGTAAAGGAAAAAATAGATAGGTATCCCATTTTTCTTATGTTAAAAGATGCGTTCTAGGGTAAGAAGGTTGAAGTTTTCTCCCAAGGAGGAGATGGTGTTCTTTGTTGTTAAGGAAAATTATGTGTTGCAGATATGGATGACTTGAGACAACTAATTCTAGCAAAATATCATAGTTCTCAGTATTATATTTATCTAGGAGCCACTTAGATGTATGTGACCTAATGAAAGTCTGTTGGTGGAATAATGAAAAGAAGAGGGACATTGCAATATTTGTAGCTAAGTGTTTGAATTGCCAACAGGTTAAGGTTGAGAAAAAAATACCTGGTGGTATGCTTAAGGATATTAGTATTACTACTTTAAAGTGGTAAATGATTAATACGTACTTCATTACAAGATTGCCTCGTCCACGTAGATAGCATGATTTTATTTGGGTTATCATGGGAAAAATGAATAACTTGGCCCATTTTTTGCCAGTTAATACTTCAAGTTCAATCGAATATTATGCTACACTCTATCTTAAGGAGTTGGTGATATGGCATAGAGTCCTTCTGATTACCATTTTAGATAGAGGTACCCAGTTTATGTCTCAATTTTTGAAAACTTTTTAGAAGTGTCATGGTACCGGGTTCATCTTATTATGGATTTTAATTAGCAGATGGATGGTTAGTGCTATATGTAGTTTTGATGATGAGCCTTTAACTTCAAGGCACCAGGTCCCTAGATTTTCATGGTACAGTACAACTGGCATACATGTCTGTACAGTTTGGTCCTCTTGTGTAACAAACTTGCAGGTGCTACTTGTACTGAATAGGAAACCTGGTTCAAAGATATTTCATCCCTAATCATCACTCATCTATAAAATGAAAAGGATGCTTCTTCATCAAATGATTTTTTCAAATATTTTGAAGATCTTAAAAGAGAAGAAAGGCAAAAACTCAGAGATTCAACATTGCTCAAGTTCTTAGTAAGTGTGAGCTTAAATAGAAATTGTTCTTGAGTGAAATACTGATTAGAAATTTAACAACTCATGCTATAAGAGTAGTTTTTTATTTTGTTGAGAAAAGTGTTGAGGTAGAGTTGCCTAAGCTTGTTGCTGGTTAGAGTTAACTAGTTTTTAAGGGAAACTTGGCATAGGTGTCAAGGTGTGCTTGTAATAGAGGTATTGGAAACAGGAGTAACCTAGATTTAGGTTCACAGCCGAGTCTGTAATCAAGACTTTGGTTATAGTGGAATGTATTGAGCTTGTGAGGGAAAGACTTGTTTTTTCCTCCTTTGAGAAAAGGGGGTTTCCATGATAAATCTTGTGATCTTAACATTCCTTGCACTAGTTTGTGATTTCTGGTCATTTACTATTTCATTGCCTGTGATTGACTTTGAGGGACCTGGTCCCTCACTGGGTGGTGCAACCCTCAAGGGTTTAAATAATTAGTATCATTTCCAAGTCACTCTAAAAGGTTCACACCTAAAGTGTCTTGGTTATCATAGGTTCTCCACCTTACTTGGAAGAAGGGAAATCTACAACTAGACTACCAATATTTAATGGAATATACTATGGGTGGTGGAAAACCAGGATGTTTGACTTCATTATGGCTGAGGATAGTTACCTTATAGATATTATTATTGATGGTTCTTATATGCTAGTTAAAGAAGTCAAAGAAGGAGAGGTTACAAGGATGGTAATTAAAAGCAAAAGAGAGTACAATGATGAAGACAAAAAAAAAAGATTTTAAAGAATAACAAGGCCTTGAAACTGTTAGTATGTGGCATAAGTACTAATTAATACAATAGGATTACGGCTTGTGAAAATGCAAAAGAGATTTAGGATTTCTTAAGAACTGCTCATAAAGGTACCACTGATGTGGAAGATTCAAAAGTGGACTTGTTGAATACATAATATGAAACCTTCACCATGAAAGAAGGAGAAACAATCCAAGAAATGCATACAAGGTTCACTTATATCACAACTAAGCTTCATTGCTTAGGTGAAGTGATTCCATAGTACAAATAAGAGAGAAAAATTCTTGGTGTTTTTCCTAAGTCTTAGGAAAGCAAAGTCGATGCCAAAACTAAAGCAAGGAAACTGAAAACCCTCAAAATGGATAAGCAAATTGGAAATCTAAAGACTCATGAGATCAAGAAACTGCAAGGGCTGGAGAAGAAGTAAGTAAAAAGAGAAATATCCCTGGCATTGAAGGCTTCTAAATATGATCCAATTGATGATGAAGATACTGATGTTGCCTATTTGGAAAATAGGATTGTTAGAGCCATGAAAAATAGTGCTAAGTTCCTAAGGATAAGAAGAAATATTAAAGTGTGTCAAAAATATGGAAGTCCTAAGCATTTCATCAAGGACTGTCGCATGCGCAAAATGGATTATTAGGATTACCTCAAGGCTGCAGGTGACAAAGGAAAGATTAGGGACCATGTCCTTGACAATTCAAGAAGGAAGGATGCAACTGATTATGCACTAAAGTAAGCTCTGGAAGCATCGTGCGATTCCTCTAGTGAATCAGATAAGGATAAGAAGTCTGTGGATGTATCTATGCTAGTAGTGGAAGATAGTATAGTGATCTATGATTACTTATTTGATTTCATGGAAAATATAGATGATGAAGAAAAATATAAGGTAACTCTCTCTAATATAAAGAAAAATCTAGATAACTATTCCAATAGAAAGATAAAGAAGCTTGCTAGTGTGTTGATTTATTCTGTATGTAAATTAAAGCCTGAGAAAATTGCTCTAGAGGAGAAAGTAGAGAATCAAGATCTTGAATTGATTACCTTAACTCTCAAGATATCTAAAACTAAAAAATTGTCACTAAATTAAAATCTAAAAATCTAAGGTGTATGGACCAACTGAGAAGGTGGGTGACTTAGATGGAAAGGGAAGAGAGAAACTTCAAATCTTCAAATTAATCTTGAAGAGAAATTGAATGATTCTAAAAAACACTTTATGTCTACACTTCACAAAAATGAAGAGTTAGAAAGGGACCTGGTCCATCTAAAAGAAAAAAAATCTCTTAAATGGACTACATCTTCATAGATCCTTTCTAATCTGACCACTAAAGGTGAAAATAATGGTAAGAGGCTTGGTTATGAAGGAGAATCACAACCCCTAGGGTCAAAAGTAAAAGCTAATCATGATACCAAAAATAAGAGTCATAAGAATTTGTGTACTCATTATGGAAGAGATGGACATTTGAAGGAAAAATGTCAATATTAGATCAAAGATAAAATGAGCAGTACTGAATACATTCAACAAAAAAATTCCTATCTGAGGGGTTTTAGACCCTTGAAAATGTGAAGAAAAACTCTCTACCTTAATGGGCCAAGAAGGATTTGATCACACCAGTATCTTCCTATTGGTAACTCAAACTCAAATAGGTTCCTAAATCTAACAAGTGATCATAATTCTAGGTGCAAGATAGGGGATTGCAGTCAGGGATGGTTTTATGACAATGTATGAGCATGGCTCTCATTTTGATCTCTCTCAAGACACTTCAGGTAAAGGTGTCTTATTATGAAAGATTGACTTCAAGGACCTGGTCCTAGGCTTAACCAAGTGATAATGCTCTGATGAATGAACTAAAAAGGCAGGAATCCTTTGGATTGAGGAAAGAAGGATGTACAGAGGCAAAAGGCTGAAGAAAGAAATGATCAAATTAACCTGGCCTATTAGGTGAATTAGTTTCTCTTTCAAAAATTATCTATGTTTAGGAGACAAGTATACTTTATAAGGTATGTGTAGTTTGGTCTAACTTAGTATCATACCCTTGCTGGTATACACCCAAGGGGATAACTTTGGGAGAAAATAGTTGAAGCAAATATAATTTGAGAATTTACATAAGAAAGAAAGGGACCTGATCCTATCTCTCAAGTTAGTACCATTACAGGATGCTTTAAAAATCTTAAAATACTTCCTTAAAGGCCATGTGTTTTCTCATCTCAATGTATAAGCCACGAACTCCTAAGAAAATGAAGATTCATAATTATTAGGATTAGTCATGCCATTTTAGAAGGAATATCTTTCAATGAAAATGGTCTCTTCTCTAAACTAAATAAATTAGACTCTTTCATATTCTTCTTTAACCAATTCAGTTTATCTTACTAAACTGATCATCTACTATGAATCAAAATTGTCCCTTACCCTTACTCTCCTTTTTATAAAATCAAAATGGCTGATATTCCTACTTACACAATTGTAGCTAAACACTTTGAAGTAGATAAATATTTAGATGAATGACCTGAACTTTTATCAATTGAATTCTCTAATCCATTATTAACCAAAGCAAACACTTTCTTAAACTTCCAACATGAACCTAAGCTAACTCTTTCTTCCTAAAAAAAATCAAATCCTTATAAACGTGTCTGCCCCCAATGAATTCTCCTCTGCTTTATAAATTTATGGTGATCCATTCATGGTAGAAAATTCAGGTCAAAGTTTCATCTCTCACATTAACCAAAAATGTTCTCAGCCTAAAATTCCCTCTTTCCTAGAAGCCTCAAAACCACCTGTAGAATCTCAAAACCCTATTTTGACTGAAGAATCCAACAAAGATGATTTTTTTAAAAATCCCTCAAGTACTTGGTTCTCCTACTTCCTCAGATTTAAACCTAATTTTTGATTAATTATTTGGGGAAAAAGTACCAGTTATAAGGGTTGATCTTTCTTGCAATGAGAAATGAGTGGTTGATAACTTACTTTTGCTTGCATATGACAATGCAGTCAGTGGATAAAAATAGGTAATAGGATAAATGAATGAAGTAGACAAAGAAATAGAACTGCTATTACCTCCATGAGGAGGATGAGGAGGTTGAGGATAAATTTCTCTTGAGATGGACTGTGGAAAAATTAAGGGGAAGTAGAGGCAAGAAAATTGTGGTGAGCTCTAAGGAAAAAGTCTCTAAATCTCGGTCTACCAAGAGGTCTAAAAAGAGATTGATAGATGATGCTATTGAGGCTAGTATGTTTTCTACAACTAAACAAAAAAGACCAAAGAATGGTGCTTCAGTTGAGGAGGAAGAAAATGTTAAAGTTTTTAAGGTTGGAGAGGATAAAGATATTTCTGTAGATATTGCTAAAGAAATTGAGAATAGAAAGATTAAAGTTCAATGTTCAAAGAACCAGGTCACCTAGTACAAAATCTGGCAGTCTTGCTGAGATGAGGTAGAATCATATAGCAGTAGAAAGGAAGGAAATTTCTATAGAACCTAGTCCTAAGAGAAAAAGACCTGCTGTTTGAGAAGTGAGTATTAGTCCTAAGAGAAGCAAACAGGAGAAAAAAAGAAAAAGATGTGGCTAGAAAACAAAGAAATAAAATACTAAAAACTCAGAGACTCCTATCATGAAGAGTGGTTTATCCCCAAATGTATGAGAACCCTGGTATGATTGAATTGGTTGAATATGTCAAGTATCAAGGCTGGTTATACTTGATTGAGGAATCATACCCCATTGTATTTGATAATAAGGTTAGAGAATTTTTCTACACCATGGAATTCACCGAAGATGGGATAAACTTATCCACCCAGGTGAATGGAAAGTCTATCTATTTTGATGAAGAGACATTAGGAAAAATTTGGGATGTGCAAATTATTGGAGTTAGGATTGCTGTAAAGTAACAACCCACAACTGAGTTTATGATCAATGCCTATAAGGTGGTTGGGATATTTATAGCAGCTATGAAAAAGAAATTTCATCAATAAAGTCCTATTTCTAAGATCAGGAAGACTACCATTGCATCTTCAGCTGATATGTCCTTAATAGAATGCCTGAGTATTTTTGAATTAATTATCCTGCCTGCTCTTATGATTAACCAAATAAAGAAAGTTATTCTTGATAAATAAATGAAACATGGAATTCCCTATGGGTACTTGCTGAATAGGGTTTCTGATCATTTTGGAGTAGTTGGGACTATAGGAATTCCTAGAATAGCTAAACAAATGTTCACTCTAACTACTTTGGTAGAAATGAGTGCATAGAAAGAAAAATGGGAAATGTGTCCTAAGTATCTAAACTTTTGTGTAACACCCCGATTTTCTGAACCGGAATGCTACACGGTGCTCATGACCCCGAGGGACCACAAGCTAACCCATGACTAATATCTGTACCTGTACACTGCATAATATATATATATATAAACATAATGTGGAGCAAAGGCTGATAGGCCATAAGGTTCAAACTGAATATCAAACATCTGGTGGGGTATAAATACCAATAAACAACCTGAAATACTATCTGAAAACATGATAGTCTAGAAAGCCTCTAACTGTCTGAAAAGAGAATTGATGGGACATGTCCCCAACTAAGTCCGATAACTAAATAAAACTGAGTACTGCAATGATGAAACATAATAATATGTCCTCGCATGATAAGGGCTCACCACTGACGCTGAAAGCTGAAACTGATCAACTACTGCTACTATGGATCTCGTGTCTCGGAACCTATGGTGTAACATAAAAGAAAGAACCATAGCGCAAATACGTTAGTACAACTGAGAGTACTGAGTATACGAGTGAGGTAGGTTATATGCAATGGGTTACATGCATGAACAATGATAAATAACAGACTAATATGAATGTGAGAGTACATGCAAAATTATGAGACTGATACTGATATCGTGATACATGAATACTAAATCTAATCTGACATAGTAATGATAACTGATAACTGATAAAACATGGGTGATTGTGTCTGAAAGTCCTGATTCTGATGAAACTAGCTGAGTTTCATATTGTATTTGTATTGACTGTATCTGACAATCCTGAAGTCTGAAGAACTATCTGAGTTCTTTTACTGATGCTGAGACTGAAACTGTGGGAAGTAGTAGCTTAACCGACATGCCCCATGTATGCTAATATAGATGAACTGGGGTCCAATCCTTGCCCTGATTGGAAGGGTGTCAATACCGTTCCATGAGTAAAGACAAGCTGTGAGTGACTCTCAAATCTGACAGTGTACCCAAAAGAGAACAGCGGATGTCCGCCTCATCAACCCTCAATCTGGCAGTGTTGATGTCTCAACCTATGCTGGCTAAATAGTTTTGGAATGCAAGGATTGCTTCTAGGAATCACACCCTCATCTGAAGTAGGTGAGTTCCCATCCTTGGGTTCACTCGGTGCTAACTTTTACTCCCATCTGAAGAGATTGAACATGATTGACTAAATTGTAGATGAGCTAAGTTTCCTGGATTCCGTTGACTGATGGAATGCTACTGATATCTGACACTGACTGAGATTATGAGATTTCTGAAACTTCCTGAGTCACATGACTGACTGAATTCTATAGAACATGGATGGACTGAAGATATCATGATAACATGATATGGCTCTAGGCACACAACTATATTTTTCGGGTACAAGTACCCCCAGGACTCAATGGAAGGAAACTGACACACATGACTGACTTGTTCATAGGAATAAAGTCCACAATTCACAATATCATAAGTATGGGATTCAATACTACACATGGTTCTCAATATTTCATACATGGGAGGGGATACATTCAACATGGAAGTACTTTCTTAACTTCAACATCACGTTCACTACATATCACAACCACAATACATATCAATAACGTGGAATTCACGTAGAATCATAAAGCATAGAGCATGACTTGTTACTTGATACTTTTAAGTCATGAAAACATGATTATTATTATTCTAGGCATTTCATCGAACACCTTGCATGCATAATTTAGGCATAGGTGAAACCATAAGATATTACATCATGAACAACCAAGTTTTACATGTTTTCAACTCACATGGTGTCATAGATTCATAATAACACATAAAGATTCCAACTTGGGAATCATTCAACATCAACAACTTGATTATCAACATCCAACAATATAGATATCATAAACAACTAATTTCATAGATTTCAACTTACTTACTAACATAGCTTCATGAAAATACATAAAGATCCCAACTTGAAATCATACAACATAAACATAATCATACCACAATAAAGTATTCACAATACATTATTTAAAACTTGATTCTTGAGATCCATGGATGAAATAAATCCATGGATGAACACTATGCATACCTTAGATGGAAGATTCTTGATGATTAACGGTGAAATCCTTTGAACTTGGGTCTTCAAATTGAAATCCTTTATCTTGTTCTTGAGAGAAAATGATGAAAAGGAATATATTTTGGTTCAAATAAGCCTTAATACTGTGTTTGTGTATATATATAGGGTGGGGAAAAAGACTAAAATACCCCTAAGGAAAGGGAGAAAGACGCAGTTATCCCTCTGTTGACAGTTTTGATATGCTGAAGTAAATTGATCATAAATTTTTACTCCGACATTGGATTTGGATGAAAATAATTTAATTGTAAAGAATACTCAAAGATATTTCCATTGAAATATAGCATCCCTCTCAGTTCATTATATACAGGGAGTTATGATCGTTTGAAGTTGACCCTAAAATTTTGACGTGAAATGCGCCCGGAATGCGAGAGCATTTCAAACCAGTGAGTTCAGACACTAAAATGCACCCAAAATGCATTCTAAATATGAACAAGACATACTAGGGTCTTTTCCCATCGCAACACAACTTGAAAATCAAAAAACGGAGGTCGGAAAGGTCGCCAAATTAATCCCCAAAGTTCGGAGGCTTGAAATATGACTAGTGTTGAACACTTAGCAAAAATTCTTAAGGATTTTCTTATCAAGCCTTAAGGAGCTGAGTTAAACTTAAAATTTTGTGGGGTCTTAAATTTTGGTTGCTCAGAAAATCTTAGGCAAAGAAATCGAGGAGGTAAGGATCAAGTTAGATGCAAAAGATGATGAGATAATACATTTAAAGTTGAAAAATCAGCAGCTAGCTTATGAGGGATGAGGTGATTCTGAAGAACTTATAACAGAAAATGCAGAAGTCCATATAAAAGTGGCAAAACTGACTGGTGAAGTCAATGAACTAACATCAGAAGTAAGTAAACTCACTAAGCAGTTGTCGAATGCCTATACTTCTAAAATGCTAGAATTAAAATATTGATTAATTCTCTTTTCCCCAAGCCTTTTTCCTCATGAGTCTTTCTATCCCTATCCTCTTACTCAACCCTGTGTCAGTTTCATTCCTTGTTATCATGTGGATTTTGAGGACCACTATTTTTGTTTTATTATTTTAGTATACTACTTTTGTACTTAACTACTTATCAATGAATGAATTTTGATTTGTGTGCTTAAACTATCTCCCTTTTAAAGTTGTTCTTCATGGTAGTGTTGCCCTAATGGACCTAATTTTATTAGCGTGTAATTATCTTTACTCTTGGTTTACTATTAAACATTTTCAACGATGCCAAAAGGGGAATATTGACTTCATATATAAGGCCCAGGTGTGTGTGCTCATGTGTGGTACATGACTATAGGGGGATGTATGGTAAGGCATAGTGATAGAGGGAAGCAAATATGCTCAGTGTTTTTGCTACAAATGATAACAAAGGACCAGGTCCTTGTGTTGAATGATGGTGGAAGCATGATGATAGTGGGAATATTCATCTTCAAAGTGGTAATCACACTGATTAAATGTGATCGATGTGTTCAAAGATGTATGGTTGATTTTTCATCATCAAAAAGGGGAAAAATTTCTATATGTAGTTTTATAATGAGCATCTAACTGCAAGGGACCATGTCCTTGGATGTTCATGATATAGTACAACTGGCATGAGTGTCAGCACATTTTTGTCCTTTTGTGTAACCAACTTGCAGCTTTTACTTGCATTGAATATGAAACCTGGTCTAATGATATTTTGGCACTAATCATCGCTCATCTATAAAAGGAAAAAAGATGCTTCTCCATCAAATGGTTTTGTAAATATTTCAGAGAGCTTTAGAGAGAAGAAAAGGCGAAAACTCATAGATTCAACATTGCTCAAGTTCTTAGTGAGTGTATGAGCTTAAATAGAAATTGTTCTTCAGTGAAATACTAATTTGTAATTGAACTACTAATGCTATAAGAGTAGTGTTTTATTTTGTTGAGAGAAGTGATTAGGTAGAGTTGCCTAAGCTTGTGTTGGTTAGAGTTAACCATTTTTTAAGGGAAACTTGGCAGAGGTGTCAAGGTGTGCTTGTAATAGAGGTATTGCAAACATGAGGAATATAGAGTTAGGTACAATATTAAGTCTGTAATCAAGAGTTTGGTTATAGTGGTCTGTTTTAAGTTTGTGATCTTGGTAGGTTTACTCTCAAACCGTGGTTTTTCCTCCCTTTAGTAGAGGGTTTCTATGTGAAATCCTGTGTTCTTTACATTCCTTGCACTAGTTTGTGATTCCTGGTGATTTACCATTAATTGCTTATGATTGACTTTGAAGGACTTGGTCCCTCACTATGTGGTGCAACCCCCAAGGGATTCAATAGATCGGTAGAGCAAAATATCCAGACTTTGAAGATATGTTGAGAGAATGTGTGCTCAATTTTAATGGTAGTTGGGAAAACTATTATTCTTTTATTGAATATGCTTATTATAATAGTTGTGACTTTTGTATTCAGGTGGTCCCATTAGAAGTATTTTATGGTAGAAGGTGTAGATCCCCAATTAGTTAGTTTGAGGTTTGTCAAGCTACTTTGATAGGACCAAATTTATCATGGGGCTATGGAGAAAGTTCAAAATATTCGGGAAAGGGTGAGAATATCTCAAAGCCGTCAGAAGTCCTATACAGATATGAGAAGAAGGGAACTTGAGCTTTCTTTTGGTGATTTGGTTTTCTTGAAAGTTTCATCTATGAAATGGATGAGATATTTGGTAATAAGGAAAAATCCTTCCCCTTATGTTGTTCTTTATATAATTATGGGTCATTTTTTAAAGATAGCCTATGACTTAGAGTTTTATGCAGACTTTGCATTAGTGCATCCAATTTTCCTTGTGTCCTTATTGAAAAAATGTATAGGTAATCCCACATCAGTTGTCCCTTTCGAGAGTGTGAGTGTGAAATATGTTATTTCTATTGTGCACATGCAATTGTATGGGGTATCACCATGTTATACAATGACCTTACAATATACGAATATCGATCCCTCAGAGACTTGTGTTTACAACTTATCCAATTCAATTTCAACTATTGAGATAAAGTAACCAAGAGAGTTTTAGAGTTGTAAACTAAAAGTAAAGTAACTAATGCAGAAAATTAATGACTTTGGAAAATCAATGGATAGATACTGGGGTTAAGGCTTACGGACAATCATAATATACCATTTAACTTCATCAGTTAGACTACTTATCTTTGTTGATGATTCGTAGGGTTTATCGCATGATAATGGTCTCCCGACTTGTAATCGTCTACCTAACTTGGATATTAAAACTACATCATTGAGCGGGGATGTAATAATAAAATTAGATGCATGAAGATATCATCCTACATGTGAACCAAACAAGGCCCTATCCTAGTCGCTAATTCAAATTCCTTATTTTACAAAGAATAAGAACATTGTTCTACCTATCCCCACATTTTATCATCTTATTCTCCCTCTCGGGCTTACAAAGTTGATAATAGATGTATTATAAGGTTAGATAATCCTTAAAATTGATATAAAAAGTATAAATAAACAACGAAATATGATAAGAAATCAAAACCAAATCAATTCAAAGCAATAGGAATCATGTTCTTGGCCTTAACCACGGAATAGGGCTTTTAGCCACTCATGGACACAACCGTTATCAAGATAATTGAATACATGATAAAATCCATTAAAAGGCTAAAGTAATTAAAGTAAAACCCTAAGAAAAGTGTTTTACAGACCTTCTCCAAGTTTCAAAGCCACCCAAGGTGTATAACATCAAGTAAAATTGTCCTATTTATAGGAGGACAAAACTTCCGAGTTTTTGTACTAATCTGCGTCGCGGGGCTAATTCTCCATGTCTACCATAGAAACATGCCATTATAATGGATACATGATGTTTTGGGTCAATATGTAAGAAACCTATGTATGTCATGCACCATAGGTCTTTTTCTTCGGTTCGTGACGCGCCCTTGACATCCAAGGTGTCCAATTCACGTCAAATTGTGTCTTGTGCTTTTGTTGATCCATTATATGCCTTTTTGTGTTGTTTACACTTGATTTGAAGCTTTTATGTCCTTAATATTTAATAATAATCAACTAACCTAGCATCTTACATCATTAAACACAGCAAATTAGAGCTTAAAATAACACAACATCCAAGACGACGAACTAGAAACTTAAGGTAAGAATACTAGTTTTTCCCCTTTTGATCTTTCACTTAGTTTTGACTCTTGGATTGATACCATTGCACTTTGAACACTATAAAAAAGTTGTTACACAAATTATTACAAAACAATACCATTAGTAACTCATTACACACATTAAAATCCATCATGATCAACTAGAACAACACCTAGCTCAAGATAGTTACACTAGTTTTCTCATACGAACTCTACATGATCAAATTAAGTACAATCTTTTTTGAAATACACCTTAAACATTGTAATCACATACTTAGACTCTTATATGCTCAATTATATCATCATTAACCCATTAAGAACACAAGTTGTCCTGAAAATAATGCTAAATAAGCTAGGATAACAACACTAAGATGCATAAAACCACCTCAGATCACCACCCCACACTTAAAGTCTTGTTTTTCCTCGAACAACTCTTTAATCTAAGCACCATAAGCTGAGGTGACTACCCACTTCTACTAAAAGAATGACACTCAAGCTAGAACTACAATGACTACCTAGAATGCAAGTTTCTTCACTAAGTATATTATACACAATTGAATGTTCAAGAACACTACTCCAAGACATCCTGGCCTCAAAAATTGACTCACCTAGTTAGCAAACTCATGAACATTGTTCAATCAAAGAAATCATATCATTCACCCAACATTCATCAAACATGTGCTATCCTAACAAAAGAGTTACCCATAATTACTCACATAAATGCTCCTTTTAACTAATTGGGTACAAGAATTAAATTAAGCTCATTCTCACAAGGAATTCACTAGTTACACATAATGAACCATAGGCTTACCCTTATTATAGTAATTCACTAATATTAGAATGATGAAGCTTAGGATCAAATAGGTCTTTAATGGTTGTAATATAGTCTAAGGGACGGGTAGGAACTTTTTGGTCAAGAATAGTGAGTATCTTCCCTAAGCGCTTTAATACATCACATTATACAATCAGGACCAATCTCTAACAACCAACTTTACACCATTGTTGTTTACCCCTATCTTTTGTTTTCCCCATCTCATTAAGCTCATTCATATTCACTATGGTGGGAGTATGCTATGTACACATCATTAGCTTTACCCTTCTTCTTTTCCATTATACATTACGTACCCCTATGATAGCCACCCTCAACTTAAGCAATTGCCTTAGTTGAGGTGCACAATGTCCAAGGAGGACCAGGGCCAAAAAAGATTTATTGTAACACGACTGGGCTAAAAATGGGAATTTATTTAGCACAAATTTCTCTCAAACCACAACACAACAATTTTTACACACCAATAACTATATCTTTGGGGCTTTAATTTCACCTTTCTGCTACTTGAATTTTCAACTTCTAAACTTAATTAAGTTTACATTTAAGCGCTTAGGAGCTTTGGATCTAATTAAGGTTAATCAAATAAGGGGATTATGCTACACCTAAGGCTACCAAAGAAAAAACTAATGACTCAATTAGGTTTAACTAGGATAATGCACCAGGGTAGGTAAAAAGAAGTTATAAAACATGGCTATCAAAGAAATGCCTATATCATCTACTAAAATCACACTCTTTATTTTGCATTGAACACACACCATGCAAGTTCTAGACATCACATGCAACAAGAAATGTACAAAAACCTTACACACACATGGAACATTCTAAACTCAATGAGGAACATCATAGACTCTTAACTAAATAAACACATGAATTCAACTTTAAGCCAACAAGTACAAGAGTCATAATCATGAGCCTAGTAGTCTCAAAAGTAGTAATTCACACAATCAACATGTTTTTTACAACAAAAACACTTTTGCCATGCAATCACATATAGGACCAAAAAGAACATTCCATATTTATTTATAACAAAGAATTTTAAAATTACCCTAAGAATTTGAAATTTCCCCACCCCATACATAAATATCTATTTTCTCCCCAAAGTGTACTTAAAAGTAGAGATAGAAATGCTCCCCATGGCCTCTAGGCTAAGATAGTAGCATATTTAAATATCAAGGAGGTTCAGGAGACCCCATACTTAGTCTTCTCCATGCCTCTTAGCTCAGGTTTTCCAGTACCCAGACTTCCCATAAACCTGTGACTCAACGAAAAAAAACTAGTGAAGTAAAAACTAAAAATACTACAAATAAAACATACTTTACTTTGGTTGCCTTCCAAGAAGCACCTAATTTAGTGTCGCAGCATGACCCACATCAACTTTTTTCTCACCCTTGAGGATATAAATTTCACTACCAACTTCACATCCATATTTTTGCTTCACTCATAGAATGGTGTTACAAATATTAAGGAACCAAGTAATTGATGGTGCATGGTAAACCACTCATCCTTGAAGTAAGGTGTGTTTTTATGTTGCATATCTGGTGCAAAATTATGAATATAAGATTCTCGTTCCTCCTCTTCACACTCTCCCACTAGTTGAAATGATTCTATAGACAAGACATCATCTAAATATAATATAGAAAAGTGCATTGAGTAAGGCCTAACCAATCCCACTTTCAAATTTAAATAACCCACAACGCCCTTACTCTTGTTCACCTTCTTAATTTCAGTTTTAAGAGAAAGATGATAACTAAATGACTGCTATTTTTGTGTCTGTTCCACACATTGGTTAGTTTACTCCTTCACTTTACTCAGCCTCTGTGGAGATGGTGGTCGTGGTATCTCCTTAACCTATTTAACAACTTTATTTTTTGAGTACTCAGACTTCCTTAAACTATCAACAACTTTGTCTGTAACTGGTTGGAGAGTCAACTATACATCTACCTTCTTAGTTGTCTTTGGAGGTTCTTCATTTATCTTTTACTCATTCCTCAATATAATTTCCATTACTTGGTTAGAAGGTTCAGTGTCACTTGGCCAACCACCTTGAGTCATTGTATTTACTGCCTACTGCATCTGCCCCAACTGATTCTCCAACTTTTTTAGAATTACTTGTCAATTTTTAAGTTCAACAACCAACTGTTCTTGGTTGGCCATGATCTCTTTTAGAATTTCCTCTATGTTGCTGACCTGCATATTTTTTTATTGCTATTGAAATTGTTGCTGCTAGTTGTTCCATGATTGAATTGGTGTCCGAGTCTGTTCTACTTAATTGTAGGCGTTCATTTAATATGGCCTTTAAGCATAGCCCACAAACATTATCGAATCTGGATTAACAGCACACATAGCTGCAGAATGACCACTATTACCATAAAACATACACCAATTTATGGTCTGCTCCATAGATAGGATAATATATACCTCATATTGTGAAGGTCCCGTCCATATTCTTCAATCAAAATCTTGCCAAAAACCCTCTTGATGGGGTCCCCCACAAAAAAAACAAGAGTCATCATCACTTGAAAACCATCTATGCCAGGCTAACATATCAAAAAGGATGAAAAAAGTAAAAGAAATTAAAAAAACAACCTAAACTATGTACAACTCAAAATATCTAAACTAAAATCAAGATAGTTGCATATTAACATGTCCCTGGCAATGGCACCAAGAACTTGTTGTTCCCAAGTGCACACGCAAGTGTACATGGTCTCACCAAGTACTACAGTGGCCTTAAATAAAGCTGAATATTGATTCCTCAGAGACTTGTGCTAACATCTTATCCAATTCTAGTTCAACTATTGAGATAAAGTAACAAAAAGAATTTTAGAGATGTAAACTAAAAGTAAAGTAATTAATGCAGAAAAGTAATGACTTAGGAAAATAAATGGATAAAGACCCATGGTTAAGGCTTATGAACAATCATACTAAGCCATTGAACTTCATTAGTTAGACTACTTAACTTGGTTGATGAGTCATAAGGTTTATCACATGATTAGGGTTTCCCGACCTCTAATCGTCTACCTAACTTGGACATTGCAACTACATCTTTGAGCGTGGATGTAATAATCCAATTAGATACATGAAGCTATCATCCAACCTGTGAATCAAACAAGGCTTCTAGTTATATCTCAATCCTAGTCACTAATTAAAATTTATTATTTTATAAAAGAATAAGAACCTTGTTCTATCTATCCCCATGTTCTATCTTCTAATTCCCCCCCCCAGGCTCACAAAGTCGACAATGGATGTATCCTAAGGGTAGCTAATCCTTAAATTAGATATAAAAAGTATAAATAAATAACAAATTATTGTAATATATCAAAACCAAGTCAATTCAAAGCAATAATAATCATGTTCTTGGTCTTAACCCCGGAATAGGGCTTTTAGCAACTTATGGACATAACCGTAATCAAGATTATTGAATACATGATAAAATCCATCAAAAATCAAAAGTAAAGAAAGAAAAACCCTAATATAAGTTTTTTCCATCCCTATCAAAGTTTCAAAGGCGTCCAAGGTGTACAACATCAAGTACAAGTGTCCTATTTATAGGAGGACAAAACTGTTGAGTTTTTGCACTAGGCAACATTGCGGGGATAATTCTCTGCGTATACATCCGCAACGTGACTTTATCATGGAGTCAGTATGTTTTGGGTCCCTTAGTAAGCTACTTATGTATGTCACACTCCATAGGGCCTTTGCTTTTGTCTGTGATGTGCCCTTGACATCTAAGGTTTACAATTCATATCAAATTGTGTTTTGTGCTTTCGTTGATCCATCCCAAGCATTTTTGTGTTATTTCCATTTGATTTAAAGCTTTTATATCCTTTATATATCATAATAATAAAATCACCAAGAATACTATAGAATTAAACACAACAAATTAAGGCTCGAAACAACACAATATCCAAGACGACGAACTAGAAACTTAAGATAAGAATACTAGTTTTTCTCCTTTTGATCTTTCACTTAGTTTTGACTCTTGACATGATCCAATTTCACTTTGAACACTATAAAAAATTTATTACACATATAATTACACAATAATACCATTAGGAACTCATTACACACATCAAAATCCATCGCGATCAACTAGAACAAAACCTAGCTCAAGCTAGTAACACTGTTTTCTCATATGAACTCTACATGATCAAATTAAGTACAATCTTGTTTTAAATACACCTTATACATAGTAATCACATAATTAGACACTAATATTCTCAATTGTATCATAATTAATACATTAAAAACAAAATTTTTCCTAAAAATAATGCTAAATAAGCTACGATAACAAAATTAAGATGCATAAAACCTCCTCATATCACTTTTATATGAGTAGGTCCAAGTGAAGATCCGTCACCGTCAGGTTTGTAGGTTGTGGAATAAGTAGGTCACCATTGTAAAGTTTCTTTGAAAAAATCAACTTATTGAGGGTGCTACTTGGGAATCTAAGGTAGATATGATGACCAATTACCCCTTCCCTCCACCTTTCTCTTTCAAACTCCGTTCTAGTATAAGATAATAGCTTATTCTCTTTTAGTTCTTTCCGATTTATATCATTTGATTATTGTCATGTCATAAAATAAATTCCAGGGTTTATTTTAGTCCATGTTTAAGTTATAGACTCAATTATAATGTTAGTATTTAGGTCTTACAAATTGTTTGTGGTAATTGCAGCTTTTTCCCTGACACTTCAGCTTAGTTAGTTTTCACTCATGGATGAATAACACTAAGAGTGAGATATTATAGCATCCCCAAAATCAAATCTAAGATTCAAATGATGCTTTAAGTATATGTAAAACCAAACATAATGTTTTTATAGTATGATACATGATTTAGACAATTATTAATGCCATAAGCAACTTATAGGTACTAGCCAACTCAAAACCTTCCTTACCGATTGATTTCTTTTGAAGAATCATTATATTGATAACTTTAAACCACCTTAACTCCTGCATTCTAAAATATTTTTTTAGCTCAATACCCACCAAATTAAATATTTTTGAGTCTTCTTTCAAATGCAACAAGCTTTTCCATAATCTCATATTGTAGTACAAGTTATGCTTAGTTTACCAGAGGGTGTTTGTTTGCCATAGTATGATGGATCGAGTTATCTTGCTATGGTAAACTTCAAATGATCATAACTCCAAGATTCTCAAGTATTTTTGAACTCAATACCCAATAAATGATTACACAGTGTGATGAATTAAACTCTTAGTCTTATATTCTCAAGTATTTTTGAGCTATGAATCTCTTTTCCAACTCATCAAGTTTTGCCATAATCTAATATTAGATTACAGTTATGCTCTATTTACCAGAGGGAGTTTTCTTGACACAGTGTGATAGATCGTTTGATGAACCATTACACCTGTAATGACCCATCAGGGCAAGACAATAGGATTATGTAGTAAGATAAAAATTTGGTGATTTTTCGATGGCTAGTCAAAGGATTGGTGGTTGATCACCTGAACTTTGAGCCAAAACTATTATGCAATGCTATAACATTGACAAAGGCGTTGTTTGGCCTTTTCCCACTGTTCTAACACCAAAACTATGTCATTTAAGCTTTTCTAAGGATGAAATATAAGACTAAGATACCCCAAATTCCCCATTAATTCAAAATTCAGTCAACACATAGAGAGAAATTAGAGATAAAGGCAATTTTCTTCTCCCAATGCATAACTAGGGTTCTTCAACTTCAAACTCCAAATTCAAATATTTCACCAAGGTTTCCTTATCCAAACAATTGGGATTTCATTAATGGGTCTCTTTCCACCGATTGAGTTATATACCCATATTTTAACAAGAATTTCAGTACCATTATATATTCAAATGTATAAACCCTAATTATAATGTTAAATCTATGATTGTTGGACTTGAGTTACTAAATTCCTTAATTCACTCAGTTTATGGTATTGTCATAATACTTGCATTCGTTAGGGAAGTCTGGTTATGAACACCTAATGACCTAGGATTTCATGCATATACTTATGCGTATTATATCTCCAAATTTACATGTTTTGAATACTCTCGAATAATAAATTAATTTTCAGTCTTCAGAATATTACTATTATTTAGCATTCCTATTATTAGTGTCATTTAGTTGGGATTATTACTTAGCACCGAGTGGACCCAAAGTTGAAGGCTCACTCTTTAATTAGGCTGAGACCTTTGGTACTAGTCCCTAAGTCCCAAAACTACGATTCCACCTTAGGTTCTAAATGATTAACCATCAGACCATATTGACATAGTTGCTCTTTTGGACATCAATTTAATGGATTCACGTTAGTCCATGTTTTTACCCTTGGCAAGGTACAAAACACACTTCCAACTAGGGTTATAGGTTAGACTCTGGTTATCTCAGATTGAGGTATGTTGGTTAAAAATCATATATGACCTAGTATTTGGTTTATTTAGAATATTATGACATTATATGTTCATCACGCGGTTATTGCATCGATTTACATATTCCTGCCCTATGTTTAATTTATCATGTCGTCTTCATCATATTCAATTCATAGAGCATAGTACATATCCGATATGCTCAGTATATTCAAAGTAATGGCAACATAAATTCCTTATGCTATATTGTTTTATAATATAGGTTCAGAGGTTCAGCATTCAGATCACGCTTAGTATGATCTCCTACTACATCAATTGCATAACATTGGTGAGTCCTTATACTTTGAGAACTATCTTTCACTACTTCTGTTATATTATTATTTTAGTTTTAGATAGTACGAGTTAACTAGGGA
This sequence comes from Capsicum pubescens, assembly GCA_030864215.1. Lineage (NCBI taxonomy): Eukaryota > Viridiplantae > Streptophyta > Magnoliopsida > Solanales > Solanaceae > Capsicum > Capsicum pubescens. Next base: position 97,815,409 of record CM061549.1, on the reverse strand, counting down.
CTTATCCCTGCAACTCATCATATTTAGAGGCTTTCAAACAGATATCAAGATTTTCAGCATGTTGTCAGACAATAGTAGTTTCGACATTAAGTATTGATTTTGCTTTTATTATAATTATGTTATTTCGGTTTAGTTTCCACTTAGTATTTCATCATTTATATAGTATTCGTAGTGTCATGTAAGGACATTGCTCAGTTTGGGGTCACTGGTGACTCTCAGCATCGTCTTACAATGGGGATGTCTCAGGTCGTGACATAGAGATACTGCTAAGGGATCTTGTTGGAGGGTCCAGGTTAGTACCAATCATGTGAGCTAGAATTTTATTTTTGAAACACAAAGAAAGAGGTCTAAAATCTGAATGATTTGTATTAAATTCGGCACCATAGATTTTAACCCCTTCAAAGGAGACTTCAAAATCATTAGGCCAAACATTATTCTTATAAGGAATTCCATCAGTATAATCCATACCAAAAATATTATCAAATGAGAAATTATTTAATACAAATATAGTAACCAACACTAAAAACAATGGGCCTTCTCCATAATCAATCACACATAATCGTCAAATCTTGGCACACAGACTTTGCTGTCAATTCCATCAGAATCAAGTGAGTCTTCCTTAGCCTCACCACTCAACACCTTATCCTCTATCAGTATTAATCCAATATCATCAAACTAATGATCTCGAATCTACTCCATCAGAGAAGATCTAACCTCCATGGATGCCAAAACACACCTAGTTTTTGAAATATCAAGCCTAACTATCTGGTTATCCAAAGACTGAACCACTAACTCCAAGGGCCTCTCCTAGGTCAAAATATGCCCCAAGATACCAATAGTTGTTAGATTTTATCTCAAGGCATTCAAAACCACATTAGCCTTTCTCGGATGATACAGAATTATGAGGTCATAATCCTTAAACAACTCAAGCCAACAACACTGCCTCATATTAAGATCTCATTGGTGAAGAAACACTGAAGACTATTGTGATCCGAGAATATCTTACAATGGACTCCACACAAATTGTATCTCCATATATTTAAAGCCAAAACAACTGTGCACAACTTTAAATCTTGAGCAGGGTAACTCTTTTTATGAGGCTTCAATTAACAAGAAACATATACAACTACCCTACATACTGTATCAACATGGTACCTAACCTAACACTTGAAGCATCATAGAAGATGGTAAATCCTACACCCTTCTTGGGAAGAGTCAAGTTATGAGATGATATCAATAGATCCTTGAGCTCTTAGAAGCTCGCCTCATGATAATAGGACCACTAAAAAGAAATCTTCTTCTAAGTCAACTTAGTCAAAGGATATATAATAGAAGAAAAACCCTCAACAAAACATCAATAGTAACCTACTAATCTAACAAAACTCTACATATTGATAAGAGAAGTAGGCCTAGCTTAATCATGAATAGCCGATGTCATGACCCGAGGATACCCCCTAGTCGTGACATGGTGCTTAAGGCCACAAGTGGCCCCAAGCTAACCCATGATCTAATACCTGTTGTGAGCACTGAATAAAATGGTAATAATCTTTCATACGCAGAAACTAAATTGATCTAATTACTATTAAAATATAATACTAAAACAAACCAACATGTCTGAATAACTGATAAAAGATACTGAAAAATATCTGAATGTCTAAATATCTAGTCTTAATAGTTGAATATATAGTCTGAAAGCCTCTAATATGTGGAGTTAATGGAACAAACTCCCAATAAAATATGACTTACTGAACATTAAAAAGTACTGAAAATGATTGAAAACACCTTTTCCTCGATCTATGGGGACTACCACTATAGTTGCTTAGGGTTACTGAGCTGGCTAAGAGTGATCGAGGAACTGAGCGTCCGAACCTATGTTATAAGACAACATAGCACAAAAAGTGTATGCGATCAGTACTTTAAATATACTAGTATTATAGGTAGGGGCTAACTAAAATACACACGAACACTAAACATTAATACATGAACATGTAAAATGAATGCAAAACCAAGTAAGTCATGAGCTAAGATAATCTGTATAACATGAGTAACTGAATGTCTGATAACTATACACTTGGTTATACAAACCTAATCTGCCATAAATTGAATACTGAACTAAGATTGTAGGTGTAAACTAGAATCGACATTCCCCAATTTGAGCTAATCGGGGTCTAACTTGTAAACCTAGTTGGAAGGGTGTTGGTACCTTGCCAGGGGTACCAACACATGACTGCCGATGTGGATCTACAAAGCTGATGTCCTAAAAAATGAGGGTGTCTTGCCTAACTGTGGGGGACCCCTCATAATCTATGGTGGCAGCATAGGTCTTGAATGTAGGGACTTCTACTAATGACTCATGCCTAACTACCGGGGGAGCTTCCATCCCTATGTTCGCTCAGTGCTATGTGTTACTCCCAATTGAATGACACTTGTATTATTATTTGTTTAACAAGACATGGCACTGTACTAATAAGTTCTCAACATGAACATGATAATCTATATATGATAATGAAATCATGGTCTGACTGCCTTGTTACTTGAAAATGGAAACATATAAGAACACGTAGGTATTGGGTGTCATAACCTACCAACACTGAATGACTCTTTAAATACAATAATATCATTTATAACACTAGTAGGAAGTCATGATTCAGGGACCCAAATATTGCACATTTAACTAAAATGGTGGAAGCCATGATATTTATGTATGGGGATACGTTAAACTTTGGAGGATAACATGATCACATGGTTTGATTCATGAATTTGTAAGTTAACATGGTTTCAACCATACATAACATGGGTGATTGGAATCAAAGGTATAAAATGCATAATTCATACGGGGAAACTTATTGACATGGATTGAATTCAAAACTACTAAGAAAACATTGATTATATTCATAATTAACTCTGATATTTCATAAAAGAAGATAAGAAATTCATAGTATGAATAAATAGGGAATTTGGGACTAATTGGGTGGAAGGAACCCATTGATGAATACCTAAGATACCTTAATTTCTTGAAGAAAAAGCTGGGAATTTGAACTTGAATGCTTGAATCCTCGAAGAGATACTTGATTTTTACATTCTTAGGAAAGAGGAATGAGTTTATGTATGACAACTGATTGAGAATGGGGAAATTGATGCCCCTCTTGGGGTTTACATTCGTCAATTAGGTGTTTGGGGTGAGCGGAAGAGACCAAAATACCTTTTTGACCCTGAATTAAGAATGCAGAAAAATAAAGCCTCCATGGAATGGAGGCTATTGTGGAGATTCAACCTCCGTGACACATCCAAAACACGGAGGAATTCTTCCTGCGAGGTCCAAAAACACCCTGAACCTATTCCGAAAATCATTGAATTCTCGTAGATGTCCCTTTTAACATTCCTAAATATATTTCAACTCATAAATCAATATTTCGGACTTGGGAAGGACAAATATAACATATTCGCATTCTTGGGGTCTTAAAATCGCTAAGTATTTTGTACTTAGTGAGAAATTAATGCCTTGGACCCTTGTAAACATGAGTCTAGGATATAGAAATGTCTAGAATCTTAAGGGGTATTACAACTACAATCATGGCCGGATCGACCATGCTACCATCCTTGTTCACCACATGATCCAAGATAGAGAAAGAATCCAACCAAAACTGCACTTGGAGAACTTATAATACAACGTGTCATCTCTCAACCTTAGAAATACAATACATAAATGCTGCTCATGATCAGCCTCACTCTTTGAGTCAATCAAAATATCATCTTTAAAAACAATAACTAGGCAGTTGAGATATAATCGAAACATTTGATTCATCAACTCTGTGAATGTGGCTGTGGCATCAGACAACCCAAAGGACATGACCAAGAACTCATAATGATTGTACCTCATTTTAAAAGCTATCTTCGGAATATCCGTAGCTCTAATCCTCAGCTGGTGATACCCAAACCTCAAATAAATATTCTAAAACAACTAAAGAACCCTAAAGTTGATCTAACAAATCACTAATAAAAGGAAGATGATACTTATTCTTAATCGTTACCTCGTTCAGTTCTGGATAGTCAATACACATGCACATAGACCCATCCTTTTTATTCATAAATAAGACAGGAACACCCCAGGGTGGTACACTAGGTCAGATAAATCCCTTATCTAACAACTCTTGCAACTGGTCCTTCAATTCCTTCAACTCTACTAGGGCCATCCTTTAAGGAGTAATAAAGAAGGGCTTGGTTCCTGACTCAACATCAACAACAATGTCAATATCATGATATGGAAGCATTCCCAAAAAAATCATAGGAAAAACATCCATGAACTAAAGAACAATATGGACAAAATGCTAAGGAGGTCGTAAAGAATTATTAGTATCGCGAATACGCACCAAATATGAAAAACATACCCTCTTAACCAAGCGACGAGCACTCAAAAAGGATATAACTCTCATGGGAGCTTAATGAAGCGCACCCTTCAAAGATATCCTTGGCACACTTGAAGGAGATATGGTCACAACCTTAGCATACAAGTCCAAAATAATATGATAAGGACCCAATCAATCCATACACTCGATGACATAAAAATCTACAATATTTAAGAGGATAACACCTACCCAAATGTCACACCTAGCAAGGTTACAACATAGGATTGGTACACACAATCCACCACTGAAGAGACTCCTATAGTGGTAGATATATGAATGGGCATAGAAAGAGGCTCACAAGTAGAAGCAAAACCCAAAGCAAAGTATGCAAACACATATGAGAAAATCAATCTCGAATCAAATAATACAGATGAAAATCTAAAACAAATGGGGATAATACATATGATAACTACATCGAGCGCCACTACCTCAGGTATAAAAGATATAACATAGAACTTTCCACGTCTACTACCGAACTGAGCAACTCCTCGACCACCACCATTAGCATCACCACCAATGTCTTGCAAATGTCTTGTAGTCCCTCAACCAACCTTAGTGTCACCTCTAACTTTCAATACAAGAGTATGTCTTAAAAGACAACAAAGAAAATCTTTGACCACATGGACAAACTCATCCCACTCATAATAATCTCTACAGCCTGACTCAAACTGAGGTGGTACACCTAACCTAGAATGACCATCCTAGAATGATGCTAGACTACCTGAAGCTGCTAAACAAAAAGGCCTACTACCTCAACCTTTTAAATTTGCATGCACTATCCTACTGTTATACCCATAGGAACCTCTAACATGTCTTTCTCGAGGGGCGTGACCACTGCACTCACCCTGATGATGCACCCTCTTGGAACTTCTTTGAGAAGATCAAAAGATAGACTCTACAATTTTCCCATGGTCCACTATACTCAGAAATGATGCCTCTGACATGACCATATGAGTAGTAGCCAACTAAAAGAAACATCCAATCATTTCACAAACTTTAGAATCTTCTCAGACTCAATAGAAATAATAACAAACAAATTTTGGGACGAGGCATAGAAATGTGCCGTCATACTCGGCAACAATCATGAAGCCCTTTTATAAGTTATCAAACTCGTCTCTCATCTAATCCCTAAAACTATAGGGCATAAACATATCCAAGAAGGCTTCAACAAACTGATCATAAGTCATATCTTGCGAACAAAATGGTCTGGATTAATAAGTTACCTCTACTAATTTTTGGTTACATCTCTCAACTTGTAGGTAGTGTAAGCAACCCCATGTGATTCAAGAGATCCAAGGTTATACAACTTCTATTGATAATCAGTTAAGAACTCAGGAACCTCACCCATGGAAAAACAGAAACTTTGGTGGACACAAGCAAGCAAATCTCTGAAACCTCTTTTGATCCTTAAAAGACATAACTTTACCCATAGAAATAGGAGGAATAGTAAATTTGGCTAGTTGTGATCCCACCTGAGAGGGTAACATGGATGAAGGTTGAACTCTTTATCTCCAAATACTATACTCAAATATTCATATAGAATGAGAAAATACTTAGAGTTTATGGAGTACCATAAGAAGATGCTGGTACAGCTGGAAGAACCACACTCGAATCAGGAGGAACACCTTAAGAAAACTCTGTAACAGATGGCTGCACAACACTCAGAGTTGGAGGAACACCATGAGTAAGATCTGGCTCCAATGGAGGTACAACACTTAGGTTTTGAGGAACACCAGCTACACTGAAAGGAACACCCTCATAACAAGTTAAAAAATGAATCAATAACCTCTCCAAGACTGAGGTAGAAGAACTCAGTGGAACCTGAGTTGGTCCGATATCTCTAGCATGCTCAACATAAGGCTCAGGGGAGATCCCTCTAGTACTATCACTTTAAGGAGAAGATCCTCGAGATCGAATTCTACCTTGGACCCGACCATGACTCACAACTAGACCCTAGACTTGGCTCTCATCTCAAATGATGGATTAACATCCCTAGGCTCATGGAATCTTGTCCTCATTATCTTTGTAGAAAAGAGTGAACCAAAATTTAGAATACGCGGTATAAAAGATTAGAACGAGAAGGAACAAAAAAAGGAAGTTTCATAAAGATATCTTCTAGCCTCTCAAAGATAGATACAAATGTCTACATATCGATCCGCACGACTTTACAAGACACCATATTCTTATACTGATGAGACTGATGAATCTAGCTGCTTGATACCAATTTGTCAAGACCCAAAAACACGGTTCCTAATAGCTTTTACTATGGCTAAGCCTTGATAAGTAATAAAATCACCCAAACTAATATATACTAAAATCATTACCCAATTCCTAAGTCGAGACTTCATAAGGGATGTTAGACCATACATTTATAATAATAGCAAAAGTCTGGATATAAAAATACCATAAACCATCCAAAACTTTGTTTCACAGTGTATGAACAATCTACATACAACTTGAAGACTGAAAATATACATTAAAATCCAAAGGAAACCACAAGTCTATCTCAAAATAAAAATTAAGATAATTACTTGATAGGAAGAGGCCGGATGTCGGGTCTAAAAACTTAGATGGGCCCTACCTCGAATGTATCAAATCATCACCCCAAACTCAGTTATTGTATGATGTAATCTGCATAGATCTACACCGAAAAGGCGTAGTTGGGATGAATATTGTCCACTTTTACTCGATAGGTATTATAGGCTAACTGAGCAAAGCAAAAAATAAGGTATATAAATACACACTATGAGCACATTACATGTAAGAAAAAAATGTCCCAAACGATAGATTACACCATCTCCACTAATCGTAATAGCTATAACACATAAGCAGGAAATAGGTACATAAAAGAATAAAATAGACATGCATCATATAAAATACAAAAATACAACATTAGAGATGAACAATGAATGAAATGGAATGAGGATGACAATGATGATGATATGATACGCTTGAGATTATCCCATAACCTTCGTATAAATCTATCGAGCATCTGTTCTTTCAATTAGAAAAAATGGGGAGTTCAAAACCCATATACAATCTCAATCTTAATATCTATATCTCCTCTCAAATTCGTGTTCTATGATAGAGGGTTTTGTAAAAGTGTTTCATTTTTTGTCAAAAATTAGTATTTCTACAGTGGTACCAATATCTCATGAATGTATGTATTATATAAGGATGTAATATTAATTAACAAACCAGTATAAAGATCTCAAATCCGTCAATATACACACACGTGAGTTCAAAATCAACTTAAAATGTCAATCATCCATGATTTAATATCAGCCACATACCATTAGAGTGAAATATGCAAGTAAGACATTACTAATATCATAATAACCCTAAATTTGGCATGTCCTATCATGAAAAAACAACCAAATGTATACACAAGTCTAACAATATGAGTTATGATCCCCACACGGGCCACACATAGCCATCATCATCTCAGATCATCAATAACAACAACATAATCCCCACTCGGGCACACAACAGTAACAACATTATTTCTATGATAATTACCCATACCCATACCATGTTTTTACATAAGATATTAACAACCCAACCTTGTTTGAAGAAAGTTAATCCATAACCTATCTCATGAAGATAAAATACAAGCCTAAAAATCCTTCCAACGGAGCTTCATCCCTCTCAAATGGCCAGCCTCAAAATCAACTAAACATATAAATATAAAATCTATGAATCAAAAGAATGCCAATGATAACTATATTGCCTATTTCTGAGTCGGTGTCAAAACAGACCCCCAATATAGGCTTTTGATAAGAAAGGGCAAACCAGAATTTTTGTTTATAAAAATTTCACCAATGATTAAAGGAACCCAAAGGAGAAAAACACAAATGAAAATGTGTCAATATGGGGTATAAATTGAAGAAAAACAATTTTAGGCCTTTCGAGCCAAAATCCCCAAATTCTACTTTTGAAATAATAAATTAACGGGTTTATGATGACAAGAATGGAAGTAAAATAATAGAAGTAGTGATTCGGAGATTATGCAAGCTAGAATATTGAAGAACTCATCATAAACCTCTTAACCTATAGCTCAAAATAAAAAAAATGAGAAAAAGGCATGACGAGTTAAGCAACAACTTTACCACTTAAGAGTTCACCGCTAAAGCGACCAAGTGACACTCTACTTAAGCAAACAAGAGGTCGTTTAAGTAGATCGGATCCATATTAGCAGCCCCCGCTGGCGAGCCTAGTCGCTTAAATAACCGACTGGCTGCTTAAGTGATCTCCACTAATGCAACCATGTGTGTTTTTAGCTTTTGCACCAGCTGGGTGGTGCACCAACTACGACATAGAAATTCCAAATCCCCAGTCCCCATCGACCTCTCAGGTTTCATCTAGAATCACGTGAAAGCAAACAAACTATGCTACCCTATGAAATTTGATATTTCAGAATCAATGTAGAAATAAGATTTTTGAAAATATTTTGTTTTCATAGAATTGACTCTGTGGCCCAATTTTATAATTTTCTAAACTGAGGATCAAAATGAGACCCAAAGGACATAAAATAAGACCAATCATACTACCAACCTAAAATCGACATTTCAAATCTACTAGTGCAGTTCATTTAGCCATCCGACACATAGAAAACACATATTGACCAAAGTCAACTATGATCCCTTTTTAACTCCTAAGAATCACAAACTTGTACAAATTATTTTCGATTGCATCAGGAACCAATCTGATCATCCCCACACCCCAAAAATAACACGTAGCAAGCACTGGAAGAGATAAAATAGTCAAAATACATAAAATTCATAAATTCACATAATCAAGGCGTTACACAATTACCTCAACTTGGGTATTTCTATCACGAAGAAAAAAACCATAGCATATATATATATATATATATATATATATATATGACTAATAATTTTAGATAAAGCCCTCTACACAGGCAACATGTATTAAATATCATCTAAAATAATCAATAAGATTAATATGAGCCTCCACATGGAAACACCATAATCATAATGATGGATTACTCATACCCATAACATGCTTTATATACAAATTAACTACCCGACACAATATGAAGAAAGTTAGTCCATAACCTACATCGTGACGTCGTAATCCAAGACTAAAGCCCTTCAACATAGAGATTTCCCATTTTGAATGGCTACAAAATCAATTAAAATATACAAATATAGATTCTCCACATTAAAAGAATACCATTGATACCTGTATATCCCACTTTCGAGTTGGGGTCAAATCAAACCAACAAAATAGGTTATCAAATTGAAAAGGTAAAATTGGTATTTTCATTATGAAAATTTTTACCCTTGATTAAAGGAAGACATAGGAGAAAACCCAAGTTAAAAAGGGTGTAAAATAATGCTTAAATAAAAGAAATAACATTTGGGCCTTCTGGACCAAAAAATCCCCAAATCTCAATTTGAAATCCCATTTAAAAGGTTTTAAATGACATACTCTAAGTAAAATAATTGAGGGAGTAATTTAGACCTTACCCAAGCTTGAAAATAGAAGAGATTGCTCAAAACTCTTGTAACCTAAAGCTCTAAGTATAAAAAATAAAAGATAATTGAGAAAATAAACTTTTATACTTGTCCAACTATGATCGCTACATCGGTTAAGTGATCACTTAGGCGATATCATTTAAGCACGACAACTGCTAAAGTGGTCAAGCATTCACTTTAGTGGTAGTTAAAACCCAACAAGGTGATGCTAAAGCAGTGCATTGCCGCTAAGTGGCTACCACTTTAGCTTTCTTTTGGCCGCTAAAATGGTTGCATCTTTGTTTAGCTGGATCAACAACTTTGCTAAGTTGAAAAGTTGTTCATCCACACCTCAAATTTTTTTGGAATCCTGTGAAGACAAACGAAATAAGCTAATAGGATAAATTTGATGTTTCATACTTAATGGAGATATTAGTTTTTTGAAAAGGGGTTGTTTTCACAAAATTTACCTCTGAGACCTAATTTTACTAATTTCTAAACCAAGGGACAAAATGAGATCCCAAAGCAATAAAATTAAACTGACCACGCTACCAACCCATATTTGATTTTCGAATCTACTGGCGCAGTCCATTATGCAATCTAATACATAAAACAACAAATGATGATCAAAGCAAACTATAAGCCTTTTATAACCACTAAAAACTACAATTCGCCCAAAATTTTCCGAATTGCATCGAGAAACATGCCAACCATCCCCACACACAAGAAAATAACACATAACAACCAAAATAGAGGTAAAATGGTCAAAATACATGAAAGGAAAAAATTAACATAATCAAGTTCTTACAACTAGTAATCTAGTTTATCCTCAAACTAAAGGTAAGGGAAATACTTAAATTAGCAAAATATTAGAGATAACTACAATAAATGTTGGGCTTAAACTACCGTGTAGCCTCATCTATGAAATAGCATCTCCGCTAACCCTTAACCACTAGAATATCTCTAGAATACAATTGCCTTAAATACCGCGCTAAAATAGAGACTGGCTACTCATCAAAGGACAATCTCTCATATAGCTGCATTGTGTCCCAATGAATGACATGTATCATCCAAAATATAACAATGTAGCATGAATATATGAAAAATTGGATGAACAGATGAAAAAATAAGGGGCACTACTAACTCATAAGCTACATCTCCAATAGTTTGAAGAATATCAAATGGCAAGATATATGTGGGACTAAGTTTTACCCTCTTCTCAAATCTCATCACACCCTTTATGGGAGACATGAAGGAAGATTTGATCATTAATACTAAATCTCAAGGAATGAAGTCTACAATATGTATAAAAATTCTACATACTCTGATCCATACGAAGTTTATCCTGAATGACCCAAACTCTATCCAAAGACTCGCGAAGAAAGTCCGTACCTCAAGTTCTAATCTCAGAAACCTCAAAAAAACCAACCAAAGAGCGACAACGTCTACCATATAAAGCCTCAAAAAATGTCATCTCAATAATCGAGTGGTAGCTATTATTACATATGAACTCCGCCAAGGCTAAATGTTGCTCTCATCGATCTCTAACCATAACACAAGAGATGAGTATATCCTCTAAAACCTATATAGTCTGCTTTGACTGACCGTAGGTTTGAGGGTGAAGAGTTATGCAGTTATTAACTCGAATACCCAACTCCCTCTAAAAGATCATCTAGAAGTTAGAAATTATAGCTGAACCTCTATCCGACATAATAGACACTGGTACAACATGGAGATGAACTATCTCATAAACATTAATACGGGATAACCTATCAGCAATGAAGAAACCTTGAATAGGGATTAAATGTTAAAATTTAGTCAATCAATCCATGATGTCACAGATATTGAAAAAAGTACAAAAGGTACTTGGCAACCTAGTCATGAAGTCCTTAGTGATCCATTACCACTTCAACTTAGGAATAGGTAACCTCTAAAGAAAATTGCCAGGTCTTAAATTCTAGGAAACAAGCTACAAAATCCATTACATCCTTCCACATACCAGCCTACCTATAGTTCTGTCTCAAATTATGATATATCTTTATCATTCATGCATGAATGGAATATCTGCAACAATAGGCCTTCTCTAATATCAATCTTACCCAATTGCCTACTCTCGGCATATAATCTCATCCTACAACCCTCTAAACACCATCAGAGTAAAGTGAAGCTCCTATAGACTCTACACTCAACAACTTATCCTAAATAATACTCAAACTAACATCATAAAATTGATGAGACCAAATTTTCTCCAGTAAAGAAGATCTAGCTTCCACAAAAGCCAAAACACACCAGGTATCAAAATATCTAGTCTAACCATCTGATTAACCAAGGATTGAACCTCTAGGGACAAAGACCACTATTGGGTTAAAAGATGAGCTAAACTACCCATACTAGTCAATTTTTGGCTAAAGGTATCCACAACACCATTAGTCTTGCCAAGATTATAGAGAATAGTAAGATCAAAATACTTAAGAACTCAATCCAATGATGCTGCTTGATATTATTATCTCACTAGGTAAAGAAATATTGAGGACTATGGTGATCCAAGAAGATCTCACAATTGACTACATATAAATAATGTCTCCACAAATTTAAAGAAAGTACAATTGCGAACAACTCTAATTCATGGGTAGGGTAATTCTTCTCATGAGACTTCAACTGATAAAAAGCATAAATAATTACCTTACTCTCCTTCATTTACACGACACCTAAGCCAACAACAGAAGTATCGCAAAAGATGGTAAAGCCCATACCATCCTTAGGCAAAGTCAAGATAGGAGTTAAGGTTAATAAATTATTAAAGTTTAGAAAGCTCACCTCACAAGCATCATACCACTGAAGATAAATCTTCTTCTGAGTAAACATAGTCAAAGGAGTAATAATAGAAGAAAACCCTCAATAAAGCATAAAAATGTCATAAAAATCTACCATATCTGGGATGATCGGATCTACCTAAGCCTCATGACTAGCAAAGGTCACAACACAGGATCGGTAAACCCGATCCACCACTACAAGGTCTCCTATGAGGGGTATTTACACAAATGGCCATGATAAAAGGCTTACAATTAGAATTAAAACCACAAGCAAAATATAAAAACACATAGGAGAAAGTCAACTATAGATGCAAATCTTATGCAAACTGGGAAGATGCCTCTGATAACAACATCAAAAGCCTCTACCTCAAGTCACTCCGGTATAGCATAGCACTGACCACGTCCAGTACCAAACTGAGCCACCCCTTGACCACCACTATAGGTTCCTTCATCACCACCTCACATATCTCTAGTAGAGCATTTACCACTCTAATGGTCGCCTCTCATTATCGATATAAGAGTAGGTCAAAAAACACGATGGGGGTAATCACTAGGAATATGCCCAAACTTATCTCACTCATTACCACCAGTGTAACCCAACTCAATATGAAGAGGTTCGACTGAGCTAGAACAACCACCTTGGGATAATGCTCGACTTCCCCATACTACTAAACCTTAAGATCTACCACCCGAACCCTGTAATGCCATCACTGGTCTTCTATGGTAACCAAGGGAACCTCTAAAATCTCTACCTTGAGGGACGTGTCCACCAAGTCACTCTAATTGTGTACCTTCTTAGTGCCTCCTTGAGATTCTAAAAGGATAGACTAGGTCATTATTGTATGATCCGCTATACTCTAAAATGACTCTCCTGACACTACCAGCTAGGCAGTATCCAATTGAAAAAAATATCCAATCCCTTCACAAACTTCTAAATCTACTTAGACTCAGTGGCAATACCAGTAAAAGAATTTTTAGAAAAGGAATGGAAACGTGACTCATACTCAATGATAGTCATGATGCCCTTATCTAAGTGATAAAACTCATCTATCATATGTTCACTCAAACTCTATGGCATAAACCTTTCAAAAAAGGCCTTACCAAATATATACCATGTCATATCTGTCAATCTACGGGTTCTGCAACTAACAAGTGACATCTACAAATCCTTGGCTGCATCTCTTAATTGGTAGGTAGTGTAAGTAACCCATGCAACTCGGTCAATCCAAGGTTATGCAACTTTTCTTGGCAATCAAACAAGAACTCATAGGTATCCTTGCCAACAACACCACTAAATTTGGTTAGACCCAAGTGAGTAAGTCTCTCAAACCTTTTTTGATCCTTAGATGACATAACTGTACCCATAGCAACAAGAGGCATAGTGAATCTGTCCTATTGTGATCCCACCTGAGGGGGTAACACAGATAAAGGCTGAACTTCTGAACTCAAAATACCATACTCAAATACTATCATAAAAGGTCTAACTGTTGACACCTAATTTTTGCCCTCCACGACTAAATTTAATCCCGAGTTTCTTCAATTTTTAATAAAATCAAAAAAATTATTTCATCCAAATAAAAAAATTTAAAATATTTTTCGTATGTGATTTTGTCATTTTAAGTAGCGATTATATACTATCATGTTCAGTTATACAAGATTATATAATTTTTTACTTAAATATTTATTTTACAAAATATCGGATTTAATTAAGGCTCATCTTGAAAATAAATTCAAATGATTAAAAACTTGATTTAAATATAATTTTTCTCAAAAATAATTTATTTGGATAAATATGCATTTGATTTTATTAAATCAAGAATCTCGGGATTAAAAGAAAAGTATTAATTCGTATCGAATTTCAATTTAATTTAGTCAATCTATTAGATTTGACCATAATTAAAAATTGGTCATTATTGCAATTCAATTCGTCAATTGATTTTTAATTTGGTCAAAATAAATAAATATGGCTAAATTTTAAATACCAATTGGGGTTATATTTTAAATTACCCCAAAATTCTCAAGAACTCTCATAACTTCTTCCCAATTCCCACCAAAAAATAAATTCAAATTGTACTACATTTTACTATTCCCCCAGACTTTGAAATTCAAAGATTGTACCACATTGTACTATCCCCCCACATTATCATCCACCTCACCTTATCTTCAATTTTAAAATTTCTAAAACACCCTTAATTGCTCTTTCTCCCACATTGGTGGATGACAAGAAATAAATCTTCATCCTTTCCTATAAATACTTTTCTCCCAGATTGGTGGAAGAGAGGAAAAAAATTTCATTCTCTCCTATAAATACTACCACTACTTTGGTAAAAAGGGCGGAAAAAGTGAAAAAAGGCTTAAAAGGTGGAAAAAAAAATCCTTTAGAGCGAAATAGTTATTTTATTTAGTAAAACTTTTTGTTTCATAGAGTTGGTTGACTAATCAAAATTTTTGAGTTGCCGGCGATGTTTTTCGGTGGTGGTTGATTCCGATGAAGCTCATAGTCTCGTTTTGCTGCCCCCAAAAAGGTAAACACACCTTTTTTATTATTTGTAGTTTTATTATCTTTTTCTTCTTCATCTTTTTTCTGTTTCATAGTTCGTAGTTGCAATTTTTTTTTCTTTTTACTGGGATTGTTTGCTGTAGATGGCCTTGAAGGCCATAGGACGTTGTGGTATCTATATTATGGTTATTTTTGTATACACGGTATAAAAAATGAGCAAGCAATAATTGTACATGCCTTTTTGATTTTATTCTTTGATTATTCTAGATAAAGTTTCAATATATGTTTAAAAGATGTATTTATGCTTTGTTTAAACTCATTGTTGGTTGATATGTTTGTTTTTAGCATGTAAAGTTATTTTCTTTATGTTGAAAATAATAGTTAATATTGATTATTTTGCCTATTAACCTTATTCTTTGATTATTTTGGATAAAGTTTAGATCTTTCCTTGAAAACATACCCATGTCTTGTTTAAACTCATTGTTGGTAGATACATTTATTTTAAGCATGTAAAGTTATTTCCTTTATGTTGAAAAGAATAGTTAATAGTAATTGTTTTGTCCTTTTAGCTTTATTCTTTGATTATTTTCTATAAAGTTTTGACCTTTGCTAAAAAGATGTACACATGTCATGTTTAAATTCATTGTTGGCGAATACATTTGTGTTTAGCATGGAAAGTTATTTCTTTTATGTTGAAAAAAATAGTTACTATTGTTTATTTTCTCTTAATAAAAATAGTAATTGATTAAATCAAGAATTTTTCATTTGTTTGTTAATTATTTTAATGAATTTCAAAATCCTCATATAATAGATGAAGTGCTTGCTTTATTTTCCATCCGCGATATTTATTCCTTTTTCTTTCTTTTTTTTTCGCATGCTTTTAAATTTGTCAAAATAATGAGAAAGTTTGTATTTTTGGCTAAATAGAATTATTTAGATATTTTTGTGACATGCATAGTATGATTATGAAACGATATTTCACTTTTAGAAATACTAAACTTTTATTCAAATTTTCTTACTTCCTTTGGATTGTTATATGTGCACTTTGTGAGTGTAAAGACTTGATCGTGTCTCTCCTTGATTCATAATATCAAAAGAGAACCAATGACATCTTAGAACAATAAATCATAGTTCTTTATTTGTTTTTCCTAAAGTTGGCCATGACTTAGATGTATGAATTTTCATTAATGTCGCCTTAATTGAAATTTAAGGATTCCCTTTCATGAAAAGTTAGCCTTTATTTTCTTTTGTTCTATGGATTAGTCTATGTTTGTGCAATTTTAGAAGTCATGGGTATTTTTCTTATCACCTCATCCCTTTATTCTCGCACCATGCATTAATTGTTCTCGCATTAATTCATTGAATATGACATTCCTTATCTTACCTTTATTCATTTTTATATGAACATAAATCATTAGGCATGTAAGTGGGTGTCTTTGCTTTGAATTTTATTTGTTTACTCTCATTCGTGTGCAAGTATGCTTATCATTGTCATTCTAAGATTGGTTCTTGATATTGTCTTTTTCTTTTAAATATGTCACTTTTATGCCTTGCATGTATATTAATTTTTTAATCTTTTCTTTGCATGCAAAAAATGTGTTCAGTCTAAATGGACTCCTCTCATCTTGCATTTCGTAATGGGTCAATGAGGTTCACCTCTTCGAGTCAAGTCTGATGTTTAAACCCAAGGTCAATTATATGGCGTGCGAGTGATACAAGATAGACGACAAAGGAAAATGGGTCAAAACCCATTGATGAGGTCACTAAGAGACTTGAAAAGTCTCAATTTTTATTATTGTCTTCTTCTTATTTATTCACTTAATCATTTACTTATTCATTTATTTGGGGCCTCGAAGCCAAAGTTGTATTTAATACAGGTGAAGCTAAACTCGAGCTAACAACTCAAAAACTAGACTAGGACAGGTGAAATGGGTCGAAAGCCCAATTAGACTAGGACATGTCTTATTGATTTAGGCCCAATGGCTTAAATCCCTTATTTTCTCCCCTCCCCTTTTTTCTTTACGCTTGTTTGCCTTATGTGTTTTTGTGAACCTAGTTAAATCCTTAGTCAAGTCGCTAAAAACTGGTTTTGTATAAACACCAAAATATTCCTAAAATTGCTTTTCTTTTCAAAAATCAACTTTCTCAAGGTTTATTAAAAGACGTTTTCAAACAGGTCGGATAACCGCAAGTTAGCGGACGTTTTAGGTGCCTAACACCTTCCTAAAACGTTAATAGGAACCTCTTACTCAAAATCTCTTAACTTAAAACAATTTTCCTATTTTTAATCGTTTTAAGTAACTCTCTAAAGGTTTCTTAATTCCTTTTCAAAATTAAGTGGCGACTCTCTTTCAAAAGTCAAAATTTCCACAAAACAGAAATGGCGACTCTACTGGGGATTTGTAACTAGGTTCTAACCAAATGTTTGATTTCTTCTTTTGATTTACTGTTTATGTGTTTATATGTTTCAATTCTGTTAAGTTTAACTATCGCTTCTCATGGCATATTCCTGCATTATTTAAAATATTTTGGGGTTTCGTGGATGTCCCGACCCCTGTTGTTCAATTCCAAAATATGTTGGAAATACAAACGGCTTATTAGCACGTGGGTTGTCTGATGGTTGTTCATATTTTCAAACTCAAGTTGTTCGCTTGAGAACCAATGTTCAAACCTACTCTAGAAACCTAGGATAGAACGAAACCAAAACCCTATTTTAGGCATGAGCCTAGGACGGCCCAATACCCAAGCGGGGTATTGGGCCCATACTTATGCGTTGAAGAAAATGTATGCCTGTCTAATTCAATCCATTATCCTTTGGGGGTCGGGAAAAAGCTTGATTTGCTTACTTTTGTAAGAAGAATTGAAGCAAGTTAAGCAAGAAATTGATCGATTTAGGAGGTTGCATTTAAGGCACAGTTTGAACGTCAACGTATGTCACCAATATAAGAAATGGATGAAGCTAAGAAGGGGAAGGCTGATAGAAGAAGCACTCGGGAATTAGTATTTTTTATCCCCTGTGTGGGAACGTATCTTCTTTCATGTTATTTCCCTTTCCCTAAAGATTGTATCCCTCTTTAGTTATCTTTTGTAGGCATTTATGCCCTTTTAGTGTCTATAAAAGTTGGATGATAATGGATTGATCTTAAGCAAGCATATATTTTTCTTCAAAAATCGTTAGGCCCAAACCCTTTCCTCAAAAGGGTCACCTAATTGGGATGCACGTTTATTACAATATTCTTGTGTAATATAACTATTTATGTGCTTATACATGTTATGTTGATTCGAATCAAAGGATAACTAATCCAATCCCATTTTCCATAGAACATCTCTAGGAAGAAATATGCCCCACTATACAAAAGTCTGACTAAAAGTACTCCAAGTCTCCCAAGTTTCTCAGAAAAGTCCGTAGTCATTCTTAAAACTTCCAAAATGATCGCTACAATTTAAGGAAAGTTGACTTTAGAATCAGAAAAAGTTGTTATAGTTTCAAACTACGTAGGGCTTGATTTCTCCTCCGTGAGATACGTAGGCAGTCTTTCGGTCGGGCCCATATCTCCAAAAGCTCTGTTGTCCTCCCCTTTCTTGAAGGAAGAAGAAGAGTTGAACCTTACCGAGAAATTCCACCTATCCATATCATTGAGCAAAATCCTGTTCATTGAAATCCTCGAGTCATCATTATTTCATGGATCAATTCGCATGAGATGATAAACAACTCTATGTGTTTACTTCCTACCTTATCATCTGGCTTTACTTATTACTAACAGAATCTAACACGTCAGCGTTTGAGTTGTATTTACTTTGCAAGTAATACAAACTACTCTTTGTTGGTACAAAATGACCCTACTTCACCAGATCAAAATGAATAAGAGATCCGCTTCTTGACTATAGCTTTGTTACAGGAAAAGAAAAATGACTAGTAGTAAAACTGGACTCTACCAATCATTTTTCAACCCTATAAGCGTAGTCTTGAGGATGGAATAAGGGAAAATATGAAGGAATAATTTTTCAAGACAATCGGAATCATGGAAGATTAATTGGAGGAAACATTATTGAATTGGACCTCCATTCCACTCATGACTCATCGCCCATCGTATAACAGTAACTTAAAACCTTCCATTGTCATGTCATGTTAAGAAGCAAAATAATGGTAGCCCTAGAACAGTCAACAGAATAGTCAAAGCGTTCGAGAATCAAAGAAGCCTAATCTAGAGGAAACTGAGGTGGTTAACTAGGAAGGCGATGACTCCATCGGACATTTGATCCTTTGCTCTATCAAGACATACGCAATGCAAACGTCATGTCATCCATAGAAGTACTTATTTATATCCTAGTAAGATGGGTAAGAGTATTTTTAGGGCCATTATGAGTTTTTGTATGAACTACGTTTGACCTGAATTCCCAAAAAGGGATACGTAGCCGGCCTATGTTGCCTTCAGTCAACCCCTTAGGATAATTTATCGTTTCTCTTTATGTATGAACTACGTGATGACCTGAATTCCCAACAAAAGGAACGTAAGCGGACTATGTCGTCTTCGGTCAACCCATTAGATTTTTTTATATATATCCCTAGCGTAGTCCTGAACTACGTTTGACCTGATTCCTGTTTCAACGGGATACGCAGGCGCCCCAATGGCTCGGTCATATAAACCCAGGAAATAGAAACTGGGGCAGAATTTTTGAGAAAGAATCTCAAAAATTCAAAAGAGAAGATCAACGAAGAGAATGGAGACCAACAAAGACTTCAGATCCACTCGAGATGATATCATCTCAGACAACTTTAAACTGGGGCAGAAATTTTGAGGAGGTCCTCAAAATTTCCACTAATATATTGAAATATATTTCAAATTCCCCAGCACTAGAGGTCGAAGTTAAGATTGGAGAATCACCACCTGTGATAAAGTCTAGGAAGATTGAATTTCCGTCTTTGATAAAACTTCTAGTAGAGAGCCTCGACAATGCTAAATCTCTAGCAATCCACCGTCAAACGTCGGACATTGTCAGAATCAAGAGAAAGATGGTCGTTGGACTAGCACATGACATGACTGGTAGAGATTTTCTAAAATTTTATAGAAGCTTTCAAAACTATTTTCTAAACTTTAAGACTACTTTCAAAAATCTTCATAAATCTTTTAATTAGTATTTTCCTAGACATCAATTGGGGCGGAGTGTTAGGGGTGGAGGTCCCAGCATGATGAAGCACCTGAAAGATGGCGAGGAGCAAATCAAGGATCGAAGGAGGTCAACACGGAGTAATTTCATTCAAACTAATCATTTTTCTGTGGATGCAGGGATCAATACATAAAAATGAGAGTCTCTTTCAAAAAATCCCCAACAAATTGGGAGCCACACCAGAGTAGCAATGCTCAAGAACGGTATTTTAGGGTAACCCTAAAAATGGATTTAATACCCATTTATTGAGGACCTTTTGATTTGTCCACCTCATTTCTTGAGATCATGGAACACAAACAAAGGTGTGTTATCTTCTTTACAAATATTGTATTTAGAAGTTTCCTAAAAATAGTCGCTAGCAAAAGCGACTTTGTGTCTACTAATCATCTACCTTGAGTAGAGGTACATGTAGAAATCAAGAAGCTGAAAAATAAAGTCAGGTAAAATTATTTTAAAATTTGCCTAGAGGGCCATTGCATATCATTGCCGCAAGGGCCATTGCATATCATTGCCGTAAAGGACATTGCATATCATTGCCGTAAGGTCCATTACATATCATTGCCGCAAGGGCCATTGCATATCATTGTCGCAAGGGACATTGCATATCATTGCCGCAAGGGCCATCACATATCATTGCCGCAAGGGCCATTGCACATCATTGCCGAGAGCGCCATCTCATATCATCGCCCAAGAAGGCTATTCATGTATCTGTTGATACGCTAGACACAATGTTGGCGTCGAGGATATCATCAACATTCAATATATCCGTTGACGCGCTAGACACAATGCTGGCGTCGAGGATATCATCAGTATTTAATATATCTGTTGACGTGCTAGACACAACGCTGGCGTCGAGGATATCATATCATTCAATATCTGTTGATGCGCTAGACACAACACTGGCCTCAAGGATATCATCATCATTCAATATCTGTTGACACGCTAGACATAACGCTAGCGTCGAGGATATCATCAGCATTCAATATATCTATTGACGCGCTAGAAACAACAATGGCATCGAGGATATCATCATCTTTTCATGAATCAACATCTGAATGCATCGGGAGTATACGATTTGAAGGGACGCCTTTAAGTCTCTATCTAAGGATGAATGATATATAAGATTTCCTAGAAATTGACAATTTGAGGGTCATCTATAAGTCATATTATTTGAAATAGGATAGTGTACAAGATCACCTATGATTTGATAGCCTGTAGGTCATCCGTAAGCCACAATAATATCCTAACCGGATAGTGTGCAAGATCACCCAAAAATTGATAGTTCAAAGATTATCCATAAGTCGCAACTAAATCCTTACTGGAGAATACGCAAGATTATCAAATTGATACATCCAATGGTTCTCTATAAGCCGCGTCATATCCAAGATCGATTATGTGCAGGATTACACAAAGACTAACAATTTGAGAGATTATATATAAGTCATATTGTATCCATGGTCGGATGATGTGAAGGAGCACCTGAAAGCTAGCGATTGAAGGGATATCTATAAGACATATCTTATCCAAAGTCGGATAATGTGCAGGATTACCTAAAATCTAGAAATTCAAAAGATATCTGTAAGTCTCACCGTATCCAACATCGAATAATGCGCAAGATTATCCAAAGATTGATAATTTAAAGGAAATTTATAAATCGATCATCGGCTATAACCAGAGAGGTTATCATTCCACATGCAACAAATGATATAGGTAACCAAAAGGGTTTCCACTCCAGCACAAGATTAAACGGTTATAGGGACCGTTCTGCATAAAGTATCGTCGGTGTCCAAAAGGGCCACCCAATTTGAAGACATATTCAACCGACAATGTCATAATTATACAACAACCAAGAGGGTTGTTGTGTTTTTTGTTACCAGTTCTTTCATTCCAAATAGGTACATGAAGAGCTGACCCCCCTTTTCAGGCCACAATTCACGTGGAGATATGGTAAAAGACTACATACCTCTTTTTTGAATTATGTTTAGCACTAATACTTTTTTCTTGAATCATTGTCGAGATCATCTGAGAGGATAAAAATATCAAATCAAAACCAAAGGTGAGGATGACTTCAAATAGGATGCAGCACAACATGAAACTTTTTCTTAGCAGTAAAACGAGACATAGTCTAAAGAAGGACGTCAAACTCTTTGGACGCGAGCTAAAGGATGATCACCACCACCACCTAAACACACCCCTTTTAGAAGGCATGTGGGTATTCAGGATATTCTGGTTTCAGATTCACCTTCGGGATATTTCTAAACTCATGCCGAGGGTACCTTCTCTTTCTTTCAAATTCGGGTGGCAACACACTTAGAGTTTTGGAAATTATGTCCAGGTAAGTTCTTTCCTAAGGATATGAAGGATCCCATATTCATGGTTAATAGGTTACACGCCTTTTTTCCACAACTCGATCAACTTGTCACTCATTCCGAGCCAAAGATGATCTGAAATAAAAGACTATCTTTTCTACCGATTGAGTCGAACTACAAGAAGTTTGATTCCCTAAAATCTTAGGGATATGTAGGCTGGGATCTATGTAGAAAACTCGACTGCATTCCAACCTCCCCCCTAATCCCTTTATTCCCCAGTTTCTCGGTTTTATAAAGAACTCTAAAACTGAGATAACTTGTGAATTTTTTGAAAATTGTGCTTTAAATCAAGCTTTATGAACTACAAGTGGATTGAATTCTCATGTAACCTGAGATATGTAGGAAACCTAATACCGAGGTCCGTCCACGACTCTATGAAACTCATGCGAAAACCGACCTCTTTCAGATTTGAATCTATGGTCGGACAAAAATTAGGAACATCAACATCCCTTTGCCCAGGGTTACTTACATCCACCCTTACCAAAGGAAAGGAGAAGCTGTTGACACCTAATTTTTGCCCTCCATGATTAAATTTAATCCTGAGTTTCTTCAATTTTTAATAAAACCAAAATAATTATTCCATCCAAATAAAAAAAAATTAAAATATTTTTTTGTATGTGATTTTTTAATTTTAAGTAGTGATTATATACTATCATGTTCAGTTATACGAGATTATATAATTTGTTACTTAAATATTTATTTTACAAAATATCGGATTTAATTAAGGCTCATCTTGAAAATAAATTCAAATGATTAAAATCTTGATTTAAATATAATTTGTTCTCAAAAATAATTTATTTGGATAAATATGCATTTGATTTTATGAAATCAAGAAGCTCGGGATTAAAACAAAAGTATTAATTTATATCGAATTTCAATTTAATTTAGTCAATCTATTATATTTGACCATAATTAAAAATTGGTCATAATTGCAATTCAATTCATCAATTGATTTTTAATTTGGTCAAAATAAATAAATATGACTAAATTTTAAATTTCAATTGGGGTTATATTTTAAATAACCCCAAAATTCTCAATAACTCTCATAACTTCTAACCAATTCCCACCAAAAAAATAAATTTAAATTGTACTACATTGTACTATTCCTCCCAACTTTGTCCTTTTCCAATTTTAAAATTCAAAGATTGTACTACATTGTACTATTTCTCCCCACATTTATCTTCCACCTCACCTTATCTTCAATTTTAAAATTTCAAAAACACCCTTAATTGTTTTTTCTCCCACATTGGTGGATGACAAGAAATAAATCATCATCCTTTCCTATAAATACTTTTCTCCCACATTGGTGGAAGAGAGGAAAAAAAATTCATTCTCTCCTATAAATACTACCACAACTTTGGTAAAAAAGGGGGAAAAAGAGAAAAAAAAAGGCTTCAAAGGTGGAAAAAATACCTTTGAGCGAAATAGTTATTTTATTTAGTAAAATTTTTTGTTTCATAGAGTTAACTGGTTGGCTAATCAAAATTTTTGAGTTGCCCGCGACGTTTTTCGGTGATGCTTGATTCCGATAAAGCTCATAGTCTCGTTTTGCTACCCCCAAAAAGGTAAACACACCTTTTTTTTTTTGTAGTTTTATTATCTTTTTTTTCTTCATCTTTTTTCTTCTTCGTAGTTTGTAGATGTAATTTTTTTTTTATTTTTGCTAGGATTGTTTGCTTTAGATGGCCTTGAAGGACATAGGACGTTGTGGTATTGATATTATGGTTATTTTCGTATACACGGTATAAAAAATGAGCAAACAATAATTGTACATGCCTTTTTGATTTTATTCTTTGATTATTCTAGATAAAGTTTCAATATATGTTTAAAAGATGTATTTATGCTTTGTTTAAACTCATTGTTGGTTGATATGTTTGTTTTTAGCATGTAAAGTTATTTTCTTTATGTTGAAAATAATAGTTAATATTGATTATTTTGCCTATTAACCTTATTCTTTGATTATTTTGGATAAAGTTTAGATCTTTCCTTGAAAACATACCCATGTCTTGTTTAAACTCATTGTTGGTAGATACATTTATTTTTAGCATGTAAAGTTATTTCCTTTATGTTGAAAAGAATAGTTAATAGTAATTGTTTTGTCCTTTTAGATTTATTCTTTGATTATTTTCTATAAAGTTTTGACCTTTGCTAAAAAGATGTACACATGTCATGTTTAAATTCATTGTTGGCGAATACATTTGTGTTTAGCATGGAAAGTTATTTCTTTTATGTTGAAAAAAAATAGTTACTATTGTTTATTTTCTCTTAATAAAAATAGTAATTGATTAAATCAAGAATTTGTCATTTGTTTGTTAATTTTTTTAATGAATTTCAAAATCCTCATATTATAGATGAAGTTCTTGCTTTATTTTCCATCCACGATATTTACTCCTTTTTCTTTCTTTTCTTTTCGCATGCTTTTAAATTTGTCAAAATGATGAGAAAGTTCGTATTTTTGGCTAAATAGAATTATTTAGATATTTTTGTAACATGCATAGTATGATTATGAAACGATATTTTACTTTTAGAAATGCTAAACTTTTATTCAAATTTTCTTACTTCCTTTGGATTGTTATATGTGCACTTATTGAGTGTAAAGACTTGATCGTGTATCTCCTTGATTCATAATATCAAAAGAGAACGAATGATGTCTTAAAAAAATAAATCATAGGTTTTTACGTGTTTTTCCTAAAGTTGGCCATGACTTAGATGTATGAATTTTCATTAATGTCGCCTTATTGAAATTTAAGGATTCCCTTTCTTGAAAAGTTAGCCTTTATTTTCTTTTGTTCTATGGATTAGTTTCTATTTTTGTGCAATTTTAGAAGTCATGGGTATTTTTCTTATCGCCTCATCCCTTTATTCTCGCAACATGCATTATTTGTTCTCGTATTAATTCATTGAATATGACATTCTTCCTTTTACCTTTATTCATTTTTATATGAACATAAATCATTAGGCATGTAAGGGGTGTCTTTGCTTTGAATTTTATTTGTTTACTCTCATTCGTGTACAAGTATGCTTATCATTGTCATTCTAAGATTGGTTCTTGATATTGTCTTTTGCTTTTAAATATGTTACTTTTATGCCTTGCATGTATATTAATTTCTTTATCTTTTCTTTGCATGCAAAAAATGTGTTAGGTTCAAATGGACTCCTCTCCTCTTGCATTTCATAATGGATCAATGGGATTCACCTCTTCGAGTCAAGTCTGAAGTTTAAACCCAAGATCAACTATATGACGTGCGAGTGATACAAGATAGTCGACGAAGGAAAATGGGTCAAAACCCATTGATGAGGTCACTAAGAGACTTGAAAAGTCTCGATTTTTATTATTATCTTCTTCTTATTTATTCATTTAATCATTTACTTATTCATTTATTTGGGGCCTCGAAGCCAAAGTTGTATTTAATACAGGTAAAGCGAAACTTGAGCCAACGACTCGAAAACTAGACTAGGACAGGTGAAATGGGTCGAAAGCCTAATTAGACTAGGAAAGGTCTTATTGATTTGGGCCCAATGGCCTAAATCCCTTATTTTCTCCCCTCCCCTTTTTTCTTTGCGCTTGTTTGCCTTATGTGTTTTTGCGAACCTAGTTAAATTCTTAGTCAAGTCGCTAAAAATTGGTTTTGTATAAACACCAAAATATTCCTAAAATCGCTTTTCTTTTCAAAAATCAACTTTCTCAAGGTTTATCAAAAGACGTTTTCAAACAAGTCGGATAACCGCAAGTTAGCGGACGTTTTAGGTGCCTAACACCTTCCTAAAATGTTAATAGGAGACGCTTACTCAGAATCTCTTAACTTAAAAAGATTTTTCTATTTTGAATCATTTTAAGTAACTCTCTAAAGGTTTCTTAATTCCTTTTCAAAATTAAGTGGCGACTCTCTTTCAGAAGTCAAAATTTCTGCAAAATAGTAACAACACTCGGAGTTTATGGAATACCATAAGCATATATCCTTACCACTAAAACAATTGTACTCAGAGTCAGAAGATCACCAGAGGTAGACTTTGGCTCAGATGGTGGCATAATACTCGGGATTAGAGGAACTCCAAGTACAATTAAAGAGATACCCTCCAAATGAGTCTGCAAATGAATCAACAACCCTTCTAAGACTAGGATAGTAGTACTCAGTGGAACTTGATAAGGTCCCATATATCTTGCATCCTGAACCTCTGGATAAGAGGAAATACTCCTTGTACTACCTCTAGAAAGATAATATCCTCTTTCCCATCTTTATCACTAACCTATCTATGACTCATAACTCATTCCATAGACTAGACTCTATCTTTAGATGCTAGCTCAAAATCTATAGCCTCATAGGATCTAGTCTTCTCTATCTGCATAGGAAATAGTACAACACTATTAAGAACATAAGTTATGAAAGATTTGCATGATAAAGAACAAAGATTGATCCAAACATCTACTTATCGATCCATGAGACTCTACCAAACACCTTTTACAAATATGATATAGATGAACTTGGCTGCTATAATACCAATTTATCACTACCCAAAACCCAAGGTCATAATGGCACTTATCATTGCTAAACCTTGACAAAAAACCCAATTACCCAAACTAAAAAATAGGTTGAAAGCAATACAATAATTCCCAAGGTAAGACATCTAGAGAAAAGTCAAACCATATATATATATATAATAATAGTGTAAGTCTGAAAAATAAAGATACTATAAGCCAATCCCAAAACCTAATGTCACAATGTAAAAATAGTCTACATACAACTCAAAACTAGAAATACAACAGAAATGAAAGAATAACTACAAGTCTATGTATGAATACAAAATAAAGATAGTAGCTCAATAGAAGGAGGTCTAAGGTCACATCTGAAGGTGTAAAGTACCCATAGACTAAAAAATATCAATAACCAACTGCACAAACTCAGCTATCGTGCATCACACTCGAACCTAGATCCGCACTAAAAGGGAACAATAGGGGTGCATATGGTCCACTTGTACTTAGTAGGTACTAAAGGCCGATAGAGCAAAGTAGAAAATAATATATGCAAGTATATATTATGATCACATCACTTGCAATTAGAAAATATCCCAAAAGGTAGCTCAAGCTGCCTCCACTAGCAGTTCTAAATTTTTCCACATAAATAATAAATTAGGTACTTAAAAGAAATTGAGTAGATATGAATTAATTTAAATATAGAGTAACAAAAATAAATATACATAATGTATTAAATGCAATAACAATGATAATGATAATAATGTGATATGATCGAGGTTATTGCGTAACGTCCGTCTACACATAGCGAGCCTCAACACTTTCAGGTAGGATCCATGGAGGAGTTCTAACCCTTATACTATATCAATACTTAATCCCAATCTCATTATCCATATGGTTTCTTAAACTCATGGACTATGGTAGAAGGATTTGTAAAAGTCTCTTATTTATGTCAAAAATTGGTGTTTCCTCATTGGTACCAATGTATCTGAATGTATGTGTGCTATGAGGTTGTAATGCTCACCCTCAAACCAATATGAAGATCTTACATCCATTCAATAAATGTACGCAAAATCTCAGAATCTACTAACTATGTCAACCACCCATGATTTAGCATAAGTATTGTACCATTGAAATAGATATACATGTAAACATCAGTAATATCACAATTACCCCAAATTGGGTAATTCTATCTCAATGAAAACAACCAATGCATATATATATATATGACAAATAGTTTTAGATAAAGCCCCCACACAAGCAAGACATATTAAATATCATCTCAAATCACTAGTAACAATAATATGAGCCCCCACACGGGCACACCATAGTCATAATATCATTTCCATGATTGATTACCCATATCCTAAAAATTCTTATATATATAAATTAACTAATAATGTACCTTATGACATCAAAATTTAAACCTAAATCCTTGCAACAAAGATATTTCCCCTTTTGAATAGCCTCTAAATCAACCAAAACCTATAAATATAGAATCTAACCTATAAATATAGAATCTATGAGTTAAAAAAAGCCAATGGTACCCTTATTGCGTATTTTTGAGTAGGGGTCAAAATGGACCCCTAAAATAGGTTTTGAAATTAAACGGTAAAATTGGAATTTTTGTTTTGAAAAACCTTACCCTTAATTAATGGAAACCATAGGAGAAATCCCATGTGAAAATGGGTTAAAAACCCATTTAAATAAAATAAATACCATTTGGGCCTTTGATGCAAAAAATCCGCAAATCTCAATTTGAAATCAGATCTAAAATGGTTTTAAAAGATATACTAAAAATAGAGTAATTGAGATAGTGATTTAGAGCATACCCAAGCTTGAAAGTGGAATGAATTTTTAAAAATTATCATAACACAAGGCTCCAAGTATCATAAATAGACAAAAAGATTAAGAAAATAGAAATTTATATATGTCTAACTATTACAGCTAAAGCGGTCATTGCTTAAGCGTAGATTAGCCTCTTATGCAATCCTGCGTAAATGAGATGGGCCTCTAAAGCAGTCCCCTACCTCTAAAGTTACAACCGCTAAAGTGGTCAAGAGTCTGCTTTAGCATTAATTGACAGTCAATATGGTGCTTCTAAAGTGGTGCATTTACCACTTAAGTGGTTACCATTTTAGAATTCTTTTAACCGCTAATGTGTCTCACCAGCATTCAACTGGATCAATAACTTTGCAAAGTCTTAAAGTTATTAAACCAACACTCGAGATTAATTTGAAATCCACTAAAGGCAAATAAAAATGCTAGTTGACTAAATTCGACGTCTGGACTCAATGGAAACATCAGATTTTTGAAAAGATGTACTTTTGACAAAATTGACTTGCCAAACCAATTTCACAATTTTTTAAACAAATGGTTGATATGAGATTCAAAAGCTATTAAATCTAACCGACTATTCTACAACCCCAAAAATGACGTTCCAATTTGCTAGCACTGTTTATTTTGCCATCTGGCTCATAGAACAAAAAATGTTGATGAAGTTTACTATGAACCCTTTTTCACCTATAAAAAACTACGAACTCATAAAAAATATTTTGAATCACATCCTGAATCATGCAAACCATCCCCACATCCTAAAATCAGGCATAGACACCAAGGAGAGTGGTAAAATTATCAAAAAACATGAAAGGAAAAAACTCACAGAACCAAGTCCTTACACTAGAATCTTATCTCAAACTTAAAATGGAAACCAACAGGAATGTCAAATTTCTCTAATCATAAGATGACTAAACTGAAAAGTCGTGATCAAATATCATGAGTTATTCTAGAACTCATCTTGATAGTCCAGTCCTAATTTCTTATAAGATCAAAATTTCTCCTATTAGAAATGACTCTAGTCCATGAGCATAGTATCCATCTATGCATCATTCTATAAGTCGCAGGGTGCCTACCTTGTCAAATAGTTATTTAAATTAGAGTTTTCCAAATATTATGACATGCCAAATATCAAGCATCCCCATCTATAACTATTATTATTGCATGAGATGTGATCTAATATCGTAAGAAGTCCCTAACACCTAGTGGTACCAAAAATCCTCTTTTGACCGAGTTCTTGTAATGCCCCATATTTTGGAACTCTGGAATTTCATTGAACAAATTGATCACTAACTAGGAAATGACTTAGGTGACTAGCCATATTAAGTCATCATGAGTTGTACTGTGCTACTCATTGCATAACTAGTAAGGTTGCCCAATGTTTCTGCCATGGTCACGACATAGTCCTAGCGAGTCATAGGGTGAGGTCACAAGTCATGGTGAGGGACTCGTGAACATAATAGTATGCATTCTAAGAGTTTCTATTCAGGCTATGAGTCAAGGTAATGACTTGTGAGCAGTCACCACGAGTCGTTACCTAACCCGTAGTGATTGGCCAGAGTTTTCTACATGTTTTAAGTGGGGTTATTTTGGCCTTTTCCTCCCATTAAATTATTTCCCCATGACCTTAAAACACCTAAGGGGTCCTTTTTTATCATTTAAAAAATCAAAAGTCATATTCTCTCCTCTTAAACTCCAAAGCAACCAAAGTTAGTTTTTTCTAGGGGTTAATCATCTAAGCTTCAACTTGCGGTTTTTCTCCAAATTCCTCTGTGTTTTAGGCATGTCTCTTCCTAACATAATTTTTATGTAAAATCGTATGTTTAATGATTATTAACATGAATATAATTATGGGTTTGTAATTAGATTGAGGGTATTGAATGGTTATTGCTTGGTTTTCTATTTCATTATTTTGAACATGATATTCATGCTTTAATTTTTGGTTTTGAATTGATTGGGTGCATGGTTATGTGAATTTGGAATGGGGAAAATGGATTTCCCCAAATTGATGGATTTTGTATTGAAATTGATGTCATCCTCAACCCACCATCATAATCTTTGGTTTAAATATTAAAATTGTATGTTTTAACTCACTTATGGAACTATTGCATTACATAAATGAACAAAAGGATATAAGTGGTTTTAGATGGCATTGGTGGCTAGGGTTTAGGTTTTTAAAAATAAAACTTAGGAGTTAAATCAGTTTAATTAGTTTTGAATGGCATAATTGGATTAGCTTGCAATCTTAAATATGGTAAAACAAAACCAACAATTAATGCCTTAATAAATAACTCATTGCTTATTATTGGGATTATGTGTTAAATGGTTTTAATTTGAGCTTAAAGGGAGTTGTGTAGCTCGCCATAGAATATGGACATCTCGAGAAGACCGATATTTGAAACTAGATTTGCTGGCATGGGGGTCTTTATGGTCGTATTCATGGTTCACACTATACATATATTTTTGGCATAGTTGGACCCTCGGTAGAGTTGGCCCTTCCTCAAATTTTCTTCGATTTGTGCGGCTAACATGCCCTAGCAACCTTTCATCAGGGGGAGCTAAACCTATATAGACCTTGGGTGCCGTTAGGATGGTTAGAGCTACACATTCTAGGGTAATGGTTTTAAAATATCATTATTAATCCTTGTTCCCTATCCTGACATCTATATACGCATATATAATGTGTGCCTATGGTATAATTTAGTTTTGGAGGTGGCATTGTTTTATCCCTTTCGTGAGTTACATACCTAGTCTTATAACACTGACCGTCCCTGGATGCAATATTATTTCATGGTTTAGGGTCCTAGTGGTTTGTCTATTACCTTATGCATCACATGGTGGTACGGTTCGTCGATTGGTCAATGTTGAAGTGGTGAGCTTTCATCTTTCAGAAGGCTAGGTGTTTCATTGTTTTTATTATGATCTTTGTATTTGATTGGGTTTCTTTACATGTTTTGGGATTTTCTATTAATCACAGTCGTGGGCATTTCACAAACAATTTGGTATTCTGGTATTGTAGAGGCTTTTATGAAAAAATGTAGGATTAGATATTATATTGACTTTTAGATTTCAACTGAGCTATCTTATTCTTTCTATTTTATTATTTTCTTCCAATATTATCTTTATTGTGCTTAGGTGGTTAGGCTAAGGGGGTGGTCTCCAGTCCTCGGTGGACTTGAGATACCCGTCACAGCTTGGCCTTAGTTCGGGTCATGACAAGATTTGTATTAGAGCATAGATTCAGGGCATTTGGTTGGCCACAATGTTATGTCAATTAGAGTACCTTTTTATGGATGTGTAGCATGCCATACTTATAAGGGAGAGTCTATAAAGCATGTAGAAATGTTTTCCTTTCTTGTGTTCTAATTCAAGCTATAGAGTTTGGGTGCTCATGTTTAATATTATGCCTCCCTGAAGGTTTGATATATGTAGGAGCTCTGTTGGAACCTCTGTCCCACCTGAGGAAAATATAGATGGGACCTGCCTTGTCTATAGAGTGCAGACCGAGTCTAGAGTCCCTTCTTCTGATTTTAATGCCCCACATGGAGTTTTACTAGTTCCTACTAGTCCTTCTCGGGTTCCCTGATATCATGATAATCCTACCCTAAATCCTCATAATAAAATTTCTACTGCTGAGTTCCATTGGTTTATTTATTTTCTTACTTAATAGGCAATTTCTCAGTCTCATCAATCAAATAGCATTGGTTCTATTACTCTTTCATCTTACGATACTAGCATCGACAAGTTTATAAGGTTAAATTACCCAACCTTTACAATCTCCAAGGTTGAGGAGGATCCTCAGGGGTTTATGGATGAGATAGAAATGATTTTTAGGATGATGAATGTTACTGATTCTTAGGGTGTGGATTTTGTGGCATATCAGTTGAAAGATGTATCTTATCAGTGGTATTAGGAGTAGGAGCAATTGAGAGGTGATAATGCTGAGTCGGTTGTATGCGATAAGTGTATAGTGTTCTTCCTTGATCATTTTTTTCTTAGGAGTTGAGGAAAGCAAAAGTTAAGGATTTTATGAATTTGAAGAAGGATAAGATAAGTTTGAAAGAGTATTTCTTGAAATTTTAGTAGTTGTCTTGCTATTCACTGAGATGGTGTCAAGCCAGAGATATATAATGAGAAAGTTTGCTTCTAGATTATCTCGTGACTTGGTATATAAATGTAAGAATACAATGTTGAATAATGACATGGATATATCCATGCTTGTGGTTTATAAGCAGCAGGTAGAGGATGAGATGAAGAGTTTGGCCGAGATAAGAGTGAGACAGAGAAAGAAGTTCAAGTATTCTGAGAAGGGTGCAGGGCAACACAATAGTGGGAGAGATAACAGATAATGGACCATGAATAAGACTTGAGGAAATTCTAATTTATATTTGACAGCTAGTGCTCTTTATCCTAAGATTTCTGGTGATCGTCATTTCAAAGCTAGTAGCGGACATAAGGCACAAGGTGCCTAGTCTCTGGCTAGTGATGCTTAATAATCCCAACCTTATCATCCTTGTAGATTTTGTGGACAACTTCATCATGGTTACTGTGATGAAGGGCAAAACTTATGCTTTAATTATGGTCCGCCTAGACATATATATAGAAAATGTCCAACAACTAAGGTAGCCACTGGTCTAATAAGGTCCCGGTTGCCATTTTATTTGCTCCTTTACCTAAGGGTACCAATTCTAGTACTGGTACTGACCAAAATCATCTATAAGCTCATGACACCTATCAGTATTCTGAGGTATCTCCTGATGTTATCACTGGTATATTATAACTTTTTTCTCGCAATGTGTATTATTTGCTTGATCCGAGGTCTACCCTCTCATATGTGACCTCTTATGTGGCTATTCATTTTGGTTTTGGTCCTAAAAATATTTTCAACCACTTTCCTATTTCTACTCTAATGGGTGATTCTATTGTGGCTAGAAAGATCTATAGGGGTTGTGTGGTGTCTATCATTCATACAAAGACCTTGGTGAATTTCGTTGATCTTGACAGTTTTTGTGATCATGGGTATGGATTGGCTTAACTTGTGCTACGCTTTTCTAGATTATAGGACCCAAAGGGTTAGTTTCCAATTTCTTGATAAATCAAAAAATGAATGGGAGAGGAGTTCCTTAGTGCCAAAAGGGAGGTTTATATTTATCTCAGAGCTCGAAAGTTGATTTTCAAAATGTGTCTATATCATTTAGTTTGGGCAAAGGATTCTAATTCTAAGGATCTTTCTTTGCTAGCTGTCCAAGTGGTCAATGATTTTCCTAAAGTATTTCCCGATGATCTCCAACGAATTCCTCCAAAAGGGAAATAGACTTTGGGATTGACCTTATACCGAATACCCATCCTATTTCCATTCCTCCATATAGAATGGCTCTAACTGGATTACAGGAGATAAAAAAGCCATTAAAAGATCTTTTTTATAAAGGCTTCATTTGTCCTAGTGTTTCTCTGTGGGTTACTTATTTTCTTTTCATGCGTATGAAAGATGGGTCTTAAGATGTGCATAGATTACCATCAACTGACTAAGGTAATAGTAATGAATAAGTATCCTCTTTCTAGGATTGATGATCTTTTTTATCATCCTTAGGGTGCTAGATGTGTCTCCGAGATTGATCTTAGCTTGGGCCATCATCAATAGAATATTAGGGAGGTTGATATTCCCAATATTTTTTTCCGTACCTAGTATGGTCATTATGAGGTTTTGGTTATGTCATTTGGGTTAATTAATGCTCTTACTGCTTTTAAGGATCTTATAAATTGGGTATTTTTCCAGTTTCTAGACTTGTTCATGATAGTATTCATTGATAATATCTTATTTTATTCTAAGAGAGAGAACGATCATTCCAATCACCTTCGAATTGTATTGCAGACCCTTAAGGAACAGAGGTTGTATGCTAAATTTTCTAAGTGTTCTTTTTGGCTGAATATTATGACCTTTCTTGGGCGTATGATTTTTAGTAAAGGGATCAAAGTGGATCCACAAAAAGATTAGGTTTTTAAGAGGTGGCCTAGACCCATGACTCTAGCTGACATTAGTAGCTTTTTGGGCTTGGCTGGGTATTATTGGAGTTTTGTGGAAAGTTTCTCCTTTATTGATGCTCCGTTGATAAAGTTGACTCTGAAAAAGATGAAGTTCTTGTGGTACTGATGCTTGTGAGAGTAGCTTTGACATGATGAAGGATAATTTTACTTTTGCATCAATTGTGATCCTGCTCGAGGGTACTAATGTTTTTTATTGTGTTTTGGGAGGCACCCCATCTGGGATTCGGTTGTTTCATGATGCAACATGGTAAGGTTGTGGCCTATGCTTCTAGGTAGCTTAAGTTTCATGAAAAGAATTATCCAACTCATGATTTAGAGTTAGTAGATGGGGTTTTTGATTTAATGATTTAGCGCCATTATTTGTATAAGATGCATGTGGATATCTATTAAGACTATAAGAGCTTGCAGTATGTCTTTATTTTGTAGCAGTTAAATCTTAGGCATATGTGATGGCTCTAATTACTTAAGGACTATAACAAGAATTTGCATTATTATATAGGAAAAACTAATGTTGTTATTAATTCTCTTAGCAAGCTATTTATAGGGAGCTTATCTTATGTGGATGTGGAAAACTAATGGTTTGTAAAGGATATTCACTGGTTATCTAAGTTGGGAGTTTGTATATTGGAATCCGTGTTTAGGGGATTGATTGTACATGAGGTGGTCAAGTCATCTATTGGCGCTGAGGTTAAAAAGAAGGGAGCTTTTTATCCTATCCTTATGAAGATTAAGAAAGATGTGGGTCGGCAGAAGGCTTTGTCTTTCGAGATTGGGCGAGATAGTATTCTGACATA
This sequence comes from Capsicum pubescens, assembly GCA_030864215.1. Classification (NCBI taxonomy): domain Eukaryota; kingdom Viridiplantae; phylum Streptophyta; class Magnoliopsida; order Solanales; family Solanaceae; genus Capsicum; species Capsicum pubescens. The sequence goes on along the minus strand of CM061549.1, from coordinate 97,779,526 downwards.
CCAAGGTAGATTATGTATTACTGATATTGATAGATTATGAGAAAGGATTTAGGTTAAGGGTAATGAATCTAGTTATATGGTTTATCCGGTTTAGACTAAGATGTACCATTACTTGAAGGAGATCTACTGGTGGAAAAATATAAAGAGAAATATGGCAAATTTCATGACCAAGTGTATGGTCTGTCAATAAGTGAAGGTAGAGCACTTAAGGCCTGGTTTCATGACTCAAGATATAGAGTTGCCTATATGGTAGTAGGAGATAATCAATATGGATTTCATTATGGGTCTTTCGTGGCCTTACAATTAGTATGATTCTATTTAGGTCATTGTAGATAGGATGACTATGTATGCTTAGTTTGTGAGGACTACCTACTCTTAATAGGATTAGGCTAAGTTTTTTATTCAAGAGATTGTTAAGTTTCATGGTGCTCCAGTTATTATTTCAGATGGAGGGATGCATTTTTTTTTCCACATTTTTGGCATTTGTTTTAGAAAGGTTTGGGTACACTAGTGAACCTTGGCACTGCTTTCCGCCCGCAGATGGATGGGAAAGTGGATCATAATATTCAAACCTTGGAGGGTATTCTAAGGGCCTATGTAATTGAGTTTAAAAGCAGTTGGGTTGACTATTTGTCTCTTATTGAGTTTGCGTACAATAATAGTTTCCATTCAGGCATTTAGATGTCTCCTTTTAAGGCTTTTTATGGAAAGGGGTGTAGGTATCCTAGTGGATAGTTTGAGGTTGGTGAGAATAAATTGTTTGGTCATTACTTGGTTCACTAAGGCGTGGATAAGGTTAAGGTTATTAGATAAAGGATTAACATGGCTCAAAGTCACAAAAAGTCTTATACAGGTGTGAGGAGAAGGGAGTTGGAGTTTAAAGTAGGCTATTGGGTGTTCTTGAAGGTCTCTCCTATGAAGGGAGTAATACATTTTAGGAAGAAGGGGAATCTCAATCCCCATTATGTTGGTCCGTATTAGATTGTGAGGAGAGTCGGGAATGTTGCTTATAATTTAGAGTTGCATGAGAGTATGACTTCTATTCATCTGGTGTTCCATGTGTCGATATTAAAGAAGTGTGTGGGTGATCCTTCTTTGGTTGTTACTAAGTAGAACGTCCCATTGAGACTTTGGATAGGCCAATCTATACGTTGAGAACTAAGGATGTGGCTTTTGAGAAATCAAAAGGTGGAAGAAGCTACATGGGAAGTCGAGGAAGATATGAAGATGAAATACCCTTTATTGCTCCCTAGGTTGGATAAAAATGTTTAAGATATGTGTTTCCTTATTTCTAACTTTATTTCTAATTTTTTATTTGGTTATGTGTGTATTCTTTGTTGTCTTCATGCTAATGGGTACCCTAACTCCACATTCAGGGATGAATGATCCTGGGGGTGTAGTGTAATACCCTAAGTTTTAGAACTCTAGAATTTTGTTTTATAAGCTGATCACTACCTAGGCACTAACTCAGCTGATGAGTTGTACTTAGTCATCATCAGTCGTACTGTACTACTCATTGCATATCTAGTAAGGCTGCCCATTGTTTCTTCTATGGTCACGACTTAGTCCTAACGAGTCATATAGTGAGGTCATGATTCGTGGTGAGGGACTCTTCATCATAAAAACATGTATGCTTGGAGTTTCTGTTCAGGCTACAAGTCAAGGTGACGGCTCATGAGAAGGTATCACGAGTCGTTACTCGGCCCGTATTGAGTGACGACAGTTTTCTACATATTTTAAGTGGGGTTATTTTTGTCTTTTCCTACTATCCAATTATTACCCATGACCTTAAAACACCTAAGGGGTACCTTTTTCATAATCTAACAAATCAAAAAACATATTCTCTTCTCTCAAACTCCTAAAGAAAAATAAGTTAGGGTTTTCATGGGTTTAATAATCTAATCTTAAATTTGTAGGTTTCTCTCAAATTACCTTGGTGTTTCAGGCATGTCTCTCCTCCCTAACTTGATTTTTATATAAAGGCAAACGTTTAATCATTTTTAACATAAATTTAATTGTGGGTTTGTAATTGGGTTGATGGTTTTGAAAGGTTATTCCTTGATTTGCTTCCCCATGGTTTTGAACATGATATTCATGCTTTAATTTGTGGTTTTGAACTTATTAGGTGCATGGTTTATGGGATTTTTAATGGGGAACATGTGTTTCCCTAAATTAATGGATTTTGTATTTAAATTGATGTCATCCTCAACCCACCTTCATAAACATTGGTTTAAATGTGAAAATTGCAGGGTTTTACTCACTTTTGAACTATTTCATTACATAAATGAATAAATGGATATAATTGGATTTGGATGGCCTTGGTGGCCATGGTTTTGGTTTTAAAAATGGTACTTGGGAGTCAAATAGGTTTAATTGGTTATGAATGGCATAATTGGATTACCTTGTAAGCTTAAATTTTGTATGGTGATATCAAAGTTAAATGCCTTAATAAGTGACTCATTGGTTATAGGTGTGATTACGTGCTAAATCATTTTGATTTGGGCTTAAAGGGAGTTGTGTAGCTTGCCGTGAAAGGTGGAGGTCCCGAGGGGACCAATAATGGAAACCACGTATGTCACTATGGGGGTCTTTATGTCCATGTGCATGGTTAACACTATACTTATATTTTTGGAATGGTTGGAGCCTCGGTGTCTCCGACATTTCCTTGGGTTTTCTCCGGTTCGTGCGGATAACACACATTGGGGCCCTTTAAGCAGGGAGAGCTAAGCTCATATAGCCCATGTGTTCCCTTAGGATGGTTAGAGATACATAGTTAGGCTAATGGATTTTAACTTTTTATGGCTAAACCTTGTTACCTATTCCAACATCTATATACGCATATACAAGATGTGAATGTGGTTTAATTTAGTTTTGGACGTGACATTATTTTATCCTTCCCTGAGTTACATGCCAATGCTTCTCTCACTGACCATTCCAGGACATTGCATCGTGATGTGCTATATCCCTCCCATTTTTACCCAAAGTGTTATGTTTGATAAAATGAGTGCCATGATCTAGCTCTTAAACATGAAGGTTGTATTTGTGGGGTTGCCCAGTGATGACTAAAATATGCACCTTGTAAATTTCATTGGGATTTAGTTCTTAAACAAATCCAGGGGTGAATCAAGTGACACTTAGATTGAGGTTCTTCCCTTTTTCGCTGATAGAAGAAGCATCTTTATTGTTAGGGGAACTGCAAAGAGGCTCTCTCACTACATGGAATGAGTTGCGCAAGCAATTCATGATCCAATTCTTTCCTCTGGCTAGGATGTTGCAGCTCAAGGATGAGATATACAATTTTAGATAGCAGTAGTCTAAGTCTATGTATGACTCTTAGTTCAGGTATAAGAAGAAGTTGAGTATGGTGCCCAACCATCGTATTTCTGGAATAAGCTTACTAGATATATTCTATAGAGCCCTAACAATTAGTTCTAGATCCATGGTAGACGCTATCTCTCGAGGATCTTTTATAAAATTATGTTAGGAGGTAGCTTCTAATTTTCTAGACTAGATTTCTCTTACTAACTGAGGGTGGAAAATTGGGAGGTTGAGAGGGGTTCTGGAACTTATGCCATTTGATCTTCTAGAGACCAGAGAGCGGGTGATGATTTTGTAGCGCAAGAGATTACACTGTTGAGGACTGATATTCGTTTAATGGAAAAACATTTAGCAATTGTGAAGTCTAAGAAAATTAACGTAGTAAGTGCACAGGGTATAGCCTCTAGAGCTTACAAGTCTAAATTAGAGGAGGAGGGTAAGTATAGTTGGCGGGTTTCCAATACCAAGGGCAAGGAAACAAAGGTCAGAACTGCTATGGAGATAGATACTGAGACTACTGCAGGGAGTGTGATAGTGACTGTAGAAGGAAAGATGGATATAAGGATAAGGGATAAATGTATATTCCGCCTGGAAGTCGTGATACAAAATCGAGAATGGAGGCTATGATGACCAAAATAGTGAATGGGAAACAAAGTAAATAGGCCAGCTTGAAGGTTATCAAGGATAATATATTAGGTTTGACCCAAAAATTTAAGTCTCATGCGACTGCTATCAAGCAGTTAGAGCATCAGTTTCGGCAGATGTCGGCTCCAATAAATCAGAGACAACCAAGTAACCTTTTGAGTAACTCGGTCCAGAACCCAAAGAATGATTGTCACTGTCTTGCTATTACCACTTAGAGTGGTTTATCTACTATTTATCCACCATTTCCTACTGATGAGGTGCAAAAAACTGATAGTCCTGTGGTAGATGTGACACTTGTCGTGGAAGATTACAAGGAGAAAGGTGTTGATGCTAGGGTAGGTGATGATAACGGCAAGGGCAAGGTTGATGAGCCAACATTGAGACAAATTCCTCCATTGCCCCCACCTTTTATTCAAAGACTGAAACAAAAGAAAAAGAAAGGGAAATTAATGTGTTTTATTGAGATGATGAAAGATCTGAGCTTGAATATCCCTCTCTTTGAGGCATTGGAGCAGATGCCTAGGTATTTTAGGTTTATGAACGAGTTAGTGGGAAATAAGAAGGTAGCTAGTTTCGAGGATGTTGGAGGAGTACACCCTTGCAGTGCAATTACTTCCAAGCTGCTGGCCTAGAAAATGGGTGATGTCACGACCCAAACCAAGTCCTGGCCATGATGGGTATCTCAAGTCCTACGTCGATCAGAGATCACCCCCTGCACATACACAAACAAAACACACCACACCCAAGGTCAGCTGAATTTTGAACATATAACAAGATAAGAGAATATCAATTTAAAAACATTAGAATAAGTTTATAACCAAAACCAACCGATACCATTATCAATGCCAATACCAATACGAATGCTAATACCAATACCGACACCACCAATGCCAACAGTAATGCAAATAAAGCCTCTAATCAAAACAAAAGAATATCCGATCGGGACATTCCCCCTACCATAGCCACAAACCTAATCCAAAGGAAATGTCAAAATGTAAAGGAAACCATAAATATTAAATGGGGTCATCCAAAGTATGGAATAGTCTAACTCACTAGTTGATCTTGAATCCAAGTCACTGAGTAGAGGGAGTAGAAGTATGAACAAGTTCTACATCGCGTAGGGATACTACATTTGAAGACGGTTAGCAGTGTGAACACTAGCATGAAACTAGGGGATAAGGATAACATAATGATATGATCAACAGTTTAAAAACCATTCAAATACCAATGCACACAATAAAATACACATACGTAATATTTATATATATATATATATATATATATATTTATATATAGAGACACACACACACACATGCTGGGGTAGGGAACAAGGCTTAATATGCTTTTCAAAACTTAAGCCTGGATTGTGTAGCTAAACCGTCATAAAATAGTACCCATGGGCTATATGGGCCCCATCACTCACCCCCTGGTCGGGCCCCAGTGTGAATAGCTGTACGAACCAGAGAATAATCTCTTATATATGCATATGGGTAACTCTAACCCTCCAACATATACCAAGGTGACTTAACCACCCAATTACATAATGATTTACCTAGGACTCTAACTTCGCTAATCATGAAATAATAATACGGGGGACTTGAATCTTCTTTGTCGCTTTGACCCCCGCATCGACAAACACAATTTCCAGAATCGGTCACTTAGACTTCAACTTTCACGACACAACTACACAACCCTTATTAGAGCCCAAATAAAACAAGTAGCATACATTCCCATTCATTTAACCACATTCCACATTAAGGCATACAATGTTGGTATCATTATACCAACTACACTTGCAAGGTAACACATCATGCCAAAATAATTTCCATTAACTTCGGGAGAATAACTCCCTTTGTTCATTAATACATATTGGGGAACACCAACTCCCTTTGTTCATTAAATCATACCATTGTATTCCAAATACTTATTTATCATGCAATAGTTCAAGACTAGTTTAATTTTACAAATTCTCACAGTTCTTATAACTAAAGCATTTTTGCATTAAGGGGTTGGGGTTATAACCACTTCAAAAGCCACAAGTTTGGGAAAATCACAATTCCCTAGTTCATTCACCATACCCATTCACCCAAGAGTTCAAAACCATATCAAAAGAATGATAATCATATAAATAAACCATGAGAACATCGTTCGATTCATAACAATCAAAATCCCCAACCTTTGTTTTCATAATCGAAACTTCTAAGTTCTAACTTTAAAATATAGAGAAACATGTCCCATTTCATGATAGCTTTATTATAAATTGTCACATGCCTTAAACACCAAAAATTAAATAGAAAAATATCCCTTAAGAGCCCTAATTTATCCACCTTTTGAAACCCTAGCCTTAACTTGAACAGAGAGTTTGAGAGACAATTTGGGAGTGTTTAATATGTTAAAGTGTTGAATGAATCTCCCAAAAGTGTTCTATGGACGTGGGATCTAAAGGGTTTTAAGTGGGAAATGTTTAAAGTACCCCTACCTCAAAACCTGAAAAAGAATCATTTTTGGTTACGAGTCAACCCCTTTACTCGTACCCACACCATACGACTCATGACCACAAGTCGTAATCAAGACAGTAACTAGGACCCCCACACACTCCCACCTTATGACTCCACCAATCCACAAATAAAAAGATCTTACTACTCATAAGGTCTAGTTGTGAGCAACATAGAACCCCAAATGAATTGAACACTGGACATGCTACGATTTGAACCTGCAACTCATAACATATCCTCACAGCTCATAGTGAGCCACCCGTACTCAGAGAACAAACTTACCACTCAGTTTCTGATTTGGTTACGACCATGGTCAAACAACCCATAACCACATCTCACAACTCATCACCATGAGTCGTGACCAAGGCAGTGAGCCCAGAGCTCAAGAAATTTTCAAGGACAAAATCCAAGGCGTTATATTCTCCCCCGCTTGGATCATTGGTCCTCGAATGATGGGATAATGTTAGTGCTAGCACAATTTGACTCTATACTCCTCTACTCTTACCCTTAATAATCTCAGAAAACAAAAATGTCATGGAATTCATTCTTTCCTTTAACAAAGTGAGAAAACAATGATGTGAAGAATAACACATACCTTACGGACAATTTTCTTGAGTGGAAAACAAGAACGGATACTTAGACTTCATGTCCTCTTCGACTTCCCAAGTGGATCTTCAACCTTATGGTTCCTCTAAAGAACTTTTACTGAAGCCACATCCTTCCTCCGTAACCGCCGAACTTTCTGATTAAATATTTCAACCGGGACATTCTCCTAAGACAAGGAATTCAAAATACCAATATCCTTGATAGGTATAGTCAGCAAAAGACCATACACAAACTTTCTCAACATTTTGACATAAAACACCAGATAAATGAAGCTCAAACTGGAAGGAAACTCTAAATCATATGAAACACTACCAACCCTCTTCAAAACCATGTACATGCGTATATACTGGGGGATTGAGCTTCCCTTTCTTCCCAAACTGCATTACTCCCTTCATGAGACATACATTCAAGAACACACAATTTACCAACCTCAAACTCTAACTCCATATGCCTCACATCCATGTTGGAGTTTTGGCGACTTTAGGCAGCTTTAAGTCTATCTCGGATCATCTTTACCCTTTCCATTGCTTGGTGAACAAAAATTGGGACAAACATCTCTGCCTCACAAACCTCAAACCACCCAATAGGAGAACGACTCCTACTATACAACACCTTAAAAGGTTCCATACCAATGCTAGAGTCATAACTATTCTTGTAAGAAAACTCTATGAGAGACAAATTATTGACCCAACTACCTCCATAGTCAATCACGCAAACCTGAAGAATATCATCTAAGACTTGTACCATCCTTTTAGCTTGCCCATCCATCTTCAGGTGAAATTTAGTACCAAGGCTCACCTTAGTTCCCAAACCTTTCAGAAATGAACACCAAAGAAATTATAAGAACTGAGTACTCCAATTTAAAATGATAGAACAGGCGCCCCATGCAACTTCATAATCTCTTTGCGAAACAACTTCTCTTAATCTTCTATCGAATAATTTGTCCTTACTAACAAGAAGTAAGAAGACTTAGTCATCCTATCCACGATGACCCAAATAGAATCCAAATGACTCCGAGATCAAGGAAGATCGGTAAGAAAATCCTTATTAATCACTTGCCAGTTCCATAGAGGCAACTTAATCAGTTGAGTTATAGGGCCTCAAGTTCTCAACCTTCACTTGTTGATACACCATGCATTTAGCTATAAAACTGGCAACATCTCAGTTCATATTGTTCCATGAATAAATCTCCTTAAGATTGTGAAATATTTTTGCCGAATCGGGATGTATAGTATAATGCGACTCACGAGCCTTAGCCGATGTCCTCTCTTTAAACCCATCTACATCAAGAACACATAATCTTCCTTGGTACCTCAAGATACCATCACCACCAATCTCTAAAGCTACAACCCCACATCTCCCTTAATCCTTATTAAGATAGGATCCAGTACTTATTTCTCCTTTATTTAAGCAACAAGAGATGACTTTGCCACCTCTTGTACAAACACACCACTATCCTAAGAGTCTAAGAGACAAACTCCATGGTTTTCAAAATGGTGAATATCTTTCACCAATTCTTACTTATCCTCATCCACATGAGCTAGACTCTTCATGGATTACCTGCTAAGAGCATTAATAACCACATTAGCTTTACCTGGTTGATAGTGGAGACTTACGTTGTAATGTTTAAGCAACTCAAGCCACCACCTTTGCCTGAGATTCAATTTATTTTAGGCAAATATATATTTTAGGCTCTTGTTATTTGAAAAGATATCTACATAGAATCCAAACAAAGAGTGATGCCAGATCTTCAATACGAACACCACAACCAATAACTACAAGTCATAAGTCGGGTAATTCTTCTCATGCACTTTCAACTGCTTGAAAGCATAGTCCACCACCCTACCTACTCCATCAATACACAACCAAGTCCCTGACAGGATGAATTACTATAAATAACGAAACCAACAGTGCCTTTAGGCAGAGTCAAAACTAGAGCTGAAGTCATCTTATCTTTCAGCTTCTCAAAACTACCCTCACAAGCATCAGACCATAGAAACTTCATCTTCTTCTGAGTCGGCTTAGTCAATTAGGAAGCTATAGTTGAGAAACTCCAAAAATATTCTATAGTAACTAGCTAACCCAAGTAGCTACGAATATCAATTAGAGTCCACTTATTACCCACTGCAACTTACTACGAATCCAGTATGATCCCAACACTAGAAATGACATAACCCAAAAAAAGTAAAAGCCTTCAACCAAAATTCACACTTTGAAAACTTAGCTTATAAATACTGATCTTTCAAGGTTCACAATATGATTCGGAGGTGATCGACATGATCTGCCTTGCTCTTGGAATACAATATAATAACATCTATAAAGACAATAATGAAAAAATCCAGAAATTGGCAGAAGACCCTATTCATCAAGTCCATGAATGTCGTCGGGACATTAGTTAAACCAAAAGGCATGACTAAGAACTCATAGTGACTATACCGAGTTCTAAAGAGAATCTTAGAGATATCCACTTCTCTAATCCTTAGCTGGTGATATACCAATCAACGATCAATCTTAGAGAAACATCTAGCACCCTGAATATGGTAAAAAAATTAAACAAATCAAGGAGAAGGATAATTATTCTTCATAGTAACCTTATTCAATTGACTGTAATCAATGAACATTAGAAGGGAACCAACCGTCTTATGCACTAACAAAATAGGTGCACTCCACAGAGACATACTATGATGGATAAAACCCTTGTCAAGGAGGTCTTTCATTTTCTCTTTAATCTCCTTTAACTCAGTTGGAGCCATACTATAAGGAGGGATAGAGATAGGACGACTGTTCAGAAAAAGGTCAATCCTAAAATCAATCAACCTATTGGGAGGGATATCAAGAAAATCATTGAGAAAAACCTCAAGAAATTCATTAACCTCAAGAACAGATATCAATGAAAGACCCTCTGAGTTTGAATCTTTAACTTGGACCAAATGATATAGACATCCCTTGGAAATCAATCTTCGGGCACTAAGATAAGATATTAACCTCACTTTAGGAACTAAAGAGCCTCCTTCCCACTCAATAACCCACTCATTAGGGAATTTAAACATGACCTTACGGGTCTGACTATATAAGAAGGCATAGCACGAATACAATAAATCCATCCCTAATATGATATCAAAATCAACCATGTCTAACTCTATTATATCTACGAATGTTTCTGTACCACCAACAGATACCACAAAATCCCTATAAACTCTTCTAGTAACCATAGAGTCACCCATTGGGATAGAAATAGAGAAGGGATCAGGGATACACTCACGACCAAAATAATAATGTGCAGCAACAAATGGGGTCACATAAGAAAGAGTAGACCCAGGATCAAGATAGCAATACACATCATGAGAAAAGAGTCATAACTTACAAGTGACAACATTGGGGGATGCCTCAATATCCTAGCAGGTATTAAAAACATACAATCGATTTCTACCAGTATCAATACTAGAAACAGAAGTAGCACCTTTTGTTTTGCGAGGTGATAAAGTGCAACGGGAATCTTATTTGTCTCAAAGCATCCTCAGAAGGACAATGCTACGGTAAGTGACATTCTGGCCATATTTAAAATACCTGTTCATCCCCTCTTCATAAAGACCATGGTTTACCTTCCCACAGAATCTACAAGGAGGACATGATGGAGTAGAATGAGCCCCACCAGCCTAAGATTAGGCACCTTATTCCCTAAACCCACCATTATGCTAAGAACAATGATCACCTGACAACTTCGAATAAGGAGCACTAGTCGTAGAGTAAGAACCAGAACTCCCTCACTTTTTCTTTGACCACTTTCCACCATCTCTACCACTCTTCTATTGACCTCCAACTTGATAAGAAAATCTAAACATGTTATTGTATCTCTTTTAATTTTAGCCTGCTTCTTATTCTCTTCCTCAACTTGCTTTATATACACAACCAATTTGGCAATTTCCATATCCTTGTTAAACAAGGCATCCTTACTCTATAGAATTAAACCACGGAATAACCTAAAAGAAAATTTTCTCATTCCATCCCTCATGCTATACACCAACACAGAAGCATATATGGAAAACTAATGGAATATCAAAGAATACTCCTTGAATGTCATCCTGCATTGATTTATATTTTCAAACTCTTCTATTTTTATCTCACTCAACTCCTGATGAAAAAAGTGGACCATGAAAGCACTAGAGAAATTGACCCATAGTGCGGATTCAATATCATCTCCCCTAGACTACTCCCATTCCTCATACCACTAGTATGCTACATCCTTCAGTTGCTAAGAAGCGAATGCTACTCCCTCCATATTTGTAACTCGCATAAAATATAATATCTTCTCCGTCTCTAAGATACAATTTTGATGATTCTCATAAACCTTACCACTAGTGAACACAGAAGGGCTCAACCTCATGAACTGGCCAACCCTAATAGCCTTAGTTAATAGAGTAATAGAAGCTACACGCTCAGAATGAGAAGCTACCAACTGAGTCAGCATATGAACAGACTGATAAAATTCTTCATCCTCCACATCATCTTGAGGAGCTCAAGAAGGACTAGAGGGTACTAACAAAATTCTAGGAGGGCAATCAGGAACTAGACCCCTAGATTGGGTTTGTACCTCATAAGCAGGGTGTGTCCTATCAGCATAGTCCTCAAGTGGGACAAAGGAGTATCCATAAGCTTTAGATCATTTGTAAGGCATGATCTTAATAGTGAACAAACAAAAATTAGAGAGATTCTAGACCTTAGACTCTATGGCTTAAAATAGAACAATAAGAAAGGGAAATATTCCTAAATATCTCGTAGCCTATACCTTATAAGTGTGGCATGCAACACATCATTAAAAAGATTCTACTCGACACGGCTTTATGGGACACCCAATGACACAAAAACTATGCTTTGATACCATCTTTATCATGACCCAAACCAGGGCCTGACCATGATGGGTATCTCAAGTCCCATATGGACCGGTGAACACCTCATGTATTAATCCAAATGAAACACACCATAACCCGAGGTCGGCTTAATTTCAAGCATATAACAATATAAGAGAATATCAATTTAATAGCATTAAAATAAGTCTTTAACAATAACCAACTGATAATAATATAAATGCAACTACCAATACCAATGCTTATACCAATATCGACACTGCCCATGCCAACAGTTATCCAAATAAAGCCTCTAATAAGAATAAAAGAATATTAGATTGGGACATGCCCCCGACCATAGCCACAAACCCAATAAAATGAAATAGTCAAATTTAAAGTATACCATAAATATGAAATTAGGTCTTCCGAAGATGGTTAGCGGGGTAAATGCTAACATTAAACTAAAGAATAAGGATAACATAATGATATGATTAATAGTCTAAAAACCATTCAAATATTGATACACACAATTAAATGCATATAAATAAATATATATATATATATATATATTTATATATATCATATGACAGGGTAGGGAACAAGGCTTAACATGCTTTTAAAACTTTAGCCTTGAACCTCTCTAGTTGGGCTATATGGGCCTTAACTCTCACCTCCTGAAGGGCCTTAGTGCGTGTAGCCGCATGAATTAGAGAATAATCTCATATATATTCACATGGGGGACTCGATCCCTCTAATAAATACCAAGGTAACTTAAGGACCTGATTACATAATGATTTATGGAGGACTCAAACCTCCCTAATTATGAAATTAAAATAACAGGGACTTGAACCTCCCTGTTCACTTTGACCCCTACATCAGCAAATGCGATTTCCAGTATTGGTCCCTTGGACCTCCACTTTTACCATTCAGCTACATAACCCTTATTAGAGCCCAATTAAAACAAGTAGCACACATTCTTATTCATTTAACCATATTCCATATTAAGGAATACAATGTTGGTATCGTCATACCAACTACACTTTCAGGTCACATATCATGCCAAAATATTTCCATTAACTTGGTCAGAATAACTCCCTTTGTCCATTAATACACATTGGGGAACACCGACTCCCTTTGTTTATTAAATCATATAATTGTATTCAAAATAATTATTTATATCATTCAATAGTTCAAGAAGAGTTCAATTTTACAAATTCCTATAACTGTCATAACTACACCCATTTCATATAAAGGGGTTGGGGTTATAACCACTTTAAAAGCCACAAGCTTGAGAAAATCACAACTCCCTAGTTTATTTACCATACACATGCACCCAAGAGTTCAAAATCACATAAAAATCATGACAATAACTTATATAAACCATGAGAAATATTGTTCTATTCATAACATTCAAAATCCCCAACCTTTGTTTTCATAATCGAAATAATAATCTTATGAAAAATACTTTAAATCATATGTTTTTACAGAATTAACAATGAAGGAAGAGTAGCATGCCTTAAACACCAAGAAGTATGGAGAGATATCACTTTTGAGAGCCTTAATTGATCAACCTTTTAAAACCCTAGCCATAACTTTAACAGAGAGTTTGAGAGAGAATTTAGGAGTGTTTAATGTAGTAAAGTGTTGAATGAATGCCCTAAAAGTATTTTATGAATGTGGGTCTAATGTGTTTTAAGTGGGAACTGTCTAAACAACTCCCAACTTAAAAACTTAAAAGCCATCATTGCTAGTGACGAATTAACACCTTAACTCGAACCCACACCATATGAATCATGATCGAGTCATAACCAAGACAGTGACTAGGACCCCTACGCACTTCCCACCTTACAACTCCACCAACCCGTATGTAAAGAGATCTTATGACTCGTAATGTCTAGTCGTGAGCAATGTAGAACCCCAAATAAATTTAACACTAGACATCCTACGCTATTGTAAGACCCCACAAAATTCTTAGCTTAGTTCAGTCCTTTAAGATTGTTAACGAGGTCCCAGACTTAGAAAATGTTAGCTAAGTATTCTCATTCAGAGTTATTTTATCCTTCATAAGTTGGCAATCTTATTTCATAACCTTCCTGACCTTAGTTTTTTCGATCTTCTAATTGATTCATAATCAGGGTTACTTGTGTGTTATCTCAGGCAAGTTTTAAATTTTTTAGACTAGCGTAAGGGTGAGTTTTTATGCCTAAAATAGTGCGGGTTCACGATAGCCCCGCGTTGTGAGGGTCAGTCAACCCAAGTAAGGGTCACACCACAATGACTGCTTGACCCGAGCAAGGGTCGCATCGCGATGGCCACTTGAGCCAAGCAAGGGTCGCAATGCGAGGGTAACCCTGTTCAACATTATTTTAGTATGGGTTATGGGGGAAAATAGGTCATTTTCCCCACCCTTATTCAGCCTTATCACGAAATTAAGTAGCCCATAGGGCAAAATCTCATTCTTTACTCACAAAATCTCTCAAGAGCAAGCCCTAGACTCATCAAGTTCAAGATTTCAAGTGTCAAGAACTCACTTCAATCTCCTCAAAAGTAGTACTCAAGGTATGTGAAGTTTTCATCCAAGGGTCCCTTCCACCCTTGGAGTCCAAGGAACTATGTTTAAACTTCAAGTTTATGGATTTCATGAATTCCATATTGGGTTTGATTATATTCATGTTTAAATTGATTAATTGGGATTCTAATCCATATTTTATGATATGTTTCATGTGAGGTTAATTTATATATATGTAATATCATGTGGATCAAAGTAAAACCCTTGAAATTGTGAAGTTTGAGTTGAATTATGATGCCCACTTATTGTTAATGTTATGTACATAAATCATGCTCACTAAGTGATTGATGAATTGCTCATATAACTAATAAGATAAAGAAATCTTGTCATGTTAGCTTATGTGCAAGTTGAATCATGCAAGTGTTTGATAAAATGCCTCCATGAATGAGTTATGAACAAGTGCACATGATTATTAAGGCTATGCTATGAATTACTTTTCATGTTATCGAGTCCTGGGGGTATTTAATACCCAAAAATTTAGCTGTGTTACTTAGAGACAGTGTCAGTTACAGAATGGTATCAGTCATGTCACGACCAGTAGTACTCTCAGTCAGTTACAAAACCAGTAGTATTCAGTTAGTTAACAAGATTCAGTAGTATTCTGTCAGTCAATAGAACTCAGTAAACTCAGTAACAGTTCAATAAAGCCTAGTATGAATAGGAAATTAGTTCAGTTTCTATTAAGTTGGGAGTAGGATTCATCACCGAGCGAACCTAGGGATGAGGGTTCACCCATTATACAAGACTGGGTCCCTTGAAGCAATCCCTATGTTCCAGAACTATGTAGCCAGCGTAGGTTTTGAGATGTCACCCGTTATATAGGACTGATATACTCAGGTATCACCTGCTAGATTAGGACTGATCTCAGGGGTCACCCGTTAGTTAGGAATAACTCTACATCAGTTGTCTTTACCCGTGGCATGGTACTGACACCCTTCTAATTAGGGTTATAAATTAGACCCCAACTCAGTCATCTTAATTGGGGCATATCGGTTAGATGATTACCTCCCACAATTTTAGTCTCAATGTCAAATTCAGTCTCAGTATATTACTCAGTTCAGTTATACAGATTCAGGACTGTCACATACAGTAACTCAGCTTAGTACGGAACTCCTTAGATTCAGGACTGTCAGATACAGTCATCCAGTTATTAGTAATACAATATCAGTAAACTCGAATATTAGTTAATCAGTATTCAGACTTAGTAGTTAGGGCTATCACGATCTTAGTTATAGTTTTCGTATTCATGCATGTACTCTTATTCAGTCATACTTATGTTATTCAGTTAGTATTGTTCATGCATATGAACCCATGCATTTCAGCCTACCTTACTGATCATACTAGTATATTCAAAGTACTGACGCATGCCTTTATTTTGCGCTATGATGTCTTATATCATAGGTTTAGACGCACGGGATCCCAAGCACCCTTAGCAATTTTAGATTCTCAGTAGATAGAGTAATGTTGAGTCTTCATAGTTCGAGGACATGATTGTTTTTCAGCATTTTAGTTCATTTCAGTAGTCTGAGTTAGTTGGGGACTTGTCCTATCAACTCCACAGTTCAGACAGTTTAGAGGCTTTTCATACAAGAGTATTTTTCGATAAATATTTCGGTTTTGGTATTGTTATACCATATTCAGTTTATTTTCAGATCTAAACCTTATGATAGTTTTCTGCATTTATCTCAATTATATTGTTATTACAGTATTTCTATTATTCAGTGCTCACAGCAGGTACCAGTCATGGGTTAGCTTGTGGTCCTTCGGGACTATGAGCACCGTGTAGTATCTGGGGTACAGACTTGGGGCATTACAACTATGAATCTATGACTCAAAACATATCCTTATAGCTCATAGTGAGACACTCGTACTCAGAGAAGAACCTTACCTCTAAGTTTCTCTTTTGGTTACGACTAGGGACCTACTATCCGTAACCACATCTTACAACTTGTTAACATGAGTCGTGATCAATTTAGTGAGCCCAAGGCTCAAGAAATTTTCAAGGGCCAAAATTTGGGGCATTACAGTTGATCCCAGTGCATTCACAATTCCATATACTATTGGGACATCCAAATTCACCAGAGACTTATGAAACATAGGGGCCAATATTAATTTGATGCCACTGGCCGTATTCAAGCAATTGGGCTTGATCCCTCTAGATTCTACTAATATGAGATTATTGAAGAAAGACTGTACCATGAAGAAACCCATGGGCAATTTATTTTATGTAATGGTAAAACTTGACAAACTTATCTTTCCAATTGATTTTGTCATTCTAAGCTAATTTTGTCATTCTAAATTATGAGGTTGACTTCGATATGTCTATTATTTTAGGAAGATCGTTCATATCCACGGGTAGATAAATGGTCGACATGAAAAAAAAGAGCTCAGGTTCAGAGTTAACAATGAAGAAGTCACTTTCAATGTCCCAAGAACTATGAAACATACTACCGACCTGATGATTGCATCAGTGATCCATTGTATTGATGATCCTGGAGGGTATTCCCTTAGGTACCTTGATGAATTATCAGTGGTAAAGGTACCCATGTCATGCCATAACGTTAAATTTAGCACTACATGGGAGGCAACCCATGTTATAGTTTGTAAATTTTGAGTGACCAACTTATCCACATCGTACCGCGATGTTAAAATAAGTACTGGGTAGGAGACGACAAACTATTTTAGAATTCATATTTGTTTTTCTTTCTTTTCGTATGTTCGTAGCATGCGGGATGGACTAGAATGTTGTAAAAAGTTTTAATTTATTAAATTAAAGGTAAAAGGACTTCATGACTAAATCATGAAGGTCATGTTTCCCACTCGGGATAGTTAAAGTGTGGTAAAGGTAAAGATGGAGTTTTCGAGGATTTAGTTAGGGAAATTATGGACTTTGACAAATGATCCTACTTACTGGGATGTAAATAACTTTTATGACCTCATAAGTAGAATAGTAATTATAAGAATATAAATTCCAAAGAGCAAGAAATTCGGGTAAAAATTGGAGCCCATATACGGCTGGCACTACGAACCGTATCTACCACATACGGGCCGTATGTGGTAACCATAAATAGGTATTTTATGGGTCCAGTTTCTTTTTAAAATTTTTGGCCCACCCACATCAGAACAAACCCTAAACCAACCCCCTGCTCTATTTAAGTCCTCTAAATTCATTTTAACAGTTAAAAGTCCTCAAAATCTCCTTAAAATACTTAAATTCCAACTTTTCTCTCAAAGTTCAAAATTTCCCCACCTGCTATAAAAGTCTATATTGTTTCTTGTTCGTGGGACTAAATTTTCTAAAAATTATATATATGTGTTCCAACTTTGGGCTTACTTCACTTCTTCATAGCTCACTTCCAATTTTTCAACTAAAAGGTAAGGTTCTTGGCTCCTATTCGTAGTATCTTGTGTTAAAGTGAAAATAAGTAATTTGGTTTGTTGATTTCCATGAAAATATTTTTTAACCAACATATTTTTATTTGGGAACCTTTAACTATCCCAAATATCCTAATGTCGGGCATTGTTCGTGAATTAAACCCTAAGATTATGCCTCAACCTAAAGTTGAACTTGAAAAAGTAGAGGAACCCCAGAAGTTTTCATGTTATGTTTTCATTGAAAAAGATTATTCCTGATATTTGTGTGGACATTGAACTTGTTGGGACTGATTTCAAGTTCTAGGGATGTGAAAATTGAAGGAAAATTTGAAGTGGTCAATTTTTGAGTTTTTCTTTGAATTTTGCAATCTCTCATTATCTATTGGATGATAATAATTGGTTTTTCGGGTACACATGGAACCAAAGAAGAAAACCAGACCGTATAAGTGACTAGACAAGTCCTTTGAGACCTATGTCTTAGTAGAGGAGTACTCCATTACACATCTTAAAGAAGCCTCGGCTTTGAAAACACGCTGAGTGACTATGGGACAAATACATCTTACAATTGAGACCATTATTATAGGCACCATGGGTATGCAACCTATAGGTGATTCACGGTGTGGGAAGACAACCTGCTTTTACTTAGCCTAGGACCCAAACTAAGGCTATTCAGACAGTTCAGGTTGTTCAGGCTATTTCCACATTAAGGATAAAGAAGACCCATAAATTACTACCACACTCTCCAATGCCACCTGATGATGAGGAGGAAGAGGGTGAGGGTGATAAAGATGATGATGATAAAGAGTAGGTAGATTCACCTTCAACAGTAGATATAGAGGACCCCTTAGTCTGACAAAAAGTCCCAAGATTAGTATAATGTAGTAGATGAGGAGCAGTCATCAACAGTACTCGACTCTAATGAAGGTACAATAGCTTAGGAGCAGTCATCAGCAGTACCTCAGTCTTAAGAGGGTACAAACTAGGCTACACACTATGTTCTAGCTCCTGATTTATAAATACTAGCTCAGCATGATCAAGTGTCCAACTCTACATATTTCTTGAAAGAAGATTATGAGGAGGTCAAGCCGAGATGGTGCATGGAGGGACTTTAAATTATTTTTGAGTAGAAAAGCCATATTACTAAGTTCTGCTGGCCCATTAATAAGATATATAAAAAGAGACAAATAGACTTATCTGGGTTGGCTGGTCCACCACTATTGCGGGCTGCATTTGATAGATATCAGCTAGGGTGGATGACTCGACCCATAGGTTCTTACAACTTTAGTGTGGGAATTCTATGCATCATAGCACACCACAGTATCTTTTACTACGCCAAAGAGTAAAGATCTACCTAGGTTTACTGAGAAGCCCCAACCTTGGTAGACTCGTGTAAGAGGGCTTATGGTAGACATTTCAGTGATGACCATCTATCGAGTTCTCTTGGGTCTAGATTATGTTGCGTTAGCATCCACAACAACGTATGATTATAGATTAAGAGTTGTACAAGATAGACATATTATGTGAGATACTAAGCACAAAAGTAAGAGAGTTGAGAAGGATAGATAGATCTCTACCTATATCTCACCTCTAGGTGATGATACCCTCTAGATCGAGAGGCAACGTATGATAAAGAAGAGAGCACTCACTTTTTCCCCATGTTTTGGTAGATTCTTGTTCGTTATAGACTGTGTCCGACTGCTGCAGACAATGTATTGACTTGGGATGGAACTATGCTTATTTCTAGCATGATGGAGAAATATGACTGATTTTGCAACTATCATTCGACATGAGCTTTATAAGAGAGCTTTTGGTTGGACTACGACTCTGTCATCCTATGTATTATTAAGAGATTATGTGATGCGGTTAGTATGCCTGAGATACAATGAGTTGATGAGAGAGTACTGATGATGACCATGGCATAGAGTTGGATGATGAAGGATCAAATATCTATGAACCTTCCTAGGAGATGTCGTCCACCCACTACAATAACTCCAACCCATTCTGAGGGTCCTTTACTACCCACAAAGCCTACTAATACCTGGGAAGGTGATGTAGGGATTAAAATAGAGTTTTAGATGAGAGAGAAAAGAGAGGCCCCTAAGTTGAGTACTCAGGATGAGTCAACCCTAACGATATCTACATCAGACATGGCTTCCACTTTTAAGCTGATGGGTGTATCTTCAGTGCCCTTCACCCATTTACTACAACTTTTTCTTTAGGTATGGTGTTAGTATCTCATAAGTTCTTGCAAGCTTTATGGACAATTAGAGAATTACCGACACTAGGATATGGAATATTGAGACTGATGTGGTAACTCAATATAAGAAAATCTAACCCCGATTCCAAACCATACTAAATACGGTTGAGGCTATATGGGATTTTGTACACAAAGTTTCTATGTAAGCCTTACGTGCTGATTAATATGCATGTATTGATGCTTTTGAGGGATACGAGATAGCCTGGTTTATAGATATTATGATGCAATATCTAGGACATATTTGGGGCGAGGTGGATATCTTGCGAACAGAGCTGCACCCTCTTACAATAAGCCATATGGCAGCTATCCCTCTGCTCATACCCCTAATTTTTTCAATTTCACATTCACATAGGCCAAGATACTTTAACTTATTCATGGATAATGATGATACAGTCCCTATAGATGGTACCAGGAGAGGATGAGAGGGGGACCTGTAGGATCCAACTATGTTATAATAATAGGCCCTGAAATGGGCCAGAGATGAGTCGATAGAGACTATGGTTATTGATCGACGGATGCAAGACAACATAGTAGCAGGTGTATTTTCTAGTGGTGTACCTCCATGAATATCGCCTATTCCACTCTAGATACCCTCACCTGAGGGTGATCGAGACATGGTCGCCTACTGCTTCTAAGGTATGTCCTCATTCCCTTGGAATGCATTTATTTAGTGTACTGAGGATAATGCATAATTTTAAGTTTGGGTGGGGTATGCCATAGCTGCAATGGGTTTTTTTTGTCTTGCTTCTTTCCTGTCACCTGTGGTATGGTTGTGGAACCGACATGTCTATGTTAAAAACTGTGTCATATAGTTTTTAATTTCATATTGTATTTTTTTTGGTAATTAGGATATTTTTGAGTATTTAGGGAAGTTATCATATTTTTTTATTGATTTTGAGAAAAATGATACCCCTCCAAAAAGTTTGTTTTTAGAACTAATAAAATGTATATATGTGTGACCTTCGTGGATCTTGTTATGAAATTAGAATTAGGGACATGATAATCATAGCTAACTTATGCATGAACTGGATAGGTGGTAGCTTGTGATGTGACCCTGTTCCATGTGTGTTAGATGCTACCTAGTTCCATTGGTGTGTTAAATCCTGAACCTGCATGGCTAGTCTTTCCTAGGTTGTAGATAGTCGGTTTGGAAAGGATCATATGTCATTTTTTATTTAAGTCCATTTTAGCCTAAATGACCTTCCAATGTGAAATAGTATCCCTTGATACCCTCTATTGAGCCTTATAGCCTATTTTTCTTGTCAAACCTTTCACATTCCCATTTGTGTTCTAATGAACCTATTTTGGCCCTGGTCCTCCTTGGATATTTTGTACCTCAACTCAGGTAAATCGTTTAATTGAGTGTGGCTATCATAGGGTTGTGTGATATAGAGTGGGTATGAAGAAGGGTTTAATAAGATAAAAAGATAGTAAGGCTGGGTCTGGTAGAAAAACAAAAAAACAAAAAATAAGGGATACCACACCCAACATGAATGTGTATTAAAGAATAAAAATGTGAAATAAGGGTGGAATAAAAGGAAATTAGTTAAAGTGTGGACCCCAAACTTAGTGTAGTTCCAAGGAGGCTTAGTCACTTGATATATCCATATGTACCACACCAGCCCCCAAGCCTACATTACAAGCAAAATAAAGTCCTATAGTGATCTTAACTTGATTTTCTGAAAACCAAATTAAAGAAAATAAGGTCAAGAATATTTTATTTTATGCGCATTGGTTGAGCTTCAATTTTTAGGGTGAATGTTTCTTGAACGTCCTAACATTGGCATGCTTATTTCATATGAGTGAGTGGGACTTCTTTGTTGTTAGGGCACATAGGTTGCATTGGAAGTTGCTTACTTGTTCAGGTAGTGTATCTCTTATATATATATGCATGGTTATTTGTTGCTAATATAATTGCCATATCTTTATCCCATTTTATCACAATGTCATGCTCCATGTGTATACAAAATTGGTTTTTACTAGATAGAATAGGAGGGGGTAACTTTGTTTAAGCTTAAAGTAATGATTGACTACCTTAGATAGCTTAGATTATCCTAGTTAAACGTCGTAACTTTGTTTTGTTTTGTTGTGTTTCCTGAGGACATGTAAACTGTCACAACCCAAACCAGGCCTGGCTGTGAAGGGTATCTGAAGTCCAAGAAGGATCGAAGACCACCCCCTGCACGTAATCAAATTGTGCATAATACCCGAAACTACAGATGGATTTCGAACATATAAAAAGATAGAATAAGATAAGCTCAAAGAATTTAAAACATGTAAATAATAGATAACCGGTAACAGACCAAAACAACCAACCAACATCACCTAAGTACATAGTTATCCATAAAGCCTTCTAACAAAACAAAAATCAATTAAGTGTCGGGATATGCCCCCGACTCTAATATTGACCATGACAATGTTAATGTGAATTCTTTAATTCTAGTCTATGAAAGGAAACTGATGAAATGACCAAGTTTTCCAAAGAATGGAAGCTCACTACTTCACCAACAACGGCCAATGAACCGAGCTGATCCACCTAACTCTGAAAAGGAAAAGTAGAAGTATCTTTGGTGCCTGTATCGCGTGGGATACAAAGTCCGGATATTGTTAGTTGGTTAAGAACTAGTGTGTAACTCATGGATAAGAGATAAAACATTTATGTGAGTAATCATCTTAAACGAGTCAATTCAACGCACATCATCAAATACAAATATATATTTATATATATATATATATATTTCCTCTTGGTAGGAACTTTTAAAATCTTAACCTGGATTGTATAACATAACCGTCATGATAAAGGCACCCACAGGCTATATGGGCCCAGCTCTTCCCCTACTGGATGGGCCCAAGTACATGTAGTCGCACGAACCAGAGGATAATCATATGTCATATGCCTTATGGTGGACTTAAACCTCCCCACATAAATCAAAGGTGACTAAAGCACCAATTTATATAACATGAAGGACGTGAACCACCTAATCATATATTAATAATAAGTGGGATTAGAACTTCCCAGTCATTTAGACCCCCTCACTGGCTAGCGCCATTTCCAATGTTGATCTCTTAGTACCTCTACTTTCATGGAATAGCTACACAACCCTCTTTTAAGCCCCATTAAAACATTCATCACACATTACCATTAATTAAACCATAATACATATTTAGGTATACGTTGTTGGTATCTTCATACCAACTACACTAGCAAGGTAACATCAACATGCCAAACTAATTATCATTACTTGGGGGAATAGACAACCCCCTTGTTTCAATTATACATTAGCTTAGGGAATTACACAACCCCACAAGGTTCAATTCAAAATCATTATGCTTCATTAAATTTTCACATTAAGCAATAGTTAAAGAGTAGTTCAATATTCATACTTTTCATATTCAAAATCAATTTCACAATATGTGAGGCTATTATCACTTCAAGGTATAATATTCACAAATTAGAGGAAATTACAGTCCCCTAGTTTATTCGTCATACCCGTGCACCTCACATGTTTAAAACCATAAATAAGGCATGAACAATAATACGTAAACCATGGGAAAACATTGTTCTAAAACAAACATTTAAAACCCTCAACCTATGTTATCAAACCAATATAAAAAACCTCATGAATAACTATTTAAAACACATGCTTTTACAAAATAATAGATATGTAAGAGTAACATGACTGGATTCTGAATTATGGAGAAGAAACCTTGAGTTGACCCCTAGATGCTCAACCTTGTGTAAACCCTAGCTTACTTTGTGTGAAAGGGATGGTGAGAGTAAAGGGGATTTTTGATTTGTTATATTTATAAAATACTGCCTGAAAGGTATTTTATGGATGTGGGGTATATGTTGTTAAGGATGGAATTGACCAGAATGCCCTTAATTAAAAGACTAAAAAATCAATGCCAATCGTGATGGGTGCCCTTACGACTCATTGTGTCACCCCATTACTCTTACCGTCCAGTCATAGGATAGGCAGTGTCTCGAATCCCAAACTATGACTTTGCTACAAGTCATACCATATGACTCATAATCAGTATTTACGACTCTCTTGGCAGTCGTTGTCAAAGTAGAAATAATTTGGACATCACACTAGTTTGGTTATGAAAGACTCCATATGACTCGTTATGAGACCCTATAACACGTAGGGTCTAAGATGTAGTTTGTACAAAAACTCCAAGAAACATAATGGGCAGGATATAATTGGGTCCATAAGAATCGTCAAGACTCCCTATGACTCGTAAGGGGAGTCATAGTCTGGGCTGTGAGGATAAATTTTAGAAATATTCATGAACCAAAAATTCAGGGTGTTACATTCTCCCCTCTTAGGATCATTCATCCTCGAATGATGAGACAAAGTATCCCTTAGAATGATTTAACACAGAAACACCACCACTCTTACCTTTAACAAAGACTAAAGAAAGATATTAAGGAATTCACAATTTTCTTTACCAAAGTCAGAAAATAAAGATGATATGGAACACACATACCTCTTGCACAATTTTCTAAAGAGGTAAACAAGAATGTGTATTTGGGCTTCATGACCTCTTCGCCTTGCTAAGTAACTACTTTACGTTTTTGGTTCCTCCATATAATCATTACTAAAGCCATGTCCTTTACTTGCAACGATCATATTTGCCAATCTAATATCTTATTTGGGACTTCCTCATAGGATAAGGAACCTAAAAAAACAACACTCTCCAAATGGACTACTAAGGAATGATCACCACACACTTTTTCAACATCAAAACATGAAAGATCGGGTGAATGAAACTCAAACTCAAAAGCAATTCCAATATATAAGCCACATTGTCCACTCACCTAAAAATATGATACAAACCAATATAACTAGGACTGAGCTTCCCCTTCTTTAAACTGTATCATTCCCTTCATGGAAGACACCTTATAGAATACAAAATAATCCACATCAAACTCCAAATCCCTTTGTCGTATGTTCGCATTGGACTTTTGGTAACTTTGGGCAGTCTTAAGCTTATTCCAAATCACCTTTACCTTATCCATAGCTTGGTGAACTAAGTTGGGACCATACAATCTATTCTCACCAACCTCAAACCACCTAATAGGGGATCTACATCTTCTACCATACAATGTCTCAAATAGATCCATCCCAATACTCAAGTGATGAATATTACTATAAGTAAACTAGATGAGAGAAAAATGGTCAACCCAACTGCTACCAAAATCAATCACACAGGACCTTGGCATATTCTTTAAAGTCTATATTATCCTTTCCACTTGTCCATTGGTCTATGGGTTGAAGGTGGTGCTAAGGTTAAACTTAGTCCCCAAACTTCACTAAAAGAAACACCAAAAGTTAGATGAGAACTGGGTACCTAGATCAGATATGATGGAAATTGGAGCAACATGCAACTTCACCATCTCTTCAATGAAGAGCTTAGCGTAATCTTCCCTGAATAGTTAGTCTTTACTAGCAAGAAGTAAGCAGACTTAGTCATCTTATAAATAAAATCCATATAAATTACTTCCCATTTCCACACAAGAAACTTGATTACTTTAGACAATCCACCAGGTCTCAAGTGTTCCACTTTCATATGTTGACAAATCATGCACTTAGCCACAAAATTAGCCACATCCCTCTTTATGTTATTCCAATAAATTTTGCTCAAATCATGGTACATCTTTGTCGAACTAGGATGAATAGTGTACCACAACTCATGAGCCTCGAAAACACACAACCTTCTTTTGTACTTCAAGATACCACCACCAAGTATCTCAAAGTCCAACACCTTATGGTTACCCACATCATCCTTGATCCGCATCAAGATAGGGTCCTAGTATGTTTCTCCTTCACTTAAGCACCAAGAGATGATTTTTCTTAGTCTTGCACAATCACACCACCATCCTCAGAGTCTAAGAGATGAACTCTGAGATTAGCAAACCACTGAATATCCTTCACCAACTCTTGCTTCTTCTCATCCATATGAGAAAAGCTTCCCGTAGATAACCTACTAAAAGCATCAGCAACTATGTTAGCTTTAACTGGATGATAATAAAGACTTATGTCATAGTCCTTGAGAAACACAATCCATATCATTTTATTGAGATTCAACTCCTTCTGGTCGAACACATACTACAAACTCTTATGGTCCGAGAAGATCTCAATATACACTCCATACAAATAGTGATGGTAAATATTCAAGGCAACCACAACTAACAATTCCAAATCATGCATCAGATAGTTCTTTTCATGCACCTTAAATTGACTAGAAGAATATACAACCACTTTACCATGCTGCTTCAGCACATAACCAAGTCTCACCCGGGATGCATCAGAATAAACAACAAAATATTCAGTACCCAAGGTAAGGTCAAACCTGGAGCCAAAGTTAACTTATCTTTCAGCATCTCAAAACTACCCTCACAAGCATTAGACCATATAAACTTAACCATTTTCTGAGTCAACTTGGACAATAAGGCAATAATAGATGAGAAACATTCCACAAACCTTCTATAATAACCCATAAGACAAATGAATCTCTGAATATCAATTGGAATTGGGGCGTAGGCCACTTATTAACCACTGTAACTTTCTAAGTGTCAACTATGATCCCTTTGCTAGAAACAACATGACAAAGATAGGTCACAACATTTAACCAGAACTTAAACTTAGAGAATTTTGCATACAACCACTGATCTTTCAAGGTTTTAACCATAAGGCAGAGGTGATCAAAATGATATGCCTTACTTTCGGAATACACCAAAATATCATCAATAAACATAATCATAAAAAAATCAAAGAACTGATGAAATACCCGATTAATAAGGTCCATAAAGGCTGATGAGGAATTGGTCAAACCAAAAGACATTACTAAAAACTCCAAATGACCATACCATATTCAAAAGATATTCATAGGGATATCCACTTCCATAATCTTTAATTAATGGTAACTCGACCAAAGATTAATCTTGGAAAAGTACTTAGCACCCTGAAGTTGATCAAAGAGATCATCAATCTTAGGAAGTAGATACTTATTCATCACAATGACCTTATTCAGCTGGCAGTAATCTATACACATCCGAAGGGACTCATCCTTCTTATACAAGATGAAAATTGATTCACTTCATGGAGAAACACTAGGGAGAATGAAAACCTTATCTTGAAAATCTTTCAATTGCTCCTTAAATTCTATCAAATCATTTAGAGTATTTTTATAAGGAAGGATAGAGATAGGATGAGTGTTTAGGGAAAGATCAATCCTAAAATCAATATATCTATCGGGAGGAACACCAGGAAGATCATCAAGAAACACCTGGAGAAACTCATAGACCATCAGGACAGATTGCAATAAGGGACTTTTGGATCAAGAATTCTTAACATGGACTAAATGGTATCACAGCCTTGGAAAATCAATTTTTAGGCTCTAAGATAAGAAATGAACCTCCCCTTAGGCACAAGGGAATTACCTTCCCAACTCAATATCTGGTTTATTGAGGAATTGGAAACTGGCCCTTAGGTCCGATAGTCAAGAGACTGATAACGCTCAAACTACAGATCTCGTAAGAGTGTAAGTGGTCGTCATCAAATATAGAACCCAACTGGGTTGGGTGTCGAATCCCACAGGGAATACTTGGTCACTAAGTATGCAACGATTAGTAGACGTTTGGTGAAAGTTCTGCGGATAAAGGGGGGATTTTATGCGTGAAGTAAAATTATCAAAATAGGAAAGTAAAAACGGAATGTTTAGTAAGATTTTAATCAATGAGAATTGTAAGTTAGGGTTATGTCCACCTTATGAGTTTTATGTATCTATTGGCTATGAGTTATGCGGAATTCAGACATGCATGCGCTTATAGAGATTCGTATTCTATGGTAAATCCTAGTGTCTTTCGACCATCAAGGATTATCTCACTTTAACTCTTTCAAGCTTAAAGCATATACTAATGGTACGAATTCTCCAAGAGGTTAATCCAGTTATGGCACTATCTTTTAAACAGGGGTTGGTAGCCCTATTTCCTTGTCATTCTCTCTTTTCCAGACATGTAACTTTTCTTTCGAACAAGTTAATGCTATACTGGTGTATTCTATATGTTTGCAACCACAAGAATTCAATTAAGATGAAAAGAGTAATGATATAAGCAGCATACGTATCAAGAATTCACAAACTCATAGCAATAGATAGTATCTCATAAGTCTTCCATAACCCTAAAAGTGAAGTTTAGCTACTCATGAGCGCAACGGAAATCACAATATATATAATCATCATACCACAACCAAGAATAATCTTGGCGATGGAAGTGATATGTCGTCAAAAGCTATCAAACATTTTTCCCTAGCCGTTCTTCTCAAGAGAGCCGAGATCTCTGTGTTAGACTTACAGAAATTGTAACGTGAATAGTCCTAAAATATCGAATGAATAAGACTTGAATTAATGAGTGAGTGAATAATAAAAAGCTTGCTGAAAAATTCAGCAAATAGGGTTTTTATAACATCCTTGTCCTAGTCCTACTGAAATAGGGTTTTTATCCTTGTCCTAGTCCTACTGGGTTACTGCATACTTGTCCTAATCCTACTAAGTTACTGCTGATCCCCCAAGTCTTTAGAAATGCTGTTTTTGCCCGGGACAGGTTCTCCATGCATCACTTTCAGTCCACAAGCTTCCAGAAGCTGCCTTCCTTCTTACGTGAAGTTTCCTTTGGCGTCCAACAGTCCATAAAATGCTGAAATCTTCATCATTTATTCCTGAAAACTTGATAATCATGTTGGTTAGCTCACTTACAGGAAAAAGGACTAAAAGTATAGGAATTATATATTTTGTCCTCAAAACTTAGCTAAAATATGGGTAGATTAAGGTGCTTTAGGCGTGTAAATACGCCTAACATCAACACCCCACACTTAAAGCTTTGTTCTTCCTCGGACAATATATCATGTCCATATAAACATCTACTTAGGGTTTCATAGTAACAGCACGAACTATTCGTCAAGACAGGCACGGCAATTATTAACACAGAGTAGTTTTCTGATCACTACTAGAAACAATTCAACCTCCAACATAGACTCGTGATGATGGTTAATTCGTATCCACAAGTTAAGGCACAATGAATCATACAAGACTACCCAAAACTCATCAACCATGTGTGTCTCACAATATATCACCGATAATTACTCACAAGTATTTCATTTTTCAAAACATGGGTATAAGATTATCCTTGCTCTCACTCTCACAAAGAATTCATATGTTGCAACTGATGAACATTGGCTTGCCCATAGTGTAATGCTCTACTAATATCAGAATGTTAAGCTTAGGATCAAATAGGTCTTTTACAGGTTGTAATGTAGGCTAAGGGACGGGTAGGACTATTTTGGCCAGAAATAGTGACTATGTTCCTAAGCGCTTTAATACATCACATTATGCCATTAACACTCTCTTTTAATCAACCCTGCTACCTTTCTTTTATCTACCACCCCTTTTCACTTATTTTGCTATTCAAACATAACTATCTTTTTATTTAATCATAAACCCAACTATCTTTTTGTTTTTCTATTTCTTTTTCTTTCTTTTTTTGCTTTTTTTTATAACACACCTCTATGATAACCACTTTTTTTTCATAACAAATTCAAGTACCATTACACTCTAAGGCATCACTCTCACCCAATTTCCTCTTATTTTGTCACATGATTTTACAATTTAAAGCGCTTAGGAATTTGGATCAAATTATGGTCTTGAAAAAAATGGATTAGGCTACATATGAGGCTGTCAAAGAAAATAGCTAATAGTCTCAAAGGGGGTTAACTAAGATAATGTCCAAAGGTAGGTAAAAAGAAGGTAACCAATCATAGGCTGCCAAAGAAATGCCTAAATCATCTCCTAAACTTACACTCTTTATTTCGTTTTACACACACACCAGGCAAGTTCTAGCATCAGTCACAACACAGAATATACTATAACCTCACACACATAAGGCACATGGTCAACTTTATTGGGAGCAGTATAGACTCTTGACCCAACAGATGAATGAATTAAACCACACACTTATCACACAGTGAGTCACACTTAGAGCCTAAACGTCTCAATAGCAATGATTTTAGCACAAACTCTTGTCATAATACCATGCTGCCAATCAGAACAATTTCATGCAAAATCTAAAAAATTTAAAATTAAACTAACTAATTACGACTAATTAAAACAAACAAGAACTAGAATAAATGCAAATGCAGACAAAGAAGTATAGCATACAAATACCAGCACCCCACACTTAGACGGGACACACTGCCCTCAGTGGAAAATAAATAAGAAGAACCTGGTTAGTCGGACTCCTCCTCTATGTCTGGGGTCATACCCCCTGCATCGGAATCATCATCAGAGTCGTCGTTATCAGAGTTCTCCTCCACATCGGAGTCTGGCATTCGTCGATCATCATCGGTTGGCATGTCATCATCAA
Source organism: Capsicum pubescens (assembly GCA_030864215.1). Classification (NCBI taxonomy): domain Eukaryota; kingdom Viridiplantae; phylum Streptophyta; class Magnoliopsida; order Solanales; family Solanaceae; genus Capsicum; species Capsicum pubescens. Next base: position 97,748,994 of record CM061549.1, on the reverse strand, counting down.
GAGGTTCCTAAAAATATACACCTACTCCACACACAGCCCTCTCATGCTCATTCATTGGGTAGTCATAATCCAACTGTTGGAGCTCTGCAGCAGTTGGAACACAACCCCCGCTCATCATGGTAAACCTCGTCATGCCATATAAATGGTGGAAGAAGCTTTCATCCCTAGCATGTCGTTCTGCAGTGGTCAGGTTGACGCCATGCATGGATTCAACATCTTTAACCTTTGTGAGGTCAACCGTCTTCGGGTTGTGTGGAAACTTATGATCTTCAGGTTCCTCTTCGATGTCTTCCTTCCTTAATATCGTAGTCAACAGATTGTCAAAGCTATAGTGGGACCTCTTGTGCAGCCTAGCCTTACGCATTGAAGATCGAATAATCGCCCCAATGTTAATGGGGGTGTTCGTCATCAAAGAGTACACCAAGCACACTCTATCACGTGTGATCTTTGTGTACTGTGTTCCTGGAATCAAGCAAGAGTTGACCATCTTCAACCATATCCGAGCTTCTCTATTCAAAGAAGCATATGGGAAGGTATTATGCCGACCGGTATCCTTGTGATGACTCCAACGTGCCATTGATCTTGTTCCGCACAGTGTGTGTCTGATTGCCCTGTATGGAGGTCTGTTATAAATCTCCTTGAGTGGTGATGGATCAACAGATGGCAAACCCAGAAACGAGTTGAAGAACTCCGCATTTAGTTGCAGGACTTGGCCCCGAATCTTTACTTCACTCTCTGTAGTTTTCGGTGACTAGTTGGCATAGAATTCTCGCGTTAAATCGAGATTGCACTCTCCCATATCTCGTAAGATGAAATCAAGATGTAGCACCATGATTTTGGCCAAGATGCGAGGTTCTTTCTTTGCTAGGCTCTCCTTTTGTATCAATTCCACGTGAACATATTTTTTCACTTTATTGTTCTTGTACCACTCCTTTGCTTCCTCATCTAGGACCCATTTTATCCCGTACATGCGTCGAGGTATTTGCAGCGAGGAGGATTCAGCTTGCTCTTTTCTTCCCCTTTTCTGGCCTTTCTGTGAGGTAGATGCTTTTTCTTTTCTGGGTCGACTTTTTGGTGCCATTGTACCTGAGATTAAAATAATAGTCATGATAGCTTCATATCGGTAGATACAATCGACAAACCAACAGTAGTGGCACTACCCCACACTTAATTTGTTGACACAAACTTAATTAAGTGAAAGATGTCGATTACTCAGACTTCATCGCCCTGCATTTAGGTGTTATGTTCCAACAATATATTCAGCGCAGTCAAACTTTTCTTGTCATCTTCACTATCCTTTTCAATTCTTTTTCATGTATTCTTAACTATGCTTTTATGTTTGGAGTAATGCATCTCTTTGAACAAAACAACTATATAGATATCGTATCAATTTATGGCTTACAACACCAATAGAAATAATCACAACATCTCATGTTTGCAGTTAACCATGATTTTCATCTCGATGGACAAGTCATTCAAACATACAAGCTTTCGAGCTACAAGATTATGAAAGTATCTTAACCATGTCGATTCCGCAAAAGTATGACAGTGTATCAAAATCAAATTCAGGTTGGAACCAAGTCTAGAACACCCATACGTATTCTTTCACTCACTTAGTTGTATCACAACAAATCAACCACATTCAAATCACCAACACTACTTCAAGATTTAACAACTTATTATAGGCGTAGTATTGTAATACTTACGGAATATAAAAGAAGAGCAAAGAAGTACTTACTTGGTTGATGTCCTTGGAAGATGTTCTTGTAAAGTTAAAAGAGCAAAAAGAAAATTTTTGAGAGATTTTGGAGAGGTAGGCGGCGCTTAGGTTGAGTTTGCAATGAAATTTTGTTCTAAGACTAAGGTTCTATTTATAGGACAAGCTTGGGTCGGGTTTTGACCCGTTTGGAATCGGATTAGGAGACCAAAAAGTGAGCATAGGCGGCGCCTATGTTATGGCATTATTAGGCATAGGCGGCGCCTATGCCATGGCATTCTAGATTTAGAGACCAAAGGCTTTTGCATAGGCGGCGCCTATGCTATGGAATTTGTAGGCATAGGCGGCGCCTATGCCATGGCATTCTAGATTCAGAGACAAAAGGCTTTTGCATAGGCGGCGCCTATGCTATGGCATTGTTAGGCATAGGCGGCGCCTATGCCATGGCATTCTAGATTCAGAGAGCTTAGGCCATAGCATAGGCCTTGCCTTGTTCGTTGCCTAGATTTTCATAGGCAATGACTAACTCATAGCCTTTTGCTTCTTCATTCCCAACTTACCACCTTCAACATGAAATACCTCCAAATCAAAATTTGAAACCAATCTCTTCCTTTACACCTCTTGCACCTACACTTATTCAAAAGCAACAAAAACGATTAGAACGATGGGTTGCCTCCCACCAAACGCCTTAGTTTTAGTTGTGGATCGACTCTTCTTTTTGGATTTTTTTATTTAACAAAAACAAACTCTTAGTAAAACAATAAAAAAAATGAAAAACGATGGGTTGCCTCCCATCTAGCTTTTGATTTATTATCGCGGCACGACATAGTTACCTCGAGTACTTAGATTTCGTCGAGATAGATGGTGGCCATGCATTTTATCGAGTCAAGAGGACCAATATATGGTTTTAATCGTTGGCCATTCACCTTAAAGACAACACCATTATTGTCTTCTAGCTCAACTACTCCAGACGAGTAGACTTGGCTAATTTTGTACGGACCAGACCATTTGGATCTTAACTTACCTGGGAATATCTTCAGTCTGGAATTGAAAAGAAGTACCATATCACCCTTTTGAAAGTTTCGTTGAACAATTCGTTGATCATGATACTTTTTCATCCGCTCCTTGTAGAAGTCTGATCTTTCATACGCATGTAGATGGAATTCATCCATCTCATTCAGCTGCTCCAATCTCATATTCATGGCATCATCCCAATTCAAATTCAGTCGCTTCAATGCCCATAATGTTTTATGCTCGAGCTCAATGGGCAAGTGACAAGCCTTCCCATAAACTAGTTGGTACGGGGACATGCCAATTGGCGTTTTGAATGCAGTTCTATAATCCCATAGTGCATCGTCCAGCTTCCGAGACCAATCCTTCCTACTAGCATTTATAGTCTTAGCAAGGATCTTCTTGATCTCTCGATTAGGAACCTCTACCTGTCCACTAGTTTGTGGGTGATAAGGAGTGGCTACCTTATGTTGCTTGACCCCATATTTCACCAACACGGATTTGAACAGCTTGTTGCAAAAGTGTGATCCTCCATCGCTTATGATGGTACGTGGTACCCCAAAATGAGAGAAGATATTTCTCTTCAAGAATGCTACAATACGCTTTCCTTCATTATCGGCCAGCGCTACTTCTTCGACCTATTTGGATACATAGTCGACAACAACTAGGATATATTTCATCCCAAACGAATGGGCCCATGAAATCAATACCCCACACATCAAACAACTCTACTTCAAGAATTTTTGACATGGGCATCTCATGGTGCTTCAAAATCGTGCCTTGTCTCTGACATTGGTCATATCTTCTTACAAATTCGTAAGCATGTCTAAATATCGAAGGCCAATAATAGCCGCTTTGCAATACCTTCCTTATTGTTCGACCACCTGTATGGTGTCCCCCAACTTGGGAAGTATGACTTGCTTCCAAGATACTCGACACTTCCATATGAGATATGCATCGCCTGATAACACCATCCGTGCATTGTCGAAACAAATATGGATCATCCCAAGAGTAGTGTTTTACATTATGCATGAACTTCCTCTTTTGATGAAAAGACAGATGTACAGGTATCACATTACTTACCACATAGTTTGCAAAGTCTGCGTACCATGGTAATTCTTCCACCATCGTGGCTAGGATATCTTCATTGGGGAATGCATTATTAATCTCAAGATCGGGCTGCGCTGTGTGCTCATTCTCAAGTCTAGATAGATGATCAGCCACTTGGTTTTCGCAACCTCTTCTATCTTTTACCTCGAAATCAAATTCTTGCAGCAATAACACCCATCGAATTAGCCTCGGCTTTTCATCCTTCTTCGTCATTAGGTATCTCAGGGCTGCATGATCGGTATGAACCACCACTTTAGTCCCCAACAGGTAAGCACGAAACTTTTTAAAAGCATAAACAACTTCTAGAAGCTCTTGTTCTGTGACAGTATAGTTCTTCTGGGCTCCGTTCAAGACCTTGCTCGCGTAGTAGATTGGATGAAATAACTTTTCCCTTCTCTGGCCAAGTATAGCACCCAAAGCTACTCCGCTTGCATCACACATAACTTCAAATGGTAGGGCCCAATCGGGCACTACAATGATAGGAGCTTCAATTAGCTTCCCTTTGAGGCATTCAAATGCCTTCAAGCAATCTTCACCGAAGTCAAACTTTGCATCCTTCTCCAAAATCTTGCATAACGGACTAGCAATCTTGGAAAAGTCTTTAATGAACCTTCGATAAAAACCTGCATGCCCGAGGAAACTACGAACGCCCTTTACAGAGATTAGAGGTGGTAGTTTCTCGATGACTTCAATTTTAGCTCGATCCACCTCAATTCCTCTTTCGGAAATTTTATGCCCAAGAACAATACCTTCTTTATCCATAAAGTGGCACTTCTCCCAGTTTAGCACCAAGTTGAATTCTACACATCTCTGTAACGCCATACTTAGATTCGCCAAGCACGATTCAAACGACTCACCCGTAACTGAAAAATCATCCATGAATACCTCCAAGGTGTCTTCAACCATATCAGAAAAAATGGACATCATACAACGCTGAAAAGTGGCGGGTGCGTTACATAGCCCAAATAGCATACGTTAGAAGGCAAACGTACCATATGGGCATGTAAACGTTGTCTTCTCTTGGTCTTCGGGAGCAATACAAATCTGATTATAGCCGGAATAACCATCTAAGAAGAAAAACCATCCTTTCCCTGCCAATCAATCAAGCATTTGGTCCATGAATGGAATTGGGAATTGATCCTTAAGCGTCCATGAATTTAGCTTCCGATAGTCCATGCATACTCTCCACCCTGTGACAGGTCTGAGTGGAATTAGCTCATTCTTTTCATTTGCAACTACCGTCATGCCCCCTTTCTTGGGCACACACTGTACCGGACTCACCCATTTACTGTCAGAGATTGGATACACTACCCCTGCATCTAACCACTTAATAATTTCTTTCTTCACCACCTCTTGCATAGGTGGATTCAAACGTCTTTGATGCTCAATAGTGGGTTTGTAATTTTCTTCAAGCCGAATCTTGTGCATACATATCCCAGGCGGAATACCCATAATATCAGCGATGGTCCAACCGATGGCTCTCATGTATTTCCTTAGAACAGCGATGAGAGCTGCAACTTGCTGCTCACCTAAGTCAGCCGCCACAATAACTGGGCGTGTGTTTCCGTTTCCCAGGAACGCATACTTTAGATGACTAGGCAGCTCCTTCAATTCTAACGTTGGTGGCTCTTCAATGGATGGTTTAGCTGGTGGTGTCGGTTGATTTTTGAGATCAAGGTCCAGCTTCTTGGGAGCATGAGAATACGACCCTATTCCTCTTAGAGAACAGATAGTTTCTTCATAATTTTCAGCATCCTCACGCTCAATATTCATAAGCACAGACGCCAATGGGTCAACAATAAGCTGCTCCTCTACGGATAATTCTTTCTTATCATCAAAATAAACATCAGCTACAGAGAACACATTCATATCTTTGGGCTGCTGCATTGATTTGCACACATCAAAACGGACCACTTCGTTATTCATCCGGAATAAAAGCTCATTAGCTCTTAAATCAATAAGCACACTTCTTGTTGCAAGGAAGGGACGCCCCAAGATTATGGGAACTTCAGAGTCTACCTCATAGTCCAGAATAACAAAATCTACAGGAAAGATGAAGGAGGAAACCTTCACCAATATATCATATATGATACCAACAGGTCATTTTACCGATCTATCTGCCATTAATAGCTTCATATTGGTTGGTGTAGGATCGCCTAACCCCAACTTTCAGTAAATAGATAGTGGCATCAAATTGATGCTAGATCCCAAATCGCATAATGCCTTGGCAAAATTCAAAGATCCAACGGTGCAAGGAATCGTGAAAGCACCGGGGTCAGCCTTCTTCTGAACTAGTGATCTGGTAGCGATTGCACTGCAATGATGAACAGAATCCGTCAACTCATAACTTGCTGCCCGCTTCTTTGTCAAAAGATCCTTCATAAATTTTGCGTACCCAGGCATTTGTTCCAGTGCCTCGACCAAAGGAACATTAATAGTTAGCTGCTTCAACATAGTCATAAACTTATTGAACCTGGTATCGTCAGCTTTCTTCTTCAATCTCTGAGGAAAAGGTGGTGGTGGAAGGGGAATAGTTTTTTCCACCGCTTCCTTTTCATCTTGCTTCAGTTTGGCGATCTTTTCAGGCTGTGGACGTTGAGAGGTGACGTCACGAACAACCTCATCAGCTGCTTCGGCATCTTTTGGTTCTGTAATGATCTCATTATCTTCTATATCATCAACCACCTGCTTGCCTTTGGATGGATTTTCCAACACTTTACCACTTCGGGTAGTAATGGCCATACACGATCCATCATTCCTCGGATTTTGCACTGTGTCGCTAGATAGTGTTCCAACTTTTCTTTGATTGAATGCCGCTGAAAGTTGACTCTATTGCTGCTCTAATTTCTTTATTGCCGTAGAATGCGAGTCAACCAATTGATTTATTGAAGACAAATCGTTCTTCACCTCATTCACTCCCGTTTTAGTTGCCTCTACTCCCTTCAACAGCTTCTCCATCATATCTACCATCGACATCTTCCCAGAGCCAGACGCCACAGCCTCACGGTTTCCAGGAGGAACATACAAACCACTCCTGTTAGTCTTATTCTTCCAACCACCTTGATCGATGTCCTTGTATCCATATTTATCATAATAGTTCCGACCTTGGTTTCCTTGGGCATTGCCTCGGAAACCCCCCTGATTATTCAAGTAGTTCGCTTCTTCCTCATAGTCGGATTCATCTCTTCCCTGTGATACAACGGCCTTAACCTTTTCGGTCTTCCCTGATAATAAGTGTTTGTTAAGAAGATCCATCTGCATTTTCATGTGAGCCATATCTTGGTCACGTTCCTCTTGTCTCTGCCTCTGCTCTGCAGTCAAGCCAATAGATACGGTAGATCTTGCTACCTCAGAATCCCTGGTATGCCAAGCTCTACTCTGCTTTGTCATACGATCTAGCATATCACTTGCCTCAAGAAAAGTAAGGTCCATGAATGACCCACCTGCAGCATTATCAACCACTGGCTTAGTCACTGAGTTCAAAGCCCTGTATAATATCTTCATCAAGTGGATGTTGGTCATCTGATGATTTGGGCACCGCATAAGCTTCTTCTTGAACCTCTCCCATGTTTCGTGGAGAGCTTCAGTTGGAAGCTGTTGGAAATTGCTGATCTCATCTCTCAACTGTGCTCTCTTGGATGGCGAAAAGAATCTTTCTAGGAAATCGTCTTTTAATTGCCTCCAATTAGTAATAGAATCAGGAGTTAGCCCGTTCAACCATAGAGTTGCCTCCCCATATAGAGACAATGGAAATAAGCGCAGCCGAATTGCATTCTGCCCAACTCCTGGATTGTCAAACGACTTGCATGTTGAAATAAAGTTGATCAGATGCATATTCGGATCATCGCCTGCAAGTCCACCAAATAATCCCTTGAGCTGCAATAGCTGAATCATGGTGCTAGTGATATTGAACTTGGCTTCGGGTGCCAAGGGCGGAGGAATAATATCCCCTGTGGCACCAGCTCCATCATGATCGTCATCATCATCATCAAAAGGAGCCTGCACAGCTCGGCGGTCAGGTCTCATTCTAGCTTGACGATCTCTCCTGTTCACAGGCGCTGCCACCTCATATGCATGCCGTGGATTAAGTAACTCCTCATCACCCAGGTCCTCATCATCAGGATTTGTTTCCCGACCTGGGTTATCATTATTCTGTTGATGCACATGAGCAGCTTCCAACGCAGCTAATCTAGCCTGCTCCTGTTGAGCAACCCTTCTTTCAATGTCACGTTGTGCATCTATTCTGCCAATAAGTTGAGGATCAGGATTTATGGGTAATAACGGTTGACCTGAACTTCGAGTGTTTGGCATACACTCAAACAAACCTGAATAAAATAAAAACAACAAACCAAACGTAAAATACGAGAATCTTTGACCAAAGGGTCTAGTATTGATCACAAACTTAGTTGACAACCGTATTCCCAGGCAACGGCGCCAAAATTTGATAACGCTCAAACTACAGATCTCGTAAGAGTGTAAGCGGTCGTCGTCAAATATAGAACCCAGCTGGGTTGGGTGTCGAATCCCACAGGGAATACTTGGTCACTAAGTATGCAACGATTAGTAGACGTTTGGTGAAAGTTCTGCGGATAAAGGGGGGATTTTATGCGTGAAGTAAAATTATCAAAATAGCAAAGTAAAAACGGAATGTTTAGTAAGATTTTAATTAATGAGAATTGTAAGTTAGGGTTATGTCCACCTTATGAGTTTTATGTATCTATTGGCTATGAGTTATGCGGAATTCAGACATGCATGCGCTTATAGAGATTTGTATTCTATGGTAAATCCTAGTGTCTTTCGACCATCAAGGATTATCTCACTTTAACTCTTTCGAGCTTAAAGCGTATACTAATGGTACGAATTCTCCAAGAGGTTAATCCAGTTACGGCACTAACTTTTAAACAGGGGTTGGTAGCCCTATTTCCTTTTCATTCTCTCTTTTCCAGACATGTAACTTTTCTTTCGAACAAGTTAATGCTATACTGGTGTATTCTATATGTTTGCAACCACAAGAATTCAATTAAGATGAAGAGAGTAATGATATAAGCAGCATACGTATCAAGAATTCACAAACTCATAGCAATAGATAGTATCTCATAAGGCTTCCATAAACCTAACAGAGAAGTTTAGCTACTCATGAGCGTAACGGAAATCACAATAGATATAATCATCATACCACAACCTAGAATAATCTTGGCGATGAAAGTGATATGGCGTCAAAAGCTCTCAAACGTTTTGCCCTAGCCGTTCTTCTCAAGAGAGCCGAGATCTCTGTGTTAGACTTACAGAAATTGTAACGTGAATAGTTATAAAATATAGAATGAATAAGACTTGAATTAATGAATGAGTGAATAATAAAAAGCTTGCTGAAAAATTCAGCAAATAGGGTTTTTATAACATCCTTGTCCTAGTCCTACTGAAATAGGGTTTTTATCCTTGTCCTAGTCCTACTGGGTTACTGCATACTTGTCCTAATCCTACTAAGTTACTGCTGATCCCCCAAGTCTTTAGAAATGCTGTTTTTGCCCGGGACAATTTCTCCATGCATCATTTTCAGTCCACAAGCTTCCAGAAGCTGCCTTCCTTCTTACGTGAAGTTTCCTTTGGCGTCCAACAGTCCATAAAATGCTGAAATCTTCATCATTTATTCCTAAAAACTTGCTAATCACGTTGGTTAGCTCACTTACAGGAAAAAGGACTAAAAGTATAGGAATTATATATTTTGTCCTCAAAACTTAGCTAAAATATGGGTACATTAAGGTGCTTTAGGCGTGTAAATACGCCTAACATCAGAGACGCTTAACACGAATACACCCAATCAATCCCAAAAATAATATCAAAATCTAATATGTCAAACTCTATCAGATCCACTAACATTTCTCTACTATAAATAGATACCACAAAACCCCTATAGACTCTCCTAGCCATGATAGAGTCACAAACTAGGGTAGATGTGGAAAAGGCACCTAGAATACACTCAGGATAAAAGTAAAAATGAATAGACATATACGGGGTCACATAAGAAAGAGTAGACTTGAGATCATTTAGAAAATATGCATCACAATAGAAAAGTTTATCATACAAGTAACAACACTGGTAGACACCTCAAAATCTTGACAGGTGGAAAGAGCATAGAGGAGTTTACGACCAGTGTCGGAACTAGAAGTGGCACCCTTTGGTGCAGGGGCTAAAAAAGTAGCAATATGAGCCTTATTTTCTCTAGAAAAAGCAACCTTCGAAGGAAAATCCCTCTGCATGTTACTAATCTGACCACAACTAAAACACCGGCTCGTCTCCTAACATAAACTCCATGATTCACCTGACCATAAAAATGACAATGAGGATAGGATGGATCTAACTGGGCCCCACTAGCATGAGATTGGGCACCTTCTACCTTAAATCCACTAAATCCACTGCTATTCTAAAAAAGATGATCATTGGACAACTTGGGATGAGAAACACTAATCCTAGAATAGGGAAAAAAATTCCCCCACTTTCACTTAGACCACTGCTTTCCATCTGTGCCACTATTCTATAGGCCACCACCCTGCTAAACAAATTGGGATCTCTTATTTTGCTTCTCTCCTATTTTGGCTTATTTATCTTTTCTCTTATTAAACTTGCTGAATATACACCACAAGCCTAGATACATCTATGTAACTATTCAATAGGACAACCTTGTATTCTAACACCAAATCATGAGAAAAAATGAAAGCAAATTTCCTTATCTGAGCCCTCTTTGAAGATACCAGCTCCAGACCATAATTAGAAATTAGTGAAATTTTAGGGCAGACTCCTTCACAGTTATCTTGACTTGCTTCAGGTTTACGAACTCTTCAGCCTTTGCCTCCCTCAAATCCTTAAGAAATATGCAATCAATAAAAGCACCTGAGAAATCCTCTTATAATGCCAACTACATACCGTTACCCCTTGACTGATTCCACCCCTCATACCACTGATATAACACATCCTTCAACTGGTATAAAATGAATTCTACACCCCAAGAGTCAAAAATTGCATCACATTAAAAATGTTCTCTATCTCATCTATGAATCCTTTAGGATCTTTATAAACTTTAGAGACATTACAGGTCAGAGGATTCAGCCTCATAAATGGTCCAAATCTAGTGGCCTCAGAAGAACTCATAAAAGCATTAATAAAACCCGACTGTCGTAATTGAGACGTCACCAACTGGGTCAATAGGTGAATGGAATGGTGGAACTCAACATTGGTAATATATCATATACGTGTTTGAGCAGGAGTGTTACCAAAGAGAGAATGATCATGGGGACCGGTGGAACTCCTCTAGAGTAATCAAAAGTTGTGACCCTAGACTAGGTATCAACTCCTTGAGTAGGACGAGCCCCATCCTCATTATCCTCAAGTAGGACAGATAAGTTTCCACGAGCATCATGTCTTTTAGGAGGCATGATTTGAAAAGCAAACAAACGAAAATTAAATGAGATTTCAAGACCTTAGACTCTATAGCCTAAAAGTAGATCACAAGAATGGGAAATATTTCTAAATGTCATGTAACCTTTCCCTTATAAGTGTGACATATGCTAAACACTTATAAAAGAGAATGTACTTGACATAAATTTGAGGACACCCAATGAAACAAAACTTAGGCTCCAATACTAACTATGTTATGACTTGAACCAGGGACTGGCTATGATGGGTATCTCAAGTTTAAAGAGGATCAAAGGCCACCCCATACACCTCGCTAAATAGAACAAAATGCCGCAATAGTAGATGAATTTTGAACATTTAAAAAGATAGCATAATATAATCTCAAAGAATTTAAAATATGTAAATAATCGATAATTTATTAAAACAACCAACCAACATTACCCAAATTGGCAGTAATTCATAAAGCTTTCTAATAAAACCGAAATCAATAAAGCATTGGGACATGCCTCCAACTCTGACAATGACAAATACAAGGTTAATATGAACTCTTCAATTCTAGTCTATGAAAGAAAACTGATGAAATGACCAAGTCTTGCAAAGAATTGAAGCTTACCACTTTACCACCAATAACTGATGAACAGAACCGATCTACCAAACTCAGCATAGAAAAAGTAGAAGTATCTCTGGTGCCTACCTCGCATGGGATACAACATTTAGAGATGGTTAGTAGGTTGAGCACTAATATGTAACTCACTGATAAGGGATAAAGAATTGCCATGATTAATTATTTAATAGAGTCAATTCAATGCACATTATTAAATACAAATACATACATACATACATACATACATATATATCATATGCTAGGATGGGGAACAAGGATTCGCTTGAACTTTTAAAATCATAGCCTAGATTGTTGGGCTATATGGGCCCAACTCTTCCCTGGTTTGAAGTGCCCAAGTATATGTAGCCACACGAACCAGAGAATAATCATATGTTATATGCCAGATGGGGGACTCGAACCTCCTGACAGAAATCAAAGGTAACGTAAGCACCAATTTATATAATATGGGGGACTCAAACCTCCCAATTATATAATAATTATAAGGGGACATGACCTTTTCAATCATTTAAACCCTAGAATGGTTTTTGATGTTGGTCCCTCAAGAACTCAACTTTTATGGCATATATATGCAACCCTCATTTAAGCCCCTATAAAATATTTATCACGCATTCTCATTTATTGAACCATAATACACATTTAGGCATACATTATGGTATATTCACACCAACTACACTTGCAAGGTAACATCAATATGCCAAATTAATTATCATTACTTGGGGGAATCCACAACCCCCTTGGTTCAATTATACATTTGCTTGGGGAAGTACATAACCCCATAAGGTTCAATTCAAAATCATTATGCTTTATTAGCTTTTCACATTATGCAATAGTACAAGAGTAGTTCAATGTTCATACCTTTTATATTAAAAATCAATTTTACAACATAGGATTGAGGTTATTATTACTTCAAGGATCAATGTTCACAAATTAGGGAAAATCACAATACCCTAGTTTATTCGTCATACAAATTCACCCCACAAGTTCAAAACCATAAATAAGGCATGAACAGTCATATGTAAATCATGAAAAAACATTGTTCAAAAATAAACATTCAAACCCCTCAACGCATATTCTAAAACCAACATCAAAAACCTCATAAATAAATATCTAAAACACATTATTTTACTAACTAATAGATGGGTAAGAGTAATATGATTGAAGGATTCTTAATTATGGAGAAGAAACCTTGAATTTACCCCTAGATGTTGAACATTGAGAAAACCCTAGCTTACTTTGCTTTAAAGGATTTGACAGAGTAAATTGGGTTTTTAATTTGTTAAAGAGTTAAAATAATAACCAAAGGTTTTTTAGGCTTATGGGTTCTAAGTGGGTAAAGAGGGAATTGATTATAATGCCCTTAATAGAAAGACTGAAAAATCAATGCCAGTCATTACGGGTTCCCTTATGACTAGTAGGATCATCCAACAACTTTTATTTTCCAATTGTAGGCTGGATAGAGTGTAGGATCCCAAACATAGACTTCGCTATGATTCATACGATACGGCTCGTACATAGTCATTATGGCTCACTTGGCCCGGTCATTGTAAAAGTAGAAACAATTTAGGCATCATACAGGTTTGGTTATAGAAGACACCATATGACTTGCTACAAAATCCTATGACTCGTAGGGTCTTTGTCATTGTTAGGAAAAAAAATCCAGGACACATACTAACCAAGCTACGATTGGGTCCATAAGACCCATCAAGACTCCCTAAGACTCATAAGGGGGGTCGTAGTTTGGGTAGTGAGTATAAAATTATAGAAATTTTCAAGGACCAAAAATCCATGGGGATACAAAAATGTTTTACGTTGAGGGTGTTGATGTGCAATAGAAATATAGCACTTTCGATGCTTAAGGAAGTGAAAATATCAAAGCTTCGTAGGTTGTTTTCTTAGATATTATGTATTTTTTGTATGTTTTGTAGGAAATCAAGTTTTTGATGCTAAACTGAAGAAAAAGATAACAAATCAAAGTGTTTGGCTACTTACCGAGGTAACTTTGGGCATACGTTCCACTTCTCAAGCGTAGGTGACCTAAGTATGTATCAGAAATTAAAGTCCAGAGGCTTAGAAGTAGAAAAAAAGACTCTATACTATCCTATTTCTATATACGGTCCATGTATCATACATACAGTCCATATGTGACTTAGGTATGTGCAGAGATCAAATGTCTAAAGAGTTTCAGGATCTACACATTAGTTATAGCACTTACCTATGTCCACATATGGTTTGTATGTGGTACATTCGGTCCCTACCTCACCTAGGCAAGAAGTCACAGATTTATGTTTTCTTTTTTTGGTTGGGATTTTATTTTTAGGGTTTTCTTATGTACTGTATATACCCTTTTGATGTTTTTAAGTAATGTTACACACTCCATATACTCACAAACATATATTTGGTTCTGAGATCCAAATTTTGTCTTGGAATAACATTGTATTGATTTTGGTCGTTAATTCAATTACAAACTTTAGGTTTTTACTTGTTGTTTATTGTGATATAATTTAATGCATTCAAACATGAATATTGTTGATTGTTTCACAAGCATGAGTGGATAAAAACCCTTAGCTAAGGTTGTGCGAACCCAGGCGGATTGATGAAGTGGGGGAAGTGAAAGGTTGTTCTAAAATGATTCCCATGCATGTATAATATTAGCTTTAGTTTAGTAGATGTCTTAATGGTTGGGATCTCACCGAAGTTATCACTACTTAATCCAAAAGAGGAGTAATACTAGGAAAAGATAATTACAACAGTAATTTGAAGATTAATTGTCGATCTAGGCTAACAAGGATTATCTACGTAAGACTATTATTTATCATTTAATATCTACTGACTCAAAAGGTAATAGTTAACTAGGATATAGTGTAAGGTTTGTAATGCAACATCCTGAGACTTAAATGTTAAAGGGTGCAATCCATCATTGAGGCCATAAGACAGTTGATGGTACATATCAGATTCTACATGCAAAGTATCGAGTTTGTTTAGTAAAGCATTATAAGCTTACTGAATTGAGAATCTAGGGGGAACACAATCCAAGTGTTCGTCTATTATTGATCACAACAAGAGTTGATATTTGTTAATTATTCGAGATTGTCACCACAAACCCCTCATTTACTTTTCCAATTTTTCCCATTGGTTACAATAAGTAAGATCCATAATTCCACATATTCCCTTTGGTTCGACCCCAAACTAAGCTGGGTTACTAAATCTTTATAGCGAGTGCAATAGACTTTTTTGAGAGGTATAGTTTGGACGTGATCACATCATTTCGTGATGTAGGGTCCTAGGTGTTTTATATTACCTTGTACTATGCTAGGTGGTACAGTTCATTAGTTGGTCTGCATTAAAGTGGTGAGCCTTCATCTTATGAAAGGCCAAACATCTCATTTCCTTCTATATGGTCTCAGCATTTCATTAGGATTATTTTCATGTTTTGGGATTTTTTGTTTGTCACGATCGGAGGTATGCCCGATCTAATTTGATATTCTTGTATTGTAGAGGATTTTATAGATAAGTATGGGAGGGGATGTTATATAGACTCTTAGGTTTCAATTTCTATCTTTTTTTTATCCTATTGTTTGGGTTGCTTCCGCTATTATTATTATTGTGGTTAGGTTGTTAGGCGAAAAGGGTAGTCTTCGGTCCTCGGTGGGCTAGAGATACCCATCACTACTAGTCCCTAGTTTGGATCATGACATTTCAAGTGTAAGATTTTTCTTGGGTCAACATCCAACAATCATTAGTCCAAGTATATAAAGAGTTAGGTGGTGAGTACCCACAAAATTAAAGGTATTTGAATATTATTTCCAACTCCAACAATTAATTATTAATCTAATTATGGAGTAATAAGTTATGACTATTTTAGTGTACTCCAAGGTGTCGGATACCACGACCCATATGATGGACCGTGGTTTCTTAGGACAAATCATGATATATTCTAATCCTAAAGAGAATCCAAAAGTACTATGGTTGGAAAATTTTATCCTAGATACCATTAACATTTATAATGACACGTGGTATGTTTGGATGGACTGTACCTTAGTCCATGGGATCAGATCAATAGTTTTGACAAATGGTTTTGTCTAGGGGTATTTCTATCCCTTCACACTAATTTAACTAGTAAACTAAGATGTTGTTAGTATTTTTAGAAGTGATTTTTAAGACTAAAAAACTCCTAATAACTCATTTACTTCTAAACTTATTACAAACTTAGAGAAACAACTGATTCAAGTTATAACTAAGGGAACTATATTTCCTCACCTAGATTTAAAAAATATAAGTTCTTAGCAATGATTCTCCAGACTCAAGTTATGTGGATATTCAATGAGGGTCTCATTTTACCATATGCCTAAAGTTTCTTTGAATGTTTGATTTTTATGAAATCTATTAGTTAGGGCAAGTTCCCAAATATTTTAAATTTATGATTCTTTCATTACCTATCTTTGAGAATATCCTATGACTATGACTAGTACTTTGATGCATGATTTTAATTATGTCTTTCATATATGTTTGGCACCACATTCTTGTAAAATTATCATGAAAAATCAACTTGAGGCATAATTTGAGATAAATATTCAGTTCAACATGTTCCCATGATATTCATTTGGTAGTGGAATGAAAATAACAAGTTCTGTGATTTCAGTTATACTCAGTTACAACAAATTAAACTGGTTTATGAATTTTATTCTTTTTAATGTAACTATGACCATATGTATATATAATTGTAGGAGTACTAATTAGCACAAAAAGGACACTAGTTTTGAAACTCCATATTCCAAACTACGTGCCACTATAGGTTAAGAGTCCTTGCCATTTGAGCATGTCTCCCCTTCGCTCGAATGGGTTAATAACTGAATTCACATGAGACATGGTTCTTGTCCTTGAAAAGCTATAGAAAACCCTCCTAACATGGGTTACAAGTTGGATTTCATGTTTCTCATATGGTTAATGTAGAGTACAAGAACTTCCCACAACGTACACACCTCAGTTCGTTATTACTTGCATCTATATTATATATTTTCATATTATCATTTTATATCAACTTTTCAGTATTTCATAAAGGGACAATGTACTACAATTCAACTCTTTGAATTTAAATTGTATTCATTATAGTGTTACAATATATTCAACATTAGTTTTAAGTAATATGAAATACATATGTTCCTAAATCTTTTGAATCTCGAAACATTTTTAGCTCATGATATATAGATTGCTTTATGTCTCACATCTTTTAAGTATAAACATGATTAAATTCATATTATATTACATGGTATATGTCTTCAATTTTAAAAGCATGGTGTAAGTATTATTCATGATTATTGCTTATCTTACCTGCTCAAGAAATTCAAAATACTAACAATATACTTTATTTACATTATATTATTTCATAATGTAGATTTCAACACTAGCTTACATGATCATGGCCAGATAGATCATAACTTTCAATCAGCAAATGACGAGTTCTCCTTATTTAAAAACTCGAGCAGTTAGTAGTCTTAGTATTTATTTTAGATCACATATATTTATTAGAGATAGTTGGGGTTTATCTCACGACTAACTTTACTTAGTATTAGATAATAAATAAAAACTATTCTATTCGTTTTCATTCCTTTTATTTTTGTAATACAAGTGTTGTAAACATTTTATAGTGATGTATTAAAAAGGTTAAATCCAAAATTTTGCTTTCACACATTCTTGTCAGTATTTATTTTTCAATTTAATTTCTCATGCCAGTATATAGGGTTAACTTGGATCTACTCGTGGTTCTAAGCACCACATTATGTCTAGAGTGTTGAGTCAGGTCATGCCAACATACATATGAGGTAGTAATAGATACATTACAAATGTATTGGTCATGAATATTTCATGCACAATTCTTTAGTATTTGATAACTCTTAGGAATACAAAAAATAGTGCATGGAGGTACTATTACATTGGAAATCCCTGTAAACCTATGAAGATTCCAACTAACATTGCCCTATGATGAGTGGTGAGTTTTTCACTCATTTACATCTAAATTCTTGCACACTATGATGAAATAATTAAATATATAAGACTAGTTCTGTAATGTACTAATTTCTAGTGTTTGTGATCATACAGGAAAACCTAGTGAGACAAAGTTGAGGCAAAGTTGAAAAGGAAGGAAAATGGTCAAAATATTGACAAAGGTTGAAGAGAAGCTACAAGAGGTGACCCTTGGATATTACTATCATAACTTGAGGTTCGTGATCGTGATCGGTCAAAAAAGTTAGAGAGTGGTTATCACAACATGATGCCACACTATCGTGGAGTTGCAACCGTGGCTAAAGGAGTGCGATCACGATTGGTAGGGTAGATTTTAGGGGCAAAAATTGGAATTTCACGTTGCCTAGTCTAAAAATATAAAAGACTCAACCTCTCATATTTTGGTCATTAATTTTTAAAGTTTTTGAGAGACAAATGCACTATATTAAGTGGAAAACAATTGTTGGTGCTTTATAAAAGAGAGATTTTAGTTTTATATTGAAATTAAACTTTGGGATTATAGTTATTTTTCCTATGATGGATAAATTACCTTCCAATTTAGGTATATTTCATTCCTATAATTTCAACAGTAGCTAATATTATATCTTGGGGTTATATTTTATTAGGTGGTAAATAATGTGTGGGTGTTGATTGTTAGTCCAAATAATTTGTTAATTGTGATGGGTTTTTATTTTATTCCATGTTGAAATTGAGAATGGGGAGTAAGAACCCCAATTGTATTAGATCTCATATCATTCTTGAAAGAGGGTTGTGCGATAGAAGTAATTGTGAACAACAAGATAAACTATCTTTTTCATAGCATTATCTTAGAAATAAGGGTGTAATTTGAATTAGCTCATTCCATAAGCATCATCTTAGAAATAAGGGAACTAGTTGAGGTAGTGGATTTGTAGATTTGACATGCTCATGAGGTATCTGAAAGAATTCCATGTGAGATTTGGTATTTTATTTAAAAATTAACACCAATACCTAAAATCTAGGCTACCCAAAACCCTTAACTAGACCTTAGACTAACTACTGAACATCAATGCATAAATACCACCAATCATAGCATAACACCAAGGTTCCTCATAAATTTGTATCACTTTCCAATTTTTCAATTTCATAATAGTGTCATTGATTGTTGAATTTAACAAAATCAAATCATACCCCCAATTTATTTTTATGTATTGTTTAAATTTTGAATTATTGGTTAACTCTTAGTTAACTCTCAACAAACGTAGTCTTTGAAAACTAAGTTTGCACTCCTTGATGATTTGACCCCGACTCATGTTGGGTATATCTTAATAACATCTGTCTTGCACTTAATTTGACACGTAAGTTGAGTGTTATCATAAATGGAGTATTTGCTGGGGAGTGAAACATAGTTTTCACTATTTTGGTATTATTAGTAAGCTTGGTTAGTCGTAGTGTTTTTATTATTTTGATTTTATTAATTGATGATAATAGCCTACACGATACGATGAGCCACCACAGTGTTAATGCCAGATCTTTATCTAGTCTTGATAATATGGACCATGTAGGAGATGCTGGGCGAGCGAGTATCATTCCAATCCAACCAATTAAAGGGAATGTAGTATTTAACGTGACAAGTATGTTGCTTTATCTGCTTCAAAATAAGGGTTTATTTGTGGGCCAAGACCATGATGATGCGAACCTCTACTTGAAAATTTTTATTGATATGTGCTTGCCTTTTGATATATCCCACATTACTCAAGAGTTGATTTGGTTGTGTCTTTTACCATTCACTTTGATGGGGAAAGCAATTTTATGGTTGAGGTCATTGCCCGTGGGATCCATCACTTTATGGCCTGAGCTTACAGAGGCTTTCTTAGATTGGTATTTTCTTCCCTCCCAGATGCTACAATTATGAGATGAAATCACCTACTTTTAATGGAGAACAATTATATGAGGTATGGCAATACTTAAATGATAAGTAGATGCAATGCCAAATCATGAGGGCCCAAAAAAATGCTTCTTCAAATGTTTTATAGTGCATTGGACTAACAAAATAAAATGATGGGGATAATGCATTCGACAGTTCTAATGTCATGTTGTATTATGGTGTTGCAATAAATTTTCTTTATCAAGTGACAAAAAAATAAAAAATGGCATACAAGGGATACCCAAGTGGCTCTGGGGTTCTCCGCAACATCTTTCATGAGCAAAGAGAAATTGAAGAAGGATGAAAAAAGGGATGAGAATATGGAAGAGGTACTAACCCAACTTGACCTTCTTACAAAACATGTGAAGAGGGATCCTTCTAAGGACGTAAATATCATGGCTTCCATGAGCCCTATATCTTTTGAACATGAAGAAGGGGAGAATGATTAGATTTTTTTCAAGCAATTTGAGGGTTCTCGCCCCTCCTACCAAATGTAAATAAGGAATTGAGGTTGTTAAGATCATGAAAGAAATTAGAGGGATATAGATCAGGAGGGGATAGAAAAAGAGATATAATATGGCTGATATATACCTCCATGATAAGACCAAAGAGAAGGAGTCAAACTACACTGACCCCAAATAATTTAAGAGTGAAGATATCTTGGCTATAATTCTTATGTGTGTAGAAGGGACTGGCAAAATGGTTTGGGAAATAATTAGTGACTTCTCGCATTTGAACCAAAATGTGACTTCCCACTTAGCCTCTATTAAGGAATTTGAAACACAAGTTGGCCAAATCTCAACAGAACTCAATGTTTTGCCAAAATAAGGCTTTCAAAGTGACATAATGTTCATCCAAAAAAATAATCTAAGTTGATTCCAAGTAGATGTCATGCCTTGATGTTTAATCAAGTGTTGGATGGGAGGGAACCCATCATTTCCATTAATTCAGCCTGTATCCTTGAATTTTGATTGTTAGCATAGTTTTTGTTTTTTATTAATACATACAATCTTGGTACTCTAAAGGTGTAGTTGAACAAGTGGGAGAAAATAAGTGGAGAGGAATTTAGATTGAGGCAAAATAGTTAAAAAATAGAGGAATTATACCTAGTCATAGGTATCGCAATTGTGACTCCTAGATTGCGATCACGATTCAGAGGCTCGAGTTTGCCCATCATAGCCTCAGGTACCATGATTGAAACCCCTAAAATATCACATTCATCAAGGTTTATCGTGATTGTGATCCTAGCATTTATTAATAGAAACCATTTATAAAATGATTCCTCCAACTATTTCCCTTAAAAAACTCAAAAAAAAATTCAATTTTTAGTACTTCTAATTGGCTTTAATATTCTAATCATCCTTATTTGAATCCAAACATCAAGCATGTCATTTCAATATCATCTTTTATGATTAAATTTGATCTTTAGAAGCATGTTTAGGGCCTAAACTTGGATATGTGATCTCTTTGAAAAAATAGTACTTGAGGTTAGATTATTAATGTATTGTGGTGTTATTGTTGGTGTGCACATCGTTGGGTAAGTATTGAGTGCCCAATTATGTTCATAATTAGTTCAAAATATGTATGAAAGTATGATGCACACTAATTTATTGATAAAATGCCTAAACGAGTACTTTGTTAGGTTTTTCATGGTTTCAAGGGAATGTTTGAGTTTTCATGAAGTATGTTTCATGTTATTAATGTTATTAATCGTCGATGTCCATAAATAAGTTAGAAAATTAAAATTGTGATTTGAACAAGCCTGTGACTAAAGCCTTGAGTATCGTGATTCTATCTTGCTAGAGTGCAATTATAGGACCGGAGGCCAGTCTGAAATGCCTTTCAGTTATCACGATCGTGACTCCAAAAAGTGTGATCATAATAGTTGAGGCCTGTCGAACAGGCCTTTCAGATGTTGTAATTGTAGCTCAGCGGAGCACGATTGTGACATTTGAGGCCAGTTTGAAAGGCCTTTTCGAGATACTAAATTTTTATTTTAAGCCTAAAGATAATCCCTAAGGCATTTCTGTAGCTTAGCTCAGTCACATAGTATAGTTTTCATTTGCTAATCTTTATAGTTAATGCTTGCGTGTTATCTTTAGGTTTCAAAAGGATAGACATGGTAGATTTTAACCAGACTCACTTCCTTACCTATGATTGTCAAACTATGTACTATGAGGACCTACCTCAAAAGAAACTACTCCCTTAGTAGGGTATCTTATTGGAACAAGTTCCCAAAAATCTCCTAGCCTTCTATAAGAGTCTACAAACTATGGTCTTGAGATGTTTTGTCCCTGTACCTCTATAAAGTAAATCAACAATGGGTATAGGAGTTTTATTCAAACTTAAAATCTATAAATCTCTACAACCCATTCATGAAAATTAGGGGTAAGGTCGTGAACTTTAGGTCTGAGGAAATTAAGGGGCTATATGGACTATCGGATGCCAACCCAAGGGAGTTCAATGCAAAAGATTGTGCCCTAGGAAGATGGCTAGTCTCATAGCTATGTCTCGGAAGAGAGGTTCCATTGACTACCACAAAAGCAGGGATCACCATAAATGAGTTCACGATCAAAGCTCAGATTTTGTTAACCATCATTTGTAGCCGTGTCTCTTCAACATCTAATATGACTCATACCATGATTATGTGAGCCCATGTGGTAGCTTTCCTCATAGACAACATCTCTTTGAATATTGGTCGATGTGTGATTGCATAGCTCAGACATTATATAAATCTATGGGGCCCCATAATCTTGTTCCCATATCTGATCACTAAGTTTTGCAAGAGATCTGAGATTTATGAATATTCACGGGACAACTAGATATCCCAAAAGAAACATATTTACCCATTGAAGATACGTGGTGAGGGTGAAGCTTCAAAGAGAAAAAAAAGGAATATCTATTTTGGTAATTCCATCGATGATGATCTTGATTTATATAGGCCATCCTCAGTAGGTTTATTTGAGGAGAACTTGAGTCAGATATAGATAATGAAAGAGTTGGTTTCAAAATTAGCTCAGGGTCTAGATAAGTCTTCAACTAGTCGTCATTCCTACATCACCCAAAGTAATTATGAGAAGTTTCTTATGGATCAAAAGGCATAGAGGACCACTATATCTAGGATTAAGAGAGCCTACTCATCCTTAGTGCTATCACATCAGGATATGTGCAACTTTGATCACAAGATTAGGAGGATGGATAAAAACAGAGATAAGTTTTTCACCTATATATGGAAAGAGGTGAAGGGATTATAAAATGTACTGAAGCCCAGAGAGAGAATTCACCCCTAGAGCAGAGATTGATGATGATATTCCAGTTAAATGGTCTGACGATGAGAAGCAAGATTTAGATAATGCCGATGAGGAGACGGAGAGTGACACAATACTTGATGTTGTTTCAAGGATCCCCTTAAGATCTTTTTATGTTTCATGATATTCAGTAAGAACACTGCAATCTCTTTCATTAGGGGTGCCCTTATCTCCGTATTTATTTTATATTCAATATTGGTCTATATTAGTTGGATGATTATTCAGATGTTTAATGTTTTGGTTTGATGATTTGGATTTTATTTGTTTGGATAATTTGATGATTTTTGGTTGTAATATTGGGTATCCTGATGGTGCTTATATTTTGTGGATTAGTCATTCTTAATTTTTCCTTTATAGATTTTTATGGTTCTTTTTTATATTGATGTTGGATGAGCTTTTCCCTATGATAGATTGATTGAATATATTCTTAAGGGAGAATCATCATATGATGGGTATTTGTAGTCTTAGATTCAGGGGAAGTCTGAGAACCTATGGAATTACAGATTGGGATTGACATTGGTACTATAATAAAGTCTGAGTAGCCATATATTTTCCCTTGTGAGATAAAAAATGTGAGATGATGGCTTGAATTGGTGCTAACAATAGCTAATCTTGCATGGAGAAAGAGAAGAAATAATCCCCCTCCTTCTAAAACTTTTTGTGTGAATCAATGGTATAAAATCAAATGATTTTGTAACAATGCTTTACCTCTTGTTGTGACTCCAAGTTCTGTAGTTTTTAGGGTGTGATTAATAATTCCTTTCTCTCTCAAGTAGGAAATAAAATTGATCCTTCTAGAAAGGTTTGTAGATCATGTGTTGTGAGGATTAGTTGATTGATACTTATGCATACTTGTATCATCTAGAACTTGCCCTATTGGTCCTTCAAAGCTAATCTTGAGTACAAGTCGTTGGTGAAATGATCTTGTCCATCTTTGTGATTACTGAAAACAACTTTAGCCTAGAAAGACTACCAATGTGAGAATGGTATTCCTAGTCACCCTTTTGAGATTATCAACTTTCTTTGTCCACCACATTAAGAACCTTGAACCATTTAAAATTTATCCCTCTTTTGAAACCTACCCTTCTTGAACTTGAAAGTGCCAACTTGGGGCTAAAATCCTAAGTTGGGGGTGGTGGACCTTGGAAGAAGGTAATCATGGGCCACAGTCTATGAAGTTAGTGTCTAGGATAAAATCATTGATGAAAATTAAAAGAGAAAAAAAAAGGAGCAACAAAGGAAATGAAAGCATGAACATACAAAAAGGAAAGAGATAAAAAGAGAATTCTCTCAAAAGGAGGGTGAACTAATGTGGTAAATATAGGCACATGTGTGATTTAGAAAGGAAATTTGTGGCCAATTATCCAAAGTTTGATCTAAATTAGCGTGTTATATGGATTTTAAGGAGGGTGTAGTCACTTTCATGCTATATGTCTATCCTACCCTTCCCCAAACCTATATTATAAGATTGAAAAAGACCTTCGAGATTTCCAACTATGTGTCTTCAAGTTAGTAATGATTGAAAATAAGGGCAAGAATATAGCATGAAATTTGTTTTGCATTGAGAAGTTATTTGTGAGTGTGAGTGCTTACATATTAGTCACTTGTTTAATGATTGAATATATGGTGTATTGGGACTTCCTTTCATGAGGAGTCATATAAACTGATATTGTTTGGTGACATTGTCATATTCTAAAAATGAGCCAAAGGAGTGTAGTTGAGTCACTATTGATAGGGAGTCATCTATTGAGGGTTCATTGTTGTCACTTGATTATTCATCAAAGTCATTTGTATCCTTGAAAATGTGTAACGCCCCGAGAGTACACCTTAGGTGTCATACGGTGCTTACAGTCCTAGGGGACCATAATATAACCCATGAGTAGGTACCTACTGTGAGCAAAAAATAAAACTGATACGAAAAGATCATATGCAGAATTTAACTGAGGAATGCCATAAAGTTTTAAGTCATAAATCTAATATAGTCTATAAAAAAAACTGATAATACTGAATAAAACGTCAACAATGACAACTAAAAAACTGGTGACTAACTAACTATCTGTACTAGTCTAAAAAGCCTCTACTGACTGACTGTGGAGCTAATGGGACAAACCCCTAACAAAGTCCGACTAACTACTAAACTAAAATTATGAAAAAAAATATAGCCTGTCCTCGAAATATGAGGACTCACCACTACTATGTCTGATAATGTGGAAGGTCTATACATGATCCGTGAACTGAGCGTTTGACCTTATAATATGATACATCATAGCGTAAGAAACAAATATGCGATCAGTACTTCGAATATACTGGTATGATAAATTAGGTAGGCTAATATACATGGTTTCATGTATAGGAGTAATAACTAACCGAATGAATAGCATGAATTACTGAAAAGAACGTATAAAATCTGTAAGTACTGGGAATGCATGACCAAGCATAAAACATGAATTGAGTAGCCTGTTAGATGTCAACCTTAAACTAATAGAAAGAATCATTAGATATGTGTCAACCCTAAACTAGAAGGAAGAAATTCCAAACATACACAGGCTATGTATTTCTGTAACTCAGGGATTGCTACCAAGGATAAAACCCTATACTAACTAGAATTCCCCCATCCCTGAGTTCGCTCGGTGTTGAATTCTACTCCCAACTGAACTAACACTGATTATGGGATTGAACTAGGCTTTGTTGGACAAGTAATTGATCATAAAGGCTAACTGAGTGGTAATGCTCATGAATTATCTAAACTATTCTGAAGATACTGAGACTAAGTAAACAGCTAAGTTTAAGGGTATTCATAACCCTCACGACTCAATAGAAATAATAGTAAAATAATAGTTAATCTTGGAGGACATAACATAAAGCTTTTATCAAATATTCATTCTTGTAAGCATTTTATCAAACACTTGATATTTAAAGTTTAAAATTATCATGAAAATAGTATGTAACTTGGAGTAATATCATGATTTAGACATCAATAACACTTAATCATGATTTAAATTAGTGAATAACAATATTAGAACATGTGGGGTCTTCTAAACCACAACAATTTCATGTAAACATAGTATACAATTGCAATTCATGGGAGTTAATGGTTAAAATCACAATTTAAAATTATAATAACTTGCAAGATGACAACTTTAAATTTTAAAAAGTATGCATGGACTCCATGGGTGGAAGGAACCCATGGATAAACACTTAACATACTTGAATAGTTGAATTCTTGAAGTTTCTTGGTAATTTTCTTGAGAATTAAACTTGAATCTTGAAGGTTAGGGCTTTCTATTTGAGAGACAATGCTCGTTAATTGAGAGAAATTGATTAAAGTAATGACTAATAAGGGTATTAGGGCTTTAATCCCGTGTTTGGACTGATTGGGGTTGTGGAAAAAAAGACTAAACTTCCCCTTGAATAAATTAAATTTTCGTCACTAAAAAATCCCAATTTTTTCCATCACCATGACATAAAGCCATCACAGTGAGCCACTAGAATTTCACTGTAGGTGTAGTCTAAGGACGAGTACGAAATTGCACATTAGCGTGACGCGGTGCTACAGCGTTGCTTCACTGGAAAAGGACGAGTGTAAAATGGTACTTCGTCACAATGCGATGCTTATCATGGTGCTTCACTGGAAACTGATGAGTTTCATTTTGCCTATCACCGCGATGCGGTACCAACTTGGTGGCCCACTGTCTGGAACAAAAATTTCCATAACTTCTTGCCCGTTTATCAAATTAAGGCGAAATTGCTATCGTTGGAAAGATAATTCAATTTTCTAAAGTTTGGTGGGTCTTGGTTTGGAAAATTCTGAGTAGAGCAAAATTTATGCTTGTTTGAAGTTGACTAAGGAAACATTCTTATCAAAAATCAATCTGTAAGGACTGTTTTATTTTGTCTAATAGCTGGGAGTTATTGAGGCCTTAATATACGTTAAACTCACTCTTAAAACTGACAAAACAAAATAATTCTTTTCTCGTGAGTTTAAAGCATTGTTCTAATATTGGTCTTGATTTTTGGGGTATTACAATATCTCTCCCTTTGGAACATTCGTCCTCGAATGGGACATGTTGAATGTAGAGTATTGTACTGAGGTAACTGAGATCATGTACTAAACATGCATGACTTAGAACATGATTGCATAGCTGATTCTGAACATGACACATGAACTGAGTTTCATGAACTAGACTAATTTCTTGAATATGTGAAATAACATGAGAATGGTTATAAGGCTTAAATAGAGACGAGAGGGTCAACTTATGAGTGTCCATCACTTCAACCTGGATTTTTGTTACATAAAAAGAAGATGGAATGTTTAGGACATGAAAGCTCGGGGGGATCACAGTACATCTCCCCCTTAGGATATTATGTCCCATGAAAGATACTGAGTTGGTTGAAATACTGAGGAAAGGCTGAGATGATAAATGAAATATATACGAATTGAATCATAATTGATTATCTGAAATTTGAAACATGATGCATGAACTGAACTTTTTTCATCAAAGAAGACTAATCCGGGGATATGCATGACATAAATCTGAATTTCACTGATCATTATATGTGTAGCATGAGTATTGGAACTGAACATACTGTAAATCATGAACGCAAGAGTCATAAGTTGCATGACCTAAGTTAGAGTTCATAAGTTTCATGGTACTTGATTTGTACAACTAAGCAAACTTGGAATCATTATACTAAGAACTGGGAGCACACAAGATTCTTTGTGATGTACAAGAATGTCAACTATGATCATGAAGCTGATAAATAAACCATGAGTAAATATCACGATAATGGTAGTACAAATTTCTGCACTAAGATGAGAATGGGTCACGCATCACCCTCCTCTACTAATGTTCTACAATACACTGGTACCACTACTAGAATCTGAGGGACTAACTTGGTTACTTGTTCTATCATCTCCCCTTTAGCTTAAAGCCATCATTCTATGTCTTTCAACTACTTAATCAATATCTCTAAACCGGATTGCCACCACTTCACTCTAGAATTCTGGGGTATGAAAATACACATAATTGGTAAACTCACTCTGAATGACTATGCCTGATAATGTAAAACTTGTTGTAGCACTTTCTTCTAAGATAAAACTCTTAGCTTTATATATCCCTAACAATCATCATGTAACAACTTAAAATTGACTAACTTAGAATTTTCAACTCTTCTTTCTATTAGCTCAACCTTCAAAGATTCAAACTTAGTTTCTAACACACATCCCGGATATCCCCAAATATGTAATATCCTAACTACTCTCATAATAGCCTATAAATATCACATCCTTGAATCACACCATATTATCAAGCTTAATTTTCTTATCTTGTCAGGACTAAAGAGCATAAATTCTATTCTAACATTTATCTCGGGTTGCATTGGAAGTGACGCCCTTTCATGGACCAGCATTAGGATATTCTCAGACTCTGTGACCTGACTCTCCATATCTAAAACACACATCACTGTCGACTCTATACACACCTAGGTGATTTTTACTTCATTCTTCATAAAGTGGATGGGTATGACCACTACTCACTCTACCCTGGGTTTTGGAGCCTGGTGCGCCATCCCGACGGTCATTCCTAAACCTTGGTACTGGTGCACTAGCTGAATATGGAGCTGGGGATGAAAACATCTGACTAAACTAAGAACAGTTACCGCCCTCTAACCTTGGCTGAGCAAAACTAAAGCTACCAATTCTGGCTCTCTTTTTCTCTTTCTCCTCCTTCTTAAACTTCTGCTCCTCAATATATTGATCATGGACTATAAGCCTAGATATATCCATCACCTTAATTAACATCGTATTCCTACACTCATTGACTATACTATCAAATACCCCATGTATAAACTTGCTCATCCTGGATCTGTTATGAGCTACTCCATAAGGAGTATACCTAGATAACTGAGTAAACTTGAGGGAATACTCTTTCACACTAATGTTGACCTGCTTCAAATTAATAAATTCTAACACCTTATTTTCCCTTAAATCCAAAAAGAAGAATCTCTCTAAGAAAGCTATAGTAAACTCTTCCCACTCTATAGGTCTTGTGTTTGCACCTCTATCTACCTTCCACTGTATAAACTATGTATGATCTATATATTGCAACTGATAGGTAGCTAACTCATCACTTTTACTAGTAGTTACGTCCATAATATCTATTACCTTCTGTACTATGTCTATGAATTCCTGCGGATCCTTTGCAGGTTTGTATCGTGTAAACAAAGGAGGAATCATTCGGGTAACAGAGGAGGAATTATTCGAGTAACAGAGGAGGAATCATTCGGGTAACAGAGAAGGAATCATTCAGGTAATGGTCTGAAAATAGAACGAAGAATTGAATTACCCAAAGAGTTCAGCTCTTAGCTCATACTTTTTCACATGATCTGAACACTAAAAGAAGGGAAACTATTCTTAAAATGCCTTATAGCCTCTTGTCTATAAGTGTGGAGAGCTTCACACCCATGCATAAGACTCTACTTGACGCGGATTTGATATATCCTAGTAAACTTTAAAACATTAGGCTCTGATACTATATTTGTAATGCCTCGAGAGTACATCTTGGGCATCACATGGTGCTTACAGTTCCAAGGGACCACAAGCTAACCCATGAGCTAGTATCTACTGTGAGTATAAAATAAAAATGATACCCCAAAATCATATGCAAAATTTAATTAAGGAATACAAAAAGATTTTAAGTCATAAATCTAATAAAGTATGTAAAACAAAACTGATAATACTAAATAAAATGTCTGACAATGACAACTAAAAAATTGGTGACTAACTAACTGTCTGTACTAGTATGAAAAGCCTCTACTGACTGACTGTGGAGTTGATGGGACAAATCCTCAACTAACTCCAACAACTACTAAACTAAAAGCATGAAAATAAATAGTCTATCCTCAAAATATGAGGACTCACCACCGCTACGTCTGATAATCTTGAAGGTCTATACGCGATTCGAGAACTGAGCGTCCAAACCTATAATATGATACATCATAGTGTAAGAAAAGAGTATGCGATCAGTACTTTGAATATAGTAGTATGCTAAATGAGGTAGGCTAATATGCATGGTTTCATGTACTGGAGTAATAACTAACTGAATGAATATCATGAAGTACTGAATAGAATGCATGGAATATTTTAGTATTAAGAATGCATGACAAGCATAAAACATGTTCTGAACATAATTGAAATATGAAATACTGAATACTGATAACTAAATAACTGATAGACTGTGTGCTATGGTTAAGCAAGACTGAAATGAGTTCTGAACTTAGTACTGAAACTGAAATTGTGGGAGGTATCATCTAACCGACATGCCCTAGTCTGAGTAGATAGAGGTCCAACCTATGACCCCAGTTGGAAGATTGCTAGTACTGTATCACGGATACTAGGAATGGCTACATATACCCTAAACTAGTAGAAAGACATCTTATCAAACCTAGACTAACCAGAAGACTTATGAGATATGTGTCAACCTTAAACTAGTAGAAAGATATCTCAAACCTATGCTGGCTATGTAGTTCTGTAACTCAGGGATTGCTACTAAGGGTCAAACCCTATACTAACTGGAATGACCCCATTCTTAGGTTTGATCGATGGTGAATCCTACTCCCAACTTAACTGACACTGATTACGGGACGGAACTAGGATTAACTGGACAAGTTACTGATCATGAAGGCTAACTGAGTGGTAATGCTCATGAATTATCCAAACTATTTTGAAGATACTGAGACTAAGTAAACACATAAGTTTTTGGGTATTCATAAACCCCAGGACTCAATATCAATAATAGTAAAATAGCACTTAAGCTTGGAGGACAAAACATAAAGCTTTTATCAAATATTCATTGTTGTAGGCATTTAATCAAACACTTGATATTCAAAGTTTAATCTAATCATGGTAATAGTATGTAACTTAAAGTAATATCATGATTTCAACATCAATAACACTTAATAATGATTTAAATCAGTGAATTACTATATTAGAACATGTGGGGTCTGATAAACAATAATAATTTTATGTAAACATAGTATAAAATTGCAATTCATGGGAGTTAATGGTTAAAATCACAATTTAAAATCATAATAACTTGTAAAGATCACAACTTTGAATTTAAAAAGGAAACTTGGACTCCATGGGTGGAAGGAACCCATGGATGAACACTTAACATACCTGAATAGTTGAATTCTTGAAGTTTCTTGGTAATTTTCTTGAGAATTGAACTTGAATCTTGAAGTCTAAGGTTTTCTATTTGAGAGAGAATTCTCTTTAATTGAGAGAAATTGAATAAAGTAATCACTAATAAGGGTATTAGGGCTTTAATCCCGTGTTTGGACTAATTGGGGTCATGGAAAAAAAGAATAAACTACCCCTTAAATAAATTAAATTTTCATCACTAAAAAATACCAATTTTGGCCATCACCATGACGTGGTGCCATCGCGGTGAGCCATTGGAATTTCACTGTAGGTGTAGTCTAAGGACGAGTGCAAAATTTTTTACATTAGCGCGACGCGGTGCTATCGCGTTGCATCACTGGAAAAGAATGAGTGTGAAATGGTACTTTATCACGATGCGATGCTTATCATGGTGCTTCACTAGAAACTGATGAGTGTCATTTTTCCTGTCACCGCTATATGGTACAATCGCGGTGGCCCACTGTCTGGAACAAACATTGACATAACTTCTTGCCTGTTTATCAAATTAAGTCGAAATTGGTATCATTTAAAAGATAATTAAATTTCCTACAGTTTGGTGGGTCTTGTGCTTGAAAATTCTGAGTAGAGCAAAAGATATGCTCATTTGAAGTTGACTAAGGAAACATTCTTATCAAAAATTCAATTTGTAAGGACTTTTTTTATTTGTCTAATAGCTGGGAGTTATTTGAGGCCTTAAGATACATCAAACTCACTCTTAAAACTGGAAAAGCACTATAATTTGTTTCTTATGAGTTTAAAGCATTTTTCTAATATTGGTCTGAATTTTTAGGGATTAAAATATCTCCCCCTTGGGAACATTCATCCTTGAATGAGACTAGTTAAACGTAGAGTATTGTACTGAGGTAACTGAGATCATGTAATGAACATGCATGACTTGGAACATGATTGCGTAACTGATTTTGAACATGAAATTTAAACTGAGTATCATGAACTGGACTGATTTCTTGAATACATGAAATAACATGAGAATGGTTACAAGGCTTAAATAGAGATGAGAGAGCCAACTTATGAGTATCCATCACTTCAAGCTGGATTTTTGTTACATGAAAAGAAGATGGAATGTTTAGGACATGAAAGCTCAGGGGATCACAATACATCTCCCCCTTGGGATATTTTGTCCCACAAAAGATAGTGAGTTGGTTGAAATACTGAGGGAAAATTAAGATGATGCATGAGACATAAACTAACTGAATCATAACTGATTATATGGAATTTGAAACATGATGCATGAACTGAAATTTATTCATCAAAGATGACTAATCTGATGATATGCACGACATAAATCTGAATTTAACTGATCATAATATGTGTAGCATGAGTACTGAAACTGAACATATTGTAAAGCATAAATGCAAGAGTCATAAGCTAGATGACCTGAGTTGGGGTTCATAAGTTTCATGGTACGTGATTTGTACAGCTGAGCAAACTGGGATTCATTATACTAAGAACGTGGAGAACAAAATATTATTTATGATGTGAAAGAACGTGAACTATGATCATAGTGCTGATAAATAAATCATGAGTAGATATCGCGATGATAGAAGTACAAAATTCTGCACTGAGATTAGAATGGGTCGGGCATCACCCTCTTCTACTAATGTTCTACAATACACTGGCACCACTACTAGAATATGAAGGCCTAGTTTGGTTACTTGTTCTATCATATCCCCCTTAGATTAAAGCCATCTTTGTAAGTCTTGGAACCACTAAATCAACATCTCTAAACCGGATTGCCACCAATTTACTCTAGAATTTTGGGGTATGAAAATACACATAATTGGTAAACTCACTCTGAATGACTATGCATGATAATGTAAAACTTCTTGCTAGCACTTTCTTCTAAGATACAACTCTTAGCTTTCTATAGACCTAACAATCATCATGTAACAACTTAAAATTGACTAACTTAGAATTTTCAAATCTTCTTTCTATTAGCTCAACCTTCAAAGATTCAAACTTAGATTCCAACACATATGCCGGATATTCATAAATATGTAATAATCCGACTACTTTCATCATAGCCTATAAATATCACATCCCTGAATCACACCTACATCATCATACTTAATTTTGTGTCTGTACCAAAAATTCTTACATATGTTATTCTAAGCCTTCGGGTTATCCTCTCATACTACTAAACCCACTTCACTGTTGCTAAAATCCTGGGCTCATGGTGCTAACTCTAGATCAAGGGCTGTCATAGGATTTTGAGAGGGGACCGACAACTGAAGGGATTTACTGGGATACTGTTATTGGGTGATTTTTGTATACTCGTCTGGATAGCTTAGATTTACCCGCTGAGGTAGATACTGAGAAAGGTTCTACTAAGATTTAGGGACTGAAGCTGAAGTGACGGCTATATAAGGGGTTACAAAAGAAAGAGAAGCCCCAGGGCCTAGTAAATCATAGATATGTAAAAGGAAAGACTTGCAACGTACCAATAGCCACAACAGAAGAAATTTCGTTATGTTTTCGGGACTAAAGTGCATAAAGTTTATTCTTACATTGATCATAGTTTCATTGATTGTTGAATTTAACAAAATCAAATAAAAACTTCCCAATTTATTTTTATGTATTGTTTAAATTTTTCATTACAGGTTAAAACTTAGTTAACTCTCAACACACGTAGGCTTTGAAATCCAAGTTTGCACTTCTCGAGGATTCCACCCTGGCTCATGTTGGGTATATATTGACAATATTTGCCTTGCACTTAATTTGTCGTGTAAGTTGAGAGTTATCATCCCACATGATAAAATAATCTATTTTAAATTCCTAACATCTCTCCACATGCACGTGCCAAGGAACTAGTATATATAAGTAAGCTAAGATTCTAAATTATCTAAACATTGGTCTTCCTATAAAGTCATTTATTGTAATCCATAATGTCTATTCTTTCGATATATTTGATAAATATCTTTTGTCCTTACAATCAAAGGTCAGTAATGATTCTATCATTTTAATTTTGATTAAAAACAATTAAGAAAAGAGAAATGAGTTTCTCAAGATGAATAAAAAAGAAGTCTTCCACTCTAAAGTTAAGAAAAATAGTAAGGCCAATTCATGTTTGTTTTTCTTGACTAAATTCTTTTTATTCTCTATATTATGTGAAATTATATTATTCCATGATTCTAATTAATTGATAGGATTCTATGTTAAACTTACAATTAAATTTATATCTTACATTATGTTATTTGAAATAAAAATTCCTAACATCATGTAGAAAGCATGAAGCCAAAAGAAAGAGTGAAGAGGATAGCGACACTTAAAATTTATTGTTCAGGAATTGTTCTTATAGAAATTGTGGGTTTTCGATAACTCTTAGGGATGGAAAATGTTGCATGGCAGTGCGATTTCAGGAAAAATAAACACAAATCTATGGAGACTGCAATTCACATCTCCCCATATCCCATGTAAATCTATTTTCAGTTTTCCTCACCCATCCCCACCCCCATAAACCCCACCCGACCCCTCTAAAATATTAACATATATGGTCAAGATACAGATGTCAATCATTCTTTATATTCAAGTTTACACATGTTCTTGCTTTATTACCTAATTGATATACACACATATTTCTGACAAGTCTCCAGAACAATGCACAATGCACGTACCGAGATACTAATATACATAAATTAGCTTAGATTGTCAATTATGTGAATGTAGGTTTTTTTGTAAAGTAATTTATTATAATTCATAATGTCCATTCTTTTGAAATGTTGGATCAATATATCTTGTCCTTAAAAGAAAAGTTCAATAATGATTCTATCTATGTAATTTTTATAGAAACAATGAGGAAAAAAGGAAAATAAGTTTCACGAGAATAACAAAAGCAAAGGCTTGCACTCTCGAGAGAAAATAATCCTATGTCCAATCAGGTATGATCTTCTTGACAAATTTTTTATCACTTTAAATTCATGTAATAATTATATCATTCCATGATTCTTAATAATTAATTGAATTCCATGTTAGATTTACTTCTTACAATTTGTTATTGTGAATAAAAACACCTAACAACATCTAGAATGGATGAAGTCGCTAGAAAGCATGCAGAGGATTCAATTGTAGGGGCATTGCAAATGTATTGGTCATTAACTTTTTGTACACAAATCCTAGCATTTCGATAACTGTCAGGGATGGAAAATAGTATCTGGCGGTGCTATTCCAAATAAATATTCGTTAACCTACAGAGACTACAATTCAAATATTCACAAATATCATCAAAATATATCTATGAATCTTTCCCTATATTCAATTTTAATCATATTATGTATTTATTGCCCAAGTGATATAAGCACATCTTACCGATGAGCATCAAGAATAACATGCCACGCAAGTGTCAAGGAACCAGCATGCATAAATTAGCTTAGAGTGTTAATTATCTAGACATGGGTCTTTCCATAATTTCATTTATTGTAATTTATGATGTCTATTATTTCAATGTGTTTGATAAATAGTTTTGTCCTTAAAAGAAAGATCAAAAACGATTCCTTCTATAACAACAAGGAAAATAGGGTTTCTCAATTATAACAAAAAAAAGAAGTCATCCACTCTCAAGTCATGAAAAATACTATTTATAATCAAAGCAACCCTTGGGCCATTTATTCACAAATAAAAAGAAATAAGCTTTATACAACCCATGACCATAAAAAAAAAAAAAAATCAATAAAAAAATATGTCTAAAGTATATACAATAATAATACAAAAAGTCTAGAATACCAAAGAGGAAGGCGAGTTCTTCATCTTCACTTCATCATAGAGCTACTCCAATCACTTCCCTAATGGAATCCATTTGAAGAAGCAGCTTAAATTGTAGATCAGAAAGAAATAGAACCGCAATTCCCTTCTTTAGTGACCTGTCAAATCCCAGATCCTTATACCATCGAGCATGAGTAGTTTTTACTTTGGACATTCAAGAATTCTTATAAATTCCATGAGAATGGATTGAATAAAGACTTCTTCAACTCTATGTGTATTAATTTGTGAGGGAAATGATGGTACATGAGGTTTCTTCACTTCTCTTTTAAATAATACTAATTATTTTATTGATTCGTTTGGCTTTCTTTGCTCGCAGGTTTAGATCTACTTGAAAAATTCACTTCATCATTATAATCCATGCAAGTACTTCTATAAATCACTTTGCGTAACCCTTCTCCAAACCATTTTACTATTTGCTTCCCCTGTGTTTCTTATTTCCTAGAAGGACAAAGCTAAAAACACTGCTTAATAACCAATAACTATAGGATCGTCATCGAACCAAACTCTTGAATTTCGTTGTTTTTATTTCTCTCATCCATGAATGTATATCTCTTTTTTCATTTTCTTTAATTTGTAAATAACTTGTACTTCTATTTCTGCTCCCTTGTTCCCGTATCCATTAATTATGCATATGTGTTGTATGTTCATCATTTTGAAACTTTTTTATTTTTAGATTAGGAACTTGGTTATTATCCATGTTAATAATGTATCTTGTTTCAATTGGTATGTCCTGTAATGATGTATAAGTTAATGTTTTTGTACCAACGATATAATATAAGAACAAGGTTAGCAAAAAAGTCTGCCAGCTTGTTTCCTTCTTTAACTGTGTTCTCAACATCTACATTTGCATTCCACATAACTGCTTTATTTCTCCTTATATCCATATCTATGGACCAAGGTATACAAAAAATCTCTTCTAAAATTTACTTTAACGTGAAGCAATCTATTTCGGTATTGGTCAGGATAGTCTAAATGCCCTTACTATCCATCAAAAGTATGAGGCATCCTTTGATGCCGACACTGGTGTGTTGAAAACTCTTTTCTTTGTGGTATGTATGGGTTATTTGGTACGAGGTCCTCACTCTTTTGTGACCCCACTTGTGGTTGTGCATTTTTGTTATGGTTCCAAGGTTGTTTCAGACTCTTTTCTTCTTTTGATTCTACCTTGGTAGGTGACTCTGCAATAACTAAAAGAGTTTATTATTGTGTGTGGTATCTACTGTTAGTAAAGGGGTATTGGTGGATTTGTTTGACTCGAATCTCGTGGATGTCAATGTTATTCAAGGAAATAAATTGGTTGTACTCCTGCTATTCATTATTAGATTTTTAAAAATCTATATGGATTGTCTTTAGGCTTCATAGTGAGTCAGTTGTGGATTGGGAAGATGACTTTATTCCCTAGATATTAATGAAAAGGTTATATCATGTCCTAAAACTAGGAGATTGCTCTCCAAAAAGGGGTGTCTTAATTACATGGTCATGGTTACAGATCCTAACTCGGAAGGTCCTTATTTGGTTTGATTTTGGTTATAAATTTATTATTTAAGGTCTTCCTTGATGACTCTCATGGTATATTTCTAATGGGGAGTTTTGTTTGGGATTGATCTTGTTTCGAGCATTTTTCCAACTTTTATCCTTTCTTTATAGAATGGTTCCAATTGGGTCAAAAGGGGCTAGGAGGTAAATAAAAGGATCTTTTAGATAGAGTTTTCGTCTATCCTTGTGTTTCTCTGTGAGGTGATTTCATGCTTTCATGCATAAGGGGATGGTTTCTTGGGGAGTAAATAAGGTTTTGAAGGGTGACTAAGGAATTTTGGGTGTCCTTCTAGTGGGGGAGGACCTTATAGGTGTATTCCGATTTATATGGTGTACTTTGATAATAGTACATGCTGATTGG
The DNA here is from genome assembly GCA_030864215.1 of Capsicum pubescens. Lineage (NCBI taxonomy): Eukaryota > Viridiplantae > Streptophyta > Magnoliopsida > Solanales > Solanaceae > Capsicum > Capsicum pubescens. The sequence goes on along the minus strand of CM061549.1, from coordinate 97,711,034 downwards.
TAGGTACTAGGCTTTAACCTCGATGTTTGATTTGTATAAAACAAGCATGATAGCTCGGGGTTAGCAATGTAGGAATTGTGAAGGTAAAATGGTGAGTTGGTGGTTAAGTCATGGGATGAGATAGAATATAAAGTTGTCATGTATCATTGTCCTTATATTTTTACCTTATTATTGGCATGTAATTGATTTCTAAATTCATGGTTTTGAGTCGTTAACCTGTATATAAGTCAGATATTTAAAAGGGAAGCCCCTATAATATAAGCACTCTTTCAATCAAGTAATGCCTTTAGAGCCTATCGTATAGCTGAGAAGCTAAGAGCTTCTGGGAATTGAAAAACATAAGAATTGACTTGTTTTGCATTTATAGGGCTTTGCGATATGGATTTGGCATAAATGAGCATTTTGACATAATTACTCATTTGATTAATATTCCATGGGGTATGATGCATTATTCATGCTCTATTAATGTTTATGAACAATGTGAGGATGCATTGGAATGGTCAATAAATTTTGAGGTACTATGTATCCCCCAATTACTTGGTTTCGGTCTTGAAAATTGTATGACCTCAAATTATATGTGAAAATTACCATTGAATATTATTTTATCATATGGTTTGACTATTCTTAAATCTATGCATTGCATAAATGTGTAAAGGAACATGAATTGATTTTGGTTTAAATTTAAATGATTTCGAAAAAAGTCTTGGTGGCCACGATTTGATTTTAAATGGTTTTGTTTCCATTGGGAACCTTGGAGTCAAATTGGTCTAATTATTTTCCATGTCTATGTTGGGCTCTAGGTAACATTGGGATGGATAAGATTTTTGTTATGGGAGAACCAAACGTCCCTTGTATACGTCTTTGGTAATACCCAATTGAGTAGAGTATTGTGCTTATAGGTAAAGGGGGTGAAGGTTGATGATTAGCCTTAAATTTTCTTTAGTGGTGGACTTTAAGGGAAGGTCGGGTTGCATATTCTGGTGATTCTCTTCTATCGATTTAGTGAAGTACTTTACTAGTGTTGTAGGCATTCTTATAACACGTATGCTTAAGGTTCACATCTTGTGTTTTCCTTATTCCCCGGATATGAGTCTTCACTCTACATTGTATTATTCATAGTATAAGTGGTTGTTTTTCTTTTTGTGTTTATTTCAAAGGACTCCTTTTATGGTATTGTTTTTTCCGGATGATTCTCTATTATGGTCTAGGTGGTTGTTATAAATTACTTCGTGCCTTTGTTGTTGTGTATTATTCTGGGGTCTTTCCTTGGGAGGCATGGATAATTCTAGTACTTCAATTCCTTAATGACTCTCCTTATGTTTGGATGGTAGTGGCTTGGAGAGAATGGTGATGTTTTGTAAAAGGGAATGTAGAAGTCCTAAGTGAGGGAGAGTCTAGGTTAGCTACAAGAGTTAACGTTTGAGGCTGAGGCAAGGTTGTTGTCATGATAAATGGTTAGGAAATGAATAGGTGGTGAAAATCCATTGTGAAATATTAAATGGTCTTAGATCATTTGATGGATTGATCATATTGCAACTAAGTTAGCGGTAGGCATGAATTGTTATGGTTGGTAGATGTGCCCGTGGTTGTGTTGGGATTAGTAAGGCATAGTTTTTATAAATGTTTAATGGTTTCATTATTGCATGATTTTGGTGTTCAATCATAGGTTGGGGATTTAGGTTATAAATGGTTGGATATGGGTTTGCTCATGTCCTTTACTCATAGTTTCCATGTTATAATAGTGATAGAGGTAGAGCAGTGTTTTGGGATAGATGTAAGGAGAAGAGCTCGGTGGATTACGTTAGCTTCTTTGTGTTTTAGATAGGCTTGAACATGGAATTGGTATGCATAGTTAGACTCAAGCTCTTGTAGTGATTTTTCTTGGTAATTTCTAAGTTGGATTGGATTTGCTCTTTAGCGTAAGTTCTATTCATTGGTATCCTATGTATTTGTGTTGGGATAAGGTGTGGCTGGTTCCTTTGGGTGATATTGGTATCTCGAATTCCGTGTTCTCTAGCGGTAATCTTGGATCAGTAACTTCACCAATTGGAAATGGAAGGTTTGGCTTCGGTAAAGGTTCTATGGTGGAACTAAATGCCTGGGGAAGCCATTTGGGATGTGGAAGTGGACATAGAGTCCTAGGATCCATGTTAGTTCTTTGTTCCAGAAATTAATGTGTAGGGTATGTGTTCTTTAATACTTCTTTGTTTTCAAACTTTGTTAAAGGTGAAGAATAGTTCCCCTTGCATCTTTGTTTCCTAACATAGTTAGAGATCGGAATGAAGATTTTGGGGTGTAAATCACGCTATGGGTATATGGTAATCTTCTTATCTTAGTTTGGATTCTTGCCCTCTATTTCCGTTGAGGGATAGTTTGATGTGTATTATTGTGTTAAATCGTGCTTATCCTTATCCTTACCCATCATTCGAGGATGAATGTTCCAAGTGGGGAAGACTGAAACATCAAAGAAATAGGACCCTTGAAAATTTCATTGGTTTTAGACCTCTTTTGCTCGATACGACTTAGGGGAGTCACTTGTACCCCTTGGATAAGAGTCATTGGGTGTCTAGGTGACTCACTCATACCCTAGGTAGTATAGGAGGCTTATCGACTACCCAAGATACAACTCATATGGGTATGAGATGTATGAGAGCTTATGAATGGTATAGGACATGTTGTATAGTGCATGTTTGAGTTGTCTAGTGTAATTTGTCCACCATACAGTTGGGGCATATGATTGAGGCTACCACTTGTACCTTTATGATTTAGGGAGGGCATGTCATATGCAAACCAATAGGTAAGGGATTTGAAAGGTTGAGTGTCAAGACCTTACCTACTGGTTTGGGGTGTTACTCGAACCCTTGGATACAAATGGTAAGGTGTCGAACCCCTGGACCTGAATTGTTTTAATTTTTAAGTCAAGGGTAGTTTGGATATTTCCTACTCCTAAAATCTTATATCCTAAAGTTATATAACCCTATATGTCCTTCCATAACACTTGTTAAAGGATCATAACAAATCAAATACTCTCTCAAACACTCTCTTGAAGATTGGAGGCTAGAGTTTCTACATATGTTCTTCAAGGGGCTCAAAGGTCAAGATTTCATCCGTAAATCATCGTGTATAAGGAATGTACTCCTTCCCTTATTATAATTTCAAAATATATGCATGTGTATTGTTTTTTAAACATTTGTTTATGAATCAGGAATGGTGGATTTCAAAATATTGTTGAGGGTTTTGGTGGATATGGTTTGGTATTGGTTTAAACTATGTTTTTACATATTTTTGGTAATGATCTGCATATGTGGTTATTGGTTGGTTATGGTTTGACAAAAGGGGTCTTGAGTAAACCTATTTATGGTGGTTTATGCATTGTTTTTTGTCTTGGTAAAGGTATGCCCTAAATATTTTTGGTAAAATGCATCAAAGAGTTTTTTTACTCCAGTATTGATTTTTCATTGAAACTCTTGCATGCTTTGGTTTGGTAATGGAACTCTAAATGGTTTTGGATGGTTTTGCATGACTTAAATAATAGAAATTGGTTTTGAATGGTTTAAATGGTAAAGGTTTTGGTGGTCATGGTTGGTCTATTTTGAAAATCTTGTGGGATACATGGAAATCCCTCAAGTGAATGAATTAATGGAGTTGGTTTAAATGATTTGATAAGGCTAAAGGCTAAATAGTTATGCTTGTGGAGAACGTTAATGTCTCCCAAGTGGATTTAATATCGTAATTGGAAGGGCACCTAAGGTCCCCTTAACCTAAATGGTTTGGCTATGGATATTACTTGCAAGTAAGCGGTGGTATGACGATACCACTAATATTGGCCTTGGTTAATAAAATAGTAAATGAATTTAGTTGGTTATTTGGAAACAATTTTAATTGGGTATTAATGGCGGGGTATGTAGAAAAGCCATGGAAGGTGATGGTCCCGAGGGTACCAGAACTGGAAACTCATATTTGTTTATATGAGGGGTCTTGATGATCGTGTTCGTGTGTCACATTTAATATTAGGGGATGTTATGGTCAATTCATGAATCTACACGCACTGGGACCCTTTCAGCAGGGAAAGCTAAACCCATATGGCCCGTGGGTGGTTAGGACGACAAAGCTACATAACCCAGGTAATTGTTTTAAAGGTAAGCTAAACCCGGTTCCCTTTCCCGTCATGGTTATATATATATATATATATATGTATGGTTTATGTACATTGGTTGGTTTACATGGTTTTTCACTAGTTGGTATTATCTTACCCCTATCTAGAGTGCATGCTAGTATTCACCTACTAAACCGTCTACTGGCGGTTGTATACCCACGCTATGCAGGAACCGACCATTCTACTCCTCTTGCTTAGTAATCAAATTTGGGTATAGTAGATGTTGAATTGATGTGGTGAGATTCCATAGTTTGAAAGACATTTATTTCAGGTCACGGTTCAATTTACATAATTATTTTATTTCATAGACTTTGGTTTTTAGCTATGGTCGGGGGCATCACCCGACTGAGTACTCTGTCTAGAGGCTTTGTATGGACAACTATGGACTTGGGTATGGTATGGATGGTTTATGTTATTTATACATAAATTGGCTTATCATTATGGTATATTGTTGTATGGTTTTCGCATTGGTTTGGTTTGTTAGACTTGATTGGGTGGGTCTCGATTTTAGACTTATCCCAGAGTCACCACAGGGATAAACACAATATCTTGTCCAATGTTTGGACTTCATCCGACTCAAGGTATGCGTTTGGTAGTTTTTTTGGTAATAGGGGTGGTTCTCAGTCCTGGTAGGGCTTAGGATTGCCCATTAAGACAAGCCCCTAGTTCGGGTCGTCTCTGACTAATTTTCCTTCAAGACAGTCATCATCCACCCATCATTGGGAAAAGTGACTAGCTATTACTAAAAAATTTTAAATTTACACGTAAAAAATGAAAAAAGATACTGGGTTCAAAGGGATTTTCCTCAGAAAAATTCAAATAAAATCAAGGGGTGGATTAAGTGTGCTTCTACTAAACAGACAAAACACCAAAAACTAAAAATAAACAAACATAATTCCATTTATATTTTTAGATTTAGTGAAAAACATGAAAATATATCAAAATATAATCCCATAATTCACTTCACCCTAACCAAATAAGAAGATTTCCACCCGACAGTTGAAATGATTCAATGTCCACAATGCATAACTCAAATTTTAGAACAAAGGATAGGAATACTCTCTGAGGCCTTTAGGCCTACCTAGCAACATGTCACTCTCTAAAATTTCCATCAGAGGGTCCATAGGACCCGACACCTATGCTTGTACTATGCTCCTTAGCTTAGACTTTGGTTACTGAAAACATCCCATAATCTATAAAAAACAAAAGAACAAATACAAAGGTGACACTATAAAAACAAATAAAAAATTACCTCTATTACAACCTTGTGTTGCCTCCTAAGTATCTTCGATTTAGCTTACAACATGAATTATGTCTTAACCATTTTAGGGATCTCTCGGCGTATTTTTCCCTTTCAACAATAACTTTTTTATTTTATTTACAATACCAAGAGCACCATCTAAATTTAGTCGTATTCTCATTTTCCCACCCTACTCAGGCCCGTCTAACATCTTATGAGTTTTATCCTCCGCAGCTTAGGCCATTTGATAAAAAATGCAATGGAAAGACATTTTATAATTTACACTTCCCCACCCCACACTCATATTTTGACTCCTTGGTGATCAAGCATAAATCCGTATAGTGTGATGATGTGTTCAGTGCTTTGTAAACTCTAAAAGTGACCTCTTTAATGTTTACCCTCATCTTTAAGTTATCCTCTCTCACATGTATAAGTCTCTACCAGTGGCTAAGAATAGACCTCCTAATATAATTGGCACCCTTTCATCTACTTCATAGTCAAGAATGATAAAATCAAGAGGAATTATAAATTTACCAACTTTAATGAGCACATTCTCAATGATCCCATTAGGATCTAATCTTGATCTATTTGCAAGTCCAAGAGCAACTTTTGAAAGCATATGTTTCCCCAATCCAAGAGTATTGAACACAAAAAGGGGCATCAAATTTATTTCTACCCCAAGTTACACAAAGCTTGCATCAACTTAGTTTCACCAACTTGTATTGGGAGGTGAAACATGCAAGGTCTTAGATCTTTGTGGAATTTTTCTTATTACCTTAGACCTGCATTCCTTAGTAAGTGCCATAGTTTTAAAATCCACAATTCACTTCATATTTTTTGCCACATCCTTTAAGTACATAGCATAGTTAGTCATTCCCTACAAAACATCAAAAAGAGGAAGACTTATTTGTATTTCTTTGAATGTGTCAAAGAACTTCTTGAAACATGTATCCTTTTTGACTTTCTAGAGCCTTTGAGGAATAGTGGTGGTTGTCTACTCTTTGCTGCTAGCTTGACCACCTTCTTTACAACTACTTTCTTTAAAACCTTCTTTGTAGTTGAGCTAGGTCTAATCAATTTATCGTGTACCTCGTCATCTTTCTTTTGAGGATCTTTATTTAATTCTTTGCCGCACCTCAATGATATTAACATTACTTGTCTAGGGTTAGGATCAGTGTCACTAGACAAACCCTCTTGAGGTCTTGTATTCTAAGCTTCAGCTAATTGACCCATTTACTTCTCTAAATTTATTTAGCCATTTAATAATTTTTTATTTCTGTAGACATTTGTTCTTGGCTGTCCATGATCTTTTTTAATGTCTCTTCTATATTGCTATACTAAGTGATGGTTTGATTTCCTCGGTGCTTTTGAAACTACTGAATTTGGCCTTGATTACTTTCCCAAGTAATTGGGTTGACTATGCCAGTTACGATTGTAGTCATTACCAAAGTTTTGATTTCTTTTATACCCAATGCACACAAAATTTAATTACTTAGGATTTGTTGTACATAAATGCACAAAGTGACAGCTACAGTAAATTACATGCTAAGTCTGAACCTATTGATTTAGATTAACCTAGGCCTTTGTTTAAACCCCTTAGGCCATGGGAGACCTTCTAAAATGCCATGTATATCATACATGGAATAGTTGCATTACTCAAAATACTAAGGATTTATTTTTTTAATACTTGCAAAGTCAAGTCATCTGATTGAAGGTTGAAAGTCTTTTCTCTATGGAAAATCGTCCTTTAAGATTAGTGAATATGTATTCACAATTTTATTAAATGGATTGTGGTGTTGATAAGATCGTTGATTTCATAAGGAGTTCTACCTATATGGATGTGAAATCACCTTTCATGTTGGAAAGTTATAGATATGTTGTTATTGTCGAGCTAACATTTCCTATGATGTCTCTTCGCGCCCTGTTTTCCCTTCAGAGTGGTATCAGAGACAACCCACCCTCAGAGGGAGTAAGGAAGTAGGTTTCATATAAGATCTATTACCTTTATTTTACAAGAGAAAACTTTACATTTCAAGTTTACTTTACTTAATTTTAGTATTTAATCTAAAATATATTCATAGCCCTTACTTTTTCATTGTGACTTTTGAAAGTCATGTACATATTTTGGTCAAAATTCCTTTCCTTAGATTGTAGAACAAATAGTGTGTTGAGTCCTTTCCTTAAATATTTAGCACAAATTTATTGAGTCTTTATAGTCCAAAAAATAATTAAAATATGTCTATCTCATAGTCTTTACTATCTTCATCTTCTGTGTCTAGTTCTTGTAAAAACCTAGACAAATTAAACATGTCTCCTACTCTCAGTGAAACTCGGTCATGTAAATATAACTAATTCTATGAAGTATCTATGTTTCCACTAGAAAATAATATATCTTCCATATATCCACCTCTACTGAACTCCTATTCTGCCTTTGTCAATAAAGTGTGTACTCCATGGCAGCAAAACTATTCTCGGGTATATCCAAAACCAAAGGGAGTTAAAGAATACATCGATGTGTTGAAACTTGACCAGTATATTATTTTGTCAACTCGGGAGGAATAGTTAATCACTCTGCAGATGCAGAAGGATTTTCTCTAATAGTTGAAAAAACAAGGCTTCACCCACATCCATTTTGGTGTTGTTAGAGTTGCGTTGACATATCACGGAAGAAAAGTTCAACAAGTAATGGCATATCTTTCCTCCTTTATTCAAGATACAATGAGTACCAACATTCTTAGGTACCTCAGAAATCACACTGAATGCCAGGATAATTTTTGTCACTATATTTCCCAACATTAATATGTCCCTCTCCCATTATATCTGATAGAGGCATTGAATATCTAGGTCCAAATTCATGGAGCTCCACAAATTATTTCGTATAGTCAACTCTCCACTATCAAGTAGCTTGGTGGGTCCAAAATAATGCTATGGATCTATCTCTTTTAGGTGGCGACAATGTTTAATTCCTTATCATAATGCCACCAATGGTACTATCTAGTGCACCTAGATCCTTAGGAAAATTTTGAGGGAAGTCTTGTCAAGGTGATTTCAAAATCATGGGTCACAAATTATGAGAATTTGAGAGACAATCCTCCACCTCTAAAATCCACTAAACCAACTTTTACAAAAAAAAGAGTGACAACCTAGTCACTATCAGGTTTTACCACTCTCACCTTAAGAAGACTTATAAAACAACATTCATTATACATATGTACCAACCTTCCGATGACCTTCCAGATGTGTAGAACCCAGAAACTATCAAATGGTTTATGTCAAGATTCATGAGTTAATGTGATTGAATAAAACACTTCAATAATGATAGTGTGCAGTGGTCCAAGTGTCCTTTTACGGGACACAATCTTTGTAAAATTTATTGTAATTTTATGAATTAGAGGCGGATGACATGGAACGGGATGAATACTGTTAGGCCAAGGCTAAATCATGAAATAAATGCAGAGGTAACTCCAAAAGATAATTCAGGAGGAGACACGATGAAAGAGATCAATTCATTGGTTCTCTCGGTTGTCTAGGGAAGCACTAGTTCCTTGTATCATAAAATCCCAAGGACTTGTAATCCTTACCCACTCTATCTTGAAATAAGACTACTCAAACTACAAATAACCTAAAAACTAATATGTTCATGATATCTCTTATATGCCCCAGTCATTCAAATGATTTCCAACCAAGCAAACCATTTAAAAAGGATAACTTAATCTAAGCTCCAAAAATACAAACTAAAAATACTATCCTACCAATGGGTTATAAGATTCCCCTAAGAAACACAAAATCAAGTATCAATTGGAAATCTTAAAATTCCATGTGCAAAAAGTGGATGCTAACCAACATCGGCTAATCCCTTAAGAGTGTAGCCCACACACAGATCAAGTTGGTGAATAAGGTCAAAGCAATGAACAAAAAAGTAGAGAAAATATCTATCTAGCATAATGGAATTACCCAAGTGCTATAAATCAAGCTTCAAACCCTGTTGTATCACTTATGTCCACCAACTACCTACATATATCCACCAACCACATCACTCTCACACTTCTTTGACCAGCAACCAAAAGAAACGGTTTAACTAAAAGACCCGATCCAACACATAAAATATGGAAACTTTGAGCTACAAAGAACCCACAATACACTACCCAAACAAACTTTATTCTCCATGTAGTCACAAACATTCTTTCCACTATATTGGGCAACAACTTTTCTGCTTTCCCTTCCAGTCCACCAATGCCGATGTCTTTATCTCATGTGTACACTGATGAATAAGTTTTTAACATTACCAAACTATCATGGGTAAGGAAGGATGATATAACAACTCAAAAAAGGTCAATGCAACCCATAAACAATAAAAAAAATGAATCAGGAAAATAGATAGAAATGGAGGAACCATGATGATCTCTTGTCAAGAAATCACCTTCCTAGATAACGACTGGATAATCCAAGGACCTAAAATACCATATGAAGACAAGGAATGGAATGTCCTTCTATTTGATCCATACAGTACCTTTTCGATTTGATTTTTTACTTTATCAAAACATGTAAATTTGATGTTAGGTATACTTTGTCCTATAGACTATAGTGGGCTGTAAAAACCTCCCTAGATAATATTTGCTTGTTAATGACAATAGATCTCAATCGTTTAAACATGAAAGGCAGATTTACATCAATATAGGCGGCAGACCATACAAAATTAAAGCTTTTATCAACAGCACAATAAATTTATTATGATTGAGGATATACATCCACTAACTCTAAAGGACAATTTGCTATGGAACAAAGACTTATCAACCTTCAATAGGATGAATTAACTTTTCCCTTATTAATGCATAATACTTTCTTGGTATTCTTAGTAACACAATTGTTTCGTATATGACATACACAGGCTTTTAGCGGCCTTCTAATGTCTTTTGATCACTCAACATCCCATTGACAAAAGTGTACCCAACTTTGGATTTACGTGTTTTAATAAAGTAAAATAGCAAATCAGAAAGCTATTGTGTGAATGAAGCCAATTTTATTTCATAATCATGGAAAGTACTTAGAAATCCATGTTTAAGTCACAACAAGAATACTTGCCTAAGTGTTTCTTTATGCTTGTGTTATTTCTTAATTTCCCATGAAATATAAGAACATCTTATTGTCATGTCCCAGGAACCACATAGAACACACATTTTAAGGAGCTATTCTACATTATCAACTCAAAGTGTAAATTAAATAAATATATGTCCGCCCATAGTGCAATGTATTGTAATCAATAATGTCTATTATTTTGACTTTTTTATAAATAATTTTTGACCTTAAAAGAGAGATCAGTATGATTCTATCGATATAATTTTGATGGAAAAAGATAACAAAAAGAAGGGAACAAGTTGCTTAAGAAGAACAAAAAAGAAGTCTTCCACTCTAATGTCAAGAAAAATGCTATAGAAAATTTTGGTATATGTTTTTCTTGACTATTTCTTTATTACTCTATAATTAAATGATAGTCCTATCATTCCATGATTTAGAATAATTGATAGGATTCCATGTTATATTAATATCTTACAGTATTTTAGTGAGAATAAAAGATCCTAACATTATCAAAAAAGGATCAAGTCAGAAGAATGCATGTTGAGGGTGTCGCTAAAAGAGCATGAAAATGTATTGGTCTTGAATTTTTTTCACAAATCCTAGGTCTTCAATAACTCTAAGTAATGACAAATCATGCTTGGCGGTGCAATTGCAGGGTAAATATTTCTTCACCTGTCCCCATGTTGTATAAACCCCACCCCACCCAACATGAAATATTAAAAGATGTCATCATGATATAGCTATAATTCTTTGTTGAAATTTATATTTACTCGTGTTATTGATTTTTTTTCTATGCAATACACATATATATTACTAACATTACTCAATAACTACTAGCAATGCATATCACAACACGAGACTACCTCCTAGTCATAATACGGTGCTTAGAACGACAAGTGATCCCAAGCTAACCCATGGTACTGAAATAATTCTTGAGCAAATGATTAAAACATATATAAAATCTAAATTGACTGAGAAGAATCAAAATCATGAGATAAGTTGTTTCAATTTGTTATTATTAAAGATTACAACATTGTAATCTGAAAGAAAGAAGAACTTAAAACTATATAGAATAACTCCAACTGACTATCTATGAAGCCACTATTAATACTGACTATAGGTACTCAGTTCATGACCCCAACTATCCATAATCAATACATACAAATAAGAAAATGAATTATTGCTAATGTAATTGATTTGAGTTCTTGAAATAAGAGAACTCATCACCATCTGGCTGGATGCTATGATATGGATGACTATGATTTGATAGTAAGCACCTAAATCTACATCATATAAAAAAAGTTGGCAGAAGAGGTATGCAATAAGTACTTTGGAATGTACTAAGTATATCAGATATGCACTAGTCATGAAAATACTTAAAACGTTCTTTAAGACTGAGGAAATAAGTCATTTCCTAAAATATACATTTAAAACATGTATGCACGCAAAAGCTATGAGGCACGGTAAAATCTCTAAATCATGAGCTTAAAATTTTTTGTAAACTAGGAAATGATAGAAATATAGCTATTATATATAATCTAAAGTTAATGTTGAATATGCTTTACAATTATATTGAAAGCGAACCGATTTCAGATAAAATGAACTTGAGAGCAAACATATTGTATAGAGCAGAACTGTAGTACAATAACCCTATATAAAATACATATACACTAATGTACAGTGATAGTCTGAATACTTATTGTATAAAAGAAAGTAAAAATAAAAAGAGTGTCATATATGAATAATGGTCTGAAAGTATGGGATGTATACTAATACAATGCCCGAGTAAAGAAGCATGTAATTAATCAATATTGTATTGAATAAACTAATTACAAGGTCATGCAATAACTGAGTCTGAATGTGGGAGAAACTATTAACTGACATATATCCATGTTAGCTACACATCGAGCTTGATTTATAACCCCATCAAAAAGGGTCCAATATACCTTTCTATGTTATTAAGGCTGAGTTAATGTGGTACAACTAAACTGATGTAAAAAAGGACTAAGGTGTCAATCCTTGTTTGATAGGTGACTCTTTATAACCCGATTGTGGTGCCGTAGTGCTAGAACTTAGGGAATTCTACTAAAGTTCTCAACCTAAGTTATGAGTGAGCTCCATCACCGCATTCACTCAGTGCTAAGTACTACTCCCAATGGAATATAAATTGATAGACTTAATAGATCAATAATACCGAAGACGTGAGAATGAAAGATAAGTTCATTGCCTGAAAGATTCAAAATCATGAAAACTTAAGAACGAAGTGTTTTACTGAGAATGGATGATATCCTATGTTATCGTGTGTTCATAACCCGCCATCTCTACAAAATGCAACAATCATGATAAATTTTATAATTTAAAGAAAAATGTGAAATTTCATAATACAAGTTCAAAATATTGAATTTACCAACATATTAAGGGTCCATAATACTATGTATGTGAAAATACTAAATTTCATGAGAAAACATGGTATGTCATCTAATATAGACTAAAACTCGCAAAATCCTGATAAATAATGCATACTAGTCTTGAAAAATTATTCAAACATTTATAGCTTGATCATATACTTTAGATCTCGAGTAATATCATCTAACTAATGTAAGGACATGAGAATATTATGAATTCTATAGCATAGTCATAAGAAATCATAAATAATCATGAAAACATGCTCATATAGGTAAAATATATTTAGAAGAACTGGATTTAGGCTTGGAATTCTACTTGGATAAAAATCATAGCGATGAGTGGTGTATTTACCACTCATTTGCACTCAATTTTTGTGCACATTACCATGATTTGAATGTATAAATGAGACAAAATTATAATTAAGGGAACTAATTTTCATATTTTGCAGGCATTTAGGCCATGAGATGGAAAGATATGGATTGGATCTAAAAAGAATCAAAAGGAGAAAAGAAGTGCAGTTGGAAGTCCTGGAGCAAAAACTAGCCTCTATTACTATGATCGCGGTCTGAGGACCGCGATTGTGACCAGTCAAGACAAGTCAATATATCACAATCACGAGTGTTCTCCGCAGTCTTGGTAGTTGCGATTATGGAAAAATGTCAGCAATAGTGGATTTAATGATCAAGGTTAGTTTAGTAAGAATATGTAGTTGATTCCAATTCCTATATAAGGCACAATTCTTTTTCCTTTAGGGCATTATGCAAGATAGGAGGATTGAACCCTAGAATTTGGGGGAGACATTTGTTTAGTTAAAATTTCAAGTGGAAGATGGTGAAATTTAATTTTAAAGTAAAGATTTTCTTCATCCCCCAATTTTATGGATACCATGAATGAATTGTTGGTATATTTATTATCTTTCATTTCATGTGTAGCTAAATTCTCTTTTCTTGGAATTATGTTGAACTAAGGTGAAATTGTGTTTGGGTGATGATTTGTTTGTGTAATTTTTAACTGTTGGTTATGTATTTCATTATTTCTTGGTTGAAATAAGTTGGGATTTGTGGGTGAAAACCCCAAATACCCAAAAATGGATTTGTTGGGTTGAAACCCAAAACTCCTTAAAGCTCTCATCATCTTTGAAAGTGAGATATGGGTGAACTTTTGGGAACCCATAGTTTTCTTGAAATAGGGTTAAAGTGGACTAAAACAATAGTGAACAATTGTGAAAATAGTTTACTTTCCTTTGCCATCTTCGAAATAAAGGTAGATGGAGAGTAAATTATGTCATGGTCATCTTCATAGAAATAGGGATGCCCAATTGGGGTTTTTGTGTGGCATTTCTTGATACACTCATTACAACAACAACAACAAACCTAGTATATTCCCATATAGTGAGGTTTGGGGAGGGTAGAATGTACGCAGTCCATACCACTAAATTTGAAAAAGTAGAGAGGTTGTTTTTGATAGACCTCCGGCTCAAGAAAAAAGACCAATACCTTAGTCAAACAACGCAAGCATACAACATGATAAAACAACAACGGTATCACAACCACAAAAAGTACATTAAACAACAAAAGGCACCACCCTCCCCCCAACCCTAGCACTACCAACCAAGTGACACGAGACTTACCTAAATCCCTCCTATGACTTGACCACACCCCTTATCCCTCTACCCTAATACTCTGCCTCCAAACCTTTCTATCGAGGGTCATGTCCTCAATAATCCGTAATTGCTCCATGTCATGTTAAATCACTTCTCTCCAATATTTCTTAAATCTACCCCTACCCTTCTTGAAACCATCCAAGGACAACCTCTCATACCTATGAACTAGAGCATCCGTTCCCCTTCTCATCATATGACCAAACCATCTTATCCTCCCTTCTCGAATCTTATCCTCCACCGATGCCACTCTCACCCTATCTCGAATAGTCTCATTCCTAACCCCGTCATCCCTCGTGATACCACACATCCAACGCAACATCCTTCTTTCTGCCACCTTCAACTGCTGGACATGAAAATTCTTAATAGGCCAACACTCCGCGCCATACAACATAGCCGGTCAGTCTACAACTCTATAGAATCTGCCTTTAACCTTGAGAGGCACTTTCTTATCGCAAAGAATTCCCACGGTGAGCCGCTATTTCAACCAACCCACCCCAATACGGTGAGATACATCCTCGTCAATCTGTCCATTCCCCTGAATCATAGACCTAAGGTACTTAAAACAATCCCTCTTATAAACCACCTAAGACTCCAACTTCTCTACCACATCGTCATCTTGCCTCGTGTCACTAAACTTACACTCCAAGTACTTCTTCTTTGTCCTACTCAACTTGAAACCTTTAGTTTCTAGGGTTGGTCTCCAAACATCCAACTTATCAGTAACACCTCGACGAGACTCATTGATCAAGACTACATCATCCGCAAAAAGCATACATTATGGCACCTCACCTTGAATACTCCATGTCAACACATCCATTACCACGGTGAATAAAAACAGACTCAGAGTCGAACCCTGGTGCAACCTAGTAAGTACCAAAAAATGCTTGGAATCCCCTCCCACATTTCTTACCCGAGTCTTCGCCCCCTTGTACGTGTCCCTAATCGAAAGAATATACGCCACAGGGACCCCCCTCACCTCCAAGCATCTCCAAATAACCTCCCTAGGGACTTTGTTATACACCTTTTCTAAGTCAATAAACACCATGTGCAGGTCCCTCTTCCTTTCTCTACACTGCTCCACTATTCTCCGCACTAGTTGAATTGCCTCAGTCGTCAAGCGACCAGGCATAAAACCAAACTAATTCTCTGAAATTGACACTATCTTCCTTAACCTCCGCTCCACCACCCTTTCCCAAATATTCATCATGTGACTCAACAACTTAATACCTCGGTAGTTGTTGGAAATCTGAATATCACCCTTATTATTATAAAGAGCAATCATCGTGGTCCATCTCCATGCCTCAAGCATCTTAGCGGACTTAAAAATGTTGTTGAATAAGTCGGTCAACCACCTCAACCCCGTCCCGCTTGCTAACTTCCAAAAATCCACCAGAATCTCATAGTGCCCCGTCGCCCTACCTCTTCACATCTTGCTAATAGCCTCACAGACCTACTCCACCTTAAAATGTTGATAATAGCTGGAATCTTGAATTTCTTCAGTGTGCTCCAACTCCCCTAGTATAATGCCTCTATCCCCCACATCAGTCAAGAGCCTATGAAAATATGATTGACATCTTTTCTTAATAAGAACATCATCTACCAAAACTCTACTATCCTCCCCCTTAATGCACTTAACCTGGTCCAGATCCCGACCCTTAAGCTCCTTAAGTTCCCTAGATTTGGTATGCCTATATAGCCTCTTCTTCTCATCCTTCTCCTTTAGTTCCTCATACGATCTCTCAAATGTTGTTGTCTTAGCAGCGGTGACCGGTAACTTAGCTTTATTCCTAGCTAACTTGTACTCCTCCCTGCTCACCCATCTTTCCTTTCTATCCTTACTCTGAACCAACTTTGCGTAAGCCATATTCTTCTACTCCACCTTTTTCTTAACTTCTTCATTCCACCACCAATCCCCCCGTCGGCCAGACCAACCCCTTGAGTCACCCAAACCCTCTCTAGTTGTCTCCTTGATGCAACTCGCAGCCGTATCCAATTTATTATCCATGTTCCCCCGACATTCCCAAGCCTCCATCCCCTCTAACCTTATCTTTATCTCCAAAGAAGTAGTCGGGATCAGGTCATCCCACCTGACTCTAGGTCAACCCTCCCTACCCCTTCTCTTTTTTCCCTTCTTAATAATCAAGTCCATCACCAGAAGTCTATGCTAGGTCGAAAGGTTCTCACTTGAAAAGACCTTAAAATACTTACACAAATCACTATCCCCCTTCCTAAGCAGCAAAAAGTCAATCTGAGTCTTGGCTAACCTACTATGGAAAGTAACCAGATGCTCCTCCTTCTTCGAAAAATAGGAGTTCACTACCACCAAATCAAAGGCCCTCACAAAATCGAAAAGAGCGGCACCTGCCTCATTCATATCCCCAAAGCCAAAGCCCCATGCACCTCCCCATATCCTATCGGTAAAGCCCTGATGTGCCCATTGAAGTCCCCTCCTATAAAATCTTCTCCGAGCTAGGCACGCTATTAACCACCTCGTCCAAAACCTCCCAAAATCTCCTCTTCTCCTCCTCGTCCAGGCCCAAATTTGGTGCATAAAAACTACATATATTCACCTTAAACCCTCCAATGACTAACTTAATAATCATCACCCTATCGCTAACCCTATTAACCTCCACTACCCGCTCTCTAAGCTCTTCATCCACTAATATACCTACACCATTCCTATGTTTCTCACTACCCGAATACCAGAACTTATACCCATCTATATCCCTAGCCTTAAAACCTACCCACTTAGTCTCCTCGACATAATTAATATTGATCCTTCTCTTCCTAAGGATCTTAACCAGCTCTATCGACTTACCTTGAAAGATCTCTATGTTCCATGACCCTATCCTCAATCTATCATCTCTTCAAATCCCTTCCCTAATACCTCCTCCTCTCCACCTGACCCCAACATCAGACCCCAACCCCACAGGACATGACCCTATTCCACCATTTACCCCAAAGCCACAACTCAATACCGGACAACAAAAAATAGGTAAGCAACCACACAATAGTTAAAGGCACCCGCAAAGCACAGAATACCTCTAAAATACACAAACAATAAATAGTAGGAACCAAATTTACAGGAAGATTAATCAACACTGAAAATACATAATAAATTAAAATAAACAAAACACCACCAATAAAACAAAGGAACAGTAGGAAAACCCTAGGACAATAGTAGCAGGCACGCACAAAACTACATAATAATATCTATCAATAAGTAGACCAGGCACAACAATAATCACAGGAAACCAAAAATAAAATTACAAAGAAACTAGAATGTAAAACAACGAGATAGTAAAGTTTGGATGACACTGGAGACTCCTGCATATGCTGGTCACAACAAATTTTGATGTCAAAATTGGTTGCAAGAGAAAAATCACTGAAAAATAGGCTGGCTGCACGTCGTCAGAAAGTCACCTGAGTTTCTTCCTAGTTTTGCCAGAAGCTGGTCACCGATTGACGTCTTACCTCCTATTTTAAACCAGTTCTAATCGATACTTAATAAATCTTCCATAGCCGGAGTCGAGCCGGAGGAGACACTAGATCCATCGGTGATAGAAGTGGCTAGATGATAGTACTAACTAAGGAGAAGAGGAGGAGAAATACTTGGGGAGAGAGGGGGGATGAGGGAGAAAGGGAGGCTTCACCTATTTCTGGCACTTCTACGCTGTCGTCGGCATCGGTCGAACTAGTCAGAGACCATTTGAAGTGGACGTTAGAAGGTAAAAGAAAAAAGTAGAAAGAGATTGTTCGACTGAAAGTGGTATAAAGAGTACTACATTAAATATTTTGTCTCAACTAAAGCTCCCAACCTTCTCTTGATACACTCATTAGGTACTCGAAATAGTCAAGGAGTGACATCCTTGAGGACTTATTGACAAACTAGACTTAGGGATTTTAAACCTAACCTACCATGTTATCAACAATTAGAACTTATACCAAACCATCATGATCCCATGCACAACTTTCCCTTAGGTAGACAAAATCCCAAGATCCCTCAAAAAATTAAATTCTAAAAAAAAATTACTGTAGTGTGTCGTATGACTTGATATTGATAACATCTTATTACAAATCCCCTACCCCTCTCCCCACTTTATATTATGTGTTTTATTTTTCACACACTTCGAGTATATTCTTAGTAATTTTAACAACCATAGGACATGTAATCTAAATCTCGCTCCTCGTGGATTCGACCTCAATGAAAGCTGAGCTATTGATAATGAAAATCCTCTACAACTTTATATGGTAAAGGTGAGCATTATAAAAATAGTGCCTTTTCCAAGGAGTGAAATTTAGTTTTCACTTGTGGGTGTGATTTTTACTTTGATAGACCCATGGTAATTTTTTTTTACTTTCCTTGGTTTTTTTATTAGGTAATCATTATCCTCTCCGAATAATCATGAGACGGGATGGCTTGGATTATTTTTTCACCAAAGAGCATGAGAGTGCTATCTGCATTGCCCTCTCCCCGAGGGAATGGAGTATTGTATGTCACAAGAATACTGCTATAATTGCTTCACTTGAAGGGACTTTTTGGGGGTAAAGCACATGAGGACCTGAATTTGAACTTGAAGAACTTCGTAGAAGTTTGTACCCCTTTTAATATTTCACACATATCCCAAGAGTCCATCCAAATGCTCCTTTTTCTATTCTCCCTAATGGGAAAGGTGGTGCCATGGATAAGATATTTTCCCGCCCGTTCTATCACTTCATGGAAAAGTATTATGGAGGCATTCATTAGTCAATACTACCCATGTTCGATGATATTATAATATCAAGATGAAATCATTAATTTCTACCAATTCCATTAAGAACCATGGTATGAAGCTTGGGGAAGATTCAAGGAAAAGCTCTTGAAATATCCTAACCATGAGATATCGAAGAAAATGCTCCTCCAAATATTCTATAGGGCATTGTACTAACTCAGCAAAGCTATAGTGGACAATGCATCTGGTGGATCGCTCATTAAATCATCATATGGGATTGTATCAAAGGTGTTGGATCAAATAGCTAGTTTGTATAGGGGTTGGGACATGAAGGATGTAGGGGTGGCCGTGGGGGCTTTCTCCTTATCCTTTATGTGCCAAAATGGAAAAGGTCAATAGGAGGAAAAATATGAAACCATGATCAAAGTAATGTCATACCTTGAGATCCTTACGAATCATATGTTGGGAGCCCTAATTAGAATAGTAAATATGAGAAATGAAAATGAGGATAAGCCATGTGAAAGTACGGGGGAAGAGATAGTGGATGACAAATTAAGTGTGTTTCCTAATTATACATAGGGTTCACACCTTTTCTCTCAAGGGAAAAGCGGGAACCAAGGTTAGAACCATAAAAGTCAAAACATATGCAAGAAGGAATGGTGCATCAATGAAGAAATTTTCGCTCGAACCTTAAATTATGTTTAGCGGACCGACAAAATGGTTCAAGAAATGGGAAGTGATTTCTCTGTGCTCCATCAAATGGTTGAGTCTCACTTAATAGCCATCCAATAACTAGAGGAAAGGCTTAATCAAATAGCGGTATGTCTCATGGAAAAGCTACATGAAGAAATTCAAAGAGCAAATATTATGGAGCTTGAGAACTCCGATGGAAAAGAAGAGGATGATCAAACAAAGGCAAAGAGAAAGAGGTCAAATAATAATGAACAAAAATCAAGTGGCATTGTGTTCAAAAAGGTCAAGGTAAATGAGTTCCAAATTGTCTCCACGCCATCAAACAAGATTCCTCCTCCTTTCCCTAAAGGGTTCTCACCAAAGGAATAAAGTGCAAATTTCAACATGCTCTTTGATAAATTTAGTACCCTATCCATAAATATTCCTCTAGTTAAGGCTTTGCAAGATATGGCAGGGCATGCAAAATTTATGAACGATTTGATATCTAAGAAATGGCTTATAGACCATGAAATAATAGATATAAATCATCATTGTAGTGCCATCATGTCAAATTCATTGGAGAAAAAGAAGAACGACCCCAGTGCTTTTATAATTCCATGAACCATAGGGTTGTTCAAAATCTCAAAAGCATTGTGTAACCTTAGAGAACGTGTCAATATAATGCCATATGACGTATTCCAAAAGCTCGAATTGGAGAAGTCGCAACCTTCCACAATGAAATTGCTCATAGCTGATCGTTCCATCAAGAAGCTGATCTAAATTTTTCATGATGTTTTAGTCAAAGTTGAGCGGTTCATCTTCCTAGCCAATTTTGTGATCTTGGATTGTGCAATGGATATTGAAGTTCCTATAATTATCAGAAGGCCATTCTTAGCCACTAATAAGTCCTTGGTGGATGTGGAATCCAATAAGATAAAGTTTTGGTTGAATAACAAGGAGGTGTCTTTCAACATATGTAAATCCATAATTCATGGACTTATAATTCATCTCAATAATTGATGTTATTGATGAGGAGGTGACTAATCATGTTAATTTGAACTTTTTTGATGACCCTTTTGTTGGAATGTTATGGAATTGCGAAAGTTAAGAAGTGGAAGAATTTGATGTGGTGGTTTTATCTTTAACGGGACTTGGCTACTATACCAAGAACCCGGTAAAGTTGGACCTTGATCTTAAAAATCATGAGATCCCACCCTGAAAACCATACATTCTTGAGCCACCACAAAATTGAACTAAAGCCTTTGACACCCCACATTAAATATGTGTTCTTGTGGGCCGAAGACACGTTACCTATCATCATTGAAAGTAATATTGAGCCCTCTTAAGTGGAAGATTTAAATTTGGTGGGGAAAAGGTTCATTCGATCCATTGGATGGAAAATTGTGGACATCATCGGGATAGCCCTCAAAATTCATTCCCACAAAATCAAGCTAGATCAAGATCATGTACCAGGTGTGGACCATCAAAGGAGGCTAAATCCAACTATGCAAATGGTGTTAGAGAATATGATCATAAAATGTCTTGAAGTAGAAGTAATATATCATTTATTGAATAACACTTGGGTGAGTCCGGAACAATGTGTCCCCAAGAAAGGTGGAAATACGGTGGTTGAGAATTAAAAGAACAATCTTATCCCCATCCGACCGGTCACCGAGTGGTATGTATGAATGGATTATCGGAAGTTAAACTCATGGACTAAAAAGGATCATTTTCTATTGCCTTTTAAGGACCATATGTTAGATAGGTTGGCCGAGCGAGGATGGTATTTATTCTTAGATGGTTATTTGGGGTACAATAAATTTTCATCGCCCTATAAGATTAAGAGAAGATGAATTTTACTTGTCCATATGGGACATTTGAATTCAATCAAATGCCCTTTAGGTTATGGAATGCCCTGGCAACCTTTCAACATTGCATGTTCTCAATCTTTGCGGATATGGTCGAAGACTCAATGGAGGTATTTATAGATAATCTATAGGTGGTAGGGAACTCTTTTGACTCATGTATTGAGCATCTAAGAAAGGTTCTTGAGAGATTAGTGGAAACCAACCTTGTCCTAAATTGGGAAAAATGCCATTTTATGGTCAATGAGGGTATTTTATTAGGCCACACAATATTGGGGAAAGGTATATAAGTCAATCAAACAAAGGTAGAGGTAATTTCCAATTTACTACCCTTGTATTCGTAAAGGGTGTTTGG
Source organism: Capsicum pubescens (assembly GCA_030864215.1). Lineage (NCBI taxonomy): Eukaryota > Viridiplantae > Streptophyta > Magnoliopsida > Solanales > Solanaceae > Capsicum > Capsicum pubescens. The sequence goes on along the minus strand of CM061549.1, from coordinate 97,688,889 downwards.
TGTTTTATTGGGCATGCCAGGTTTTATCGTTGTTTTATCAAGGATTTTTATAAAATAGCATCCTATGTGCAAACTCCTTGAAAAGGAGATAGAATTCAACTTTGATGAGGCATTCTTGAAATCCATTGAGCATCTTAAGGGGTTTCTTATTTCGTCCCCCATCATTATGGCCCCCGGATCGGTCATCCCTTTTTTAAGTAATGTGTGATACAAGTGGGATTGCATTTGGTGCAGTTTTAGGTCAATAGAAGGATAAAATCTTTAATCCTATCTATTATTCAAGTAATACCTTAAATGATGCTCAACACAACTACATTGTTACCAAACAAGAGTTGTTGGCGGTTGTGTATGCTTTTGAAAAATTTTGTGACTACTTGTTAGGAATGAAAGTAGTAGGACACAAGGATCATGCCGCTCTAAAGTACCCCATGCCAAATAAGGAATCAAAGACGTGCTTAATTAGATGGATTTTTCTCTTAGAAGAATTCAACTTTGAGGTAAAGGATAAAAAAGGGTGAAAAAACCAAGTGCTTGACCATCTCTCACATCTCAAAGGTAACCATAAAAGACAGAGAAATTGAAATAGATGAAACTTTTCCCAATGAATTATTCATGTCTATTTCTAGAAAAAGTGCATCGTGGTATGCCAACTATGCCAATTATGTATCAAGTGGTGTACTTTCTGAGGGGATTTTCTACCATCAAAAGAAGCTTTTCTTGTTTGATGCAAAGAGATAATTTTGGGATGAACCATTCCTATTCCGAGAGTTCACATATAGTGTAATTACGATATGTGTTATGGAGGTTGATATGAATGATATCCTTAAAACTTTCTACTCTTCACCTTATAGTGGTCACAATGGGGTAATCTGAACCGCTGACAGCATCCTTAACTATGAGTATTATTGTCCCTCCATGCATCAAGATTCCATTGAGTAGGTAAAGTCATGTCAACAATGTGAAATGAAAGGTGGTATTTCAAGAAGACATTAAATGCCTCTCTAACAAACCTTGAAGTTAAACTCTTTGATGTGTGGGGAATTAACTTTATGTGCCCATTTGTGAGCTCATTTGGAAACAAATACTTATTGGTGGCAGTTTATTATGTTTATAAATGGGTGGAGGCCGTGTCACTTCCGAATAATTATATCAAAAACATTACTTTCTTTTAGAAAACATATTTCTTTACAAGATTCGGAACACCGTATGCCATTATTAGTGACATAGGTTCACATTTTTATAACCAGGTAGTCGGGGTCCTTTTTGAAAAGTATAGGGCTAAACACAAAGTGGCTACTCCATATCACCCCTAAATGAGTGGCTAAGTTGAAGTTTAAAACCTAGGAATCAAATAAATACTTGAGAGGATAGTGAATATAGGCTGAACCAATTAGGCAGGGCCACTCAATGAGGTACTTTGGGCTTATACAACGGCCTACAAAACCCCGATTGAAATGTACCCCTACTAATTGGTGTTTGGAAAGGCATGTCATTTTCCTATTGAGCTTTAGCATAACGACTTATAGGGTTTAAAGAGGTTGAACATGAATTGAGAAGAGGTCTCTGAGGTGAGGGTCACAAAACTCCATGAGTTGGAAGATTTATGAATCAAGGCTTATGAGAGTTCCGCCTTGTATAAGGAGAAAATAAATAAATGTAATGATTATCGAATATTAAGAGGGAATCCCATGTAAGCGAGAATGTACTTCTTCACAATTCTCATTTGAAATTCTTTGCGGGGAAGCTTCGTTCTAAATGGTCGGGTCCATTTGTGCTTTCTAACATTTACATTAGTGGTGCCATTGAATTGGAAGATAATGAAGGAAAAAAGTTTCTAGTAAATGGAACAAGTGTAAAGAACTACAATGTGAAAGGCCCCGTGATAGCCAAAGTGGAGTTTGTTCATTTCAAGGATGTTGTATAGTAAAGAAGGAAAGTCATGCCGCAACATAAAATTAGGCGCTAGATGGGAGGCAACCCATCCTTGAATCATTTATTGTTTGTTTTGATGTTTTTGAGGTGTTTTAACTCAAGTTTAATATCTTTAAAAATAGGGGAAAAGCAGAGCCGAAAAATTACAGCTATGCAGGAAATCAAAACAAAGCAAAAATAGAGGATTTCGGCCTCAATTACTGCAATCATAGTCTGAGAGCCATTTTTCTGGTAACAAAATTATGGAACTCTTCAGCACGATTGCAACATTCGAAGGGTATTTTGCTTTCTTCTTAAGGGAGTCCCTTATAACCGTAATCCTTTTTAATTATGATGTAGTGAGGACACTTCAGATACCTAAGTTGGGGGTGTGTGAGACTACCTTTTTTTTCTTTAATTGGGTTTAATACATGGATGTAGGGGAAGTCTGAGTACCCATGGCATTGAGGTATTGTAAATACAAGGGAATCTGAGTACCGTGGAATTTGGAATTTGGGATCACACTTATATCTATGGCGAAGTCTGAGTAGCCATATGGTTTGCTCGTATGAAAGCCAAAATGTGAGACAAAGGCTTGGGTTGATGCTATAATTAGTAAATTGTTCATGGTGCAAATGCAAAACAAACACCCCCCTCCATCCAAATTTTTTAAAAAACCAAGGGCATGGAGGTGAGCGACCTTGCCCCGATACTTTTTCTCTTTTTATGATTTCAAAAATCTTGGATTTTATATATTGGTTGACAATTTATTTTTGTCTCTACCATAAGGGGCAATTGATCCTCCTTGAAGAATTCCAATGGCATGTGTGGTAAGGTTATTTGTTGAAATTTCATGTTTATTTGTACTATTTAGAACTTTCCCCATTAGTATCCCAAGGCTAATTTTGATTGTACTTGGTTGGTGAGATGATCTTAGGCCATATTTGTGACATTGGAAGTCCACTTTTGCCTAAAAAGCCTACCCTTGCATAGATTTTATCCCTAGTTATCCACATTGACCCTTTGGAATTTCCTTTGAAAAGCACATAGCAAGCGATGAGTCTTTAAATTTATATCCCTCTTTTGAACCCTACCCTCTTTGAACTTAAAATTGCAACTTGAGGCTAACCGCCTAAGTTGGGGGTAGTGATGATTGAAAGAGGTAACTTAGGTCCACGAAGTTGTAAGTGAGTGCTTATAGGCTTAAACATTGAGTACAAATGAATAAGAAAAAAAAGGATCTAAAAAAAGAAAGAAAAGAACAAAGGGTGCATGAAAAGTAATTGAAAAGAAAATGGGTGAACCAAAGAAATGAAAAGTAGGCACTTGTGTAAAGAAATAAAACAAAAAAAGTGGCCCATTATAAAAAGTTGGATGGAATAATGTGATGTAGATGTTCAAGAAGGGTATAACCATGTAGTTCCTTAAAGATATCCTACTATATCCCGAACCTATGTTACAAGCTCAAAAATCCCTACGTCAATTCCAACCAAGTATTTTCATTATAGTGGCGATTGAAAATAGGGGCAAGCCTATGGCATGGTACTTATTAGCATTGAGAGTTATTGAGAGAGAAAGTGTTTTGAACTTATATTCCTTTTTTCATATTTGACGACTTGAGGTGATTTTATCATCTCCCTCAAAATGAGGCAAAAGGAGTATGTTGCTATTGAGGTCAAAGTCGAGTCACTTCTAGAGTATAAGTGATTGTTGTGTGGTTTCTCTTCGAAGTCTTTTGCATCCTTGGATTTTGCATTTAATGTTGAGGGGTGTTGAAAAATAGCTTCGCCCCGGTTTGATGAGTTATATGTGGTATCAACTAATCTTGAAGTCATTGTGATCACGGGGTCAAGAAATTTATGCATAAAAGTGCATTGTCTTATGTTAAAAGGTAATGTTGCTTTAGGAAAAACAATGTTTTAAGTTGGGGTTGTTGATCAGTGGTGTATTTACAATTCATTTGCACTCAACTTTCATGCACATTGCCATGATTTGAATGTATAAATAAGATAGAATGGTGATTAAGGCCACTAATTTTCACATTTTGCAAGCAGTCAGGTCATGAGACAGAAAGATGTGGATTGGATCTAAAAAGAATCAAAAGGATTAAAAAAGTGCAGCTTGAAGACCTTGAGAAGAAACATACCTTGGTTACTGCAATCGCGACCAGTCAAGACTCGTCAATATACCGTAATCGTGACTGCTTACCGTGGTCTAGCCGGTTTAATGATCAAGGGCAGTTCAGTCAAAATATGTAGCTGATTCCAATTCCCATATAAGTCACAATTCTTTTTCCCGTAGGGCATTATGCAAGAGAGGAGGATTAAACCCTAGAAATTAGGGGAAACATTTTTGTAGTTAAATATCAAGTGAAACTTGGTGAAATTAAAGTGTAAAATGAAGATTTTATCCATCCCCCATTGTTTTGGATACCATGAATGAATTGTTTGATATATTTCTTCTGTTTCATTTCATGAGTAGTTAAATTCTCTATTCTTGAGATTACGTTGGACTAAGGTGTAATTGTGTTTGGGTGATGATGTGTTTGTGTAATTTTTAGTTGTTAATTATGGATTCCATTATTGCTTGGTTGAAATAATTTTTTATTTTTGGGTGGAAACCCAAAATACCCAAAAATGGGTTTGTTGGGTTAAAACCCCAAACTCATGAAAGCTTTCATCATCCTTGAAAGAGAGATGTGTGTGTACTTTTGGGAATCCATAGCTTCCTTGAAAGAGGGCTATAACGGTCCAAAGAAATAATGGACAATTGTGAACATAATTTACTTTCCTTTTCCATCTTCAAAATAAGGGTAGATGGAGAGTAGGTGACACGACCCGCCCTGGGTCCTTGTTGTAATGGATGTCCCAAGTTCGACCGGGACCAGAGACCACCCCCATTATTGAACCCAACCTCAAGCCGCCTGCCCTGAGTTGGTTGAATTGTAAGTATGTAAAAAAATAGTGTAACAACTCACATAAGAAGTCTGGGAATAGATCACAACGATGACCGACCCAACCAAGTCCAACTATCATGTACCACCAATCCAACCATACAAAACTATACCAAAACAAGGGCCATAAACCAAGCCATAATAAGGACATTCGAAAACATATATAATTAATACCAAAATGAAATAAAATAGAACAACCAACAATATCGTCCAAAGATGTCAGCCCAACGGCTTATTCCAATGACAAGGTCAACACAAATATCGATCCCGCTCATTCCAACTCATAGAAGTCACAAAATGACTCTAACCAAAAGAGTAATGAAATGCGGTTGTAACACTCCCCCAACCATAGCCAAAATCTATATCCAAATAAACTGAAATGTCTAGAAATTTCCATAACATGAAATGAAGTCTTCTGAAAGGATAAAATCTCACCACATCAGTCCAGCTGTTGTCCCTGAATCAATCACTATGTAGGAAGAGTAGAATGGTCGGTTCTTGCATAGTGTGGGTATATAGCCGCCAGCAGACGGGGTTAGCGAGTGACTGCTAGCATGATCTCAGGGTAAAGATAAAGTAATGTCATTTATAAAACCAAGTAAAACCATTCATATTCATACAACAATACATTTATACATATATAACCATGCCAAAAAAAATAGGTTTAGCATGACTTTAAAACCTTTACCTGGGTTGTGTAGCTTTTCCGTCATAAACCGCCTATGGTCTATAAGGGTTCAGCTCCCCCTATTTAAAAGGGACCTAGTGCATGTATCCACATGACTAGGGAAGTATCCCATCGTATGACTAGTACATCCCTAAAAAATAGTGTGACATCATGCATACGGTAACCAAGACCAACCTCATATCGACTAATATGAGTTTCTAATTTTGGTCCCTATTGCGACTCAGGCGCACACGCAAGTGTACATGGTCTGAAAAGTAATATAGTGGCCTTCAAGAAAGATGAATATCGATCTCACAGAGACAAGATTTGGCAACGATTTAATTTCAGTTCACATTTTAGATTCAATTGATGCAAGCGTAACCAAAAAGAGAGTTTGTAGTTTATAATTGCAAGAAAAAACAAAACGTAAGTAAAGATATAAAGATAATCAATAGGAGAAAACCAAGGGTTGAAGAACTTTTAACAATCATATTACGTCTTGATGTTCATTCGTTAATCTACTTATCGTGGTTGTTGATTAGTAGGATTTATTGCATGATTATGGCTTCCCAACCTCTAATCGTTTACCTAAGTTGAACCTTACACCTACATCATTGAGCAGGATGTAATGATTCACTTAAGTTCTTTACAAAAATCATCCTACATATAAATCAAGTACGGTATCTAAGTATATCCCTGTCCTAGATACTAATTTGAATCTCTTATTTAATAAGGAAAAACAAACCATACTCTTTTTATTCCCATGTTCTATCTCCTTATTCCCTCTCTCGAGTTCACAAGGTCGATAAAAGATATATTTTATGGGTGATCAATCCATAAATTATTTATAATAAGAATAAGCAAACAACCAACAGTGATAAGAAAATCAAAAGAATTCAATTTAAAACTATAATACTCATGTTCTTGGCTTCAACCCCAGAAAGTGGGTGTTTAGCCACGCATAGTCATAATAGCAATCACAAGGTTGCAATTAATGACTAAAAACATGTATGAACTAAACGAAATTAATAAAAAACTAACTATGAAGTTGTAGCAGCACCTTGATCTCAAAAATACGTTAAAAAGTATGTAAAAATGTAATACAACATATATATATATCATAAAGGTAAGCCAAGTTGTGTTGGAGTTAAATTGGAGTGAAATGCCCGCCAAATTATAGTGAAACGCCCAGGTGTGGAGTGGATCATGAATCGTATGCTATTCGTATGCACTCATTGGAAGTTGGCTTCTTAAATTTCTCTGAGGCATTGGACCCCTGAAGTAAAGCATGCAGCGCACACTATATTGCGCCTGAATGGAGCATGCGACACATGCATATCGCATGTACACACTGTTTTTGTCCCTTATTAGTCTATTTATGTGTTCCACATGCCTAAACTCCTTCTTACTCCCCTACACTCTTCCAATACTTTTCATGTGTCCAAATTGGCTTCAAGCTGTGTTTTGTGCTTCCGTGATCCATTCCAAGCCTTTTCAAGTTATTTCCACTTGATTTTAAGCTTATATATCCTTTATATATCATCATTATCCATTCAAAAAGCATCCTATAGTATTAAATACAAAAATTTAGAGCTCAAAACAACACAATATCCAATACGAAGAAATAGAAACAAGAGCTAAGCATAGGAAAATTTCACTTTGATCTTTAACTTGTTGTTTTGACTCTTGTCTTGATCAACTTGACCCTTGTAAACTCATAAAACTTAGTTACATATATAATAACACATTAAAAACCATAATGAAAACATATAATGCAATAAAATCAAATAAGAGAGGCTAGACAAGCACCTAGCTTACACAAGGACGACTAGTTTTTTCTATTGAACTCTAATTGATTCTTTTTGGTACAAACTTTCTTGGAATTCACCCTCAACCATATAAATACATGTTTTAACACATTTATCTTATTATAAACCATTATATCTTAGAATCTTTCTCAACACAAAGCTAAAAAGGCTAGAATAATGATGCTAGAATGCATAAATACACCCAACATCACGACCCCACACTTAAATCCTTGTTCATCCTTGAAAAACTTTTGACTAAAATAATCATCAAGTATGAAGACTCAACACTTCAGCTAAATGCAACACTCAAGTTAGAACTACAATGACTACATAGAATGCAAGTTACTATGTTAATCATGTTATTTATACCATTGAAAGCTCATGAACACTACTCCAAAACATCCTAACCTCCAGAATAGACTCACCTAGTTGGAAAACTCATGATTATTTCTCAATCAAAGACATCTTACGAATCACCCATATTCATCAATCATGTGCCCCCTCACAATAAGAGAGTTACCAATAATCCTCACAATAATGCAATCAATAACATGTTGGGTGCAAGAGTCAAATTACGCTCACTCTTACAAGGAATTCACAAGTTACGCACAATGAAACATAGGCTTGCCCTTAGTGTAATGCTCCACCAATAGTCGAGTGTAAAGATTAGGATCAAGTAGGTCTTTTTCAGGTTGTAATGCGTGGATGGGTAGGAACTATTTGGAAATAGTGACTAACCTCTCTAAGTGCTTTAATACACTACATTATACATTTACAATCAATCTCCAACAACCAAATTACACTTTTTCATCCTCCCATACCTTTTGTTTTTGCCCCATCTCTTTAAGCATTTTTACAAACACATGGTGGACGCATAGTTTACTACCACAAGAATCAATTTTTCTCTTTTTCCACAATCATGGAAATAATTTTAACATAAATTATATCACAACCATCCACCACACATCAATTATACACCAATAATTATTACCTTGGGGCATCAACTTTACCTTTTTCTTTTTCAATTTCTCAAACTCCTCTCTTAATTATCATTATTAGTAAAGAACTTAAGAGATATTTTGGATCAAATTGGGGTCTATCAAAGAAGGGAATTAGGCTACTTATTAGGCTACCAAAGAAAAAGCTAAAGGTTCAATGGGGTTTAACTAGGATTATGCACCAAGGTAGGAAAAAGAGAAGGTATAAAACAAGGCTATCAAAGAAATGCCTATATCATCTCCTAAACCTAGATTCTTTATTTCACTTTACACATACACCGGGAAAGTTCTAGACAACACATGCAACAAGAAATATATAAAAAAAAAACCTTACACACAGATGGCACATGCTCAACTCAATAGGATCATCATAGACTCCCAACCACACAATAGCACAAATTCAAAATTAAGCCAACAAGTACTGAAGTCATGAACATGAGCCTAGGAGTCTAAAAATAATAATTCATTCAATCAACATGCTTATACAAACAAATTCACTTGCATCATGCAATCAAAATTAGCACCAACAAGAATATCTCACTTATTCCTAACCTAACAAAAATTTAAATTTTTAAATTGAGCCCAAAATTGGGAATTTCCCACCCCACACTTAAAAATCTACTTTGTCCCCAAAATGAATTTAAAAGTATAAAGATAGAAATACTCCCTGGGGCCTCTAGGCCTAGCTAATAGAATCTTCACATGAATGAGATCCATGGGGCCCCACACTCAATCTTTGCCATACTTCAAGCTCAAGATTATGGTACTCAGACTTCCCATTAACCTGTGACTCAACCAAAAACAAAAAAACTTCATAAAATAAAAACTTAAACTGAAAATAAAACATACCTAATTTAACTTGGGTTGCCTCCCAAGCAGCGCCTGATTTAGTGTCGCGGCATAAACCAACTCAACTCAACCATATTCCTTTACCCTTTTACTCCTTTTTGGGAGCCATTTTTTCATTCTTTTCAAACCTATTTTACCTTTTAACATATTGGGAAATGGTGGTTTTATCATAGGTCGTGCAATTAGGTATTTGAAAGATGTCTTTAGTGGCTTAGGCACCCCATACTCATTCCTTTCAAACACATTGATCATGCATAAATCTTTATATAAGGGATTTTCAATGGGGGCCTTGTAAACATCAAATACCACCTCTTCATCATCTACCCTCATCTTAAGCATTTCTTTTCTAACATCAATTAAAGTCCCTCCAGTTGTTAAGAATGGGTGCCCCAAAATAATTGGTACCTGTTCGTCTGCCAGAAAATCAAGAACAAAAAAATCAGCAAGAATAATAAATTTACCAACCTTTATGAGGACATCCTCAATGATTCCCTCTGAATATGCTATGGATCCTTCTGCAAGATACATAACCATTCGTGTCTCGCTAGGCTTTCCCAAGACCAATTTTTTAAAGAATGATAGTCATCAAATTTATGCTTGCCCCCAAGTCAATTAGTTTATGTACTTCCTTTCCCCCAATTTGTATGGGAATAGAAAACTTCCCTTGATCTTTTAATTTCTTAGGAATTTTCTGAGTCATCACAACACTACACTCTTCAGTTAGTGTGATTGCTCCCACATTTTGCAATTTGACCTTCTTTGTCACCACATCCCTCAAGTACTTTGCATACTTAGGCATACTCTGTAAAACATCTAGAAAAGGTAAATTAATATTCAACTCTCTGAATGTGTCAATGAACTTTTTGAACAAGGCATCCTTCTTTGCTTTTATGTACTTTTGAGGAAAGGGCAGTGGCAGCGTCTTCTTCTTCTCTGGTTAAGCAACTTTTTTATTCAAGTACTCAAACTTTCTTAAATTTTCAGAAACTTCTTCATTTAATTTTTGGGTCACCATATAAGCATCTACCTCCTTTGTTGCCTTAGGAGGTTCTTCTTGAAGCTCTTTACCACTTCTCAAGGTGACTGCCATAACCTGCTTTAGATTTTCTGTGTCATCTGGCAAACCACCTTGTGGCTTAGTATTCAACGCTTTTTAATTCTTCCCTACTTGCAACTCTAAACTTCTAGTAGTCACTTGAAAATTTTTTAGGTCTACAACAAACTGCGTCTGATTAGCTAGGATCTGTTTCAACATCTCCTCCATGTTGTTAGTTGACTGACTTGATTGGGCCTGTGGCAGTGGGGCATACCATGGCTAATTTATTGGCTGAGTCTGTCACTTTATGTTGTAGACATTACCATAATTTGGCCTTTGAGCATTGCCTACATACATCATAGATTCCGAATTTGAAGCATAAATGGCCGCTAAATGGCCATTATTTCCACATACCTCACACTAACTTGTGGCTTGTTAGATGGCATTGACTGTGGTTGTAGGTTGTGTTTCTCCCAACTTCATACTGTTGACTAATGTGTTGATCCAATTTTGTAGTGCAGAAACCTGCGCTGATAAGGCTGTGAATTGGTCCACCTCCAATACACTCGCAATTCTTTTTGTGGCACTTCTAGAATTTGAATGCCAATCTGGATTTTCTTATGCTATACGGTTCAGCAAGGTGTACACCTCATCATCAATCAATTCCAGCGCTTGACCACCTGCAGCTGAATCTAGCAAAATCTTTGTATTGTAATCAACAGATTCTACAAAAGTATGAGCAAGTACCTCATTCAACTGTTGGTGGTTTGTACACTCCCAAATAAGAGCCTTGAAGCATTCCCAAGCACGATAGAGGTTTTCATCAGCTTTTTATTTGAATCTCACTATCTAACTGCGAAGCCTGGCAGTCTTACCTAATGGAAAATCTGATGAAGAAATTTCTGGCTAAGTCATCCTATGATGTAATTGAATTGGTGATGATAGGCGAATTTACACGCCTATATCAATATATTTTGCCCATATTTTAGCCTAGTTTTGAGAACAAATTATATATTTCATGCACTTTTAGTCCTTTTTCCTGTAAGAGAGCTAACAAACATGATTAGTAAAGCTTCAGGTATAAATGATGCAAAAATCAGCATTTTATGGCTTACTTGACGCAAAATAAAGCTCACAAAGGAAGGGAAGAAAGTTTACACGCCTAAGGACCAAAACTGCTGCATGGAAAATCTGTCCCGGGCTAAAACAACAATTCTGAAGACTTTGGGGACTTACAGACACAAAGCTGGATTTTGACAATGATACATTAACCTAGTACAATTAGGTTATGTATTTCATTATTTTATGTGGATTATGATAATGTTACCTTAACCTAGTACATTTGGGTTAAGGATTTCATTAGTCTAGTAGGATTTGGTTATTTATTTCATTAGCTTAGTAGGAGTAGGATATGGGTATTATAAATACCCTATCATGCTAGAGATTTAGAATAAGGAGGGAGGAAGGAGGGAGAACACAATACTTCCTTCCATCCCTCTCATCTTTTTACATCTTCTAACATCTTCTACTCCTCTATTATTCTACACTACAAACAATTCTACAACTCTTCTAATCTTTCTATTAATTCTAGTTTTTCTATTCATCTATTCTTAATTTCCGCAACAAGAGAATCGTTACCTTGCTAAGGAATTCACGCCTCACACCTACCACTTACGCTACACGAAATTAATCAATCTTGTGGTATAACAACAATGTCAATCGTGATCTCCTTCGCATTCATGGGTAACTAAACTTCTCTGTTGGGGTTATGGAAGCCGAATGAGTTACTATCTATTGCTGTGAGTTTGTGAGTTCAAGGCACGTATATTGCTTATATCATTATTCTCTTCATCTTAATCTACATTCTTTGCGGTTGCAAACGCAAGAATACGCTAGTCTAACATTTAACTTGTTCGAGAGAAAAGTTATTTGTCTGGAAAAGAGATAATGTCAAGGTAGTAGGACACCCTTTCCTACTAAAAAGCTAGTGCCGTAACTGGACTAACCTCTTGGAGAATTCGTACCGTTAGACACGCTTTAAGCTCGAGAGAGTTAAAGTGAAATAGTCCTTGTTTAGGTCGAGAGATGCTTGGATTTACCATCGACTACAATCCTCTATAAGCAATTGCATGTCAGAATTCTACACACTCATAGCCAATAGAGACGTATACCTCAGAAGGTGGACATAACCCCAATGCTTCAATTCTCATTGTTTACAACCAACGTAACAATCTCTCTCTTTTTACTTTATTATTTTCAGCTTTTGTTTACATTACTTGCAAAACAAGAATCCCCCTTTCTTATGAGACTTGCACCAAAAGTTTAGTAATTTTACTTACTTGTTGGCCAAGCTATTACCTGTGGGATCGACACCCAACCCAGGTTGGGTTCTATATTCGCTAACGACCTCTTTACACTCAAACGAGAGTTGTAGATTGAGCGTTATCAAAAATTGGCGCCGTTGCCGGGGAATACAAGTGTCAATTAAGTTCGTAATAATTACTAGACCCTTTGGTCAAAGACTCTCGTACTTTTACTTTTAGTTTTCGTTTTTGTTTACTGCAGGTTTTTTGTTCAGTGCATCAATGGATGTACAACGTGAAATACCATTCGATGATGATGATCTTGATGGAGCTGGTGCCACTGGAGCCATTATTCTTCCACCATTAGCCCCCAGAGACAAGTTCAACATCACGAGCACCATGATTCAGTTATTGCAACTCAAGGGATTATTTGGTGGATTAGCAGGCGATGATCCGAATATGCATCTCATCAACTTTATTTCTACATGTAAGTCGTTTGACAATCCTGGCGTTGGTCAGAATGCAATTCGGTTATGCTTATTTCCATTGTCTCTATCTGGGGAGGCAACTCTATGGTTGAATGGGATGACTCCTGATTCTATTACAAATTGGAGGCAATTGAGAGACGCTTTCCTCGAAAGATTCTTTCCGCCATCCAAAAGAGCACAATTGAGAGATGAAATCAGCAACTTTCATCAGCTTCCAACTGAAGCTCTTCATGAAACATGGGAGAGGTTCAAGACAAAGCTAGCGAGATGCCCAAACCATCACATGACTAATGTTCACCTCATGGAGATATTGTACAGAGCCTTGAATTCAATAACTAAACCAGTGGTGGATAATGCGGCTGGAGGATCATTCATGGACCTCACCTTTGGTCAAGCAAGTAATATGCTAGATCGTATGACGAAGCAAAGTAGATCTTGGCATACCAGGGATTCTGAGGTAGCAAGCTCCACTTTATCTATTGGCCTGACCATAGAGCAGAGACGTAGACAAGAAGAACGTGATCAAGATATGGCTCACATGAAAACACAGATGGATATTCTGACAAAGCATTTATTATCAGAGAAGACCGAAAAAGTGAAAGCTGTGGCGCTAAAAGGAAGAGACGAATCTGATTCGGAAGAGGAGGCCAACTACTTGAACAATCAGGGGGGTTTCCGTGGGAATACCCAGGGAAACCAAGGTCAGAACTATTATGATAATTCTGGAAACAAGGACCAAGGTAGTTGGAGAAAAAACAATGAAAAGAGTGGTGTATATGTTCCCCCTGGTAGACGTGATACCACCACATCTAAGTCTGGAAGTATGGAAGACATGATGGCTAAATTATTGAAAGGAGTGGAAGCAACGAGCGCGGGAGTTACTGAGGTAATTAATGATTTTTCCTCCATGAAACAACTAGTTGATTCTCATTCCACTTCAATCAAGCAAATAGAGCAGCAATTAAGCCAACTGTCAGCAACACTCAATCAAAGAAAGGCTGGCACTCTACCTAGCGATACTGTGCAAAACCCAAGGAATGATGGGTCATGCATGGACATCACTACCAGAAGCGATAAGGTGCTGGAACCTTCAGCAAAAGGCAAGCAAGTGGTTGACGAAGTTGCGGACATGGATGATAATGTAAATGGAGAAGATGCCGCAACAACCAATCCTGACGTCAAGGATGTCACGCCCAGTGACGTGCAGCCTGAAAAAATGGAAAAACGGAAGCAAGAGGAGAAGAAATCCATGGAGAGAACACTTCCATACCCACCACCACCTTTTCCCCAAAGATTGAAGAAGGTGGTGGATGACACTAAGTTCAGCAAATTTATGACTATGTTGAAGCAGCTGACCATTAATGTTCCATTGGTAGAGGCACTTGAACAAATGCCTGGGTATGCGAAATTTATGAAAGATCTTTTGACTAAGAAGAGGGCAGCAAGTCATGAGCTGAAGGATGATGTGCATCATTGTAGTGCAATTGCTACCCGATCGATAGTTCAGAAGAAGGCCGACCCCAGAGCTTTCACTATTCCTTGCACCGTCGGATCTTTGAACTTTGCCAAAGCATTATGTGACCTAGGATCCAGCATCAACTTGATGCCATTATCGATCTACAAGAAGTTGGGGTTAGGAGATCCTACACCAACTAATATGAGGCTTGTTATGGCGGATAGGTCAGTAAAACGACTGGTTGGTATTCTATGTGGTGTCTTGGTAAAGGTTTCTTCATTTATCTTTCCAGCAGACTTTGTCATCTTGGATTGTGAAGCAGATTCAGAGGTTCCCATAATCTTGGGATGCCCTTTCCTTGCTACAGGAAGTGTGCTCATTGATTTGAGAGCTAATGAACTTTCATTCCGAATAAATGACGAAGTAGTTCGCTTTGATATATGCAAAGCAATGAAGCAGCCCAGTGATATGGATGTGTTCTCTGTAGCTGATGTTCATTATGAAGGTAAGAAAGCATTATCTGTAGAGAAACAGCCTACTGTTGAGCCATTGTCTGCTGCGCTGCTGAATGTTGAGCATGAGGATGCTAAAGAATATGAAGAACTTATGGGTGCTCTAACAGAAATAGAGTCCTATTCCCAGCAACCGGACCGTGATCTTAAGAATCAACCGTCACCAACAGCGAAGACTTCCCTTAAAGAGCCACCAATGCTAGAATCGAAAGAGCTCCCCGATTATCTAAGGTTTGTGTTCTTGGAAAGTATAAAGATACTTCCGGTGAGTGCGGATGATTTAAGTAAACAGCACGTAGAGGCTCTCATCTCTACTCTAAAGAGATACATGAGAGCTATGGGTTGGACTATTGATGATATAATTGGTACCCCTCCTACAAGTAAGCCTCATTGTCGTCTGAATCCATTCAGAAAATGATCCACCATTTACCTCGACGAAGTCTGAGTACTCGAGGTAACCATGTCGTTCCACGACAATAAATAAGGCGCTAGATGGGAGGCAACCCATCATTTATCATTTTTCATTTATCGTTTATCGTTTTCTATCATTCTAGTACTTAATTTGTTTTTAATTAATGAAAATCCAAAAATAAGAGTCGTGCCACGACCAAAACTAAGGCGCTTGGTGGGAGGCAACCCATCGTACCAATCGTTTTCATTTGTTTGAGTGAATATAGGTGCAAGAAGTAGTCAACGAGGAGATTGATTTCAATTGACGATTTGGACGCATTGTATGGTAAAGTTGGTAAGTTAGGAAGGGTGATGCATAAGGCTATGGATTGAGCCTTTCTCACACCAAAATAGGCTTCGAGGAAGGCTAGGCCTTGGTAAAACTAGGCCACGAACGATGCACAACCTATCCTATAGCCTAAGGTCTCGTAATCTAGTGTGTTATACACTATGCACCGCCTATTCCTAGGTATGCTTTTGACTATGCGCCGCCTATGATATGGCATTTGGTCTCAGTATCTCATATGCCATAGACTATGCGGTGCATATGTCCCATTATGCCACAGACAATGCGCCGCATAGTGTATGGCATTCTTAAATAAATGCATGGCATATGCTATGGCATTCTTAAATAAATGCTTGGCATATGCTATGGCATTCTGCTCAACTAGGCAAAGCATTAGGCACCACCTATGGTCACTTTTGGTCTCCAAATCCGATTTTAATGGGCCAAAACTCGACCCAACCTTTTCTTATAAATATGAGACTTAGTCTTGAACCAAAAACACATTGGAAACCTAGCTTATGCACCACCTATAGTCTCCAAAACCTATCAAAAAAGTTTTCTTTTGCTTTTTTTCATCACAAGAACATCATCCAAAGGCTTCAACCAAGTAAGTACTACTTTGTTCTTCATTTATATTTTGTAAGTACTACTTTACAACACTTATTATGAATTGCTAAATCTTGAAAAAGTATTGGTGATGTGAACGTGTTTGAATTATTGATACAAAACCAAGTGAGTGAACATGTACGTTAGGATGCTCTTAACTTATGTCCGACTTGAATTTGATTTTGATGCATTGTTATACTACTTGCAGAACTGCTATAGTAATGAACATTGCATAATCTTGTCACTTGAATACTTACATGTTAGAATATCCTGTTCATCAGAATAAGACATATAACTGCCTACCGACATAGGAGGTTGAGTTTATTGATAGAAACAATACCATGATGTAATCCCTATGTAGTAGTCTTGTTATACCTAACATGAAAGTATTGCAAAGGTTGTAAGAAGTGATATATCTCTGATTTTCTCATTGGAATATAGCTCCTAAAACGCATGTTGATGAAGTCTAAGTAATCGACCACTTTCACTTCACTAATTTGTAGAAACAAACTAAGTGTGGGGTGGTACCCCTACTGCTTGTGTATAGATTGTATCCATTGGGATTGTGCTACCATTAACACTATTTCAAGTCTCAGGTACAATGGCACCCAAAGCAAGACAAGGCAAAGAAAAGGCTACCACTTCCCAAAAGAGCAAGAAAAGAGGCCGCAAGGAGCAAGGAGAACCCTCCTCGCTGCAAATACCTCGACTCACGCTTGGAATTAAGTGGGATACTTATGAGGAACTTCTAAGGATAACGACTCTGATGATGATTCCAATGCAAGGGGTATGACCCCAGACACAGAGGATGAGTCTGACTAACTAGGTTCTTCTAATTTATTTTCCACTGAGGACAGTGTACCGACTAAGTGTGGGGTGGTGGTATTGCATGCTATACTTCTCTACTCGCATCTATGTTTGTTTTCTTTTGTTTTATTTTTGTTTCATTTTTTAGTTAAGATTTTTTTAGTATTTAATATTTTTTTTTAACTTAGCTTCGCATGAGATTATTCTAATAGGCAGCATGAGATTATAACAAGAGTATGTTCTACAATTATGACTATTGAGATGTTTAGGCTCCAGTTGTGACTCATTATGTGATATTGTGTGGTTCAATTCCTTCACTTGTTGGGTCGAGAGTCTATATTACTTCCAATCAAGTCGACCATGTGCCTTGTGTGTGTGAGATAATAGTATATTCTATGTATGTGGCTGATGCTAGAACTTGCCTGGTATGTATGCAAAGCGAAAATAAGGAGTGTAAGTTTAGGATATGATTTAGGCATTTCTTTGGCAACCTATACATGTTTACCTTCAGTTTTACCTACCCATGGACATCATCCTAGTTAACCCTTTTGAGCCTTTAGCCTATTTCTTTGACAACCTTGTATGTAAGCCAATCCATTTCTTTCAAGACCGTAATTTGATCCCAAAATCCTGAAGTGCTTTAAAGTGAAAAAGTCATCTGACAACATAAAAGGAAATTGGGTGAGTATAATGCTATAAATTGGAATGGTTCTTGAATGTGTTATGAAAAAGAAAAAAAAATGCTATCATAAGAGGTATGTTGTGAAAAGAAAAAGGAAAAGAAAGCTGAAAAGTGAGTTGTGCTTAAAATTGAAAAAAGAGGAGAACAAGGGTGGTAGAAAAAAGAAAGAAGAAAGGTTGAAAGAAAAAAGTGTCAATGATACAAAGTGATGTATTAAAGCGCTTAGGAACCTAGTCACTATTCTTGGCCAAAATAGTCCTACCCGTCCCTTAGCCTACATTACAACCATCAAAAGACCTACTTGATCCTAATCTTAACATTCCGACATTTAGTGGAGTACTACATTAAGGGCAAGCCTATGGTCATCAGTTGCTACATATGAACTCTTTGTGAGAGTGAGAGCAAGGACATTTTGATACCCATGTTTGAAAAATATGCTATATTTGTGAGTGATTATGGGTACTATATTGTGAGACACACATGGTTGATGAGTTTTGGATAGTTGTATATGATTCCATGCACTTTAACATTTGCATGCGAGTTGATCACCATCACGAGTCTATACTTGAGGTTAAATTGTTTCTACCTATAATCAGAAAGCTACTCTTGGTTGATAATTGTTGTGCTTGTCTTGACGAATATTTTGTGTTGTTGCTGCAAAACCCTAAGTTGATGTTTAGAAGGACATGATAGTTTGTTCGAGGATGAACAAAGCTCTAAGTGTGGGGTGTTGATGATAGGCGAATTTACACGCCTATATCAATATATTTTGCCCATATTTTAGCCTAGTTTTGAGAACAAATTATATATTTCATGCACTTTTAGTCCTTTTTCCTGTAAGAGAGCTAACGAACATGATTAGTAAAGTTTCAGGTATAAATGATGCAAAAATCAGCATTTTATGGCTTACTTGACGCAAAAGAAAGCTCACAAAGGAAGGGAAGAAAGTTTACACGCCTAAGGACCAAAACTGCTGTATGGAAAATCTGTCCCGGGCTAAAACAACAATTCTGAAGACTTTGGGGACTTACAGACACAAAGCTGGATTTTGACAATGATACATTAACCTAGTACAATTAGGTTATGTATTTCATTATTTTATGTGGATTATGATAATGTTACCTTAACCTAGTACATTTGGGTTAAGGATTTCATTAGTCTAGTAGGATTTGGTTATTTATTTCATTAGCTTAGTAGGAGTAGGATATGGGTATTATAAATACCCTATCATGCTAGAGATTTAGAATAAGGAGGGAGGAAGGAGGGAGAACACAATACTTCCTTCCATCCCTCTCATCTTTTTACATCTTCTAACATCTTCTACTCCTCTATTATTCTACACTACAAACAATTCTACAACTCTTCTAATCTTTCTATTAATTCTCGTTTTTCTATTCATCTATTCTTAATTTCCGCAACAAGAGAATCGTTACCTTGCTAAGGAATTCACGCCTCACACCTACCACTTACGCTACACGAAATTAATCAATCTTGTGGTATAACAACAATGTCAATCGTGATCTCCTTCGCATTCATGGGTAACTAAACTTCTCTGTTGGGGTTATGGAAGCCGAATGAGTTACTATCTATTGTTGTGAGTTTGTGAGTTCAAGGCACGTATATTTCTTATATCATTATTCTCTTCATCTTAATCTACATTCTTTGCGGTTGCAAACGCAAGAATACGCCAGTCTAACATTTAACTTGTTCGAGAGAAAAGTTATTTGTCTGGAAAAGAGATAATGTCAAGGTAGTAGGACACCCTTTCCTACTAAAAAGCTAGTGTCGTAACTGGACTAACCTCTTGGAGAATTCGTACCGTTAGACACGCTTTAAGCTCGAGAGAGTTAAAGTGAAATAGTCCTTGTTTAGGTCGAGAGACGCTTAGATTTACCATCGACTACAATCCTCTATAAGCAATTGCATGTCAGAATTCTACACACTCATAGCCAATAGAGACGTATACCTCAGAAGGTGGACATAACCCCAATGCTTCAATTCTCATTGTTTACAACCAACGTAACAATCTCTCTCTTTTTACTTTATTATTTTCAGCTTTTGTTTACATTACTTGCAAAACAAGAATCCCCCTTTCTTACGAGACTTGCACCAAAAGTTTAGTAATTTTACTTACTTGTTGGCCAAGCTATTCCCTGTGGGATCGACACCCAACCCAGGTTGGGTTCTATATTTGCTAACGACCGCTTTACACTCAAACGAGAGCTGTAGATTGAGCGTTATCAATTGGCCGGCTCCGCATTCAACTACCTTTTAGCTTCCCTCTAAAGTGAATGGGGAAACAGTGTCAGCCTTAGATAATCTGGAGTCACCCTAGTCATAGTGAATGTATCTGTAAGCTCAATGAAGATCTTCAAGTGGACTTGTGGATCCTCGTGTTAAAGCCCTGCAAACTGTCCATTGCTAATAAGAAGTTGTATCATATTGTGTTTCAACTCAAAATTCCCCCCAACTGCCAATTTTTGAATTAGGGAAGTCAAGTTTGTTGGAAGTGGGACTGTCACTTCCCTAACCTTCCTACCAGCTACTTGTTGTTCAGCCATAGGAACAGTATTCTCTTGGCCTTCTTGGATTTGAGAAATTCTAAGGAGAAGGATTGTTTCTCTCCTGCGTTGATGGTAAAGTTGCTCGAGTTCTGGGCTTGGTTCTACCAACTCCCGATCCCTTGCTATCTTATCAACTTAAAACCTATTTTCTTCAAGAACAAAACCAAGACCAAGCAAAAAAACACCAAATAAACCTAAAAGTAGAACTAAAATAAACAATTTCCAAATAACAAGTCCCCGGAAACGGTGCCAAAAACTTGTGACTGCTCAAGAGCACACGCAAGTGTACGTGGTCTGACAAGTAATATAGTGGCCTTCAGGAAAGCCGAATATAAATCCCACAGTAATAAGATTTGGCAATGATTTAATTTCAGTTCACAGTTTAGATTCAATTGATGCAAGTGTAACCAAAAAGAGAGTTTGTAGTTTATAATTGCAAGAAAATAAACAAAACGTAAGTAAAGATCTAAACACAATCAATAGGAGAAAATCAAGGGTTGAAGAACTTCGAACAATCATATTACGTCTTGAACTTCATTCGTTAATATACTTATTGTGGTTGTTGATTCGTAGGGTTTATTGCATGATTACGGTTTCCCAACCTCTAATCATTTACCTAAGTTGAACCTTACACCAACATCGTTTAGCGGGGATACAATGATTCACTTAAGTTCTTTACAAATATCATCCTACATATGGATCAAGTATCGTATCTAAGTACATCCCTGTCCTAGATACTAATCTGAATCTCTTATTTCATAAAGAAAAATAAACCATACTCTTCTTATTCCCATATTCTATCTCCTTATTCCCTCTCCCTAGTTCACAAGGTCGACAATAGATGTATTCTACGGGTGATCAATCCATAGAATAGTTATAAGAAGAATAAGAAAACAACCAACAGGGGTAAGAAAATCAAATGAATTCAATTCAAAACTATAATACTCATGGTCTTGGCTTCAACCCAAGAAAGAGGGAGTTTAGCCACACATAGTCATAATTGTAATCACAAGGTTGCAATTAATGACTAAAAATATGTATGAACTAAATGAAATTAATAAAAACCTAATTATGAAGTTGTAGAAGCCCATTGATCTCCAAAATACGTCAAAAAATATGTAAAAAGTGAAACAACATGTATATATAGCATAAGTGTAATCCAAGTCTGTGTTGGAGTCGAATTGGAGTGAAACTCCCAGATGTAGAGTGGAGCATGTGTCGCATGCTATCCGTATTCACTCACTGGAAGTTGGCTTCACAAATTTCTCTAAGGCATTGGACCCTTGAAGTAAAACAAGCGGTGCACACTGTATTGCGCCTTAATAGATCATGACACACATGAATATCACACGTAGACACTGTTTTGGGTCCCTTATGAGTCTATTGATGTGTCGCACGCTCCAATAATCCTTACCACGCGCCCACACTCTCTTAATACTTTTCAGGTATCCAAATTGGCATAAAACTATGTTTTGTGCTTCCGTGATCCATTCCAAGCCTTTTTGAGTTATTTCCACTTAATTTGAAGCTTTAGTATCCTTTATGTGTCGTCATTATCCATTCAAAAAGCATAATATAGCATTAAACACAACAATTTAGAGCTCAAAACAACACAACATCCAACTCAATGAAATAGAAACAAGAGCTAAGCATAGGCAAATTTCACTTTGATCTTTAACTTGTTGTTTTGACTCTTGTCTTGATCCACTTGACCCTTGTACACTCATAAAACTTAGTTACACATATAATAACTCATTTAAAACCATAATAAACACATATAAAGCAATAGAATCCAACAAGAGAGGCTAGACAAGCACCTAGCTTACGCTAGAACGGTTAGTTTTTTCTATTGAACTCTAATTGATTCTTTTTGGTACAAACTTTCTTAGCTTTCACCTTGAACCATATAAACATATATTTTAACACATTTATCTCATTATAAACTATAATATCTTATAATCGTCCTCAACACAAGGCTAAAAAGGCAAGAATAGTGACACTAGATTGCAAAAATACATCCAACATCAGTCCCCCCTAAAAACTCCTACATTTCACGGCTAAGCTACACCTCCCGCCATTATTGCCCAATTAAAAACAATTTCCAATAATGAAAACCATTTTCCATTTAATAACTAAGGCCACTGATATTGGTATTGTCACACTAATCCTTATTTGCAAGTATCATCCATTGCCAACCATTTATAAGTTCAAGGGGGCTTTCATCAACCCTTCTATTTACCATATTAAACCACTTGGGAGATTCCATGTTCCCCACAGTCATAACCAATTACCCTTTAGCCTTTCCAAACCATTTAGACCATGTATAATTCCTTTAACAAGTTTAAAACATGCAAGAGTTCCATTAGAAGTAGGCAATCCAATGAACATATCCTTATAAGCATTTTGCCAAACACATTGGGGGCATAATATGACCAAAACCAATTCCTATTACCATTAAACCATTACTAGGTAGTCCAATTATCCAAAACCGCCATTAATGCATATAAAAAGATAATTAAAACAATGGGAAACCATAACCAACCATTTAATAACAAATCCCCCAAATCATATTTGAAAACCCAAAATCATACAATCAATAAAATCACGAAAAAATTCATACAAACCATGCCTTTAAGTAAAATTAACAATGAGGGAAGACAAAATGCCTTAAACCAAGATGATAATCAAAAAATATCACCAAGACAAGCCCCAAATTGATCCCTTAGTTGAAACCCTAGCTCCCCTTACCCAAAAGCTCTTGAGAGAATTATGAAGTGTTTAGGAAGATTTTATAAGTTTTAGTGAATAGAATTATAGGGTAAAGAACCTCCCAAGTAGGTTAAAAATCATGGGACCCTATTAGGATAAGTGGAGAAATGTGCAAAATACCCCCATTTAAGTTGCACCAAAAATCCCATCATAGGGATACAACTGACCCTCACGAGTCATACCCTCCCAATATGCTTGGTATCCAACACTCGTAACCTGTCCTCAATCCTTGGATCAAACACTGTCCAGTATACGATTCATCCAACCAAGTCATAACCACAACATACGATCCAAATCTATGACCTGTATCCCTGGCAGAATAAAATACCAGGAGGATTGAGCGATGTCTACCATACGAGTCTCTAGTATGATTCGTACCCTGGCTTACGGCTCATTGTGAGCCACTCGTACTCAGATCCAGCCTAAGTAACCAAGTCTAAGATTAAGTTAAGAAACCAAAAGATCTATAACCACCAATACAACTCTTACCCCTAAGTCGTACCCATTCCAGTAACTAAAATCCATCTCACCAACCAACACTGTTTAGTATACAACTTGACCATACCACCTGTACCTCAACTTACAGATCGTATCCATGAGTCGTATTGGGTCCAGAGATCATAATTCCAAGAAATTTTCTAAGGTCTAGAAATTAGGGTGTTTCAGTCTCTCCTACTAGGAACGTTCGTCCCTGAATGACGAACAAGTTAGGAGTATCCACACGCAAGAGTAATTTGCATTATAAAATAAATTCCCAATCTTTAACAAAGTTAAAAAACAAAGAGGCCAAGATATTAATCTTTTGTTTAACAAACTCTGAAAGGAAATATATGTTGAAGACACATACCTTCGACATGAATCCCGGGAGCAAAAAATAAATGCGAATATTTTGAGTTCATGTCCTCTTTCGCTTCCCATGTAGCTTCTTCCACCTTATGGTTCCGCCAAAGAATCTTAACTAAAGCCACATCCTCAGTCCGCAATCTATGAACCTTCCTATCCAGAATCTCAACTAGAACCTCTTCATATGACAAAGAATTCGTGAGATCAAACCCTTCCAAAGGAATAACCAAAGAAGGATCACTAATGCACTTTCTCATAATGAAAACATGAATGACCGGATGAACCAAGATCAATTTAGAAGGCAACTCCAGCTCATAAAAAACATTACCAACTCTCCTCAAAATATCATAAGGACCCACATACCAGGGACTGAGCTTCCTCTTCTTGCTAAACCGCACTACTCCCTTCATGGGTGATACCTTGAGAAAAACCTTATCACCAACCTCAAATTCCAAGTCTCTATGCCTAATATTTTCATCGGACTTTTGGCGACTTTAGGAAGCCTTAAGCCTATCCCGAATCACCATTACCTTCTCCATAGCTTGGTAAATAAAATAGGGGCCAAACATGTCTGCCTTACCAAGCTCAAACCTATAAAATAGAGATCTGCACCTTCTACAATACAATTCATCAAAAGGGGCCATACTAATACTAGAATTATAGCTATTGTTTTAAGCAAACTCCCTCAGAGGCAGATGCTCAACCTAACTGCTACCATAATCAATCACACAGGACCAAAGAATATCCTTCAATGTCTGAATAGTTCTATTCTCTTGTCCATCCATCTGCGGATGAAAAACAGTACTCAGACTCACCTTAGTCCCCAACTCTCTCTAAAAAGACTTCTAGAAGTGAGATTTAAATGGTTTTCCACAATCAGAAATAAGCAAAACAGGTGCCCCATGAAGCGTCCCAATCTCCTGAAGATACAACTTTGCATAATCCACCACCGAGAAGGTAGTCCGCACTAGCAAAAAGTGCACAAACTTAGTTATCTTTTCCACTATGACCCAAATCAAATCATCTTGATTCCGAGACCCAATAAGATCGGTAACAAAGTCTATATTTATCACTCTCACTCCTAGGAAAATTAATTTCTTGGTACAACCCTCATGGCCTTATGTTCTCAACCTTAAACTGTTGACACACTATGCACTTGACCACAAAATCAGCAATATATCTCTTTAGACCATTCCACCAATAAATCTCCTTGAGATCATTATACATCTTAGTTTAGCTGGGATGAACAACATAGTGTGACTCATGAGACTCAGCCAAAACCCTTTGTCATAACCCATCGATATCAGGAACACACAACCTCTCTTGGTACCGTAAAGTACCATCAACACCGATATCAAACACCATTACCTTTTGCTCACCAATGTCACTCTTGATTTTTATAAAGATAAGATCTAGCACTTGTTTCTCCTTAATCTCCCTACCAAGAGACTATCGAACCGCTACTTGCACCACCACACTAACATCATTGGAGTCCAAGAGAAAAACCCTAAGATTAGCCATGCGGTGAATATCCTTCACCAAGTCTTACTTTATTTTCTCTACATGAGCCAAACTCCACATGGATAACCTGCTAAGAGCATCAGCAACCACATTAGCCTTACCCTGGTGATAGTGAAGACTCATAGCATAAAATGTGAGAAACTCAAGCCATCTCTTCCGCCTGAGATTAAGCTCGTTCTGGGTGAACACATACTGTAGACTCTTATGATCAGAAAAATATCCATGTGAACACCATATAAATAATGCCACTATATTTTCAAAGCAAACACAGCCGCCAACAGCTCTAAATCATGAGTGGGATGATTCCTCTCATGTACCTTCAACTACATGGAAGCATAGGCAATCACCTTCCCATGCTTTATCAACACACAACCAAGCCTTACCCAAGATGCATCACAATAAACCACAAACGTATCATTGCCCTTTGGCAAAGTCAAAATTGGAATCGAAGTTAACTTATACTTAAACTTCTTTAAACTCCCTTCAAAATTATTTAACCAAGAAAAATTAACCTTCTTCTGAGTTAACTTAGTCAAAGGAGCAACTATATATGAAAAGATTTCTATAATACCTGACTAAACCCAAGAAGTGCCAAATATTAGAGGGAGTCGTAGGTCTAGGACACCTCTTTACCATAAAAACCTTATGTGGATCCACCGTGATCCCTTCGCTAGAAATAATATGATCAAAGGAAGTCACAGCGTTCAACTAAAACTCAAACTTGGAGAAATTAAAATATAACTGCTATTACTGTAGGTCTGCAACTTGACATGGAGGTGATTAGCATGATCCACCTCACTCTTCGAATAAACCAGAATGTCATCAATGAACATAATCATGAAAAGATCCAAATGCTGATAGAAAACTCTATTCATTAGATCCATAAATACCGCTAGAGCATTAGTTAACCCAACCCGAGTACGAAAAGCCTTCTTAGGGATATCCACCTCCCTAATCTTAAGATGATGGTACCCAGACCAAAGATCTATCTTAGAAAAGAACTTGAAACCTTACAACTAGTCAAACAGATCATCTATCCTTGGAAAAGGATACTTGTTCTTGACCATCTCCTTATTCAATTGCCTATAGTTAATGCACATCCGAAGAGAACCATCTTTCCTTTTGCACAAACAACACTAGTATACCCTAAGGAGATACATTAGAATGAATAAACCCCTTATCCAGAAGATCATTAAGTTTCTCCATAAGTTCCCTTAACTCAGCCAGAGCAATCCTATATGGTGGAATAGAAATTTGATGAGTGTTTGAAATTAGATCAATATCAAACTCTATTTCCCTATTCAGAGGAACACCAGGGAGATCATCCGAAAAAACCTCAAGAAACTCATTAGCCACAAGAACTGACTGAAAAAAAAGACGAGTTAGAATCTTTAACCCAGACCAAGTGATAAAGACAACCTTTAGAGATTAACCTCTGAGCTATAAGATAGGAAATAAACATCCCCCTAGGATCTAAAGAAACACCCTCCTATTCTACAACCGGCTTACCAGGGAACCTAAAGATGACCCTATGGGTCCGATAATCCAAGGACATATAACAAGAGTTTAACCAATCCATCCCAGAATAATATCAAAATCCACCACAAACAACTCAAACAGATCCACCAAGGTCTTTTTGCCATCAACAGATACCACACACCACTTATAGACTCTCATAGTAATAACTGTATCACCTACTTAGGTAGAAATAGAAAAAGGATTTGAAATAACTTTCGGATCAAAACCAAAATATACAACCACATATAGAGTCACACAGGAGAGAGTAGACCTTGGATCAATCAAAAAATATACATCATAAGAGAAAAGTTATAATGCACTAATAACGACATCAGGTGATTCCTCAGATTCCTATCGGGATGCAAAAACATACAACCTGTTCCGACCAACACTAGAACCAAGAGTAGTAACAGAAACAGATGCCATACCACTGGGTGTAAGAGTAGAAGATGAATCCACAGGAATCTTATTTGCCCCCAAAGCAACCTTATTAACCGGATAATCCCTGAGGCGTTGACCTACCTGGCCATACTTAAAGTATTTTCCTTTTATTCATTGAAATAACCCTGATGAGGACGACCACAAAATCGACAAAAAGGACATAAAGAAAGTAACTGGCCTCCGCTTGCTAGAGATTAGACACCCTGCGCCCGATAATTGTCACCACCATGATGACTCTTGTCTCCCGACTAATAAGAAGTACTAGCAGAAAACTAGGTACCAGAACTCCCCCATTTCTTTTTCTTTCATTTGCCACCATCTCGACCACCCTGAGACTGAGAAGCTCCCTGGTCAGAAAACTTGTTCCTCTTACCCTGCCTATCTCCAAACTCCACCTGATTCCTCTTTTTATTCTCTACTTGCTGCATATAAACAGTAAACCTACAGATGTCCATATCCTTGATCAACAAAGTAGTCTTGCTCTCTAAAATCTGATCCTGATTCGACCCAGAAGTGAACTTTCTCATTCTTGACCTCATGTCAGCCACCAAATCAGGAGCATACCTTTATAATTGATGAAACTTCGAGGCATATTACTTGACAAACTTTATTCCCTGCTTGAGGTTTACTAACTCCTTCATTTTTTTATTCCCTCAACTCTTGAAGAAAGAAATAATCCAAAAAAACACCAGAGAAGGCATCCCATAAGGACAACTCCTCCACATCTCCTTTATCCCGATCCCACTCTTCATACCACTGAGATGTAACATCTTTGAGCTGATAAGCTGTAAAGTTTACCCTCTCCAAATTAGTGGCTTACATCAGTCAAAATATCTTCTCCATCTCATCAAAAAAGCCTTGTGAATCCTCCTCCACTTCACTCTAGAAAAAAGTGAAAGGATCCATCTTCATAAATTGGCGAACCCTTGTGGCCTCAGCAGACAAAGCACAAGAAACATCCCGCTCAGACTGAGCAATAACCAACTTAGTAATAACATGAATAGACTAACGAAATTATGCATAAGTCGCCTCACATTGAGGAGGACTAGTAGTAACCGGTGGAACTCCAAAACTATTAAGGATAGGAATGTGTGATCGAACATGAACCCCAAAAGTAGGATACACCCCCTCAGCATACACCCAGATGGGATAGAAAATTTTTCTTCTATTCTAGATCTACGAGGCATGATCTGAGAGACAAACAAACAAGGATTAGAGAAGATTCCAAGACTAAGACTCCAAGTTTTAAAATAGAATACCAAGAAAGTAAAACATTCCTAAATGCCTTGTAGCCTCTCCCTTATGAGTGTGGCACGCTACACACCCCTAAAAGAGAATCTACTCGACACGGCTTTATGGACTCCAATTGATCATAAACCTAGGTTCTAATACCAACTTGACACGACCCACCCTAGGTCCTTATCATAATAGGCATCACAAGTCTGACCAGGACCAGAGACCACCCCCGTTACCCAACCCAACATCCAGTTGCCTTCCCTGAGTTGGTTAAATTTTGAGCATGTAACAAAATAGTGTAACAACTCACATAAAGACTTAGGAAATATATAAAAACTATGACCGACCCAACTGAGTCCAATAATCTCGTAACGCCAATATAACCATTCAAAACCATACAAAAATAAGGGACATAAGCTAGGTCATATCAAAAGACATTCCAAAACATAATATAATTAATCCCAAAATTAAATAGGATGGAACAACCTACAATATCGTCTTATGATGTCAGCCCACTGGCTTATTCTAATGCCAAGGCTGACACCAATACTGATCCCACCCATTCTCACCTATAGAAGTAACACAAAGCCTTTAACCAAAGGAGTAATAAAATCCAGTTGGGATATGCCCCCAACTATAGCCAAAACTAATATCTAAAATAAACTAAAATGTCTAAAAATGCCCACATCATGAAATGGAGTCGTCTGAAAGGATGGAAGCTCAGTACTTCAGTCCAAATGTGATCCCCAAGTTAGTCACTATAAAGAAGGAGTAAAATGATTGGTTCCTACATAGTGTGGGTATACAACCACTAGTAAACGGGGTTAGCGAGTGACCGCTAGCATGATCTTAGGGTAAGGATAAAATAATGTCATTTATAAAACTAGGTAAAACCATTCATATGCAAACAACCATACATATATATTAATATATATATATATATATATATATATATATAACCATGCCAAGAAAAAGGATCGGGTTTAGAATGCCTTTAAAATCTTTACCTAGGTTGTGTAGCTTTGTCATCCTAAACCACCCACGAGCTATATAGGTTCAGCTCCCCCTACTAATAGGGCCTCTGTGCGTGTAGCCACAAAACCAGGAAAGTATCCCATAGGATGACTAGTGCATCCTCCCAAAATAGTGTGATGTCATGCACATGGTCACCAAGACCAACCTCATACCAGCAAATATGACTTTCAAGTTTGTCTCACTAGGACCTCTGTCTTCCAAGCCTTAGGTACACCTCCCGCCATTACTGCCTAATTATAACTAATTTCTAATTAGCCAAACCATTATCTATTTATTAACCAAGGCCATTGATATTGGTATCATCATACCAACCCTTACTTGCAAGTAACATCCATAGCCAACCATTTATAAGTTTAACGGGACTTTCAAGTGACCTTTTATTTACCATATTAAACCACTTGAGAGTGTTCAATATTTCCTACAAGCATAACCAATTATCGTAAAGCCTTTCCAAACTATTTATACTATGCATAATTCCTTTACCAAGTTTAAAACATGCAAGAGTTCTACTAAAAGTAGTCAATGAAATGAACATATCCTTATAAGCATTTTGTCAACCATATTGGGGGCATAATATGACCAAAATAAGTTTCAATTACCATTAAACCATTCCCATGCAATATAATTATCCAAAACCACCATTAATGTATATAAAATCACAAATAAAAATATAGGAAACCATAACCAACTATTTAATATCAAAACCCCTAAATAATATTTGAAAACCTAAAATCATAAAATCAATGAAATCAGGAAAACATTCATACAAACCATGCCTTAAGTAAAATTAATTACGAGGGAAAAGAATATTCCTTAAACCAAGATGATGATGGAATGAAATCAACTAGACAAGCCCCAAATTGATCCCTTAGTTGAAACCCTAGCTCCCCTTACCCAAAACCATGTGAGAGAATTATAAAGTTTATAGGAAGAGTTTCTAACTATTAATGAATAGAATAATAGAGTAAACAACCTCCCAAGTAGGTTAAAAGTCATGGAACCCTATTAGTATAAGTGGGGAAATGTACAGAATACCCCCACTTAAGTTGCACCAAAAATCCTTCACAAGGATACGACTGACCCTCTCGAGTCGTACCCTTCCAATACAATCGGTATCCACAATTTGTAACATGGCCTCAAACCTTGTATCAAACATTGTCTAGTATACGACTCATCTAACCAAGTCGTAACCACAACATACGATCTGTATCCTTGACAGAATAAAATACATGGAGGATTGAACATGTCTACCATATGAGTCCCTGGTACGATTCGTACCCTGGCTTACGACTTATGGTGATCCACTCGTAATTAGATCTAACCTAAGTAACCAAGTCTAAGATTAAGTTAAGGAACCAAGTGCTCTATAACCATCAATATGACTCATACCCCTAAGTCGTACCCATTCCAGTAACTAAAATTCATTCTACCAACCAACACAGGTTAGTATACGACTGGAATATACCACCTGTACCCGAACATACATCTCTTACCCATGAGTCATATTAGGTCTAAAGATCAGAACTCCAAGAAATTTTCTAATATCCATAAACTAGGATGTTTCAATAGGTTATGTCATGGGCATCTTTCTAGAAATAGGGATACCCAATTGGGGTTTTTGTGTGGCTTTTATTGATTCACTCGTTAGATACTCAAAAGAGTAAATGAGTGACATCCTTGAGGACTTGTTTACAAACTAGCCTCAAGTATTTTTAATATAGCCTACCATGTTATCAAAACATAAAACTTATACCAAACCATCGTCATCCCATGAACAACTTTCCCTTAGGTAGGCATAATCCCAAAATCCCTCCAAAAATTGAATTCTAAAATAAAAGAATTATTCTAGTGTGTCGGGTGACTTTATATTGATAACATCTTATTTCAAACCAAACCTCTCCCCACTTTACATTATGTGTTTTATATTGCGCACACTTCAGGTATCTTTTTGTTAATCTTGACACCGATAGGACTTGAAATCTAAATCTCGGTCCTTGTGGATTTAACCTAAATAAATGTTGAGAGTTTAACAATGAACGTCCTATACAACTTTATATATTATAGGTGAGAAATATCACCTAGTTCATAGGAATTATAGAATTCATAACTAGAATTCATATGTTACAACTAGGTTTTAGGAAAAAGATGTAAGGAATCCCTTATTAAATTTCCACATGCCTAAGGTTTAAAGCCTTGACGAAATATTTGGATTTGGAGCCAAAAGATGAAAAGCCTTATTTCTTGCTTGGATAGGAAAATCTCCTCTCTCTCTCTAGAATTTTTAAGTATTGAATAAATTTTGAGGAATGGGAGACTTATGGGTGTTTTAATATAATGATTCATCCCTTGGATCACTTAAACGACATAGCTTTGGTATTAAAATTGTGAGAAAATACCCAACAAACCCTCCAAAATTATTTAAAAAACTCTTGAAAGAAGTCCCGACAACTTAGGCTACGATTCGTTAGGTGTGGCCACTAGTTGACCATGGACATGAACTTAATTTCCAACTTAAACTCTGATAGGTCAAAAAAATGAGCAAACTTATGGGTATTGTCTGAACGACTTTTGAAGTTGGATAACTAACATGATACTCATTTTTGAATCTGGATATCTGTAATAGTTATGACTAATTTGGATTGGGAGTAAGGACTCAATTGAAGCCATCCATAACATGAAAAAAAATGAAGAACCTCATGGAATAGGAATATAAATGAACATTTAGGTAGTAAGACTAGATTAGAAGATGGAAAACTAAAGAAGCTTGTTTGTCTGATCGTTGCATTAAATTATTGGATATATTGACTGACACATACTGAGAGTTTATAACTCAAATAAAGAATTCCTATCACAAAAATATAATTAGAACTTAAAGTTACAGATAATCACATAAAATTTCTAAGAGTCACTAAGAAAGAAATATCAGCTAGCTTTAACTCTCCTTGTTAGGGTTTCTAAAAACACTAGGAATAGAAGAATTTCTAGCGTAATCTGAAGGAGATATATAAATACGAATTATAACATGGTTCGGGCATCCAAGTCCACTATTCTAATCTCGTAAAATGGGAATGACTTAGAGCTGAACGTTAGACATCTATGGTCAAAAGTTTTATATTAGGATACAAAAGTATCCTAGGCCAAAAGTAAGGCTGGAACTATATGCTTTAATCAATTTGGGTGATAACTTCTAATATAAAAACATTCTTCCACTGTACTCTTCTTTACAAATCCACCACACATAACTAGCTGAACTTTTCTAACTCTCTTAAGGATAGACCATATAAAATTTGCTAAAGGATAAGTCTAGTTTCATACTCATACATCATTCAAGATATACTATGATATATAAAGAACCACCATTAAAATGACTACATTGGTCTTAACTATGGGAATTTATATTCTATATCCACTCGGAGAGTTTATGCTTAGTAGACATTATTTCTTATTGCCTTAAATAATCAATTTTTCTTACTAATCAAAGAGTCACTAACCACCACATGCCATAATCTCAAAGTATATCAACATATCATTCAATCCTATCACTCAGCTGCCAACAACATCACCATAAGGGTCACTAAAGAACTAGAACATGAGTTTCTAATATAAGAAGGATACTGTGAAATCTTGACTAAATGATATTTATGAATTCGACACGTAACTGGGTCCTAAGGAAGAAAATATAATTTGAATAAATTATTTTCAAGAGATTTGATTTGAGAGCATACATGATGTTGTGTGATCTCACTAGTCATTAACAATGTGTCATGAGTACCAAGAATTTAACATACTATACGACATGAATACATGAGTTATGAGCTACATGACTTGAGATTAGAATTCATAAATTCATAGAATATGAGTCTTACTTCTGAATAAACTTATACTTCCTTATATAAGGAACTGGGAGTGGACGTGATTTTGTATAAAGTGCAAGAATATAAGCTATGATCATGGAGCTGGCTTATAAAGCATGAGTAAAGTGTCGTAATGACAGAACTACAAATAGTTAACTGAGGTAATAATGGGTTGGCAATTTTTCTCGCCTATTATTGTTCTAGAATCACTAGTATCACTATTAGAATCTAAACCCCTGACTTGGTTCCTTGTTCTATCATCTACCCATTAGATTAAATCCATTATTCTATGTCTGTGGACCTCTTCTATAAATTCTAAACTAAACTACAATGACTCTACTCTATAGTTCGAGATATAACAGTACACATAAATACTAAACTCTTCCTAAAAGACTATAACCCACTACTAGTACTTCCTTCTGAGATGCAACTCTTAAATTTCTATAGCCTCAATAGTCATCACAATAACTTAAATTCTTATTAAATTTAAACCTTCTGAATTATCAAAATTCCCTGAGTTTACACTTTTCAATCAAGAATTAAATAAACATCTTTCTATTAGCTTAATCATCCACAATTCAAACTTAGATTCTAACATTTAACATGGATATACCCAAAACATTTAATCAACTATACTAACTTACTACTATAAGATTATAATCATGAAACACTAACCCCAAAAAAATTGATGAACATACCCAAACTTAACAAGCTCCTCTTTATTTCTAGTCGTTGCCTAATATCGATCTTGGCTAAAGCACTAACATACTATAAGTCCCCATAGTCTATAAATCTCTCTCAAAGATTTTCTATACAATCCATACAACACCTTTTCGGATCCATTGATACATAATTACTAAATTTAGATAAATATTATCCCCACTTTACGGTTGCTATGCTTCTAGGCTTATGCTTCTAAATCTAGGTCATGTTTCCATATGATTCTGAGAGGGTATTTGAGAGCACATTTGACTTTGGCTCAATGCATGATTATCATAAAACAAATTAGCTCTTTTAATTGTTGGAACATAAAAGTAGTTATGGGATCCTTTCTATCCCACATGTAATCTTGTAACTGTATGAGGGAACTGTCTGGGAAAACTCTCTCAGTAGGAATTTAAGATTGACTATTTCTATTACCTCAAAAAATAAAGCATAGTTATGAGGAATAGAGTAATACTAGAATCTGTATAAGTTTCTAATAGAATATCTTTATTACATGATCTGGAATTGAAAGAAGTGAAACGTATAATAAAGCCTACCGAATAAAAGTATAGATGTCTCCCTACCATTCTGTATGACTTTACTATACATGACTTCATAGACACCCTATGACACTTAAACCTTGTTCTCTGATACCAAGTTTTTCACAACCTGATACTACCCCCTAGTTGTAACACGGTTTGTAGAACCATAAGTAATCCCAAGCTAACCCATGGTACTAGAATAATGATTGAGAAACTAATTATATCATACATAAAAGTTAAATTAATTGAGCAGAAGCATAATCATGAGATAAGTTATTTCAATATGTTACTATTAAAAGCTTAAATACTATAACATGAAAGAAAGAATATTTGAAGCTAT
Organism: Capsicum pubescens; assembly: GCA_030864215.1. Classification (NCBI taxonomy): domain Eukaryota; kingdom Viridiplantae; phylum Streptophyta; class Magnoliopsida; order Solanales; family Solanaceae; genus Capsicum; species Capsicum pubescens. The sequence goes on along the minus strand of CM061549.1, from coordinate 97,653,709 downwards.
ACACAATGACTTTAACTAACTATCTATGAAGCCTCTACTAATATTAAGTATAGGTAGCCGAGATATGACCCCCAACTATTCCATATTAATACATAAGAATAAGGAAATTAAATTGTAGAACTACAACTGATTTGAGTCCTAAAAATAAAAGAACTCATCACCTACTGGTTAAATGCTATGATTTGGCTGACTATTATCCTGATAGTAAACACCTGAATTGACATCATATGAAAAATATAGGTATAAGAGGTATGTAATCAGTACTTCATAATGTACAGAGTGTGTAAGACATGCTTTGAATGTACTGAGTATGTAAGATATGCTCTAGTCTTGAAAACACTTAAAATATGCTTTAAAATTGAGGATATAAGTTATTTGCCAAAATATTCATTTAAAACATGTATGTATGCAAAGACTATGATGCATAGTGAAATCACTAAATCATGAGATAAAAATATTCTATAAACTGACCAATGGTAGAAGCAGATCTACTTTATTTAATCACATGTTAATGCTTAATATGTTGTAAGATTGTATTGAATTCTAATAGATTTCAAAGAACATGAACTTCAGAGCAAACTGAATGCATAGAGCTGAATTGTAGTACAATGACCTTATATAAAATATATATACACTAATATACAATGAGAGTCTAAAAATTTACAGTATAAAAGAATGTAAAACATAACTGACGGTTATGCATCAATACTGGGTATGAAACTATGGGATGTGAACTATTGTAATGACCAAGTAAATATACATATAGCTGATCAATACTATATTGAATAAATTGATTACAAGGTCATATATTTACGAAGTCTTAGTATTTGAGAAATTATTCACCAATATATGACCATGTGAGCTAAATATAGAGTTCAATGTTAAACCCAGCAAAAAGGGCCTAATATACCTTCCAAGGTATAATTACTGTGTTGAAGTGGTACCACTAAACAATTATCCAAAAGCACTAAGGTGTCAATCTTAGTCTAATGGGTGACCCTATAGAACCTATGGTGGCATCATAGTTCTGGAACTGAGAGACTTCTGATAACGCTCAACATATACGTCAATTTAGTGCAAGGCGGTCGTCGTCAATATATTTATCCAACTTTGGAGTCGGGGTCAACTCCACAGAGAAAAATATGAGTGGCGATTAAAATAATTTGAAACTAAAGCTACAAGTTAAATTCAATCAAATAATTCAAAAATATAAAATAGGGGATTATAATGATTGACCAAAAGTTATTAAGACGTGCGTTCGCTTTAGAAACTCCAAGCTAAAATTCCAGTGTTTCAAATCAATGATAGAGAGAAACTAGGGTTGTGATCACTATGATTATTAATCCCCACTGAACAACGACAGTAGTATTGGGTTCTCATGACTTATGGGAACCACCAAATTATTAGTTTTGACAGTCCATCTAAGTGTTTCTCAACCAACATAGATGTTGAACTCCCTACTTCTCTTGAACTTAGGAAATCATTCTATTCATACTGATTTTATATCAAGTTGATAAATCTTGTTACAACATTAACCATTAGATGGGAACCTTCCCAAATTCTCATTGATAATTTATTACCTTTAGTTTATTTCTCAGTTCGAGCAAATCAACATAAGGAGAGATCTATTGTTTGCAACCAACAGAAAATAATTAAAACAAAAGAATTATCAAGATGTTCCCACAATCACTCAAACCCTAACCAACTATTAAATTCGTGGAGAAATAATCATAGATCCCGCAACCCTAGTTATGGGTTTTAGTGTCACGTGAAAAAAAGAGATAGCAATAATTTTATTCATCATTCAAAGTAATTAAACTTACAAAAGATGAAGTCTGAAGTTGATTCTCTTCCAAGTTAAAGAGAAAATTCCCACAACCAAATCAATGAGTTGAAAATTGAATTCTAAGTTAAGAGCCCTCAAAGAGAGATAAACAGGCCTTTGGAATGAGTTCTAGCCATTTCAAGATAATCAAGATGATGAATGAAAACCCTAACATAGGCTTTAAATACGTCATCCTAATTATGAAAACAAAATCATAGATCACAGTATTTTCTCGGACAGGCGACAACGTATGTGATAGCTTATCAGGAGTCTGACGACTTATTAGGAATATCGTCAGCTCCTCTTTACTTTTGACAATCTCTGCCTTAGGTTGACAATGAAACATGATGGATTATTAGACATGTGATGACATATCAGAATTGTCGTCTCTTCTTTACTTCAAATCTCATTCCCTGCCTAAGCCTAACGATGAGCCTGACGACTTATCACACTTATGACGGCTTATCACAGATGTTGTCATGAATTCCAGTTGAAGCTCATTCTCTGTCTAAGCCTAACAACGAGCCTAATGTCTTATCATACTTCTGATGACCTATCATAGATGTCTTCATGAATTCTAGCTGAAGCTCATTCCCTATCTAAGGCAGACGGCAACTCTGATAGCCTATCACAAGGCTTACGACTTATCAGACAAGTCGTCAGCTATACTTCCCTCACTACTTGCTTAGAAATCAACTGCTTTACTTTCATTGTTGCTGGTTCTCTTGCATCTTGACTTTTACTGCAATATCAAAGAGAAAACAGTCAAAAACGAAAAAAGTTACTTAAGACTTTGCAATTATTCTCAATTAAAAGCCTCAAATGTGTTAGCATCTGCTCACACATCAACACCCTCAACTTAAAACAATTGCTTTTCCTCAAGCAACTAAAACACAACCAAGAGGAAACAAAGTACATTTGGCAGTCAACCATCCATATTATATCAAAACATCTTCACCATCTCCAAGGTCAATTAATTTAAAAAAACAACAACTGTGCATATTATTGAAGGACAACCATGCGACACACAGGAATCAAGATATGGAATCAATTCAGCAACAACAACCATGCATGTACAAAGATTACACTATCCAAACAAGTTAGCAACTAGCAACGTAACGAGTGTGCCCTTGCAGCAAAGAGGTCCCACTTCACTTTTATCAAACATCACATATGTAACCATGGGGACAATCAAAAGACGCTCACTCTCAGAATGAAGTTCCAATCAATGTATGCCAAATACCATAGGCTTGCCATTATTTTTATTACCAAGATTTTCAGATAGGTCAGCTAGGATCACTATAGGTCTTCTCTTTGGCTAGTAATGTAGGTTAGGGGCTGGTATGATACTCAGTGATATTTTAGGTTACTAAGCCTCCTTGGTACTACACTAACATTTGGGGTATCACTTATTTACCTTTACCTAATTTCTCCCTTTCTTGATTAAAGCATATTCAAGCTAGGTGCAGTTTTTATTCATTCATTTTTTCTCACAACTTTTCTTTTCTTATTCTTTTTCTACCACACCCAGCCTTGCATTTTTTTTCTTTTTTTCTTTTACCCTTCTCATACTCACTTTACATCACGCACCCCTATGATAGCCACCCTCAACTTAGGCTATTTGCCTAAGTCAAAGTGCACAATATCTAAGGAGGACCAGGGCCAAAATAGGTTCATTGTGATACAAATGGGAAGGTGATATGTATAGTAAATAGAATAGGCATTCAGACTCAAAATCAAGATCAAGGGATATTATTCACACATGGAAGTTCATTTAGGCTAAAGGTGGACTAATATCAACAATGGCCTATGATCTTTTCCTAACCGCTATCCTACCACCAAGGCAAGACAAATCGAGCAAGTTCTAGATTTATCACACAATGGGAACTAGGTGGTATCTCACACACACGGCACAAAGGTACATCACATGCTACTACCCATTCAGTTCATGCAATTGCTTAGCAATGGTTATCATGCCACTAGTACTAATGCCATAACAAGATGCATAGTGGTCATACGTAAATGCATATCACACAGTTACAAAGTAGACAATTGGAGAGGTATTTATCATTCCCAAAACAAAATCAACAAAAATATGTCAACTGTCGTAGATACTTATTTTTCTCCCTGTTAACCACTACACATCACAAAATAAAACACAATACGCCTAAACATGTCGGCTCTACTAGGAATAAGTCTCCGGGGAAAAGAGGCACGACAACAAAAACCCCAAGAGGACATCAACACCCACAAGTAGCCTCACCCTCAACTTAAAATCATGCAATGTCCCCAATGCGTCAAACCAAAATAAGAGAGTTAGAAATATACCTGTGGCACCATAGGTGCGAAGATCTGATGTCAATCACATAATACGAATACAAATAAAAAAATACCTTAGGTTGCCTCCCAAGAAATGCCTAATTTAGTGTCGCGGCATGACCCAACTCAGTTTTTTCCTCCACCATGAGGATATGAATTTCACCCCCAAGTTAGAGTCCATCTTCTTGCCTCGATCATAGGGGGTGGTACCAAAATTAAGGAACCAAGTAATAGAATGTGCATGGTAAACCACTCTTCCCTAAAGTGAGGGGTGTTTTTATGTTGTTGGTCAAGTGTAAAATCAAGAATATAGGATTCTTGTTCCTTATCTTCACACTCTTCTACTATTTTAAATGATTCCACTAACAAGATATCATCTAAACATAATGTAGAAAAGTGCTTCGAATGCGGCCCAACAAATCCTACTTCAAAATTTAAACTATCCTCAACATCTTCAATTTTATTCACGTTCTCAATGTCAGTCTTAAGATCAAGATGACAATTGAGTGGCTGCAATTTTTATGTTTTCTCCACAAATTGACTAATGTCCTCCTCATATTTTTTTTGTTTAGCCATTATAGACATGGTGGCAGTGGTAACTCCTTAAGATCTTCCCATAACTGTGCTTGATTCTCTAAAATTCATTTCATTAATTTGTCCGTTTGAATCGTGATAGCACACATATCTTCAGAATGGTCACTTTGGCCACAAGCCAAACACCAAGTTACAGTCTGTTCCCTAGTTAGAACAGTGTCCACATTATATTGTGAAGGTCTCGTCCACGTACTTTCATCTAAATCTGGATAGTAAGCCTCATAATGTAGTCCCCCACAATAATAACAAGAATCCTCATCACTCAAAAAACCATCTATCCAGGCTGACATCTCAAGAAAGGTGTGAGAAAAAATAAAAATAAATAAATAAATAAAATAAACGAAACAAATATTTACAAGTTTGCATTCAAGCAAGTAAGCTAAAATTCCAAACCAACTCAATACGCCAAATTGTTCTCCGACAACGGCTTCATTTTTTATAACACTCAACTTACATGTCAATTTAGTGCAGGGCAATCATCGTCAATATATTTATCCAACTTTGGAGTCAGGGTCAAATCCACAAAGAACAATATGAGTGGCAATTAAACTAATTTGAAACTAAAGCTACAAGTTAAATTCAAATAAATGATACCAAAAGATAAAATAAGGGTTTGTAATGATTTAACAAAAGTTATTAACACGCGCGTTTGCTTTAGAAACTCCAAGATGAAATTCCAGTGTTTCAAATCAATGATAGAGAGAAACTAGGGTTGTGATCACTATGATTATTAATCCCCAATGAACAATGAAAGCAGTATTGGGTTCTCATGACTTATGGGAAACACCAAATTATCAGTTTTGACAGTCCATCTAAGTGTTTCTCAACCTACTTAGATGTTGAACTCCCTACTTCTCTAGAACTTTGGAAATCATTCTATTCATACTAATTTTATCTCAGGTTGATCAATCTTGTGTTACAACATTAATCATTAGATGGGAACTTAACCTTCCTAAATCCTTGTTGATAATTTACTACCTTTAGTTAATTTCTCAGTTCGAGCAAATCAACATAAGGCGAGATCTATTGTTTACAAATAACAAAAAATAATTAATACAAAAGAATTATCAAGATATTACTACAATCACTCAAACCCTAACCAACTATTAAATCCATGGAGGAATAATCATAGATCCCACAACCCTAGAGCCACATGAAAAAAAGTGATAGAAATAATTTTATTCATCATTCAAAGTAATTAAACTTACGAAAGATGAAGTCTGAAGTTGATTCTCTTCAATGTCCAAGAGAAAATTACCACAACCAAATCAAAGAGTTAAAAATTGAATTCTAAGTTAAGAGACCCTAAAGAGAGATAAATTGGCCTTTGAAATGAGTTCCAGCCATTTCAAAATGATCAAGATGGTGAATGAAAACCCTAACATATGTTTGAAATACTTCATCCTAATGATGGAAATAACATCATAGATCACAGTATTTTCTTAGACAGGCGATGATGTATGTGACGGTTTATCAGGAGTCTGATGACTTATAAGGAATGTCGTCAACTCTTCTTCACTTTTGACAATCTCTGCCTTAGGTTGATGATGAGACGTGATGTCTTATCAGACTTGTGATGACTTATTAGAATAGTCATCACTTCTTCACTTCAAATCCCATTCCCTGCCTAAGCCTAACGACGATCCTGACGGCTTATCATACTTCTGACGGCCTATCACATATGTCATCACAAATTCCAGTTGAAGCTCATTCTCTATCTAAGCCTAACGATGTGCCTGACGGCTTATCACAGATATCGTCATGAATTCAAGTTGTAGCTCATTCTCTGTCTATGGCTAACGATGAGCCTAACGACCTATCACAGATGTCATCATGAATTCCAGTTGTAGCACATTCTCTGTCTAAGGCTGACGACAACTCTAAAAGCTTATCTCAAGAATGACGACTTATCAGACAAGTCATCATCTATACTTCCCTCTCTACTTTCTCAGAAATTAACTTTTTTACTTCCATTATTGTTGGTTCTCTTGCATCTTGACTTTTACTTCAATATCAAAGAGAAGAAAATCAAAAACGACAAAAGTTGCTTAAGAATTTGCAATTATTCTCAGTTAAAATCCTCAAATATGTTAGCATCTGTTCACACATCAACTTCTACAAAAAGTCTCAACCTAATTAATGGGTGAGCCTCCATCCCTGCATTGGATCAGCGCTAATTACTACTCATAATGGAATTTAAATTGATATATTGAATAACTCAATAATACTAAATTTACCAAAATATTGAGGGTTCATAACACTAAGTATGTGAAAATACTAAATTTCACAAGAAAATCATGATGCATAATGCTTAATAGTGCTAGAAACTAATAAATCATTCGTATCCTAATATTAATCTTTAAATCAAAAGTAATATCATGTAAATCCTACATGGACAAGAGAATTGTAACACCCCAAATTTTTGGGCTAGAATGCAAATCATTGTTCCTATACACAGAGACTTGAACCCAATTATTCTATGTTTATTCATGTGTGATTATCAAATATATGATGTGTAAACATCTTTATATAATTATCGAGGTCAAAAAACAGTTCTAAATCAAAGTTGAGTTGAGGACTTTTCTACCGATAGAGTTTTAACAAATGATCCAGCTAGGGTCCACTTTAGATGAGCATATCTCCTAGAATTTATTGATTCTGGTGTCCTACTATATATCAAATAAAAGTTCTTTGAGTTTTATTTCCATTACACCAGATTTCAGTTTAATTTGATATCGGAGTGGAATGTTATGCTTATTTTACCTCAGCATGTCCGTCTATCAACAAGGTGATGACTTGAGGTAATAAGACATCAAATAAGTGAACAATTATCAACCATAACCAAAATACGATCGACCTTAGCTAAAAATTGATGAATTGAGGTGATAAGCCATCAACTAAGTGACGACTTATCAGCCAAGTCGTCACCCTTAAACAACAAGGGTCAAAATCAAATTATGGGTTGACGACTTACGTTGATAAGCCATCAACTAGTTGTTAAGCTATAAACTAATACATCAACTAAAAGTTTCAGCAGTTCTTATTTAGCTTCAGAGGGGTATTTGGGTCTTTTACTAACCCCAAACCTTACCTCCCCCATGACTTAAATCACCTCATAAGTGTATTTAGTCATTATCAATTAGTTTTTAAAAGCCATTAACCCTCTTTATTCCCACAAACAAGATTAGGGTCTCCTCTAAAAATTATCTCCCAAGAATAAGATTCAAACCCTTCTTCAAGAAAATCAAGAAGTTGTGTTTCCCAATCCAAGAACTCTAAGGAAAAGTTAATTCTCTTTCAAGATTAAAACTTTAAGGTATGTTTGATGTTCATCCTTGGGTTCTTTTCACCCATACAGTCCAATAATCCATTTTCAAGATTTAAAATCATGAATTTACATGTTTGTTATAAACTATCTCCATGAATCCTTATGAATTTCGATTTTACATGGTGTTTACAAGTAATTGTTGATGAAGTTAAACCATACAAGTTTGAATGATGATATTTTCATGCTGAATCCTGAATTTATGGTTTAGTATTGTAGCATGTGTTTAATTATATGTTTTAAGATATTCCCATGCTTTAAATTCATGACCCTCATGTGTTTAATGAAATGTCTAAGAGATGAGTTTTTGAAAAATAGTTCCTATCATGGTTTTAAAGTGTTCATGTGTTCCTCTTCTTATTGCTACCGAGTACTGGGGGTTATGAATACCCATAAACTTAGTTGTTTACTTAGTCTTAGTAGTTTCATAATGGTTTAGATATGTAAACAACATTAGCAGTCAGTCATCTATCATATTAACTTAAACTTAGAATAGTTCACTAGTCAGTGTCTTTCAGTTGGGAGTAAAACTTAGCACCGAGTGAACATAGGGATGATGTCTCCCCAGTCAGTAGGTATGAGGCACTTGTATCCCCTATCAATAAGCTTGAGATGTTAGTATCACTCACTAGGTTAAATACCTACAATGCTACCGTAGACTTTGAGGGGTCCCCCATAAGTTAGGCATGACACCCTCATCTTCGAGATATCAGATTAGTAGATCCATACATCCATTATTAGTACCCAAGGTATGGTGTTGACACCCTTCCAACTGGCAGGTTTGACCCTAATAGTACATTAGGTTATGCCGGTTATAGCTAGCTCCCACAGTCTCAGTTCAGTATTCAGTAAAGATTTTAGTTTTAGGTTTGCATGACCATATCATACAGTTAGCAGTTACTCAATTATCAGTATCTTAGTATTTCAACTTATAGACTACTTCAGTATCATGTTATATGCTTGGTCATGCATTCTTAGATTCTACAGCTTTCACACATACTATGCATCAGTTATTTTATGTTATTTATTCAATCAATTTTTATTTATCCATATGAGCCCATGCATATCTACTTAACCCTATCTAGCATACCATTATATTCAAAGTACTGACCACATACTTATTTCTTATTCTATGATGTCTTATATCATATGTTTGGATGCTTAGGTTCTCAACTGTACTTAGACAGTCTAGCGCATCAACAACAGCAGCAGTCTGTTCTCATATTTTGAGGATAAATTATGTTTATTTCAATGTTTTATGTTTAGTAGTCACTTAGAGTTAGTTGGGTCCTGTCCCATCAACTCTTATTCAGTCAGTTTTAGAGGCTTTTGGGAACTTCAGACAGTCAGTTAGTTTCCAATACCTTTGTTATTTTTTTGACAGTTATTTTCCGGCAATTGTTGTTAGACTTATGATTCAAAAATATTTTAGAATTTGAAACCTAATGGTGTATTCAGTTATTCCATACATGTTTATTTTATTATAATTATTTAGTGCTCACAACAGGTACCAGCTCATGGGTTATCTTATGGTCTTTCAGGACCAAAAGCACCATATGGCATCCAGGGTGTACTTATGAGGTGTTACAAACATTGTATCAGGTCCTAAGGTTTTAAAGTATCCTAGGGAGTTTAAAATATGCATTGAGTAAAGTCTTATTCAAGGGTGTGAAGCATGCCATAGTTATGGATAAGAGGCTATAAGATGTTTTAGAAAAAGTTTCCCTTCTTTCAGTGTTCACATCATGCGAAAGAGAATGAGATCTATCTAAATTAACTTTATAATTCAATCTTCCTTCTATTTACAGACCATGCCTCCCATAAAGGTTAAACAAAGAAAGAATGGGAACCAGCCCATACCACCACTCGTTCAGGATGATCCCCTGAATGATCATGTCTCCTACATGGAATTCAGAGCTACTTTCATTACCTTAACTTATTTAGTGGTTGCTCAGAACTATCAGTAGGTTGTTGTCCTATCTAGACTTATGGTTTATGCTCAGCAGATTGAGGGAGGGAAGCATAGGAAAAAAAAGAGAATAAGAAGGCCAAATAAGTAGTTTTAAGACAATGTTAGGGGTGGTAACCTCTCCGAATTCCATTAGAAATTCCCATCCCTAGATCTTCCTTCATCCAGTGCACTAGTGCCTAAATTTAAGAATGAAAGTCGAGATGGAGCACCAGGCTCTAACTCACAGAAGAGTGGGAAGGGTGTTTGTACTAATTCGCTTTGTAGAGAATGTGGTAGAAATCTTAAGGGTGTGTATAAAGCTGGCAATGATGTGTGTTTTGGGTGTGTCAAGCTAGGTCATAGTGCTAGAGATTGCCTAAAGAATGTCAGCAGGGTTAGTCCAATCATCCTTCAGTTCCATCTAGTCATCCAACTCAGCAGGGTGCCACTTCTAGTGTAACTAGTGGCCAGCGTCAGAATAGGCTATATGCACTTCATTCTCGATAGGATGAGGAAAGTTCTCCTGATATGGTTATGGGTACATTACAGGTCTTTCATTTACATACTTATTCTTTGTTAGGCCCTAGAGATTCTCTTTCTTTTATAACCCCCTACATAGCTGTCGAGTTTAGTTTTATTCCAAAACTATTGGCAGAGCCCTTATCAGTGTCTACCTCAGTTAATAAAACTATCCTAGCCAGACCGGTATACTGAAACTTCCCAATTTTAATATCCTAGAAAATCACTTTTGTTGATTTTCAGAAATAGAGACATTTAGTTTCAGTTTTTGAATAAACCAATCATTTAGTGGAGGGGTAATACCTCAGTGCTTAGGTGTCATATATGTTTTCAGAGCCCTTCTCAGAATCCTATAACATTAGATGGCCTAGAATTAAAAGCATGAACCCAGAAGTTTAGTAGCAATAGAGTATGAATAGTGTTATCTAAATTTGGTGGGCTATGTACCCCTGGGGCTAGTTGTATGAAAGGTGAATCAATAGGCTTGAAAATAGTTTATGCAATAATTTAAGCTAAGTATGATGGTGTGGGTGTGCTTATGTAGTACCCTTGAGTTTTAAGTCTGAATAGGGCTAGTAATGTAGTAATTGATATTCTTACCAGCTAAGTTATGGGTTGTAGTATATTGATGTTGGATGTTCAGGGGTAATGGTAATTATCATGGTTTAGGGATAAAAATAAATATATAGACGTGTTATTAATGGGATATAAAGGAAGTTAGTATGGTTCATTAAGAGGTTGAAAATATCCATGATAAGTTTTAGAATCTAAGTTTGAATCTTTGAAGATTGAGCTAATAGAAAGTATAGTTGAAGCACTAGATGGTGTGAACTCATGGTATGGTGATACTCCTAGAAATTCTAAGTTAGTCAGTGTTTAAGTTATTTTATGATGATGATTGTCGGGGCTACAGAAAACTAAGAATTGCGTATCAAAAGTAAGTAATAGAAGTGTGTCTTACATTATAGGGCATAACCTTTCAGGGTGAGATTATCATTTATACGTATTATGGTACCACCGACTTAGGAGGATGGATTGAATCTAAGGGGGAGATGATAGGAAAAGTAACCAAGTCATGCTCTCAGATCGTAGTAGTGATATTAGTATGTGTAGAAAAGTAGTAGGAGAGAAAGATGCCCAACCCATTCTTATTTCAGTCTTTGTGATTTAGTTATCACAATATCTACTCATGTCATACATGCCAGCTCTATGATCATAGCTCATATTCCTGCACCTTATAGAATCATGTACTTTCCCAGTTCCTAGTAAAATGAGTTCAAGTTCACTAAGCAGTAAGAATCATGTTCCATGAATTCAGAAACTCCAAACATAGGTCATGTAGTTCATGACTAATGTTCTCATGATTTATGGTATATCTAGTTCTAGTACTCATGCTACCCTCTTAATGATCAGTGAAATTCAGATTATGTCATGTGTATCCCCAGTCTTGATCTATGTAATAAACCCATGTCATTGATACTCTATTCGACAAACCTCAGTTAAGTGTCCAAGTTATACATAATATTCTTTCATGCTTCAGGTCCTCATATTTTAACCTTTCAGTGACTTCCCCTTTATAAAATGATGGTGATGATGAGTAATTAGTTTAGATCTGAGAGAGTAAATGTTTCATGTTAAGAAAATATTATTGCATGCTTGTTATACACGAGGCTATAGGCTTGAACAATGATTGAGGTAAGGCTTTTAATACATATCATGGTTAGTAGAAACAACATGAGTGTTTTCTTGGGGACAACTCCTAAAAATTTTATTGATAGAGGTATTAGAGAATATTAAAAAGATTCTTATATGGGTGTTATTTAGAAGTTCATATGTATTTATGAAGATAGGCCTGAATGTCTTGTTGGTGTGTAAGTGGATAAATGCATTGCGCATTAGTGAATGGCTAGTAAGAGGTTTAATGTAGTTGTTAAAGAGGTAATAAGAATTATTTTTGAGATGAGAAGTTATGAAAGGACAAGGTGTACTGAATTCATGATTCAGACTAGTATTACAGTGTTAAGTGTTCATTTGTTAGATTCAAGTAAGCTTGAACATAGAGAGAGAATTTAGTTCATCCCAAACATCAGTAGGTAGAATTATCAGTGCTCATGTGAGTATCTTCAGCAGCCTCAAGTATAGAGTTGTATTAAATAAAAGTGTATAGTTGAGGGATAATTCAGGGAGTATGTCTAAACTTTAAAATGACAGTTGCATTATTTAAGGCATAGTAATTCTATCCTAGCTTATGTTTCGTAGACTTATGTTCTATGTCCCAGAATTATAGTCATGTTGGTATTCCTTATAAATATATCTTGTTTAGGTCATGCCCAAGATTCTTTACTTTCTATTGTTATTAGGACTTCTTAGAAAGAGTGTTGAAGAAATACACCGGTTGAGTATAGTCGTTGTATATTCAATTAAGTCGTCAAACCCAATTATTCTATGTATATTCATGTGTGATTATCAAATATATGATGTGCAAATTTCTTTGTATATTGATCAAGGTCATAAAACCATCCTAAATCAAAGACGAGATGAGGACTTTTCTATCCAGAGAGTTTTGACAAATGATCCAGCTAGGGTCCACTTTAGATGAGCATATCTCCTAGAATATATTGATTCAGGTGTCCTACTATATATAAAATAAAAGTTCTTTGAGTCTTCTTTCCAATGCACTTGATTTCACTTGATACCGATATCGTAGTGGAAAGTTATGATCATTTTATCTTAGCATGTCCATCTGTAACTAGGTGACAACTTGAGGTGATAAGTCGTCAACTAAGTGATGAATTATAAACCAAGTTATCACCCATAACCCGAATACGATCAACCTAAGCTTCAAAGTGATGAATTGAGGTGATAAGTCGTCAACTAAGTGATGACTTATTAGCCAAGTCGTCACCCTAAAACAACAAGGATCCAAATCAAACTATGGGTTGACAACTTAAGTTGATAAGCCAGCAACTAGTTGATAAACTATCAACTAAGCCATCAACTAAAAAATTCAACAATTCTTATTTAGCTTTTGAGAGGTATTTTGGTCTTTTGCTCACCTTAAACCTTACCTTCCCCATAACTTAAATCACCTCATAAATGTATTTAGTCATTATCAATCATTTTTTAAAAGCCATTAACTCTGTTTATTCCCAAGAACAAGATTAGGGCTTCCTCTGAAGATCATCACCCAAGAACAAGATTCAAGCCCTTCTTCAAGAAAACCAAGAAGTTGTGTTTCCCAATCCAAGAGTGCTAAGGAAAAGTTAATTCTCTTTCAAGATTAAAGCTTTAAGGTATGTTTGATGTTCATACTTGGTTCCTTTCCCCCCCATGGAGTCCAAGAATCAATTTTCAAGATTTAAAATCATGAATTTACATGTTTGTTATAAACTATCTCCATGAATCCTTATGAATTTTAATTTTACATGGTGTTTACAAGTAATTGTTACTGAAGTTAAACCTTACAAGTTGGAATGATGATGTTTTCATGCTAAATCACAATTTTATGGTTTAGTATTATAGCATGTGATTAATTATATGTTTTAAACTATTTCCATGTTTGAAATTCATAACCCTCATCTGTTTGATGAATTGTCTAAGAGATGGGTTTTTGAAAAATGATTCCTATTATGGTTTTAAAGTGTTGATGTGTAACTATTGTTATTGCTATCGAGTATTGGTGGTCATGAATACCCAAAAACATAGTTGTTTACTTGGTCTTAGTAGTTTCAAAATGGTTCAAATATGTAAAGAACATTAACAGTAAGTAATCTAGCGTATTCAGTTAAAGTTAGAACAGTTCAGAAGTCAATGTCTTTTAGTTGGAAGTAAAACTTAGCACTGAGTGAACGTAGAGATGGCATCTCCCCCATCAGTAGGCATGAGGTACTTGTCTCCCCCATCAGTAGGAATGAGATATTAGTAGTAGTCCATAGGTTCTAGACCTTCAGCACCACCATAGACTTTGAGGGGTCCCCAGTCAGTTAGGCATGACACCCTCGTCCTTTGAGATATCAGATTAATGGATCCACACAACAATTATTAGTACCCATGACATGGTACTGACTCTATTCTAATTGGGGTCATAGGTTGGACCCTCATAATACATTGGGGCATATCGGTTATAGCTAACTCCCACAGTCTTAGTTCATTATTCAATAAAAAGTTCAATTTTAGGTTTTCTTGACCATAGTGTACAGTTATTAGTTACTCAGTTAACAATATCTCAGTATTTTAGTTTACAGACTACTTCAGTATTATGTTATATGCTTGGTCATGCATTCTCAGATTCTACAACTTTTACGCATACTATGCATCATTTACTTTATGTTATTTATTTAATCAGTTATTATTCATGCACATGAGCCCATGCATATCAGCCTAACCCCATCTAGCATACTAGTACATTCAAAGTACTGACCGCATACTTATTTTCTGCACTATGACGTCTCATATCATAGGTTTGGATGTTCAGATTCTCGACTGCACTTAGACACTCTATCGTATTACTAGAAACAGCAGTGGTGAGTCCTCATATTTTAAGGAACGATTATATTTATTTCAGTGTTTTCAGTTTAATATTCGCTTGGAGTTAGTTGGGTCATATCCTATCAACTCTTATTTAGTTATCTTTAGAGGCTTTCAAACACTTCAAACAGTCAGTCAGTTATCATTACCTTTGCTAGTTTTCTGACAGTTGTTTTCTAGCAGTAGTTTTCAGACTTATGATTTAGAAATTTTTAGTATTTGAAACCTTATGGCGTATTCAGTTATTACACACATGTGTATTTTATTATAATTATTTAGTGCTCACGGTAGGTACCAGCTCATGGTATATCTTGTGGTCTTTCGGGATCGTAAGCACTGTGTGACGTCTAGGGTATACTTCCAGGGTGTTACAAGAATATTGTGTATGATATAATATAGTCATATGAAATCATAAATTATCATGAAAATGTGATAATGAAGTAAAATATATTAGAAAGAACTGAATTTAGGCTCGAAATTCTATTTGGGTAAAAACCCTAGTTTATGAGAATCATAGAAAACATAACTGAAATTTATATTTTAAAACTAGGTTTTGGTCATAAAGGTGAAAGGAATACCTTATTTAATACCCACATACCTGAGGTTTAAGACCTTGAAAAAATATTTGGATTTGGAGTCGAAAGTGTTGAATGAATTTTGAGGAATAGGGGACTTATGGGTATTTTAGTATAATGATTCAGCTCTTAGAGTGCTTAAACGACGTAGTTTTTGTGTTAAAATAGGAATAAAAGACCAAAAAACACCTCCAAAATCATTTATAAATCTTCTGGAAGCAGTCCCTATGACTTAGGATATAATTCATAAGGTCTGGCCATGATTCATGGCTTGAGTAAAGGCCAAAGGACCCATATTTTCTTCCCCACTTCTATGACTATGAGTCCTCCTTACAGCTCATAGGTTCTGACTACGAGTGTTATCACTGGTAGCTTTGATAGTGCTTCAGTTATTTAGTTATAACATTTTACTCTGATATCGAATAAAAATAAACTCGTGGTATTGGAAAGCTAATTAAATTAGCTATATTTTTTAGGGTATTTATCGCAAAATTAATCATCACTTTAAAAGTTATGCTCATTTAAAGATGACAATAGCAATATTCTTTTCTCGAATTCAAATAGTAAGGGATATTTTGACTTGTCTATAATATAGGAGTTATTTAGGGCCTTAATATATGTCTAAATCACTTAAAATGATTTTTTTATTTTACATGGACTTTAAGTATGGTTCTAATATTTACTTGGAATTATGGAGTGTTACAATGCGGTGATGAAGAACTAGTATACATTAAACTGCTAAAAGTGTCAATTATATAATTATATGTTTATTCATAAAGTCATTTGTTTCAATTCATAATGTCCATTCCTTGGAGATTTTCAACAAATACATTTTGTCCTTAAATGGAAATAACAATAACGATCCCATATAAATGTAATGACCCTTTAGGTCATTTTTAATATTTTAGCTTATGTTAACTGTTAGTGATTTTCTAGAGTTGTCCCAAGTCATTTATGGCATTCTAGGACTGGCATTTCAGGTGTCGAGTAGTTTATTTTAGAGTCAATTCCCTATTTAGAAGTCTTCCCTGGTTCCAAATGGCCACTGGGAGAAAACTTCAGTCATATGATCTCATATGCAAATTTTCACTGTGCTAGCAGCTCTGAAATGCTAATTTAAGACTAGGTAGATCCTTGGTTGGGGTCCTAAGACACCCGAGCTAATTTTGACCTATTGATCAGAAATTTAAGAAATTTTGAAATATGGGTGTAGGACCCAAATTTGGTCAAGACATTGGATGGAAAATCCAATTGCGCCATTGAGTTTGAAATGTTGAGTTTAGTGTGGTCACTTATTTTGTTTGCCTACATAGGATTCTGGATGAATTGTGAGGGCTTGGCTGTGACTTGGAAATTTCCAAGTCCATTGCTGATATCTGGTGGCATCGCTATTGCAAGCCAAGGGTCGCGATCTTGATACCTTTGGTAGGCTGAGATTACTACAATCGTAATAAATTATCGCAATTGCGACTGAACCTGGCATCCATGAGACATGGTGATTGTAAGGCATCAGGTCTCTCTAGCGACTGTCGAGGACTTGGATAGGGTATAAATTTACTCCTTTGCCCAATTTTGATCATTTTTCACCTATGCTCTTGAGAGAGAAAAATCCTAGATACTGTGATATCTTAAAATTGAGACTTGTGGGTGACTTAGGAGCTTGTTTAACATTTATTTTTGTGATTATATTTTGATTTGAAGTAAGAATTCACCCTTTTCTAGGTGAATTTTTTTTGGTTTACTGCTCAAAACCCCTTTATGGCTTGACTCTATCCCTAATTTATCTTGCATTTCACCCATTTTTAGGGTAATGATTCCTTGAGCTTTATATTATGTTGGGTTGGTTTTGAAAATGCAATTTTGATAAGTGGAACAGTCAAGGGGTTTTGGTATGATTTTTGGACCCTTTTAACAATGGTGTAATGTTTGTGTTGTTATTCTCATATTGATGAGTAAAATGTGTTTTTATAGCTTGGCATCTTGAAGAGGCTTCTCAAAAGGGAAAAATGGTGGTTTAGCAGTTCATTAAGCTTTTTTCATTATTGGGGTAGGTTATCCCTTGTTAGATTGAGCTACGTCATAGTATGTTTATGATATCTTGATAGATTGGAATGGGTTTATGTATTAGATTGATGAAAATTCAAGACTTTGGTTAGTTGGACTATTTAGGCCAAAATGAAAATGTAGTGTTGAACACGTAGCTTGTTTCCTATTGCTTTATGTGAACTAGACTTCATTCCTTATATTTAGTATAAGAATGCCCTAGATTACTCAAATTAGGCATAATTGACCTAGTTGATTAAATTTAGGTGAATTTTCTATCATAGGATAAATCATGGCTTGTTTAACATATAAAAAGTGGATATTAGATACCTTAAACCTAGTTCTAGTAGAATTTTCCTAAAATTAAACTTGAGTATTAGGAGTGGATTCTTAACCCACTTTAGGATATAAGAAATGTTGGCTTTCATAAAACTATTTATGTTTATTATACCTTTCATAATGTATATTGTGGTAATATTGGGAAATCTTGATTCTTGATGGTTATGATTGGTTAATGTGAGGGTTGATGCCTATTTATTATGCTATTATTATGCATACTGATGATACTATTAATGATGTTGATTTTATATATATATATATATAAATCTTGTTCGAGTTTAGAAGATGATTATGTTGTTAACTATATACCTTGTTCATATTCGAAGGATGACTGTGGAACTAATGATATAATTTTTAGTTGGAGTTTGGCTATTGACTTTTTACTTGGTCCATTCATTGATTTTATTTACTGGTTTGAGTCCGATAATTTATTATATTTACCAATTCAAGTTTGGATATGAATATTATGCTATGATGCTATACTTTTATGATTGACAATATCCGATTGTGAGATTGAAGGTAGCAATTGGCTAAGTCATAAAATAAGAAAATTATTATAATATGGTATGACATAAAAGGACTCTATTAATTAAATTGATTAGTTAATAAGAGTTGATTAGTTGTTAAATGGTGATTAGTGAGCAACATTGATAAGGTTGTTAAGTGATGGTAGCATTATGGATTGTGGATAAATTATGGAATTATGGTTAAATGACAATGAAGCTTAGATATAAAGTCGGTTGATTTCTTTATTTTGTCCTTAAGTATGCTCTCCAGCTATATGGAATTCTTTGATGTATTATTTATTTTTCCGCACCAAGGGGTGTATGGGAGAGAATTTTTTAGTTATGTTGTCTTGTGTTGTTGCTTTATGTTATTATTGTTATTCCATTTTAATTACCTATTATTCATAGCGATGTTGAAGATTCTTCATGTTCATTTATGTGCATTAACTTAGCCATATTATCTTGCATTTTATCATACTTATATCATGATTTAGCTTGGCGGGCCGATGATGTTTACCAAGTACCCATTGTTTTGGTACTCATACTATATTCTTATACGTTTTTTGGTGAAGATTTGAGTACTACTTCCCACCATTGATCGATGTTCATACGGTGATTGTTTTTCAAAGATAGGGTGAGCTCTTAGGGTTCGAGTAGCCCATTTCCCTCTATTCTTTATATTTTGTCTTTCATTTCAAGAGCGATGTATTGACTATCTTAGAACTTGAGTTGTATTATTATTATTATTACTAGATGCTCTTGTACTAGCTCTACCAGGTCATGGGATTGGTATATTGTTTGACAAATTTTATTTACGTAGAACACCTTGCTTATTTATATATTGTGTTCCTGAATTTTGCCTATGTTTGTCATTACCTACAAAATTAACCAACTTTGTTAGATCTAGGTTTTGGTTTGTCTTATCTATTGGTGGGATTCAGTAGATGTCATCATGATTCATAAATTGGGTCATGATAAATTAGTATCAGAGCCTAGGTTACACTGATATTGTTGGTAGAACAGCCAGTGTCTAGTAGAGTCCTGCGGATCGAAATGATGACATTCATTTCCTATCTTTGGGAGGCTATGGGACATTCCTAGGAGTTCATCACTTCTTTAACTCATAGCATGCTAAAAGTATGAGTTGGTTTCTAGAAGTATTCCTTTGACTTTACTCTTTCGTAGATGGCCAGGATATGTGCTACCGCTACTCGAGATGAGAGTCCTGAGGATGAGCCTAAGGATCCTACTCCTACTCATGGATGACCTAGAATTCATGGACAACTGTGTGATGTGTCCCTAGCTAGGGCCCGAGATAGGCTGCCATCCTCAGGTCCTATTACTACTATTGATATAGGGACTCTTCTACCCCATCCAATGGTAGACTAGGGACCATCTCGGGCTCTACCAGGTTTTATTTCATCTTTAGAACTCAAAGATGCATTGGTTAAGCTTTTGGGTTTAGCTGGCAGTGCAACGTCTTATGGTGCACAATTTATACATATAACAAGTACTAAGGTTGGGGTGCAACCTATAGAAGTGATTCCCAGATTTAAGGTTCATCCTACACCGGTAATTTCTTAGTTTATAGTTACTTATCTAGTGGTATCCTAGCCCGCTATATTTTTTAGGAATAGAAGATGGTTGCTAAATTCTTGAGATTGGTTATGTCTGAGTTTTCTGGTGCATTGGGCAAAGGTGCATATGAGTTTCTGATTAATTGTTAGGATAGTCTCTGTAATTTAGGCCTAGTTCAGAGGTTTTATGGATTTTAGACAAGGTGGATCTTTATATTTGTGATGGGCTCAGTCATCTAAGATGTTCTTAGAGAAGTACATGCCTCCCAGCCTTATAGGTCATTTGAGGGATCAATTTTTGAGATTGGAGCAGGGATCCATGATAGTTGCAGAGTATAAGGCTCATTTTATGAGTTAGCTAGACATGCTACTTCTATTATGATACCGAGTATGAGAGAGTTTGATGTGTTATCAGAGGGTTGAGACTCCACCTGCATATGTCGACTCATAGTTTAGTTATTTTAGGGTAGGCCTTTTTTGAGGTATTAGATCACGCTTGGGTGATAGAGGAGATGCATCATGAGACCCATGGAGGCAGCGATAAGAGGCCTATGTTTAACACACATTTGAGTGAGAGACATAGTAGTTCTCGATTCAGAAGTAGTAGTTCTAATGTTAGGTATTCTCCGTGTCCATCCTATCAAAATTAGAGGCATCCTAGTCGATTGATTCAGGCAACAATTCAGATTATTGACGGAGGCCATTCTAATACCAGAGACCTCTATGGTCATGGTGGGGGCCTGTCTTTGAGGGGTTCTTCTTCTTGTTATTCTAGTTATGGTGGTTATTTCGAATCAGTCAGATCTATTGGTTCTAGTTCAGCTCAGGGCTCATGTTACGCTTATGGAGCTCCTTGTCATTATTCTCGAGAGTGCTCTAATTGGTGGGTGATTATTGTTTCAGCTCAGGGTTCTCCCCCTATTAGACTAGTGCATCCCTTAGCTAAAAGTGGTTCTCATGGTTGGAGGGGTAGTTCCCAGGGTACTCAAGGAGGTACTCAGGTAGGAAGGATAGGAGGTGTATTACCTCATACTTCTACCTAGCTTAAAAATCATCCCAAAAGTATTAAATACTTTTTTTAAAAGATGAATCCACGAGTATGGACAATACTAAATTCACCTAAATCTGATATCGGGGAAGAAAGTTATGGACGAAATATAGAAAGTAGTCTGAATTGCCCAGGTGCGACGAAAAAGGCTGACGGATGAGGTGTTAATGAGGTAGATCAACACTTCTAGATGAGGGTCCCACAATTCTCCTTTGGGGACACTGCCAGATGAGGGTCACTCACAGCTTATCCTTAACAGTGGGACGGTATTGTCACCCTTCCAATTAGGGTTACAGATTGGACCCCAACTCAACTATAATAGCTTATTAGGGGCATGTCAGTTAGATGACTATCTCCTATAGTCCCAGTCTCAGTATCAGTAAAAGAACTCAGATAGTTCTTCAGATTCAGGACTGTCAGATACTGTCACACAGTTCTACATGGAACTCAGCTAGTTCCATTAGAATCAGGACTGTCGGACATAGTCACTCAGTTAATATGAAACTCATGTTATCAGTATTCAGATTCAGTATTATCCTGATTTCAGTTACAGTTCGTGTATTCATGCATGTATCCTCATGTAGTCATGTTCATGTTTATGTCAGTCAGTTATAGTTCATGCATATAAACCTTTCCATTCAGCTTACCTCACTTGCATACCTGTACATTCTCATGTACTAACGCATACTTCTCTTTTACACTATGGTGTTTTATACCATAGGTTCAGAAGCATGACCTCCAGAGCATCCTTAGTAGATCATCCATTCAGTAAATAGACTAGCAGTGAGTCTTCATCATTCGAGGATGTTATTATTTGACTAATTCATTCTTTCAGTACTTAGTTTATTTCAGAAGTTGTAGTTAGTTGGGAACATGTCCCATCAACTCCTTATTCAGAAGTTTAGAGGCTTTCAGACTAGCATGTTCAGACAGTTATTTTAGTTGTTTTGGTATTGATATACCATATATCCAGATGTTATGTTTTATTAGATTTTTGAACTTTATGGTCTTTCAGCCCTTTTATTGCGTATTTATACAGTATGTTAGTTTGTGGTCCTTCGGGGTCATGAGCACCGTGGGGCATTCCGCGTACCAGATTTGGGGCGTTACAGACTTGGTATCAGAGCCTAAGGTTTAACAGTGTCCTAGGATATCTGAAAAGCCACATCTAGTAGAGTCTTAAGCATGGGTGTATTGCGTGCCACATTTATGTACAAGAGGCTATAATATGTTTTAGGAACAGTTTCCTGTTTTTCAGTATTCATGTCGTGCCAGTGAGCATGAGCTCAAATTTAACTCTTAGTCTAATCTATTTCTCCCTTTTTGTTTATAGAACATGCCTTCGAAAAGAAAAAACGGAAATTAGTCAACCCCTCAGTCCATCCAAGAAGATCACTTGGACGAATATGTCTCCCATGACGAGTTCGGAGCTATATTCACTACTCTTGCTAACTCAGTTGTTTCTCAGAATGAATGGCCAGTTACTGTTCTGGCCAATCCAGGGACCAACACTGCCGCAGCTAGGATTTAGGCATTCACTCGAATGAATCCTCCTTCCTTTTTCGAGTCTAAGATAGATGAGGACCCTCAGGAATTCCTTGACCAAGTTTAGAAGGTTACGGATATCATGGGGGTTACCGCTAGTGAGAGTATTGTTCTAGCTTCATATCAGTTGTAGGATGTGGCTTACACATAGTTCAAAAAGTGGAAAGCAGAGAGGGAAATAGATGCAGGGCCTATTGAGTGGGAGGAGTTTGCCACTGCCTTTCTTGATACATTCTTTCGCCCTAGAGCTGAGGGAGGCTAAGGTCTTAGAATTTATCAACCTCAGGTAGGGTAACATGATAGTGAATGAGTATTCTCTTAAGTTTACTCAACTAGCTAGATATGCTCCTCATGTGGTGGCAGATAACAGGTCCAAGATAAGTAAGTTGGTTTCTCGGGTGAATGATAGTGTGGTCAATAAGTGCAAATCTGTAATGTTGATTAGTGAGATGGACGTAGATAGGCTTATGATCTATGCTCAATAGATAGAAGAGTAGAAGATTAAGATGAGGGAGAAGTAGAATGATAGAGCTAGAACCAGTAGCTTCAACTTTAATCAACCTAAGTCAGAGGGTGGTAACCGTTCTCAGTTCTGCCCAAAGTCATCCATTCCAACTCCTTCCTAAGCCAGTACTATAACTCCTACATTCAGGAATGGTGACAGAGATAGGGAGCGAGTCTCTAAGTCTCAGGGTAGTGTTAGCAGTGCCTGCACCCATCCTCTTTGTTAGAATTCTGGTAAGAACCATAAGGGTATTTGCAGAGATGGTAGCGATGTGTGTTTTGGATGTGTCAAGCCAGGCCACAGAGTTAGAGATTGTCCCCAATCATGATTTCAAGGTCAGTAAAACAATTCCTCTGTTCAGTCCAGTAGCCCGAATCAGCGAGGTGTCACTTCCAGCGTAACCAGTGGGTAGCGCCCAAATAGACTCCACACTCTTCAGTCCCGATAGGATCAGGAAAATTCTCCTGATGTGGTCACTGGTATGTTACAAATCTTTCACTTGCATATTTACTCTTTGCTAGATCTAGGATCTTCTTTGTCTTTTGTTACTCCTTATATAGCAGTTGATTTTGGAGTCAGTTCCTAAATTCTAGCAGAGCCCTTCTCAGTCTCTTCCCCAGTGGGAAAAACCATCATAGTTCAACGGGTATACAGGAATTATCCGATTATGATATTTTAGAAAGTCACATCAGCAGACTTAGTCGAATTAGAGATGACTAATTTTAATGTCATTCTCGGCATGGATTGGCTTCATTCCTGTTCTGCCATAGTAGACTGCAGAAACAGAGTGGTTCAATTTTAGTTTCTAAATGAACCTATCCTAGAGTGGAGGGGTAGTACTTCAATGTTCAAAGGTCAGCTTATTTCCTACCTTCGGGCACTAGTTCTGAAACTCCCTGTCTTGAATCAGTCCCAGTAGTAAATGAATACTCAGATGTCTTTCCCGAAGATCTTCTAAGAATTCCTCCCAAAAGGGAAATAGACTTCGTCATTGATCTGCTTCCAGATAATCATCCCATATCTATTCTTCCATACAGAATGGCACCAGTAAAACTTAGAGAGTTGAAGGAACAGTTGAAGGACCTCTTGGATAAGGGATTCATTAGACCTAGTGTGTCCCTATGGGGTGCACCAGTCTTATTCATGCGAAAGAAAGATGGTTCTCTCATAATATGCATTGATTATTGTCATCTCAATAAAGTCACGGTCAAGAACAAGTATCCACTTCCCAAAATCGATGATTTGTTTTACCAACTTTAGGATACCAGTTATTTCTCTACGATAGACCTCAAATTAGGCTATCATCAGCTCAGAGTCATAGAATGCAACATTCTAAAAACAACTTTCCAAAGCCGGTATGGTCACTTCGAATTCTTAGTCTTGTCCTTTGGTCTTACTAATGCCCCAACAGCTTTCATGGACGTGATGAACTGTGTGTTCAAGAAGTACTTGGACATGTTCGTCATAGTCTTTATAGATGATATTCTTGTCTATTCCCATAGTTAGCATGATCATGCAGACCATCTCAGAATAGTATTGCAGACTCTCAAAAATAATCAGTTGTTCTCCAAATTCAGTATGTATGAATTTTGGCTAAGGTCAGTAGCATTCCTTGGTCATATCGTTTCTAGTGATAGTATTAGAGTTGATCCTAAAAAAACCTAAGCAGCAAGAAACTGGCCTTGCCCTGTCTCTCCATCAGATATCAGGAGTTTCTTGGGGTTGGCTGGCTATTACAAATGGTTTATTGAGGGATTTTCTTGTATTGCATCCCCTATGTACAAATTGACTTAGAAGAAAGTCAAGTTTTAGTGGTCAGATCCTTGCGAGAAGTGTTTTCAGGAGTTGAAGACTCAACTTACCTTAGCCCTAGTTTTAGCTCTTCCAGATGGTTCAAATGGGTTTATGGTGTACCGTGATGCATCTAGAGTGGGTATGGGTTGTGTCCTCATGTATCATGGTAAGGTCATAGCCTACGCCTCCAAACAACTTAAGCCCCATGAGAAGAATTATGCTACTCATGACCTTGAGTTAGCAGCCGTAGTTTTTGCCTTAAAGATTTAGAGGCATTACTTATAGGTGTTCATGTAGATGTGTTCCCAAATCATAAAAGACTTTAGTACGTATTCTCTCAAAAATATCTTAATCTCCATCAGAGAAGGTAGTTAGAGATCCTAAAAGATTATGACATGAGTGTCCTTTATCATCCAGGTAAGGACAATGTAGTGGCTGATGCTCTCAGTAGACTGTCTATGGGTAGTGTTGCTCATATTAAAGATAGTAAGAAGAAGCTAGCTCGGGAAGTTCATCAGCTTTCTAGACTAGGTGTCCGCTTAGTCAATTCAGCTGAGGGTAATATATGGGTTCAGAGTAGGTCTGAATTATCTCTAGTTTCCGAAGTTAAGGAAAAATAAGATAGAGATCCCAGTCTAGTCAAGTTGAAAAAGTCAGTCAAGGATTAGAAGGTTGAAGTTTTCTCTCAAGGGGGAGATGGTGTATTATGTTTTTAGGATCGTCTATGTGTGTCAGTGTGTAGATGACTTGAGGCAATGAATTTTTGCAGAAGCGCATGGTGCGCGTTACTCAATTCATCCAAGGGCCACTAAGATGTACCGTGATTTATGGGAAATCTATTTGTGGGGTGGGATGAAAAGAGATATTATAGAGTTTGTGGCTAAGTGCTCTACATGTTAGCAGGCTAAGGTTGAGCATCAAAAGCCTAGTGGGTCTATGCAGAAGTTCAATATTCCCACTTGGAAGTGGGAAGAAGTGAACATAGACTTTGTGATGGGTTTGCCTCGTACTCGTCATCAGCATAATTTAGTCTGGGTCATTGTAGATAGGTTGACTAAATGAGCTCATTTTTTCCAGTCCATACCTCTAATACAATCGAGGATTACGCCAAACTCTATATTAGGGAGTTGGTCAGATTGCATGGTGTTCCATTGTCTATTGTCTAAGATAAAGGTACCCAGTTCACCTCTCATTTCTGGAAAGCATTCCAAAATGGTCTTAGTACCCAAGTTCACTCAGTACAACCTTTCACCATCAGATAGATGGTCAATAAGAAATGACCATTCGTACCTTGGAAAATATGCTAAGGGCGTGTGTAATTGATTTCAAGGGAAGTTGGGATGACCACTTGCCTTTGATTGAGTTTGTATAAAACAACAACTATCATTCCAGTATTCAGATGGCTCCATTCGAAGCTCTCTATGGTAGGAGATGCAGATCTCTGATCGGATGGTTCGAAATCGGTGAGGCCGCAATAGTAGGGCCTGACTTGGTCTTCAATACCGTATAGAAAGTTAAGTTAATCAGAGAGAGGCTCAAGACAGCTCAGAGCCAACAAAAATCGTATGCAGATGCGTGCAGAAAGAATCTTGAGTTCGAGATGGATGATTATGTGTACCTGAAACTCTCTCCTATGAAGGGAGTGAAGAGGTTCGACAAGAAGGGAAAGCTCAGTCCCCGATATTTTGGTCCCTTCAAAATTCTCAATCGCTTAGGCAAAGTAGCTTATGAGCTAGAATTGCCTTCAGATCTTTCTTAAGTGCACCCGTTCTTTTATGTCTCTTTTCTTAAGAAGTGCATAGGTGACCTAACATCCATAGTCCCTGTTGAGGGTGTAGACATTCAGAACAGTCTCTCTTATGAGTAAAACCCAGTCAAAATCCTTGACTATAAGATTCACAGACTGGGAAACAAAGAAGTCCCTCTAGTCAATGTTCTTTGGCAGAATCAGTCTCTTGAGGGAGATACTTAGGAAGTAGAAGAAGATATGTGGACCAAGTATCCTCACCTCTTCTCCACAAATTCAAACTCAGCCTAAGGTAATAGCTTTTCTTAAGTTCATTCAGCTTATGGTTCAAATTTCAGTTACAAACTATTCTTTGTTTTGTTTCAAACTTTCTATCTTTACCCTTACATGTTCAGTCGCATGTTCATGAGTCAGTTCAGTCATGTATTTATGCATCAGATATGTGTGATCAACTTATGAATACTCTAAGTCATGCATTCATGTATCAGCTCAGTCATAAAACCATGCATCAGATATGCATGATCAGCATGAATCTCAGTAATGTCAGTCATGTAGTCATGTTTCAATTGTTCATGTTTAGTATGTACTTCCGCTTATCATTTCTCCCATCTAAATTAGTATTATTTGAGGATGAATGTTCCCAATGGGGAGATATTATAATACCCCATACTTCTACCTAGATTAAAAATCATCCCAAAAATATTAAAGACTTGCTTTAAAGGATGAATCCACTTTTATACATGTGGAATTTTCAATTTTTTGACTTTTTGTTGTGTGGTAAATTTAATAATCTTTCTATTGATACCAAATTCACCAAAATCTGATATCGGGGTAGAAAGTTATGGCCAAAATATAGAAAACTGTCTGAACCGCCCAGGTGCGATGAAAAGGGTCGACGAACCATCGATCTAGCGATGAGCCGTCGTCCAAACCATCGCAGCGGAGATAGTGAGTCCACTTTCTGTCTAGGTACGATGGAATGGATGATGAATCATCAAGATAGAGATAGATCATTTCCAAAACCGTTGAAACCAAGGCAGAAAGATCACATTCTGGCCTAGTACGATGGGAAAGTCGACGGGTCATCGATCCAGCAATGGACCATCGCCTAAGACGTCGCAAATCCCGTTCAGAAATTTAAAGCCATTTTTATAAGGGTGTTTGGGTCTTTTCTATTTTTTAAAACCTAATTATACCAGACCAGGGCTCATAACTTCATTATTCATCTACAACACCAAATTAGAGTTTCTCTCAAAGATCAATCCCCAAGAATAAGATCCCAACCCTTCTTCAAGAAACTAAGAGGTTTAGGTTCTCCATGTCCAAGAACTTCAATAAACTCATAATCAAGGTATGACAATTGTTGATTCATGGGTCCCTTTCACCCATGAAGCTCAAGAATCTATTTTAAAAATCCAAGATTGTCTATTTATGAATGTTCATGATTTAGTTGAATTGAAAATCATGTCGATGTTGTTGTGGGGTTTTGATTCATGTTTTAAATTATATTCTCCAATGATTGATCCTAATGTGTTATAATTTGCATAATATTAAGTATAAACCCTTCAAATTGGAAATTTATTTGTTCCCTTATTGGGTGAAGAAAAACTTGATTCACCCCTTCATACACAAACAAGGCTTAAGTTAACTAAGGTGACCAAGGCTAACCCCTAATTTTCTTGTACAATTGCAAGTAAGAAGAAATCCCAAATCATGGTGTTTTGATAAAGCATGCTCTAAATACATGACTAGAACTAGTGAAAACTTTCTCTACTAATTCCAAAAAGGAAGTTTTGCTTTTGGAAATGGAAAAATTAGAGATTGTTGGGATTGGAAAAGCAGAGAAGTCACTTTCTCAGGCTATGAAGAATATGTAATATGTGATGGCGCTTCAACATAACCAATTGTATGTGTCTCAAATATGTGACAAAGTGAATAGTATGTTGTTCACTTTAATAGAATGACTTGTGTCAAATTCAAAAACCAAAAATGTAACTCTCAAGGGATAAAGGAGAGAAATATGTATAATGATGATATTATGATCCACAAGAAGAAAACTTGACCTACCTTAGTGCTTATGTGAACTGTTCATCATTGTGGCATAAAAGACTAAGGCATGCAAGCTTTCCTCTACAAAACAAACTAGTGTCTAAGGAGTTAGCGCTTGGTTTATCAAAGGAAAAGTTAAATAATGATATGATATGTGATGCATGTGCCTCGGGAAATCATGTAAGATCATCCTTCAATCCTAAAAATGTGCAATGCCACCAAACCACTGGAGCTACTCTACACAAATCTTTATGGTTCCATGAAAGTTCTCAATAGAGGAGGAAAAAGGTAGGTTTTTGTCAGAGCTAATGACTATTATAGGTATACTTAGACACATTTCCTCAACACAAAAGAATAAACATTTGATGTATTCACAACCTTTGCAAAATATGGTCCAAAATAAATTAAAAACTAAAGTAATTAGCACAAGATCTAATTAGGATACTTAATTTGAAAATGCTAATTTCTTATACTTTTGTGCTAAAAATGGAATAAATCACAACTTTTATTCCCCCTAAAATTCCTTAGCAAAATAGAGTTGTATAAGGGAAGAATAGATCCTTGAAACATATGGCTAGAACTATGCTAATATCCAATGGTCTTCCAAAAAGCTGTTGGGTGTTAATAAATCATGTTATTTTATGAAAAGATTCATGATTAGACCACTTCTTGAAAAAATTCCCCATGAGTTACTTAGAGGTAGAAAATCAAATCTCCCACATCTGAGAATTTTTGGGTGCAAATATTGTGTATAATAATGGGATGATGCCCTAGGAAAGTATGATACCAAAAGTAAAGAAGGAATATTCCTTAGTTATTCCTCTAAATGTAAGGCTTATAAAGTGTTTAACAAAATGACAACCTGTGAAGGAAAAAAATATTCATGTTATATTTGATGAAACTAATCACTTGATCAATAAATGTGTGTATGTTGATAAAAAAAATTAGATTGGTGCCTAAATTTGATGATGAACAAGAAATCCTTCATTCAACGGTAACAAATCATATTATCTAGGAAGTGCCAGCCTCAAAGGGGCTCTCTCAAGAAGACAGAGAAGCAAGCTCTAATCAATCAAATAATTCTGACACTTCTTATCAAATTGATATCAAGAGATTCATGTCAGGAACTAGAAGCACAAAAGTTATCATCAAATTCAAAATGTTATTTCACCACTAGATTTAGAAATGCATACTAGATCAAATAAAATAACATGTGTGCATTTTTAGTGTAACTCTCTCTGATTGAGCTTAAAAATGTGAAGAAGGATTTAATAGATTTAAATTCAGTCGTAGTTATGCATAAAGAGCTGAATCTATTTGAAAAGGACAAAGTATAACATTTGGTATCTAGACTAGTAAATAGAACCATAACTAGACCTAGATAGATCTTCAAAATCAATCTAGATGATCAAGGACAAATACAAAGAATAAATCAAGGCTTGTGGTGCATGTGTATAACTAGGAGGAAGGAATTAACTATAAGGAGACTTTTTATCCAATGCATAGGCTGTAAGACTGTATGCAATCAAGGTGTTGATTAATTTTCCATCTCACATTGAGTTCAAAATATAGTAGATGGATCTAAATAGTGCATTCTTGATGTGTATCTTCTAGAAGAAATCTATGTGAACAACCTATATATTTGAAAGCTTTGAGCCTCTTGATTATATATAAGAACTTGGAAAGTCCTTGTATGGATTCAAACAATCCCCAAGAGGTAGTATAATAGATTGTCATTATTTATTCTTTATCATAAATATAGTAAAAGAAAGACCGATGATGAGTGGTGAATTTACTACTCATTTACACTCAACATTCATGCACACTACTATGATTTGAAAGTTAAGTGAGACATATTTGTGTTTAAATGTACTAATTCTCATATTTTACAGGTATACAAGTGCTGAGAAGAATAGAATCAAACTTGAGCTGAAAAGGCTCAAAAAGGAAATTGAAGTGCAAGAGCTAGACAAGTTGAAGCAGGATCAAGATCTAACCCTCAGTTATCGCGATCACGGTGAGTGCGATCACGACCAGTCTTCCCTAATCGTATGAGGCCAAAAAATGGCCCAAGGGAAGAAACATCATTCTAAACAGTCAAGCCTAAATCCCATTTACGGCTCAGAACCCCTTCATTTTAGATCTATCATTCCATAACCATACCTCTCATCCTTATTTCAAGTTTTTGTAATTTCTTGGAGCTTGGAGCTTAAATTTATACTAATTTGAGAAAAGATTAAATTAGAGGAACTTGAAGTGTAGATTTGGCTTTGTCTATTGAAGATTCATTTGAGTCTAAAGTGTGGCTTGCCCTCTATTTATTTTCTTATGAATAACTTTGATGGACATCTTGGTATATTTGTTTTCATTATCCTTATGATGTGCTAGATCGACCTCTTGGCATTATGCTAGATTAGGGTGTAAATATGTGTGGAATTTGATTTATTTGTGCATTTATTAGTTTTCGATAAGGGTTCTACTATTGTTATAATAAATTGGTTGGGATTTGTGGGTAAAAACCCCAAATACCCAAATGGGTTTAATGGATGAAAATCCCAAGCTCTTAAAATCTCGAACCATCCTTGAAAGAGGGGTTTGGGTGAACTTTAGGAACCCAACTCATCCTTGAAATAGGTATGTGGGAACCAAAGCAATAGTAGATTATTTATAGGTATGTCTTGCCAATTTATCACTATCTTAGACATAAGGGTGATTAGGAGGTTGACTGTACTGTGGGTATCATCCTAGAAATAGGGATACCCAATTGAGGTATTGGGTGCCTTTATTTGAGACACTTTTAGGTACTTGAAAGGGTCAATGGGTGGCATATTTGAGGTATTTTTGAAAAACTAGACTCAAAGACCATAAACGTAGCCTACCACATCATCAACGATTAGAATCTGCATCAGATTATCATGTTCCCATGCATAGATTTCCCCTAGGAAAGCATAGTCCCAAGATCCATTTTAATTGATTATACTCTAATTATTCTTAGTCTTGAATTAGTCTCTTAGAAGCCCAAGAGTTGCCTTTACATTCAACAAGATTGAAAACCCCCTAAACCATTTTGTACCATAGGTTTGACCATAGCAATCAACTATTATTTCGAATTTACTCAATCTCCACTCACATTCTTCCTCGTGGATTCAACCCCAACTCCTAGTTGGGTAAATATATTGAAAATGACCTCTTCACACTTAAATTGACGGGTAAGTTGAGCGTTATCAAAAATCACGCCATTGTCGGGGAACAGTTTGGCATATTGAGTTAGTTTGGAATTTTAGCCAACTTGCTTTGATTCAAACTTGTAAATATTTGTTTGTTATTTTCTTTTGTTTCTTTTAACTAGATAGATTTTTTGCTTTTTGCTTATTTCTTACTATGCCTTCTTGGAATGAAAGTGAGTTGGGTAGTTGGAAATCCTATCATGACAACCCATGTTCATATTGTGGTGGACCTCACTCTTGGCAAGATTGTAGACATGTCCCTCGGAAAGAGATGCATGCACCATATCGATCTTATAGGGAATATATTTGTTCTCTATGTAATGGTCGATATGGTCATTGGATTGATTGTCTAAATTCCCCCCTTTATACTTACTCGGTTTCTAGTTCTTCTCATGAATTTGATAGGTCTTATGAGAAAAAAAAGGGAAGAATGAAGCACGAAAACTATTGGTGTTGAAGCAATGCTTAAACTTATCTTAGATTGAGTCAAATCAACAGAGGATAATATGCATCTCATACATAAATCCAATGAAGAGTTAAAATTAATCCAAGAACAAAGCACCAGAAATAATGTTAGTAAAGCAAGGCTTCAACTTAACTTGGATCGGGTGACATCAATGGGGGATAACATACATGACATGCACCAATCCCTGGGGGCATGTAACAAGGAAAACAAGAAGATAGAAGACATGGACAAGGAGGTCAATTATCCAAATACTAAAAACCATAACCAAACCAATATAAAAACCAAGTTCCTGTCCATAACATAACATTAAAGGATGGAATAATCATAAATTCAGTTCAACGATATCACCCTCAATACCAATGCCAATACTAAGTCTGACACCAGTACCGACACCGCTCATTCTAACCTATAGTAGTTCCATAAATTCTCTAACCAAAAGAAAAACAATATCCAGTTGGGACAGGACTCCAACCATAGCCAAAATCAATATCCATAAAATAACTAATTGGGAAATATTAGCTAGGTGTGATAGCTAACCGTGAAGGTATGGGTCCAATGGACGGACACTGGAGTAAGGTTTAGCATTCCTTTAAAACCCTTAACCTGGGTATATGTAGCTTAATCATCCTAGGATCACCTATGGGCTATATGGGTCCAGTGTAATCTTTAAAATTAGAGTAGGGGATTCCTGAGTACCCTTCTCTCTCCATAATACATATGTACAACATACTTAGAGGATTCCCATGTACCTTATAGTATCATATATGGTTGTTATAACCAACCCTCTTGTCAGCAAACATGAGTTTCTAGTGTCTGTCCATTAGACCCGCACCTTCACGATTAGCCATCACAACCTGCCATTATTGCCCAATTAAAACTATTACCATCCAACCAAACCATTATTCCATTATTATTAACCAAGGCTATGAGTAGTGGTATCGTCATACTGATAATAGCTTGCAAGCAACTTCATTAACCAACATTTTTATGCAAAAAGGATTCCCATATACATATATATTACATTATCAAGTTAACTTGGGGAATACCGTGTACCCCACAAGTGTTTCATTATTAATTTTGATTGGGGAAATCTCATGTACCCCACAAGTTGTTCATTAACATGTTTACTTGGGGGATTCCTTTCTACCCCACAGGGAAGTTAAATTTACCATAACCATGACCACAAAACCTT
The DNA here is from genome assembly GCA_030864215.1 of Capsicum pubescens. Taxonomy (NCBI): domain Eukaryota; kingdom Viridiplantae; phylum Streptophyta; class Magnoliopsida; order Solanales; family Solanaceae; genus Capsicum; species Capsicum pubescens. The sequence continues at coordinate 97,620,036 of CM061549.1, read as the reverse complement.
AATATTTAACCATTCCAAACCATTTATACTATCTAGGGTTCCATTACCAAACCATGACATGCAATAGTTCCATTAAAAATCCAATATTATTGTAAAAGAACTATCATAGGCCTTTTATCAAACATCTTGGGGGAATAGTATTTCCAAAACCAATTTCAATTACCAATTTATGATTCCCATGCAACTAATTGTCCGAACCACCATTAAAGCATGTATAAACATAATTAAAACATGGGAAAACCCAAAACCAAATATTTAATACCAAACCCCAACATATGTTTGAAAACCCCAAAACCATACAATAATCATGCTATGAAAACATTGTATAAAACATGCCTTTAGTTGGAACTAACAATAGGGAGGAGTAAATACCTTAGATTACAAAGATGATTAAGAGAAATCACCCGTACAATCCTCAAATTAATTCTCTAGATGAAACCCTATCCTTCCTTTACCCAAGATCCTTATAGAAAATTAGAGAGTTTCTAAGTGTTTAGGATTAGAATAATAAGGTAAATGATGTACCAATAGTGATATAAGTCATGGGGCCTTAAGAGGTTAAGTGGTGAAATATACAAATTACCCCCAACTTAAACTGCTTAAAATTCCCGTCAGATAGCCTGACTTCCCCATTCCAGTCATACCCTCCCATACGAGTGGTACCCACCACCGTACCCTAGGCCTTTCCCTTGGACCCAACACTTTACAATATACGACTTACGCAAACCATGTTGTACCCAACCATATGACCAATACTCAAAAATTCTATCCCTGGTAGAATAGAACCAAAGAAAGTTTGAACACTGTCTACCATATGAGTCAATAGTACAACTCGTACCTTATCTTACGGCTCATGGTGAGCTATTCGCACTCAGATCCAAGTTAAGTTACTAAGTCTAGGATTAAGTGAAGGAAAAACCCAAACCATACGACCAATCACCAGCCATACGACTCGTACCCACCCAAGTCATATCTATTCCAGAAACCAATCCAACCCACCAACAACCATTAGTTAGCATACGACCAAGAACATACCAATCGTACCCCATCATATGACTGGTACTCATAAGTCGTATGATATCCATAATCCAAAAATCCAAGAAAAATTCTAAGTGTCCAAACCCAGGGTGTTTCACCAGGTGGCATGGCATGCCACTATCGCGGAGGCTTACTACCTCGAGGTCAGGCCTCGAACCCCTTTCAAAAATTCCAAAATTCTTCAAAACACCCTTTTAACATCACCAATCATAATTCAGGTTAAAAATTGACATTAAGAATGCGAGGGGGTCAAAATAAATTATTCAAACTTTTATGGGGTCTTACATTATCCCTCCTTTGGATCATTCATCCCCGAATGAGGAGTTAGAATATGTTTAGCACAATAATTGACAGAATATATCAAAATCCAAGGACAAATTTGAAATGCAATAAGAGAGAAATAAAAATCATACCATAATCACTTTCATATAACATTAGGAAATAAGAACGTGTACCTTTCTCTTTTGTCTTCCTCAGTTTCTCAAGTAGCTTTTTCTACCTTTTGATTTCTCTAAAGAAATTTCACTGAAGATATATCCTTAGTCCACAATTACGAACTTGCCTATCCAATATTTCAATCGGGACTTCCTCATAAGATAGAGAATCCGTGACACCAACATCCTAAAGAGGCATTATCAATGAAAGATCACCCTTACACTTTTCAGCATAGACACATGGAAAACTGGATGAATAGAAGTAAATTTTTTTGGAAAATCTAACTTATAAGAGACATTCCCATTTCTTCTTAAAATCTGATATGGACCAATGTAACATGGAATGAGCTTCCCCTTTTTCCCAAATTTCATGACTCCTTTCATAGGAGAAACCATCAAAAATACCCAATCGCTAACCTCAAACTCTAACTTCCTTTGCCTCATATCCGCATAAGACTTTTGGTAACTCTGAGCATTCCTAATTTTTTCTCTAATTACTTTAACCTTCTCCATGTTATGGTGAAATATGTCAGGTCCAAACAACCTAGTCTCACCTATCTCAAATAACCCAATAAGAGACCTACACCTTCTACCATTAAGAGTCTCGAAAGGATCCGTCTAAATATTAAAATGATAACTGTTGTTATAAGAAAACTCATTAAGAGAAAAATGGTCAACCCAAATACCTTTGAAATCAATCACACAGGACCTTAGCATAACATCTAAAGGCTGGATAGTACGCTCCACTTGTCCATACATTTGAGGGTGAAAAGTAGTTCTAAGGTTCACCTGAGTACCCAAACCTCTCTGAAATGAACGCCATAAGCGAGAAGAGAACTACATACTTTAATCTGAAATGATGGACACTAGTTCTCCATGCAACTTAACTAACTTTTGAATGATCAACTTAGCATAATCCTCTTCGTCGTAGTTAGTCCTCATAGGCAAAAAGTGAGCAAACTTGGTCATTCTATCCACAATGACCCAAAAAAAAATCATACTAATTGCGAGATAGCGAAAGACCCATAACAAAATCCATATTGATTATCTTCCACTTCTAGATGTGCAACTCTATTGCATGAGACATGTCACCAGGCCTTAAATTCTCAACCTTGACTTGCTGACAAACCATACACTTAGCAAAAAAATTTGCCACATCCCTTTTCATATTATTATACCAGTAGATTTACTTCAAGTTATGATATATTTTAGTCAAAATCAAATAAACTGTATATCTAGACTCATGAGCTTCAGTCAAAATTCTTTCACGTAACCCATCAACATCAAAGACACATAACCTTTCTTGATACCTCATAATGACATCTCTCCCAATATCAAATGCCATAACCTTTTTGTGACTCACATAATCCTTAATCTACATAAGTGTGGGATAAAAATTCTGATTCTCTGACACCTCAGCACTAAGAGATAATTTAACTGCTTCTTGAATAATCACTCCTCCATCCTCAAAGTCCAAGAGACAAACTCATAATTATCCAACCTATGAATATCCTCCTCCAATCTCTTTTCTCCTCATCAACATGAGATAATCTTCCCATGGACAACCTACTAAGAGCATCAATGACCACATTAAATTTATTGAGATGGTAGTGCATCCAAAAACCATTATGCACTATTTCTGTTATCCTAGTATCTTGAAAGTTATTATGCCCTGCAAACCAACTACTTTTACCAACAACAAAATTATTTTGCACAACTTCTCCTAACTAGTATTGAATCTTAAAAATTCCTCATGAAAACCCGTTCTATAATGATGATTCTTCACAACCTCTTTTTTAGAATACTTGTACCATCTAGTATTCAATCTTAAAAATTCCCCATGAAACCCCTTTCTATAAAGATAATTCTTTGAAACCTCTTTTTTTAGAATGCTTATACCATCATAATTTACACAAGTTGGGCGAATCAATCAAAAAATTGACCAATCATCAAGTGTCTTTACATGTTCAATAAATTGATTGATACCCTCTACATATTCCTCCTTATGACCTACTATATTATCATTATTTAGTTAATATATCCAGCTGTAATCTGATTCCATCTACACGATCAATCAGAATCTTAATTAGTTTAGGTCACTAGTAACTATTTTGAGTAACTACACTTAACCATTTTCAAGTCACTAATTGATATTTCAAATGACTACACTTAACCATTTTAAAAACACAAGTTCACATTTTCAAGTTACTACACTCAACCATTTTCAAGTCATTAGTATCATTTTTAAGTCACAGATTCGCATTCAAGTCAATACACTTAATCATTTTTGAGTTACTAATTCATATTTTAAGTGACTATAATTAATCATTTTCAACCCAGTAGTAAACATTTTAAGTAACTACATTTAACTAATTTCAAGTACTTAACCATTTTTAAGTATCTAATTCATATTTCAGATGATTACACAATTATTTTAATGTTATTATTTCACATTTCAAAATACTTTACTGAAACACCAATGCTTTGGACCATTAGAAAAATTCCCTTGATTAAAGCTTCTGGACTAAGTATAACTCTGGGTACTAGTCATACCCTTGGATATGACTTAGTGACCCCCTCTCATATCCTAGGCAGTGTGGTGGGGGTTACACATTGTCCAAGATATGACTTTGCCTCCCCATGGTTGTATGCTAAGGTATGAGTCGTACCAAGCCAAGTCGTGCTATTGTTGGCACTTGGACTAGTTGACACTATTGTGGGTACGATTATGGTCTATGGTACCATTCATACCCTTGAGTATGATTTAAGGGTGTATGGTCATACCTTGGTCAGTGTAGGATTCCTTGTGAAGTCCTAGGGTATGAGTTACGGTACCACTCATACCCTAGGGTATGATTGAGTAAGTGAGTCGTACCCACCTGGGAAGCCACTTTTCAGCTTTTAAGCCAAGGGCTTTATGGACATTTCCCACAACAAAACCCTTAAGTCCACTCACTATATAATGTCTTGTGGTCTCCTAAAAATTTATTTTAGAAGATCAAAACATTCTAAAAACATATTTTTCACTTCTCAAAACAAGATTGGAGGCTAGGGTTCCAAGGGGTATTCATCTACAGGCAAAGAGGAGTCATATTTCTTGGTGGATCATATTTCTTAAGGAATGCGACTCTTTCCCTTGTTATTATCTCAAAAATCATGTATCTTAAACATGGATTAATATCTGTAAATGATGATTTTGAAATCAAATGTTAATGGTTTTGTTGCCTAATGATGAATAATATTTGCTCTTACTTAGACCTGTGTTTACATGATATTGGTGGTGATTTTCACATGTGGAAACTAGTTGCTTGTAGTTTAACAAATGGATCTTGAGAGACCCTAATATTGATGATTTCTACTTTAATTTTGGCCTTGGTAAAGGCATGCCCACAAGGTGTTTGTTAAAATGTCTAGTCTCATGTTGAAAATGTTTTGAACTAGCGCAATGGCCCAATAAGTATGTGTGATTAGTAAATGGTATTGTAAAGGCATTGTTATCCATGTAATTAGTTAATGTATGACCTTGTTGGTTTGATGGCTAGAAGTGGTATAAGTCCCTAAACATAAAATTGATGTGTGCTTGAACTAAGTGTGGTTTAAGATTGCTAATGAGAAATGAATAGCTTGAGAGGGTCTGTATGACCATAAATTGAATTTAATGTTGAATTAAATCAAGTCCTTAGTCTATTAAAGTGTTTGATTGATAAAATGGCTCCATAAAGACCTTGTGGTCATATAGTGTAGATTTAGTTAAACGGGTTAGAGTCTTTAAGTGTTGTAGTGAATTGTAGGGACGTTAATGCATGAACAAAAAGGGTTAGATCCCAAATACCAACTAGTAATAGTAATGAAATGGCTTGTGGTTCAAGTCCCTTGCTTAATGAAATGGCTTGTGGTTCAAGTCCCTTGTCTAATGAAATGGATTGAGGTTCAAGTGCCTTGCCCAATGAAATGGCTTATGGATCATGTCCATTGATCAATAAAATGTCTTGTGATTCATGTCCCTTCCCCAATTAAATGTCTATGGTTCAAGTCTCTTTCCTAATGAAATAACCTGTGGTTTAAGTCCATTGCCTGATGAAATGGCTTGTGGTTCAAGTCCCTTTCCCAATGAAATATCTTGTGGTTCAAGTTGCTTTCCTAAGAATAAATATTCTAATCTATAATGGTGGGAGGTCAGAGTCCTCCCCTTTGTGACTCATGATTTAGTGCATCAAGAACGCTTGCTAAGTTTTGTTTCCTTTTGGCACGTTATGAACATGTTACGTACATACATGTATGCCTATGTATATAAATGTGGTTGAATATGATGTTTTGACTTGATTTTTAATAATGACTCTATTTTCTCCTTATCTTTGAGTTACATGCTAGCGTTCCAACCGCTAACTGTCTTCGGACGCTATGTCCCAATGCGATATAGGGGCAGTGCTTTTTCTTCTCTTCGACGCAGTGAATGGTGTTCGGGAAGTTCGTGTGTTGATGTTGAAGTAGTGAGCTTCCATTCTTCGAAAGGCATACATTTCATAGTCTCTTATCTTTTGTATTAGAATCATTTAGACTTGGTTTGGCTATTGTCGAGGTCTTGTCCTGACATATATAAACATCGGATTTTTCTAGAGGCTTATGAATGACTGTGGACTTGGGTATGTTTGTTAGTAGGTTGATGTAAATGAAATGTTTAGACATTGTCTAAGCTATGATTACTTGTTTGGTTTCCGTTATGTTGATATATAGTCAGAGTTCCTCCGACACTTGTGGATTGATGTGATGGTTAGGTTGTGCGGATGGGGCAATCTCTGGCTCATGTTGGGTTTGAGATGACCACATGTCAAGGAACGATTTCGAGTCATGTCATATACTTAACCACTTTCAAGTCCCCAATTCACATTTCATGTGACAATACAACTATTTTCAAAACATAAGCTCACCTTTCAAGCGACTGCACCTAACCATTTTCAAGTCTCTAATTCAAATTTCAAGTAACTACACATAACCATTTTCAAGTAACTAATTCACATTTCAAAACACTATACTTAACCATTTTCAAGTAACTAATTCACATTTCAAAACACCATACTTAACAATTTTCAAGTCACTATTTTAATATTTCAAGTGACTACACTTCACCATTTTCAAGTCAGTAGTTCATATTTGAAGTGACTACACTTAACCCTTTTCAAAACACAAGTTCACATTCTCAAGTGACGACACTTAAAAATTTTCAAGTAACTAATTCACACTTCAAAACACTATACTTGACCACTTTCAATTAATTAATTCACATTTTAACTCACTAGACTTAACCATTTTCAACTAACTAGTACACATTTCAAGTAACTACACTTGACCATTTTCAAGTAACTAATTCACATTTTCAACTCATTAGTTCACGTTCTCAAATGACTACACTTTATTATTTTTCAAAACACAAGTTCATACTTTTTAAGTATCTAATTCACATTTCAAAATACTATACTTAACAACTTTCAAGTAACTAATTCACATTGACTTAACCATTTTTGACTCACTAGTACACATTTCAAGTAACCACACTTAATCATTTTCAAGTAACTAATTCACATTTTCAAGTCATTACACTTAACCATTTTAGGTGATTAATTCACATTTTATGTGACTACACTTAACCATTTTCAAGTAACTAATTCACATTTCAAGTAACTACAGTTAATCATTTTCAAGTCAATAATTCACATTTCAAATAACTACACTTAACATTTTCACGTAACTAATTAGCATTTCAAGTCACTACACACAATCACTCAAGTTACTTATTCATATTTCAAGTGACTAAACTTAACCATTTTCACGTCATATATTCACATTTCTAGTAACAACACATAACCATTTTCAAGTAGGTAATTCATATTTCAAGTAACTACACAACCATTTTCAAGTTATTAGTTTACTATTTCAAGTGACTACACCTAACCATTTTCAAGTCACTTTTCTTTGACCTCAAAAATTCACAACCAAGACCATAATTCCAAAAAAAATATTAAACTTGTATTTCTACCACAAGACAAATAATCCAACAAATTACATAAAGAAAATAAGTAGAGGTGTCACATGTCCCTCTCACAACATATAATCATCACAACCAACATCATAATTCAAAAAAAATTTATTGAACTTTGAGTTATACTATAAGTCAAACAATTCAACAAATTTAATAAAACAAATAAGTACATGCGTTGTATGTCCTGCTCACACCATATAATCATCACAACCAACATCACCTTTCAAAATAAATTATTAAACTTTAGTTTATAGTATAAGTCAAATAATTCAATAAATTTAATAAAGAAAATAAGTAGAGGCGTCGCATGCCCCTCTCAAACCATATAATCATCACAAAATTCATGGCTTTCAAAGCCTTCTACAACAAATAGTCTCACCTTAACACTACATTTAAAGACTTCACTACCAGAATTGTATAGCCTAAGTTGAAGAGAAAAAGACAAATGATTGCTGGAGAATAGCAAAGCAACCTTTTTTCCTAATTCAAATCTATCAAAAATAAACATCAAATCACGGTAAATGTAAAGAAGATTCAAACTCTTAGAGTTCTTGAAAAGACCAAATGGTACAATCACACTTGAAGTTACCAAGATTGAAACTTTTTGAGTTCTTAAACACACCCAAAAAGGAAAATCTCACTAAAAGTTGTCAAGGTTGAAACATTTTAAGTTCTTAAAACAAACCCAGTTAGGTAAAACATACTAGAGGTTCCAAAGATTCAAACTCAAAGTTTAGCTTTATTTCAGCTCAAACAAACACAACGTGAGCAATTCAACAAGGATAGAACTAAAGGGAGTTAACTCAAAAATACTACTGTGGAATAACCGCGATATTTTTGTAGTGTCATCATCGGTGGTTGGTGTTGATGCTACCTTCGGCATCGTATGGTGTTGCTATTGTCATCAGCAGTGCACTGGTATTGTTGCTGTCAGTAGTAGAGTGTTGGTGGTGCGACTGTTTTCGGCGTCAACGCTTCGGTTTTGCTTCTATCATAGTCAATAGGCTATTGATGTTGTTTTGTTGTCTTCGACAATGGCGAGATAGGTAGATTTAATTGTAGAATGTACTTTGACAGTATAGTGAGAGAGGAAGACTTTTCTAGGGTAAACGAAAGGAAAGGAAAGAAAAGGAAAGAGTATGATAATAAAAAAAGTTTAATTATTAAAATACTTACAAATTTTAATAAGTTGTATAATATTTATAATGCAATGTAAATTGGATAATTAGTAATTCAATGTATAACGTAAAAAAACATTTATAATGCAAAAATTATTGATGTAATGTATAATAAATTTTATAAATTGTATAATTTAATGCAATGTATATAAATTAGATAGTTATGTAATTCATCGTAACATTAACAAGAGTAGAAATTATAATAATATCAATTCATTTCAGATACTATGATGAATTTTTAGTTAATTAGCTTTTGAATAAGGTATTATATATATATATATACACACACACACATACGTAATACAATGTATTAATCTGATGAATTATCAGTTAATTATCTTATATTATTATAACTTCAATAGTGTATTACCACCTCAATCATATGATCTCAATGTATTATTCAAAATACTTAGATATACAGATTTAGTTAGATGGCTTTTGAGCTCTATCTACCGCACTACACGAGAGATACGTATACACATACACATATATATTCGATTGACTACTACATTCTAAATATGCACTATATACATGACATACATGACTATATTACACTGTAATTCAACGTATTTCATATTCAATCTAATGAATTATCGGTTAATTTAGCTTACATTATTATGTTATAACTTCAACAGTATATTTTTACTTTGAACGATCGATCTTATGACAACAACCTATTCAATATATAACTGGATATATTTAGTTAGCTTTTGACTGCATAGTACGTACATGCACACAACAACAATATATATATACATACACACACACTCACACTCTATCGACTATCATATTCTAAATACGTACTATAAACATCAAATACACGACTATATTACTCTATAATGCAATGTATTTCATATAGCGCTGATGACTTACATCAATACACGAGAGATATGCATACATTCATACACACACACGTTACAAACACACACACACTTACTAGCTATCGACTATCAGGTTCTAAGTACATACTATTTATATCACATAAACACGAGTAAATAATTACCCCATAATACAATGTATACACTCTATGAATTATCACTATTATTTTACTTCAACAGTATATTATTAATATCTCAATTGTATGATATCAATATACTATTTAATATATTTAGATAGATTCAATTTATAATTTGACTTCTACGTACATTGATCACCACATGAGATATACTTATACATACACACACACACACATACACACACACATATATATATATATATATAAATAAATAATTTTGAATACGTACTATATACATCACATGCATGAGTATATTTCCTTATATTATAATACAAGATAATCCTTATACTCTGATGAATTATCGGTTATGTACCTTACATTATTTAACTCCAATAGTATATTATAACCTCAACCGCATGATATCAACGTAGTAAATATTGTTGTATACATTCAGTTAGCTTTTGACTACTATGTAAATAACGACAAGAGATATACTTATATATATATATATAATATATATATATACAAACACACACACACACCTGATGGAAAATATATTTATTTTATGGAAAAGGACTAGAAATATCCTTCAAGTATTTAAATTAGTTCAAAATTAGCCCTCCATCCACTTTTATGGCTCAAAATATCCTTGCAATTAACATTTTTTTTAAATCATAATTAAAATTTCGGTAAAAGATCAAAAATACCCCTCCATCCACCTTTATGGCTCAAAAATACCCTTGTAACTAACGATTTCTATAAATCATAACTATTTTTTTTTAAATGCGTGACAATTTTTTATTGTTCAAAACTAAGTTAATAAAAATGCTAATCCCAATTCGGATACAACTAAAACTACGCGATCCAAACCCTGCAAAATTAATCATAATTTTGATCGGTGAGTGGTATGAAGTGTGTGGCTTAAAATGGTCTTGCATGGGGATTGCACTTGCCAGTGGTGGAAAGACAATTTGATGTATATAAACAAAAATAGTGACAACTATTTTGGAAAGAATGTAGTATATTTTTTATACAAACTAAATGTGTCACGTAAAATAAAATAGAGAAAGTAACAAGATAGTATAGCCTAAGACGTGACATAACCAAGACATCTAAATTAGTTTTGCTACCTAACACATAGAAATATACATCAAAAAGATATACCAAACTAACACTATAATAAGGGGATATAATTTTTCACAATATTACTTTAGACTGACAGATTCTAACTCAACAACGTTCCTGCATTTGATAGTAAAAATTACTCATACTACCGACAGTTTCAGTTGGGGAAAAATTTTTACGGTTTGAGTTGGGTCCGGATTGAATTTAACATTTTAATTAAGTTAGTTCAACCAATAAAAAGCTGCCACGTATTTTAATTATGATTTTAAAAAATCATTAGTTGAAAGAGTAATTTTGAACCATAAAGGTGGATGGAGGGTGTTATTTTAACCAATTTCAAGACTTGAAGGGTATTTCTAGCCTTTTTTCCAAAATATTAATTATGATTTTAAAAAATCATTAGTTGCAAGGGAATTTTTGAGTCAAAAATGTGGATGGAGGGATATTTTTGAATCGATTTCAATACTTGAAGGGTATTTTTGAACCAATTTCAATACATTGAGGGTATTTTTGGCGCTTTTTGGAACATGAGTAAAAATAAAGATAATGTTTACCGTTATTTGTTTATTTTATTTAATATATTTACTATTTCATATTTGATTTTCAAAAAATTTCAACAAAAACCGACCACAAATGGTTGGCTTTAAATCATTAATTGATTTTTATTTTTATTATACAAAAAGTGACTACATGTGGTCAGTATAATTAAAAACAAATATTTAATATATATTAAAAATATATTTAGTTTTACATATAATATTTTTTTTAGTTTTTAAATCTTGTATAAATATTTTAAAATCATTTCTTTATATATATATATTTTTAAAATTTTTTAATCAAAAATAGACTACAGGTGATCATTTTATATAAATATTCTCTTTTTTATTTTTTTAATAAAAAATGACCACAAGTGGTTGATTTTTCATCATATTTTTAATTTAATTTTTAATAAAAAACATTTTTTTTAAAAAATTATTTTCTTTTTAAATTTTTTGATAAAAAATACACCACTATAATATTTTTTTGTTTTTTCAATAAACAACCGACTACGTGTGTTTATTTTTTTAAAAATATTTTTCTTTTTAATTTCTTTTATCAAATATCAATCGCAAGTCGCTAATTTTTGTAAATATTTTCTTTTTTATTTCTTAAAATAAAAAACTGACCACTGAAAATATTTTTAATTTATTTATTTAATAAAAAATACCATACACTTGCGGTTGTTTTTGATAATATTTTAAAATTATTTTATTAATAAAAACTGACCACACATGGTTGTTTTTGAAAATTATTTTCTTATTTATTTTTTAAATTTTTAGAATTATTTTATTTTTTATTTTTTAATAAAAAACCAACCACAAATGGTCATTTTTTTTAGAAAAAATACATATACTTAATATAAAAATTTAAGAAGAATTTAGAAATAATTATTTGGCAATTTTAAAATATAAATGCAACCACATGTGGTTGGTTTTTAATTAGTTTTCTTTTGAAAAAGAAAACAACCATAAGTGATCGATTTTTTATGACCACCATCCGTGGTTTCATTTTGGTGGTCGCTTTTACTGTTATTTTAAGTAGTGATCATAGTTGGAAGGTATACTTGTCAACTTTCAGGTTTTTGGGGCTTTTTAATACAGATGAGACCATTGTATGGTCCTGGTTTCTAACCCCAATTGTGGTTACTTTCGTGTTATCTCACTACTGGATAGTGCTCCACTAAAATAGACATAACGTTTTACTCCAATAATGGATTAAGGTAAACCTAGATGAGTTATAAAGAATATTCAAAGATCTTTCATTTGGTGGGTCTTGAGCTCAAAATACCTAAGAATATGGTAGTTATGCTCATTTGAATTTGACTATAGAAATATTCTTCTCAAGAAATCATCTAATAAGGAAAGTTTAAACTTGGCTATGAGCTAGGAGTTACTTGTGGCCTTAATACATGTCTAAATCATTTCTCGTACTACCAAAGAATGATACTTGCATGTATTTGAAGCATGATTATAATCTTATCTTGTATTCTTTGGGTGTTTAATTCCTTCCCCTTGGGGTCGAATAGAAACCAAATAAGTTGAAAGCTTAACGAAAGAGCTGCATTCCCAATGCTGAATTTCTAAGAACTAAATAGCGCCATAATAACTAAGTTTGTAACTGAAACATGGATTGAACATGATAAATTAATGCATACTTTTATATGAGAAAAACTGGGTGACATAAGACAGAAAGAATTAATTAAGGTGAAACTATTACCTCAAGTTGGAACTAAGTTTGAAGAGAAAAGATAAGGTTACTTGGCCATCATATCTGTATCTACTTCCCAAGAAACTCCCTCAATAAGATAATTTTGCCAAAGAACCTTTACTGAGGTAACCTCCTTATCCCCCAACTTACGAACTTGATGATTAAGAATCTCAACTGGGGCCTCCTAATAAAAAAGGCTATCTTTAATATCCACACCACCTAAGGCATAATCGACGTAGGGTCACCAATGCATTTCTTTAACAAAGACACATGAAAAATTGGATGCACTTATATAGGTAAATCTAACTCATAGGCTATATTGACGAATAGACCCACAATCTTATAAGAACCAACCTACAAGAATTGAGATTTCCCTTCTAACCAAATCTCTTCACCCTTTTTATGGTGAAACTTTCAAATAGACAAAATCACCAATAACAAACTCAAGCTCCTTTCTACTATATATGCATAGGACTACTGACGGCTTTGAGATATTTTTAGCCTTTCACTAATCAACTTAACTTTCTCTATAACCTTATAAAGTAAATCAGGCCCTATCAAAGTAGCTTCACCAACCTCAAACCAATTAATAAGAGTCAACTCCTACCTTAAATTGCTTCAAATAAGGTCATCTAAATGCTAAACTGATAGCTATTATTCTAAGAAAACTCAATCATTGGCAAATGGTCATCCCATCTATTTTTAAAATAGATCTCATATGCCCTAAACATATCTTCTATAGTATGAATGACCTTCTCTAACTGACTATCTATTTGCAGGTGATAATTTGTACATAGGTGATGTAATACCCTAAGTTTTTAAGATCTAGACCCACTAAAAGATATAGGACATTAAATTATCTTTCTAACACCACTAGTCCCACCTTAATTCGAGGTCATAGTAAAAAGTTGTGGAAATTTTCCTAAGGAACTGTCAAACTGCCAGTGACAATAGCTCAGGAAACGACCCATTTTCAGACACAACGAGTAAGAGCCTAGACTCACTGTCCTGGTAGTAAGTGACCAAGAAATTCAGTCTAGTGGCAATGAGTCCAGCACACGACTCATTGTCAAACTAAATGATTCATTGTGTATGGACATGTTGCCACAATAATGAGGAACCAAGAACTTAACCCTTGGCATTGACCCTTCATAACGACTCTTTATCACACCTAATGAATCATCAGGAGTAGGACCATAGTCATAATAGAAGGACTTAAAAACTTAGGTCCTCAGGTCACGACTCAGGCCATGACTTGTTACCATACATAATGAGTTGTTACTCAAGCCATGATGACGGCTCTCAAAATTTTTTGAATGATATAAGAAGGGATTTTTGGTGTTTTCCAATTCTTTGAACTCCTAACCTTCGTCGTTTAGGATCTCCCAAGGGTGGAATATGAGGCTATTTCCCCCAAACCCACCATCAAGTCTTAAAATCAATCCACGGTAAGAAAAGAAGTGATTTTCTGATCTCTAAAACGAAGTTAGGGTTTCTCAACTTCAAGTTCAAATTCCAAGAATTTCTCCAAGGCTTCTACCTACAGCTATATGGGATTTCATTAATGGATTCCTTCTATTAATTGAGTCCCAATAACTTCTTAATTCCCAAGTTTTATTTTCCTTCAAGAATTAAGTTCCAGGTCAAATACGAGTTTGCTTAATTCCTTTAGTTTATTTGTGTAAATAAACCATGAATATATGTTTTCCCACAATATTTCTTTCTTCCCATACTCACCATCATGAATTTTTGTATTGTTCATAAATTATTGATTTTAGGCTTTATTTTGTAAAATTCTTTATTATGATTATCTTTAAAATAATATCACGTTCAGTTGCATTAGACAAAACTGGTGGGTTATGAACACCCAATACCTAGGAATTTATGTATGTACCAGTTGACATGTTTTGAGAACTTCAGATTATGTATATGTTGTTATTTTCAAGAATACTACTATATTGAGCATATATTAGTTTCAGTGTCATTCAATTGGGAATGGTATAAAGCCTTCCCCGCCAGTTGAGGCTTGAGACTTTTAGTAGTAGTCTGTAAGTTTCAGAACTATGATGCCTCTGTAGGTTATAAGGGGTCACCAATCAGTCAAGGCATGCCACCTTATTATTTTGGGACCTCAGTTTAGTAAATCCACACCTGCCAGTATTGCTACCCTTGACAAGGTACTGATACCCTTCCAACTGGGTTATAGATTAGACCCCAATTTTCTCAGATTGGGGTATATCGGCTATTCTTAGATCTCACAATCCTCAGTTAAAGTTTTAGTTTTTGTTTAGTTAGGTTTACTTGATCGAGTATTCAGTTATTTAGTTTAATCTAGTACATGTTTATACTTAGTCTTACACTCAGTTTACATGTTCATGCATTCATGTTCAGTTTATACCAGCTAGTTTCCCATCTCGCATACTCAGTACATTTAAAGTAATGATGATATACTTCTTTGCTCTATATTATCTCATAATATAGGTTCGGATGCTCAATACCCGAATCACACTTAGCATAGTCCTATACTATGCAACAATAATTTGGTGAGTCGTAATTATTTGAGGATAAGTTATCAATTATTTATTTCATCCTTTCATTTTATTTCAGTCAATTGGAGTTAGTTGGGGGCATGTACCAATAACTCATCATGATTTAGAGGCTTTCAGATAGTTAGATATTTATCCGTTTGTTGAGTATCTCAGAGAGTGTTAACATTGATTCCTTTACCATTTATTATCAGTTTACTTTTAGTTTAGCTTCCACCGAGTATTTTTAGTACTTCTTCATTATTTTAATGATATACTAGGCCATGGGTTAGCTTGGGCTCACTTGTAACTCTAAGCACTGTGTTATGACTAGGGGAAGTCTCGGGTCATGATAAACTTAGTATTAGAGCCACATGTTTAAAGTGTCCTTAGGTGCCTGAAAACCGCATTAAGTAGAGTCTTGCTCATGTGTGTGAAGCACGCCACACTTATGTTTGAGTGAATAGGCTTATGCGTTATCTGATATTATTTTTGGTTTCTTGAGTAAATTGACTTTATGCATTATCTGATATTATATTTGATTCCTTTAATGTAATAGCTTTATATATTGACTCGTTATAATTAGTTCATTGAGTGGACTGAGTTTATGTGTTGACCAATTATATTTAGGTTCTTGAGTGAACCAGGAATTATGATTATTAAATTGTTGATTATATTAGATCCTAAAGTAGTCCGAGCTAAAGACATAAAAGAATGGCATATATTCTATTACTGTTTACTTATTCGTGCATTTGATAGAATGTCTAATTTATTGTTGTGAGTTATGATTCTATTGACATGGCTTATTATGGTTAGTCATGGTCTTGTCTTGGTATATTTTCTATATTGACTTACACTAGACTAAATTCTCGGTGCTGTAGTAAATGACCAAGTGGTAACATAACTGGAGCAATTGTTAAGCATTCACGGATTTACTTGTTAACAAGGTTAAGGTTATTTGTTTTCATTTTTTTTATTGAGCTGTAAGGGAAATAGATTGAGTTGTATAACTACTATGCTTAAATAAGTGAGAGTTATTATTGATGTCATTTGATGTGAAAGGTGATGCATGATTAGTGAGATTTAGTATGAATGGTATAAGGGGAATGCCAATGGTACACATCGACTATTAGTTATGAGTTGGATACAACTAAATCAACTAGAATAAGAATTGTTGCACTGAGGTAACATAAGTGGAAGTGATATAAATTAAATTGTTATATGAGTTATCATGCTTTCTTTTTGTGATTTCCATATTGTATTTACATTATCTAACCCTTGCCGGATAATATATCTACCACTACATGTTGTTTGTACTGATACTACTCTTTCTATGCCCATTTTAGGAGTATAGACTGATTGGAGGATCAATATATGTTTCATACTTGCTACGATAAAGATTTCCAACACCTTCTATTCTTCATTCGTATGGTGGAAGCTGGGTCATGCATATTTTTCCTTGTTTTTCATAGTGTTTCTTGTACCTGTTTAGGTCCTTTGGAAAAGTTTTCAGTATTATTTAAAGTTTTATAAACCCGATGTAATAAATAAATGTATTATTTGTTTCTCAATGACTTATGCATATTTTTTTTAATTAGGTGGTAAGAGTTCTTCTATCTAAGTTGATTAAATTAGGTGTATACATGATCAGGTTAGTTGGATCGTGATAGGTAGATTGTCTTCTTAAATATAAGATACAAAGTTAGGGAGACAATTATGTATTATCTCATATTTTAATACTTTTACCTTATATAATCATGCAAAAGAATGCTTCAAAAAAATATCATACAAGCAGGATATGCATGTTTACTATTCATAATACTATAATTATCATTTTCCTATCTATAGTTTTTCTCAACTATATGGAAGGAAAATTATGTGATGCCCCCAAAGAAATTAATATGATCAAAAATATTTTTATGCATAAAAACATTAAAATATGATCCAAAAATGTTTTGTGAGAATACGATAACATCTTTCGCAAAACATATTTTCCATAAATGTTTTCTTCTAGGTGTGTTCATTTCAAATGTTAATTATTGCTCCCAAGGTCTCTAGGAAACATCTTCTCTACCTTGCATGGTAATAGTAAGATCTGGTATACAAAATCCTCCCTCGACTTTACTTGTGGGATTACATGCGGTATGTTGTTTTTTTTCCTATTAAAAAATAATAGAGGAATATAACCTGCCAAATTTACGAGTTTTAGCAATTTTCAACTTTTTAAGAGAAAAAGTAAAACAATGATACACACTACTCACCTTTGACTCCACCTACCAAATTATACAGGGTATGTTTTTATTCCAAATAAAAAATATTCATGGAATATGACCTGTAAAATTTCATGAATTTTAGCAATTCTAAGACTTATAAAGAAAAAAATAAAAGAATTTCCTTAAATTTAGAGTTCACTAATCACTTTATTTCAAAATTTGGACCAATCTATCTCAACCATGTTGAAATTTTCTAATTTGACTACAATGACAATTCTTATTCAACATCTATAAATGTAAGGTCCCACAAAGTTCCCTCGTAGTTTGAGCCTTAGAGCGTGTTGAGTGAGGCATGATTTCAGTCCTAAAAGATTGAGAAGTGGATCCCTAAGTGAGTATCGTATTAACCATATAGAATTTCCCTAATTTTGACTTTTTATCACATGGGAAATCCGATAAGCTTTCCATCGATATAAGATTTGTCCAAATCCGATACCCGGGTAAGAAGTTATGGCTAATTTAAGCCGTAGTCGTAAAACTGCATCATTTAAGTGATTGACGCATCGCGGAGAGGGTTTATTTGGCAATTTTCAATTTCTAGTGGGACTCCACGATAGTGGTGCATCGCGGAGGAGCCCAATTTCTCAATAGTCAATTTCCAGTGGAACGCCGCGATAGTGGTGCATTGCGGAGGAGTTCCAGGTCCCAACCAGTGGGATAACGCAATGTCTTCACATCGCGGGGACTCCCAATTTCCTAATTGTCATTTACAGTGAGCCACCACGATAAGTGGCGTGTCACGGTGGCCTATGAAATTGGGTTCCCAGTTCAATTTTTTTCCAGATTCGTGCAAAAGACAAAAAGGGGACTTTGGACTTTTTCCAAGCCTATAAAACCATGCAAACACCAAATCAAACACAATTACAAGCATCCTATAAGGTTTTTTCTCACGTTTTCTCTCATAAAAAACCCTAAGTATCCAAAACCTCTTCCAAGAATCTCAAAAATCCACCATGGATTTTCTAAATTGAGTCAAGATTCAAGGTTCCCAAGTCAAGGGCCTCAAGAACCCTCATTCAAGAGTACGAATAGAGTTCCAAAAGTGAGAGTTCATCCAAAGATTCTAATTCAAGGTATGTGGGGTTTTGAACAAGGGTAACCCTTTCACCCTTGTGCCCAAAAAGCTTATTTACATCATAATTTTGCTGAAATCTATGGGGTTCTTACATGAATTTGAATTGGGGTTTTTCACCTATTATTAACGAATGTATTACCTTGATATTTCCCATAAATTTAGAGTTAAATGGAATTATTTCTACATGTTTTCTTGAGTGTTTACAGCTGGGTATAAACCCCATGATTTTACTCTTTGATAAGCTAATATTTGCAATGTTTGAAGTGGTGAAACATATGACTAAATTGAGATTTTGAGATATATTGCTGGAATTCCTAGATTTCAACATGATTTATGAATCTATATACTTTATATATTATGCTTTTGATAAGCTTTAACTTGAGATTGAACTATGGGTTAGTAGCCTTATTTGAGAGTTGTGAAATTATGAACTCTTATGGTATAAGCACCCATATTTTGAGTATTTTTAGATGATTGAGAAATGAATTGACCTAATGTTTCGAAATCTTTGAAATCCACTTCATCATTTGAGATTATCGATTTGATTATTGGGTTCGTAGAGAACCATGAGATTTTTCTAAAAGTGGATTTTTATGAGATGAGCGCAGATAATCTAAAGGGAATAGTTTTTAACACCGAGAGGGTAAGTTACTACGGTTTCTTACCCCAAAAGTACGTGCCACCGTAGGTTGGTCCTGAGGCTGAGTTTATGATGATTATGATTGGGCCCGAGGTTGAGTTTTGTTTAGTGGTCACTAGACCTAGGTTATACTCCCTGTCAAGAGTATGACGCTCCTCCCCAATGTGGGGTCTCTTCCTTAGGAGGATAAAATGTTGGACTCCATGTAGCTCGTATAGTTTATGTCAGTTACGAGAACCTCCTTTGCCCTTAAAACTTCAATATCAAATACTTATTTTCCTTTCCTATAGTCTACTTTCCTAAAAGGTTGAAATGCAAAGATGTTCCAAAACCAAGGTATTTTCTTGATGAGAGTTATTTTCCTAAATGAAAGCATTTTCCGTTGTTATGGTACTTTTCATAAAGCTTGGAGATAAGTTATTTCCTTAAGCTAGAATACTTTTCCATTTGAGACAACATGATTTTACCTAAAGCTTGAAATGAGATAATTTCCTAAACTGAATGAAATACCTTCAAGTATGTTTTCCGAGTCATATGATTCCAATTTTAAAGTATACCAGTTCTAAATGGTTATGAAATATTGAGAATTGAGAAGGTTTTACTCTCCATGATACATATGCATGAGTTGAAATTATTGTTTAAAGTTCCTTACATGATAGACATTGAGAATAAGAGAAGATTTTTGATTTTAAAGATTAAACGATGATGACTCACGAGATTTGTGCTTCATGCTCCATCCTACATGACTTATGAGCTTTATATTTTATACTTGTTTAAGCCATGTGAGTCATCTCATACTACATACATTATTTGATTGAAGAAGATCGACACTATTTTATACATGTGCATTCACCCCCGCATACTCAGTACATTCCAAGTACTAATTTTCATATATGTCTATGTCCTACATTGACTCATAATGTAGGTTCAGGTGCTCAGTCCCAGCCTCACCCGTGATTCTCTGAGTACCTTGCCTACATTTTCGACAGTGGTGAGTCCTCATGGTTCGAGGTCCGATCTTCAGATATTTACTGTAATTGAGAGACTATGTTTTATCTTTAGTTCATTTCAAGTCAGTTAGGGACCTATCCCAATGGCTCTCTAGATTTGATTTGTAGAGGCTTGTTAGACTAGTATCAGACTCGTGATGTGTTGAGGGTTCAATATTGTGGTTTTGTTGAGATTTCTCTATATTGTGGTCATATGGATCGAGTACCTTTTTCCATATTTTCTTTCATGTGAGACGGCTATGCGAGTGTTTGAGTCTATCCTTATTTTGAATTGAGTGTCATTGGTAAAAAATGGCTCTGAGGGTTAGCGTGGGGCTACTCGTAGACTTAAGCACCGTGTGATGTTCCAGGAGGCAATTTTGGGTCGTTATAATAAAAGCCACACTTATCTTCAAGTTTTATATATTATACTCCATAAGGAAGTGCCTTTGTTTTGAAAATAATTAAAATAAAATTATTGAGTATGAAATATAGCTAGAGAAAGGCTTATAGATAATAGGAATTGTAGTGAAAATGTGAGAAACTCAATCCTAGATAGAAGGAAAACAAGTTTATCAATAAAAGCAAAAGATTTTTCTAATCTATGTGATGTAGAAATCACCATAATTATTTAGAGGTTAGGGGAAAACTAACCCATTGCTTGAAATTCTACAAGCCTTGCTAAGGATGTATATATAAGGTATGTATGTTTTACTAAGGTCAAAAGGAATAAAAATGTTCGTTAAAAAAGACCCCTATCTTCTAGAAAAAGTGAATAAGAAATAAGAACAAACTAGCAAAATAAAGAAAATAAGCGAGGAGAAGGAAATGGAACTCCTCTTAAACCAACTTGCGGAGGGAAAGAGTATTAATAAATTTGATGCTAGGGAAATAATTTTTTTTTTAAAGTTGTTTGATGCTAAACCTTGATTTCTCTATCATCAAATTCAGTAATACTCGTTTCCTCTACAAGTTGGCTGAAGAGGAGTTCTATTTCCTTCTCTCCATTCATTTTCTCTATTTTTCTAATTTGTTTTTCTTATTCACTTTTTCTAGAAGATAAGTTTCGTGTTTAATAAACTTTTTATACCATTTGACCTCGGTAAAACTTATATACCTCATATATACATCCTTATCTAGAATTTTAGATTTTCAAGCAATGGGTTGGATTTCCCCCAACCTAAATATAATTATTGCGACTTCAACATTGCACGAAATAGAAAAACCTTCTTCTTTCTTAATCAAACTAGGTCATCTTCTATCTATGATTGAGTTATTCATATTTTCACTACAATTCCAAGTATCCCTAAGCCTTTATCTAGCCATATCTGATAGTCAAATATAAAAAAGAACTTAAGAGGTGTGTGGTGTTTATAGATGCCAAACAAGATTTTTTGTTGCAAATGCAGAAGTTTCAACTTGGTTGATATAGTTAAATTCCAAATTTTGAAAAAAAAAATTGACAAGTGTAATTTGATTTTATGGAATTTTTTTTTAAAAAATTTATCTTAAAAGGTTTGACAATTGCTAAAATTTATGAAATTTGATAGGTCATATTCCTTGATTATCTTTTGATAGAAACAATAACATACCTCATGTAATTCAGCAAGTAAAGTCTAGGAGGGTTGTGTTACACAGTGTTTTGCTTTTTTTTTTTCCTTAAAAAGTTGAAAATTACTAAAATTCATGTCATTTCACTAGTCATATTCCATGATTATTTTTGATAATAATGACAACAACATACTCAGTGTAATTCCACAAGTGGATTCTGTGGAGGATAATACATACTAGACCTTACCACTTCCTTGGGAGGTAGCGAGGTTGTTTCCAATAGACCCTTATTTGAATAGTTAGCTTGTGACACAGATGCATTTGGTCGAAATTATTATGGAATGTGTGTTTTACAGATTATCTTAGTATATGCTTACAAAATATGTTTTGGATCATATTTCAATGTTTTTATGGATAAAACAGTTTATGATATGCTTTAGTCATGCAAGGTGGAGCATATGTGTGAGAAATACTGATTGATAATGATATTTTTTTTACAATGGGTTGACCATAATATACAGATTGAAGTAAGTTATGAAATATGGGGTAGGAATTATTAAAGAAAAACATTTTTTTCATGTAAAAGAGATGCATTACGGTCCAAAATCCATGGTCATGGTGAGACCTAAACTATCCCACTAGTAGCTAAGCCAAATGAATTTTCCCTACATTCTGGTAAGGTCAGTACAAGTACAAGAACCATTAGACTAAAAGAGAGTACTAGACAATGCCAAATTATTCATACTCAGATCTACATTGAGAAAAAAGATGCAGAAATGCAGTATGAGTTCCAAAACAATTGGTATTCATTAGGCATCATAGGCACACTGAGTTTAATAATAATAAAAACATAAATATAGTGCAGGGATGTAAACTAAATTCAGTAATAAGGATAAAAATTGAATAATTGACTATACCAGGCGGATGCCATATATATAAGATAAGTAACCCAAATGAGAAAATAAAAGTCTAACAATAACCTAACTAAACCCTCATAAGCCCAGAAGACACACACAGAGAAGATAAATTCAATCAAGCCTCCATAAGAACGACGAGTATAAGCAAAGGATAATACAAAAGTAAGGACGATATACAATAATAATCAATATAAAATGATCTAGATTATAGGCCATGAAAACCTTATGCTTCTTTCCCAGTCATAACCTCTCTTTTATTAGTATTCACCAGTTCGTAATCAGAGACTAGTAATAATATGGATAGTAACAATAGGAGTTGAATCAAAACTCATAGATGACTATATTTTATATAGATGTCAGACTAGAAACAAAATTCATAAGTGAAAATCAATGTATATATGCTGGGCTAGAATCGAAACTCATAAGTGAAAATCAATAAATATTTTCCAAAATCGAACTAAAACATATGTACAATAATTAATAAATAAATATACCGGAGAGATATAGTTTTAGGTTTAATGGTACTCAACTGGGAGTAATAAGGCTAACCAGGCATAAATCTGTCTCAAATTCAACCCCAGACCTAGGTAGTAGCCTAAGTAATTGGAAATGTGATCATTATGGTCAAAGAAAGGTTATACTAAGTATTTTATCTTAAAAGGGGAAGTGGTGCCCATTACAAACCTGAAAATCCCAATTTAAGACAAGAACCTACCCTAACCTAGGGTAAGGTGCATCAATCCCTAACTGAGGCACTAGAAGAACTATACTTAGTACTAAAGGGTAATCATTGACTAGTACCCATGAAAATGAGGTTGATGGGTTCCCAACTAGATAATTTAATCAATAAAGATTAAATAATAACCATGTCATAAGTACCCAGCTATAGCTAGCATAATATTACAATAATATCCTAAATAAACATATTGTAGGAGAAAGGGAAGCTTAACCTACCTGGATGTCGAAAGCTCATAAAATCCACTACACCAAAGATTTTCTTTTCTAAGAAGCTCTAACCACTACAACACTATCAAAATATGGTTATACAATTCAAGAGGAGAAAATTGACACTCGTGTTGCATATTAACTCTATAAGTAAAAAATCAGATTACAAATCCCATGTGATATTGTAATGATCCTCAAGGTTATTTACTCAATTTTTATGAATTTTTGGAATTTATAGCCTTCCTACAATGGCTACAAGTCATTTATGACTTCCTAAAACTGTCGGTTTGGTTACTGAATAGTTTGTTTGGATTTTAGGCTCTGTTTCCTATTTTGGACCTTTTGCTGTTTAGGATTTACTCTTGGACCAAAACACCTAGTAGATGACCTTGGATAAGAATTTTGATAGTGCCATCAACTTTGGAACATTGATTTTAGTGTAAACAAAAAATGTCGCTTAAATGGCTAAATGTTCCGTTAAGCGACCCGGTCAAACAATCAATGATCACTTAAGCAATCAAAGTGTTGCTTAACCAATCATTGCTAAGTATAAGACCCAAATCGAATTCTTTTTTTATCTGACATTTTGGGAGTTAGGAAGCTCAAATTTTGACAATTTTCAATGCATTATTCTCGTAGAATAATTATCTATCAATTTAGAACTTTATTTTTCCCATTCCCAAGAACTTCTATTTTATATTTTGTGATTTCCACCAAAGTTGAGAATTAAAACCTCATTTTCACCTTTTTTGGGGCTTGGTAGCTCAGATTTGGCTTATTCCAAGGGAATTTTCAAGATTTCTTCAATGGGTAATATTTCTAATCCTATCACTATCATTTTTTCTTGATTTATCTTACAAACAACTTCAAATTCTTGATTTCAAAATGCATTTTTAGGGGTTTTTGTGGGTACAGATTGAAAATGTTTTTTCTTTGATTTTAACCTCATTTTAATCTCATGTTTCCTTGGGTTTTCATTTGTAGACTCTTATGAGTATAGGAACATATTTGTAAAATAAAATTATGGTTTTAAATCTTTTATTTTTTAATTTATTTTTGAGGTTTGTTTTTAGACACATCATAAATATAGCAATATGGTTCTCGTTTTAGTCCTAATGACATATAGATTACTATTTTGATAGCGTGAAAAGAAGTATGATTTATGGACGATTAAAGGATTGCAGTTTGATATTGAGGTAGGATTCTATCTACTGCTCTTCATGAGATAGTGTATTATATATGTTGCATGCTAGATAGGAACGTTAGAATATGATATTTGGAAAAATACCATGACTCAACCTAATTTATAAGTTTGGGGGATAGCTTGGCAATTCACCCTTAATGTGAAATACTTATTATGCTTGTAGGATCATATTACCCTAGGTTCTAGCTTGTTAGCCATAGTTGAGGTTAATGAACCTTTGGTTTAATGTTTACTACATTACCCTATGTATTTTGATGGTTTTTTGGAATTATGATGATATGGTTATGTTTGATGTAAACATATATATATATATATTTGGGCCCGAGTTCATGATTATGATATTGGTTGGATTCCAAAAAGTAATTTATCCTTGTAAAGTGTATGGCCAAAGTTTTTAAACATTTTGATACTTATGATTTCTCCGTTTGGAAATTGGTCATGGCATGCATAGATTCAGTACATTCATGCTCACTAAAATAGTAAATGGTACAATTCCTACTAAAAATATAGTTTTACTATTGTTTTTCTTAAAAAGAGAATTATTCTTATTTTTGACTTTTAAAACAGATTCTTTCATAACGGGAATCACACCATCTTAATGAATAAATTGTGACCCTTCAATACTTGATGTTTTAGATATTTGACTGAGATAGACCCCAGTCCATGATTTTTCTGACTGATTACCTCGGTCAGGAGATTTTCCACCCCTTTCTACACTTTTATGATGATTTCTTCCCAAAGTTTACCCCGAGAAATGGATTTACGAACTTCCACTGTTTTGGTCATGATTGTAGCCCATTCATTTATATATATACATACATCTTCGATACCTGATAGAGCAGATAGATGATGATGTTTATTGAAAATCCTATATTGGGACCAAGTTATTGTATACGGGTACTTCTAAACCCCCTAGGGGCCCTATCATCCATAAGACATCGTGTTGGAGAAGAGAGGTCATTGTAGTTCCATCTTTTGTGAGTCATCGAGTTTGAGGAGGTGTATACATAGGGTTACTTTATGGTACTTTGATCAGTTATGGTATTATATATTATCTTTCCTTTCATCCTTATATGCGCATTGTGTATCACAAAGACATATCTATATCTATCAACCTTATAGGGGTTTCATAGGTATAGGTGATGAGTATTCTTGTAGTATGTTGTGTGTTGATTGGACCTTCCAGTTTATAGGGCCTAGTTTAGGTATTATTTGTCCGAGCTAGCAGTTAATATATTGTATTATTATTATGGATAGTTCATAACAAGTTGATTATTGTGTTGGGACTGAGATTTGAGGTAGATTCTGATTCTTTTCTCTTACAGTTATTTTATTATGAATAATTACCTCACGATTAGACGTAAGAATTAGAGATCCTGATTATGTTAGTACTAGGTTCTACTATGATTAGGAGACCTCAATATTCTAGTATGACTACTTTAAGTTGTACCTTTGAGTTAGCATTGTTTATATATATGTACCTATCTATAGTAGTTATGGTATTACTATATCTCTCTCTATTCTTTTATTTATTAATGTTGTACATCCATTACTTAGCCTTGTATACATATGTAGGGAGATTTTCCTTTGAATGTCGCTTTTGGAGCTAATAAGGTTCCAGTTGCTCCTTTTTCATCTCATGCACCAAAGGGATCTAATTTTGGCTTTGACACTGGTTAGAATTATTTTTATGCTATTGCGACTCACTAGGAATTTGAGGCATCTCACAATGTCATTACTGGTACATTAAACTCTTTTCCTCTGATGTGTATGATTGCTTGACCTAGGGTATACTCTTTCTTATGTTACCCCTTATGTGGCTATTCATTTTGGTTTTGGTCCTAAGTATATTTTTGATACTTTTCCTATGTCTACCCCGGTGGGTGATTCTGTCCTATCTAGAAGAGTTTATATGGGTTTTATAGTAACTATCTAAAATAGGAAAGTCTTAGTGGATTTTATAGAGTTGGATAAGCTAGATTTTAATGTTATCTTAGGGATGGATTGTCTCTATTTATTCTATGCCTCTCTAGATTGTCGGACCCATAAGGTATCTTCAAAATTTCAAATGAGCTGATTATACAATGGTAAGGGAGTTCCCTAGTGCCTATGGGAAGGTTCATTTGTTATCTTAGAGCCCGAGAGCTAATTTCTAATGGGTGTCTTCATCATTTAGTTTGGGTTAAAGATTCTAACTTGGAGGGTCCTTCATTTCAATCCGTTCTAGTAGTTAATAAATTTTGTGAGCTCTTGCTTGATGACTTTCCTAGTATTACTCCTATTAGGGAGATTGATTTTGGGATTGACCTTCTTCTGGATACCCATCCTATCTCTGTTCCTCCTTGCAAAATGGATCCAGCTGAGTTGAAAAAACTTAAAGAGCAGATTAAAAATCAATTGATAAGGTTTTTATTCACCCTAATGTTTCCCCGCGGAATGCTCCTATTATTTTTATGCGTAAAAAGGATGGATCCCTTCATATGCGTATCGACTACTGCTAGTTGAATAAGGTGACGGTGAAGAATAAGTACCCTCTCTCTATGATTGATGATCTCTTTGACAAGCTTTAGGATGCTAAGTGTTTCTCTAAGATTGATCTTCGATCAGGCTATTATTAGCTGAAGATTAGGTAAGTCGATATCCCTAAAACTGCTTTCTGAACCCGGTATGGTCATTTTAAGTTTTTGGTGATGTCTTTTTGTTTGACGAATTCCCCGGTGACATTTATGGATTTTATGAACCGAGTATTCCATTAGTTTCTAAACTTGTCCATTAATTTATTTATTGATGATATTTTGGTGTATTTGTAGAGTAAGAAGGATCATGCCAGTCACCTCTGTATAGTGTTGCAAACTCTTAAGGGTCAATGGTTGTATACTAAGTTCTTGAAGTGTGAGTTTTGGTTGAATGTTGTAACTTTTTTGGGTCATGTTGTTCTATTAAAGGGATCATGATGGATCCATAAAAGGTTGTGGTGGTTAAGAAATGGCCTAGAACCACGACTCTAATCTATATTCGGAGCTTCTTGGGTTTAGCTGGGTACTATAGGAGGTTTGTGGAGAGTTTCTCTTCGATTGTTGCGCCATTGACTAAGTTGACTCAGAAGAAGGTAAAGTTTTTGTATTCTAATTCTTGTAAGGATAGTTTTGAGAAGTTGAAGGAAAAGTTGACATTGGCTCTGATTTTGATCCTACCCGAGGGTACTGATGGTTTCATGGTATATTATGTTGCATCCCATGTGGGACTTGGTTTTGTTTAGATAAAGCATTTCAGGGTTATGGCGTATGCTTCTAAACAACTTAAGGTACATGGGAAGAATTATCCAACTCATGTTTTGAAGTCGTTGGCTGTGGTTCTCATCTCACTTCTGGCATTCTTTTCACAGAGGTTTAGTGACTAATGTGAACCATAGCACCACCTTCCATCCTCATATGGATGGGAAAGTAAGAAGGACCATTTAGACTTTGGAGGATATGCTAAGGTCTTATGTGATCAATTTTAGTAGTGTTGGGTTAACCATTTTTCCCTCATAGAGTTTGCATATAACAACAACTATCATTCTAACATTCAGATGACACCCTTTGAGTCTTTTTATAGCAGGAGATGTCGTACTCCTATTGGGTGGTTTGTGATTGGTGGGAATTTCTTGTACGGTATCGACTTAGTTTACCAAGCCATGGAAAAAATTGAAGGTGATTCGAGATAGGCTTATTAGTTCCTAATGTTGCAAAAATTCCTATGAAGACATGAGGCAAAGGGAGTTGGAATTTGAAGTTGGCGATTGGGTGTTCTTGAAGGTGTCTCGTATAAAAGGAGTGATGCAGTTTGGAAATAAGGTAAAGCTTAGTCTCCATTATGTGGGTCCATATTTATTTTGAAGAGAGTTGATAATATGGCTTATAAATTAGATTTGCCTTCTAGTTTGAGTTCCATTCATCGGGTCTTCCATGTTTCAATGTTGAAGAAGTGCATGGGTGATCCTTCCTTGGTTATTCCTGTGGAGAGTGTGGGTTTTTTGGATTCCATGTTTTATGAGGAAGTCCTAATTGAGATCTAGGATCGATAAGTCCATCGGTTGTGGACTAAGGATGTGGCTTCAATGAAGGTTCTACGGAGGAACGAAAAGTTTGAAGAAGCTACTTGGGAAACTGAAGACAACATGAAGTCCAATTATTCATTCTTGTTTCCCTCTTTGGATAATCTTGCATGAGGTATATGTATTCCTTAATTATTTTATTTTAAATCTTTGTTAAACAAAATTGTTGTTGTGTTCTGTGTTAAATCGCGCTAATGGATGCCCTGACTCATCATTTTAGGATGAATGATCCTGGGGGATAATGAAACACCCCAAATAGTTGGTCCTTGAAAATTCCCTGAGCCTTTGGCTCACTGTCCAATCCGCGACTTACCATACGAGTCGTAAGGTATCTTGATAGGTCATAGGACCCAAATCATAAGGTTCCCAGTAAAGACTGCCTAAGTTATTGCTTTCATTCCGACTGGGTGGTCACGACTCTTGAAGACTTTATATGAGCCATATAGTCTAAATCGTAGTCTAACCAGTGTTTTGTCCCTAGTGTTCTGTCCTGATTATGACTAGGTGTTGCGAGCCGTATAGACTCATTATGAGTCGTAATGTGCCTTCCATAATGTAACCGGTGTAAGTCCTTGATGTTTCTACCTTGACTACGACTGTGGTGACGAGTCGTAATGAGTCCTCATGAGTCGTAGGGTGACCCATAGTCACTAGTGATAATTTTTGTCTTTTTATTAAGGGTACTTTGGATATTTCCTCTTTTCCCCAATCATGACCCACGACTTAAAACCCTTTTAGGGTATCATTATCACTCCAAAACTAATCAAAATAATTTCTTAAACTCTCTCAAATTCCCTCAAGAAAAAAAATACTAGGGTTTTCAAGCAATTGGAATCTAAGGGCTCAAGGGTTGATTTCTGTATGTAATTCTCTATACTTTTAGGCATGTTGCTCTTCGCCAAACTTTGTTTTGTTAAACCATACATTTTAAAGTGTTGGTCATGTGGTTTTGATGTTGGTTTTGGAATATAGTTTGGGGGTTTTGAATGTTTGTTTCCTGGATAATTCTTTCCATGGTTTACATATGATTGTTTATGCTTTATTTATGGTTTTGAACTTGTGGGGTGCACGGGCATGGTGAATAAAATAGGGGATTTGATTTCCCCACTTTTTATGAATATTGACTATTGAATTGGCTTTAACACCAACCCAATTTTGTGAAATTATTGTGAGTGTGAGTATGATTGCATTGTACTACTTTTTTAACCATTGCATGATATGAAGAAGTTTCTAGACAATAATGGTTTGATTTAGTGAACAAAGGGGTTGGTGTTCCCCCACCTCATACTAATGAACAAATGGAGTTGTTTTCTTGCAAGTGTAGTTGGTATGATGATACCGACAGTGTATACCTTAAGGTGAATTATGGTTTAATGAGAATGTGTGAAAAGTGTTTTAATTAGGCTTAAAAGAGGGTTATGTAGCTGGGTCGTGAAAGTGGAGCTCCTGAGGGACCAATATTGGAAATTGCATTTGCCGAAATGGGTTGTTTGAGATTCCCTTATTAAATTATTGGGTGGTTTGAGTCCCCTATGTTTAATGACTAGATGACTAAGTCATCCTTGATATATGACCGGGAGGTTCAGGTACCCCATGGCACATATGTAC
Source organism: Capsicum pubescens (assembly GCA_030864215.1). Lineage (NCBI taxonomy): Eukaryota > Viridiplantae > Streptophyta > Magnoliopsida > Solanales > Solanaceae > Capsicum > Capsicum pubescens. The sequence goes on along the minus strand of CM061549.1, from coordinate 97,589,199 downwards.
ATATAATTATTCTCAGGTTCGCGTGGCTACACGTATTGGGGCCTTTTCAGTTGGGAGTGAGGTGGACCCATACAACCCATAGGTGACTTCTTATGATTGTTGAGCTAAATAGTCCAAGCTAATGGTTTAAGGTTCATTCTAAGCCTTTTTCCTATCCCAACATTTTTTATAACCATATATATATGGATGCATGTATGTGAGTATGTACACTGAGTTGAATTAAATTTTGTGTTATCATTACTTTATCCTATTGGCTTTACTTTATGCTTATCCTTAGGTTACATGTTAGAACTTAACCCGCTAATTGTCTTCGAACGCCGTATCCCCATGCGATGTAGGAACTGGAGCTACTTCTACTTTTCCAGTGCAGTGATAGGATTTCTAGATTGCCAGCAGTCAGTTTTAAGTGGTGAGCTTCATTCTTCCACAAGGCTATGACTTCTTGTCTTATATTCAATCATAGACTTTTCTTTGGACTAGTTTTGGCTATTGTCAGGGGCATGTACAAACACTAGTTTGATTTGGTTTTGTCATAGAGGCTTTGTGGATTACTTTAGACTAGGTATTGGTCATTGTTGTTACTTAGACTTCTTGAATTTTGATTATTCCATCTTGTTATATGTTTGAAATTCAGCCTTTTTTAGTGTATTGTATTCTGTGTAACTAGGCAAATGTGGTGGTCTCCGATCCACGACGGACTTAGGATGCCCATCATAGCCAGGCCCTGGTTTGGGTCATGACCAAGGCTATTTCAGAGCCTAGGTTCTTGGTCAATTGGGTGTCCACAAATCCGTGTCAAGTAGAGTCTCTTTTATAAGCGTGTAGCACACCACACTTATAAGGGAGAGGGTACATGATAGTTAGGAATATTTCCCTTTCTTAATGTTCTATTTCGGGATATAGAGTCTAAGGCCTTGAATCTTCTCTAATTTCCATTTGATTAGATTTCAGATGAAGCCTCTAATGAGATCTGATGTTCGTTGAAACTCTTCAGTCCTGCTTGAGGACAATGGGGATGGATCTTATCCTACTTTTGGAGTACAGACCTGATCCCGTGGTCTAGCTCCTGATTTCCCTCATGGAGTTTGACCGATTCTCTCTAACCCTTTTCAGATACCTCAGGTTCATGTGTCTAATACTAGGTTATGCCAGTAAATCTATTTTCTTACCTAGTTTGTGGCCTCTCAGACTAAGCATGTTGTTTTTATTGCTCCATCTTCAGAGGTCACTAGAGTTGGCCAGTTTATGATGTTGAGACCTTCGACTTTCACCTGTTCAAAGGTTGAGGAGGATCCTTAAAATTTTATTGATGAGATGGAGAAGACTTTTTGTGTGATGCATACTTCTAACTCTGGGGGTGTTGAGTTTGTCGTATACCAGTTGAAGGATATGACATATCAGAGGTATGAGGAGTGGGAGCAGATGAGTAGAGATAATATTGATCATTCTATATTGGATGACTTTTCTAGTACTTTTCTAGATCATTTCTTTCCTCGGGAGTTGAGGGAGGTGAGGCCGAGGAGTTCTTGAATTTGATAAAAGGCAGAATGACTATGAAGGAGTATGCCATGAAATTTCATCAATTGTATCATTATGCTTCAAAGTTGGTGCTATCTATGAGGGAAAGGATGAGGAAGTTCACTTCGGGCATATTGGGAATTGGTTTTAGAGTTCAAGCCCTCCTTTATGAATAAAGATATGGATATCTATACGTTTGTGGTGTATAATAATAGGTTGAGAAGAAAAAGAAAAAACAGGCTGAGATAGAGGAAAGACAGAGTAAGAAGTTTAGATATTCTGAACAAGGAGGAGGTTAAAATAATAATGGTTGAGATGATAGGTAGTGGTCTAATAAGAAATGGAGAAATTACAATTCTTATTCTACAACTAGTGCTCCATATCACATGCCATCCGGTGATCGTCGATTCCAGACTGATAGTGGATTTAGGACACAGGGTGTCAAGTCCCAGGCTAGCCTAGCTTAGTTGGCCCTTCTTATCCCCCTTGTCATTTTTGTGAAAGAGACATTATGGTGTATGTGATAAGGGAAGGAAAAAGTATTTTTAATGCGGTGAAACATGCAGTGAGATTGTCCTTCATAGGTCACTTCTGGAGCTAATAAGGTTTTGATCACTACTTCTTTAGCTCTTGCATCGAAGGGTGCTACTTCTAGCTCTGACACTAGTCAAAATCATCTTTATGCTCTTGCCACCCACCGTGAATTAGAGGCATCTCTTGATGTCGTTACTAGTATGTTACAAATCTTTTCCCATGATGTGTATTGCTTGCTTGACCGGGGTCTACTCTTTATTATGTAACCCCTTATGTGGCTATTCATTTTGGTTTTGGTCCTCAGTGTATTTCTAACTCCTTATCTATTTCTACACCGATGGGTGATTCTGTGGTTGCTAAAAGATTTTTTAAGGGTAGTGTGGTAACTATCTGTGGTATGGAAATCTTGGTGGATTTGATAGAGTTGAATATAATAGATTTTGATGTTATCTTAGGGATTAATTTACTTCTTTTGGGCTATGCCTCTCTAGATTGTCGAACCCATAAGGTCATTTTCATATTTCCAAATGAACCAGTTATGAAATGGGAAGGGAGTTCCCTAGTGACTAAGGGAAGGCTCATTTTGTATCTTAGAGATCGGGAGCTAATTTCTAAGAGGTGTCTTTATCATTTAGTTTGGGTTAAAGATTCTAACTTAGAGGGTCCTTCGTTGCAATCCATTCTCGTGTTTAATGAATTTCTTGAGGTTTTCTTGATGACCTGATGTGTATTTCTTGCTTGACCTGGGGTCTACTCTTTATTATGTAACCCCTTATGTGGCTATTCATTTTGGTTTTGGTCCTGAGTGTATTTCTGATCCCTTTTCTGTGTCTACCCTGATGGGTGATTCTGTGGTTACTAAAAGATTTTATAGGGGTTGTGTGGTAACTATCTATGGTAGGGAAATCTCGGTGGATTTGATAGAGTTGGATATGCTAGATTTTGATATTATCTTAGGGATTGATTGACTCCTTTCGTGCTATGTCTCTCTAGATTATCGAACCCATAAGGTCATTTTCAAATTTCCAAATGAGCCAGTTATGGAATAGGAAGGGAGTTCCCTAGTGCCTAAGGGAAGGTTCATTTTGTATCTTAAATCCCGGGAGCTAATTTCTAAGGGGTGTCTTTATCATTTAGTTTGGGTTAAAGATTATAACTTTGAGGGTCCTTCGTTGCAATTCATTCTCATGGTTAATGAATATCTTGAGGTTTTCTTGATGACCTTCCTGGTATTCCTCCCGATAGGGAGATTTATTTTAGGATTGACCTTCTTTGGATACCCATCATATCTCTGTTCCTCTTTATAAAATGGCTCTAATAGAGTTGAAAGAACTTAAGAAACAACTGAAAGATCTTCTGGACAAGGATTTTATTAACCCTAGTGTTTCCTCATTGAGTGATACTGTTCTTTTTGTGTGTAAGAAGGATAGGCCCCTTCGTATGTGTATATACTACCGCTAGTTGAAGAAGGTGATGATGAAGAATAAGTACCTTCTCCCTAGGATTGATGATCTCTGTGACCAACTTTCGGTGCTAAGTTCTTCTCTAAGATTGATCATTGGTCAGGATATCATCAGCTGAAGATTAGGGTGGTGGATATCACTAAGAATACTTTTCGAATCCGATATGGTCATTTTGAGTTTTTGGTGATATATTTTGGTTCCCAACGACATTTATGGATCTTATGAATCAGGTATTCCGTTAATTTTTTGACTTGTTCGTCATTTTGTTCGTTAATGATGTTCTGGTATACTCAAAGAGTGAGGAGGATCATGCCAATCACCTCCGCATAGTATTGCAAAACCTTAAGGATCAGTGGTTGTAAGCTAAGTTCTCAAAGGTTGAGTTCTGGTTAAATGTTGTAACTTTTTTGGGTCATGTTTCTTCTAGTGAACGGATCATGGTGGATCTATAAAAGGTTGTGGTGGTTAAGAAATGACTTAGACCTATGACTCCAACTGATATTCGAAACTTCTTAGGTTTATCTAGGTATTATAGGATTTGTGGAGAGTTTCTCTTCAATTGCTTCCTCATTGACTAAGTTGATTCAGTAGAAGGTAAAGTTCCCGTGTTCTGATGCTTGTGAGGGTAGTTTTGAGAAGGTGAAGGATAAGCTGACATCGGCTTCGATTTTGACCTTACCAGAGAGTACTAATGGTTTCTTGGTATATTGTGACACGTCCCATGTGGGAATTGGTTGTGTTTTGATGACGCATGGAAGGGAGTGGCGTATGCTCCTAGACAGCTTAAGGTGTAACAATAACAACATACCCAGTATATTCCCACATAGTGGGGTCTGGGGACGGTAGAGTATACGCAAACCATACCACTTCCTCAGGTAAAGTAGAGAGGCTATTTCCAATAGACCCCCGGATTTTGACCGATAACAGTATAGCTATCACAAAACATAAATGTGTATAGACTAGTAAAGTATGCAAAATAATCTAAGAACGCTATCCACAATATAATACTACAACCACAAGATAATAATAAAAACTATCTATTCGAAATCATAGACATCACTAAACACCACGAACAAGAAACTTGAAACTCAAATAAAGAACTCTCCCCTACTGTAATCGACACACTCCCATGCCCTAACCCTCTACCCTAATTTGTGTCCTCCAATCCTTTCTATCAAGGGTCCTATCCCTTGTAAGCTGTAACTACTCCATATCATGCCTCATCACCTTTATCCAATATTTCTTCGTCCTACCTTTACCCCACCTAAAACCATCCATAACCAGTGTCTCATACCTCCGCACTGGAGCATTAGAGCCCCTCCTCATCATGTGCCCAAACCAATGTAAATGCACTTCTTGCATCTTGTCCTCCACTGAATCCACCCCCACCTTCTCCGAAATAATCTCATTACTCCCCATATTTTTCATGGTATAGCCACACATCTATCGCAACATCCTCATCTCTTCCACCTATAACTTTTGGATGTGGGAGTTATTAACTGGCTATCACTCCGCTCTATACAACATAGCTGGTTAGACTACCACTCTGTAGAGCTTACCTTTAAGCTTCGGGGGAACCTTCTTATCACATAAAACTCCCGAAGCGAGCCTCTATTTCAACCACCCTTCCCCAATACGATGCATGACATCCTCATTAATCTAACTATCGCCCTAAATAATAGACCCCAAATACTTGAAACTCTCCTTCCTCTGAATGTCCTGAGAGTCCAGCTTCACAACCACGTCAGCCTCCTGCAATGTATCACTACACTTACACTCCAAGTACTCAGTCTTGGTCCTGTTCAGCCAAAATCCTTTAGACTCAAGGGTCTATCTCCTAATATCCAACTTATCATTAACTCCTCCCCAAGTCTCGTTAATAAGTACAACATTATCAGAAAATAACATACACCAAGGCACATCCCCTTGAATATTTTTCATCAAAACATCCATCACCAAGGCAAATAAAAAAGGGCTAAGAGTCGATCCCTAGTGCAAATCTATCAAAACTGGAAAGTCCTCCAAATCACCAACTACCATCCTCACGCGAGTCTTTTCACCATCATACAAGTCCTGAATAGAACTAGCGTACGCTCTTCTAGAATCCAAGCACCTCCACAGAATTTCCCTGGGAACTCTGTCATATGCTTTCTCAAGATCAATAAACACCACGTGCAAGTCCATCTTCCTCTCTCAAAAAATAGCTCCACTAATCTCCTCACAAGGTGAATGGCCTCCATAGTCGAGCTACCTAGCATAAAACTAAATTGATTATCAGATATAGTCACGATCCTTCTCATTCTCAACTCTACCACCCTTTCCCAAACCTTCATAGTATGACTCAACAACTTGATACCTCTATAATTATTGCAACTCTGGATGTCTCCCTTGTTCTTATACAATTGAATCATCATACTCCACCTCCACACTTTAGACATCTTCGCCACTATAAAAATGATGTTAAACAACCTTGTCAACCACTCCAAACCTTCCCCGCTTGTGATCTTCCAAAAATCCACTGGAATCTCGTCTGGCCCCCTCGCCCTACCCTGATGAATCCTACGAATATCCCCCTTGACCTCCTCAACCTTGATACACCTACAATAACTTTAATCGCGAAACTTTTTATATTTCTCCAAGTCACCCAACACATAACCTTTTTCGGCCTCATCGTTCAAAAGTTTATGGAAATAGGACTGCCATGACCCGACCCGACCAAGGGCCTTAGAGTAATGGGCATCCCATGTCCAACCTGGACTGGGGACCACCCCCGATACTCAACTTAACCATACAATATGCATACCCTAATTTGGATAAATTCCTAACATATAACAAGATAGCGTAGTTGGATAAACCCAGACTTCGGGACAGGTCTATAACCGTACCAACCCAAACAAGTCCCACCACCCATTACTAGTCAACAACCATAACCAAACAAATATAAAACCAAGTTCCTGTCCATAACATAATCTAAGAGGATGGAACAATCATAAATCTAGTTCAATGGTATCAGCCCCAATACCAATACCAATACTATGGATGACACCAATAACGATCCCGTATATTCCAACCCATAGTAGTCACATAAGCCTCTAACCAAAAGAAAAACAATATCCCCTTGGGATATGCCCCCAACCATAGCCAAAACCAATATCTATAAGATAAACCAAGTATGTACAAACATCCATGATATGAAATGGAGCCTTACAGAATATGGAAGCTTACCACTTCAATTTAGTATCCGATAACTAAGCAGGAGGAGTAGAATGACCTATTGCTGCATCTCGTGGGGATACAACTGTCCAAAGATGTGTTAGAGGGTGAATGCTAGCATAAACTCAGGATAAGGATAAAATAATTCCATCTAGTAAAACCAAGTCAACCAACCATATGTATAAAAATCATACATATATAGATATATATAACAATGTCGGGAAAAAGGATTGGGTTTAGTATGCATTTAATATCATTTACCTGGGTATTGGAAGATTAACCATCCTAGAACCACCCACGGTCTATATAGGTATATTATAATGCCGTGAATGGGCCTCGATGCGTGCAACCTCATAAACCTAAGATACTATAGGAGTAGGGGATTCACGAGTACCATTCACTCTCCATGATACATATGTATAGTATACTTAGAGTATTCCCATGTACCTCATAGTATCATATATGGTCTCTATGACAAACCCTCATGTTGGAAAACATGAGTTTCCAGTGTACATCTATTGGACTCGCACCTTTACGGTTAGCTATCACAGCCCGTCATTATTGCCCAATTAAAACCATTACCATCCAACCAATCTATTATTCCATAATTATTAACAAAGTCTTTAAGTAGTGGTATCATCATACTGACTATATCATGTAAGCAATGTCCTTATCTAACCTTTTAATGTAAAGGGATTCACATGTAACCATAGATTATATTATCAAATTAACTTGGGGGAATCTTGTATACCCCACAAGTGTCCATTATTAAGTTTGCTTTGGGGAATCCCATGTGACCCACAAAAAAGTTTAAGTAACCATAACCATAACCACCAAACCTTACCATTTAACCATTTATTCCATTTAGGATCCATTACCAACCATACCATGCAATCGTTACATTAAAATTTCCATAGTATAGTAAATGCATTATCATAGGCATTTTATCAAACATGTTGGGGGCATACTATTTCCAAAACCAATTCCAATTACCAATTAACAATTCCCATGCAACCAATTTCCTAAACCACCATTAAGGTATATAATTACATAATTAAAATATGGGAAAACCATAACCATGTAGTTAATACCAAAACCCCAACATATATTTGAAAACTTCAAAACCATACAATAATAATGCCCTGAAAACATTGTATAAATCATACCTTTAGTTGGAACGAAGATTAAGGGAGGATTACATGCCTTAGATTATGAAGATGATGGAGAGAAATCACCTAAATAAGCCCAAAATTGCTTCTCTAGATGAAACCCTAGACTTCATTTACCCATGATCCTTAGAGGGAATTAGAGAGTGTTTCTAAGTGTTTTAGATTAGAATAATATGGTAAATAATGTCCCAATAGAGTTTTAAGTCATGGGGGTCATAATAGGTTAAGAGGAAAAAGGTCCAAATTACACCCACCTTAATTGTATAAAATCCCCGCAGGTGGGTATGGCTCCTCCATACCAGTCATACCCTCTAATACGAGTGGTACCCACCACTTAAGACCTAGAAATTATCTAGAAACTATTTTCATAGCCATCATAACCACTAACCTAGCCTCTCTCCTAGCTACCTTATACTTTTTATTATTCATCTGCTTCTCCTCATTATCTTTTCTCTCAACCAACTTATCATAAGCCACCTTTCTCCTAACCTCTTTGTTCCAACACCAGTCCCTTCGATGCTTGCCGACCTCTCAAGACACCGAACGCCTCTCTAGAGGTTTTCCTAATTCAACTAATAGTCACCTCTACATACTATCCATATCCCCTCTACTCTCTCAATCCCCCTACTCTTCAACGTCTTTCTCATTTCCAAAGTACTAGCCAAATTGAAGCTACTTTACTTAATCCTGGGTTGAGCTTTCAAACTCCTCTTCTTTCGAACCTTATTAATTGCCAAGTCCATCACCAACAACCTATGTTGAGTTTAAAGATTCTTGCTAGGTATGACCTTAAGTCTCTACAAATCACTCTATCGCCCTTCCTAAGGAGCAAAAAGTCTATCTGGGTCTTGTCCACCAAACTACAAATGGATATAATATATCCTCCCTCTTTAGAAAGCTCGAATTCACTACCCATAACTTAAAAGCCCTAGAAAAATCCAACAGAGAAACTCCACCTTCTTTTTTATCCCCGTAACCAAAACCACCATGCACATCATCACACCCTCTCGTTAAAGACCTAATATTCCTATTGAAATCCTCTCCAATAAAAAATATCTCCATGCCCAGAATGCCTCTAACCACCTCATACAAAGCCTCCCAAAATCTCTTCTTCTACTTATCATCCAAACTCACTTGTAGAGAATAGACACTAATAATGCTCAAAGAATACCCCCTAATGACCAACCTAATCGCATCAACCTATCATTTTACCGCTTCACCTCTACCACCTACCATTGAAGCTCTTCATCTACTAAGATACCTGGTCCATTCCTATGCCTCACGCTACCCGAGTACCATAAAAATATACCCGTCCATATCCCTTGCCTTAGAGCTTAGACATTGGGTTTCCTAGACGCAATCTACAATAATATTCCTCTTATTATGAATCTTTATGAGCTCTATGGACTTGCCTTGAAGTATCATTATGTTCTAGGATCCAATTCTCAACTTGGACTCTCTCTTACCCTAACTAACCCTACTACCTCTAGCCCCTAACCCTAAAATTAATCCTAGACCCTTCCCTAACCCAACGCTAGCTCCCACTCTCACCCTAAACCCTAGTCTCGACCTCAACCCTAACCTAAAACATGAACCTAGCTTATCATCGAGCTTTATAACCACTACTCAATAAAATAAAAGACATAGGGGAGAAAATAGGTAAGGCTAAGAAATAAAAAGAAAAGGCTAAAAAAATAATGAGATAAATCTTTTGGGATAAATCAAGAAATAATCATATATACCCACGGCCATAATCACTATCCAATTTGACAAGCAACAATCAATAACAATAACTCTACTAATCACATTACCTCTAATCAACTTTAGAAAGTAACACCAATACAAGCAAAAATACCAACATGATAAAGGAGAAACTGGAACAAATATTCCTACAAGAATAGTTAACATAATCAAGAATCCAAGAAAGAAATGGATGAAGATATATATCAAAGACACGGGGCGTATAAACTAGAAGAGATGAAATGAGTGCACCTGATCCTGTAAAAAGAGAAAGTGATGGTGCTTTCTTGCTCATTTGTTATATTATGATAATTTTGTAGATAAATTGGTCGTTGAAATATTTCTTCCACCACTTTTAACCACTGCTGATCTCACCCTGACTTTAATGCTAGAAAATGCACTAGCTGTAAAAAAATTCAATTGCCAAAGTAATTTGCCAAAGCTTCACCGAATCTAGTCTACTACTACTTCTTGGTCATCATCAAACCAATAATTCCAATCTTGTAAAGATTTTTATGTCTTACCAAAAAATATAAGGTGCTAGTAGAAAAAAGGGAGGGAAGAGAAGTAGCGAAAGACAGAAATAGGTTAAATGGATCTGAGAGAATAACACCTTTCCTGCTACTGGAGAGACCAGGGAATTCACCTACTGGTTGTCAACGCTATTAAAGAAATGTTAAAGAGATATATTTAAAGAGAGAGACATTGGAGAGAGATGGCGAAGCCGAGTTTGTTAATAATCAGTGATCTAAAAATTGAATTACCAATAGAAAATAAAAGGTTTTTCCGGTGAGACTTTAGATAGAGACATCAAAGAGAGACATTAGAGAGAGACATAGGCGATTAAGGTGCATGAGAAGAATTATTTGATTTGGAGTTATTCGCTGTGGTTCCTATCTCATTTTTGGTATTATTTTTAGAATGGTTGGGGAATAAGGTGAACCTTAACACCTCTTTTCACCCTCAGATAGATAGGTCAAAGATTACCATTCAGACTTTAGAGGATATACTATGGTCTTATGTGATCGATTTTGGTGGTAGTTGCGTTGATCATTTGCCTCTCATAGAGTTTGCATACAACAATAGCTATCATTCCAGTGTTTAGATGGCTCTAATTGAGGCTTTGTATAGTTGGAGATGTCGTTATCCTATTAGGTTGGTGAGGTTGGTGAGAATAGATTATATGATTCCAACTTGGTTCACCAAGCCATAGAAAAGTTAAAAGTGATTCGGGATAGGATTAAGACTTTCCAAGGATCCCAAAATTCCTATACGAACATGAGATGAAGGGAGTTAGAATTTGATGTTGGTGATTAGATATTATTGAAGGTGTCTCCTATGAAATGAGTGATGCAATTTGGAATAAAGGGAAAGCTCAGTCCCCATTATGTGGGTCCATATTTGGTTTTGAAGAGAGCGAGTAATGTGGCTTATGAATTAGATTTTCCTTCTTTTTTGATTTCCATTCATCCCGTATTCCATATTTCAATATTGAAGAAATACATGGGTGATCCTTCCTTGGTTATTCCTTTAGAGAGTGTGAGTATTTTGAATTCTTTGTCTTACAAGAAAGTCCCGATTGAGATCTTGGATTGACACGTCCGCCGATTATGGACCAAGGATGTGGCATCAGTGAAGGTTCAATGGAGGAACCAAGAGTTTAAATAAGCTAGTTGGGAAGATGAAGAGGACATTAAGTCCAAATATCAATTCTTGTTTCCTGTATTAGATAATCATGCTTGAGGTATGTGTATTTTTTAACATCTTTATTTTTTGTCTGTGTTAAAGGAAATTATAGTTATGTTCTACATTAAATCTTGCTAATGGATGACCTAATTCATCTTTTGAGGATAAAGATCCCAAGTGTGGGATAATAAAACACCCTAAATTTTTGGTCCTTGAAAAATCCCTGAGCCTTAGGCTCACTGTCTAACCTATGCCTTACCATACGAGTTGTAAGGTGTCTTGATGGGTCATAGGACCCCAATCATAGGGTGACCAGAAAAGATTGCGTAATTTACTCTCTTGGTTACGAATGGGCAGTCATGAGTCGTAAAGACTCTACAAGAGCTGTATTATCTAAATTGTAGCTTAACTAGAGTTGTGTCCCTAGTGTTCTGGTCCTGATTGCGACTAGGTGTTGAGATTCGTATAGACTCATTATGAGTCACAATATGCCTTCCCTAAGGTAACTATTGTAGGGCCATGTTTTTTCCTTGACTCCAACACGGGGTGACGAGTCATAACGAGTCCTTATGAGTCGAAGAGGGACCCTCGTCACTGGTGACAATTTTATAGTCTTTTAATTAAGGGCATTTTGGATATTTCCACTTTTCCCCAATCATGACCTATAACTTAAAACCCCTTTAGGACATCATTATCACTCCAAAACAAATCAAAATAACTTCATAAACTCTATCAAATTCTCTCAAGCAAAAAAACTAGGGTTTTTAAGCAATTGGAATCTAAGGGATTAAGGGTTGATTTATCTCAATAATTCTCTTTACTTTCAAGAATTTTATATTTCACTAAACATTTTTTTGTTCAAGCATACATTTAGAAGTTTTGTTCATGTGGTTTTGATGTTGGTTTTGGATCATGAGTTGACAGTTTTGAATGTTTGTTTCCTTAATAACACTTTTATTAGTTAGATATGATTGTTAGTTCTTTATTTATGGTTTTGAAATTTTTGGATGTATGGGAATGCTGAATAAACTAGGAACTTTGATTTCCCCCAATTTTATGAATATTGACGATAGAATTAACAATAATTCCAACCCAATTTTGTGAAATTATTTTGAGTGCGAGTATGATTGAATTGAAATACTTTTGGAACCATTCATGATATAAAGAGTTTCTCAAAACATAATGGCTTAATTTAATGAGCAAATGGGGATGGTGTTTCCCCACGTAGTATTAATGAACAACGGGAATTGGTTTCCACAAGTTAATGGAATTGTAATGGCATGATGATGTTACCTTGAAAGTGTAGGTAGTATGATGATACCAATAATGTATGCCTTAAGATGAATTATGGTTTAACAAAAATGTGTGAAAAGTGTTTTAATTAGGCTTAACAGAGGATTGTGTAGCTGGGCCATGAAAGTGGAGGTCCCGAGGGACCAATACTGGAAATCACATTTAATGGCGCGGGTGGTCTAAATGATTGGGTAGTTTGAGTCCCCATTATTAAATTATTGGTGGTTTGAGTCCCCCATGTTAAATGACTGGATGCCTAAGTCATACTTGATATATGACCAAGAGGTTCGAGTCCCCCATGGTACATATGTACATATGATTATTCTGTGGTTCGTGCGGCTACACACATTAGGGAACTTTCAGATGGGGGAGAGTTGGACCCATATAGCCCATGGGTGCCTTTTTTTATGGTTGAGCTGCAGAGTCCAGGCTAATGTTTTAAGGTTCACACTAAGCCTTATTCCCTATACCATTATTTTATATAAGTATATATCTATATATATGCATATATATGTGTGTGTGAAAATGTACATTGAGTTGAACTAGATTTTGAATTATCATTACTTTTTCCTTATTCCTGAGTTAAATACTAGCGCTCAACCTGCTAATCATCTCTAGACACTGTATCCCTACACAATGCAAGAATTGGAGATATTTCTACTTTTCCTGTGCAGTGATAGGATTTTGAGATTGTCAGTTGTCATCTTGGAGTGGTGAGCCTCCTTCTTCCGAAAGACTGTTACTTCTTGGCTTATCTTCTATCATTGACTTTTCTTTTGACATATTTTATCTACCACCGAGGGCATTCCCGACATTGGTTTGATTCAATTTTATCATAGTATTTGTGGATTACTGTGGACTGGGTATTGGTCATTGATGTATCTTTGACTTCTTGAATTTTGATTATTATAGCTTGTTATATATTTAGAATTTAATCGTTGTTAGTGTATCATGTTCTGTGTTACTAGGCAAAGGGGGTGGTCTCTGGTGCACGTGGACCTCGGATACTCGTTATGTCTAGGCCCTAGTTTAGGTCCTGACATATAGTAGTTTGCATCATGACCTGAGAAATTGGGTCATGGAAATTTTGTATTAGAGACTAGGTTTACAGGTGTGTTGGTACAAAATCTTGGTGTCTAGTATTGTTCTATGGACTGGTGCAAAGACGTCCATAACCTATCTTCGAGAGGCTACAAGGGATTCTTAGAAAATTGTATTCTTGACATGTATCCACATTTTTACGAGCCTCAAGTACATTTATGGACTCATTTTTGTCACAAATGGATGATTCAAAGTTGTCAATGCAGATGGGAAATTGACATGCATTTCTAAAGATTTAGTGCAACATCAGATCAAGGAGTTAGGGATGGATGTCAAATATTTTTAGTGTTAGCCAGACGATTTGGGCCAAACCAGGTTTCGATAAGGTTTGTGACTTATCTAGCCTATCAAGATTCAGCATTGCGGATCCCAAGTCTTTTTGTGTATACCTTTAAATTGAGATGAGGTTTGGTACTTCGAGCAGTTTTCAGGATGGAGTTGGGTTTATTGGTGTTTAATAGGGTTTTGTGATAGTTTTAAAGTGTGAGATTGGGCTTCTTTAGTTAGCTAGGCATATTCCTATGCTATATCCTTAAGAGCATGCCATGGTGCATGGATTTATTAGAGGATTAGCATTACCACTTGGTTTGGCATTAGAGCACTTGATAGAAGTTAAGGTCTTCCTTCATTCGAGATTGTTGATTATGTGAGGTCCACATAGAAAGTATATTTTGAGACTTATAGAGGTGGATGTAAGAGGCCATGTTATTAGTACAGTGCTATTGGTTTTCCATATAACAGTGAGGATCCTCCCGATGGAGGTAATCTTCACTTGCAGCCTATCTGTTTATAAGAAAGAAGCATTACAAACTATGGGTGGCTCTCAGTGTATTCATGGTGCTCACAACGGCTAGGTTTCTCATCGGACACTTTACACTTTTTGGTATGGGTCTTTAGGCCATCACTATTATTCTGTATTAGGTGGAGAATAACCTTGGAGTATTTTGGGAGTTTGTCACGGTTGTGGCAAGATTGGTCATTGGTCTAGAGTGTGCCCCAAATGCGAGTTGGTTGTTCCAATAGATCTATAATATGTACCCCACTAGCCTAGAGTTCCTAATATGTGTTATGATTATGGTAGGGGGAGGGGGGTGGTCATTTAAGTAGGGAGTGCCCTCGGTGTTGGTTGGTGAGCCAAATAGGGCCAGCTTGTGTTTCTCGCTAAGTTAGGGCTTCGGAGGTTTATTACAACAATAATGTTATACCCCAGGTTTTGAATTCTAAAATCCTCTTGGTGTTGAGCTCAGTACTTAGGATATGATTTAGTTGACGAGTCGTGAAGACTCCTCACGAGTTGGAAGGTGCTAATTATAGCCTAACCAGTAAGTTTGTTCATGGTTTTTGTTGAGGTCATGCTTTAGATCTCATGAGTCGTATGGTGAATTCATGGGTCATGATGAGGGATTCGTGACCAAACAAGTAAGGTAGACCTGAGTCACTGCCTAGACTATGAGTCATGGTAACGGCTCATGGCCAATGACCACTCTTCATTGCGAGACCCATAGAAACTATGACTTATTTTCTACATATTTTTTATTAAAGGTAAATTGGTCTTTGTAACGACCTGATTTTCTGAACCGCAATGCTACACGGTGCTTATGACCCCGAGGGACCACAAGCTAACCCATGACTGATATCTATAACTGTATACTGCAATTCATGACATAATAATGCAGAAAACATGCACAATTGTCCATAAGGTTCAACTGAAATAATATAACATCCATATGGGCGAAAAATACCCAAAACAACTTTAAACTGAATCTGAAAGCTAAATCTGAGCATAAATACAAAATCCTCTAAGTACTGTATGAAATAAGGAGTTGAAGGAACATGTCTCCAACTAACTCCGTAAAACTGAACTGAAGAAATAAATGAATAAATCAAATAATGTCATCCTCGAATGAAGAAGACTCATGCAACTCTGTATGCTGAATGCGACTACTACTGTTGGTTTGGGACTCGTGCCTCTGAACCTATGGTGTAACATGAAAACAAAGCACCATAACACAAATGCGTCAGTACGAGGGGATGTACTGAGTATTCGAGTGAGGTAGGCTTAATATAAATAGGGTTTGCATGCATGAACAATGCTAACTGACTGACTGATATGAATATAAGAGTGCAAACATACATATATAGTAACTAAGATCGTGAGTAAATAATGGATAAATATGTACGCTAATACATGGCTGGAACCGTAGTTCTGATAACATGGATGAATGTATATGACAGCCCTGAATCTTGTTGAACTCTCTGATTTCCGTGCTATAACTAAATTTGACCATATCTAATAGTCCTGGTCTACTAATATCTGAAGAATTGTCTGAGTTCCTTACTGAGAATGATACTGAAACTGTGGGAGGTAGTTGTTTAACCGACATGCCCCATGTATACCATTACGGCTAAGATGGGGTCCAATATCTGTCCTGACTGGAGAGGTGTCAATACCATGCACCTAGTAAGGACAGTTGTGAGTGACCCTTATCTGGAAGGTACTAAAAGTGAGAACGGTGGGACCCTAAACTGACAGGTTAATCCACCTCATCAACCCTAATCTGACAGACTACGATGAATCAACTTACGATGGCTACGTAGTTCTGGAACACAAGGATGACTGCTAAGAAAAACACCCTAAAATGGTAGGTGAGTCCCCATCCTTGGGTTCACTCGGTGCTAACTTCTAATCCCATCTGAAGAGACAAAACATGATTCAACTAACTGTACTTGGACAGATTAATTGACTTCCGTTGACTGAAGGAGTAGTACTATTATCTGAGAGTTAACTGAGATGATGAGATTCTGAGGTTTCCTGAGTAACATGACTAACTGATTTCTCTAGATTATAGCTTGACTGAGATTATCGTGACAACATGACATGGCTCTACGCACACAGATATGTTTTTTGGGTACAAATACCCCCAGGACTCGCTAGAAGGAAACTGACACACATGACATGACTTGATCAGAAGATTTGAGTCCACAATTCATAATATCAGAAGTAGGGGATATCATATTTCATATAGTTATTCAACATCTTAAACATTGTAGGGAATGCATAGATATATTTTGTCTACATAATGTATATCTCCATTTTCTTGCATGCTTTATACCACCATAATAGTAACACATGAAAATCATGGAATTCATATTGAAGTATATAGATAACATGAACTTGTCATTTAGACATCATAGAACCATACAAACATGAATTTCTAGCATCCTAAGCATTTTATCAAACACCTTGCATGCATTCTTTAAGGCATTGGTGGGTTTCATACTTGCACCATATTAAACCACCTAAAGTTCATGGTTTTCAATTAACAAACATATATATTCCTTGAAAACTCCTTTAGACATCACATTGATACTTAAAAAACAATCGTCAACATGTACATATTCATATCACCACAAAAGTTTACAAAATAATATTTAAAACATGGTTCTTGAGCTCTATTAACAGATTGGATCCATAGATGAACACTACATATACCTTAGTGATTGAATCTTGAAAAAGATCTCATGTTTCTGAAGGTTCTTGAAGAATTCCTTAGGCTTGCCCTTGATTTTTCTTGACTAGGGTTTAACCTTTTTGGGAAAGAATGCTCTTGTTCCTGAGGAGGTGATCTTAAGAGGAAACCCTAATCTTGTGGTTGAAAATGTATTAGAGAGCTTTCTGAGATTTTTTAACTAAAGAGAATGGAAGATAATACGTTCCTTGAGGTTTATAAGTCGTGGGAAGTAAAGGAAAAAGACCAAAATACCCTTATGAAATAAATTCCCAGTTGCTAAAAATCATAGCTGAAGATATTTTTTACAAGGCATCAAAAGTGAGGTAAGACATCAAAAATGTCGTCACACTGGAGCTGGAATTGATAGTTTCTGCCTAAGTCTGACGACCTTCGTGGTAGGGCATCACAAATGTGGTAAGCTACCACGAATGTCGTCACTTAGGAGCTGGTTTCTACTTAAAGCTGACGAAATTTGTGGTAGGGCATCACAAATATGGTATGCTACCACGAATGTCATCATACAAGAGCTGGTTTCTACCTAAGGCTGACGACCTTCGTTGTAGGGCATCACAAATGTGGTAAGCTACCATGAATGTCGTTACTTAGGAGCTGGTTTCTGCCTAAGGTTGACGACCTTCGTTGTAGGGCTTCACAAATATGGTAAGCTACCACGAATGTCATCACACATGAGCTAGTTTCTACCTAAGGATGATGACCTTCGTGGTAGGGCATCACAAATGTGGTTAGCTACCACGAATGTCGTCACACAGTTTCCAGCCTGACATGCTAGAGTAAAATAGGAATAACTCCTTGCTCCAATATCGGATTTAGGAATAATTGGTATTGTTGAAAAGCTAATTCAATTATCTATATATTGATAGGTTAATTATATCATAAATTCCAATTATAATGAGATATATGATCGTTTGAATCTGACTATGGCAATATCTTTCTCAAGAATTCGATCAGTGAGGAATGTTTTGATTCGTCTGATAGCTGGGAGTTATTTGAAGCCTTAATATACATCTAACCTACTCATAAAACTATAAAAGAACCATTATGCACTATGCATGATCTTGGTACATGGATCTAATAGTTTTTTGTATTTTTTGTTGTATTACAATATCTCCCCCTTGGAAACATTTGTCCTCGAATGATGACTGCTTGAGAGGGGAGAAAAGATAAAATGACGCATACACTGATCAATCATAAATGGCATATGATTTTAGGACTGAATTGAATTATAAACTAAATATAGCCCAATTGAACATGGATATCTGATGCATGACTGATAAGCTGAACTCATGAATGCATGATAAGCTATGCACTGATACTCGATACCAATATTATATTAGACCTTTGAACATGTAACTGAATAAGATTAAGGAAAATGGTTACCTCAAGCTAAGCCTAACTTAGCGGAGAAAAGATGAGGGTACTTGGTTCGTATGTCTGCTTCTTCTTCCCAAGTAGCTCCCTCCAAAGACTGATTCTGCCAAAGAACCTTGACTAGAGGGACTTCTTTGTTCCTCAGCCTACGAGTATGATAGTTGAGGATTTTAACTGGAATCTCTTCATAAGAGAGGCTATTCTGAATGTCAATGCTCTGAATAGGGGCTACAACTGTTGGGTCACCTATGCAATTATTGAGCAAAGAGACATGGAAGACTGGATGAACTGAGGCTAGATCTGAAGGTAATTTGAGATCATAGGATACCTTGCCGAAGCAACTGAGAATCCTGAAGGGACCGACATATCGGGGACTAAGCTTTCCCTTCTTTACAAATCTCTTCACTCCCTTCATGGGAGAGATAATGAGATAGACATAGTCATCAACCTCAAATTTGAGATCCTTTCTACGAACATCCGCATAAGACTTCTGTCAGCTCTGAGCATCCCGGAGTCTTTCGCTGATCAACTAAACTTTCTCTAAGGCATCAAATACTAAGTCAGGACCTATGACTGTGGTCTTACTAACTTTGAACCAACTGATCGGAGACCTACATCTCCTACCATAGAGAGCTTCGAATAGAGCCATCTGAATACTGGAGTGATAGCTATTGTTGTATGCGAACTCAATCAAAGGCAAGTGGTCATTCCAGCTTCCCTTGAAATCAATCGTACACGCCCTTAGCATATCTTCTAGAGTCTGAATGGTCCTTTCTGCTTGACCATCTGTTTGAGGATGAAATGTTGTACTAAGATGAACTTGGGTACCAAGACCCTTTTGGAACTCTTTCCAGAAGTAAGAGGTGAACTGGGTACCGCTGTCTGAGATGATAGATAGTGGAACACCATGTAATTTGACCAATTCCATGATATAGAGTATGGCATAATCCTCAGCTGAGTAAGAGGTACGAACTGGAAGGAAATGAGCTGATTTGTTCATTCTGTCTACAATGACCCAAACTGAATCATGCTGATGATGTGTTCTAGGAAAACCCATCACGAAGTCCATGTTCACTTCTTCCCACTTCCAAGTAGGAATAGTGAACTTCTGCATGGAACCACTAGGTTTCTGATGCTTTATCTTAACCTGCTGACATGTGGAGCACTTAGCCACAAACTCTGCAACGTCCCTCTTCACCCCACTCCACCACTAGATCTCCCATAAGTTGCGGTACATATTAGTGTCCCCTGGATGAATAGAGTATCACGCACCATGTGCTTCTGCAAGAATTAACTGCCTCAAGTCATCTACACTAGGAACACGCAGACGACCCTGACAACGAAGAACACCATCTCCCCCTTGGGAGAAAACATCTACTTCTTGACTCTGAACTGACTCTTTTAGATTGACAAGTCTAGGATCCCTATCTTGCTTCTCTTTCAACTCGGAAACTAGAGATGACTCTGAACTACTCTGAACACATAAATCACCCTCTGAAGAGTCGACTAAGGAAACGCCTAGTCTGGAAAGCTGATGAATCTCCTGAGCTAATTTCTTCTTACTATTCTCAACATGGGAAACACTACCCATGGATAGTCTACTGAGTGCATCGGCCACTACATTGGCCTTGCCAGGTTGATAAAGGACACTCATGTCATAATCCTTCAAGAGCTCCAACCACCTTCTCTAACGAAGATTGCGATCTTTCTAGAAAAATACATACTGAAGGATCTTATGATCTGTGAAGTCATCTACATGAACACCGTATAGATAATGCCACCAAATCTTTAAGGCAAAGACAACTGTTGCTAACTCAAGGTCATGAGTAGGATAATTCATCTCATGGGGCTTTAACTGTCTGGAGGCGTAGGCTATGACTCTACCATTCTGCATGAGGACACAACCTAAACCTATTCTGGATGCATCAAAATATACTACGAATCCATCAGAACCATCTGGAAGTGCTAAAACTAGAGCTGAGGTGAGTCGAGTCTTCAACTCCTGAAAACTTTTCTCGCAAGGTTCTGACCACTGAAACTTGACCTTCTTCTGAGTCAATATGGACATAGGTGATGCAATAGAAGAAAATCCCTCGACGAACCATCGGTAATAGCCAGCCAAACCCGAGAAACTCCTGATATCTAATGGAGAGATAGGGTGAGGCCAGTTCCTTACCACTTCGGTTTTCTGAGGATCTACTCTAATGCCATCACCGGAAATAATGTGGCCAAGGAATGTTACTTATCTTAGTCAAAATTCGCACTTACTGAACTTGGAAAACAACTGGTGATCCCTAAGAGTCTGAAGAACAATTATAAGATGGTCTGAATGATCACGCTCTGTGCGAGAATAGACCAGAATATCATCTATGAAGACTATGAAGAATATGTCCAAGTACTACTCGAACACCCGGTTCATCAAGTCCATGAAATCTACAGGGGTATTGGTAATATCAAAGGACATGACTAGAAATTCAAAGTGACCATACCGAGTACGAAAATATGTCTTTGGAATGTCACATTCTCTAACTCTGAGCTGATGATAGCCTAATCTGAGGTCTATCTTGGAGAAATAACAGGCACCCTGAAGTTGACCAAACAATTCATCTATCCTAGGCAGCGGATACCTATTTTTGACCGTGATGGTAATCAATACACATTCTGAGAGAACTGCCTTTCTTGAGCACGAATAAGACTGGCGTACCCCATGGGGATACACTGGGCCTGATGAATCCTTTATCTAAGAGATCCTCCAACTGATCTTTCAGTTCCTTGAGTTCTGCTGGTGCCATTATGTATGGAGGAATAGAAATAGGATGAGTATCTGGAAGATGGTCTATGCCGAAGTCTATTTCCCTTTTGGAAGGAATGCCTAGAAGATCTTCGGGAAAGACGTCTGAGTATTCATTAACCAATGGGACTGATTTGAGACTGGAATATTTGGAACTGGAATCCTTAACATGCATGAGATGATACACACACCCCTTAGAAATCATTTTCCTTGCCCGAAGGTAGGAAACAAGTTGACCCCTAAAAGAGAAAGTGCTTCCCTTCCACTCTAGGACGGGCTCATTCAGGAACTGAAACTGAACTATCCTTTTTCTTTAGTCAACTATGGCATAGAAGGAATAAAGCCAATCCATGCTGAGAATGACATCAAAATCAGTCATCTCTAACTCGACTAAATCTGTTGATGTGGATTTCTGAAATATCATAACAGAGAAGTTCCTGTATACCCATCGAGCTATGATGGTTTTACCCACTGGGGTAAAGACTGAAAAGGGCTCTGCTAAAATTTCGGGACTGATTCCGAAATCACCTGCTATGTATGGAGTGATAAAAGAAAAGGATGCACCTGGGTCTAGCAAAGCATAAAAGTGAACATGGAAAATATGTAACGTACCAGTAAAGACATCAGGAGAATTTTCCTGATCCTGTCGGGTCTGAAGAGCATAGATTCTATTTGGGCGTTGCCCACTAGTACCATTGGAAGTGGCACCCTGCTAGTTCGGGCGACCGGACTGGGCTGCCGAACGATTATGCTGACCCTAAGGGCCTGGCTAAGGACAATCCCTAATCCTGTGGCTTGTCTTACCATAACCAAAACAGACATCACTACCAGCTCTGAAAATACCCTTGTGGTTCTTACCACAAGTCTGACAAAGAGGGTTTATTCGGGCACTGCTAACACTGCCCTGAGATTTAGAGCCTGGTGCTCTGTCTCTGTTGCTTTCCCTGAACTTTGGCATTGGAGAACTAGCGGAGAAAGGGGATGGAACTACTAAGTTAGGATGAAACTACAAATGATTTCCTCCCTCTGATTTGGGCTGAGCAAAACTGAAATTGCCTGCTCTTGCTCTTTTGTTCTGCCTATCCCTAGTCTTAACCTTCTGCTCCTCTATCTGTTGAGCGTGGGTCATGATCCTAGATAAATTCATATCGTTGTTCAGCATTGCAGACCTACACTCATTTACCATTCTATCATTCACCCTTGACACGAACTTTCTCATCTTATCCCTATTGTCTGCAACCACATGAGGGGCATATATGTCTAGTTGAGTATGTCTAAGAGAATACTCTCTAACTGTCATATTTCCCTGCCAGAGATTGATGAACTCAACAACTTTGACTTATGTCATCTCTTGGGGAAAGAATCTGTCTAAGACAGCCGTGACAAATTCTTCCCACTCAATAGGAACCACATCCTCTAACCTTTTTGCTAACCACTACTAGTACCAAGTGTGAGCGACATCCTACAATTGGTATGCGGCTAACCCGACACTCTGAGAAGATGTGATTCCTATGATATCAATGACCTTCTGGACTTGGTCAACGAATTCTTGAGGATCCTCGTCTGGCTTAGACCTAAAGAAGGACGGACGGTTCATTCGGGTGATGTCCCGAATCCTAGCTGCTGCTAAATTGGCCAGAAAGACTGTTGGTCGTTCATTCTGGGTAGCTACAGACTGACCAAGAGTGGTAAGTGCGGTCCTGAACTCCGCATGAGAAACATGTTCGCCTAAAGGATTTTTGGGCTGAGGAGCTGGTTGATTTCTTCTCTTTGGAGGAATGTTTCTGAAATAAGAGAAGAACGGATTAGACTGAGAGACTGACTTGAAATTATGCTTACTAGCACGACATGAATAATGAAGAAAATGAACTATTCCAAAAACATCTCATAGCCTCCTGTACATAAATGTTTCATGCAACACACCCATGTACAAGACTCTACTAGATGCGGCTTTGAGACTTCCTAAGACTCTATTGAACCTTAGGCTCTGATACCAAGTTTGTAACGCCCCAATTTTCTGAACTGGAATGCTACACGGTGCTTATGACTCCGAGGGACCACAATCTAATCCATGACTGATATTTGTACCAATATACTACAATTCATGACATAATAATGTGGAAAACATGCACAATAGACAATAAGGTTCAACTGAAATAATATAACATCCATATGGGAAAAAAATACCCAAAACAACTGAAAACTGAATCTGAAAGCTAAATCTGAGCATAAATCCAAAAGACTCTAAGTACTGTCTGAAATAAGGAGTTTAAGGAATATGTCTCCAACTAACTCGGTAAAACTAAAATGAAAAAATAAATGAATAAATCAAATAATGTCGTCCTCAAATAAAGAGGACTCACTGCAACTCTGTATGCTGAATGCGACTGCTACTACTGGTCTGGGACTCGTGCCTTTGAACCTATGGTGTAACATGAAAAGAAAGCATCATAGAATAAATACGTCAGTATGAGAAGATGTACTGAGTATACGAGTTAGGTAGGCTAAATATAAACAGGGTTTGTATGCATGAACAATGATAACTGACTGATTGATATGAACGTAAGATTGCAAACATACATATATAGTAACTAAGATCGGGAGTACATAATGGATAAATTTGTACGCTAATACATAGATGGAACCGTAGTTCTGATAACATGGATGACTGTATCTGACAACCCTAAATCTGGTTGAACTTCTGAGTTACGTGCTATAACTGAATTTGACTGTATCTAACAGTCCTAGCATACTGATATCTGAAGAATTATCTGAGTTCATTACTGAGATTGATACTGAAATTATGGGAGGTAGTTGTTTTAATGACATGCCCCATGTATACCATTACGGCTAAGCTGGGGTCCAATCTCTACCCCGACTGGAGGGGTGTCAATACCGCGCCACTGGTAAGAATAGTTGTGAGTGACCCTTATTTGGAAGGTACTCAAAGTGAGAATGGTGGGACCCTAAACTGACAGGTTAAGCCACCTCATCAACCTTAATCTGATAGGATAAGATGTCTCAACTTACGCTGGCTACGTAGTTCTGGAACACAAGGATGACTGCTAAGAAACACACCCTAAACTGGTAGGTGAGTCCCCATCCTTGGGTTCACTCGATGCTAACTTCTACTCGCATCTGAAGAGACTAAATATGATTCAACTGACTGTACTTGGATAGATTAACGGACTTCCGTTGACTGACGGAGTAGTACTATTATCTAAGAGTTAACTGAGATCATGAGATTTCTAAGGTTTCCTGAGTCACATGACTGACTGAGTTCTATAGATTATATCTTGACTAAGATTATTGTGACAACATGACATGGCTCTAGGCACACAACTATGTTTTCGGGTACGAATACCCCCAGGACTCGATAGAAGGAAACTGACACACATGACATAACTTGATTACAATATTTGAGTCCACAATTCATAATATCATAAGTAGGGGATATCATATTTCATATAGTTATTCAACATCTTAAACATTGTACGAAATGCATGGATATATTTCGTGTACATATTGTATATCTCCATTATCTTGCATGTTTCATGCCACCACAATAGCAACACATAAAAAGTATGGAATTCATATTAAAGTATATATCTAACCTGAACTTGTCATTTAGACATCATAGAACAATACAAACATGAATTTCTAGCATCCTAAGCATTTTATCAAACGCCTTGCATGCATTCTTTAAGGCATAGGTGGTTTCATACTTGCACCATATTAAACCACCTAAAGTTCATGGTTTTTAATTAACAAACACATATATTCCATGAAAACTCCTTTAGATATCACATTGAAACTTAAACAACAATCGTCAACATGTACATACTCATATCACCACAAAAGCTTACAAAATAATATTTAAAACATGGTTCTTGAGCTCTATGAACGGATTGGATCCAATGATGAACACTACGCATACCTTAGTGATTGAATCTTGAAAGAGATCTAATGTTTTTTAAGGTTCTTGAAGAATTCCTTAGGATTACCCTTGATTTTTCTTGACTAGGGTTTAACCCCTTTGGGAAAAAATGCTCTTGTTTATGAGGAGATGATCTTGAGAGGAAACCCTAATCTTGTGGTTTAAAGTGTATGAGAGAGATTTTTGAGATGTTTTAACTAAAGAGAATGGAAGATAATATGTTTCTTGAGGATCATAAGTAAAGGGAGGTGAAGGGAAAATACCAAAATACCCTTATGAAATAAATTCCCAGTTGCTGAAAATCATAGCTGACAACATTTATGACAAGGCGTCAAAAGTGTGGTAAGCCATCAAAAATGTCGTTACACAGGATCTGTAATTGATGATTTCTACCTAAGTCTGACGACCTTCATGGTAGGGAATCACAAATGTGGTAAGCTACCACGAATGTCGTCACTTAGGAGATGGTTTCTGCCTAAGGCTGACGACCTTTGTGGTAGGGCATCACAAATGTGGTAAGCTACCATGAATTTCATCACAAAGGAGCTGGATTCTACCTAAGGATGACGACCTTCATGGTAGGGCGTCACAAATGTGGTAGGCTACCACGAATGTCGTCACTTAGGAGCTGGTTTCTACCTAAGGCTGACGACCTTCGAGGTAGGGCATCCCAAATGTGGTAAAATACCACGAATATCGTCACACAGGAGCTGGTTTCTACCTAAGGATAACAAAATTCATGGTAGGGTGTCACAAATGTGGTAAGCTACCACGAATGTCGTCACACAGTTTCCAGCCTGACATGCTGGAGTAAAATAGGAATAACTCTTTGCTCCGATATCAGATTTAGGACAAATTTGTATTGTTGCAAATCTAATTCAATTATCTATCTGTTGATAGGTCTTGATCTAAAAAATTCGAAGTATAATGAGAGCTATGGTCGTTTGAATCTGACTATGGCAATATCTTTCTCAATAATTCGATCGTTGAGGAATGTTTTGATTCGTTTGATAGATGGGAGTTATTTGAAGCCTTAATATACATATAACCTACTCATAAAACTATAAAAGAACCATTATGTACTATTCATAAGCTTGTTACATGGCTCTAATAGTGGTTTGGATTTTTCGGGGTACTACAGTCTTTTTCCTTTCTTTTTACTATTACCGCAACTTAAAACATTTCCTTAGCTCTATTTCCACCTAATTAACATAATCATAAACTACTCTTCTCTCTCAAATTCCCCAATCATAAGCAAGGATAGGGTTTCTATAGATTGGTTATCTAGGGCTCAATGTGTGGTTTTCTCTCTAAATTCTTGGTATTTTCAGGCATGTAACTCTTTCTAAAATTTGTATTTTACTATCGTATGAAAGGGTTTGATATTTCCATGGTTTTCAATATGTGGTATTGGTATTTTTGTTGAGGGTGTTGGATGGTTATTGTTTAAACGATATTTTCATGGTTTGTATGCATTTGTTTATGCCGTATTGATGGACTATGAAACTCATTGGGTCACACCCCTGAAATTCTGCTTACAGGAATTTTGTTTGATTTTGTGAACTATGAACTATAAGAGTACTACAAACGGAATTTCATGCATTGAATAGATCATTGCAGAAAATAGTATTCATTTGAAGTAATTAGGAATCAAAGGCTATGTAGAATCGACTTCATCTGATGGTGCTTCCTTGTAATACCCCATTTTTTAGGCTAAAGATGAACCATATTTCCGATGTATATAGACCTGAATCCAATTTTCTAGTTTAAATAAGTGTGAATAACAATTCTTTAGTTTGATAACATCGTTGGATATGAGTATACATCATAGAAGTCTCCTAGCTTAAAGTTAATTTGAGCACTTTCTTACCGGTTGAGTTTTAGTAAATTATTTTTCTTGGGTGAAATTCTAGTGACCATTACTCCTAGAATATGAGGATTTATATGGCCTAAAATATTTCAAATTAAATCCCTTTGAGTCTTTTTTCTAATTCTACCGACCATTCATCAATCCGAGTTCAGAGTCAAAAGTTATGAGTATTTTAGTGGGACACTATCCAGGGTCTGCGTTGGCCCTGCATGGCGGAGATATTTCCGAAGTACACTGCCTTAGGTTTTATTTGTCATGGCCTCGCCAATCCTTTCCCAAGTGTCAAAAAGTATTTTGTTTTGAGTTATTTTAAGGGCAATAAGGTCTTATATCATCCTCTAACCATTCCTAATCATATATGGACGAAAGTTAGGTCTTAACACATATTATTTTACTTCTCAAAATCCCCAAATCAACTTCTCAAAAGCAAGAGAGGACAAACAACCTAGGGTTTGAGGATTTTGATCTTTGAGGGCAAATCTCTATTTGTTCTCTTTAATTTTTCTCCATCAAAAGGTATGTGAGACTATGCTAAATCTCATGGGCATCAGTTTATTGTTTAAACTAATTTTAAAAGTGAATGATTATGTATATGAAATGGGTTTTTGAATTGTTGAAGAGTATGTAGTGTAAACCCTATTTTATGATGAAATCTTCTATAAGCTATGAGGGTTTTTCCTTCAACTCGAATTTTTTACATTTGTACATGGGTTATGAGTTTTAAAAATTGATATGAGAGCATACCTTACAAAATTCCATCTCTTATTGTGAAATCCATTGTCTTAACATATTGTGGGTTGTTCAATTGCATGATTAAACAACTTGAGTTAAATGTTACATTAGCAATTGTGAATTTGCATTGCTTTTATGATACTATGAGAGGGTGTCTTATCAATTTATAAATTCTTTGTGTCCTAATGGGAAATTGCAGCTATTTGATGAAAGAGATGACCACCCTATGTTGAGGTACTAAAGCAGGAGTATTTTGCATGAGTTTTATATGTTTTGAAATAAGAACTCTCTTATATTGGTTAAATATTTTGGTGGAACAATAACAAGCTTTTCGATTGAAAAGACTAAGATATGATATGATATGGCTTATATGACTTACAAGTCTTGGTATGCTGATACCAAATCAGACAAATGCCATAACAAACTCAGACCAGACTAGACTATAGACTTTTAAAACTTTAGACAATATTTTAAGAAAGATGCCTATTTTAAAGTTCTAAAAATAGGCTCTAAGTGAGTTAGATGGTTACCTGAAGAAGGCATGAGTTCAGATAACTCATTGCTAGAAATAGTATTTGCCGATGCGGGATTGATTTTGTCTCGAAATACAAATGATATTGTATAATTTCTTCATGTAGAGGTATACAAGACCAAACACTCCTATCCTTGCGGCAAACTCGAATAGAGGGCTTGGCTGACAAGTTAATAGAAGATTCCCTATAGCCCATGGGATTGTAGACTTGTAGGTTGTACCATCTAGATCAAAAGTAAAACAAAGAGTTGAGTCATCACTTACAAAAATGTTTTGAAGCTCATTGATTATGCCCACATGTTTCAATATATATATTATGATGATTTATTTTTATAATACTGTCACTTATTTTACATAATGTATGTGTTATTTTTGGATTGTTCTACATACCAACACTTTCGAGTATTGACACTTTCTCTACAGGTTCAGAGGCTCAGTCCTGGGACCAGCTTAGTAGTACATTATTCCCATACTTCCAAAATTTGGTGAGCCTCCCTTACACTTGAAGGCATTCTGTCTAGATGTAATCTTAGTTAGTTTTATGGTCCGACCGAGGGCTTTGTCCCAATTTAATCAAACTAGCATTTTTCAGTCCAGTAGAGGATTTATAGACAGGTATAGAATGGATTTGTGTTTACTTATGGAGTAATGTCTTGATTTTATTAAATTTTGATTATGGGATTGTTATGCTTCATTTTATCTTTCACACTTTATTTTAGTTGAAGTTATGCTCATGATGATATGCTAATGGGTGTCTCGAGTCTTTGTGGTTCGAGATGCCCATCGCAGCTAAGGTATCGGCTAGGGTCATGACAAGCTTGGTATCAAAGCATCGTTCATGGTCCCAAGGTGTCTATAAAGTCATGTCGCGTATAGTCTTTTTTATCGGTGTGTAGGATGCCAGACTTATAAAAAGGAAGCTACGAGGCATTTAAGAGATATTTCCCATTCTTTCATACTCTAGATCGTTCCATTTTTTTTCCATATGGAAGTTATACATGTTCCTTCTTTACTGATAGATGTTGTGAGTACATAATTTATTGATAAATGTTATGGGTACAATTTTGTTCCTTCCTGGATTATTTTCTCTGAAATCTCTTCATGACTCGAGGATCACTAATAGCATATTTCATAAATGTGGAATGATCTAGATTTGATCTCCATGGAAGTAGGGCTTGATTTTCTATGTAATTTGAGGGTCGTAGTAGCATATTTTTCAAACATATGAAGATTTGGACTTGATCTCCATTAAAGGAAGGATTCATTTTCTTAGTAATTCGAGGTTCGTAAGTAGTGTATTTCTCAAAAATAAAAAGATTTAGAATTGATCTCCATGAAAGGTGTTTTTTTAGATATTGGTAAAGTATTTGACTATCAAAAAGGAGAGTTTTGATGTCTTTATGAATATCCTATGAGTTAATGGTGATACTTGAGTTGGTTTATGAATAAAACTAGTTCCAACTACTTTTACTTGGGACCACGCTCCTAGCAGATTAATCTAGAGTAATAAAGAAATTACACAATCAAATAATATGGAAAGCTTCCTCTCTCAAGAAGTAACAACCACAACTCAAATCCTCTATACTCAAAATAATGTTAAGAATTACAACTTAATAATCAAAACCTTAACTTCAACAACTAAACTCAAAACAGTAAACTCTAACTATTTTAACTATTAACTCTCAAAGCAGTCAAACCAACATGTTGTTACAAGCGTCATAAAACAAGTCACACAAACTACTACAATAGAATAGTTATAACTCAATTACAAAACAACTGCACAACTTACACGAATCTCTATCTCAACTATGAATTGTTCTCGATCCTTATTGATGATCTCGTATTGATTGAGAATGCATCTTTCTCTGCATATTCAATAGGTGAATCAAAAACTTGTTTCTCTCCTCCTTATATAGTTTCTCAAAGTAATACTTTTCTAAGGAATTGAATCAAATTGTTTATTTTCTTGTTTATAAAAGACACACAATCGGCTTTCTTCTTTTTTTTTTACTTGGAACAAATGTAATCATGCACACCATAAATAGAGTTATACCAATAATAGGATTTTCCATCAAAACTCAAAGCATCAAGGAGTCTTCAATTTCTCTCTTTTTGTTGATGTCAAACCTATGTCTAATTTCTTGTAAGTCTATACAGTGCAAGATGGATCACACTCCTGCACAACACATTGCATAACACCTGCTTTCAATACATTTGTTTTGCCATCTACAACACAGTTGTTTTGTCAACTACTTTCCCCTTTTGACAGCATTATAAAAATATATAAACAATGCATAGATTAAGAATAAATCATAAAAACTCAATTCAATGGAGGCAATAGAACCACAAACATAAAAGACCTTATCCCACATAGTCGTAACATTCCAACAATAGAACAATAGTCATTCACATGCAAGAATAATACAAAACAAAAAAGAAAATAAGAATAATATAAACCCAAACACTTGCCCCAAAACAAAATATACAAATTTCAACAAAAAATAATAAAAAATATTATTTTTCACTAGAACCAAAAATAATTAAAGGGATCAAGGACATCGGGTCTTAGAAAAGGGGAAAGAAGGAGGACTAGGCTTAGGAAGGAGGGTCATGAGCTGCTGGATATTCCCAAAGTGTGTGTTCTTCATATTTATCATCTTTGATTTGAGAGAATCCACCTATTCTTGAGACTTTGACATGCACTCCATAAACCAGAATTTTCTTATTTCAACTAAGTAATCTCCTTCTATGTTTCTTCCAAGTCTACAAGTGTTTGAGTGATAGTACTGGTGCACTTCTTCTTAGCAAGATTTTTACTAAACATTCACACTTATGAAAGGTAAAGTGTGTAAACCTATCATTTCTTGTTGTAAAAACACCCTTCTCTAGAGGTAGATCAAATGTGTCAAAAATAATTGAGAGAAAGAAGAAATACACAAGTCTATGGGGCCCAATTTTAGAATAAGTCAACCTCCTTATATGTTTGATCATTAGTGTAGGTAAGTTTACTTTTTCACTTATGTACAGGACATTCATGATCCTTAGAACCATAAAGTGGGTCTCACATTTTCTCTCTTCCCTAGGTAGTAGCTCCTTATGCATAATCACAAACAACAACTTATGGCTAGGAACCATATCCCCCTTGTTAACTTTTCTAGGTTTCTTCTTTTCTTTTCCCTGATAAAACTTCCTGGTTAGTAGGCATTAAACATTCTTATTCCATACATACTCTTCTAGTCCCTTATAAGGAACCAATAAAACTTCTACTAACTTAATAGGATCAGACACAATTTCTACTACCTTTACACTGGATCTAATCGCACACCCCTCCAAAAACTATAAGTTTACATAAAATTCAACTACCTCATCCCAAAATAGCTTAGGATTCATTAATAAAATAAATATTCCCACCCCTGGAACCTAATTTTATCCATCAATTTAACAATAAAGGTGTTATGTAGTATCTCTTTGTCAAATGTCATAAATCTGAGTATAAGTTTAGTAAAGTAGTATTCCATGGGACATAATTTCAAGAACTTTTCATAGTAATTGTTGATCTTTCCCTTTTTCTCATTAAAATTCTCTTCTCCATCCTCTTCTTTCATAGCTACTTCTTCTACTTCATCAATATCTATATGTTAATCATTATTACCTTGTTTATTCTTTCCTCTATCTTACCTAGATTTGTTTGCCTCTTCAACCTCTCTCACATCAATTATTCTTTCTCTAGTGTTAGGAATCTTTATAAGTACAAAAAAAAAAGTTTAAGAGACTAGTTTTGTTCTGGGATGCATTTGGATTTCAACATTTTTACACCTCTTTTCTTGTAACCAAGGGACAAGGTTTGGTGCAAGAGGAACATATTGGAGTTAATAATAATGTTCACATCACTATAAACATATTCCTCTTTATAAGAAGATTTAGGGTTTTTTTAGGGGTTACAATAGCGGTCCCTTCTTCAGATATCTAGGATTAGTTTAAGGAATTAGATTTCTGGACCTGTGGAGAAGAGGATTTTAGAGAGAAGTTTAAGAATGGACCTGGAAAAGGTGATACAGAAAGGAAGAATATAGTAGATAGTGAAGGAGATTAAGATCCATGTTTCTCCTAAATAGGTACACTAAAATAAAAGTCCTCATCATCAGAACAATACACAAGAGAGTGAAATTGATACACAATAGGTTTGGAGATGATAAATTAGAAAAAGCCATTTGAGAAGGAGAGTATTTTCTTGTAAAGGAGGAGTGAGTTTTACAAAGGCTTCAGTTTGCATTGGGTGTCAGTTTTGAAAGGAAAACGAGTTTTAAAGGAAAGAGAAATCGATTGGAGGGGTTGTAAAGGTTTAATTGATGGGTGTCAGTTTTGAAAAGTTGGAATAGTGATTGAAAAGGTGTCTTTATTTAATTTTCCTGATTAGGATTTTCTATTATTTAGGTCTAGTATGTGTTTTAGTTTAGGACCAGGTTCTAGTTAAAACACAATATTTTATTGATACATGCATTGAAAATTTGAATTTTTGTAAAGGATGTACATAACTTTCCTGAGGACCAACTCCTCATAAATCTTTCCCTGTCATGTAAGTAAATCTTTTGTTAATTCTAATATTCATAATATCATATTCTATGGGAGAGTCTTTCATGCATTAGATGTGATCCTACAAAGGAACAAGTTTAGAGTTAGTTATACCATTTACTTCTTAAGAACATCAAATTCGTACCTTATTTTCATGTTCAATTATTTTAGAGAGAGAGTTGCTTTCTTTCTTGCATTATAGTTGATTTATTAACCCATTGGCTAACCTATCTTTTTCAAATTCTTCTATACCTTAGTGAAAATGTCATATTTTTTTTTCAATATTTCCATAAGGCACTATTTTAATTAATCCATTACCCACACAGCCTCTGAGGAAGTGATTCCTTGTATCAATGTATTTGTTTCTTTTATGTTGTACTTTTTTAGTCATGTTGACTATACTTATATTGTAAAACATGATAGGAAACATACTAGATTGAATCTATAGCCATTGCTTTATTCGGAGTTGAGAACATTAGGACACAACAACTACTTATACATCATTTGGAAAAGCCACAGAGTTTTATTTCGTTGTTGCCAAAGAGACAAGATATGGGTACCAAGAAGTGATCCATTCTAGAAGTTTTTTTCTATCTACTAAATATTTAGTATAATCAGCATCATCATAACCAACATGACAAAAGGAGTTCTTAGTAGAGTATCACAGAATCAATTCTTGAGTACCTTTGAGGTGCCTAAAGATCCTCTTAACAAACTTTTGGCGAGACTCTTTGGGAGATGATTGAAATCTAGCACATAGACTGACACTATACAAATTTTAAGTCTGCAAGCAATAAAATATAGCAAGGAACCTATCGTCCCTCTATATTTTATCTCAGCAATAGACACATACTCCGTAACATTGTTAAGCTTTATGGTAGTTGCAATAAGATCACTATTTGTCTTGGTTCTATCATCTCAAATTTCTTCAACAGTTATTAAATGTAATTTTGTTGATATATGGATGGATCAACCTCGGTTTGACTTATTTATAGTTCTAAAAAAAGTTAACTCCCCCATCATGCTCATCTCAAACTTGCTGATCATTAATAAAGAGAATTTTTTACATAAGAAACCATCAGTTCCTCCTAATGTTATGTCATCCACATAGATTAAAACAATGAGAAGCTTGGGTTTTTCCATTTTGATGGACAATGTGTTATCAATATTCCCCGTTGTATATCCATGTTCTAACAGTCTATCATACCATACTCTTGGATCTTTTTCAGTACATATAAGGCTTTGTCAAGTTCGTAGACATGATCAGGAAATTCAAAACATTCAAATTTATATGGTTGTTTCACATAGACATCTTCATTCATATACCCTTTTAAGAAAGCTCTCTTCATATTCATTTTAAATAGTTTGAAATCTATATTAGAAGCAAAGGCAATAATCATTCTTACTTCTTATAACCAAGAAATAGAAGCAATTTTTTCATCATAGTTAATTCCCTTTCCTTATATTAATAGTTTGTCTTGTTTCTAGTAACTGCACCTTGATTATCTTGCTTATTCATGAATATACACCTATTTCTAATGATAGTCCTCACTGTCGGTTTGGGAACTAAGTATAACTTTCATCTCTCAAACTAATTTAATTTTTCTTGCATAGGAAAAATCAATCTGGATCTACCAAAGCTTCTTTGGTATTCTCTGTTGCAAGTAGTAATAGGTAGGCAGAGTAAGCACAGATAATCATCACTCTATTTTTAGTCTATATGCATAAATAAGGTATATCAATATGAAAAGATGATTCATCTAAAAAAACATCTCCTTTGAGGAGGGCTCCTGATCTATAGTACCTACCTGAACACCTAGAGTGGTATCCTGGTGCTCTTCCTTATCTTTTGATCATGGGTATTTTGTTCGCTTTATCAATATTTTTGTGTCTTTTTCCCTTGATCATTATCTTTCTATAAATCGAGTTTGTCATAATTCAATCAATAGCAGTGAACACCACACTGTTCCCTTTGTTACACATCTCAGATATACTTAACAGGTTATGCTTCAGGCCAAGTACATAGTATAAATTTCCAATAGAAATAGTTCTACGTTAATGGTCAATAAAGAGAGAAAGTTTTATTCATTTCAATACATGTGCCTTAAGCAGACACTGTTAAGGTATCATAGCTTACTTTTTCTCTCTGATCATCCTTCAATATGAATTTCAAAGGTTAGACTTTGGTACCCAGATTAAATTGGATCCATTCATGTGAGAAAATAGATGAATAAAATCTTATTACTCCTAATGAGAAAGATCCTTTTTAATAGCCATGATTCTATTTTGTTCCTTAATTTTATGACTGTTTATGAGACTGAGGTTTTTATTATTCAGCTCTTAATAGAGTAGGACATTGGGTTCTTAGATGTTGTTCCTTACTATAAGAAATTTATACCATATTTATGTACTGATTTACATTGCAATATTTAGGTCTGAAACATAATCTATACTTAGAGGTAGATTGACTATTTTGAATATGAGTGATAATGGTTGAGGATTTGGTTTATGTTGGTGTTGATTAATCCTTTCATTAGTATATTATTTTTCTCAGATAATTCAGAAAGTCTGGTTTTACTTTTTCAATATCCTCTTTAAAGTTTTGCTAAATAATGGTGGCCTTGTTCTTTACTTTGTTTGAGCACCCTTTGAATCAGTTCTTCACAGTTGTGTTGTCTTCTCAAGACTTGCATATTCTAATCTTAGAGAAGTATAATCAGTCATTAGGCTCTCTTTATCAGAACACACATCGATGAGAACGATTGTAAGAGATTCAAGTTTCTTTTTAAAGTATTTGTGAATATTAGGTTTAATATTAGAAAAGCATACCTTGGTTTTTTTTATTTAGGCTCATTTTCAGACTTAGAGCCAACCATAAGCGCAAGAGTTGTTTGAGTTGGATCCTCAATGTCACTTGATGAGTGGTAAATTTACCACTCATTGATGCCCAAATTTGTTTACACTTCTATGGTTAAATGGTGTTAATAACAAATTTCTCATTTGAATGCACTAATTCCCATGTTTAATAGGTATCCAGGTAATTGGAAAAAAAAGTACAGGAAGCTAAAAAGTAAACTAAAAGGGCAAAGTTAGTGCGAAAGATGGAAAGTCGGGTGGCCCTCAGGTATCATGATTGCGTTTCTCAGAGTTGTGATCACGTTCAAGCCATCAGAGTAACAAATAACCTTCAGTTATTGCGAACATGAACCTATAGTTACAATTGTAATCCAGAGAATGCAATCGTGATGGAGCAGAAAATAGTCCAGGGGCAGATTCATAATTTAAACAGGATCCCAAGTCTCAAAAGGGAAAAATCCATTCACTTTAGAGGTATCTCCCAACTAGAATTCAATTTTGGTACGGAGAGAACCCTACTATTTTGGGAAAAACAATTGTAGTTCAATTTTGTAAAAGACTTTTAGTTGTGAATTGAGATTGAAGTTTGTGAATTATTCTTGTTTGTTATCAATGGAAGCATTGGGTGCTCACTTAGGTATATTTCCTTCCTGTAATCTCATGAGTAGCTAATTATCTATCTTGGGGTTATGTTGGAATAGGGTGCAAATATGTGTGGGTCTTGATTGTTAGTGTAAATTCTTGGTTAATGATGTTGAGTTTCACTAATACTTGCTTGTTAAATTGGAATTTGTGGGTGAAACCCCCAATCCTAAATCCCACATCATAATTTAAAGAGGATATGGGTATTTTTTTAGATCCCATATCATCCTTGAAAATAAAATAGGGGTGACAAGTATTTATGAGTAATAATTAAGATGTTAGTTTATTTTTTTACATTATAATGAAATAAGGATGGATTGTGAATTTTCTATGTCATGGGCATCTTCTTAGAAATAGGGATGCCAAATTAATTTGGGTTGTTTGCAACACCTATGAGGTAACCAAAAGAATCCGTGGGTGATATTTTTAGTGTTTGGTTAAGAGACCAACACCAAAACCCCTAACCTAGCTTACCCATATATTCATCAAATAGAATTTGAATGTGACTCTCATGTACCCATACACCATTTGACCCTAGGAAAACACAATCCCAAGACTATTCTCCTATTGGAATTTTAACTATATTTGTTGCTCTAAATTGGTAGATCAATTAGATTTTGTTTAAATAACCTTTCAAACCATTCTCTCCACCCTCAATTTCTATTTATGCCTTACTTCATATGTACATTGGGGGTAAATATTTAGTAGCTTTCACCATACCTAGTATTCGAATACTAGTTACACTGCTCGTGGATTCGACCTCAACTTAAGTTGGGTTATTATATTGACAACGATCGTCCTATACTAAAATAATGGTATATGTGAGCATGATCATCACTCATTACCATAAGAGCAAGAGTATCTCCTTCTTTTTCTTTCATCGTATACAATAAGGACTGATTGTTGGCAGCATCTTCATTAGATTCATCAGATACTTCTCTCATAGAATCTATGTTATCACCATGTCACAGAGTTTACCCACCACAATATTATCGTGGAACAAAGATAATCACTGCGATATTGGCGTGCCATGCCAAAGTGAAATTTTTATCCGATCTTGTGTTTTTTTTCACTTAAGGATGAGGGGATTTTGATCTTTTCACCTTTCCCATGACTTTTAAACATAAAATAATACCATTCCCATTCGTTTTCAAAGATCAAATCCCCTTATTTCAATCTCAAACACAAAACCCAAGAAATTTCAAGGGTTTCACAGTGCATTTATCATCCGAGATCCAAAATTCAAATTCCTTTAAAATATTTCTGTGTTTTAGGCATGTATATCTTCACTAAATTAATTTTATATAAAACATATATTTAATTATTGTCCATGTGGTTTAACTGTTGAGTTTTAAATATGAGTTAACGGATTTGGAATAGTTGTTTCATGATTTTTAGTTCCCATGGGTTTGAATTGATTGTTTATGCCTTATTCTCATGATTTTGAACTAATTAAAATCATGGGTGTGGGATTTGGAATGGAGAAAATGGTTTTCCCCAAATTTTATGATTTAATGGTTTGGAATTGGCCTTAACCTCAACCCAACTTGTGAAATTGGTTTTGAAACATGGACATATACATGATCAACTTCACTTTTGAAACCCTACATTATATAAAATATTAATGGAACATAAATTGGTTTTGAAAGTCCTTGGTGGCCATGGATTGGTTTAAAATTGGAATCTTTGGAGTCAATTTGGCCAATTGCTTTTGGAATGACATAATATAATTGGCTGACAAGCTTAACTGTATTGGATATGATGATACAAATGGTAAAGGACTAATTAAAATATTCCTTGGTTAATGGATGGCAAAGTGTGTAAATGATTTTAATTTTGGCTTAAAGAGGGTAGTGTAGCTCGTCGGGAAAGGTTGAGGTACTTGGAGGACCAATACTAGAAACAACATTTTCTGGCATGGTGGAATATATGATCGTGTGCATAGTTCACACATTTTATATATTATTGGAATGGTTGGAGCCTCGATGGCTTTTGACCTTCCTTGAATTTTCTTTGTTTATGTGGCTAACACGCGTTGGGATCCTTTCAGCCGAGGGAGATGAACCCATATAGCTCACAGTACAGGATATTGATTATTAAATCTGATGCTTAAACCTTGTTCCCTATCTGGCATATTATATATGTATATTGAATATCTGTATGTGGTTTGAACTAATTTTTGACATGACATCTATTTTATCACTTTTCCTGAGTAACATGTAGTGCTCATTCTACTGACTGTCCTAAGATTCTACATTGTTTCATAATGTAGGGTTTGAAGATACTTATTTTTCCTTTGTGTAGAGTTAGGTAGATTAACACGCTTGCTGAGTTGTTGTGAAGTGGTGAGCTTCCATCCTTAAAAAAGCCTTATCATTTCTATATTCTTTTATTTTTGACTCATTACTTTTGGATTCTTTTGGTTATGGTCCGGGGCATGTCCCAAGCTATTTGATATTCTGGTTTTAGAGTCTATTATGGACATATATGGGTTGGTTGGTTATTGTTCTAACTCTTAGATTTTATAGAGTTGTCTATTCATTTTTTATTTTATTTAGTTGGTTTCCACATTGTTATTGTTAATTACTATTATGCTCTTGAGGTTGGGTCAAGGTGGTGGCCTCTGGTCCATGGTGGAATTGAGATACCCATCACAACCAGGCCCTGGTTTGAGTCGTGAAAAGCTTGGTATTAGAGCACGATTTAGAGTCATTGGGTAACCACAAACCCGTGTTAAGTAGTCTCTTTCTTATGGGTCTATAGCACGCCATATTTATATGGAGGAGGCTACAAGGAATTTAGGAATATTTCCCTTACTTGTGCTCTGCTTCAGGATCTAGAGTCTAGTGTTATGAAACTTCTCTAACTCTAAACTTCCTTGCATTTTATGCCATGCCTCCCCAAAGATCTATTATTCGTACAAAATCTTCTTGGAACTCTATCCTACTTGAGGAAAGTGTATAGGGGACTCATCATTTTTATAGAGTGCAGAGCTGGTCTAGGGTCCCTACACCTGATTGTGTTACTCTATGTGGAATTCCACCTTTCCCTACTAGTCCTCCTTGAGCTTCTCGGGGTGGTGATACTTATGATTACCCACATCAATGGGACATCTCTGATGCAGTGTTCTGGAGGTCTATTCATTTGCTTACTCTGTTGGTGACATCTCAGTCTCATCATTTTGATTAAGTTGGTTTTGGCACTCCTTCATCTGAGGTCACTCGGGTTGGCCAATTCTTGAGCCTGAATCCCCCACCCTTTATAGGCTCTAAGGTTGAGGAGGATCCTCAGGGGTTTTTGGATAAAATGGAGAAGATTTTTAGAATGATTCATCCAACTGACTTTGAAGGTCTAGAGTTTGTTACATATCAGCTGAAAGGTATATCTTATTATAAGTATGAGGAGTGGGAAAAGTTGAGGGGTAATGATTCAGAGTTGGCATTATGGGATGAGTTTTAGGGTGCCTTTCTTGATTGCTTCTTTCCTATAGAGTTAAAAAAGTCTAACCCCGATGAGTTTGTTACTCTGAAGTAGGGTAAGATGAGTGTGAAAGAGTATGCATTAAAATATCAGTAGTTGTCTTGTTATGATCTAGAGTTGGCCAGAGATCTAAGATAATAAAGTTTGCTTCTGGGTCATCTCGTGATTTGGTATTGTAGCGTTAGGATGCAATATTGAATAATGGTATGGATACCTCCAGACATTGTGGTTTATATGTAGCAGGTTGATTACAAAAATAAAAAAATAGACAGAGGCAGAATAAGAAGTTCAGATATTTAGAGTAGGGTGGGGGTGGCGGTCAGCAGAATAGTGGAAGAGATAGTAGACAATGTACCAAGAAGAAGTAGTGGCACAATTCATATTCTTCAGCTAGTTCTCCTTATCCTAAGCCTTTGGGTAATCATCATTCTTAGGCTAACAGTGGTGCTAATGCACAGGGTGCCTAGTCTCAGGTTAGTGGAGCTCAGTTAGGCCCTCTTTATCCTCTATGTAATTTTTATGGTTAGATTCATCATGGTTGT
Organism: Capsicum pubescens; assembly: GCA_030864215.1. Lineage (NCBI taxonomy): Eukaryota > Viridiplantae > Streptophyta > Magnoliopsida > Solanales > Solanaceae > Capsicum > Capsicum pubescens. The sequence continues at coordinate 97,548,627 of CM061549.1, read as the reverse complement.
TATGAGGAGGAAAGGAATTGGTGTTATAATTGTTGTTTGATGGGTCACATGCAGTGAGATAGTCCTTTAGCCAAGGTTTCCACTGGAGATAATAAAGTTTTAGTTATGACGTCTTTAACACCTGTGCCAAATAGTGCAACATCTTGTATCGACACTAGCCAGAATCACCTTTATGCCTGTGCTACTCACCAAGAATCTGAGGCATCTCCAGATGTTATTACTGTTATGTTATAACTCTTCTCTCGTGATGTGTATTATTTGATTGACTCATGGTCTGCCCTTTCTTATATGACCCCTTATGTGGCTATGAATTTAGGATTTAGACGTAAAAGTATTTTCTACCCTTTTTTTGTGTCTAGCTTGGTAGGTGATTCTATTGTTGCTAGAAAAATCTGTAGGGGTTATGTGGTGCCAGTCTTTCATAGTGAGACATTGATGGATTTGATAGAGCTACATATGGTGGATTTTGATATTATATTAAGGATGGATTGGCTTCACTCGTGCTATGCTTATGCAGATTGTAGGACTCAAAAGATTAGTTTCCACTTCCCTAATAAGACACTACTAAAATAGGAGGGAAGTTCCTTATCACCCAAAGAGAGCTTTAGTTCCTATCATAAAGCTCAAAAATAATTTCAAAAGGGTGTTTATATCATATTGTTTGGATTAAGTATTCCAACTCTGAAAGTCCTTCTTTACAATTTGTCCTTGCGGTTAATCAATTTCCTGAAGTGTTTCCTGATGATCTTCCTGGAATCTTTCCCGATAAGGAAATACATTCTAGGATTGATCTTCTACTGGATAGTTATTCTATATATTCTTCTTTATAGTATGGCTCTAGCTGAATTAGAGGAGCTAAAGGAGCAATTGAAAGATCTTAAAGGGTTCATTCATCCTAGTGTTTATCCATGGTGTGCGCTTATGCTTTTCATGCGAAAGAAAAATGGGTCTGCTCAAATGTGTATAGACTATCCTTAGCTGAGTAAGGTAACAATAAAGAATAAGTATCCTTTTCCAAGAATTGATGACCTTTTTGATCAACTTTAAGGTGCTAGATGTTTCTCTAAGACTGATCTCCATTTGGGCTACCATCAGTTAAAAATTAGGGAAGTTGATATTACCAAGGTTGCTTTCCAAACCTGGTATGCTCACTATGAGTTCTTGGTTACTTCATTTGGATTGACTAATGCTCTGGCTGTATTTATGGATCTTATGAATTGGGTTTATAGGTAGTTTTTGGACTATTTTTTGTAGTTTTTACTAATGATATCTTGGTGTATTCTAAGAGTGAGGAGGATCATGGAAATCACCTCTGAATTGTGTTGTAGACTCTTAATAATTAGGAGTGGTATCCAAAATTTTCTAAGTGTGAGTTTTTGTTGAATACTATGACTTTTCTTGAGCTTGTTATTTCTGGTAAGGGTATTAAGGTCGATCAGCCAAAAGTTGAGGCAGTTAAGAAATGTCCTAGACCCATGACTCCAACCAATATTAAGAGTTTCTTGGGTTTGGATAGGTATTAGAGGAGATTTATTAAGAGTTTCTAATCTTTTGAAGCTCTATTAAAAAGGTTAACTCAGAAAAATGTGAAGTGTTTATGGTCATTTCTATTGACTTCTGTGCTTATTTTGACCCTACCCGAGGGTACTGATGGTTTTATGATGCATCCTATATAGGACTGGGTTGTGTTTTGATGTAGCATAATAAGTTTGTGGCCTATGTTTCTAAGCAGCTTAAAGTTCATGAGAGGAACTATGAGACTCATGATCTAGAATTGCGGTTGTGGTTTGTACTTTAAAGATTTGGCACCATTATCTGTATGGGGTGGATGTGAATACCTATTCGGATCATAAGTGCTTATAGTGTATGTTCACTCATAAGGATTTGAATCCCAAGAAAAGGAGGTGGCTTGAATTGTTCAAGGATTATGATATGAGTCTTTATTACCATCTAGGTAAAGCTAATGTTGTTGTTGATGATCTTATAAGGTTATCTATGGGGAGCTTATCTCATGTGGATGAGGATAAAAGAGGATTAATGAAATACATTCACATGTTGGATAACTTGGGAGTTCGTTTTATGGACTCTGAGGATGGAGGAGTTCTTGTTCAAAAAGTGGTTAAATTATCTCTTGGTGCTAAGGTGAAGGAGAAATAGGCTTTGGACCCCATACTTATACAGATTAAGGATGATGTGGGTCGGCAAAAGGTTATGGCTTTTGAGATTGGGGGAGATAGTATTCGAAGGTACCAAGGTAGGTTGTGTGTTCCTGATGTTGATGGGCTATGGGATAGGATTCTGACTGATGCTCACGAGTCCCAATATATAGTTCATCTGGGTTCGACTAAGATATACCATTATTTGAAAGATATCTAATGGTTGAATAATATGAAGTGAGATGTTGTGAATTTTGTTGCTAAGTGTATCATTTGTCACCAAGTTAAGGTTGAGCATTTGAGGCCTGGTGGCATGTCTTAATAGATAGATTTTCCTATATGGAAGTGGGAGATGATTAATGTAAGACCCCGCAAATTTCTAAGCTTAACTCAGTTCGTTAAAGCTTGAAAAATGGTCTCAGATTTAGAAATTTCAGATAACTGTTTACACTTAGAATTTATTTTAGCCTTCATAGGCTGGCGACTCTATTACTCGACCCTCATGACCTTAAAGTAATAATTTTTAGGTTGAATTATGATCAGAAATGTCAGTGGGTGTTCCGGTATAAGTGTCGGTTTTTTTGGACTTCGTTTGAAATACATTTGAAAGCTCAAACAAGTGGATCGATGAGATCTCGCTGTGCCGCGTCGCCCATCGCGTTGAAGAATATTTTCCTCTAGCTCCCAGTGCAAATTCTAGTGAACCGACGCGGACTCGACGCAATGCATTGGCCATCGTATCGATGCCAATGACGCGGTGCGTCGGCCTACGCGTTACTGGACACATTTTTAGTCTTTAAAAACCGCATCTAGAGGGGTATTTGGGTCATTTTCCCACCCCTATTCATCCCAAAAAGCACAAAATTAAGTTATTCCTAGGGCAAAAATTCATTCTTTCTCTCAAATTGCTCTCAAGAACAAAATCATAGGACATCAATTTCAAGATCAATCCTCCAGAACACTTCATTAATCTTCAAGAATTCAAGTATTAAGTTATGTGAAATGTTCATCCAAGGGTTCCTTCCACCCTTGGAGTCCAAGATAATATTTCTAAACTTCAAGTGTATCGATTTCATGAATTCCATGTTGGGTTTGATTATATTTGGGATGATAATGATTAATTGGGGTTCTAAATCCATGTTTCACTGCAAGTTTAATGTGGAGTTAATTGATATATATGTAGCATCATGTGAATTCATGTAAAACCCTTGAATGTGTGAAATCGGAATTGAAGTTATGATGCCTACATGTTGTTTAGTATGATGTTTATAGATTGTGTTCTCCAAGTGCTTAATAAATTGCTCATGTGAACTAAAAAGGGGGGAAATCATGTCATTCTAGCTTATGTGCAAGTTATATCATGCAAGTATTTGATAAAATATCTCTATGAATGAGTTATGAACAAGTGCACATGGTTATGCTTTTCAAGTCTATGATATGATTTACTTTTCATGCTATTGAATCCAGGGGTTATTCAATACCCAAAAACTTAACTATTTATATAGAGCTACAGTAGTTACAGAATAGCCTCAGTAGTGTCACAAATAGTAGTACTTAGAAATCAGTTATAGTTCTAGTACAGTATTCAGTTCATACCTTAGTAAACTCAGTCAGTTAACAAAACACCATAGTATTCAGTTAGTTAATAGAATTCAGCAATACTCCATCAATTAACGGGACTCAGTGGACTTAGTTCAGTTTAGTTAAACAGTACAATCAGTAAATGCTCAGTCAAGTCTAGTACAGACTAGAAATCAGTTCAGTGTGTATTCAGTTGGGAGTAGGATTCAACACCGAGCGAACCCAGGGATGGAGGCATTCCTGCCAGCATAGGGTTTGACCCTTAGTAGTAGTCCATGCATTACAGAACTACTTAGACAGTGTAGATTGAGGTATCTTCCTGCCAGACTAGGGTAGATATATCTCATACTAGTTTTCCTATAAGCAAGGGTTCATGAAAGAGCTCCCTATCTGAGAGGGTTAAATCACAGTTATCTTTATTCGTGGCATAGTACTGACACCCTTCCAACTGGGGTTACAGGTTGGACCCCAATCTATCCAGAAAGAGGCATATTATTTAGATGATTACCTCTCATAGTCTCAATTTCAGTCTTTCAAATAGAACTCAGTTCAGCTCTACAAAAATTAGGAATATCAGACACAGTCACTCAGTTCAGTATGGAACTCAGAATAGTTCCATAGAATTAGGACTGTCAGATATAGTCACTCAATTAACAGTAATATATTATCAGTAAACGCAGATATCAGTAAATCAGTATTTAGAACTCAGTATCAAGTGTTATCATGATCTAAGTTATAGTTTACGTATTCATGCATGTACTCTCATTCAGTTATACTTATGTCATTTAGTCAGTATTGTTCATTCATATGAAGCCATGCATCTCAGCCTACCTCACTTAGCATACCAGTACATTCAAAGTACTGACGCATACCTTTCTTTTGCACTATGATGTCTTATATCATAGGTTCCAATGCACGGACTCTTGATCATACTTAGTATCCCGATCTATCAGCAGTAGACTTAGTGGTGAGTCCTCATAGTTCGAGGATAGACTTATTATTTTAGTATTTAAGTACTCAGTTTATTTCAGTAGTCGGAGTTAGTTAGGGACTTGTCCCATCAACTCCTTGTTTTGACAATAGAGGATTTTTAGACTAGATTATTTATAGATAGATGTTCAGTTTTGGTATTGATGTACCATATTTAGTATTTATTTATAGTTTTGAACCTTATGGAAAGTTTTCGCCTAATTTTTGCATAATTATAGTATTATTATTCAGTTATTGTAGTAGGTACCAGTCATGGGTTTGATTGTGTTCCCTCAGGTTTATGAGCATCGTGTAGCATCTAGGGTACAGACTCGGGGCATTAAAAACTTGGTATCAAAGCCTATGGTTCAATAGATTCCTAAGAAGTCTGAAACCCACATCAAGTAGAGTCTTGTGCATGGGTGTGTTGCGTGCCACACTTATGGACAGGAGGCTATTAGATGTTTTAGGAAAAAGTTTTCCTTCTTTCAGTATTTATGTTGTGTGAGTGAGCCTGAGCTCCAGTTAAACTCTTAGTATAATTCATTTCTACCTTATGACTCTAGAACATGCCTCCCAAAAAAGCTAATAAAAGAAGAGATTAAAATCGGCCAACTTCTCCACTCGTTCAGGTAGATCCCCTGAATGAGCATGTCTCATAGGATAAATTCATAGCTGTTTTAACTACATTATCTTATTCAGTAGTTGCTCAGAATAATTTATAGACTGTTGTCCTATCTAGGTTATTGACTTGCCCTCAGCATGGTGAGGGAGGGGAGCGCAGGAAGAATAAGAGGTCAAGAACAAATAATTCTAAGCCAAGATCAGGGGGTAGTAACCGCTCCTAATTTCTTCAAAAATTATCAGCCCTAGTTCTACCTTTAGTCAGGGCGTCGGTGCTTAAGTTTAAGAATGACAGTCTAAATTGGGCATCAGGGTCTAGGTTGTAAGGTAAGGGAAAAGGTGTTTGTACTAATCCTCTTTGCGGGGAAGGTGGTAAGAACCACAGGGGAGTGTGTAGTGCTGGCAGTGATGTATGTTTTGGATACAGTAAGCCAGTCGACAAGATGAGGGAGTGTAGAGTAATGTCTCAAAGGGGAAAAGATTTACGCCAACGGGGTCAGTTCTACCGTCCTTCAGCTCAGTCTGGTCGCCCGTATCAGCAGGGTTCCACTTCTAGTACCTCCAGTGGGAAGCGCCCAAACAGGCTTCATGCACTTCAATCCCAACAAGATCAAGAAAGTTCTCCTGATGTGGTCACTGGTACATTACACATTTTCTATTTATGCATATATGCCTTGTTAGATCTGGGTACTTCTCTATCTTTTGTAACTCCTTACATAGCAGTCAACTTTCAATTCAGATTAGAAATCTTAATAGAACTTTTATTAGTGCCTCCCCCAGTAGGTAGATCTATTCCAGCCAAACGAGTATACAGAAATTGCTTGGTTACAGTATTTTAGAAAAATACCTATAGTTGATTTCAGTAATAGAGTCATCTAATTTTAGTTTCCTGAGGGGCCAATCTTTGGATGAAGGGGTAGTACGTCAGTTTTAGTCGATTTAAGTTTGAAGCTCAAGATTAAACTAGTAGAAAGAAGAGTAGAGAATTCTAAGTTAGTCAGTGTTAAGTTTGCTACATAATGAATGTTGGGGCAATAAAAAGCTAAGAATTATGTATAGAAAGAAAGTACTCGTAGAGGACCTTACATTATCAAGTATAGTCCTTCAAAATAAGTTAAGTGCTTAGGAGTATTGTTATATCTCAGACTCTAGAGTAACATGGTTTTAGTTAGGTTTAGAGTTTATTAAGTTATTCACAAACTTAGAATAAAGACTTTAAGCTAAGGGGGAGATGGTAGAATAAGTAACCAAGTTAGGCTTTCAGATTTTAATAGTAATGTCTGTATGTGTAGTAATGCAATGGGAAGGCATGATGCCTAACCCGTCCTTACATTGGTGCAAAGTTTCGTACTTTAGCTATCATGATATCTACTCATGCCTTACATGTCATCTGTATGATCATAGATCGTATTTGTGCACATCATCAAAAATCCTTCATGCTTACAGTTTCTAGTATAAGGAGTTCCAGATCACGCAGTGTTATGCATCATGTTCTAGGAACACAAAAACTCAAGCTCAGGTCATGCAGTTTATGACTTGTGTACTCATGTCATACCTTACAGTATGTTCATTTTCCATGACTTATGCTATACTCCTAATGATCATCTAAATTTAGATTTCGTCATGTAAATCCTCATTTTATATTTCTCGATAAAATCTATGGTGTTGATGTATTATTCCTCAGGCCTCAGTTAAGTGTCAAGTTTGGTATAGTGGCATTCATGCTTTAGGTCCTCAAGTTTCAACCTTCAGTGAGCTCTCTTTCTAAAATGATGTAGCAATGAGCAGTTGGTTAGAAGGGAGAGAGTAAATGTTTCATATTAAAAAAAGATTAGTGCATGCTAGTTTTATACAAGGCTGTAGTTATGAAGATAGGCTTGAATGTCATGTTGATGTGTAAGTGACTAAATTCATTTCGGAGATTTGAGTATGCTTGAACATAGTGGGAGAATTCAGTCCAGATCAGACCTCAGTAGGTAGAGTTATCAGAACCCAGTATTTAGTTCTAGTACAGTCTCAGTTGCAGTCTTAGTTATAGTCTCAGTCACAGTCTCAGTCTAGTAATCAAATTAGTAACTTAGTTAAATTTTAGATTTTCTTGACCATAGCATACAATTATCAGTTATTCAGTTATTCGTATTTTAGTACCTCAGTTTATAGACTATTTTAGAGTCATGTTATATTCTTTGTCTTGCCTTCTTAAATAATACAGTTCTCATGATACTCTACCCAATCAGTCCTTACCTCGTATGCTGATACTCTACAGTTCCAGTTCAGTTATTTAGACTAAGTATAGTTCAATATTACATGACCAAGTATTCAGTTATCAGCCATTCAGATAGTCAGATAAGTTAGAAAGTTTATGCAGTCATGCTCAACACCCATGTGAATATTGTCAGTCCTCTCAGGTGATGTGTTGTACTAAGGTGGAGGGTATAGTTGAGAGAGTATTAAAGGGACAAGTATAAGCTTGAAAATTTAGAGTTATAGTGCATAAGGCTTAGTCTCTTCATCTTAGATGATGTTTCATAGGCCCCGACTCATATTACAGAATTTTAGCCAAGATGTGATTTTCTTATTCATCTTTTTATACAACCATGCCAAGACTCCTTGCTTCCTAAAGCCACTAGAACTCGAAAGAAGAGTGTCAAAGAAAGGCTCTAGTCGAAAATAAGTTTTCAGCATAAGTTAGTCCACAAAGCCAACAATTCAGTTTAGTAGTTAGGTAGACAATGTTTGTATGGTCAGGTTTCCCATTCTTCCATCTAGTTGCACTAGATGAAGTCTCATGAATATAACTATTCCAAGATCGATCAACCATGTGGTTGCGAGTTCAGCTCAGTTAAGGAATCATGCCTAAGTTTTAGAACCCCAATATGCAGTCACGATTCAGTTTATAGGTACCCTGTGCATCATCTCAGTTTTCTTCAGTATCTTAGCCAAGTCAGCATTCTTCAGGGGACCTAATGTCCCAAGGAGGAGATGCACTATAATCACCCAAGCTTTCAGGACCTAAACCTTCCATCTTCTCCTCATGTAACGAATCTAGTTTGTAGTAGTGGTACTCATAGGTGGACCCATAAGTTCCAATCCCAGCTGTAAAACATGTATTCAGGGGCTCAGTTCAGTTCATGATATTTATTTCATGTATCACGTTTTAGTCTCAGTTTTGTTCTTATATTCCCGTACATGTATATTTAGTAAATAATGTCAAGTTCATCAGTATTCACAGCTTAAGGTAACAGTCTTCCTTAGATTGGCTTAGTCCATGTTCAGTTACAATTATAAACTTGTTATCCATTACCATTGCATATTCAGTCATACATTCATGAATCAGTTCAGTCATGTACTCAAGCATCAGATATGCATGTTCAGTTTTAAAACTTAGCTTATCAGTAGCTTTAGTCAGGTATTCCATGCATCATATATGCATGTTCAGTATGTAAGCTAAGCCTATCAGTGTTTCTCAGCTTAGTCAGTCTCATTCGAGGATAAATATTTCCAAGAGGGAGATATTTTAAGACCCCACAAAATTTTAAGCTTAACTCAGCCTGTTAAAGCTTGAAAAGAGGTCTCAGACTTAGAAATTTCAGCTAAGTGTTTACACTTAGAATTTATTTTAGCCTTCGTAGGTTGGCGACTCTATTACTCGACCCTCTTGACCTTAAAGTAATAATTTTTAGGTTGATGTTGATTAGGAATGTCAGTAGGTGTTACCGGACAAGTGTCAGTTTTTTCAAGCTTTGTTTGAAAGACATTTGAAAGCTCAAACCAGTGGATCGATGCGATCTCGACGTGTTGCATCACCCATCGTGTCGATGAATATTTTACTCCAGCCCCCAGTGCAAATTTTAGTGAACCAACGCAGAATCAACGCAACGTGTTGGCCATCCGTCGATGCCAACGGGGTAGCGTATCGGCCTGTGTGTCACTGGGCACATTTTTAGTCTATAAAAAACGTGTCTAGAAGGGTATTTGGGTTATTTTCCCACCCCTATTCAGCCCCAAAACCACAAAATTAAGTCATTTCAACGGCAAAAATTCATTCTTTCTCTCAAATTGCTCTCAAGAACATAACCCTAGGACATTAATTTCAAGATCAATCCTCAAGAACACTTCATCAATCTTCCAGAATTCAAGCATTAAGGTATGTGAAGTGTTCATCCAAGGGTTCCTTCCACCTTTGAAGTCCAAGAAACTATTTCTAAACTTCAAGTGTATCGATTTCATGAATTTCATGTTGGGTTTGATTATATTCGGGATGATAATGATTAATTGGGATTCTAAATCCATGTTTCTTTGTAAGTTTCATGTGGAATTAATTAATATATATTAAGTATTATGTGAATTCATGTTAAATCCTTGAATGAGTGAAATTGGAATTGAAGTTATGATGCCTACATTTTGTTTAGTATCAAGTGCATAGATTGTGTTTTTCAAGTGCTTGATAAATTGCTCATTTGAACTAAAAAGGGGAAAATCATGTTATTCTAGCTTATGTGCAAGCTATATCATGCAAGTGTTTGATTAAATGTTTTTATGAATGAGTTATGAACAAGTGCACATAGTTATACTTTTTAAGTCTACGCTATGAATTACTTTTCATGCTATCGAATCCTGGGGGAATTTAATACCCAAAAATTAGCTGTTTATCTAGAGATACAGTAGTTACAGAATTTCCTCAGTAGTGTCATGAACAGTAGTAATCTATAATCAGTCATAGTTCTAATATAGTATTCAGTTTACACCTCAGTAAACTCTGTCAGTTAAAAAAAATCCATAGTATTCAGTCAGTTAATAGAATTTAGTACTCTCTCAATTAACAAAACTCTGTTGTCTTAGTTCAGTTCAGTTAGATTGTAGAATCAGTAACAACTTAGTCAAGCCTAGTACAAACTAGAAAATAGTTAAGTGTCTATTCAGTTGGGAATAGGATTCAGCACTGAGCAAATCTAGGGATAGGGGCATTCCTGCCAGCATAGGGTTTGACCCTTAGTAGCAGTCCCTACATTATAGAACTACGTAGCCAATATAGGTGTAGGTATCTTCTTTCCAGACTAGGGTTTATATATTTCATACTAGTTTTTCTGCCAGCGAGGGTTGATGAAAGAGATTTCTGTCAGAGAGGGTTAACTCAAAGTTGTCTTTACCCACGACACGGCCTGACACCCTTCTATCTGGAGTTACAGGTTGGATCCTAATCTACCTAGAAAAGGGGATGTAGGTTAGATAATTACCGCTCATAGTCTCAGTTTCAATCTTTAGAATAAAACTCCATTCAGTTCTGTAGAAATCAGGACTGTCAGACACAATCACTCAGTTCAGTATGAAACTCAAAATAGTTCCACAGAATCAAAAACGTCAGGTACAGTTGCTTAGTTAACAGTAATACACTATCAATAAACTCAGATATCAGTAAATTAGTATTCAGAACTCCGTATCCAGTGTTATCATGATCTAAGTTATAGTTTATGTATTCATGCATGTACTCTCATTCAGTTATACTCATATCATTTAGTCAGTATTGTTCATGCATATGAACCCATGCATCTCAGCCTACCTCACTTATCATACCAGTACATTAAAAGTACTAATGCTTACCTTTATTTTGTGCTATGATGTCTTATGTCATAGGTTCATACGCACGGACTCTCAATCATACTTAGCAACCCATTCTATCGGCAACAGACTTAGTGGTGAGTCCTTATAGTTCGAGGACAGACTTATTATTTTAGTATTTCATTACTCAGTTTATTTTAGTAGTTGAAGTTAGTTGGGGACTTGTCCCATCAACTCCTTATTTAGAAAATAGAGGCTTTTCAGACTAGAGTATTTATTGACAAATGTTCAGTTTTGGTATTGATGTACCGTAATTAATATTTATTTATAGTTTTGAACCTTATGGAAAGTTTCTGCCTTATTTCTGCATAATTATAGTATTATTATTTAGTTATTGTTGGAAGTACCAGTCATGGGTTTGCTTGTGGTCCCTCAGGATTATGAGCACCGTGTAGCATATGGGGTAAAGACTTGCAGCGTTATAATTAATATGGATCTCATTACAGTTCTTTTATAGTATCGCAATCAGTATGATTTGATTTAGGTCCTTGCAAATAAGATGACTAAGTCTGCACACTTTTTTCTTGTGAGGACTAACTACTCGAAACAAGATTCCAAAGTTGTTCATTTAGAAGATTGTGAAGTTGCAAGGCGTGCCAATGTCCATTATTTCAAGAAGAGGTACGTAGTTTTCATTTAACTTTTGGCGTTTATTTCAAAAAGTTTTGGGTATGCATGTAAGCCTTAGTACAACATTCCACCCTAAATGGATGGGCAAGAAGAGCATACTATTCAAACTTTGGAGGATATGCTAAGGGCATGTGTGATTGAATTTAAGGATAGATAGGTTGACCACTTACCTCTTATTGAGTTTGTGTATAATAATAGTTATCACTCGAGCATTTAAATGGCTTCTTTTGAGGCTCTTTATGGTAGGAGGTGTAGGTCTCTTATTAGATAATTTGAGGTTAGTGAGACTAGATTTTTTGGTCCTGACTTGGTTCACCAATCCATGGATAAGGTGATGGTGATTAGAGAAAGACTTAAAACTTATCACAGTCATCAAAAGTCTTTTGCGGATACGAGACAAAGAGAATTAAAGTTTCAGGTTAATTATTAGGTATTCTTAAAGATATATCCTATGAAAGGAGTCATAAGATTTAGGAAAAGTGGGAAGCTCAGTTCCTGTTATGTTAGTTCATTCTATTTTTTAGGAGATTTAGGAGTGTTGCTTATGGGTTGGACTTTCCTACAAGTTTGGGTTCTATTCATCCCTTGTTTCATATGTCCATGCTTAAGAAGTGTGTGGGTGATCTTTCCTTGATATTTTATGTTAAGAATATTGGTGTGACGGATTCCTTATGTTATAAGGATATCTCGATTGAACTATTGAACAACTAAGTTCATAGGTTGAGGACCAAGGATGTAGCTTCGTAAAGGTCCTTTGGAGAAACTAAAAGGTAGAAGAGGCTACATGGGAAGCTGATGAAGATATGAAGTATAAGTATTCATTCTTGTTCCTCGAGTTGGATGAAAGTTCTTAAGGTATGATTTTTCTTTTCCTCTTATTGTTATCTTTGATTTTTATTTGATTTTGGTGTATTCTTGTTATTTCCATGCTAAAGTGTTCTAACTCATCATTCGGGGATGAATGATCCTAATGAGGGGATAATCTATAACCCTCAAAATTTTGATCAATTTATTTTTGACCTTTTCGTATTTGTAATATCTATTTTTGACTTAAATTATGCTTAGGGCTATTAAAAGGGTAATCTGGGAAAGTTTCAGGATTTTTGGAAAGGGTTTGGGGTAATTTTAGAACTTTGAGGTAGTGAGTCTTTGTGTTATCGCCCTGTCACAAAGGTTACCCTCCGTGATATTGGTGTGGCATAGAGGATATCCTCCATGATATTGGCGTGCCACGTCGTGGTTAATTTTTGTCCAGTCTTGTTTTTTTCACTTAAGGATGAGGGGCTTTTGGTCTTTTCACATTTTTCATGACTTTTAAGCATAAAATAATCACATTCCCATCAATTTTCAAAGATAAAATCCTCCTATTTCACTCTCAAACACAAAACCCAAGAACATTCAAGGGTTTCATAGTGCATTCATCGTTTGGGCTCCAAACTTCAAATTGCTTTCAAATTCTTATGTGTTTTAGGCATGTATCTCTCCCCTAAATTAAATTTATATAAAAGTATATGTTTAATTATTGTCCATGTGTTTTAATTATTGGGTTTTGAATATGAGTTGACGGATTTTAAATTGATTGTTTATGCCTTATTCTCATGATATTAAACTAATTAAGTGCATGGGTTTGGGAATTGTAATGGGGAACATAGGTTTCCCTAAATTTTATGATCTAATGGTTTGGAATTGTCCTTAACTTCAACCCAACTTATGAAATTGGTTTTGAAACATGGATATATACATGATGTACTTCACTTTTGAAACCCCACATTGCATTAAAGGTTAATGGAACACAATTGGTTTTGAAAGGCCTTGGAGGCCATGGATTGGTTTTAAATTGGAAGCTTTGGAGTCAATTTAGCCAACTAGTTTTGAATGGGATAATAGAATTAGCTTGCAAGCTTAACTTTATTTGGTATGATGATACCAATGATAAATGTCTAATTAAAAGACTCCTTGGTTAATGGATGAGAATATGTGTAAATGGTTTTAATTTGGGCTTAATAGAGATTATGCAGTTCGCCATAGAAGGTGAAGGCCCCGGAGGAACCCATACTGGAAACCATATTTGCTGGTGTCAGGGTCTTTATTACTATGTGCATAGTTCACACATTATATATTTATTTGAAAAACTTGTAGCCTTGGTGGATTTGGCACTTCCTTGGATTTTTATGGTTCATGGTGCTAACACGCCTTGGGACTCTTTCAGTAGAGCAACCTGAATCCATATAGCTCGTGGATACCCATAGGACGGACAGAGATACACAGTCCAAGATAATGATTTTTAAATCTCATCTTAAACCTTGTTCTCTATCCTGGCATATTATATATGTATATTGAATCTATGCATGTCGTTTTGATTTATTTTAGACATGGAATCTATTTTATCACCTTTCTTGAGTTACATGCCAGAGCTCATCCCACTGACCAACCTAGGATGCTACATTACTTCATAATGTAGGGTCTAAAGACACTTCTTTTACCCTTATTCATTGTTAGATGAATTAGCACACCTGTCGCATTGCTGTGAAATGGTAAGCCTCCAACCTTCGAAAAACCTTATCATTTCTATATTATTTTATTTTTGACTTAGTACTTTTAGATTTTTTTGGTCATGGTCGGAGGCACATCCTGACCTATTTGGTATTCTGGTTTTAGAGGCTATTATGGACATATGTGGGTTGGTTGGTTATTGTTCTGACTCTTAGATTTCATAGAGTTATCTATTCATCTTTTATTTCTATTTAATTAGCTTCCGTATTATTATTATTATTATATACTATTGTGCTTTTGTGGTTGGGTTAAGGGGGTGGTCTTTGGTCCATGGTGGACTTGAGATACCCATCACGCTAGGCCCTGGTTCGGTTTGTGACAAAATGTATATAAAGTTGTATAGTTGATGATTAGAGATAAATATGGAATAGCAGTGGATATTTTTAAGAGACTAATAATGACTAGTAGATAAATGAGGATTAGTTGGTAAATGATATTAGTTGATAAAAGGTGTTAGTTGATAAATGATGGTTATCTAACCAACGATAATTAGTGGCTATGTGGTAAATCATTTTTGAACTATGATTGGAGGTTATATGATGGTATTTAAATGGATTAGTTAATAAGATATGGTTAATTAGTAAATGGTGACTATGCATATTGATGCTAAGATTGTTAAATGATGATAATATTATGAAATATGAGTACTCTATCTAATGATTGGGGAATTTTGAAATGTTGGTAAATGATTGATTGATGATAATGTTGGTTAAATGACAATGAAGCTTAGATATGATGTTGGTTAATTGCTTTATTCTTCTCCAGAGTGTACTCTCCAATCGTATGGGAGGTTGTGATGAGTTCCTTACTTTTCTACACCAATTGGTGTATGGGAGAAAATTTTGTAGTTATGTTTTCTGGTAATGATGCTTTATGATATGTTATTATCCCGAATTGCTTATGTATGTTTGCATGGCGATATTGGAATGTGTTGATGCCTTATGTTATATTGTTATTTAGGTTTAATTACTTATTATATACTATGATGTTGGAGATGATTTAGGTTTATTTCTATACCTTGACTTAGATTATGTTATCTTGCATTTTATCGTATTTATATCATGATTTAGCTCAGTTGGCCGATGATGCCTACTGAATACCCATTGTTTTTGTACTTATACTATACTTTTATACCTTTTTGGTGCAGATCTAAATACTAGATGTCGTCATTGATTGTTGTTCATGTAGTGATTGATTTTCGGTGATAGGGTGAGCTCTTGGAGTTTGAGTTGCCTATTTCCCTCTATCTTTATTTTTAATCTTTTGTTTCAAGATAGAAGTATTGACTATTCTAGACTTTGAGTAATATTGATAATATTAGATGCTTTTATACTAGATCTACCAGATTGTTGGATTGATATATTGTATTGATTGTTTTATCTATCTAGATCCTTTGTTTATTTATACATTATGTTCTTGAATTTTTCCTATGAAGGACATTTCCTACGAAATTAACCCATTGTATTAGCTCCGGGTTATGGTTTTGGCTTACCTACTGGCGAGATTTAGTAGGTGCCATCACGACTCGTCAATTGGGCCATGACAGAAACAAAAGGTGTCATTCTAGAAGATGTAGATCTTTACAAAATTATGTATGACAAATAACAAGGTAATTTTCTCGCCTATAAATAAAATCATAACATGTATAATAAGGGTGAAAAGAAAAAGGTAGTAGTATTCACAATTGTAAATCCTAAAAGAGAAGAAGAGCTAGGAGAAATCAATACTGAAGGTATGGCACTCATAAATCACTGAATCAAAACTATATTAAGATAGAGGTGGTAAAGGACTCAATAAAACTACAAAAGCAACGAGTACCAGAAAAATGATAACCAGTGCTATCATTATAGAAGTCCAGGTAACATAAAGAAAAATTGTCCAAAAAATAAAAGAAGATACTCCAAAAGTAATAACTCAAAAAACCATTCATGCATAGAGTGATGAAGAAAGGGACCGATGGTGATCATATAGAAATAGTCAACATATGTTTCATGGTAGAAGAAGAATTCAATGAGGAAAATACTTCATAATCCCCAAATTGTATTAATACTCAATATACTTTGTACATGACATGTGATGAACTTGAAAAAGTTATAAATGAGTATAATAAAATCTATAAAGAAAAAAAAATGACTGGCAGATGCTTTTGGAATCAAGTCAAATCGTAGTGTACTTGCTTCTGGAAGAACTTGGGGATTTGAAAATTCAATTGAATGGAATTAATAAATCAACAAGTATCAAATCGGACAAGTACAATCAATCTAATGGTAATACATCTGAAAGAAGCAATTTTTTCTTTTTAGTAAATTTTCGTTCCTCTCACTAAAAACCTATGTGTTTTACTTGTGGAAAAGTGGGTCACAAATCCTTTAACTGCAGAGAAAGACCTAGATGAAAACATATTTGGAGGACAAAAAATAATTTCTAACCCTCAAGTACCCAAGAACACTTGACTACCAAATAAACAAATCTTTCTATTTTACAGGAACCAGCTGAAAGGCCTACTAAAAAGGAAGTATAGGTAATTGATAGGGGGTGTTCCAGGCACATGGCAGGAAATAAAGAAAATTACAGCTATGCAAAGAAATTTATGGTGGATTCATTAGATTTGGAGACAATGAAGAAGGAGAAGTTGTGGGAGTTAGCTCAATAAAAATTAGTCCCTCTTGTGACCTAATCGAAGTTTACTTGGTTGATGGACTTAAGCACAACCTTCTAAGTACTAGAAACTATGTGATGCAGGATTTTATGTACTGTTCAATGTCATTAAATGCATTATAATAATACTACAAAAATTTTTTTGAGAATTGTTAATTTTTGTGTGATTTTACCATTTTACCCCTTCCGGTGGTTGCTTTGTGGTATTTTGAGGGTGTAGGAATGATTGTAATGATTCTCAATGCATTTCAATGTGATTTGTGCAAGTTTGTGTTTTTGTGTGATTAAAAAGGTTTTATAATTGACTTCAATCAACATTTGTTATTCTTTACGTCAGATGGAAAAACAGTTTGCACCAACAGATTCAAAACATTGATTTTAGGTTGGTAACACAGTTGGTGTAGTTTTATGGCTTTTCTACCTCATTTTTATCCTCAGTTTGAAAAGTTGTGAAATTGGATTTTGGGTGTCAACTTTATTAAAATTATACTTTTTGAAAATTTGATATCTCCAATGACACTGGAGCGTTTAATTTGATAGGGTAGAATCATTCATTTTCCTTCTTAAGATTTTAGATGAATCCTGAGGGGCCCGCAGAGATTTGGAATTCTCCAAGTCTCCAACTGGTGCAGCTGCTTAAGATGCTAGCCAGTTAATTCAACGATTCTTGCTACCTATTCAGCCCAGTCAGGTATCGGAAAAGTGACACTAAGTTGATTAAGCGATGACCGCTTAAGTAACCCAGTGTTCTCTTAAGCAATGCCTGTAGCTTGGAGCTTGTGATTTTACACCATTTTTGACACTTGGAGCTTCAGGTTTTATTTTTGGGTGATTTCTTCAACTTTCAAGCATGGGTAAGCTCCAAATCCCTATTTCAATTATTTTTCCTTGATTCTTGTCATTTAAATCTTGTTAAAAAGTAGGATTTGGGGTATTGGCCCAAAAGTCCTAATTAGTACTTTTTCAATTCAAACCCCAATTTTAATCTGTTTTCTTCTATGTCTTCCTTTAATTATGTGTCAAAGTTGCTAATTATGTGATATTAAATGTCATATTTTTGGAGTATCTTACTCTATTAGTTTATGGACTACATTGGATTCGTGGATGGTTGGCATATTCAGTGGATTTTGGCTGACATAGTTGGCATATTGGTTGAATTTAGAAATTCTCATTTTGGTTGGTTTTAATCATTAAATTCTTATATAATATACATTCATGAAACATTGGTACCATCATAGAAATATTGGCTTTTCAGATTAAAAACATGACATCCTTAAAAACCCTCTACTGATGTATGTTACGGAGAAAAGTTATAGATATCGGATTTGTATTGGATATTGGATTATGTTTGGGTTGACGAATCTCCCATGGGTCCTACATCGTAATTACAACTCGGTAGGTGTATATGGAGGTTGTGCGACAACCTTGTTCACCAAATCATCTTCATTGCATTTCATACAATATGTATATTTTTCTATGTGTTTTCATTCTTGATGTGATGGTTATTTATTTATGCTTCTATCTTGTACTTGTATTTTGGAATATGTATATATTATAGAACTGTTAGTGGAGACGGTGTGGGCTACCATTTAGGACATTTTCTAATGCAAGTGATGTGTCCATAGTGTGTATTTGATATGCTTTATTTTCAACTTTGCTCAGTTAACCTATTATATCTATTGAGTACAAATCAATCATACTCATAACTACTGCACACTTTTAATGCAAATCTACGTATGAGTGAACCATATGGCAGCTGATTTGGGTGGTGCTTGTAGTATTTTTGAGGTAGCGGTCGGTTTATGCTTTCAGAGTTGATCTACTACCTCTTCTTATAAAGTTCATGTCTTATTTTGTATTCTGAGATAGAATTTGTTCCTTTTAGACTATTAGTTTGTATATTTTGATTTCGGGAAGAACTTAGTTGGTTCTTACACTATGACACATGATTTTGGGAGATTTATGATATCTTGGTTATGTATCTTTCTGCTATTATTGAATATGTGTAGTTCAACTTTATTCTAGAAGCCTTATCTTGTGTTTTGGAGTTGTTTTCCTTTTTCATATCAGGTTAGGTGATAGTCTTATTTATCAAGACTTGCCGCGACAAGTGCCATCATGACCCTTGGTTTTGGGGTCATTATCAGAGCCGCCAGGTTCATTGGTCTCATCAGTGTAAGAACATGTTGTCTAGTAAAGTCTCAGATATTTGTACGTAGCCATTCGTATCTATCTTTCAGAGGCTATAAGATATATTTATGAAACTTCCCTTATTTCATTCTATATTATTAAGATCTTTCCACACTCTGTATTATAAATTTTCATAATTTTCTATTTAGATGGTAAGGACTAGATTCCACGAGGTTAGGGATGCAGAGCTATCATTTAAGGAGAGAGATCAATCTAAAAGGTGAGTTACGAGTTGTGGATGGGCATGAGAATCTTCCTCGTACAGAGGTAGTACTAGGGGGCTCTACACTGAGCCTCGATTTGAGCATGTATGAGATATACTACCTACTTTAGTCCCACATAGTTTTCCTACTTGATCTTGGAAGGGTTATTAATTTATTTGTTGACTCATTGGGAGTGATCCTTTGAGTGCACCTGGTCTTCCTCTAGCTTTGAGTATATACACTATCTATTCCAGAGTCTACCTATAGTGTTCCTCCGCTTTTGAGTATAGACCCTCTAGTGGTACCAACATCTTCTTATGGTACTTCACAGACTCTAATTATTGTTCCTCCTTTAGTTCTTGAATGTGAATATGGTATTTTCAAATAAGGAGTTTAGCATTTATCTTTGTTACCTCCTCAAGAGGGATCTCAGGCAACCAGATTCACAATGCCTCCTATAATTATGAGTACGGTAATGTATTCTGAGGATCAGAAGAGGTTTTAAAGATTCATGCATTTTGGTCATTGTAGGTTCAGTTGTACTATAAAGGATGCCAAAAGTCTTGATTGATTATAGAGAGAAGTTGTATAATCTTGGATTACTTTAATCGCATGGGGTTGCTTACATAACTTAACAGTTGAAAGATGAAGCCAAGATGTGGTGGAGGTCATTTGTTAGTTGTAGACTTTTTGGTTCTCCAAGATGACTTATGATATATTTCTTGAGGAAATTTTGGATAGGTTAGTGCTATAGAGTCTGAGGAATCAATTGAGAGATGATTTAGATCATCTGTAGTAGAGCTCCATGAATGTTGTGGAGTGTCAGGCACATTTCAATGCCTCGTCTAGATGTTCTTATACTAGTAGTGCCACCAAGTATATGAAGATTCAGAAGATCATGAAGGGGTTGGATGTTTAACTTTATCTTGCTACCTCCCAAATGGTAGTGTCGGGGGCATCATTTATGAGTATAGTGGATCATAATAAGATGACTGAATCTATTCTTTGATCATCTTATGGAGGCTCTTAGAGGATGCATCGTCAGAGCGAATGTCACGACCAGAGGCTTCCCCTAGTTGCAACAACGATGCTTATGGTCATAAGTGACTATAAGCTAACCCATGAGTTGGTACCTTCTATGAGCACTGATTTAACTGGAAATAAAACATGTATGTGGAAGATAAACTAATAAGGCAAAAATCAATCTAAATATTGAAAGCATGATTCAATCACAAGTTTGTAAATGTTTGATAACAATACTGAAAATACAACTGATAATACTAATAATTTAACTAGCTGTCTAACTGACTGTCTGAATGTATGAAAGCCTCTAAACTAACTAAGGAGTTAATGGGACAAGCCCCAACTAACTCCAACTGACTAACTAAAAAATGCGGAAATAACTAAATAAACATAACAGCTCCTTGATATTTAAGGACTCACCACTGCTGTTTTTGTTGAAGCACTGGACTGTCTAAGTACAATTGGGAATCTAAGCATCTGAACCTATGATATAACACATCATATCACAAAGAAGAGTATGCAATAAGTACTTTGAATGTACTAGTATATGTGATGAGGTCAAGCTGATATACATGGGGTACTGTGCATATGAGATAAGGAATAACTGTAAAGTATGAGATAACTGAACACGAATGCATGAAAACTGTAACATCTGGGAATGAAAGACCAAGGATAAATCTAAAATTTGAAATAAGTCTGTAATCTAAAAACTATATAACTGCAAAACTATAAATCTGTACACTTGGTCAAGCAAACTTGAACTGAAACTGTACTGAGACTGTGGGAGGTATCATCTAACCGACATGCCCTAATTTGAGTTAATTAGGGTCCAACCTATAACCCCAGTTGGAAGGGTGTCAGTATCATGCCATAAGTACTAACAATGGTTGTGTGGATCTACTAAACTATCCCAAAGGACTAAAGAGTCACCATATACTGGCAGGAGTACTCATGAGATATGTGTTAAAACTAAATTGGCTGGAAGATATCTCAAACCTACGCTAGCTATGTAGTTCTATAACTCACGGATTGATACTAAGGGTCATACCCTAAACTAACAAGAATGCCCTTCATCCCTGGGTTCTCTCGGTGTTGAATCCTACTGCCAACTGAATGACACTATTTATTAGACTAAACTAAGCTTAACTAAGTAAACAACTGATCATAAAAACTAATTGAATGACAATGTTCATGGTCTATGTTAAATTATTTTGAAGATACTGAAATTATGTAAACAACTAGGTATCGGGTGTTCATAGCCCACCAGCACTAAATGGAAATAACAATGATGACATATTAAGCTTTAAAAACCATAGTAGGGGATCATTTCTAAAAACTCAATATTTAGACATATCATCAAACACACGAGAGTCATGAATTTAGGTATGTTAATGGGTATAACATGCAAGGATAACGTGATTACAATACTAAAACCATGAATTAGGAATTACAATATTCAAAATATATAATGTCTCATCCCTTCAAATACACTTGTAAATATAACACAAAATCAAAATCAATAATAGCTTTATGGAGATAATTCAACTTGAGCATGTAAAAACTCATAATTTAAAAATAAAAAGGGATTCTTGGACTCCATGGGTGAAAGGGGCCCATGGATGAACATCACACATACCTTAAACTTTTAATCTTGAAAGAGAAACACCAATTTTGATGCTTTCTTGAAGGTTCATGGATTTGGGAACTTGAATTCTTAGTTTCCTTGTAGAGAAAGTGATAGAAATTGGTGTTCTTGGGAGGTGAGTAGGGTTTCTTTGAGAGGAGAATTGAAGAAGATAGGAAAATATTGCCCTAACTAATGTTATAATTCGTGAATTGACCAATTAAATTAAGGAGGGGGGAATGATACAATTTCCCCTCATGTAATTAAATTCATAACTATAATATGGTTTACAGGGTTACTATGATGTGATGAGGGTTCCATCGCTATGACCACTGTGATGCGGCCCTATCGCGATGTGACGCTGGAATCGGGATCCAAACATGACCCAATCCTCATCCAAAAAATTTGAAAATTCTTTGAGATATGTACCTTACCCCCTGAACATAAATTAACTCAAAAACTAATGTCCTGGGGTCGGGAAAACCAGTTTAAACATCCTCAAATTTAAGAGGCCTTAAAAATGATTAAGTCCCTAATACATAGTGAAATTTTCAGGTTTTAAGCCTCTTATGAATGAAACTAGGAGTTGAACTGATCTAGGGTATTACAATGAGTTATGATGTCACACTCCTCAAGTCAGAGATTTTATATGTTTCTCCATATATAATGGAAAACTTATACAAGTATCCATGCAGGGATTAGGTAGTGGGTGTTTTAGTTTAGCAGCTTTATGTGGTGATTCAAGCTCATTCATACCTTCCCCTATTGAGTCATATATAGACATTTCTTTGTGTGTGATGAGTTTTCTATCTTTCTAAGGACTATCCATGTTATATTTTCAGGGCTACTCCTATATCTGTAGTGAGAGGTAGAGGTTCAACTAGTTGTTTGTGAGACAGAGCTAATGGTGCTTGTGGTGGTGGTCGCAGGTCTACTCAGTCTGGTGGTAAGCGTAGATAGTGTTATGCTAAACCCACTAGACAAGTGGCAGAGTCTTTTGACATTATTATCATATACATCGTCCCTATTTGTTATAGGTCTGCATCTATGTTATTTGATCTGGGGTAGAGTTTCTCCTATGTATCTGCGTATTTTGCTTTGAGTTTTGATTATGCTAGTAAACCTCTTGACATGCCTATCTATGTATCTACCCCTGTACGAGACTCTTTAGTGGTGGATCTGGTGTATCAATCTTGTGTTGACCTTCATTGGGCGTGAGACATAGGTATATCTTATTATCCTAGAAACGAAATATTTTAATGTCATCATGGGTATGGATTGGTTAGCCCTTTATCATAATGTCCTAGAATATTATGCTAAGACTGTTATCTTAGGTTTTCCGCGTGTGCCAAAGATAGGTTAGAAGGGTGTGCTTCATTCAGGTCCCAAGAGAGTTATATCTTTCCATGAGGCTCATCGCTTAGTCAAGAGGGGATGTTTGTATTATTTGGATCATTATCATGATACTAGTGTTCCTTCACTGCCTTATTTAGATTTGATTCATATTATCCATGAGTTCATCGATGTTTTTCTCTATGGATTTGTCTTGTGTGCTTCTGGATCATAATTTTGACTTCTCTATTGATGTTGAGTCAAGCACCAATCCTACTCTATTCCATCAAATAGGATGGATTCAATAGAGTTGAAGGAAATAAGGGATCAATTGCAGGAGTTGTTGAATAAGGGATTTATCCAACCAAGTGTATCATCTTATGTGTGCTTCTCTTTTTTATGAAGAAAACAGATATGTTTATGAGTATATACATTAATTATCTATAGTTAAACAATGTGATGATTAAAAATATCATATTAATGATCTGCTTGACAAGCTTTAGGGGGGTTTGATGTTTTTGAAGATTGACTTGAGATTTTGATATCACTATTTAAGGATTAGAGCTTCGTAAATTCTAAAAAATGTTTTTTGTACTCGATATAATCATTATGTTTTTCAGGTTATGTACTTTGGGTTGACCAATGCTCCAACTGCATTTATGGAGTTGATGAATCAGGTATTTCGAACTTATCCAAATACTTTGTTATTATATTTATAGATGATATCATGGTTTATTCAAAGAGTGAGGCCAATAGTATTTGTAAATTGTTCTCCAGCTATTGAGAGAAAACAAGTTGTATGCTAAGTTCTCCAAGTGTGTGTTTTGGTTAGATTTTGTTTCTTTATTAGGTTATATGGTAACTAAGGATGGTTTTATGGTTGATTCGGCTAAGACTACAACAGTTTATGATTGGGCTAGGCTTACTTCTTTCATCGAGATTCGAAGTTTTATTAGTTTGGCAGGTTACTATCGATGCTTTGTGAAGGGTTTTCATCTATTGAGACTCTTTTAACTAAGTTGACTCAAAAGAAGATTTCCTTTTAATGATCTGATCTTGTGAGGCAAACATCTAAAAGCTTAAGGATTTATTAACTTCAGTACCTATCTTAACTTTTCCCAAGGAGGGCATGGGTTTTACTTTCATTTCTGATGCTTCAGGTGTTGGTTGATGCAGAAAGGTAAGGTATTAAATCTCGATGAGAGGAATTACCAAACCCATGATTTGGAGTTGTGCACGATTGTATTTGCTTTGAAGTTGTGGAGGTACTACTTTCATAGAATCCATTGTGAGATCTTCTCAGATCATTGTAACCATACATATTTCTTCACCCAATGAGACATTAATATAAGACAGTGTCATTTGGTTGAATTACTTAATGATTATGATCTTTGTATTCTCTTTCATTTGTGTAGGGGTAATGTAGTGGTAAATTCAATGAATCGAAAGTCAACTAGCATGGGTAGCTTAGTGCAGGTTTTCACCCAAGAACAGTCTTTGTCCTAAGAGGTTTAGTCTTTGGCGAACCAGATGGTTAGGCTTGATATTTCAACAACTAGTGTGTTTTAGCATTTTTAGGCTAGGGTTTCCTTGATGGAGTAGATTTGGGATCATCAGTTTGATTATGATGGTTTGAGAGTGATTCGGGATAAGTTGTTGAGTGGAGAGACTAAGGAAGCACCGCTTAATTCAGATGGTGTTTTGAGGGTTGGAGGCTGATTTTTTGTACCAAAACGTGGGTGATTGGATTAGATTGATTTTGGAGGAGGCTCATTGTTCTAGTATTCTATTCATGTTAGAGTGAATAAGATGTATTGTGATTTGAGAAAGAATTACTGGTGGGTGGTATGTGGAAGGATGTAGTATATTTTGTAGCTCATTTCCTATGTTGCCAGTAGGTGAAGGCCGAGCATTTGAGGCCTTTATGGTTTGCTTTAGAGGTTACCCATTCTTGAGTGGAAATAAGATTGGATTACTATAAACTTTGTAACTGGGTTGCCTTGTATTTCTCATGGTTCTGATAGTGTTTGGGTCATCATGGATTGATTGACCAAATTTGATCATTTCATTCTGGGTTAGTTTTTTCTAAAGCTGAGAGGTTGGCCTTTATCTATATTTGTGAGATAGTTTATTTTTATAGTGTGCCAGTGTCTATCATATCAGATAGGGTTCAATGTTTATATCACACTTTTAAAAGACTTTTCAAGAGAAGGTTGGTACCTGGGTTGATCTTAGTACAACCTTTAAACACTAGACCGATGGTCAATCAGAGCAGACTATTCAGGTTTTAGAGTATATACTCCGTATTTGTGTGATGGATTTTGGAGGTCAGTGGGAGAAACATCTAGCTTTGGCGGAGTTTGTATATAATAATAGCTATCATTCCAGTATTGAGATGGATCATTTCGAGTATTTATATAGTAGGCATTGTCCCTCTCCAGATGGTTGGTTTGAGGTTTCTGATTCTAGACCTCGGGGTATGAACTTGCTTTATGATTTATCAGATGGAATTTTAAATATTCAGGATAGACTTTGAGAATCTCAGAGTACGCAGAAGTCCTTGTCTAATTTTTTTTATATTCATTCATCCAAGGGAAACAGTTTTCATTTGAAGAAAGTCAAGCAATCATTCATGTACTTATTCTAAATTTTGTTATTGTTAGTAAAATTAATCTTCATCTATTTTTTACCTAATTAATAATCATGGTTATTAACTCATTGATGATTTTTACTGTCTGTTTTGTGTCTATACTATTTATGATTTTTGAATTAATCAGCCCTTTATTAAAAGTATTTGTTTTTCTTTTCACTATTTTTTCTAATATCTTAAAATTGAAAATAAATTAAATATATTTATCGTGAAAAACTTTTCTTATTAGAAGTCATCAGAATTAATCACAACCAATACTTTTTCATTAGTTTAAAAGTTTTAAATCAACTAAATTTGATTTTAAGAAGATTTGAAAAATCTTGAAATCCATAATCTATAATCTATATCTATAATCTATTAAAAGTGTGAAGGGCTTTAGAAATGTTGTTTGAACTTTTTTCCCTTCATTAAAGTCTTACTTCAGACAAAATCATCTTTTCATTATCTTTTTCTACTATTTAAGAGTTGAAAATTAATTAAACATATTTATGGTAAAACCTTTCCTTATTAGAAGTCATCAAAATTTCACTATTTTTCCTCATTTAAGAGTTGATAATTAATTAAATATATTTATGGTAAAACCTTTTCTTATTAGAAGTCATCAAAATTAATGACAAATTATACTTTTTTCATTAGTTTAAGAATATTAAATCAATTAGATTTGATTTTAAGAAGATTTTAAAAATATAGAAATAAATATAAACGATTAGAATAAGAAAAATTTAAGAAGTACCAGATTTTTAAAAGTTTTAAGTACGTAATAATGTAATAAATAGTTTTATAAAGATTTTAATTTAAAAATAAGGAAAGATTTTAAATATATAAAAAACGGAAAAATAATCGCAATACAAATATGATTCAAATTGATGTGTCTCTCTTAACCTGTGGCAAAAAGGAAAATAGGTACTATATGACAAACGAATAGTGATGATTCATCAACCACTTGCAACTTCTGGTGGTAAAATATATGTGTGTATATACTTATGTTTACATTATTATATTTAATTGTGAAAGATTTTTTGAAAAGTGATCTGAACTTTTACACTTTATTAAAAATCTCCGCAATAGACAAAATCATTTAATTTTAAATAATTAACTAAGACATGTGCAAGGCATGCGCAGTTAAAATTCTTTCCATATATTTAGGGGTCTTCATATTATTATCTTCATATTAATTTATATATATATACGTGCAGTTAAAATTCTTTCCATATATTTAGGGGTCTTCATATTATTATCTTCATATTAAGACTTGGGTAGATCTTATTATCCTAGAAATGGCAGATTTTAATGTCATCATGGGTGTGGATTGGTTAGCCCCTTATCATGATGTCCTAGACTATTAAGCAAAGACTGTGACCTTAGGTTCGTCGTGTGTGACAAAGATAGGTTATAAGAGTGTGCTTCATTCAGGTCCCAAGAGAGTTATATCTTTCCTTGAGGCTCGTCGCTCGGTCGAGAGGGGATGTTTTTCTTATTTGGATCATTATCATGATACTAGTGTTGTTTCACCGCCTTCTTTAAAATCTATTCATATTATCCATGAGTTCATGGATGTTTTTCTTATAGATTTGTCGTCTATGCTTCTGGGTCATGATACTGACTTTTCTATTGATGTTGAGTTGAGCACCAAGTCTACTCTATTCCTTCATAAATTATGGACTTCGTAGAGTTAAAGAAATTAAAGTATGAGTTGTTGAATAATGGATTTATCCGACCAAGTGTATCACCTTATGTGCGCTTGTCCTTTTGTGAGAAAACAAATATGTTTATGAGTATATGTATTGATTATCCATAGTTAAAAAATGTTATGATTAAGAATATCATATTAATGATTTGCTCAAGCATCTTTAGGGTGGTTCAGTGTTTTTGAAGATTGATTTGAGATTTGGATATCACTAGTTAAGGATTAGAGCTTCATATATTTTGAAGACAGCTTTTTGGACTCGATATGATCATTATGTTTTTTTGGTTATGTACTTTGGGTTGACCAATGCCCCAGCTGCATTCATAGAGTTGATTAATCGGCTATTTCGAACTTATCCAAATCCTTTAATATTGTATTTATAGATGATATCATGGTTTATTCAAAGAGTGAGGCCAATCATGAGAAGTATTTGCAAATTGTTCTCCAGATATTGAGGTACAACAAGTTGTATGCTAAGTTCTCTAAGTGTGTGTTTTGGTTGGAGTTTGTTTCTTTCTTGGGTCATATAGAGACTAAGGATGGTATTATGGTTGATTCGGCCAAGATTACAACAGTTTGTGATTGGGCTAGGTTTACTTCTCCTATCGAGATTAAAAGTTTTATTGGTAAGGAAGTTACTATCGACGCTTTGTTAAGGGTTTTCATCTATTGCGGCTCCTTTAACTAAGTTGACTCAAAAGAAGATTTCCTTTCAATGGTCTGAGCTTGTGAGGTAAGCATCCAAAAGCTTAAGGATTTATTGACTTCAATACCTATCTTGACTTTGCCCAAAGAGAGTGTGGGTTTTACTGTCATTTCTGATGCTTCAGGTGTTGTTTGATGCAGAAAGGTAAGGTGATTATGTATTCTTCTCGTCAATTAAATCTCCATGAGAGAAATTACAGTACCAATGATTTGGAATTGTGCACGGTTGTATTTTATTTGAAGTTGTGGAGGCACTATTTTCATAGAATCCATTATGAGATCTTGTCAGATCATTGTAGCCTTCAGTATTTCTTCACCCAATGAGATATTAATATAAGGCAGTGTCGTTTGCTTGAATTACTTAACAATCATGATCTTTGTATTCTCTATCATATGTGTAGGGCTAATGTAGGGGTAAATTCCATGAATCAAAAGTCAACTAGCATGGGTAGCTTGGTGCAGGTTTTCACCCAAGAACGGTATTTTTCCTAAGAGGTTTAGTCTTTGGCGAACTAGATGGTTAGGCTTGATATTTCAGCACCTAGTGTGTTTTGGCATTTAGGCTAGGTCTTCCTTGATGCAGCAGATTTGAGATCATCAATTTGATTATGTTGGTTTGAGAGTGATTCGGGATAAGGTGTTGAGTGGAGAGGCTAAGGAAGTACTGCTTGATTCAGATGGTGTTTTGATTGTTGGAGGCTAATTTTTGTGCCAAGAGTGGGTGATTAGATTAGATTGATTTTGGAGGAGGTTCATTGTTTTAGTATTCTATTCATGTTGGAGTGAATTAGATGTATTGGGATTTGAGATAGCACTAATGGTGGTTAGTATGAGGAAGGATGTAGTGTATTTTGTAGCTCGTTTTCTATGTATCTAGCAGGTGAAGGCTGAGTATTTGAGGCCTTTATGGTTTGCCTTAGAGGTTACCCATTCTTCAGTAGGAATAGGAATGGATTATTATAGATTTCGTAATTGGGTTGCATTGTAATTTTCATGGGTCTGATAGTGTTTGGGTCATCATGGATCGATTGAACTAATTTGATCATTTTATTCAGGTTCAGGTATTTTTAATGCTGAGAGGTTTACCTTTATCTATATTTGTAAGATAGTTCAACTTCATAGTGTGCCAATGTCTATCATATCGGATCAGGTTCAGTATTCATATCTACCCTTTAAAAGACTTTTCAAGAGGAGGTTGGTTCCTGGGTTGATCTTAGTACAACCTTTAAACACTAGAACGATGGTCAATCGGAGCAAACTATTCAGATTTTGGAGGATATGCTCCATATTTTTGTGATAGATTTTGGAGGTCAGTGGGAGTAACATCTAGGTTTGGCAAAGTTTGTATATAATAAAAACTATCATTCCATCATTGAGATGGATCATTTCAAGTATTTGTATGGTAGGCATTGTCCCTCTCCAGATGGTTGGTTTGTGGTTTCTGATTCTAGACCTCGGGGTATGGACTTGCTTCATGATTCATTGGATGGAATTTGAAATATTCAAGATGGACTTGGAGCATCTCAGAGTACACAGAAGTGCTATGCATATCATAGACTCCATGCCTTCAGATTTATTTTTCGTGGTTGATTCTTCCTTCGTGTGTCTCCCTTGAAGGACGTGATGAGGTTTGGTAAAACGGGCAAGGTTAGCCCCAAGTATATTAGACCTTTTGAGATTCTTCGAACTATTGAGGATGTGTCTTATGATTTATCAACTAATCATCCAGTCTTTCATGTTTTCATGCTTTGGCATTACATACCAGATGGGTCTCATGTCATTCGTCGGGATTTAATCTAGTTAGATGAGAGGTTGACTTTTATTGAGGAGCCCATCTCCAACCCATCTAGGAATGTTAGATGGTTGCATTCTAGAGATATTCCAGTCGTTAAGTATTCCAGTGGTTAAGATCCAGTGAAGACATCTGCCTGTAGATGAGGCTACTTTAGAGGTTGAGTCTGATATGCATGGTAGTTATCCCCAGCTTTTTGCTGATTCAGGTATTTCCTTGGCTTTAGTAGAAGGAAGAAATAGGTTCATAGTGGTGGATGGTCTAATGACTTAGTTTTTTGTGATTTTTGTGAATTATTCATTTTTGTGTTATTTGACCATTTTAACTCTCCTCGTAGTTGTTTAGTGTTATTTTTGGATTGTGGAGATGATTAGCATAATTTTCTATGCATTTTAGTGTTATTCATGGGAGTTTGTTGTTTTTGCTGATTAAAAAGGCTTTATAGTTGACTCCGGTCAGCATTTATTGTTCTGTACATCAGATGGAAAAATGAACCACGTCAGTAGATTTGGAACTTCGATTTTAGGTCGGTAATATAGCTTTTGTGATTTTATGGCTTTTGTATCTCATTTCGACCTTTTGTTCAAAAAGTTGTAAAATTGGGTTTCAGGGGTCAACTTGGTTATAACGATGTTTTTTTGAAAATCTGATATCACCGTTGAGTTTGGAATATCAAATTGATTGGGTAGCATAGTTCATTTGCATTCTCGAGATTCCAAATGAATCTCGAGGGGCCCGCCGAGAATTGGAATTCTTCAAGTCTCCAACTAATGCACCACTTAGCTGGTACAACCGCTTAAGAGACCAACCATTCGCTTAAGTGACCTGGCTTGGACCAACGAGTGTTGCTTAAGCATCCTTGGGTCTGCTTAAGCGAATGTTGCTTAAGTGATCCTTTGTCCGCTAAAGAGGCCTATACATCCTAGCGAGGTATCGCAAAGGCGACACTTGGTCACTTAAGCGAAGCCTTGGTGGTATTTATGCCCCATTTTGCAATATTACCTTTTTGTCACTTGGAGATTGGGGTTTTGAGGTTTTGGGAAATTTCTTCCAATTTCAAGCTTGGGTAAGCTCCAAATTCCCATTTCATTTATTTTTCTTCGATTCTTGTCATTTAAATCATGTTTAAAATTTGAATTCAAAAGTGGAATTTGGGGATTTTGTCCCGGAAGGCCTAAATTAGTAATTATTAAATTTAAATCCCAATTTCAACTCGTTTTCACTTGATTTTTCTTCTATGGCTTCCTTTAAGAACGGGTAATATATTTTTGGACAAAAATTTTGGTTATACTCTTCTTTTTTGTAAACCCATTTCAGGGGTCCTTTTTTATCCTAACTCAAAAATGGGTAATATGCGTTTGTTGGCTTTCTTTTGACTCACAGATTCTATATTAGAATGTTCTACTTCATTCAGGGTTTGTTCATTAGAAGAAAGATACCACGACTCAAATCCCATTGGGGCAGACAAACACCCATAGCCATAAAGGTTTAAGAGCACCAACCTATGACCCTATACATCTCATGCTTGTAAATATGATAACCAAAGGTTCAACCAAACATGATACATTGCATCGATGAGAAAAACCATGTGGGCAAGCACAAAATTATATATACAAGACTTGGGTGTTGGGGACGCAACATCTAAGGGACAAGACACTACCATGCTTTATATTACATTGGTCTACAAAGCCTTTAAAATATACATAGACACTTATTTAAGGTCGGAAAAAACCGTCGCCTCACTCTTCACTACTTTACAGTACCAAAATATATAAAACAAACTGGAAAAGCCCCGAATCAAACTGGAGATAACCAATAGTCATTGGATATTCTTGCTCCTAATGGGGAGGTGTATTAGCTGAAGTACCCGTGCCTACAACATGTAATACAGATCCCCGCGAGGGACGTCAGTACAAAAACATGTACTAAATATGTAAGGCTAAAGGCACTACATATGACATAAGAGCTCAATAGAAAATAGGTACAAGTGTATAAATAGTGCTAGTTGACCACCATTATATATATACTTGTGGGATCAGATACAGTACATTCTTTTCTTCATTTTACCCTTCTTACTTCATAATCTTTGTAATCCATATAATACAAATGACCAGCTGATTAGTGGTAAATACGCAAATTTTGATTGGCCCATGCTAGGATTATTCCCCTAAGATTCCACCCTTGTATAAATAGATTGGGATTGGCCTATACGAGGCTTTTACCCCTAAGCTGACACCCATATATAAAGGTATCGGGATCGTTCCATGCTAGGCTTATGCCCTGAGCTGCCACCCGTTCAATTAAGATTTGTGTTACTTAGTTTATTTAGCCTTTTAGATTGATACATTGGTGGTCATAACATTTTGGTACCTTTGAACAATAATCTACCATTAAAAGACATGTGAATATAGACTTAAATTTAATGACAAAGAGTATAGAGCAGATTGTACACGAATGAAATAATTAGGAGTTGAAAAGAATATATGGGTCTTATTTGACTTAATGGAGACCTATTGAGACTTTCTAGTGAATGTAAAGATACAAACTTAATAATAAGAATATGGTGAGGTATTTTAACACATTAGGGAGCAGGAACAAGACCGTTATCTAGATGGGAGATCATGAGCTGCTACTACGTATCATTTACTATGGGAAAGCCTTAGAAGCTTACTTTCTACCAAAAGTATTGGATATTATTCCAAAGAATACGACATAGAGTTGCCTTACATACTTGGTCGTACAACTCCAATGTTAACCCAATTAACTCTACTTGACTTTAGGATTGCTTATCTAACATAAGGTATAAAGTAAAACTAGTATTAGTAACCAACCGACACATTTGGGTTACTTAACGTCACCAAAATAGTAGTAGGGTTGTAAGACCTTAATTTATCAATAAAGAGTGTTATTTGAACGCCTTTATCCTCCAATTACATCCACATACCATACATATTCTTATAAGATCCCCCAAAACAGCTTTGGCTTAAATACATCCTCCAAATGATGCACAAAACAGAATGGGCAATAAACAGAAACAACCATTAGTTTGGTGGTATACCACCATACCCTCCTTCTATATTTCAATAAAAAATAATTACACCTTCCATAAACAACAACTTAGCAGCCCCCAATATTTACACATAAAATAATCCACAAAATTGCCCCAAATTTCCTTTTATCGTATCAATCAAATATTGAACTCATCATCCTTTGAGTTCTCTGATAACAACACATCCATAATTCTTTCCCAAACTCATATATAAGGAGTAAAAAATGAAGCAGCCACCTTACCTCAATTTTCTTCAACTTATTCTTTTAATTTGGACTCCTCAAGAACTTTAACTTCCCTTCACATTTTAAACCAAAGAAGAAAAAAGGTCTCTTAATAACAAAGAAAAGTTAGAAGGTATTCTTCTATGGAATAAAAATTAAGCATGAATAACATGTTTTGCTAATCTTCTATGGGAGAATTAAGCTACACCTTAAGTGTTTTCACTTACCTTGGCCTGCAAAGGTTTGGGGTTTCTTCAAGAACCCTAAAAGGAAATAGAGGGATGCACCTTGTTGTTTTAGAGTAGAGAGAATTTGTGAAATATAATCCTTTTTGTGACTTAGAAATAAAGGAAAATGACTAGAAACTTGGCCTTGGAAAGGCCTTATTTTGGCTATATATTTAGCTGCATTTCCTCAAATTTGTCAAATTGGTCCAAGTAGGTGATACACCTACTTAAGGAGATCAAGATGCTCAAAAGGTTAAAGTGGGTGATGTACCTACTTTCTTGATCCATTATTAGGCTCAATTAAATTGGGCCTTGGTGGATTTAAGTATTGGACTTTTTCTCTATTTTGTTCCCCTTTTACCTAATTTGGTCCCAAATAAGTATAATAATAAAGACCCAAATTTGATCCATGGACTTGGTCCATTAACTCGGCTCATGTAAATTAAGTAGGTGACTCACCTACTAGCTTAATTAAGTGAAACATGCACCTCAACAAATCACTCCATTTTCAGTTCTTAATCCTTTTAATCTAACTTAAAACTTTTATATACTTGGTAGTTTAAACTTTAGATTTAAATACCAACTTACTATTCAAAGTTAAATAGTTGTATCGATGTTAACTTGGCCGTATCACATTAAAACATACAGGAAATATCTAGAACTCCATCTACACCATCAATACTCGCATAAGAAATCTCTTCCATTACCTATACCATAGGGCTATACCAAGTTTCATATAAATAGAAAAAGTACATGCAAAATATGAGGTGTTACAAAAGCTCTGTTGAAGACTTTTTGGATCAATTTTCTGCATTCGAGGTAGGTTATGTCTTAACTTTATTCAGACTAAATTATATAGTTAATACTGGTATAAAATCATATTATGGGTACAGGAACTATCATGAAAATGTCTTTATTATTGTTGTGTTCCCATGTGGGGGGCTGGGTTATTGTTAGTTGGTGGTTTTGAGACATTATTTACTATGTGTGAACATGTGGGGTCTGATATGATGTTATTGGCCTAGTAATAACATAATTGTTGTTTTTTAGTGGAAAATGTCTAAGTTGCTATTTATGTGGTATCAAATGGCATATTTTTTTATATCTTACTCTATTGGTTTATGGACTATATTGGATTCATGGATGGTTGGACTACAAAGTGAATTTGGGCTCACATAGTTTGTATATTGGCTGGATTTGGAAATTCTCATTCTGTTTGGTTATGAGTATTACATCCTCTTATCATACACATTGAAAAAAATTAGTACCACAGTAAAAATACTGGCTTTTTTTGACAGAAAATATAACATATTTATAATCATCTACTAATGTATGTGCCGGAGAGGAGTCATGGATATTTGATTAGTATTGGATATTGTATTGTATATGGTTTAACAAACCCCTCATAGGTCCTAAATCAAGAGCTCAACTCGGTAGGTGTATTCATAGGTTGTCCAAGAACCTCGTGCATCACATCATCATCATCATCATTGCATTACATACACGATGTACATTCTGTGTTGTTTTCCATTCTTGATGTGATCTCTATCTACTTTTACTTCTTTTTTTTACTTGTATTTTGGTATATGTGTATATCATAGAACTATTAATGGAGATGGTGTGGGCCACTATTT
Organism: Capsicum pubescens; assembly: GCA_030864215.1. Classification (NCBI taxonomy): domain Eukaryota; kingdom Viridiplantae; phylum Streptophyta; class Magnoliopsida; order Solanales; family Solanaceae; genus Capsicum; species Capsicum pubescens. The sequence continues at coordinate 97,513,497 of CM061549.1, read as the reverse complement.
GAAATATTTTTTTATTGCAAATGACATACCCATAGTGTGTATTTTATATGTTTTATGCTCTTCTTTTCTCAGTCGGCCTGTGGTACCTACTGGGTTTAAGTTGACTGTACTCATCCCTATTGTGACCTTTCAGGATAGATTTAGGTGCAAGTGGATCGTGCAATAGCCGATTTAGGCGATGCTTGGAGTATTTCTGAGGTAGCGGTCATTCTGTGCTTTCGGTGTTGATCTACCACCTCTTCTTATCTAGTTCATGTCTCATTTTTTATTCAAAGATAGATTATGTTCCTTTTGGACTATCAGTTTGTATATTTTGATTTTGGGATGTACTTTGTTGGTTTTGACACTACGATATCAAATTTTGGAAGATTTATGGTATCTTTGCTATGTATCTTTCTACTATTATTGAATATGTGTAGTTCAGCTTTATTCTAGATTCCTTACCTTGGGTTTTCAAGTTGTTTTCCCTTTTCATATGAGATTATGTGACTGGCTTAAATTTCAAGGCTCGTCTCAACAAGTTTCACCATGAAACTTGGTTTTTCGATTGTGATATAAACAAACTTGAACATTTTTCAAAGTCAAATACATTGTAAGTATGTCTAAGCCACTTCAAACTATCCATATGGATCTTCTTGGACCCACCAAAATAACTTGTGTTGGTATAAAAAAGATATTCTTTTGTTATTGTTTATGATTTCTTACGTTTTACTTGTATAATGTTTATTCTCAGTAGCATGAAGAATCCATTAATTTTGAGATCTTCATAGAAAATTTCAAAGAGAAGTAGGATATTTCATCTCTACCGTTCATAGTGATCATGGGGGAGTATGAAAATAAAGCTTTTGAGGAATTGTGTGCACAAAATAACTATACTCAAAATTTCTCATCACCTCATTCTCCTCACCAAAATGGAGTGGTTGAAGGAAAGAATACATCTCTTAAAAAAATAGCCAGAACCATGTTACTAGAACAAACACTTCCAAATCTTTTTTGGAAAAAAGTAGTTGGTATATCTTGTCACATCCTTAATAGTTGTTTAATCAGACCTATATTGAAAAATATCCCCTATGAGCTCTAGAAGGTTAAATAACCCAAACATTAGTTATTTCCATCCATTTGGTTACAAGTTCTTCATTCACAATAATGGTAAGAATACACTAGGAAAATTTAATCCTAAGAGTGACGAAGGTACTTTTCTTGGGTACTCTCTTACTAGTCATGAATATAGAGCTTTTAATAAGAAAATATTAAGTATTGAAGAGTCCATGCATGTGGTTTATGATGAATCTAGCACAAGTCCTATGATTATAAGTTTTTATGAGGAATAGGTAAATATCGCATCAACTGCAGCTCCTACAAAAATTACAACACAAATTAATACCGAGTCGATTATAGAAACAAAAAAGTCAGTTACGATTTCTGAAACTCCAAAGGTAAATGTTCCAAGGGAATGGATACACATTGCAATCTTTCCAAATGATTTCATTATTGGAAACCTAAATGATAAAATATAAATAAGGGCGTCATTGAGAAAGCAAGTATCTATAGATATAGTATCAAAATTTGAGGCCAAATGTATTTGATGAAGCCTAAGAGGATGAATCATAGATTCAAGTTGAAAAAAATCAAGTATGGACGTTAGTGAAATGACCAAAAAACTGTGCAGTAAGAGATACCAAATGGGTCTATAAAAATAAAATAGATTAGAAAGGTAAGGTCATCAGAAACTAGCCAGATTAGTTGCTCAAGGTTATTCTTAACAAGAAGGTATTGACTAGGATAAAACCTTCACTCTTTATAAAGGGTGTATTCTATGCATTCTTTTAGATTACGCCTCTTTCAAATTTTTTAAATCATTTTAGATGGACATAAAAGGTTCCTTCTTAAATAGTTTTATGAATAAAGAAGTCTTTCTCAAACAACCTCTAGGTTTCAAAAAATCTTCTTTCCTAACTATATTTCTAAACTCTCAAAGGCACTTAATGGTCTCAAACAAGCCCCAAAGGCTTGTATAAAAAATTACAACATTCTTTCTTAAATAGATGTCACTATATTTGTTTACATGCTTCTAATTGTGTTGCCAACACTGGCATAACCAAGACATCTCAATTATTTTTGCTAGCTAACATAGAGAAAAATACATTACAAAGAAATACCAAACTAACATTATAATTAGGGGATAGAATTCTTCACAATATTACATAGATGGACAGATTCTAAGAAAACAAAGTTCCTACATTTGATAGAAAAAATTACTCATACTATCGGATAGTTTTAGTTGGGGCAATTTTGTATGATTTGGGTCAGATAGTTTAAGTTGGTTCCAAATTGGATTTAACATTTTAATTATATTAGTTTAAAACAATAGAAAACTTCCACATATTTAAGAAATTTTTTAATTGTGATTTTAAAAAACCATTAGTTGAAAGGGTATTTTTGAGCCATAAAGGTGGATGAAGGGGTATTTTTGAACCAATTTCAATACTTGATAGATATTTATGACCTTTTTCTAAATTTTTTATTATGATTTTCAAAAATCGTTAGCTGCAATGGTATTTATGAGTCAGAAAGGTGGATGGAGGGATATTTTTGAATCAATTTCAATACTTGAAGGATATTTCTTTCTCAATAGGTTAACGAAGGGTATGTTTGAACCAATTTTAATACTTTAAGTTTATTTCTGATCCTTTTTCATTAAAACTTTATCCTGGATTTGCGTAGATCAGTCGTCACAACACACAAAGGCATCCATGGGCTATATGATCTCAGATCTCCCCCAGCTAGAAGGGCCCTAGTGCATGTGGCTCTATGAATCAGAGGGTATATATATACACTATGGGGGACTCGAACCTCTCGACATATAAAGGTGAAACAAGCACCCAATCATGTCATATGATATGGGGACTCGAAACTTCCAATAATATGATAAAAATAAGGGGGACTCAAACAACCAGTCATATAGACCCCCGCATAGGCAACCACGGTTTCTAGTGGTGGTCACTCGGGACCTCCACTTTCATGACTCAGCTACACTACCCTCATTAGAGCCCAATTAAAAAAATTATCGCACATTCCCATGACACAAATTTCTGCATACAGTGTTGGTATCATTATATCAACTACACTTGCAAGGCAACAATAACATACCTAAACAATTACATCACTTGGGAGTGTTCATAACTCCCCCCTGGTTTAATTATGCAATTGCTTGTTAAAACACAAAACGCAAAAGGTTATATTAGAAACAAATATGCTTCATTAGACTTTTCAAAGGCACAGTAGTTCAAATTAGTTAAATATGCATACTCTTCATACCAAAATCAATTTCACAAAATGGGGTCGAGATCATTACCACTTCAAAAATAAAAAGTTGACGGAAATCACGATCCCCTTGTTTATTCACCATGCCCATTCACCAAATAGGTTCAAAAACTATATTTAAAACAAGAACACTCATATGTAAACCATGGGAAACATTGTCAACAATAAACATTCAAAACCCTCAAACCATGTTTTAAAACCCACAATAATACCATATGAACAACACTTTTAAGATATATGATTTTAACAAATTAGAAATTAGGGAAGAGTAACGTGCCTGAGATACAAAGATTTACAGAAAGATTTCAACCCTTGATCCCTTGGATTACCAACTTCTTGGAAATTTTAAGTATCTTACTTGAGGGTCTTTAGAGATAATAAAGAGAGTCTTTGATGTGTTAAAGTATGGAAAAAATGCCCCAAAGGTGTTTTATAGACATAGGGTCTAAGTGTTTAAAGTGGAAAATATTCAAAGTGCCTTTAACTTAAAAGCTGGAAAAGTGTCTCTAGTGACTACGGGTTACATGGAAACTCATAAAAACACCTTACGACTCATCACCGTGAGGTGCATTGATACGCCCAAATTACACCTCTATTATGAGAGAGTAAGCGATCTTTGTCAAATATATAACCCAACTAGGTTGGGGTCGAATCCCGTAGGGAATATGGTGTTAATCAAGACTATTTATGTTTCAATTGATTAATAGCTAGGAGTTCCCTTTAATTGAGGGTTTTTAATCAAACGATCAGTTGGTACTGTTCACTTTGTTTTTGCAACCCAAAGTTAGTGTTTCAATATTTCAAATCAATGAAGTGATAAAACTAGAGTTGTGTTCACTATGGGTATCGACACTTGTTAAGCAATAGTTGAAACGTTAGATTCTTATACATGCAGGAAACAATAGATTATCATTACCTATGATTTATCCAAGTGTGTTTTGACCTACTTAGAGTGTAAATTTTCTAATTCTTTCAAACTTAGGAAAACCTTATATTAGAGATGATTTCATCTTGAGTTGACTAATCTTGTTTAAGCATTAGTCGTTAGATAGAAATTAACCTTTCAAAATCCTCGTTGGTAATTCACTACTTTTTAGTTGATTTCTCAGTTCAAGCAAAACAACACAAAGCAAGTTCTATTGTTTTCTACCAATAGAAAACATGTAATCTAATAGAATTATCAAGATGAATCCCATAGTTAATTAAATCTAAGACAACTTATTGAATTAATAGAGTTTCACCCATAGCTCCCACAACTCCAGTTATGGGAATTAGTTCCTCATGATATTAAAAGAGATAACATATATTAATTCCATAACTCAAGCAATAAACTTACAAAAAATGGAATAGAAGATTGTTCTCCTTCAATGTTCAAACAAAAATCCCCAAAACCACAATAATAATTCAAAAACTAGAAATAAAAACAAAACTTTTGAGAGCAGAATATAAAAACTGTCTTTTAGAATAAGCTAAAGATGCCAATGAAAACCTAAGAATTTTTTATTTATACTTCTAATCTTCATATTTTAAATTTCAAATTCCAGATTACTCGCACCATAGTTGACGACCAACTCTGACAGCTTATAAGATAGTTGATGACTTATCAGACCAAGTTGTAAATAACTCTTCCAAATCTTTGTTTGCTGCCTGCAGCTAACGACATTAAGATACAACTTATCAGCTGGTTAATGACTGATTAGAAAATTTCTCAATTAGCTCTTCCCAAATATTGTATACTGCAAATAGGTGACAACTTCTTTTGCACTTTCATACTATCTATAACTGGCGGCGTCCCTTGATAAATTATCACCTGGTTGATGACTTATTAGACAAGTCATTAACTAGAATCTTCAAAAACTTAATTTCTCATCTACTTTATCAAAAAATCATCCTTCTTGACGTAGTTATCATAGGTTTTCATACATCTTCATTTCCCTGTAAAATCACATGAAATATAATCAAAAGAAATAATAGTTACTTAAGAACTTACAATGAATAGAAGATTGTTCTCCTTCAATGTTCTAAAATAAAGTTTTCACATCAACACCCTTAACTTAAAACACTTGTTTGTCCTAAAGAAACTAGCACAGTATTATGCACACAACAAATAGCATCAATGTGAAAAGTAGCAATTGTTCCCTTCATTTTGTGCCCATTTAGAAAACATGTGATCTTTTGCCAAGAAACACCAGGATTCCATACCATCTACAAAGTTCAAACAACAAACCACTACTTAAACTTAGAGTATTCAACCAAATGGTTAGCAAGTTCCACAACAATTTATATGCCCTCACACAGAAGTAGGAAGTTCCCAACTATATATATTTCCTTATACTTACAGAAACCATGTATTACTACACTCACTCACAGAAAAATGGTTCAAATTGTGCATCTACAATACCATAAGCTTGCCTTTACCATTCCGCTCAGTTCATCTAATAATCAGACTGAAATCACTACACGACTTTCTGGGCTTGAAACAAAGGTTCAAGTGTTAGGAAAGTCGATAAAGGGTTAGTTACTAAGCCTCTCCTGGATCACTTATGCACTAGGCTACAATCACTTATATATTCATAATCAACCCCCACTACATTTTCATATTATTTTCAGCAATCCCACTTAGCATCATTTATTAACTATATATATATACATATCTATATAAAAAAAATTATGTACTACTTTCACAACCTTCATATCAATTTTCACAACATATTTTACACCTCATCATCCCTTCTAGTGTAGACACCCTCAACTTAGGCAATTTACCCGAGTTGATGTGTAATATATCCAAAGAGAGAACTAGCTAAAACAAGGCTTACAAGTTGTCAAGTTGTAGAAACAAAGAAGGTATTTTATTGCTCAAAAAGGGATTAAAATGGAATATAATCCTACAGGTTAATTATCTTGGCTAGATGGTTTACTATTCATCAATGACCTGTGATCACTTCTCAGCTGACTATTTAAGACCCTAACAGAATGCTTTAGGCAAGTTCTAGATACATATGCATAATAAGAACATATTAATGGTAAAATCTCACTCTCTTATGGCAAGGGATTGTGTGGAAATTACTAAATACTCAATAAACACTCAAGATCAAGTAGGGAATGTCATATTTGCATACATTCATTGACAAAAATTGTTTCCCGTGAACTTAGCAATTAATCCACAATAAAAATTTTGGTGGGCACACCATTTTCATAAATTTTTATATCACCGTTAAATACTTGTTACTAAGTTAGATGATACTCATCATGCATACATAATACATAATTACAAACAAGCACAAACAAAAAACCAAATCTAAATATATCGGTTGTCTCTATAGCAGTTAAGGGTATAGAACACAAATAGCGTACCCTTGAGGTTGTAATTACCTTCACCCACATAAACAAAAACATGCATTGTCCTCAATGCACAACTATCAAGCTATAATAATAGGCATGAAGAAATACCTGTTGCACATCAAGCGCGTGTGTCACGAGCCACTGACTATGCTGCATCATCATCAGCAGGGGCAATCTTATTAGTGGCATCAGGATGAGCTGATGTATCTACCGTAGTGGTTTCAGAGTGAAAAATCTCCAATAGTTCTATGGGGTCCACTAGTTGAGGCTCTTACAACCCGGGCTCTCAATAACTCTTCAAGTGACTCACCCTCCGCTTTCAACTGCTTTAAAGCTTCCTTTATTTTTTTCTTGTCTCTTTTCTTCTTTGATCTCTTCTCAAGTCTCCTTTGTTCATCACTATCACTAGTTTTCTTTTTCCTTTATCTTTTTTATCCACTGGTTTCCTAGTGATGTCAAACAAAGGTTCTTCTTTTTCATATTCTTCAATAGCAGGCTCTGAGAGTATCACAAGATGGTGGCTTTACAAGGCTTTGATGTCTTCTTTAACCTTTTTCAAGGCTGCATCAAATGTTCAAATATCAAGTACGGACATTTATTTCAACCTCTCATTCACCCGAAGCTCTATTTCATCAATACGCCCATGGAGAGTCAAGAAGGGTGCAATGGCTTTCTTGATTTTCATGTCAATAGCTGACTCAAAATGATTAGAGATCAACCTCAATTGAGACTTGAAACTTTTACCCTTCTTATCCAGTTTCTTGTAATTTACAGAGTCAAACCATACTCGAACACCGATGCTGCAGCCACTTTAGTTTCTTCTCATTCTGGAATCACCTATAAAGGATGTAGCCTGAGCTGATCTTGTGCTAAAATTTGCACATTCTGAGTGGAACCTATAACAGTAGCAGGTGTTAGTACTTTCTCTGATCTAATTGTGTCACTATCTACATCTACACCTTTTTCTAGGACCAACATTGGCTCACTCTCATCAAACCTGATGGAATTATGAGCTTTCTTAGCAAGGACCTCTATGTCTAATCTTTTGATGATTGGAGCAAGGGTTGTTTCACACAATTTTGTAATTAGATAGGGGAATAGGTAAGATATATCAAGTTATGTTGCTTGAATCTTTATCTCATCCGCAATGATTTACCCAAAGTTTAAGGGAAGGTTGGACAACAGACTAGCTACAAAAATTACTCTGTCCTCTCCTATGATGTTATCTCCCTTTTTCGGTATCTGTCTGCACAGTACCACTCCCCACCAAAATCTTTCCTCCTGAGTCATTGATGCCTTAAAGATCCTTACATATAGATTATGCAACAATTCAGGCTCCCCATTTTCCATAACCTGAGCTAACCAAGGGCGCAGGTTTTCCCTATTCATCATCCTGTGTTAGAACTCGTGTGAGGTAATCGGAGGAATAAAGTTACCATGCATAAAATGGTTGATTATACAATTAGATAATTCCACCATCACACCCTTCACTGGTATATGGTTCATGTTTGGTTTGTCTTCAGAATTCTCTCCTCTTTTACACAAGTTATCCAATGTAGCCTAGTAGTTTTGATAAAATTCCCTTTCTAACATTGGGAAATATGTATCTCTTTCTTTTTTCGTCCATGCTAGCTCATACTTTCCAAATGTTCTCTATATCTATGGGTACTTGTTCAACCCATATGTGATGATTTTTATCCCTTCATATATAGGTCTCTTTAGGCTCCATCTTCATGTTGCTATTAACCCCTCATGATAGATTTTATTTGATCCTTTAACTTTTCACCATACATTGTCTCGAATGACTAGATTCTTTCTTTTTATGACATATCCCTTGGCTGAGTGTCTTCTTCCATTGGTTGCTCAGAAGAATGTTGCTCATAAAAAGGATTCTCAGAAGTAGGTTGCTCTGAAGAGGGTTCTTCAGAGGAAGAAGAGTCTTCTTAATCATAGGTCACTTCTTCAATCACTTTTTTTAGGCTGTGAGGAGGTTCAACTATTTAGAGGATTTGCCTTGTACTATATCTTTGAAGTTGTGCCTCTTCTTGTTCACTTTCAGACTCATTGAAAAGTCTCATATTCAAGTTCTCTTTGGTCACTTTCTTACTTACGTTCTTTGCCTTCCCTTTTGCTGGTGTGATTATATCTGGATCAAGGCAAAATATTCATTTAGTACCCAAGATTGAGTAAGTACAAAAGAGTTAATCAGAATAGTTGATCATATGTGTGAGACTTGGTCTGATAAGTCATCACCTAGGTGACGCCTTATCAAATATGTCGTCATCCATAGACAGAATCATCTCAATTCAAGTTAACAAATGACGACTTGGTATGATAATTCATCACTTAAGTGATGGATTATTAGCCATGTCGTCAGCCCAAGGCAGAATGTAGCAATTTTTCAACTCAGCGGATGAGTTGGTCTTATAAGTCATCACTTAAGTGATGGCTTATCATCCATGTCGTCATCTTAAAACAAAATCCTCAACCCTTTTTTACTTTGATTGACAACTTGGTTTGATAAGTCGTCACTTAGGTGACGCCTTATCAACCTATTTCTCATCCTAACTCAATTTCACAAACTCATTCGTCTTGATTTTTAGGCTGGAATTTTCACTTTGTTGCTCAATTTCTCTCTTGTTAACCCTAATTTTTGGTTTTCAACAAGAAAATTTACCCATTTTGACATAATCAAGATAAAAAATATGGGTGCAACTTCTTATTATTCAATTAATGCTTCAATCTTTCACCAAATAACCTGAATTTCACAACTTAGTGAGAAATATGTTCTTGAAAACTTTAAATCAATACAAAATTTTGTTGATTTGGGTAACCTAATCAACTTTGTATTTCTCAAATTTGTTCAAGAACACTTTTACCCTTTTTTTTTCTCTAAGTTACACAAAACTTCCCTTGCCTTCATTTAGATGAGATACGAGTTTTCGAGGCATACCTGAAAGATGACTTGACTACATACTTCAAATTGTGAGTTTTCAACTATCTCAGAGAAACATAGATGCTTCTTGTTAGTTCAACGAGTTTACAAAAAGAAGAAGAAAACTTTTAACACTTATTTTGTTTTTGATAAGATAAAGAAAATTGTTGAGTGTAAGAAGTTGAAAAAGAAAGAGAGACGGGAAATGTGAAATGGTTCCACTGATGTAGCCGCTATTTTTGTTTTCTAATTTTATCTGAAAGAAGGAAAAAAACACTAATAAAAACTAATAAAGACTAATTAAGGCTAATAAAGTCTAATCATGAGATGTGGGAAAAATAATTATCAGGAATTTGAAAGGTCAAGGGTTATTGGGTTTGGATTGGGTCATAGCATTGGATCGGGTCGAAACTACTTACCTGGGCCCAAAATTAAGTGACGACTTATAAATTTTTTGATATCTCATCACATATATCATGAATCAAAGAAAAAATGTTCAATATTTTTATTTTAACTGATGACAAGGTGTGACGGCCAGCCACTTGGGTGATGACTTATTAGCCTTGTCGTCACCCTTATCCATAATGTGCCCAATTTTTGCTTGATCTAACGACTTTAAGTGATAGTTTGTCAGCTTACTGACGACGTATCATCTTGGTCATCACTCAATCCAGTGCATGAACTCTCCTTTGCTTTAAATTAACGACTTCAAGTGATAGGTCATCAACAAGTTGATAACCTCTCAACTTTTGTCATCAATTCCATTCCATTAGCCATAAATCTTAACTTTGTTCCTGCACAACTAAACAACTTATTATTTAAAATAAAACTTTAAAAATAAACAACGTACTTACAACACGAGAAGTTGGGTTGCCTCCCAATAGTGCCTGATTTATTGTCACGGCACGACTTGGTTATCTCAACTACTAAGACTACGTCGAGATAAACCATAGACAACAACTTCACTTCATCCATTGGGCCAACATAATTCTTGATTTTTTTCCTATTATCTTTAAACTGACTCCTATCTTTACTTTTAAGTTCCACCACGCCCGATGGAAATACTTGACTCACTTTGAAAGGATCCGACCATCTTGATTTCAATTTTTATGGAAAGAGCTTAAGTCGAGAGTTGAACAATAATGCCCAATCACCAACAAAAAAGTCTATCTTCTTAATTCTTTGATCATGGTAATTCTTCATCCTCTCTTTATATTGTTCAGGTCATTCGTAAGCTCCAAGGCATAATTTATCCATCTTATTTAATTGTACCAACCTTAACTTGGTTGCTTTCTTCCAGCTTATGTTCAGTCATTTAAGATCCCAGAAAGCCTTGTGCTCTATCTCAACTGAAAGGTGGGATACCTTTCCATAGACTAACTGATATAGTGACATCCCAATAGGTGTCTTAAAAGCAGTTTGATATGCCCATAAAGCATCATCGAGCTTTCGAGACCAGTCCTTTTTACATGCATTCACCATCTTAGCCATGATTGATTTTATTTCCTAGTTTGAGAACTCCACTTTCCTACTAGTTTGCGGGTGGTATGGAGTGGATGCCTTATGCTGCTTCACACCATATTTCAACAATGTTGCACAGAACATTTTGTTGCAGAAGTGGGATCCCCCATCGCTTATGATTTTACGTGGTACTCCAAAGTGGGAGAAGACATTCTTCTTAAGGAACTCCACTACTCTTTTACCTTCATTGACAGACAAAGCAATGGACTCAACCTATTTGGACACGTAGTCCACAACCACTAAGATATACTTCAGACCGTAGGAACTAACAAATGTCCTAATAAAATCAATACCCCAGACGTCAAATAGTCTATCTTCTAACATCTTTTCCATAGGCATCTCATGATGCTTCGAGATAAAACCCTATCTTTGGCACTTATCACATCTCTTTACAAACTCATACACATCTTTAAATAGGGGATGCATGGAAGGCCTCTAGAATACTTAACATATCAACTTCTGGGATGCACCTTCTGATAATATTGTCAGCACAACACCTAAATAAGTATGGATCATCCCATAAGTATCTCTTAACATCATGGAGAAATTATTTTTTTTGATGACAAAAATAATTTTTTGAGATAATATCACTCACCAAAAAGTTGGTAAAGTCCTCATACCATAATACCATTTAGAGTGTAGATGCTAGAATCTGTTCATATGGAAAAGCATCATCAATACAAACTTTTTTGTAGTGAGTTGATCTACCTCTGCCTGGATAGATAGTCTGCTTCTTTGTTTTCACACCCTTTTCTATCTTTGACCTCAAAGTCAAGTTTTTGCAGAAGCAATACGTATCTAATCATCCTTGGTTTTGCGTTCTTTTTTTCCATTAAGTATCTCAAAGCAACGTGGTCTGTATGAACCATCACCTTGGTTCCCAACAAGTATGACTGAAACTTATCAAAAGCATACACAATATCTAGAAGCTCCTGCTCAGTGATGGTATAATCTTTCTGCACCCCATTCAACGCTTTGCTTGCGTAATAAATGGGGTGGAAAAATTTCTCGTTTTTCTGGCCAAGTACAACTCCAAGTGCTACTCCACTTATGTCGCACATTATTTCGAATGGCCTAGAACAATCTTGAGCAAAAATAATTGGGGCAGAAACCATATTCTCTTTAAGGAATTGGAATACCTTCATACAATCATCACTGAACACAAATTTGATCTCCTTCTCCAATAGTTTGCAAAGTGGGTTTGTACTCTTAGAGAAGTCTTTAATGAACCGACGGTAGAATCTAGCATGACCCAGAAAACTACGGACTCCCTTCACTGAGATAGGAGGGGTTATGTTTCTCAATTACTTCTACCTTAGCCCGATCAACCTCAATCTCCTTTTCCAAAATTCGATGTCCAAGCACAATACCTTTCTTCACCATGAAGTGGCATTTCTCCCATTTCAGCACGAGATTAAATTCTTCACATCTTTGTAGTACCCTACTCAAATTCACCAAATATAACTCAAATAAATAACCCACTATAGAGAAATTGTCCATGAACATTTCTAATGTGTCCTCCACCATGTCAGAGAAAATTGACATCATGCACCTTTGGAATGTGGATGGTGCATTACATAAACCGAACGACATTCGCTTGAATTCAAATGTTCCATATGGTCATGTGAATGTTGTTTTCTCCAGATATTCTGGGGCAATAGAAATCTGGTTATATCCTAAATATCCATCCAAAAAGAAATAACAACCCTTTCCTACCAAACAATCAATCATTTGATCCATGAAAGCAATTGGAAAGTGATCTTCAATGTCCATGAGTTCATCTTCCAATAGTTAATGCAAACTCACCACCCAGTCACTGGCCTAAGCAGAATCAACTCATTCTTATCATTAGCAACCACAATCATGCCCCCTTTCTTAGGCACACATTGTACTGGACTCACCCATTTACTGTCAGAGATTGGGTACACTACCCCTGCATCGAGCCACTTTATAATTTCCTATTTCACCACTTCTTGCATAGGTGGGTTTAGTCTATGCAGATGCTCAATGGTCGGAGTGCATTCTTCCTCAAGCTAAATTTTATGTGTACAGATACCCGGTGGTATACCAATAATATCTACTATTGTCCATCTGATAGACCTATTGTGTCTTTTAAGCACAGAAATAAGGGCCTCAACCTGATGCTCTAAAAAGTTTGCTGCAATAATAACTAGTAAAGTGTCTCCATTACCCAGAAACACATTCCTTTAATGTCCCATTAGCTCTTTTAGTTCCAAAATTAGTGGCTCCTCAATAAAAGGTTTGGAAAGTGGTGTTGAATGATTCATAATGTCCAAATATAGTTTCTTGGGGGAATAAGAGTAAGACCCCATTCCTGTCAGTGCACATACAGTTTCATCATATTCTTCAATCCCTTCATTATCGAAGTTCATCAATACCACAACCAATATTTCCATACCACATCTCTTCTCAACTGGTACTTCTTGCTCATATTCATAATATACATCAATAATTGAGAAGAAATTTATCTCCTTTTGCTGCTTCATCGATTGACAGACATCAAAACTGGACACTTCATCATTGAGCCTAAATTTCCGCTTATTTATCTGCAAATCAATCAATACACTTCCAGTAGCTAAGAATGGTCTATCCAAAATGATGGGCACCTCAAAATCCACCTCGCAATCTAAGATTATGAAGTCCTTCGGGAAGATGAAACTAGCCACTTTCACAAGCACATCATAAAGAATCCCAAATGGCCTCTTCACAGATCTATCCGCCATTAAAAATTACATGCTGGTGGTTCTAGGATCCTCCAACCCAAGTTTTTTGAATACCGCCAATGGCATTAGATTAATACTTGCCCCCAGATAAAAAGGCCGTTGCAAAATTAAGTGATCCAATAGTACATGGGATTGTGAATGCTTCTGGATCAGCTTTCTTTTTCACCAAAGAGCTTGTAGCGATTACACTACAATGATGAATATTGTCAAACAGATCGTAGCTCACAATTCACTTCTTAGTTACAAGATCCTTCATGAACTTAGCATAGCCTGGCATTTATTCTAGTGCCTCAACCAAAGGCACATTTATAGTCAATTGCTTTAGCATTGACATGAACTTGCTAAGTCTCATGTCATTTTCCTTCTTCTACAATCTGTGGGGGAATAAAGGAGGTATTTTTTGTATTCTTTTAATTACCATTTATCTTTCTTTACCCTTTCCCTTATCTAACTCATCAACCTATTTTTGACTAGTAGAACTTCCTCATTCTCCAGCTTCTCAGACTCCACTGAATGTTTTTTTTGCTTTTGCCTCTAACTCCACCACACCGTTCACAATAGGTCTGCCCACAGACGGGCCAGATAACACTTTACCAGTTCTAGTGGTAATAGCCATACAAGAATTATCATTTTGTGGATTTTGGACTGTATCACTTTGCAATGTTCCACTGTTTCTCTAGTTGAAATCCGTAGATAATTGATTCATCTGCTACTCCAGTTGCATAATAGATATCGAATGTGAGTCAACTAAATGAATCATGGATGATAAGTCACTCTTCACTTTTGTCACTCTAGTGTTAGTTGAATCCACCCCTTTCAACAACTTGGCCATCATATCCACCATTGACATCTTACCAGAACTAGTAGCAGCATTTATACGTTTTCTAGGAGGTACATACAATCCACTCCTGTCATTCTTTTTTCAACCATCTTGCTCATGATCTCTATAACCAACTTTGTCATAGTAATTCTGACCTTGATTCCCTTGGATATTTCCTCAAAACCCCCTGATTATTCATGTAGTTTGCCTCTTCCTCTGAATCTGATTCATCTTCCCTACTTTGAGACCCAATAACTATCACCTTTTCTGTCTTCCCAAATAGTAAATGATTTATGAGAAAATCCATCTGTGTCTTTATATATGCCATATCGTGGTTACGTTCCTCTTCTCTCCTACTTTTTCTACTCTCATCTCACTAGACACAGTATTACTTGCTACCATAGAATCTATGGTATGCCAAGTTACACTTGTCTTAGTTAGTCATTTCAATATCTCCACGACCTCAGTAAAAGTAAGGTACATGGATGCTCTCCCTACAACATTGTCCACAATTGGTTTTGTGATAAAGTTTAAAGCCCTATAGAATGTTTCCATCAAGTGCTTGTCAGTTATCTTGTGATTAGGAAAATACATCAATTTTTATTGAATCTCACTCATGTCTCATGAAGAGATTCATTTCTTAACTTCCTAAAGTAACTAATCTCATCGCTCAACTATAATATCATAGAAGACAGAAAGAACCTTTCTAGGAAATCTCCTTTCAATTACTTCCAGTTTGTTATAAAATCAGGAGCTAACTCATTCAACCACAATGTTGCCTTCTCAGACAAATGCAATGGAAATAACCATAGGCGGATCGCATTCTTCCTAATTCCAGGGTTGTGAAAATATTTGCAGAGGTTGATAAAATTCAACAAATGCATATTCAGGTCATCCCCTGGAGGTTCACCAAACAACCCTTTGAGATTTAACAAATGTATCATAGCTCTTGAGATGTTGAACTTCACACCCTGTGTTAATGGCGGTGGATTAATTGCTCCTGTAGCACCAGCCTCATCCAAATCAGTATCATCCTCATCATTAAATGTAAACTCCACAACAGGTTGGCAGTTTTCTCTTTCTCTAATTTTCTAATTCCAATTCACTGGTGCAGTTATGTTCTCAGCACGCCTCCTATTTACTGGCTCAATTGGATCATTATCCCCCAGGTCATTATCATCTGCATTTTCCACCTAACCTGGGTTATCAGTATTTTGCTAATTGAGTTGTGCATTAGACAAAGTGACTAATCTCTCAGCTTCTTGTTGGTTAGCCATTCTCCCAATCAGGTGAGGTTTCGGATTGAATGGTAATAGTGGTTCTCCTAACCTTATGGTTTGTGGCATATAAAACAAGAACCTGTAAAAATAAAAAAAAATCAATAAAATTAAAATTAGGAATCTTAATTATAAGTCAATTAACACAGAAATGCATAATTGACAACCATATTCCTCATAAATGACACAAAATTTGATACGCCCAAATTATACCTCTCTTATGAGAGAGTAAGTGGTCATCGTCAAATATATAACCTAACTTGGCTGGGGAAGAATCCAACAGGGAATATGGTGTTAATCAAGACAATTTGTCTTTTAATAGACTAATAGCTAGTAGTTCCCTTTAATTGGAGGTTTTTTAATTAAAAAATCAATTGGTATTGTTCACTTTATATTAGCAACCCAAAGTCAGCGTTTCAATATTTCAAATCAATGAAGTGATAAAACAACATTGTGTTCACTATGGGTATTGACACTTGTTAAGCAATAGTTGAAGTGTTAGATTCTTATACATGCAAGAAACAATAGATTATCATTACCAATGATTTATCCAAGCATCTTTTGACCAACTAAGAGACTCAATTTCCTAATTCTTTCAAACTTAGGAAAACCTTATATTAGAGATGATTTAATCTCGAGTGGACTAATCTTCTTTTAGAATTAGTCATTATATAGAAATTAACCTTTCTAAATACTCATTGGTAATTCACTACTTTTTAGCCGATTTCTCAGTTGAAGCAAAACAACACAAAGGAAGTTCTATTGTTTCCAACCAATAAAAAACATATAATCCAATAGAATAATTGTAAGACCCCGCAAAATTTTAAGTTTAACTCAGTCCTTTAAAGCTTTCTAAGGGGTCCCAGACTTAGAAAATTTTAGCTAAGTATTCTCATTCAGAGTCATTTTAGCCTTCGTATGTTGGCAATCTTATTTCATAACCTTCCCGACCTTAGTTTGTTGATTTTCAAATTGATGCATGACCAGGGTCACTTGTGGGTCATCTCAGGCAAGTTTTGGATTTTTGGGACTAGCATAAGGGCGAGTTTGGATGCCAAAAATAGTGAGTGGTCGCGATAGCCCTGTGTCGCATGAGCCAATCAATCCAAGTTAGGGTCGCATCATGATGTCTACTTGACCTAAGTAGGGGTTGCAATGCGAGGGCAGCCCTGTTCAGCATTATTTTAATATGGGTTATGGGGGCAAATGGGTCATTTTCCCCACCCTTATTAAGCCTTAACATAATGTTAATTACCTTATGAGGCAAAATCTCATTCTTTACTCATAAACACTCTCAAGATAAAGCCCTAGCCTCATCAAGTTCAAGAATTTAAGTCTTAGGAGCTCACTTCAATCTCCTCGAAAGTAGTAATAAAGGTATGTGAAGTATTCATCCAAGGGTCCTTTCCACCATTGGAGTCCAAGAAACTATTTTTAGACTTCAAGTTTATGAATTTTATGAATTCCATCTTGGGTTTGATTATATTCATGTTTATAATGATTAATAGGGATTCTAATACATATTTTATGATATATTTCATGCGAGGTTAATTGATATATATGTAATATCATGTAGATCAATATAAAATCCTTGAAATTGTCAATGGGGTTTTGAATTATGATGTCTACTTGTTGTTTAGTGTTATGTGAATATGCATGCACACCAAGTGATTGACGAATTACTCATGTGAACTAATAAGGGAAATAGATCATGTCATGTTAGGTTATGTCCAAGTTGTATCATGCAAGTGTTTGATAAAACATTTTTATGAATGAGTTGTGAACAAGTGCACATGATTATGCTTTTCAATCTTATTCTATGATTTTCCTTTCATGCTATCGAGTCCTGGGGGTATTCAATACCCGAAAACATAGCTATTTACCTAGATGTTTAGTCAATCACAAAACTTAGGAAAATCTGAGTAGTATTCGTAAGTCAGTCACAATATTCAGTTAAGAACTCAGTGGTACTCACTCAATTAACAAAATTTAGTAGTATTCCATCAGTCCACAAAACTCAGTAAAATCAGTACAATTTAGTCAAATAGTACAATCAGTGATAGTTTTATCAAGCTTAGTATAGTCTAGAAATCAGTTCAGTATCTATTCAGTTGGGAGTAGGATTCAGCACCGAGTGAACCCAAGGATGGGGACTCACCTAGAAGTAGAGGATATGATCCTTATAAGTTGTCCTTGAGTTCCAGAACTACATACCTAGTGTAGGTTGAGACATCAACCTTTCAGTTAAGGTTTGATGAGGTTATTTAACTTTCCAGTTGAGGGTACCACCATTCTCTTTTAGAGCACCTTCCAGATGAAGGTTACTTAGCTTGTCCTTACCCATGGCACGATTATGATACCCTTCTAACTGGGGTTACAGGTTGGTCCCCAATATATTTGTAAAAGGGGATGTTGGTTAGATAATTATCTCCCACAATCTCAGTTTTAGATTCAGTCTTAGTATGGAACTCTGTTTAGTTCTACATATTTTAGACTGTCAGTTACAGTCATAAAGCTCAGTATGGAACTGAGTATGGAACTCAGTTTAGTTCCACATAATCAAGACTGTACTCAGTTATCAGTAATATAGTATCAGTAAACTCAGATATTAGTAAACCAGTATTCAATCTTAGTATTGAGTATTATCACGATCTCAGTTACAGACTATGTATTCATGCATGTACTCTCATTCATTCATACTCATGTTATTCAGTTAGTATTATTCATGCATATGAACCCATGCATTTTATCTTACCTCACTATGAATACCAATACATTCAAAGTGCTAATCCATGCTTTTATTTTGTGCTATGATGTCTTATATCATAGGTTCAGATGCACGAGCTTCAGAGCACCCTTAGCAGATCATATTCTCAATAGACAGAGTTAGTGGTGAGTCTTCATAGTTTGAGGAAATGATTGTTTTTTAGAACTTTAGTTCATTTTCAGTAGTCGGGTTAGTTCAGGGCTTATCCCATCAACTCCAAAGTTCAGACAGTTTGGATGCTTTCTAGACTAGAGTATTTTCAGAGAGATATTCCAGTTTTCATATTGTTATACCTTATTTATAGTATTGAACCTTATGGCCAGCTTCCATCTATTTTTTGCATGTTTACAATATTATTATTCAGTTATTGCAGCATGTACCAGTCATGGGTTAGCTTGTGGTCCTTCGGGTTTACGAGCACTGTGTAGCATCCGGGGTATAGACTCAGGGTATTACAAACTTGGTATCAGAGCCTAAGGTTCAACAGAGTCCTAGGAAGTTTGAAATCCGCAACTAGTAGAGTTTTGTGCATAGGTGTGTAGCACGCCACTCTTATGGATAAGAGGCTACGAGATATTTTAGGAAAAGTTTCCCTTCTTTCAGTATTCATGTCGTGCGAGTGAGCATGATCTCTATTTAAACTCCCTATCTAATACAAATTTCTCTTCCATTTAAAGAATATACCTCTAAAGAGGACTAAGGTAAGAGGAATTGGAGACCAGGCAGAACCCCAGCCCGTCCAGCCAGATCCTCTAGAAGAACACGTCTCCCACGCTGAATTCAGAGCAGCTTTCACCACCATAGTTCATTCTGTGGTATCCCAGAATAAATGTCTAGCTGCTGTTCTAGCTAACCCAGTGGCCAATACTATGGTAGCCGGGATTCGGGACTTCACTCGAATGAACCCTCCATCTTTTACTGGGTCTAAGTCAGATGAGGACCCTCAGGAATTTCTTGATTAGGTGTCGAAGGTTACAGAGATTATGGGGGTTACTTATTTTGAGAGTGATGAGCTGGCCACATATCAGTTGCAGGATGTGGCTCACTCATGGTTTAAACTGTGGAAAGCATAAAGGGTTACAGATGCAGGGCCCATAAAGTGGATGGAGTTTGTCACTGCTTTTCTTAATAGGTTCTTCCCATTGGAGTTGAGGGAAGCAAAGGTTTTGGAATTTATCAATAAAAAGCTAGGCAATATGATAGTGAAAGTTTATTCTCTCAAGTTTACTGAATTAGCTAGATATGCTCCACATGTGGTTACAGACAACAGAGCTAAGATGAGTATGTTTGTGTCTGGGGAATCTAGCAGTGTGGTCAAGGAGTGTAGGACTGTAATGCTGATTAAAGAGATGGACATAACCATTGTCATGGTCCATGCTCAGCAGATAGAGGAGGCTAAGAGTAGAGAGAAGGAAAGAGAGAACAAGAGAGCTAGAATAGGTAGTTTCAACTTCACTCAGCCTAATTTAGAGGGTGGGAATCGTTCTAATGTCTACCTAAAATCATTAGTTTAAGCTCCGTCCTCAGCCAGTGCTCCAGTGCCAAAATTAAAAGATGGCAATAGAGATAGGGCACCAGGTCGTAAACCTTAGGGTAGTGTTAGCAGTACCCAAACCAATCTCCTTTGTTAGAAATATGGAAGAAACCACTAGGGTATCTGCATAGCTGGTACTGATGTGTGTTTTAAATGTGGTAAGCTAGGACATAGAGTCAGAGATTATCACCAGTCAGGTTCTCAGGGTCAGCATAACCTTCTCCCAGACCATTTTGGTCGCCCAAATAAACAGGGTGACGCTTCCAGTGCCACCAATGAGTAGCGCTAAAACAGACTCTATGCTCTTCATTCCCGATAGGATCAGGAAATTTCTCCTGATGTGGTCCTTGGTACATTACAAGTTTTCCATTTACATGTTTATTCTTTTCTTGATCCAGGAGCTTCTTTGTCCTTAATTACTCTTTATATAACTGTTGACTTTGGATACAGTCTCAAAATTTTAGTAGAGCCCTTCTCATTCTCTACCCCAATAGGTAAATCTATCATAGCCGGATGGGTATACAGGAACTATCCGATTATAGTATCTCAGAAAGTCACTTCAGCAGACTTAGTCGAATTAGAGTTGACCGATTTTGATATCATTCTTGGCATAGATTGGCTTCATTCCTGGTATGCCTCTATCGACTGCAGAAATAGAATTGTCTGGTTTCAGTTTCCAAATGAGCCCATCCTAGAGTAGAGGGGTAGTACTTCAGCACTTAAGGGTCATCTTATTTCCTACCTGAGGGCAAGAAAAATAATTTCTAAGGGATGTGTTTACCATCTTGTGTGAGACAAAGACTCTAGTTTAGAAACTTCCAATCTTGATTCAATTCCAGTAGCATGTGATTTCCCAGATGTGTTTCCCGAAGATCTTCCTGAATTTCCTCTCTAAAGGAAATTGACTTCAAAATTAACCTTCTTCCAGATACTCAACCCATATCTATTTAGCCATACAGAATGGTACTTGTAGAACTATGATAATTAAAAGAACAATTTAAAGATCTCCTAGATAAGGGATTCATTAGACCCAGTGTGTCCCTGTGAGGTGCACCAGTTTTATTCATGTGTAAGAAATATGGTTCTCTCAGTATGAGTATTAACTACCATCACCTAAATAAAGTCACGGTCAAGAACAAGTATCTCCTTCCCAGAATCGATGTCTTGTTTGACCAACTTTAGGGGGCCATTTACTTTTGTAAGATAGAACTCACACCAGGCTATCATCAGCTCAGAGTCATAGAATGTGACATCCCAAAAATAGCTTTCAGAACTCGGTATAGTCACTTCGAATTCTTAGTCATGTCATTTGGTCTTACCAATGCCCCAGCCACTTTCATGGACTTGATGAACTGTGTGTTCAAGCAGTACTTGGACATGTTCGTCATTGTCTTCATAGATGATATTCTTGTCTACTCCCATAGTGAGGATGATCATGCAGACCATCTCAGAATAGTATTACAGACTCTCAGAAACCATCATCTATTCACCAAATTCACTTAGTGAGAATTTTGGCTAAGTTCAGTAGCCTTCATTGGCAAAATCTTTTCCGGTGATGGCATTAGACTTAATCCACAAAATATTAAAGTAGTAAGAAACTGGCCTAGACCCATCTCTTCATCAGATATCAGGAGTTTCTCGGTCATGGCTGGCTATTACCGATAGTTTATTGGGGGATTTTCATATATTGCATCCCCTATGTTAAGATTGACACAGAAGAAAGTCAAATTCCAGTGGTCAGATTATTGTTAGAAGAGTTTTCAGGTGTTGAAGACTCGACTCACTACAACTCTAATTTTAACCCTACGAGATGGTTTAGATGGGTTTGTGGTGTATTGTGATGCCTCTGAAGTTGGTTTAGGGTGTGTTTTGTGCAGAGAGATAAGGTCATAGCCTACGTCTCTAGACAGCTTAAGAACCATGAAAAGAACTATCTATTCATAATCTTAAGTTAGCAGAGGTAGTTTTTGCCTTAAATATTTGGAGGCCCTATTTGTATAGCGTACACATTAATGTGTTCACGGACCATAAGAGCCTACAATATGTGTTCTCTAAGAAAGATTTAAACCTTCGTCAGAGAAGGAGGTTGGATTTGTTGAAAGACTACGACATGAGTATCTTGTATTATCCAAGAAAAGACAATGTAGTGGCTGTTGATCTCAGTAGGATGTCTATGGGTAGTTCTGCTCATATTGAGGATGGTAAGAAAAAGTTAGCTTAGGAAGTTCATTAGCCTGCCCGACTAGGTGTTCACTTAATCAATTCAGCAGAAAGTAGTGTATGGGTGCAGAATAGTTCAGAATCATCCCTATTTTCTAAGGTGAAGGAAAGGCAGGATAAGGACCTCAGTCTAGTCAAGTTAAGAATCAATCAAAAATCAGAAGGTAGAGGTTTTCTCCCAAAGGGTAAATTGTGTATTGCGCTCCCAGGGTCGACTATGTGTGCCAAGAGTAGATGACTTGAGGCAGCAAATTCTTGCAGAAACATATGGTGCATGCTACTCTATTCATCCAGGGGCCACTAAGATGTAACGTGATTTGTGTGAGATCTATTGGTGGAATGGGATGAAAAGAGATATTGCAGATTTTGTGGATAAATGTTCAATATGTCAGTAGGTTAAGATTAAGTATAAGAAACCTAGAGGGTTCATGCAAGAGTTCAGCATCCCACTTGCAAATGGGAAGAAGTGAACATCGACTTTGTGATAGGTTTGCCTCTAACTCATTACCAGCATGATTCAATTTGGGTCATCGTAGACAGGATGACCAAATCAGCTCATTTCCTACCAGTCAAGACCTCTTATTCAGCTGAGGATTACGTCAAACTCTACATTAGGGAGTTGGTCAGATTGCACGGTGTTCCATTATTCATTGTCTCAGATAGAGGTACCCAGTTTACTTCTCATTTCTTGAAGGTATTCTATGAGGGTCTTGGCACCCGTGTTCACCTCAGTACAACTTTTCATACTCAGATCGATGGTCAAGCAGAGAGGACCATTCAGACTTTAAAAGATATGCTGCAAGCATGTGCGATAAACTTTAAAGGCAGTTGGGATGATCACTTTCCTTTGATTGAATTCACATGTAACAACGCCTATCATTCCAGTATTCAGATGGCTCCGTTTGAGGTGCTTTATGGGAGGAGGTGTAGATGTCTAATTGGTTTGTTTTAAGTGGATGAGGCCATAGTGGTAGGGCCTGACTTGGTATTTGATACCTTAGAGAAAGTCCAGTTGATTAAGAAAAGGATTAAGATTTCTTAGAGCTGAAAGAAATCATACGCAGATGTACGCAGAAAGGATCTCGAGTTCGATATTGGAGATTACATGTATTTGAAAATCTCTCCTATGAAAGGAATGAAAAGTTTTGGCAAGAAGGGGAAGCTTATTCCTCTATATGTCGATCCTTACCGAATTCTTAGTCGTTTCGTAAAGGTATCTTACAATCTTGAGTTACCTTCAGATCTATCTTTAGTTCATCCAGTGTTTCACGTCTCCTTGCTAAAGAAATACATAGGTGACTCATCAGCCGTAGTCCCCGTGGGGGGCATAGATGTTCAGAACACCCTCTCTTATAAAGAGATTCCAGTCAAAATCCTTGACTATTAGATATGCAGACTAAGAACAAAGAAGTCCCTCTGGTCAAAGTTCTTTGGCGAAATCAGTCCGTTGAGGGAGTTATTTGGGAAGAAGAAGAAGATATGCGTACCAAGTATCCTTACCTCTTCTCTTAAATTTAGACTCAGCTGAAGGTACCAGTTCCCCTAACTCTATTCAATTTCATGTGCGGATGTAGTTACCAACTTGGTACGATTACCATTGCATTTTTAAGTCATGTACTCATGCATCAGATATGCATATTAATCATACAAACTCAGCTTATCAGTAATATCAGTTATGAAATCATGTATCAGTTATGCGTGTTTAGTATTATAATTCATTATATAAGTAGTCTCAGCCATTAAATCATGTTCTAGTTTTGCATGTCCAGTGTGTACTTACAGTCTATCAGTTCTCCCATCTTAGTCCGTCTCATTCGAGGATGAATGTTCCCAAGAGGGAGATATTGTAAGACCCCACAAAATTTTAAGCTTAACTCAGTCCTTTAAAGCTTGATAAGGGGTCCTAGACTTAGATAATTTTAGCTAAGCAGTCTCATTCAGATTCCTTTTAGCATTCATAAGTTGGCAATCTTATTTCACGACCTTCCCGACCTTAGTTTGTCAATTTTAAAATTGATTCATTATTAGGGTTCACTTGTGGGTCATCTCAGGTGAGTTTCGTATTTTTCATACTAGCGTTAGAGCGAGTTTGGATTCCCAAAACAGTGAGGGGTCACGATTTCCCCATGTCGCGAGGACCAGTCAACCCAAGTAAGGGTTGCGTCGCGTTGTTTACTTGACCCAAGCAGGGCTCGCGACGCGAGAAAAATCCTGTTCAGCATTATTTTAATACGGGTTGTGGGGGAAAATGGGTTATTTTCCCCACCCTTATTCATCCTTAACATGAAGTTAATCAGCCTATATGGCAAAATATCATTCTTTACTCATAAACTCTCTCAAGAGCAAGCCATAGCCTCATCAAGTTCAAGGATTCAAGTATGAAGAACTCACTTCAATCTACTCGAAAGTAGTAATCAAGGTATGTGAAGTGTTCATTCAAGAGTCCCTTCCACCCTTGGAGTCCAAGAAACTATTTTTAAACTTCAAGTTTATGAATTTCATGAATTCCATGTTGGGTTTGATTATATTCATGTTTAAAATGATTAATTGGGATTCTAATCCATGTTTTATGATACATTTCATGCGACGTTAATTGATATATATGTAATATCATGTAGATCCATGTAAAACCCTTAAAATTGTCAATGGGGATTTGAATTATGATGTCAACTTGTTGTTTAGTGTTATGTGCATATGCATGATCACCAAGTGCTTGACGAATTACTCATGTGAACTAATAAGGGAAATAAATCATGTCATGTTAGGTTATGTGCAGGTTGTATCATGGAAGTGTTTGCTAAAATATTTCCATGAATGAGTTGTGAATAAGTACATATGATTATGCTTTTCAATCTTATGCTATGATTTACCTTTTATGCTATCGAGTCCTGGGGGTATTCATTACCCGAAAAATGAGTTGTTTACCTAGTTCTTCAGTCAGTTTCAAAACCTAGGAAAATCTCAGTAGTATTCATAAGTCAGTCACAGTATTCAGTTCAGAACTTAGCGATACTCACTCAGTTAACAGAATGCAGTAGTATTTTGTCAGTCCACAGAACTCAGTGAACTCAGTAAAGTTCAGTCAAACCGTACAATTAGTAAAAGTTTAGTCAAGCTTAGTACAGTCTAGGAATCAGTTTAGTGTCTATTCAGTTGGGAGTAGGATTCAGCACCGAGTAAATACATGAATAGGGACTCACCTTCCAGTAGAGGGTATGATCCTTAAAAACAGTCCTTGAGTTTCAAAACTACGTAGCCGGCATAGTTTGAGACATCAACCTGCCAGTTGAGGGTTGATGAGGTGATTTAACCTGCCAGTTGAGGGTCCTACTATTCTCTTTCAGAGAACCTGCCAGATGATGGTGACTCAGCTTGTCCTTACCCGTGGCACCGTACTGACACCCTTCCAACTGGGTTATAGGTTGGACCCCAATTTATTTGGGAAGGTTCATGTCAGTTAGATGATTACCTCCCATAATATCAGTTTTAGATTCAGTCTCAATATAGAACTCAGTTCAGTTCTACTAATTTAGGACTGTCAGTTACAGTCACTCAGCTCTGTACGGAACTCAGTATAGTTCTATAGAATCAAGACTCTCATATATAAAGTCTCTCAGTTATCAGTAATACAGTATCTGTAAACTCAGATATTAGTAAACCAATATTCAAACTCAGTATTCAGTATTATCACGATTTCAGTTAAAGTCTATGTATTCATGCATGTACTCTCATTCAGTCATACTTATCTTATTCAGTTAGTATTGTTCATGCATATGAACCCATGCATTACATCCTACCTCACTAAGCATACCAGTACATTCAAAGTAATGACGCATTCTTTTCTTTTGCACTATGATGTCTTATATTGTAGGTTCAGACGTACGGGCTCTAGAGCACCCTTAGCAAATCAGATTCTCAGCAGATAGAGTTAGTGGTGAGTCATCATAGTTCGAGGACATGATTGTTTTTCAGCACTTCAGTTCATTTTCAATAGTCGAAGTTAGTTGGGGGCTTGTCCCATCAAATCCATAGTTCAGACAGTTTAGAGGCTTTCCAGACTACAGTATTTTCAGACAGATATTTCAGTTTTGGTATTGTTATACCGTATTTAGTATTATTTATAGTATTGAACCTTATGGTGAGTTTCTACCTATTTTCTGCATATTTACAATTTTATTATTCAGTTATTGCAGCAGGTACCAGTCATGGGTTAACTTGTGGACCTTCGGTATTACGAGCACCATGTAGCGTCTGGGGTACAAACTCGGGGCATTACAACTATCAAGATGAGTCCCACAGTTAATTGAATCTAAGCCAGCTTATTAAATTAATAGAGTTTCACCCATAGATCCCACAACTCGAGTTATGGAAATTAGTTCCTCATGAGATAAAATGAGATAACATATATTAATTACATAACTCAAGCAATTAACTTACAGAAAATGGAATATAAGATTGTTCTCCTTCAATGTTCAAACAAGAATCCTAAAAACCATAATAATAATCCGAAAACCAAAAATAAAAAACCAATTTTTCAGAGAAGAATATAAAAACTGACTTTAGAATAAGTTCAAGATGCCAATGAAAACCTAAGAATTTTCTATTTATACTCCTGATTTTCAGATTTTGAATTTCAAATTCCAGATTACTCACACCATAGCTTACAACCAACTCTAACTGCTAATCAGATAGTTGACGACTTATCAGACCAAGTCATCAGTAGCTCTTCCAAATCTTTATTGGCTACCTATAGCTGACGACATTAAGTGATGACTTTTAAGCTGATTGATGACTTATCAGACAAGTCGTCAATCAGCTCTTCCCAGCTATTGTACACTTCATACAAGTGATGACTTCTTCGGTACTAACATATTATCTATAATTGACGGCTTCCCTTGATAAATTATCATCTGGTTGATGACTTATCAGACAAGTCATCAACTGAAATCTTTAAAAACTTAATTACTCATCTACTTTATCAAAAAATCATCCTTCTTGATGTAGTTATCATTGGTTTTCATGCATCTCGACTTCCATGTACAATCACATGAAATATAGTAAAAAAAATAATAGATACTTAAGAACTTACAATTATTTAGAGTTAAAAGCCTTAAATTTGCAAACACAAAGTTATCACATCATGTATCCAAGACACTGTCATGGGGGACCCATACTATTGACCCAACGACTTACATCATATGAATCTTATCGTGACCCTACGACTCGTAGGGTCCAAGTCGTATCCAAGACAGAACTACTTGGTCCTTACACTAGTCACCCTATGATTTTCACCAAATGACTCATAATGTGTCATCACAACTCGTAGTGTGTCATTCGTACTTAGAGCAGAACTTAGCCACACACACATTGTTTAGGCTACGATTGAAGTCCAAAGACTCGCTATGGGCCTTCCGGCTCGTGTCCCTAAGTTGTACTCAGGACAACAAATCAAGCGCCATTCACTGGACATCTTACGACTAAAGTCATATGACCCTCAAGACACCCTACAACTCATCGAATGAGTCGTAGTCAGGAAAGTGATGATAAAAGATAAGAAATTTTCAAAGACAAAAATTCAAGGTGTTACATTCTCCCACTTAGGATCATTCATCCTCGAATGATAGGTCATGACATATGTTAGCACGATTTAACATATAAACACTTCCACACTCAACTTTAACAAAGATAAAATATAAAGACATCAAGGAATTCAAAATTTCCTTTAACATAGTCAGAAAACAAAGATGCTATGGAATACACTTACCTTAAGCACAATTAAGAAACGGGGAATGGGAATGGGTACTTGGAATTTATGCTCTCTTAAGCTTCCGAAGTAGCTTTCTCAAACTTTTTGTTCCTCTAAATAACCTTTACCGAAGCAATGTATTTTTTCTGCAACTGACAAACTTGGCGATCCAAGATCTCCACTGGAACTTCCTCATAAGACAAAGAAATCAAAATGCCCACACCTTCTAAAGGAAGAACCAATGACGGATCACTCACATACTTCACACTTTCTCAACATCAAAACATAGAAGACTAGATGAATGGATCTCAATCTAGAAGGCAATTCCAATTCATACGCAGCATTGCCAATCCTCTTAAAAACAAAATACAGACCAATATAAGAGGGACTGAACTTCTCTTTGTTCCTATATCACATCACATCCTTCATGACGTACACCTTTAAGAACACCCAGTCACCAACATTAAACAAACTATAACTCCTTTCTGTATCATATTTGCATAGGACTTTTGATGACTTAGGATGGTCTTAAGCCTATCCCAAATCACCTTCACCTTCTCCATGGCTTGGTAAACTAAATTGAGGTTGAATAACCATTTTTCACTAACCTCAAACCACCCAATAGGATATCTACACCTCCTACCATACAAAGCCTCAAAAAAGAGTTATACAAATGCTAGAGTGATAACTGTTGTTATATGCAAACTAAATGAGAGAAAAGTGATCAACCCAACTACCAAAAAAATCAAATACACAAGCCCTAAGCATATCCTCTAAGATATGAATGGTTCTCTCCTCTTGCCAATCCACCTGCGGGTAAAAAACAGCACTAAGGGTTACCTTAGTCCCTAAACGTCGTTAGAATGACCTCCATATGTGATATGAGAACTGGGTACCATGCTATAAAAGGATAGAAATTAGAGCATAATGCAACTTCATGATCTCATCAATGAATAACTTGGCATAATTCTTAGAAGAGAAATTAGTCCTTACTAGCAAGAAGTGAGCAGACTTGGTCAACTTATCCATGATCATCCAAATCGAATAAAATTGCTGGAGAGACCGTAGAAGGCCATTACAAAATCCATAATAATTATTTCCCATTTCCACACAGGTATCTAAATTTTTTGGGACAATCCACTTGGTATCAAGTAATCCACCTTTACTTGCTGACACACCATGCTCTTAGCCACAAAATTGGCCATATCCCGCTTCATATTATTCCACCAATAAATCTCCTTAATATCATGATACATTTTTGTCGAACCAGGATGAATAGTATAGCGTGACTCATGACCTTTGTCCAAAATTCTTTCCCGCAATATATCAATATTGGGAATACACAACCTCCCTTGATAACTCAACATACCATCACCACCAATCTTAAAAACCATTACCTTATTCCTAACAACATTATTCTTGATTTGCATCAAGATAGGATAAAAAATCTACTTCTCTTTTGCTTCAGCACAAGAGATGACTTCGCCACCTCTTGAACAATTGTACCATCATCCTTCGAATAAAAAAGACAGACTCTTAGATTAGACTAATAGTGAATATCCTTTACCAAATACTGCTTCTTCTTGTCCACATAAGATAAGATTACCATTGAAAACCTTCTAAAAGCATCAAGAACCACGTTAGCTTTACCTGGATGATAGTGGAGACTCATGTAATAGTTGTTTAGAAACTCAAGACATTTCTTTACTTATGATTCTATACTTTTTGAGTGAACATGTATTGCAAGCTTTTATGATTAGAATAAATATCTACATGGATCCCATACAAATAATGTCATAAGATCTTCAATGCAAACACCACAGCTAAAAATTCCAAATCCTGAGCAGGGAATTTTTCTCATGAACCTTCAACTGTCTAAAAGCATACACCACCAGCTTACCATGTTGCATCAACAAGCAACCCTATCCTACCCGAGACACATCATAATAGACCACAAAACCATCAGTACCCTCAGGTAGATTCAAGATCAAAGTTGAAGTCAACTAATCCTTCAACCTCACAAAACGACCCTCAGAAGCATCAGACAAAAAGAACTTTGCCTTATTCTGAGTTAACCTAGTCAATGGGGCCGCGATAGAAGAGAAGATTTCCATAAACCTCCTATAATAACCGGCTAGACCCAAGAAGCTCTAAATATCAGTTGGAGTCGTGGGTCTAGTCCACTTGTTAACCACTGCAACTTTTTGTGTATCCAGCGTTATCCCTTCACTAGAAACTACATGACCCAAATAGGTCACAACAATTAATCAAAACTAATACTTTGAGAATTTTGCATACAAACACTGATCTTTCAAGGTTTGCAACACAAGGCGGAGGTGATCAGAATAATCTATCTCACTTTTTGAATACACCAGAATATCATCTGTAAATACAATTACAAATAAATCCAATAAATGATGGAATACTCAATTAATAGGGTACATAAATATTGTCAGGGCATTAGTCAAACTAAAGAACATCACCAAGAACTCAAAATGACCATAGCGGGTTCAAAAGTCAGTCTTAGGGATATACACTTCCCTAATCTTCAACTGGTGGTAACTCAACTGAAGATCAATCTTGGGGACGCACTTAGCATCCTGAAGTTGATTGAAGAGATCATTGATCCTAGGAAGCGGATTCTTAGTCTTCACTGTCACCTTGTTCAACTGGCAGTAATATATACACATATAAAGGGACCCATCCTTATTACGCAAAAAGAGAATTAGAGCACCTCAAGGAGAAAAACTAGGGTGAATGACACCCTTATTTAGAAGATCTTTAAACTACTCCTTGATTTATTTCAACTCAGTTGGAGCCTTTTTATAGGGAGGTAAAGAAATAGGATAAGTTTTTGGAAGAAGATCAATCCTAAAATCAATTTCCCTATCAATAGGAACACCAAGAAGATCATCAGGGAATACCTCAGAAAACTCACAGACAACAAGGACAAAATGCAAAGAAAGGCCTTTGAATCTAGAATTCTTTGAATGCACTAAGTGATAGAGATACGCCTTCAAAATAAATTTCCATTCTCTAAGATTTGAAATGAAATAAATGGATCCAACCAGTGTTGGAGTTAGAAGGAAAAGTAGAACCCTTTGGTGCAGGAGATAGAGAAGTAGAAACAAGGATAATATTATCCACAGAAGTAACAATAGAAGAACAATCCCTCTGCATATGACCAATCTGACCACATTTAAAGCAATTGTTCTACCTTTATTCACAAACATCATGATGCACCTGACTACAAAATCTACAAGGGGGTATGATGGAGCTGACTGAGCCCTACTAGCTTGTAGTTGGGCACCCTGTGCCCTAGAACCAACACTATTCTAAAAATAACAATCACTCGACAGCTTCGGATAAAGAGCACTATCCGTAGAGTAGGAACAAGAATTTCTCAACCACTCAGATCATTTTTCACCATCTCTACAACTCTATTGTTGACCTACATCCTGATTAGAACACCAAAACTTCTTATACTGTTTTTCACTCATCTTTGATTTTTTCTTCTTATCATCTTCAACTTGTTTCATATATACCACAAGTCTAGAGATGTCTATATACTTTTTCAACAAGGAGGCCTTCCTCTCCAAAATTAATTCACAGGACAACCCAAAAGCAAACTTTCTCATTTTACCCCTCATGATATACACCAATTGTGGAGTATATCATGATAGCTGATGAAACTTCAAGGTATGCTCTTTTATTGTCAACCTTTCTTTCTTCAAGTCACGAATTCCTCAGCCTTCGCCTACCTCAACTCCTAAGGAAAGAAGCGATCAAGAAAAGCACTACAAAAGTCATCCTATAAAGCATACTCAACATCACCACCCCTAAACTAATCCCATTCTGCATACCACCAATACGCTAAATCATTCAACTAATAGGCACCGAACTCTATACCCTCTATATCTATATCATGCACTAGACAAAAAATCTTATCCATCTTATTAATGAAATTTTAAGGATCTTCCTCTACTTTAGAACCGATGAAAGTCGGAGGACTCAACCTCATAAATTTGCCAACTCTAGTGACCTCAGACGATGGAGCAACAGAATCAACATGCTCAATATGAGAGACCACAAACTTAGTAAGCAAATAGATTGACTGGCGAAACCAACATTAGACACCTGAGCTTGAGGTGTTCGGGGAGAGATAAGGGGAACCACTAGAACTCTACTAGCGCAATCAGAATAGGCGACCCTATATTAAGTCTGAACTTCTTAAGCAGGACGAGCTCCCTCCACATTATCCTCAAACGGATTGAAGAGTTTCCACGAGCATCAAATCTTCTAGGAGGCATGATCTGAAAAACGAACATACAAGGATTAGAGAAGATTTAAAGACCTTAGACTCTATAGTGAAAAATATTACAACAAGAAAGGGACACATTCCTAAATACATCATAACCTCTCCATTAAAAGTATGGCATGTTACACAAACATAAAAGAGACTCTACTTGACACGACTTTGTGGATACTCAATGGCACCAAACCTAGTCTCTAATACAAACTATACCACGACTTGAACCAGGGCCTGGTTGTAACGGGTATCTCAATCCACCATGGATTAAAGACCATCTCTGAGCCTAACTAAATATGATATACCACCCAGCAATGGCTGATTCAACTATATAACAAGATAGCATAATATAGGGAGGGAATTGAAGCATGAAGAAAATTGAAGCACCCTAAGAAGAAACACTAGGGTGAATAAAACCTTTATCTAGATGATCTTTCAACCACTCTTTGAGTTCTTTCAGCTCAGTCGGAGCTATTTTATAGGGAGGGATAGACATAGGGCAAGTTTTCGGTAGAATATCAATCCTAAAATCAATTTCCCTATCGAGAGGAACACCAGGAAGATCATAAGGGAACACCTTCGCAAACTCACAGACCACAGGGGTAGAATGCAAAAAATTCCTTCGAATATAGAATCCTTAACATGCGCTAAGTGATAGAGACACCCCTTAGAAACCTAATTCTGTGCTCTAAGATATGAAATAAAATGAATGGTTCTGCCTAGTGCTACAGCCAGAAGAAAAAGTAACACCCTTTGATACAGAAGCTGACGAACTAGCAACAATGATAATATTTTCCCCAAAAGCAACACTAGAAGAATAATCCCTCTGCATATGACCAATCTTACCCCATTAAAGGTAATTGTTTCTCCCTTCTTCACAAACATCACGATGCACCTGACCACAAAATCTACTAGGGGGATATGATGTAGCTAATTGAGCCCCACTAGCCTATGGTTGGGCACCCTGCGCCCTAGAACTAGCACTATTCAAAAAATAATGATCACCCAACAGCTTTGTATAAAGAGCACTATAATAGAGTAGGAACCAGAATTTCCCCACTTCTTCTTAAACCATTTTCCACCGTCTCTACAACTCTGCTGCTGAGCTCCACCCTGATTCGAATACTGAAATTTCTTATACTGCCTTTCACTTATCTTTTCTTGCTTTCTATTCTTATCTTCAATTTATTTCATATATACTACAAGTCTAGAGATGTCCATATCCTTGTTCAATAAGGCAGCCTTGCTCTTTGACATCAACTCACGGGATAACCCAGAAACAAATTTCCTCATTCTAGCCCTCATACTAGACACCAATGCTAAAGAATATCATTATGATAATGAAACTTCAAGGCATGAAACTTTACTATCATCCTACCTTACTTCAAGTCATGAATTCCTCAGCCTTCAGCTAACTTAACTCCTAAGGAAAGAAACAATCAAGACAAGCACTAGAGAAGTCATCCCACAAAGCATACTCAACATTATCACCCCTAGAATAATCCTATTCCTCATACCATTGATATGACACATCCTTTAATTGATAGGCAACGAGCTCCACAACCTCCACATCCATAGCATGTATCAAAGAGAAAATCTTTTCCATCATATTAATGAAATTTTGAGGATCTTCCTCAACTTTACAACTAGTGACAGTCAGAGGACTTAACCTCTAAATTAGCCAACTCTAGTGACCTCAGACTATAAACAAAAAGAAGCAACATGCGTAGTCTGAGAGGCCACCAACTAGGTAAGCAAATCGATCGGCTAGAGAAACATAGCATTAGACACATCAGCTTGAGGTGTTCTAGGAGATATTGAGGAAACCATTGGAACTCTACTAGGTCAATCAAAAGAAGCAACCTTAGAATAAGTCAAAACTCCTTGAGCAAGATGAGCTCCCTCCGTATTATCCTCAAACAGAATAGAAGAGTTTACACGAGCATCAAATCTTCTGAGAGCCATTATCTGATAAGCGAACATACAAGGATTTGAGGAGATTTAAAGACCCTAGACTATATAGCTCTAAATAGAACAATGA
This sequence comes from Capsicum pubescens, assembly GCA_030864215.1. NCBI lineage: Eukaryota > Viridiplantae > Streptophyta > Magnoliopsida > Solanales > Solanaceae > Capsicum > Capsicum pubescens. The sequence continues at coordinate 97,478,914 of CM061549.1, read as the reverse complement.
GAAAGGGAAACATTCCTAAAATACCTCGTAGCCTTTCAAATAATAGTGTGGCAAGCTACACACCCATAAAAGAGACTACTTAACATGGCTTTGTGGGCACCCAATAACACCAAACCTAGAATCTAATACAAACTTTTCCATGAATTAAATTAGGGTATGTCCATGATGAAAATCTCCAATCCACCTTGGACCGATGAACACCCTTGTGCCTAACTAAATATAATACATCGCTCAACAATGGCTGAATTTCTAACATATAACAAGATAGCACAATATAAGTTCAAAGAATAAAGTTATGTCTATAACTGATAACCGAAGACCAACCAAACACATCTAAACAAAAAAAACTAAGTCCATAGTAATCCAGCAAAGCCTTTATGCAAAAAGAACCAAAAACCAATCTTGGTTGGGACATGTCCCCGACTCTGACAGTGACAATGATAATATAAATGATATGACAACTCTTAATCCTAATCTATGATAAGAACTGATAAAATGTCTAAGTATTTTATAGGGTGAAATCTCACCACTTTACCATAATGAACCAACGAATTGAGCCAACCAACCTAACTCTACACTGGAAAATTTGAGGTATCTCTGATGCCTGCATCGTATGGGGATACAAGATCTAGAGATGGTTAGTGGGTTGCGCACTAGCATGTAACTCAAATAAGGATGACACAATACCATGACAGTTTAAAATTATTCATACCCAATGCATATAGTCAAATGCATATACATATATATATATCACATGCTGGTATTGATAATAAGGCTTAACACGCAGTTTATAACTTTAGCCTAGATTTGTGTAGCTCAACTGTTATAACATACGAAGGCACCTAAGGGATATATGAGCCTATCTAGAAGGGCCTCAGTGCGTGTGGCCGCATCAACTAGAGGGTACACATAAGCACTATAGGGGACTCGAACCACCCTAATAATCAAGGTGACGCAAGCACCCAATTATGTAATTTGATATGGGGGACTCAAACCTTCTACTCATATGATAATAATAAGAGGGACTCAAACCACCCAATCATATAGACCCTCAAGTCGACAACCACAGTTTCCAGTATTGGTCCATCGGCACCTCCACTTTCACGACTAAGCTACATAACCCACATTAAAGCCAACTGAAACAATTATCACACATTCTCATTCATTAAACCATGAAATATATTTAGGCATACATTGTTGGTATTATCATACCAATATTATTTTCAAGGTAACAACAACATGTCAAAATAATTACATCACGTGGGGAAATTCACAACCCCTCACCCTTCGTTCAATTATGCAATAGATTGGTAAAACAGAAAACCTACAAGCTTCAATTAAAATCCAATATGCTTCATTAGACTTTTCAAAGGTACAATAGTTGAAATTAATTCAATGTGCATACACTTCATGCCAAAATCAATTTCACAATATGGGGTTGAGGTTATTACCACTTCAAAAGTCACATGTTGGGGGATAATCACAATCCCTTAGTTTATTCACCGTACCCATGAACCCCATAGGTTGAAAAACTGTATTTAAAACATGAACAATCTTATGTAGACCAGGGGAAACAATGTTCAACAACAAACTTTCAAAACCCTCAACCCATGTTTCAAAATCAACAATATCTTATGAACAATACTTTTAAAACATATACTATTAACAAATTAGCAATTAGGGAAGAGTAATATTCCTGAGATACAAAGTTTTATGGAGAGAATTCAACCCTTGAGCCCTTGGATGACCAAATTCTTGAAAATCCTAAGTATCTTGCTTGAGGGGATTTAGAGAGAATAAAGAGAGTCTTTGATATGTTAAAGTATGGAAATAATGGCCCAAAGGTGTTTTATGGATGAGGGGTCTAAGTGGTTAAAGTGGAAAATGTCCAAAGTTCCCTCAACTTAAAAGTTGGAAAAGTATCACCAGTGACTTCGGGTCACACGACAATTCATAATAACACCTTACGACTCTTCACCACAAGTCGTAACCAAGATAGTGTTAGGGAGTACCTATACTATTGACCCTTTGACTTAGATCATATGACTCATATTGTGACCCTACGACCTATAGGGTCAAAGTCTTATCCAAGACATAACCCCTGGGCCTTACACTGGTCACCATATGATTTGCCCTAAATTACTCGTAATGAGTCCTCACAACTCATAGTGAGCCACGCGTACTCAGAGCAAAACTTAGCCACACACACTATTTAGGCTACTATTTGAGTCCAATGACTCATCATGGGTCTTTATGGCTCGTGTCACCAAGTTGTACTTAGGATAGCAACTTAAGCCCCATTCACTGATCACCTTTTAACTAGAGTCATATGACCCATCAAGACACCCTATGACTTATAGGGTTAGTCATAGTTAAGACAGTAAGGATAAAATTTCAAAAAATTTCAAGGACCGAAATCCAAGGTTTTATAATTACTACCCCATACCCCCACGTCTCTTCAGTCCGTTCATAGAATAGACTCTTCTTCTACCTCTCTCTTTTCTTAATAAATCCCTTTTTTCAAACCCTCTTGATTCACTTTCTTCTACAATGCCTAAAAATAGATATATTGCCTCTCATCTTCCAACTCAAGCCGACTTGTCCAAAACTTCCTCTAATAAAATTCTCAATTTTTTTTAGACTTTTCTAAAGAAAAATCCTATGTTCCTTCAAAAAAGATCAGTAAAACTGATCTAATGGTGACAAATGTTCCACGAGAAAGAAACCCTACTCAAAACACTATGTTTGTTTCACTCAAGAATACATGCATATATTTTGAAGGATTGAACAAAATGAAAATTTTGTGAACTTCTAGTGTTTTTCTGTGGTTTCACTGGGAGTGATAAAACTAAAACAACTGAAGGAGTCATATTGTCTAGTAAGTGATATTTTCAAGGCTTAAAATTTGAAATTCTTTCTTAAAGTCTGTGGTGTTGAAGTTTATGAGGATCATATTTATTTTTTCTATGAAAATCTCCATGTCTATAAATATAGTGGAGAACTTGAAACCCTAGTTTTGGGAACTAAGATTATTGTTAATGATTTTCTTTTTGATAAAATTTATGGTACTGACTCTTTAGGTGGAATTGCTTACACGAATGGTATCTGGCTCAATGAATTTAAGATTTTATTTGAAGAAGCTAAAGCAGTAGTTGCAGAATTCAGTACTGGCCTGTCTAATTTTGGACCTCTATCTTTGTTTTTAAAAATAAAAATTTAGCCTATACGATTGCTACTACCCTGATTCATAAAGCTTTCCTAGTAGTATCTTTACTATGGATTAGTTTGTTTTGTATTGTTTGATGAAGAAATATCACCTGAGTTGGAGTTTGTGGTTTCGATGATACATGCTGGAAAGATCTCAATATTCAATTACCTTCTCTAGTTTGCCTTACAGATCACTTATCACTCACATTCTGATTCATTCCAACATGAGTTCGCTAAATTTTCTCTAGTGAATAACACTGGTACCTACGACACCCGATCTCTTAAAAGCATTTGTTACATATTTTTGGATTTTTACTAGTGTTAGAAGGATTTTATCAAAGCTCAAGCTATGAAACCAAAAATGGTAGAAGACTTTGTTGACTTATTGGATGTGCTACTTAGGGAATTAGAAGATATACAGGAGTGTTTGATTATTTATGAATAAGGTATGATATCATTGTAGGAAACCACTTGGAAAATTTTTAGGTTACAAAAGATACAAGTGTTGATGCAGGAAAGGGTAGCAGTGGACATTTTGAAAAGTGATGGAGTCAGAATTGTGAACAAGTTGATCCAACTTGTCAACTTTGTCAAAGTAATATCCAGCTCCCCACAAAAGAAACTTGTTGTCACATTTTAGGCGTTGAATTCCAGCTTTTGAAAGAACATGCAAAAATCCCACGACATCTTCTATAGGAATACGATCAATGTTGTAACCTATTTTAGGAAGAAATAACTTATATGGTCCTTATTCAATATGATTGTGTTCCTAACAATGTTTTATAACTCTTGCACTACTCTCCTTGACTTTTCCCCCTTCCATAAGTGGTTTGTCCCTTTCAAACTAATCCATCTGCTCTTATCCTTATCCCATTTATATGTTATTTGTATATTTGTATATTTTTTATTTTGATTAAGACAAATAGAGATAAAGTTACAAGTAAAAACAACAACATGGTCTAAGTGGAAGCCAGCATAATATAAGGGGGCACCAATACAAAACTCTCACTCAATCAGGGAATTTTAATATGTAGAAGATTTTACAATTGTTATCATAAAATAGAGGGAGATTTTTAGCCCCAAATATAGTTTCAATGATGAAAAACTAATTAGAGTTTATGTGTATGACAAATATGAAAGCTATTCATCAAATATCCATCCAAAAATAAAAGCCAATCTTAAAAGGTGTCACGACCCAATTTACAAGTCGGGATGCGACCTAATTTATCCAGCCAATAGGTAAGCCAAATCATATCTCGGAGCTATAAGCAATGGGATAACTTGGTTGAAAATGGCCGAAAGGTCAGAAATCAACAACTAAAGACTTAAAATAATGTTAAGACAACAATAATAGTCTAATAGAGAGATTTATGATGAACAATCATTCCATGACCTAGTAGTGTCAGTACAAGAGATACTACAAATGGAACATAAGTATTGAAATAGTCAAATAAAATCTCTCAAAAATGAAAGACTAGGCATAGAATATAAAGGAAAAAGAGTATCTCCGACTCTAAGAGCACACCCAATCTATGATATCAACCCAACACAAGCGTCACATTAGTAGCAGCCACTAGTACACGGATCTGCACCAAAAAGGTACAGAAGTATAGTATGAATACCAAAACCACGGGTAATTAGTAGTCATGATAAATCGCTGAGTTAATTCATAATATAAATATGATATAATACAAGATAAATAAGCTAAGTCAAGGTAAAATTACAAACCTGGAAATAAGCTCCAACACTGTTGTGCATAAATAAATGAATAAATCCAGAAAAGTAGCATAAAGATCACACAATTATAACTACTAAATTGGCCCCGATAAACCAATAAGTACATAAAAGTAAATAACCCAATGATGGCCTCCATAAGTCTGTATGGTACAATCAAAGGGAAATAAATAACCAAAGATCCATAACTCTACTAAATATTATCTTTCCAAACTCTCAATTCCAGATTAGAATCGAAACTTATATCATCATCACCGTAACATCCTTAATAGTATCAACATCAATTGTCAGCCTCGAACCAAAACTCAAAGTATCAATATCATCATCAAGTGTCGAACTTGGACCAGAACTCAAATAACAAGTATCATCATTAATCGTCGGACTTGAATCGAAATTCTTTTAAATATACCATATCAATAAACCAGGCCAACAAAAAATATCCATAATCAATATCAATAAACTATACCAATAAACCACTGGATTTTTACCCAAAATTAACACCAACTTCCAACACCAAACAAGCATGCTCATTAAGTATTGAATCTCCTCTAAGTCCAAAAAGAATCATTAATAAGGGTGCAACATGCGTAAATAAGTCTACAAAATCTAACACAAGTCTTGGCCTAAGGCGGGCCGGAGGAGCCAATTTCTAATCTCTAAAATATATTTGTTTGCCAGTTCTACCCCTGGATAAACTAAGGTATCTAAATTCATTCCTAGATGTTAAATAAGCCATTATTGTTCCTAGGATAGAAATTCTTCACAAAACATGGGCAACTAAGTAAATTCCGCCTAAAATGGGAGCAACTAGGTCAATTTTACCTAAATTATGGTTCAAAGATAGATTATACAAACCAAATTAGACTAATCCTACCAATTATTCTTCCAATTCCTAAATCCCATGCCAGATCTACCATAATATCATAATTATACTATGAATTAGCTTAATACATAAAGAAGATAAACCTAGCCTACTTGATTGCCAAAGAAAATACCAAAGTATCTGCTAAACCATCGATTTTCTTGTCCGAGAATCTTCCACAAAGTGCCATGCTATTAAAATTACAATCTACTAATCTAAATGAGAGCAATGATATCCTTATTGCACTATTGTGCTTCAGGTATAAAATTACATAAATATCCTATGTGGGGCCCATTTATAGAATTGCACTTTGAATACCAACACAACATCCCTCTATGCTCAAGAAACATTTATCCTAAAAAATAGGTGAATTCCAAGCTAAAGTGGTGCTACAATCAGGCCATGAAGCCTTTAGAAATTTTGAAAAAGATGAAAAATTTAACCAAGAAATTGATGAAAGCTTATTTGAAGAAGAAATGCATAAATTAGATTCACCAAAGCTCAAAATCACCCACAATTAATTCTACTAAGTTTTCCCACTTTTAGGGTTCAATATCTTTGAGAATGGATGAAAATGGGGGAAATTAGGCTAAGTAGGGTTTTAATACCCTTTCTTGGTATGCAAGTACCACTTAAGAGGACACTAGGCTTCTTATACAATCACTTCTTAAGCGACCTAGTGTCGCTTTACCAGCACTTCATGATTACATAGGTACTGCATAAGCGGTCTCTTTGTTGCTTAAGTGACCATCACTTAAAGGGAAAGGAGGACGCTTAAGAGATGTCTTGTAGGGCCAACCTGACCGCTTAAGCAGTCTGCTGGGAACTTTAGTGGGACTTTGCTTAAGAGACCCAAATAGCCTCTTAAGTCGTGCACCAACTGAGTGTGCCAATTGAAGATCAATAATTAATCTGAACTTCCACCGACCACTAGTATTCCTTTAGAATCCCGTATATGCAAATAAACTATGATGCCCTAGCATATGAGGTTGTTTAGCTAAAGTTTTTGCCTCGTAACCAATTTGAACCATTGATAATTTCACAACATGGAATTGGCTCTAAAGACCAAACAAATTGTTCAGTAACTAAAGTATTAGTTTTGGTAAGTCATACATGACTTAAAGTAGCTATACGAAAGTTCTAAATTACAAAAATGAGTAGAAATACAATAAATGACATGGAGGGTCATTCTAATAGCCACTACTAAAAGAACTTTTGTCTGCAAAAGTAAAGGATTAAAATATACCTAAAGCCTAAAAATGGTAAGGACACTAGGTCCACAGTTCTCTCTCAATCTCCCAAGTAGCCTCTTCTATTGGGCGGTACCTCGACTAAACCTTAACTACTGAAATCTCTCTAGTGCATAACCTTCTGACGTTGCTAGCCAATATGTGTACCAGATCCTCTATGAAGGTCAATCGCTCATCAAAAATGACTGTGTCCTATCTAAGAACATAATACAGATTAGGAGTGTTTTGGTGCAATATAGAAACATGAAAAAAAGTGATGGGCTGCAGCCAAATCAAGAGGTAAGGCTAACTCATAAGCCACCTAACCAATTGTGTGAAGAATATCAAAAGGTCTAATATATCTAGGGTTGAGCTTACCTTTCCTCCTGAACCGCATTACACCCTTTATGGGTGATACTTATAGGAATACTCAGTCACCTACTCCAAATCACAAGGAACGAAGTCTATAATCAGCATAAAATATTTTCCTACTCTGAGCTGCCCTCAACCTATCCTAAATCACCCTAACTTTATTCAATGACTCCTAATGCAAGTCAATACCACGGAGTATATTATTAGAGGTCTCAAACCAACTAATTTGAGAATGGCATTGCCTACCATAAAAGGCCTCAAAAAGCATCATCTCAATATTTGAATGGTAGTTATTATAATATGTGAACTATGCCAAAGCTAAGTGTTTCTCCCACTAACCTCCAAAATCCATAACACAGGCTCAGAGCATATCCTCGAGAACTTAAATAGTCTAATCTAACTACCCACCGGTCTGAGGATTGAAGATTGTACTATGATCCACCTGAGTACCCAACAGCTCCTGAAAATCTCTCAAAAGCTAAAAGTTAACACCAAACCATTGTATGAAATGATAAATATAGGCACACCATTCAAATAAAATTTCTCACTAACATAGATACGGGCTAACCTCTCGACCTTGAAGGACATCTGAATAGGAATAAAGTATGTTTACTTGGTCAACTGATCCACAATGATCCAAATACCTCAAAACCATAGGAAGTATGAGTCAAACAAATAACAAAGTCTATGGTAATTTGCTCCCATTTCAACTCAGGAATAGGCAATCCCAAAATCAAATAACCAGGTCTTTGATGCTCAGCCTTCACCTGCTGACAACATATGAAAAGATCTACAAAGTCTGCCATATCTCTCTCCATACCACTCCACTAGTAATGTTGTCTTAAATTTTTATACATACTAGATATACCTATGTGAATAGAAGATCTGGAGCTGTGAGCCTCACGCAAAAGTGACTGAATCAAGTCATCAAACCTCAAAACATAAATATGGATATCAAATCCTAAAAGACACTTAGAATCTGTGGTATCCCTCTTAGACTCACCAGTCATCACCTAATCACGAATAATGCAAAGTCTCTTATCCTCAAATTAAAAACCCTAAATCTGCTCAAATAGCAAAGACCTTACCTTAACACTAGCAAGAATCCTCCTAAGGTCTAAAATAACAAGTCAAACCATCAAGTTCGATAAGGATTAAATGTCCTATACCAATGGTCTTTGAGAAACTAAAATACAAATCAAGCTATCGATACTCACCGCATTACAGCTCAAGGCATCTTTTGTGACGTATGCCTTGCCCAAATGATACAAGATAATGATATCATAATCCTTAAGTAACTCCATCCATCTATGTTACCTAGAGTTAAGCTCTCTCTAGGTCATAAGATTTTGAAGTCTATGAGGTTCCATGAAGTTCTCACAATGCCCACCATAAAGGTAATGCCTTCAAATCTTAAGTGTGAAAACTAACGTCGCCAACTCCAGATCAAGAGTGGGGCAGTTGCACTCATTTACCTTTAAATGCCTTAATTCATAAGTAATAACTCTACCCTACTGCATTTATACACAACCCAAACTAACACTAGAAGCATAACAATACATGTTGAATCCCTCACCCTCAATGGTAAGAGACTAGGTAGGAGATGGAGTAGGAAATATTTGGAGTTTTCCAAAGCTCAACTCATACTCCTCGAACTATCAGAAAGGAACCTCCTTCCAAGTCAATCTAATCATTGACGCTGCAAAAGTAGCAAGACTTTAAATGTACCGTCTATAGTAACCGGCCAAACAAACAAAGCTATGAACCTCAGATGAAGATGTAGGTCTATCTAATCATGAATTGACTTAATTGATTTTGGATCTACCATAATCCCATCCTTAGAAACCATATGCCCAAGGAATGTCACCAGCTTAAGCCAAAACACACCCTTAGAGACTTTAGCAAAAAGCATATGATATCTCAAAGTATAGCAAACAATCCTCAAAGATTACATACACTCTTATCTACTCCATGAATACATAAGGATGTTATCGATGAACAATCACAAATGAATCTAAATAAGTCTTGAACATACAGTTCATAAAATCCATAAAGGTAGTTGGTGCGTTAGTCAATCCAAAAAACATCACTAGGAACTCATAATGACCACACCGGGTTCTAAAGGTTGTCTTTGGAATATCCTTATCCCGAATCCTTAACTGATGGTAATCAAACCTCAAATTAATCTTAAAGAGAACCACTATTATCTAAAGCTAGACAACTAAATTATCAATGTGAGGCATAGGTTACCTATTCTTCGTCGTCACCTTATTAAGTTGCCTATAATCAATACATATATGTATAGAACCATCCTTTTTCTTCTAAAACAATATAGAAGCACCCCAAAGAGAAACATTCAGTCTGATAAAACCCTTATGAAAAAAATCCTAAAGTTTTGAATTTATCTTCTTAAGCTTGACAGGAGCCATATGGCAAGGTTCCATAGAAATAGGTCGGGTTACCAGCTCAAGATTAACATAAAAACTATATATCACGCTCAGGAGGAAGACTATGTAGATTTGTAGGGAAAACATCAAGAAAGTCATGAACTATAAGAACAAAATCAAGCTACAGACTCTCTACACTAACATAAGAAATATAAGCAAGATAATACTCACAACCCTTTGAAATAAGACTTTTAACATGATCATAAGAAATAATCCTTATCGGTTGGTGACTAATCGTTCCCTTTCACACAATCTTGGGTACACTGGGCATGGCTAATGTAACGATCTTGGCATGACAATCCAAGACCACATGATAGTGGTTTAACCAGTTCATACCCAGAATCACACCAATATTAACCATATATAATATAATAAGATTAGCAGGAGTATCAAACTCTCGAACAGTTACAACACATGATTTAAAAACCTAATTCACTACTAAAAAAACAGACACTAGGTAGATATATATAATGGCATAGATAATAAATCCCAAGATAATTCTAATTGTGGGGCATAATTTTCATACATATAAGAAAAAGTGGATCTCGAATCAAATAAAGAAAAAAGTCGATTGATGGCACACCAAGATTGTACCTATGATAACAATATTAGACTACTCAACCTCAGGTCTAGCAGGCATAGCATAAAACTGACCACGCCCACTACATGTTTGGGATCCTGATCGATCTTCTATCCTACCTACCTGAGAACCTCTATGAGCATACTGGGATCCATCCCTACAACTATGAAAACTATCTCTAGCTAGAGCAAAACTGCTCGAATCGATGGAACACTCTAAATTGAAGGAACCATTGCTCCATAACTTGGTCACTCTCAATAAATGAACAAAACCTCCAAAACTATAATATTCCACAGGTGTTGGACTAAAACTAAAAGATTTAGCTGATCCAAAATGACTAGCACAACTGGAATAACTAAAAGACAGACACATCCAAGATTTACAACTACCCTATCCTAGATGATCACTCAAACTAGATTGGATACCATCGATAATCTTAAAGGCGACTTGGACAGACCTACTAGATGAACTTTGATGCTGATACGCTGATGTAGAGGGTTTCTACCTTTAGAACCACTGTCTATGAATCGTGAGACACTATGTCTCCCAATAAAACTATCCTAATATTTTGCCTCTTATTTCTTCCCCTTTAAGTCTCGCGATCCATCTTCTCTATAACCTGAGCATGTTCATAAACCACAACAAAAGAACTACCCATAACAATCAAACTTTGTGTAGACATATGAAGAGAAATTCCAAATCCCTGAACAAAGTAACAAACTTTTTTATACTCAGTAGTCAGAAGTAGAAAAAACATGCCTAGACAACTCATAAAATTAAGCCTCATACTTAACAACAGTCAAAGAGCCATTCTCCAACCTCAAGAACTGATCTCTTAGATAATCCTTAAGACTGTAAGGCATATATTTGTCTAAGAAAATCTCAGAGAATTTAGTCTATGTCAATGGAGGAGATCCAACTGGACTAGAATCAAGAAAACCTCTCCACTACTGTCGAACTACCAAGTCTAATTGAAAAGTAGTTCCATACAAACCACTAGTCTATCCTCACAAGCAATAAAGAACTCATAAGCATCATTTCCTAGTGCACCAGAAAACCTAGGTGAAACAAATCTTAAGAATCTACCCAATATTTTCTGCTCCTCAATAGACATAGAAGGCTGGGCAACTACTGGTTGAGCAACTTCTAACTGGGCAACATTAAGTGCAGAGAGTACCTCAACTTTAGGAGCCTCAACTACAGGATATGCCTCTTCCTTAGTACCACTTTGATCCGTAGATTATGCATCATCATACAGTGCACTACAAACCAATCCCTAAATATAAACCATTACATCCTTGAGCACTTAAGACGAAATAAACCTCAATTTTGGCTTAGGTTGATAGTTAGCCCATCGCTAGTTGGGCCAGAAGAATATTTGGCTCAGGAGAAGGATTAGGGTCAGGTAAAGGCCCCATATCCTAGAGACTAGTTGGGGACATATCCCTGGGTTTTCTATAACCTCTATAACATCTATGAATAGATATAGGATCCCTAGTCTTAGTGGGGGGCCTCATCTCATGTAGCAGTAGCATATGTCCTAGCCATCTCCAAAAGAGTGAAACCAATGGAATGCTTCATAAACTGACTTACACTCTTTGAATGAAATGACTGAAAGAAGTGAAGAACTCCTAAGAAAGTCCAAACCTCCCAAAAATAGTAAATGGGTGAGCACTGAATAGTAATATTGTAATAATGAGGAAGTAAAACAAAAATGCCATAAGGTTCACAAACATTGGAAACTAATACTGAAATACTGATGTAATACTGAAATGAAAATTGAACATCTTTCTGAAATAATCTAGTCTGAAAGCCTCTAAATGTCTAGATGGGGAGTTGATGAGACAAGTCCCCAACTAACTCCAACAAAAAAACTGAATAAAATGAGTCTACTAAAATACTGAAAGGAATAACACAGTCCTCGAAATAAGAGGACTCACCACTGTAGTCACTGCTAATAATCTTAACTTCTAAGTACGATCTGGAGCCCGTGCGTACAAACCTACAATATGAGACATCATAGTACAAAAAAAGGTATGCATTAGTACTTTGAATGTATTGGTATGTTAAGTGAGGTAGGCTGATATACATAGGTTTATATCCATAAGATGATGACTGACTGAATGATATGAACATAACTCAATGAGAGTACATGGATAACTGAGATTACTGTAAATACTAAGTGTGCTATACTATGCACATATACTATATCTGGTATCATACTGAAACTGAATACTGGATTCTAATAAATGAGTGATTAATATATGAGAGTTCTAATAATTGAATGACTAATAATTGGGTGACTATTTTTTACAGTCCTGATTCTGTAGAACTGAACTGAGTTCTATACTAAGTCTGGAACAAAAACTATAATTGTGGGAGTGTTCATATAATCAACATACCCTAATATAAGCTGAGTTGGGGTCCAACCTGTAACCCCAGTTAGAAGGGTGTTAGAACCTTACCAAGGAATACTAACATCGTTGGGTAAACCCTAATCTGGCAGAAAGACCAATAATTTATATGTGTGGTTATGTCAACCCTAGTATGGTAGGAAGACATCTTACCCTACGCTATCTACGTAGTTCAGTAATGCATGGACTGCTACTTAGGGTCAAACTATATGCTGGCAGAAATTCCCCCATCCCTGGGTTCGCTTGGTGCTGAATCCTAATCCCAACTAATAGGACACTGAACTGATGACTAGACTATACTAGGCTTGACTGAACTATTACTGATCATATTAACTAATTGAACTGCACTGAGTTTACTGAGTTCTATAAATGACTAAATTCTACTATTTGTGATGTTACTGAGCCAATCTTGTAGTTATTGTAATTCTTGGTAAATAGCTAGATTGTCGGGCATTGAATATCTCCAGGAATCGATATCATCAATACAAATAGAACATGGAAAAACTAAAAAACGTGGTTATAGTCAACTATTCACAATGCAATCATTGATACATTTTATCAAGCACTTGGAAGTCATGAACTTGTACATGAATAAGAATACATGCTAACATGTCATAATTACACTATTCAATTAACATAGGAATTCCAAAAACCACTTGCAAGGTATAACTTTAGCATGATAGTAATTTAAACATGTAGTAATGGCATGAGTTTAACACTAGGTCACCAATGAATCACAAATGCACAATTAACACAATTAAGCATTTTGCCAAACACCTAAGAGGCATAATCTTGTATTTGAGCATGAATAACATGTTGATGCATCATGACTACAACCATCAATTCACAATTTAAGGGTTGCAACATGGGGATTACAACAATTTCATATATTATATCTTATACTTATGAAAACTATAATTAAATCTTGAATTGAACACTCATACAAACAACATGAACATGAAAACAACTCAATTGATACATGTAATTCATGAAAATATTACTTGAGATTATTAAAAGGGTTCTTGAACTCGAAGGGAGGAAGGAAACCCAAGGATGAATACCTAACATACCTTGGTAATCAAATTTATGAAAATCATTGGTGTGTTCTTGAAGCTTGAACTTGAAATTGGGTGCACTAGGTTTTTTTTCTTGAGAGTATTTGAGAGAGAGTGAATGATTTTACTCTTTTGGATGATTAATTTCATGTTTTGTGGCTGATTAGGAGTGGGTAAAAGGACTTAATTACCCCTCTGGATGCGGAATTATAAAAGCAAAAATCGTGCCCAGTGACGTGCTGGGCGACATGTCGCATTGATGGTCGATGCGATAGCCAACACGATGAGTTGATATGGCATTGGTTCACTAGAATTTGTACTGAAGGCTGGTGAAAAATCCATGTTAATGCAATGTACGATGCGACACATTGATATTGCGTTGATCCACTATTTTGGACTCCAAAACGTGCCTCAAATGACATTCGAAAAATCTGAAACTCATACGAGAACACCTACTGACATCCCTAATAATGAATCAATTTACAAATCAACATTTTAAGGTCATAATGATTTTAAATAAAGCCATTGAATTATGGAGGCAAAAAATAAAGGAAAAAAATGAGACTAAGTGTCAATACTTAGCTGAAATTTTCTAAGTCTGGGACCTCTTCACGCTATAAAGGACAGAGTTAGACTTGAAATTTTATGGGTTCTTACAATATCTCCCCCTTTAGAATATTCATCCTCGAATAAGACTGACTAACCTGAGAGTACAGATAGACTGAGTTTACATACTGAACATGTACAATGGAAACATGATTACATGACTGATACTACTGATAAACTGAGATTTTATACTAAACATGCATATCTGAAGGATGAATGAATTCTGAAGATATGACACATGACTAAGATGTTTCATAAGATATGCTTGATATGAGAATGCTATATAGTTGAAACTGATACCAAGATTGCAAGGGAATCTGAGCATGGAACTGAGTAAATCTAAGGAAGACTGTTACCTTGATCTGATTCTGAGTTTACGGAGAAGAGGTGAGGATACTAGGTCTGTATTTATTCTTTTTCTTCCCAAGTAGCTCCCTCAACGTATTGATTCCGCCACAGAACTTTGACCAAAGGAAATTCTTTGTTCCTCAATCTACGAACCTGGTGATCATGGATTTCGACTAGAACTTTCTCATAAGAGAGGTTGTTCTGAACATCTATACTCTCTATTGGTACTTCAACTGCCGGGTCACCAATGCATTTATTTAGCAAGGAGATGTGAAATACTAGGTATATTAAAGCTTAGTCTGAAGGCAGCTCAAGCTCATACACTACCTTTATGAAACAGCTGAGAATTCAATAAGGACCGATATATCGGGGACTGAGCTTACCCTTTTTTCCAAACCTTTTCACTCTCTTCATGGAAGAGATTTTTAAGTACACAAAATGTCCAATCTTAAACTCGAGATATTTTCTTATTAAATTTGCTTATGACTTCTGTCGGCTCTGAGCTGTCCTAAGCCATTTCTTAATTAACTGAACTTTTTCTAAGACATCAAACACTAATGTGGCTTCGCCCACTTTGAACTAACCAATGGGAGATATATATATCCTCCCATAAAGAGCCTCAAATAGAACCACCTAAATACTGGAATGATAGTTGTTATTATACGCAAACTCAATCAAAGGAAAGTGGTCATCCAGCCTACCCTTAAAGTCGACAACACATGTCCTTAATATATCTTCTAAAATTTGAATGGTCCTTTCTGCTTAATCATCTGTCTGAGGGTGAAAGGTTGTATTGAGATGAACTTAGGTACTAAGATCATTTTGGAAGGCTTTCCAAAAGTAAGAGGTGAACTCGTACCTCTATATAATATGATGGTTAATGGAACTCCATGAAATCTTGTAACGCCCCAAAATTTAATTCCTGGGATGCCACACGATACTCCGAAATATGAGTAGTCCTGAGCTAACCCTAACTGCCTTTTCTCAATCTGAATCTCAAGATAGGGAAAAATACAAATGAAAAATCATAATATGTGCAGAAAACTATCTGAATCATCTGGGTAAATCTGAACCATACTAATCTCAAAAGTCTGGTAAAGCAAATACTGAAAATTTGAGTACTAAAATATAAATCTAAATACTGAATTTTGTAGTCCGACAAGCCTCTACTATATGAATCTAGAGAGTCACTGGGATAGGCCCCAGATAACTTAAACTATTTAAAATAAAGTGAGAAACATCTGCTAATAAACTAAAAGTGTGACTAATTAAGTCCCTGAACTATGAGGACTCACCAACTGCAGGGATGTAGTTGAGATGCACGAAAATCACTCACACTGCTAAGATTGAGCACCTGAACCAACATACATTATGAGATAATGTAGCACATAGACATATATGTGAATCAGTATTTTGACGATGTACTGAGTATATGGGGGTGTATGTAATAAGTAAACAATATCTTCACAGTTTATAAAATAATCATGCATGCTAAATGTAAATAACTCACTTAGACTTGAATAATCTGAAAGTAAAATCACGAATAATAAAGATGTAGTCTAAATCTTGTAAGTCATCACACTTAGTTTTGAAATCTGTGTTTCTGTTGTATTTCTCAAATCTCATAAGCTAAGTGAAGTCTGAAAAACATATTTTGTGTATCTTACGGATTTAATTCAACAAGCTATTTTAAGAGTAGGGGACATTTGTTGGGAGGTTTTTCTAACCGATATACACTATGTGAGCATCCATAGAGTCCCACGACTGGCCCTCGTTAGGTAGGGATGTTCTACCCTTGCCATCAGAAAATAACTTCTAATCTGAGTGATCACAATCTAAGTCATCCACATAGAAGTGGGAATAATCTGAATCCTACGGTGGCACATAGTTTTGGGGTATGAAACCATAGTAACTTACCCATCTCAGTGCTAGATACAACTTCCATTTTTATGCTCAAGATCTTAAGAAATCCACTTCAAAATAGTACAAGGTTAAATCTCAAGTTATCTGAAAAAAGTGGATTCTTTATCTTAGCTTAGGACAAAAAGGTCAAATCTTTATCAATAATCTAAGAACAATCTTATATGAGGGTGCTCATGGCACAAATAATCTTGAAACAATAGACTTTAAATTGGGTCTATTGACCCAAGAATCAATCTCATGTTAAAACATCTAAAAATTCATACTTGGTAACGTAAACATTCATAAATCATCTTAAACACTAAAAATTTCAGCATTATGCATGGAAACAAAAACATAATCATGCACTTCAACTTCTAAATCATGGAAAATCTCATAATATTGCAAAGAATGATAATGGGTATAAACCCTGACTTGAATTTCATGCAAAATCTCATAAATTACAGTAAATTTATAATTAAAGTAAAGTTTTGAGCACAAGTATGAACGAATTATCCTTGTTCAAACCTCACATACCTTAATTTGATGATCTAGTTGCTAGAACTTGAATCTTGGATATCTAGTGATGATTTGGAGATGAATTCCTAGTGTTCTTGAATTGGTGATTCTCAATCTTGAATTGTCTTAGAGGATTAAAGGAGAAATCTTGAGTTTCTTGGAGAGGAAGTATGAGCCTTAGGGTTTTGCTTGAGAGAGAATATTGAATAAAGCATAAAGTGCTTTCAAATATGATTAATCTTCTATTTTTGGATTGATTAGGGCCTTGGGGATTGACCCAAATGCCTGTATTCATCTCTAATTCAGAACTGGAAAACGACGCAAGATCCCTATTTTTGGCCTTGGTGCTACGTGCCACTATCGCGCCAAGCCACTGAAAAATGCCAACTGGGAATATGAATGGTGACGCGATGTAGTGGTATCGCATTGCAACCTTAGATGGGACCTATAAACTTGGCAGGACGTGCCAACATCGCGGACTGATGTTCCGGTACATTAAGGAACAGCTAGCATTATTTTCTTAGGGAAATTGTATGTTTTCAGGCAACCAAAGTGTTATTTAATAAAGTTTTTAGTGTTTTCAGTGAAAGGAGATAACCACAGAAGAAAATTGGAAAAAGTAGCATAAAAGTGAGTTTGAAGGTCAAAATGGTGGACCGTCAGTCTTTCGACGGACCACTAGGTCGACCGTCAAGGTGATCCAGAACCTACCATACAAATGCCTTGAGTGACGGAAAACATGACAGACTGTCAGACATGTGACGGATCACCGGATGGACCGTCAAACCTTATCCATAAATCACCTTTCAGAGAAACTCAGTGACGATCAACATGGTGGACCGTAAGTATGTGATGGACCACCAGATGGGCCGTAAATGCTTATCTAGAAACCACCCTCCAGAGGAAATCAGTGACGGTTAATGTGGTGCACCGTCAGTCATGCGATGGACCACCAGGTGGACCGTCAGGTCTTATCCAGAAACTTCTATTTGGAATAAACGAGTAACGGACAAGATTGTGGACCGTCAACTCTTTGACGGTCCGTCATATGAACCATCAATTGGGATGTGTCTTTTCTATTTTTAAATTTTAAATTATTTTTTTAGATGGGAAGATATAAATACAAAATTTTAGGGTTAAGAAGGGATCTTTATTTTTTCTTTTAGAAGCTTTATCATCTATTGAAACTATTTGTAACCCAGTACATTGGGGATTCTTTAGATCTGGGAGTACTTTAGCATTGAACAATTGATTATTGAAGATTGAAGAACTGATTCTTGGGATTCTTTGTAAGTAAATTCTTAATCTATTTATGAATAATACAAGAATAACTTCTTCTTATTCTATGGAGTGTTATGGCTAAGATCCCATAACTAGGGTTATGGGCCTTAATGTGAAACACATCTAAGGGTTGGGAATCAATTTGAGTTCCATAATTGAATGACATTGCATAAACCATTCTTCAATTTCTTGACTTTTCTTGGTTGTAAACTTGAAGAGTGATCCCTAGAACAACACTTGTCTGAAAGAAAAGTGTTTGTTGGGAAAATAAAGTGTTTACATGAATTCTAACGGCGTTAACCTTTAGAGTAATAGTAAATGCCCTAACAGGATTAGCTTACATGAGAAATGGGTTGAAGAAATAATGCATCCTTCGTGTTTGAGAGAATTAGAGTATAATCTATCCAGTTAGGTTGAGAAACTTAGGGATAAAGAATAGAACTCAACCTTTCTTGCAATTGAATTTTCTAAGCGAAACTCATCAACAATTCACAACCCAAATGGTGCTAGCATTTTGGTGACCATAACCCTGGTTTCTTTAATCTCATAAAGTTACGAAATACAAAGAGAATCATTAGTTGGAATACTCTTGTTACAATTAATTATTTTACAAATAAAAATCCAAAACCCCTTTTTTTTGTTAAGAACCTCTGATCAACAGTCTAATAACGATTACAATACTTAGTGAGCACAGTATTCCCTATGGGATTCGACACCCAATCTAGTTGAGTTCTATATTTGACAGAGATCACTTACACTTTCTACCGAGAGTTATAATTTGGGCGTATCAAATTTTGGCACCATTGCCGGGGAATACGGTTGTCAATTATGTTTGTGATAGTTAATAGACCCTTTGGTCAAAGATTCTCAAACTTTACTTTTGGTTTGTTGTTTTTGTTTTGAATATGTTGACTATTGTGCATGCCAAGTATATGGAGATCATGTCAGCCCTTATTACCTATTAATCCTGAACCATATCTTATTGGCAGAATGGATGCGCAATGAGACCCTGAAAGGATAGCTGCTCAACAGGAGCAGGCTAGATTAGCTGCATTGGCAGATACACAAGTAAATCAATAGAATGCTGATAACCCAGGTCGAGTACCAAATCCTGATGATGAGGACCTGGGTGATGATGAACTATTAAATCAAAGACGTGAAGATGATATGGATGCATCATTGAACAGTAATGTCAACAGAGATCGTCAGGCTAGAATGAGACCCGAATGCAGAGCTGTGCAATTTGTTTTTGATGATGATGATGATAAATTGGATGGGGCTGGTGCCACAAGGGCTATTAGTCCTCCGTCTTTATCACCCGGATCCAAGTTTAATATTACTAGCACTATGATCCAGCTATTTCAACTCAAAGGGTTATTTGGTGGACTTGCAGGCAACGATCCGAATATGCATCTGATTAATTTTATCTCAATATGCAAGTCATTTAACAATCCAGGGGTTGGAAAAAATATGATCCAACTGCTCTTATTCTTATTTTCTCTATCTGGAGAGGCAACTCTATGGTTAAATGGGCTAACTACCGACTCTATTACCAATTAGAGGTACCTAAAAGATGCTTTCCTAGAAAGATTCTTTTCGCCGTCCAAGATTGCACAATTGACAGATGAGATAAGCAATTTCAGACAGCTTCCAATTGAAGCTCTCCACGAGACTTGGGAGAGGTTCAAGAAGAAGCTTATGTGGTCCCCAAATCATCAGATGACCAATACCCACTTGATGGGGATATTATATAGGGCCTTGAATTTGATGACTAAGCCAGTGGTAGATACAGTGCTAGATTTTTAAGTTAGCTTTGTCTCTGAAGCTTCAAGCACGTAGTGTAATCGAGAATCGAGGTAAGTGAAAACCCTTCTCTTCTGGTAGTCCGTATTAAGTGTAAAAAAATGCTTTATTGGTTTGTTCTTAGTGTACTGAGTATGAATGTCTTGTGTTTAAATTCAAAGTATAAACTTGTGTTAAATTTGGGTGATATAAAGTTTAAAATGAGACCAATGTGCTTAAAATATAAGTTTAGAGATGTGATGGTAGTTGAAAATATGACCTGATGTGCTATTGCTCGACAAAATGGTCAAACCCAGACTTTTTGGCTGAAGACGAAGGTACGATGGTCAAACTGGTGGATCGTCAACTTTTTGACGGACCACCACGATGACCGTCAGAATACTCAATAAAATACATCTTCTATATAAGCTATGAAGATCAAAGTGGTGGACCATCAACTTTGTGACGGACCACCACATTGACCGTCAGAAGGCTCAAGATTTTATGGATCACTGCTTAAGGGCTGACGGTTGAGTTGGTGGACCATCAACTTTGTGACGGACCACCTAGTTGACCATCAGAAATCCCAAGATGTTGTGGGTCACTGCTTAATTGTTGACGGCAGAGTTGGTGGACCGTCCAACCTCTGGTAGATCGTCAAATCTACCGTCATACCATATCTGCAACAATTTTGATTGTGTTTGAATTTTGAACTGATTTCTTAAACAGGTTTTCAGGTGATATGGCCCCTAAACTTCCACAAGCCAGAGGAGGAAGATCTCAACAAAGTAGAAATGAGTTTGCACCGGCCTATAATACTAGGCGAACTGAAAAGAAAACCATCACAATCCCCCAGTCTGAGGAGGGAAGTGAGAATAGCATCAGTTTCACTGATTCAAGTTCGGATGAAGAAACAGTTGCTTCAACCCAACCATTACCCGTAGAAGGTGAAGCTGAAATGGCTAATGTGGGGGATCAAACGAACGCTACTGATGCAGAAAATAAATAGGAGGGTGATACCGTTATCAGGAGGAAAGATCCCCAGATTTGAGATGCTATCAGATGAAAAATAGAGGGATCACACAAAGAGTTCTATAATGGGTTGACACCCACAACTCGAGGGATTCGAAGGTCAATTCTAGAAGAACATCAGATTATGACAATAGAGCTTCATGAATATCCCGAGTTGGAGCGCCAATTCAACGAATATGGACTACCATGGATGAGCAGGCCACCAGGAAACTACCAACCAAATTGGGTAAGAGAATTCTTTGCAAATTACCTATGTTTGGTGAAAGCAGAATGTCCAAAGGGAACTCCAATCTCACATATACCAAGTAAAGAGTCTGTCCTGGTCAAAGGGGTCACCGTTGATATCTCATACCGAATAATTAATAGGATGCTATTCATGCCAGGATATGAGGCTTCACATGCGGTCCCAGAGTTTGAGTATAGAATGAGAAATTCTTCCGGTCAGGGACGTTGGGAGGCCTCATTATTGAGTGATGATGGAAATCCTTCCTGGTTGACTAATTCCAAAGAGCGCATCGCAAAGTTCACTCTTAGCTTTAAAGCTATGTTCTGGTGGGATATTGTTCGGTTGAGGTTAATGCCAACAAAAGGAGATGGGAACCTGGATCATCACAGAGCAGTAGTAGTGTCCAGTTTGATTTCAGGGCTACCAATTGATTTTGGTCAGCTAATTGCAGATGAGATGTTTGTGAGAGAACATAAAGTGACCACCTCTATACCCTTCCCATGTTTGATCACTGAATTATGCAAACAAATTGGGGTGCCACTGATCAGTGGGGTTGACAATGAGGTACAGGCTACAGATAAGCAGGACATTGAGAAGTTGAAAGACGAATCAAAGTTCGAAATTTATGTAACCATACCTCCAGCATATCAATCTCAGTCTGTACTAGTTCTCGAAGCCACATAAATGCCTGAAGGTATGCCTTTGCCTATTACCACATATGTGCCACCTGATTATGTGCCCCAGGGTACATCTGTAGGGTCAGATTCTACATAGTTTGCTGGTGGAGCGGATTTTACGGAATACAAATTCAACCCGGTGAATTTTGTGAAGGTGGTGAAGAATCAAAAGCGGTTTAAGAAGCAGTTAGAAATGTGGGCTGGAGATTTCAAACATTTTGTGGATGAAATTGTGGCCGAAGCAGTCAGGCCATTTCAAACTAATCAAGTTAGGATGGATAACATAGAAAATCGCATCAATAAAAGGCTAGATTCACTATCTCTCCCTGATCTTGCCAAGGTCATGGATGAATTTGAGCAGGAAAAGGCTGACATAACGGAGATAAAGAAGAAACAATCACATCTGCCTGTATTTGACCTGACTTTGGCAGTAAGTGATGATGATGAGGACATTCTGGATCTAATGGGTAGACCCGTGAAGGATAAAGGCAAGCAGTAAATGGATGAAAAAGAAGCAAAGAAAGAAGAAAAAAAGAGAAAGAGAGAAGCAATGTCACCTGAGGAGTTAGATTAGCATAACCTAAAGAGAGCTGTAAAGAAGTCAAAGAAAGAAGCTAAAAAGAAGCAAAAAGAATAAGAAAATGAAGCAGCAAGAGTCTCTAGTAGTACTGCCCCAGCAAGGGGGCGAAGTGCAGGTTCAATTCATCAAAATATGGAGGGTGATGTTGTGAGCGCTCCTACCACCATAGGGTCCAACATTGCACAGGGTGAGGATGCAGGGACCTCACCGCACCTGACAGATGCCTCGGAGAAATTGGTGGTGAAGTAGATAACCCAATCCTTAGTTACGGTAATTTATTGCTTTGAGGACAATGCATATCTTTTTGTGTGGGGGTGGGGTATATTTACACCATAGTTGGATGTGTTGCCGATATTCTGAATCCAATCATATACTATCTAGTAGAAGCATAATGTTTAGGGTTTTTTTATTATCGCATTTCAAATTATGTAGCCTGTGATGTAAATATATGTGTTTAATGATTATCTATAAACTGTTTTTGTTTCAGTACTTTGTTGTAAATATGGTCTATTAATGATGCAACATAAGACTATGAGCATGTGTATGTTATTATTTACCTTATTCATGTAAACATGTGTATATAACTCTCAGTAATTCTACATTTAGCATTAGTCTAGAAGAGGTGCATGCAACATGCAATGAACATTCCAAGAAATTCAAAGGAAGTTTAATTTCGTTGCCTGTGGGTGTGAGGTTTTACTTGTAGTTCTTTCATAGGTTAAGACCTAGAACATGCCCGAGTCATAGATACAGTCTTTTAGGGGAGTCATTAGGATAGGATAATAGTCCTCCTTGAACTTTGAGCCCTTCTAAAATAAATAAACAACACCCACAAGAAAGATTATGTCTTTTGAACCCATTTTTTGTCTTTAAAACTCGTTCTGAAATCCTGTCACTGTTAATTACTCTCCGTAGGGTTTTAACATTCAGCTCCAGCATTAGAAAATTACTTAGCATTGTACATTTCAACTTAGATAAAGCATATAAGTTAAGGGTGGCTAATGTCAAAATATTGGCCACTGACTGCATTAGCCTGAGTCGAAAGGTAGCTGTTATAAAAAAAATAAAAAAATAAAAAATAAAAAAAATAAAAAAAATAATAAAATAAAATAATATATAGAGAAACTTGAATTTGAACAGATGTTAGGGTTAGGTGAGTTAAGTTTCAATGAGTCACTTTACCCAAAAACATACCCCTCCTGACCTGAAACCTCATTGCTAGCCTCGAAAAGACCTGTTTGATCCTAGTGAGTCAATCTTGAGGTAGTGTCGTATGGATAAGGAAAGCCTATGGGTACTTGGACTATGGTAGTAACTTCTTTGTGAGTGTGAGAGTTAGACTTTGTCCACATAAAATAATGAGTGGTGGATTTCATTGTTGTGAGGGCAACCGAAGTTTCACTGAACTTTGATGTTCTCTGTAGAATGTAACATTCATGCTTGTGAACTAAACTATGATAAATGCTAAGTGTGGATCCTGATGTGTTAAATTCATGTGATTGAACTGATGAGTGAATAGTTGCATCAAAATATTTCAAGGGTTGGTTGCTTGTCATTTTACTGTTCATGTGTGCAATTAGGTACTGAGTTGCTTGAGGGCAAGCAATTACCTTAAGTTGAGGGTGTTGATGATCCGGTATATTAAGGAACAATTAGCATCATTTTCTTAGGGAAATTGTATGTTTTCAGGCAACCAAAGTGTTATTTAATAAAGTTTTTAGTGTTTTCAGTGAAAGGAGATAACCACAGAAGAAAGCAGGAAAAAGTAGCAGAAAAGTGAGTTTGGCGGTCAAAATAATGGCCGTCAGTCTTTCGACGGACCACCAGGTCGACCATCAAGGTGATCCAGAACCTACCATACAAATGCCTTGAGTGACGGAAAACATGGCGGACCGTCAGACATGTGATGGACCACCAGATGGATCGTCAACCCTTATTCAGAAATCACTTTTTAGAGGAACTCAGTGACGATCAACATAGTGGACCGTCAGTCATGCGACGGACCACCAGATGGACCGTCAATGCTTATACAGAAACCACCCTCCATAGGAACTTAGTGATGGTTCATGTGGTGCACCGTCAGTCATGCGACAAACCACCAGGTGGACCGTCAGGTCTTATCTAGAAACTGCTAATTGGAAGAAACAAGTGATGGACAAGATGGTGGACCGTCAACTCTTTGACGGTCCGCCATATGGACCGTCAACTGGGATGTGGCTTTTCTGTTTTTAAATTTCAAATTCTTTTTTTAGATGGGAATATATAAATACAAAATTTTAGGGTTAAGAAGAGATCTTTCTTTTTTCTTTTAGAAGCTTTATCATCTATTGAAACTCTTTGTAACCCAGTACTTTGGGGATTCATTAGATCTGGGAGTACTTTAGCATTGACTAATTGATTATTGAAGATTGAATAACTGATTATTAGGATTCTTTGTAAGTAAATTCTTAATCTATTTATGAATAATATGAGAATGACTTCTTCTTCTTCTATGGAGTGTTTTGGCTAAGATCCCATAACTAGGGTTATGGGATCCTTAATGTGAAACAAATCTATGGGTTGGGAATCAATTTGAGTTCCATAATTCAATGACATTGCATAAACCTTTCTTCAATTTCATGACTTTTCTTAGTTGCAAACTTGAAGAGTGAGCCCTAGAATAACACTTTTCTGAAAGGAAAGTGTTTGTTGGGAAAAGAAAGTGTTTACATGAATTCTAAGGGCTATAACCTTTAGAGTAATAACAATTGCCCTAACAAGATTAGCTTACATGAGAAATGATTTGAAGGAATAATGCATCCTTTGAGTTTGAGAGAATTAGAGGATAATCTATCCACTTAGGTTGAGAAACTAAGGAATAAAGAATAGAACTCAACCTTTCTTGCAATTGAATTTGCTAAGTGGAACTCATAAACGATTCACAACCCAAATGGTGCTAGCATTTTGGTGACCATAACCCTAGTTTGTTTAATCTCATAAAGTTACGAAATACAAAGAGAATCATTAGTTGG
Organism: Capsicum pubescens; assembly: GCA_030864215.1. Lineage (NCBI taxonomy): Eukaryota > Viridiplantae > Streptophyta > Magnoliopsida > Solanales > Solanaceae > Capsicum > Capsicum pubescens. The sequence goes on along the minus strand of CM061549.1, from coordinate 97,453,053 downwards.
AATACTGTTGTTATAATTAATTATTTTACAAATTAAAACCTAAAACCCCTCCTTTTTGGTTAAGAACCTATGATCAACGGTCTAATAATGATTACAACACTTAGTGAGCACAGTATTCCCTGTGGTATTCGACATCCAACCTAGTTGGGTTCTATATTTGACAGCGACCACTTACACTTTCTATCGAGAGTTGTAATTTGGGCGTACCATAGACCTTCACTGGAATTCGACAATTGGGAATTTGGCTCTCTCCGCGACGCACCAATATCGCGTAAGGCCACTAAAAATTGACAATCATCATTTAAACCTGCTATGCGATACGCTATTGACCAAAATAACAGTGTTTTACGATTGGAACTTGAAATAGCCATAGCTCCTTCCTCGGTTATTGAATTTAGATAAATCTTATATCGTTGGAAAACTAATTCAATTTCCTACGTAATGGAAAGTCAAAATCTAAGGAATTCCACACGAAATAAATAGTATTTGTTTTGGGAAGCTATCCCATAATATTCTAGAGATGAATTTAAGCTAGGAAAATTGCGGGGTATTACAAATCTGACCAACTCTCTAACATAGAGCGTGGCATAATCCTTGGCTGAATAAGAGGTATGAAATGGTAAGAAATGGGATGACTTGGTCATCCTATTCACAATGACCCAAATCAAATCATGTTGGCAATTAGTACGGGGCAAACCCATAACAAAATGCATGTTCAATTCCTCCCGCTTCAATGAGGGAATACTGAACTCCTTCATAGACCACTAGGATTTTGATGCTCAATCTTAAACTGTTGATATGTAGAGCACTTAGCCACAAACTCCGCAATGTCTCTCTTTATCCCATCGCCCCAATAGACCTCTAGTAAATTATGGTATATCTTAGTTGCCCCTAGGTAAATCGAGTGATGCGCTTCATGCGCCTCTGCAAGAATCCTCTGCCTCACATCATCCACATATGGCACACACAGTCTACGCTGGCAATGCAACACACCATCTCTCCCTTGGGAGAAAACCTCTACCTTCTTATCTCTAACTGACTCTTTCAGCTTTACTAAACTAGGATCTCTATCCTGCTTTTGTTTTACCTTAAAAACCAAAGATGATTTCGAGCTATTCTGCACCCACATACTTCCCTTAGCTGAATCAACCAAACGAACACCCAATCTAGCAAGTTGGTGAACTTCCTAAACTAACTTCTTCTTACCATCCCCCATATGATCAACATTTCCCATGGACAATCTGCTATGAGCATCAGCTACTACATTGGCCTTGCCCGGATGATATAGAAAACTCATGTCATTATCTTTTAACAACTCTAGCCACCTTCTTTGTCGCAAGTTCAAATATTTAAGAGAAAATACATAATGCAAACTTTTATGGTCTATGAACATATAAACATGCACCCAATACAAATAGTGCCTTTAAATCTTTAAGTCAAACACCAGAGCTTCTTACTCAAGATCATAGGTGGGGTCATTCTTTTTATGGGGCTTAAGATGTCTATAGGAATAGGCTATGACCTTACCTTCCTACAGTAAAACACACCCAAACTAACCCTAGAAGCATCACGATACATAATAAATCCATTTGAAGCATCTGGTAAAGTCAAAATTGGGCTGTAGCAAGTCAAGTCCTTAACTCTTGAAAACTCTTCTCATAAGAATCTGACCACTAGAATTTGACTTTCTTCTAAGTCAATTTGGACATGAGGGATGCAATAGATGAAAATACTTCAAAAAACCATCAGTAATAGCCAGCCAAACCCAAGAAAATCCTACTATCTAATGGAGAGATGGGTATGGGCCAATTTCTCACTGCTTCAATCTTTTGAGGATCAACTCTAATGCCATCACCAGAATCTATATCACCAAGGAAAGATATTAACCTTAGCAAAAATTCACATTTACTAAATTTGGTGAATAACTGATGGGCTCTCAGAGTTTGTAATACTATTCTGAGATGGTTTGTATGATCATGTTCACTGCGGGAGTAGACAAGGATGTCATCAATGAAGACTATGACGAACATGTCCAAGTACTACTTGAGCCCTCTTTTCATCAAGTCCATGAAGGCTGCTGGGGAATTGGTAAGACCAAATAACATGACTAGAAATTCAAAGTGACCATATCGAGTTCTGAGAGCTATTTTTAGAATTTCACATTCTCTGACTCTGAACTTATGATAGCTTGATCTGAGGTTTATCTTAGAAAAGTAACTCGCACCCTAAAGTTGGTCAAACATGTCATCAATTATGGAAAGAGAATACTTGTTCTTGATTGTGACTTTGTTCAACTGACGATAATCAATACACATTCTAAGAGAACTGACATTCTTACGCACGAAAAAAATTGGTGCACCCCACGAGGAAACACTGGGCCTGATGAATCCCTCATATAGGAGATCTTTCAATTGTTCTTTTAATTCCTTAAGTTCTGCTAGAGCTATTCTGTATGGTGAAATAGAGATAGGCTGAGAGTTTGGAAGAAGGTCAATTTCAAAGTCAATTTCCCTTTTAAGAGGAGCTCTGGAAAGATCCTTGGGAAACATATCTTGAAATTCATGTGCTATTGATACTAACTCAAGATTGGGTGTCTCTAAACTAGAGTCTTGAACTCAGACGAGATGATAGACACACCTCTTAGATATCATCTTTTTTCTCTAAGGTAGGAAACATATTGACCCCTGAGTGCTGAAGTACTAGCCCTCTATTCTAGGACAGGTTCATTTGGGAACTGAAAGTGGACAACTCTGTTTCTATAGTCCAATGAAGCATAGCATGAATAAAGCCAATCCATGTTAAGAATGATGTCAAAAATTTTCATCTCTAACTCTATTAAGTATGATGAAGTTACTTTCTAAGATGCCATAATCGGACAGTTCTTGTATACCCATCGGGCTATGATAGATTTACCCACTGAGGTAGAGACTGAGAAGGGCTCTTCTAGGATTTCAGGACTGACTCTGAAGTCAACAGCTATGTAAGGAGTTAAAAAGGATAAAACATCTCCTGGATCTAGCAAAACATAAACATTTAATGATAAACTTATGATGTACCAGTGACCACATCAGGAGAACATTCTTGATCTTGTCGGGACTGAAGTGGATAGAGTCCGTTTAGACGTAGCCCACTAGTGGCACTAGAAGTGGCACGATGCAGACACTAGCGACCGAACTGAGCTGGGGACAACTATGCTAACTCTGGGAACCCACCTGAGGACACTCTCTAATTCTATGACCTGGCTTGTCGTACCTAAAACATACATCACTGCCAGCTCTGGAGACACCCTGATGGTTTTTTCCACACTTCTGGTAAAGAGGATTTTTTCAGGCACTACTGACACTACCCTGAGATTTAGAGCATGGCTCCCTATCCTTATTACCATTTCTGAATTTGCGCACTGGAGCTCTAGCTGACGATGGAGATTGAACTAAAGATTTTAAGCGGAATTAGGGATGATTACCACCCTCTTACTTAGGCTGAGTAAATTTAAAGCTACCTATTATATCCCTCTTGTTCTCCCTCTTTTTCTCCTTAGTCTTTTGCTCCTCTGTCTACTGAGCATGGACTATCAATCTTGAAAAGTCCATCTCCTTAATCAACATTGCGGTCCTACACTCCTTAACCATACTTTTAGACACCCCTGACACAAACTTACTCATCTTAGATCGGCTATTGGCTACCACATGAGGAGAATATTTGGCTAACTGAGTAAACTTAAGAGAATACTCCTTCACTATCATGCTTCCCTGCTTTAGGTTAATGAATTCCAATACCTTATCTTCCCTTAACTTGAACGGGAAAAACTTATCTAGGAAGGAAGTAGCAAACTTCTCCTATTCTATAGGACTTGTATATACATCCTTGGATTCCTTCCACTACTTAAACCATGAGTGAGACACATCCTGCAACTAATGTACAACTAACTCAGTGCGCTCACTAGCTATTACCCTAATAATATTTGTGACTTTCTACACCATGTCAAGAAATTCCTATAGGTTCTCTTCAAACTTAGACCCTGCAAAAGATGGAGGATTCATTATGGTAAAGTCCTGAATTATGGATGCAGTAGTATTGGCCACTGGGTTGGCCTGAAAAATAGCTATATATTCATTCTAGGATGCCACAAAATGAGCAAGAGTGGTGAAAGTTGCTCTAAACTCTTCAAGAGAAACATGCTCATCTAGGGGATCTGGCTGGACGGGTGGAGGTGCTGGCTGGTTTCTCGTTCTTCTTCCATTAGTCATTTTGGGAGGCATTTTATATAACAAAAGAGAAACTTGGATTAGACAGAGAGTTTAACTTAAGATCATGCTCACTCACACGACATGAATACTTAAAGAGGGGAAGTTTTCCTAAAAGTGCCTCATAGCCTCTTTCCATAAGTGTGGCGTGCTACACACCCATGTGCAAGACCCTACTAGACGCGACTTTCAGACTCCCTAGACTCTATTAAACCTTAGGCTATGATACCAAGTTTTTAACTCCCCAAGTCTATACCCTAACATCACATGATACTTACGATCTCGAAGGACGACAAGCTAACCCATTACTGGTACATGCTGTGAGCACTGAATAGTAATACTATAATAATGCAAAAGTAGAATTGAAATTCCATAAGATTCACAAACATTGGAAACCAATACTGAAATACTAATGTAATACTGAATAGAAAACTGAACAACTGTTTGAAATAATCTAGTTTGAAAGCCTCTAACTATCTGGGTGGGGAGCTGATGGGACAAGTCCCCAACTAACTCCAATGGAAAAAATTGAAAAAAATGAGTCTACTAAAATACAGAAAGGAATAACTCAGTCATCAAAATAAGAAGACTCACCACTGTAGTCGCTGCTAATAATCAGAAATGCTAAGTACGATCTAGAGCCCGTGCGTCCGAACCTATGATATGAAACATCATAGTGCAAAAGAAAAGGTATGCGTCAGTACTTTGAGTGTATTGGTATGCTAAGTGAGGTAGGCTGATATACATGGGTTTATATGCATGAGATGATGACTGAATAAATACTATGAATATGACTAAATAAGAGTACATCGATAGCTGAGACTACTGTAAAGACTGAGTATGCAATACTATGCATATATACTATATCCAGTATCATACTAAAACTGAATAATGAGTTCTAATAACTAAGCGATTGATATATGATAGTTCTAATAATTGAATTATTGATAACTTGGTGACTATTTTTGACAGTCTTGATTTTGTAGAATTGAACTAAGTTCTATACTGAGTCTAGAATTCAAACTGTAACTATGGGAGTATTTATCAAACTTACATACCCCGATATAAGGTGAGTTGGGGTCAACATATAATCCCAGTTGGAATGGTGTTCATACCTTTCCAAGGGATACTAATTAGGTTGGATAAACCCTAATCTGGCAGGAAGACCCATAATTTATATGTATGGTGATGTCAACTCTAGTCTGGCAGGAAAATGTCTTACCCTATGCTGGCTACGTAGTTCTATAATGTAAGGCTTTCTACTAAGGGTCAAACCCTATGCTGCAGGAATGCCCTCATCCCTAGGTTCACTCGGTACTGAATCCTACTCTCAACTGATAGGACACTGAACTAATCACTATACTGTACTAGGCTTGATTGAACTATTACTGATAATATTCCCTGACTGAATTGGACTGAGTTTATTGAGTTCTGTAACTGACTAAAATCTACTATTTATGACGTTACTGAGCCTATCCTATAGCTACTATAATTCTAGGTAAACAACTAGTTTTTCGGGTATTGAATATACCCAGGACTCGATAGCATCAATACTAATAGAACATGACAATACTTGAAAATGTGGCTATAGTCAACTATTCACAATGCAATCATTGAGACATTTCATCAAGCACTTGGAAGTCATGAACTTGTACATGAATAGGAATACATACTAACATGTCATAATTACACAATTCAATTCACATAGGCATTTCAACAACCACTTGCAAGGCATAGCTTTCGCATGATAGTAATTTAAACATGTAGTAATGGCATAAGTTCAATTCTAGGTGACCAATGAATCACAAATGCATAATTAAATCAATTAAGCATTTTGTTAAACACCTAGGAGGCATAATCTTGTACTTGGGCATGAATAACATGTTGATGCATTATGACTACAACTATCAATTCAGAATTCAAGGGTTGTGACATGGGGATTACAATAATTTCATACATGATATCTTATACTCATGAAAACTATAGTTAAATCTAGAATTGAACACCCATACAAATATCATGAACATGAAAATAACACAATTGATACATGTAATTCATGAAACTATTAACTTGTGATTTTTAAAAGGATTCTTGAACTACAAAGGTGGAAGGAAACCCAAAGATTAACACCTAATATACCTTGATAATAAAATTCGTGAAAATCATTGTTGTGTTCTTGAAGCTTGGACTTGAAATTGGATGCCCTAGGGTTTTGTTCTTGAGAGTATTTGATAGAAAGTGAGTGATTTTTCTCTTTTGGTTGATTAATTTTGTGTTTTAGGGATGATTAGGAGTAGGTAAAATGACTTAATTACCCCTTTGGATGAGGAATTAAAAGAGTAGAAACTGTGCCCAGTGACGCGCTGGGCGATGCGCCGCGTCGATGGTCGATGCGATAGACAACGCAAGGCGTTGGCACACTGGAATTTGCAGTGAATGCTGGTGAAAAATCCTGGTCAACGTGATAGATGATGTGATATATTGATATCGCGTAGATCCACTATTTTGGACTCCCTAACGTGCCTCAAACGACGTTCAAAAAATCTAAAATTTATCCTAAAACACCTACTGACATCCCTGATAATGAATCAATTTATGAATCAACATTTTAAGGTCATAATGATTTAAAATAAAGCCATTGAATTATTGAGGCCAAAAATAAGACTAAGTGTCAATACTTAGTTTAAAATTTCTTATCGGGACCTCTTCATGCTATACAGGACTGAGTTAGGCTTTGAATTTTACTGTGTCTTACACTATTGGTCCATAAAGTGATTCATAATTTCTTACTACAAGTTTTTTTTGGGATCATAACCACTGGAACGGATTCTAGGATGAGAACTATCGTGAATACAATTACTTATAGCGACTCGTAAGGTCTGATTATGGGTCATCACGTGAGTCATAACCACTGGAAACTAATTGATAGTTAAAGGGAAAATTACATAACTTCTTGCTATGATATTAGATTGTGGGGAGATGTAACACCCCGCAAAAATTTCTCCTAGTCTGATCCATAGAGTGTGTTCTGTGAAGTGAAAATCCGGTCCTAAAAGTTTGAGAGGTGTCTTCCCAAGTGTCAAATACTTTGAACCATGTAGAATTTCCCTAATATTAACTTTTTCATGTAGATCATTGGATAATCTTTCCATTGATACCAAATTTTCCCAAATCCAACACTCGGGTGAAGAGTTAGAGCCATTTTAGTGAGACAGTGTGCCACCTGGCACTTTAGCGCGTTGCGGAGCCATCAAAAATGGAAATCGTCAAAATCCAGTGAGCCTCCACGATTATGGCGCATCGCGCCAAGTATTAATTTTAGAATTGTCAATTTCTAGTGCACCAACGCAATTCCACCGCGTCATGGTGCCTTTCCAATTCGCAACCAAGGTGACAACGCGATTTCCACCGCGTTGCGCCGTCGTGCAGTTTCCCAATTGTCCAATTTCAAGTGAGCTGGCATGATTATGGTGCATCACGCCAGTATGTAAAATTGGGATTTTTCAGTTTAATTCCAAGGGTTTATTTTTGGTCTTTTCCCACTCTTCTTCATCCCCTATATATACCCGATAAAATGTTCTCAGCCTCATTTACCATCTTCAACATCAAAACTAGAGTTTTACAACATCAAAACCCTTATTTCTTCTTCAAGAAAAATCAATAGAGACCAAGAGAAATCAAGAGGAATCAAGAATCTCTCCAAGAACTTTCAAGAAAAGAGTTTCCCCAAGGTATGTAGATGTTGATTCTTGGGTCCCTTTCATCCAAGAAGCTCAAGTACCCTTTTCTAAATCTCAAAGATTTTATGTTTATGAGTTGTTTATGATTCATGTGAAATGAAATTGATGTTCCAGCTATTATTGAGTTGTGATTCATGTTTGTTTACAAGGTTTTCAAGGTTTGACCCTAGTATGTGGAATTCATATGATGTTCATGATAAATCCTCTTCAAGTTGCTTGTTAGATGATATGTTCATGCCAATTAGGTATGGAAATAGTTGAATAAGCAAAGCATTCTCCCCATATGTTTGATAAAATGCTTATGTGAAGAATTAGGGCCATTATAGAATGTTGATTAGGAAACCCCAAATTGTGAGCAAGTCCATGTATGCCTAGTATTTGTTGAAAAGACTTAGTGAACAAGTTGAGACATGATAGTATGAAATTCCCCAATTACATTCTCTTTGATGCATTCTAAGCCTTTAATATATGTCAAGTGCTTGACGAGTAAGTTGTAACATGATAGTATGAAGTTTCCCCAATTATGTTCTATCCAATACATGCAAAGACTAATATACGCGTGAAGTACTTGATGCAAGACCTTGTTGAATGGAGTATGATCGAGTAACATGTTTCCCTTACGCTATTATATGTCTATGATTCCTAAATGCTTATGGTTATGATTCGTAAATGCTTGAAGTGATGCCTTAGTGATTGTGATGTGAATATACGGTTATGATTCCTAAATGCTTAAAGAGATTCTTTGGTGATTGTGACGATGAATGAATGACCATGGTTATGACTAGTGAAGAATGATTATGGCTTACTTTTGTGTTATCGAGTCCTGGGTGTATTTATACCCGATAATTTAGTTGTTGTCTAGAGCCTGTGTTAGTTTTTATGATTATACCAGTCGGGCCATGATTCTTAAAACTCAGTGAATTATAGAACTCTATATCCTCAGACAGATATAGAACTTAAGAAATCTCAGTAATCTCAATAATCTTCATAATCCCCGTATCGCTAGTAATCTATCCTCAGTGTTGTACTCAACTCAGATGTAGTTGTATTCAAGTGTTCAGTTCCGACCTCGGTAGTGATTGAGTAATATTTTAAAACTTTGTATCGTCAGTCAGATACCATGATTCAGTAGTATTTCGTATGATACAGAACCATGTGAATTCAGTTTAACTCAGTCAGATCAATTATGAAATATGATCAGTATCAGATTTAGTTCAGTTTGTGTTCAGTTGGAAATTTAGTTCAGAGTCTTTTAGTTGGGAGTAGGATCTAGCACCGAGTGAGGAAAGGGATGGAGACACCCCATCAGAGAGAGTCAGAGTCGCTAAGAGCAATCCCTGAACTCCAAAACTGCGTAGCCAGTGTAGGATGCAGGAGTCCCCATCAGTAGAGGCTGTCACCGTTAGAGAGGTTTAACTATTATATTTCCTTAGGTTGACTTCCTGTGAGGGTCATCCGTTAGAGAGTCTTGACCATAGAGGTCTTTACCCATGGCATGGTATTGACACCTTTCTAACTGGGGTTACAGGTTGCACCCTATCTATAGGAGGTCGGGGCATGTCGGTTAAGTAACTACTGCCACAGTTGCAGTTTCATTATCAATCTTTAGAAATCAGGACTGTGAGGTACAGTCATCTATCTCAGTGAGAAACTCAGATAGTTCCATTGATTCATGACCATCCATCATATAGGCTTAGTCTCAGATTCTATTGAGTATTCTTGTTATTAGATTCAGAGAAGTTGAGTATTCTTGTTATCAGATCCACAGATCTCTCGATAGATAGGCTTGATCTCAGTCTCAAATTCAGTTGAGTATTCTTGTTATCAGATCTAGAGATCTCCCGATAGATAGGCTTGATCTCAGTCTCAGATTCAATTGAGTATTCTTGTTATCAGATCCACAGATCTACCGATAGATAGGCTTGATCTCAGTCTCAGATTCAGTTGAGTATTCTTGTTATCAGATCCAGAGATCTCCCGATAGATAGGCTTGATCTCAGTCTCAAATTTAGTTGATTATTCTTGTTATCAGATCCAGAGATTTCCTGATAGATAGGCTTGATCTCATACTCAGATTCAGTTGAGTATTCTTGTTATCAGATCCAGAGATCTCCCGATAGATAGGCTTGATCTCAATCTCTGATTCTGTTGAGTATTCTTGTTGTCAGATTTGGACATGATCATTTTCTTATCATTGATAATAGATTTTGTAGTCATCCGTTAGAGAGAGATTGATCTCCGATTCCATCAGTCGAGAGCAGTGAGCTCAGAATTCAGTCATTTATATGAGTATATTCAGTTAATTAGTTCTCAATATTAGATGATTCAGTGATTCAGTATCTCAGTGTTATTAGTGAGTTCAAATAACAGTAAAGTGGTATTCGAGTTTCAATATCTAGGGTTATGATGATTGTGATTATGGTTTGTGCATTCCTGTATGTGTTCTCATTCGGTACTCTCATGATTATTCAGGTATGTAACTGTTCATGCATGAGCCCTTGCATTTAGCCTTACCTCATCTGTATACTCGGTACATTCTCGTACTAACGCATTTGCTCTATGGTGTTTTATTTGACATCATAGGTCCAGAGGCACGTGATCCAAAGTTCCCTCAGCAGTTCAGTCCTAGTCAACAGTAGTAGACGTAGAAATAAGTCCTTTTTATTCGAGGATGATCTTTGTATTATTATTGCATCATACTTTGTTTATTTTCAGTTGATGGAGTTAGTTGGGGACATGTCCCATAAACTCCACACTTCAAACAATTAAAGACTTTTCGGACGGATGTATTAGTATTCAGTTTTCAGTTTTGAGTATTTATAGATGTGTTGAACCTTATGGCTTGTTTCTGCCTGTTTTTTTGTATTTATTTTCAGATATTATGCAGTGTTCATGGTACAGATATTAGGAAAGGGTTAGCTTGTGGTCCTTCAGAATCATGAGCACCGTGTAACGACTAGGGGGTAGTCTCAGGTCGTTATAGGAGACTTGTTGCATTGGAAAGCTGAGATAATGCAGTGAATAATTAGGAGCAGAATTATGACTTAATTTGTGAATCAGAAACTCATGCATAATGCTTGGACTAAGCTGAATTCATAAATGCATGCTGTGATAGCTTGAAAAATCTAAGAACCTACTAGTACTTTCTGGTCAAATTCTGATATTGGGTAACTATTAGGATGTTCATTCTTAAGCCTGTGAATCTTGTAGAATAGACATATTCATGAAACTTTGAATAGTAAGACTTGATAAAAAAATGGAATATCATAGCTGCTTATCTGTATGCTTGGTAAATTAACTTGCTGGACATAAGGACTGACTCATACTGAGATTTGATAGCTCAACAGAAGTATTCTTTAC